>CM032120.1:13647972-14983209 GCA_018894105.1 Jacaranda mimosifolia | reverse complement strand
TAAGACTTTGTATGTGTGAACAACAATATATATTATTAATTAATATCATGTATTTGAGTTAGCCAGTTTATTGATCCGACAAGAATCGTAAAAACAAACACACACACAGGCGTCTTTGTCTTAATTTATTAATTTGTGGCTAGGTGTGTAAAAATTGACAATTTGCACGCATGTATATATAATTAGTAATTCCAACAGCCGATTAAGTAGATAACATATAAGTGACAGGACCCCAACTACTACATTTATACATGCAATAAGATTCATTTCTATAGATGTACGTATATGCAGTGTGTGTGTGTGTGTATCTCTTTTCTCTAGCTAGCTAGTAGGTAGCCAGGTAGAGGTACGGGTAGGGGGGCTGAGTGAACTATCATTGCCTACGAACTTATGCATCATCTGAGTCTGGGAAATTAATTCTCGTTGCATGCATGCGGTGGTTGCACTATATATATATATATATATATATGAATCAATTTCATTCCCTAGCTAGCTTGCTAGATTAATATCTATCCATCCGTTGGCTGACTATTTGAATGGAGGCTACTCAAAGTCCCAATGTATGATTAATTCTTTTATTGCAACTAATATTCTTTTATCAAATTAAGTATATATCCAAGGGACAATTATAACATATATATCAAACTTATAGTACATATGATTAATTCCTTTATTGCAACTAATCTCCCAGATGCAGAAAAGTGTAAAATTGGATCCACTCCACAGAATGATCATTGGTACTTGTTCAGTCACAAAGACCAGCTCAAGTATTGCAAATATAGCTAGGCACAGAAGACGAAATTGTTGATATATTTATCAGTCTGAAACCAGCAGCAGGCTTCAAGGTCAAGACTGGCCGGCAACTCTCGACAGATTCGCGGCGTCGCACCTCAATGGCCACAAGAAGACTTCCAACAGCTATCAGCTGGTTTCAATAATAATAATCATGATTATCTTTCCGTCGGGATGAGTAATTTTTGTTCCCTTGTTGAATATCATGATAATAGTAAGACTAGTACTGATCAACTGCAGAGATCATCATCTTCATCTTCATCTTCATTTGAGGGTGATCTGATCTGGAGCTTAATTTGCACCATCGCCTCCTGATGATCAGCTCTGCCACTTGTCCAATATTAATGCCCACTTCTAGGAGAATTATATTTATAACGATAATTAATAATTCATCTCTCTCAAAAAGTCAACATATGTATATAGTCCCAACTCCCACCCAATCAAAGTCATGCATGTCACTAGCTAGCTATGTGATCGATTCATGTACACATAAATGAAGTTAATTAATAACACCGCTCTGTGGACAATATCGATCGATCATATATATATATATATATATATATCAGCGCTTGTTTTCACCCGGCCGGCCGGATATGTATAACGTAAATCGGCTTATCGGCTGGATCACATGCATGTTCCAATTATATTTGTAACATATATTATTAATTAATTAATTCCCATGATCAGTCATCATGCATGACTTGTTTAAGCCCCCGCCTTGGTTGAGCAATTTTAATGCCAGCTAGCTAGCTCATTAATCTGGATCCATAGTACGTACTGTTTCATTGTATATATTGCATAACTCAGTTGCGCTTATTAATTCGTAATTAGCTAGTTAGGAAGCTCAAATTGCGTTTAAATAAATGATATTGAGGATATATCGGAACAGGAACATTTAAAATTGCATCTTAGTTTTACGGAATACATAGGCACGCAGTCGTAATTTAATTTGTCGGGAGCTATTAGCTCTGGATCGAGAATCAATTGGTGCCAGCGGCAGCCTGCAGGAAAGAGCGCGCTGGAGCCTGGAGGTACATATATATATATATATATGTATATATATGATTAATCTAGAATGTTGCATGCTTCCACATCTCATGATATATGTGCACAACCAAATTCTTAATTTCGGTTTATATATCTTACTGCCATCCAACTGCAATATATATAACTATATACGATGGTTCGCCGGATCGGCGATTTTTCGGCTGGAACCGGGTTATCAGAATCGGATCGGACAACGGCGTTCCGTCGCACCGGAGTAGAACGGGGTTGTGTTAAGAATGGGAAAAATCGGCCGATATCTCGCCGGAACGCCGATCCACACCGATAAATCGGTTCTTCACGGCGGGCCGGAACGGGAAGGTGGACGCGGGAAGAAGATGGACTCGGGACTGGAGATTGTTCTTCATTTTTCAGTCGGCCTGGAACGATGGTGTTTTGAAGGATGATGGTGGTGGCGGGATGGTTGCCGGCGGGAGGTTTGGTGGCGTTGGATGCTGAGATTGGAATGGGATGCTTGAAAATAGGAAGGCAGAGGGCCGCTGGAGAAGCCAGGCTTTTGCTTTGTTTCTTTCTTTCTTTCTTTCTTTTTTTTTTTTGTTTTGTTAATCAAATTTTACATATTATCTTAATTATTTAGAAATTACATTTAGATGTTTATTCTTGTTTCTAAATGTATAATTCTATATTAATTCAAGATATAATAAAGTTATATTTTTAAATATTTTATTTTTTTTATATGTAAATTTGAATTTTCAATTTACAAAAGAATAAGAATGTATAAAAAATTAATGTATAACATGTCTTCTATTTTGTTTGTTTTAACAAAAAGTTAAATCATATTAAGAAATATATAATACTTAATAAATTGTAATTTATATAGAATGATGGAAAAATTTTAACTATTTGTTTACATGTCAAAAAATTAGAAATCATCATAATTAGTTCCTAATATATTTTTGTATTAATATATTTCATCAAAAATGCGCTAAAGGATGTTACAAAATTTTGTACATTATTATTCTACACTTATTAGTAATGTTATAATTTTATTCTATCAAATTCACTTTCATTATATTATTCAATAATTGAATGAACAATTTAAAAAACATTATCCTCAATACTGTTATAAGAAAGCTTTATGAAATCTAAATCAATTTATAATGCATAAAATTATGTTATTGTCTAATATAAATACTATTAGATATTCTTATGTGTTTTAACATTTTTTGGCATTTTTTTTGAAATTTTTTAATGCTTTAAATCACAAAATGTGCGGAACGTCCGCGACCGTTCCGCGATATTGCAATGGAACTGGAACAATGGTTCCCGTTCCGTTCTCCTCGATCGTTCCTGCGAACCATGTATACGACCCAATTCTAGGCCAACCAAATATCATTACTATAATGTATACATGTTAATATATAGTATATACGTATCTGTGTATGGCATAAATTGCACCCATACATATGCATTTGAAATAAGAAATTTTATTGAAATCATAGAAAATTAAGTTGATGTAAATATGCGTGGGTAGTCGGAACACGTGATGGCATGAGAGGCTAATGAGTATTTTGATTAACAGCAGAAAGTTGAAGATCTAGAGAAAGAGTACTGTGTGCGTGTGTGGTTGCGTTGGAAAAGCAATGAGGAAATTTGTAAAGAAAAAGGCTCTATAGATAGTTGTTATATATATTGTTTGGGTTGCTGTATAAAGTGTTGTGCAACATGACTACTGGAGTAGTCAGTACTAGCTACTACATGGATATATATGCACACACATATATATATATATTCCATAAATTAATTAACTCATGCAGCAGCTTTCAAATATATATATTCAAGAGAAGAAAAGAAAAGAAAAGAAAAAGGAAACTCAGTACTCTACTTTCAATGTGTGCGTGCTCATGCTGCAGCTAGTCTTTTACAGTTATCCATGCATGTCCTCAAATTTTAAAAATCAGGGCCATCCCCATTCCCCGGCGGCCCAGACACAACACGCTGTCACCGTGCAACAGAATTTCTATTAACTTCTCATATGTGGATACCTCTAATAATATAGATTATGACAAGAATTTAAATCGATGTCCAGCTATGTAGTTTGTGAGTGTTCAAAGCTGCTGCTGACCACTCTCTCTCTCTCTCTCTGACAGTACAGTGTACCCCCATTAATTATTACCATCGATCGCCATCAGAGTACTTTTCTTTAAACATAAAAAGATATATCCAACTGGCCTTTTCTCCAACACCCAAACACTTTTCAGATTCTCTCTCTTCTATCTGTCGTTAACCCGACTTTTTTCACTCGCTTGCACACCCTCAATTCAATTCCTTCATCTTTTGCAATATATTTTCTAGGGTCAATATTTATGTTTCTGTGCTCATTTTTAGCCGCCGATTAAATTTTAAGCTGCTGTGAATGCCGCCATATCTCACGTCCTTCTATGGCGAAAAAAGGTGCTGCAGGTACTTCATCGTGGCTGACTGCTGTTAAGAGAGCATTTAGATCTCCCGTTAAAGACAGTGAAAACAGATCAAACCAAAACAGAAGACATGACGTTATTAACCATCATAATGAACACCACGAAGAACAACAAGTAGCAAAGGTATTTACCTAATTT
Source organism: Jacaranda mimosifolia (assembly GCA_018894105.1). Classification (NCBI taxonomy): domain Eukaryota; kingdom Viridiplantae; phylum Streptophyta; class Magnoliopsida; order Lamiales; family Bignoniaceae; genus Jacaranda; species Jacaranda mimosifolia. The sequence continues at coordinate 14,978,794 of CM032120.1, read as the reverse complement.
ATGTTTCTAGCTAGGTTATGATATGCGCGCAGTGTATATATATATATATATGTATTGCAGGTGCAGGCTATAGCTAGCTGAGCTTAATTTGTCTAATTAATTATTTTTTTACTCTTACTATTGGCATTTGATGCAGAAGAGGGAAAAGCGCAGGTGGCTTTTCCGAATGTCTATTAATCATGAAAATATGAAACAACAAGCGCAGCCAGCCAATACATCAACGGAAGAGCATAAGCATGCAATTGCCATAGCAGTGGCAACCGCAGCAGCTGCTGAGGCTGCAGTTGCCACAGTCCACGCTGCCATGGAAGTTGCCCACGTTGCCAGGCCATCCCCTATTAATTACCCCAAGGAGCATTATGCTGCCATCACCATTCAAACTGTTTTCAGAGGATATTTGGTGAGTAATTAAAATATCTATCTCTAGCTAGCTGATTGGTTAGCATATATAGTGCCTTCATATGTTAGCTAGCTAAGCATGCATGATCTGATGACAGTGCACATCATGTAAATAGAAATATATGTGTACTTGTTTGTTGTTACAACATTTCATTAATTCTAAATAACTTTTGTAATCAAATACTCTACATAATGCGTGTTTGGTCAGCTGCTGCAACTGTGGGAAATTAGCATTATTAATTGCAATGTAAAAGGAAAAGTATATAATCCGTGTTTCCTAGGCCAAACCAAGTAACTGGGCGCACTCGTTCAAGTTTCAATGTTCATTAAAATCAGCCTTCTTCAGCTTTATTGTTAGTTCTCTTTTATTCGAGCCTGGAAAATATTGTTGACAAGCTAGATTCATTTGTTGCATTCGTGAATTGAAGGCAAAAAGAGCACTTCGTGCTCTTAAAGGACTTGTGAAATTGCAAGCACTAGTAAGAGGTCACAATGTGCGAAAGCAAGCAAAGATGACCTTGAGATGCATGCAAGCTCTCCTGCGAGTGCAGGCTCAGAAGCTAGACCAAAGAGTGAGGCAAACAAATGAAGGAAGTAGAAAATCAACACTTAGCGATTCCAATATCATGAGGGATTGGCTGTACTGTTTTCAAGATATTTCTGATAGAAGATCAATTGTAAGGAGATTTTCCGTTGATACATTTTTGTTGTTCTAGTTAGCTTGGTTTTGATATTCTACTAATTTAGAAAATTTTAACATTACAGTCAAAATATGGAAGCAACATAGGTGACTGGGATGAACACCAACACACCATTGAGGAGGTTAAAACAATGCTGCTGCAACAGAGGAAAGAAGCTTCCTTAAAGCATGAGAGAAAATTATCTCAAACCTTCTCTGAACAGGTTCTAGTCTACTGCTATGAAAGAATATGCTTCTTTCCTAATTAGCATGATTCATAAGATTTTAGCCCTCTCAGGGAAATTAAAATAATCCAAATTATTACCTAATTGTTGTTACTTCTTTTGTGCATCACCATGAAGCAGATGTGGAGGACTGGTAGGACTTCATCATTAGGCAGTGAGAATGAACTTGGTGAAAAGCATCAATGGAGGGATGGGTGGATGGCTGAAAAGCCTTGGGACAACAGAAGAAGAGCTTCATCTTACCAAAGGAACAATATCAAAACATTTGAAATAAACACTCCTTCACAATCTTACTCCTATTTGCACTCGAATTTTCAAACATCAAGTCAACTATCTCACAAACACCAATGGCCGGGCTCTCCTCTTCATAGATCTAATTACCAAAACCAACCACTCTACTCCCCTGTTACACCTTCTCCATCAAAACAAGGCCTCTTCAAGTTCGCTCTGCAAGCCCTCATTGTGCAAGGGAAGAAAGAAGCTACCATAATGCCCAAACTCCAAGCATGAGGTCAAATTACTACTACACTTATACCTTGCATCCACAAAACAAGGGAATAACAAATGCATCTAGCAGTCCTATGCCTAATTACAAGGCTGCAACAGAGTCTGCTAAGGCTAGAATTCGCTCACAGAGTGCACCTAGGCAGAGGTCGTTGATTCCAGAGAGGGAAAAAACTGGAGCCAAAAAGCGCTTATCTTACCCCGTGCAAGACCCTTACAATTTAGTGAATGCATATCACTGCATGAAGAGTCCAAGCATTAAGGGCATCACTGGAGTATATATGGGATATGAACAACGATCCAACTATTCGTCATGTTGTACAGAGAGTCTAGGTGGGGAGGTCTCTCCATCTTCAACCATGATTCTATGAGATGGTTGAGGTGATTGTTGCGCTACAAAATTAATCAGCATGACGTCTGCTACTCATTTGCTATAGAGAGCTCTAATTTGAATTTTTGATATAAACAATGTCTAAATGATTGTAACTTGACTAATTTGCTGAAAAGTTTTTGCCTGAAATGTATGCTAACTTTGAACCTAGAGAGGAAAAATATTCATGTGCATGTGTAGCTGGGAGATTGAAGTTTATCCGTGTTTTTTGAGTGGTATGCTAGTAACAAGAATCTTGTCTAAGGAATTGTTGGAAATGATTTATTATATATATATATATATATTTGGTGTAAGCCCAACCTTTTCGCAAGCTTTTCAATTCAAAACTTTGATTACTCAAATCGTAAGCTTAATTTAAAGAATGTTTCTCAATATTCATCTAGTCTCTGGTGCTCGCCTGATTTTATCCATTCCTTTAATTCCCGTTAATTTTTCTATTACATTAGTGCATTTAATTGGGTACAATGTAGTTGTGAGGAACTTCCTACTCATTAAGATATTGATGCGTGTGGTACTCTAGATGGGGCAGTTTAATTGGCTATCAAGTTTTTCAACTCCCATTCGATGTTTAATTTTTGATGCTTTAATCAATTATGATCAACCAAGAATTAGGTAATTGCAACTCTGGAATCATCAAGTACTTATAATTAGATATGTTTTGGGCCATGTCAGGATTAGCAATGTCTCTTGAGCCTAAAGAAACTACATATATAATTTTGTTATCCTTGGAATTTAAAACACTCCATCATCTTTCTTCCAAGAGAATGCCCGTAGCTATGCTATAAGGTATTTATTATAATGGAAGTGAATATTTAATATAAATCCATCACAATTTAATACGATGGGCAGTCATAATCTATTCCCGCTAGTTCAATAGCCCAAAGTTTTTCCGGCCCACTTTTGCTCAATCATTCACAGTCAAACAAGATGCTTCGGGAATGACTTTACTGATTAGACCGAAGATTACATCATTTGGAGCTGAACCTATTGGAAAGGCTTCTAAAAAATAGGAGTAAACTTCTTAGTAGACAAAGTTTCTGCATATATATACTATATTGTTGTGAAGCAGAAATGGATGTAAGGAGGCGTCAACCATTGAAAAGAAAGGTGGAAGAAATTGGGAAAGCAACTTTAGTACAATTACGACTTATGCAAAACGGCATCATTTCTTTGAAGAGAACATTTGTAAGCCATTATATTTCACTCCATAAAGGCTTAGGAAGGGGCAGTGCGTTCTCCTAGGAAGGATCGCCATCATCAACCACGATAAATGAATTACATAGGCCCATTAGTGACATTGCTATGAATAAAGATATATGAGATAGATCTTTCCTTCTTTTAGCCTAGCCTATCGACCCTATCCTACCCATCGCCTCTAATCTAGTCTTTGAAGTTGTTTGTTAGAAATAAAAAGCAACTAAGATCGTTAGGGCTAACAAAGACAGCATAGTTTTGTACATTAAAATTAGATTTTAACATCAATTATAATTTGCTTAGTCAGCATGTTGTTAAATTTTTAAGATTCTTTAGAAATATATTATAAATATTCAGAGCCTTGTTATTTTTTTTAAGTTGATCCTTTAAATACTCGTGATTTGTACCCCATCGAAATCAAGTTGAAATATATGTTCTGACATTCTTCTTTCCTTCTTAGACCATATTTTCTCCTCTTACCCACCTTTTCTCCCTACTATTTCTCTCTTAGTGATCTCCTTCCTCTTCTGCTCTTTGACTCTCCTCCTACTCTATTCTCCTTAATTTTTCTTGATTCTTTTATCAAATATCACTCCAAAGCGTAGTTATTAATTTTCTGAAATCCTTTGGGTGGTTGTGAGATGGATTGGGTTCCATCACTTGGGCCATGAGCTTTTATGAATCTGGTGGCATTAATAACAAATGGTAACAAAACCATTCAATTCTCAAACAGCCTTCAATTAATATACGTAAGTGGAAGATTCACTTGACATAGCGACAAACAAGTTAGAGTTGATGAAATTAATGTCGATTCCTTGAAGAGTTCAAATCAGTTTTGAGAGAAGGGATTTCAAAAATCAAAGAAGAAATGGAGAGAATGCAAACAGGGTTAGGATCTCATTGGTTAACTAGGGTTGCTTGGAGAAGGATTGATATTGCTCCGAGAGGAACTCAATGAGGGTTGTAAATAATGGTTAATTATCCAACAAAGAGGTTGTTGTGAATCGGCACATTTGTTGTTTGTTGAAATGACTGAAACAAATTCAGAGTCTTGGATTGAAAAGGGATGGGGAATGTTTGACTCACTACTGCCCAAGATTTTGTTATCTAGTTCTCAATTGAGTGTGGTGTTTGGAGTTTAGATCCTATTGAAGTTGATGTTGAAAACATAGGTTTGAATAAAGGTTTGAAGGGCATGAACATCACTAATATTCAAAATGAAGACTTGTATTTGAGTTGCTTAATGTTGGAGATAATGCAAGAAAAAGCTAAAGGCACATCGCAATATCACATCCTTTACCAAAGCCACACTTTTGCAATTGCAAGATCGAATTTGTTGATGCCACGATTATAAGATGTTCTTTGAAGGAGCAAATAACATATGTTATCATCCTTACCCAGTCTATTTGAAGAGTTCTTTTTGCTTAAGCTCCCCCAATTTGAGGGATTAATTGATTGGATACTCGAGAACCATAATATTTTCGTGAAACAGCTTCAATGGTGATAGAAAGGGGTTAAGAGCCTTTCAGCTTGTACTGCCGACACACCTAGATTGGAGTACCTTGTCTACCATGGTGGAAACTGGGAGCAGTTTCAAAAGGCAAGGCTTACAACAAAATTCATTTTCAACAATACCACAAAAGAAATTGGGCAAAATTCCTGCTTCAAATGAGCTTCAACCTCTTTAGTTCATTCACAGGTAGATCATTGTTGGTTTGATTGTTGAAATTTCTCTTTAGATGGCTATTTCTATAGTAAAGAATCCATACATGTTGTTCAAGGGGTGGCATAGACTACTATATGACCTGATCAACTGTAGAGGCCTAATTTTAGAAACTAATTGCATTCCCATTGTTGGTTTCTCAATCCTTATGTGGCCTCTTGTTATTGTTAGGAGCATCTTGATGGCTATATTTACTAACTTGTTCATTGAATTGTATATATCTATAATTGTATATCAAGAAAGATCCTTTCAACTATGTGTTGCCTACATTGTTGCTATGAATGAAGAATGTGATGAGTATACCAATGATCGGCTTTATCTTCATCAGCTCCATCCCCCCAAAGCCGCGGGACATGAAGAGAAAACCATCTAATTCGTCTGAACTTCTATTGGATGAGATCAATTTTTACATAATAGATTTGTTTCTATTTTTATCTAAGCATATGATGAACCTTGTGGAGATAGCAACCAAAATTTTGGAGTTCAAATTGGTGAGAACATGACATTTGTTGAAGGTAGGTCTACCTGATTTGAAGTTAGGTACTTCTAATAGTACCATTTATGTAATAAGAGTTGAAAACGTGAAGTGCCAATGTAACCTGGCTAAAAATGTTGCCGTGGAGAGCTAACTAATTGAAAAGTAGACCACTATTCTAATGTTTGAAGAATAAAGCTAAAGACATCATTAAGAATTTGAGAAATCAATCAAGGAGTTTAAGGATCTGCATTAATGAGCCTTTACCATTCCACTGGGATGCATGAGTTCTCTTCTAGGAACAGGCTAGAATAACTTCTCAAAACTATTGTTCACAAAGCTATTAGAGAAAATTGAAATAGATTGCAAATAATAATTTGTGTAATGGTAGGAAAATCAAAGACTTTCCTATTTTGAGGAGGAAGATCATGTTATGTTCATTGGAGTTGGGGCTAATCATCTGATAATCTCAAAGAAATACCAACTCCATCTATAGTCGAGGTTGTTTCCTTGGTTAACTAGCCTATTATAAACCGCTATGCTACAAAGGTTTGCCTTGATCAAGACCATAGGACTGAAAAGATTCTAAAATTTAGGTCCAATGAATTTGATTGATACTTATTTTTAGTACAATAAGTGACAACTTGAAATGGTGCTCAGCGTAGAGTTGCTTGATTTAAGGGAAGTTATTTATGATAATCCTTACCGACCAAAAATCATACTTGTTATTGTTCAAAAGCATCACCAGGCTTAGCTTTTTACTGGAAACTATTGTAATCCAAAAAAATCAAATAACAATAATAATAAGGAAATACTCGCAAAGTAATTCAATGAAAAAACACATGATTTAATGTAGTTTGGTAATGTGTCTACTTCACCCCACAAAGAGATGAATTTTATTGATATCAAATCAAGTACCAAGTACAAATTTAAGTCCCACAAATCTCAGGAGAACATCAATACCCTCGTTCTAACCTCCGTTAGAGAGAAAAATCTCCAAACCAATACAGAACTACTCGTATAGGGTTTCATAATGTGAAAACATAAGAAAACAGGACTTAAAAAGTCCCAAAAAAATCACAAAATGGACCATGGGCCTTGCGTGCTGCATCGGGCCGCACAAAGTTTGCACCCCAGTGCGCAAGCACCCAAATTGGGCAAAATATGCCGTGTTGGGGTGCACAAAGTTTGCTTCCGGCACGCAAGTATCCCTTGTAGACATAATGATTTGCATCTTGGTGCAAGTCGCAAAATTCTTGCCTAGACTTGTGTGCCTGGGCGTGTCTTCCTTGCGCCTCGGTGCATGACATTCTGTCTATGTGCGCCAGGGCATGCCTCACCATGCCGTCTTGACATTAACTTGCCCATTTCTGTACCGTCTTTTTGCCGTTTTACCATTTCTCATCATTTTCAACTAGAATTTCAAGTTACACTTGACAAAAACTATTCTTTGTTGAATCTTGTGTAGGTCCAAGTGAAAGAATTACTGCTTTGCTACCAATCTTTAATTCGTAAGTAAAAATGCTTCTTCAACTAATTGGTATAATAGCTAGAGCTTCCAAAGTTAAATTCTTGAGGACAAAACTTAAAATATTGAGGAATAAATATCACAAAACAGAAGATAGGCGAAAGGAGGCATGGACCATCGGAACAAAAAAAAAAAAAAAATGGGGAAAGCAACTTTACAATTACAATTTGACTTTATGCCAAATGTCATCATTTGAGCTAGCAACGACATAACGTTTTGTACACCAAAATTAGTTGTTAAAATCAATTCTAATTTGCTCAGTCAACATGTTGTTGATTTGTTAAGATGCTTTTAAAAATCTATTAAAAATATTCAGAACTTTGTATTTTTATTAAGCTATCCTTTAAATATTCATGACTTGTATCCCACATAAATCAAGCTGAATGATATATCATTTCTTAAATTGACTTGCTCCTCTTTGTCCTTTGTTACTAGTCTTCTTCCTCTTCGATTCTCTGCCTCCTCCTCCTCCAATTCTATTCTCCTCAAATTTTCTTTATTTTTTTAATCAAATATCATTCCACAAATCATAATTAATCTTCTAAAATTCATTGCATGGCTATAAGATAAACACGACTGCATCACTTTGGGCCATGGACTTTTATGAATTTGGCTGGATTCATAACACATATACGTAGCTAGGTTGTGAACGAGTCCTGTGTGTTTAGGCATTTTAGCCCTATCTAAGTATTCCAAATTAATTAATCAATTAAATCTTTATTTATTGTGGTAGAAGTTGATTATGCAGGAAAGAAAGGCAAAGGAATTTTTATTTTTTGGGAAAAAACAAGAAATATAAGTTTTGTGCTTCTTAAAACATCTAAATTGTCTTGATGAATCTAATCCGCATCACCCAGTCCTAAATAAATTTTGAGAGGACACTTTATTATATTAATTCATTTATTTACAGTACTTATACACCTCGATTATTATATCATATACACAGAAGCTATTTTAAAATATTGTTCATACAAGCTATTTTAGGAAAGAAAAAATAAATCAAATAATTTTGGGCAAAATATCTTTTATAATCACATAGCACATCCTGTGTTCACAAAAAAATAAATAAAATAAAATAAAACACTATATTGGGATTGATCATATCAACTCATTGATCCTAAAAGGCCTTGTATTTCCGAACCAAGTCCTCATATATATCGTAATTGATGATGATGATTATTATTTCTAATAATAAATTGTTGGTTTTCTGCAAGCTTCCGTTAATATATTCTCTTTGAAAATGATATAATTAATACACTATATTCATATATCACCACCATAGAGATTAAGATATTCATCAAATTAAATACAAATTAATTTGTGAAGTTTTACTTTTAATTGGTATTAATTTCTCAATTAAAATATCAATACTTAGCAATTTAAGAGGTTGTACGTATGCTATATACTAGATGAATTGAAGTTATGAAGTAATTTTCTTGGTTCAAATTAATTAAAAAGATGAATGCTACATATAATTAATTATATTCATATTAGATGGAATTAAGAGGGTATTTGGCTAAAATTATTTAAAACATCTTACAAGATGTATCTTATAAGCTCCTACATCTTATGAGATGTTTTTGGAACTTATAAGGTGTTAAATTTTATTTTTAAAATAAGATCTTGAAGCTTATAAGATGTTAATAATGACAATTTTATAATTAAAATAGTTAAAAATAAAAGAGTTTGTTAAAATTTTAAAAATAAGTTAGGGTCTCCTTATTTTTTTTAAAAGAACTTACAAGCTTCTAACATCTTATTTTAGAATCTTATAAGCTCTTTTTTTTAAAAAATTACCAAACACTTTTTATCAATTTATAAATTTTTAAACATCTTATAAAATATTTTGTGAAACTTATAAGCTCACTCAAACATCCTCTAACTACCAATTAAAGTGGGACAGCAAACATGAGTTGCACCAAGAATATTAATGCAGTGGCGCTCCCCCATGCTTCGCCACCTAACCTCATATACGTACTATATGAATCACATTAACTAACACCTGTACTGAGTATCTCCCTCTTAATTTCTTTCATGCGCATCCCTGTCACTAAATTTTGCCATCTCTGTGGTTTAGGGTTGAAAAAATCTCACCACGTGCACCTTAATTAGTTTGTTGAAAAAAGTATACATATATATATATATATATATATATCTGTAATCCACTTGCAACTAATTAAAACAGTTAATGGCAAAGAAAGTGGACACTAATTTAATTCTCAGTTGAACCATGAACTCGATCGATCCACAAGATTATTTACATATATATTCTTATAATGATTAATTAAAGGCATCGAAGCATATATAAAGATGTTGGACCAATTCTCCCAAACATATATAAGTGGACCACAGTTCATGCATGCACTTCTCAAAATGATAATAGGACATATGTAATTAATTATAGCTAGGTAGTAATTAATGCAGCTACTTTGACAAACGAATATATTAATTATATATATAATTAGACCTTAACTTGAAAGCATCCACAATATATGGTCCATATAAGTTAACAAGGCTCTTTCTATATGAGTGTTATCAAACTTTAAAGGCACCCAACATATATACAGCTAGGTGGCAGGCCAGCAGAGTATATATTTTCTTGCAAGTTCATACTCAAAACGAAAACAATGAGACAGTTTCTACGCCAGATCAAGAGTAGCATTTGCTCGATATGGCGCATCAATGGCATAGCAAAAAAGTGCATCCTGTTCATCATGATCGTATCATGCGTGGCCAACTGCAGTCCACCAGAAGATCCAATACGGTGCACTGGAGTAGTTACAAACTCAGATTGCACCATCACAAACTCATACGGAGCATTCCCCGATAGAAGTATATGTCGCGCAGCCAAAGCTGTTTACCCTACTTCTGAAGCTGAGCTAATATCAGCTGTGGCAGACGCAACCATGTCCAAGAGAAAAATGAAAGTCGGGACACGCTACTCCCACAGCATTCCCAAGTTGGTTTGTCCTGACGGGGAAGATGGCATACTAATAAGCACCAAGTACCTCAATCGCACCTTAAACATCAACGTTTCGGCCATGACTATGACGGTGGAGAGTGGGGTAACGCTGAGGCAGCTGATCAACGAGGCGGCTAAAGCGAAGCTGGCGCTGCCTTATGCTCCTTACTGGTGGGGCTTGACCGTGGGGGGGATGATGGCCACGGGTGCACACGGCAGCTCATTGTGGGGTTTAGGGAGTCAAGTTCACGATTATGTAATCCAGCTCAAAATTGTGTCTCCAGCTGGAGCGGACGAGGGTTATGCAAAGGTGCGGGTGCTGGAAAGTGGAAATCCGGAGCTGGATGCAGCAAAAGTCTCGCTTGGAGTTCTTGGAGTTATTTCACAGGTACGTATATATATTACACACACACACACACACATATATATATACATATATACTCACACACACACAAACACTAACACACAGTAGTACTCATCAATATGTATGTCTTGCTTGGTTATCTGCTTAATTTAGTTTTCCTCCATTTATTACTGGATTTTGCACTGCGATGCAGGGTTTAAACTTACTTCTGGATCCTCTATTTGGAATACTCTATTTGGATCAACATATAGACCTTCCAAGATATAAATAAATATCATGACTCTGTCAAATAACTTTAATTCCTTAATTATGTGCAAATAAGTTATTTGCATATGACAAACGTTAACTGATCATGAGAACTGTCTTTAAATTAACAATACTATTCATGATCATGATTAATTAAATGAATTGGCTCGTAATATTAATTGTGTTGTGTGCTTAAATTTGTACAATATATAAGAGATTCGACCTAATTATATGATAATCCAATTATTAATTCATCAAGTTCAACTAAGTTCGATCACTTGGTTAATAATTTTTGTAAAAGATAGTAATACCACTGATCATAAGGGAAATTTAAGATCATATATGGTGATTTGCACGATTTGAAATATAATTTTGGGAAGTAATTAGTTGCATGTGTCTAAATCACAAACAAAAGAAAAAATGGAAAAATTTGTATCTAAAACTATTAAATTCGGATTATTTTCAGTTATTCCAAGAGAAGAAGAAGATTAAAAAAAAAAGCTATAAACTTTTGTTAAAGATATATCTCCTGTTTAATTGGTTTCCACATCTGGACATTTCTAAAAGAATAACATATGATATGTTTGGGAGAATATGTATTTTTTGGTCCAAGATCAAATTACTATCGATAACTTTAAATTATTACATCACATGCATATATAATGTTAATTAATGTAAAAGTTCCATACGTTATATATGGGTACTTAATGACGCTCCCAACATATATATGTGTATATATATATATATTCATATCCCATGCAACCCGGCCGGCCCCAAGTACACAAGCACAATTAAATAAGAAACAAGGGCATGTATATAAATAATTAACAACTAATTATGTGCATGGCATGGCATGGCATGCAGGTGACTCTGAAACTACAACCACTGTTCAAACGCTCGGTGACGTATCTAACAAAGAATGATTCTAATTTAGGAGAAGAAGTTGTTAGCTTTGGTAGGCTGCATGAATTTGCAGATTTTATGTGGTATCCGAGTCAAAAACGTGTTGTATATCGAATTGATGATCGAATTTCAACCAACGCCTCCGGAAATGGCCTCAATAATTTTCCAGGATTTCGCTCCACTGCCTCACTTATTCTGTCAACTTTAAGAACTACTGGTATGTATATACGTATATATTATAAGCTAACACTAGCTAATTTATATATATACATACATATTTTTGCAGTTTCGATAAAAATTTCATTTAATTAGTGATCATGAACTTAATATATATATTCTTGTGGGCTTACGAGTTACAATTAATTGCAATTTCAATTTCTCCACAGAGGAGACACAAGAATCGCTTGGTGATGCAGGTGGAAAATGCATAAATGGAAGATTTACAACATCTACCTTGAGAAGTATGGCTTATGGACTAACAAATGATGGTACGTAAATATGTATATGTCTAGTATATTTGCTTTGGTATATATTTGAATTACTAATTAATTTCTTGTCCATTAATATATATATATATATATTAATTTATTTTTTAATATGTACCTCGCTCCTGGCCTCCAGCAGGTGTTTTATATACGGGGTATCCAGTCATTGGATATCACAATCGCATTCAAGCATCAGGAACATGCCTTGACAGCCTCGAGGATGCAAGGATTACAGCATGCCCATGGGATTCTCGTGTCAAGAGCCTATTCTTTCATCAAACTACATTTAGTATTGCCTTGTCTAAAGTCAAAATTTTCATCGAGGACATTCAAAAGCTCGTGTCCTTGGAACCAAAGTCTATGTGTGGCTTGGATTTGTACAATGGAATTCTGATGAGATACGTCACAGCTTCAAGTGCATACTTGGGAAAAGAAGTAGATGCGCTCGACTTTGACATAAGTTACTACAGAAGCAAGGACCCTCTGACTCCAAGGCTTTTCCAAGACATCTTAGAAGAAATGGAACAGATTGCGGTGTTCAAGTACATGGCTTTGCCACACTGGGGGAAGAACAGGAATGTAGCTTTTCAAGGGGCAATTAACAAGTATAAAAATGCTGGTGAATTCCTCAAGATTAAACAAATGTACGACCCACTGGGCCTGTTTTCAAGTAATTGGACCGATCAAATTCTCGGATTGAAAGATGGATTGAGCATAGTGAAGGAGGGATGTGCCTTGGAAGGATTGTGTATATGTTCTCAAGATAGTCATTGTGCCCCGAAGAAGGGATATTTTTGTCGACCGGGCAAAGTATACGAGAAAGCAAGAGTTTGTACCAAGGCTAAAGATTCTGGGGGAGGGGACCTTTCTTAATTATAATTAAGCTAGCTAGCTAGAGGTTATATATATATATATATATATATATATGCAGCTTGATCCTGTGCCAGCAGATAATATATTATATCATAATACAATATCTTTCTTTTAATAAATTTCAAATATCTTTTGAACGACACACACATATATATATACCTCGCAAGCATAAAATTAGCTTAATTATATTATATCTTCCTTTTATTAAAAATATATATAGATATATCATCCATGTTTGCATAGTACTTGTATTTTGTCACTTTTCCGTTTATCATTTCATCGTATGAGGTCATATGGTAATTATATTAAAGGCGACAAGTTGGGATCGATTAACATTAATCTTAAGAGCCTTGATTAAATTAGATATTTCTTGCATGAAAATTGTAAAAGATCATCAGTTTCTCTTACATGGCAGCAATTCCATTATAGTCACTAATGTTAATTCCATTATCTTCAGCTAGCTGGTGCCACCAGACCCGAAGCTCCGACCGAAATTAGTACCATTTTTTATTTTTTACTATTAACATTTTTCACTCAATCTTTACTGTTGGAATGCTAAAGGGCCAACAACTTGTCTCCGTCCACATTTTTCTAAGCCTCGAGTACGAAACTTCTTACCCGATAGTTTTCAAAACTTTTAGCTTCAAATATAGTTTAAGTCAAACTAAGCTTGAAATTGAAATCTAGCATTCAGACTAAATTAAGTAAATTTAATTAGGAAATATATAAAGACTATCAATATTCTTACAAAAACAAAAACAAAAACAAAATATTACAATCATACATATGAGAAATATGAATACGATTCTTTGCTTCTTTTAATTTATATTTGATAAATGAATAATTAGGATTTTTTGTTGTCAAACAAGAAACATTGATCATGAAAATATAAATTTGAATTGGCTTGTATTTTGAATTGAAATTAACTCATATATATTTACTTTTAAATCAAGCAAAACTAACTTTGATAAAGAGAACTTTGCAGAAATTCAAAACTTGACGTAAAAAACCCATATAAATTGACACAAACTTGAGCTTAGACAATAAGCTTTATTAATTTGATCAACTATTAATTGACAATCTTATAGTTTTGTTACGCAAAATTCAACATTCAACTTTGACATTAGAAATTTATTTAAATGATTTTTATATAATGCCACGCATTGATTAGGATGATAACAATTTAAATATAGAGCAGGTTTTTTAAAATTTAGGATTCAATATAAAAGATTGGACTTTTTAAATTTATTTTATAGTTTAAAAAATATGACTAATCTTATTAACATTTATAATTAAACTAAATTTCAAGGAATTATGGTCTTAAGAGCCACTCCGTTCAAGTGGCGCTTGGAGCTAGATCAAATTTAACCCATGACCATTTCCTAGCAAGGATTATATTTTCCTTGAAAAATAAAAGAAAATGAGAAGTGGAAAAAAGAAAAAGAAAAAGAAAAATAAAAAATGAAGGGACAAAAAAAAGATATAGATAGGAGGAAGAGCAAGTGTACAATGGATGTGGAGAACGGAAATGACAAAAATATCCTTAGGTGCCGTTTTAAAATGACCAGAATGGACAGAAGACGAAGGCACCAATTTTAGGGCCAGAATTCTGGAAGGGAAAGAAATACAAGAGGGGAAAACGAGGGCTCTTTCATTGTTTCGGATAGATCTCACACTCCAGAGGGAAAAAGATAAAGGGAAATCGAAAAAAAAAAAAGAAATTTTTGGTATGCAAAGTCTTACTCAAATCTCCTCCTACTTCTGCCTATACTTCTGCTGCTGTTTACTCTCAGTTACATATATACATATATACACATACACATACACATACACATACATACGCTCGCGCCCTTACACTCTAAACAGACATCTAACCTTTTGTGATTTTGCCCTTGAATCAGTAAACCCCAATTTTATATGCATCCCATAAAGGGCCTTTCTTGGTATCCCGGAGTTGCATTTGATTGATTTTTTTTTAGTTTCTTCTTTTCTTGGGGGTGGTTGAAATTCTTTGTTTTGTAGACTATACTTCGACTTCCAAAGTTAGGGTTTTTTTTAATTTCAGTTCAAGGCTAGTTTATTTTCAATTAGATGAGGGTTTATCATTTATTTCCTTCTAACCTTATTTTACTTTATATTCTTTTTTTGGTTGTCGGGGGTGGAGGGTGGAGGGTGCGGTAAAGGTGGGGTGGGTGCGTTGTTACAGGATGAGACCTTGTTGGGCTGGTTTAATTTGGTATGGGTGGTCAATGCGGCTTTTTCCAAATGTATACTACATATATGCTAAACTCTAATCTTTTTTAACATGTTATTTACTGTATGTATGTACCAAATGGCACATAATTTTTGGACAAATTTATTTGCATTTACATCTGGATACCTTGAAGAAGTTTTGATTTCTCCACTTCCTTGACAGCTATTCTTTCAATTGCATGTAGTATACTTTCTTACGTTTTGGGTTATCTTCAAGTTTCTGTTTGTTATGGGTCAAACAAATATTTCCCCTTTTCACACTTGGGTTAGGGATATTTCCTGAATGGATTAGTGCAGGATTGGAAGGCTATTTGATCTCGATATGGAGTCCATTGCTTTTGTTCCTTGGTTCTAGGGAAAAGGAAAATTGTCAACTGGGTTTCCAGTTACTGGTGTTGGTTTCATTCGACGGATAACCCTATGACAGTTTGCTCTTCTGGGAACTGAACAATTACCAAATGCTCTGTTGGCTGTGAATAGTGCTTTTTCTCCCAATGCAGAAATTTAGCTAGTGACAGCAGGAAAATGCATATAAAACTTTCTCCTGTGCCCATTTGTCCATGAATATCTCTTTAGACTCCCAAACACCTGAAATTTACCATATAGCACCCAAGAACATGGAAGTAAAATGTCCTGTATCCTGGCATGTCTCATATTTAAGAACCAGGAATGATGCTTTTCAATATCTTCATAGTTAAATACCTTTCAGCCCATATCCATGCAATCTGCAGATGGTTTTCTCTTTTGCGTGCTGCCATAATAACAATGTAAGCATGCAGATTCTATTGGTGGACTCAAGGCTCAAATTGTGTTTATTGTGTGACAAGACTTGAAACGTAGGAGAACCATGGCAGAGAACACTGAAATTGAGGACCGTGTGGATCTTGATGATGACAATTACACTGAAGAAGATGATGATGTTGAAGAGCCCATGGAAGATGAAGGAGCTGGAGAAGGTGGTGAAGAAAATGACGAAGAAGCTCAGGAGGAAGTAAGAAGTGAGGATGGTGGGAAAGAACAATCTCCAGGGACTGATAGAAATGATATTCACATCGGCCAAGTGGAAGATGAAGAACACTTTGCATCTATTAAAGAAGATGAGAAAGAAAAGCATGCTGAACTTCTTGGTCTTCCACCTCATGGTTCTGAAGTTTTCATTGGAGGACTTTCTCGAGATATTTCGGAGGAAGACTTAAGAGAACTCTGTGAACCTTTTGGTGAAATTTTCGAGGTTGGTTCTAATTTATTGGGGAATATTTATTTGCAAAATTTATCTTTATGCTTATACAGTATCTCTATATTTCCATATATTATTCATAGCTTCATTGTATGGCAGATAAGAGTAATGAAAAACAGGGATACCGGTGAAAGCAAGGGGTTTGCTTTTGTAGCTTTCAGGACAAAAGATGTGGCACGAAGGGCAATTGAAGAGTTTCATAACAAAGAATTCAAGGTGAATTTGACCTTATGTCTCAAAAACTTTAGTCAATGTTAGCTTTTGTAGTTTAATGAGTTTCTGTTGTTCCACTTGGTTTAGTTCAAACATGGTTCTCCTTTTCAATTGGACATGTCTTTCCTGACTGCAGGGCAGAACATTGAGGTGTTCTCTATCAGAAACTAAATACAGATTGTTCATTGGCAACGTCCCTAAGGGTTGGACCGATGATGAGTTCAGAAAAATCATTGAAGCAACAGGGCCTGGTGCTGAAACCATAGAGCTCATAAAGGTCATTTTTGGCTTTTCTATTATTGAAGAGTAAACATTTGTGAGTATGTAAAAGGTGATTTGATTTTCTTCTTCTGACCTTCATCCTCTAACGACAGGATCCTCAGAACCCCAGTCGTAATCGTGGTTTTGCCTTTGTGGAATATTACAACAATGCATGTGCTGATTATTCTAGGCAAAAAATGTCTGCTGCGAGCTTCAAGCTGGATGGTAACACACCAACTGTGACATGGGCTGATCCAAAGATTACACCTGATCATTCTGCTGCTTCTGCTCAGGTATCACCTCCAGATTGAAAGTGCCTCTGGTGTTATTATCCGAATTCTGATAATTGACGCTTTCTTGGGGAAGTTTAGTGTAAAGTTAGTTTTAGGTAGTGTCTTTCCTTGAAATGCTGGATCATGACATTTTAACGAAGAATGCTTGAGATGTCACTGAGTGCCTCTCACTGTGGAACAGATATGCTGCATGGGAATGACATACAAGAAGATTTTATTACTTAGAATTTACTGAGATAAGTAGGAAGACCGTATAACTCACTTGCAAGTTGTTATTGCCAAAAATACTGCAGCTATCTTGCGAAAAGTATGTGCTGCATTGACTTCAGATGTATAGTAGCATTGACAATCAGCATCACTTGTGGGCTGAAAGTCCAAAATACATTTATTCTCCATCTTGGTTGATGGCAGTTGTATACTGTCATGATTCATGCATGCAAATTGGGCCTGGTGAACAATATGATGTTGCTTGAATTCTTTGCAGAATAAAGCTGCAGTGAACTGTGAACTTGGCATCGGATAAGGTGTGTATCTAAGTGGGTTTGGGGCATAAAATTTTGGATTATGATTTACATCACTATTGAGACCTTCATTTTGTAGAAAAGGCACTAAATCCCTTCAAGTGAGTGCACTGAGCAACAAGCAAGTTATGACCATGCTAAAATATTATTGCAATTACTTTTGCACAGTTAGTGAGAGTGCGTGGCGCCTCACTGCAGAGCAATGTCTAGTCTAGAATTTGCCTAACTATTTCTATGAGTCCTATGGTAAACCTATAGGTGAACCAAACACAATGTTCTTAATGTTGTGCAATGGTTCCGAAGGAGTTGTTAATGGTGACTTCATCTGGCTAGTAGTTCATGGGGGGTTGGAGGTTTCTCGAATGGGTTGGTCCACGTCCTTTTTTGGTGTGTTTGCGTGTTTTGGTGGTCTGTTCAGTTTGTTGAACTTGGTCAATGTAGGAGTTCATTACTAGTACTTTTTTGCCACATCTGTTATCCTCAGTGCAAGCCATAATACTCTCCATATTATTAGTTATGTCAGTCTATTAATATTAGAAAGGGTATTTTCTTCTCTTAATTTGTGCAGCCCCAGTGGTTCAACTATACAGTTTTTTTCAAACTCTGCAATGCCATTTTGTAATTTATATCACTGTGATTGATCTCTCAATTATGATAAGGCACATAAAAAATATAATCATATCCCATTATGAGAGGAATAGGATTCTTAATTTGCATATTACAAGGGAGTTGCTTCAATATATGAATTACATTTGATCTGGGGTTGTCACGACTCACAAGGTCGTCTGGGGTTCCGTCTATTGATCCGCTCCTATAGGTTGGATAGTCATGGTTGAAAGCGTCAGAGCAATGGGATGAGTTAATCCTGAAAAGGAAACAAGGTTAAGTTCATCACTTCATTGGAAGGTTATAATGAAAACCTTCCAAAGCTTAAGTTAGCGAGGATCGAGTGGTCAAATGGTAAGAAATAGAGTGAAATAAGATAGCAAGAATGGACATGCATCTGTAACCAAATGGTTGGGGGTATTTATATGGTCCTGTAGAGATGGACTTGTACGGTGCATCTTAGGTGCAAGGTTGAGATACCGCCACGTGTCCTAATAAGACGGTTGTTCTGAGTCCTGGTCCAGTTGACATTAAGATTTTACCAACATCCTGGCAATATCAGCACCTGAAGCAACAGCAACATTTCTGTGAGTTAAGTACTTGATTATGAAAATAGGCACATGATGGTTGCCACCCTGTTGTCCTTGACCACTGGTAGTTGCTTTTCTGACTTATATGAATTATGAGCTTTTGAAATGTTCTTGTTTCTTGATGTTTTGCACGTATATGCACTGTTATGTTTCATGGGTGGGATATTGGAAGTAAATGAGTATTTTGGTTGTTTAATGCTTGTCGCAATGTTACTCAAAACACCCTTTTTAACATTTATGCAGGTTAAGGCTCTTTATGTGAAGAACATACCTGAAAATACACCAACTGAACAATTAAAGGAACTCTTCCAGCGTCATGGGGAAGTCACAAAGGTTGTCATGCCACCTGCCAAAAGTGGTGGGAAAAGAGACTTTGGGTTTGTCCATTATGCAGAAAGGTCAAGTGCCTTAAAGGCTGTCAAAGACACGGAAAAATATGAGATAAATGGTTCGTTTCAGATGTGTTTCTTATCTTAGATAAATTGGATCAATCATCACTAGTTAATTCTCTAAATTTTTATGATTCATTAGCATTTCAGTAAACATGTGAAATTCATAGTTTTTAATGCCATGATGTCATTGTTGTCCCTTGATGAGTACAAGCTAATAAATAATGCAAATCTCTAGTGGAAGTTGTTGAGCACATAATTTAGAATGTTGTCAAGTTAGTTTTGTGATGATGCACCCGTAAGCAGGTGCCCTTTGCCATTTATTTTCAACAACTATGAACTTTTCCATTCTGTTAATTGTGCTTTTGCACATGGATATCTGCCACCTTATACTTTGAGTATCATGTTTCGTGAATCATATTAGTATGTGTAAATGCAGGCCAGGTGTTAGAAGTTGTTCTTGCAAAGCCTCAGACGGAGAAGAAGTTTGATGCAGCTAATCCCCATAATCCTTCTCCGATTCCCAACTATATTCCTCATCCAGGGTATGCTGGTATACCAGTGACTCCTTATGCACCTATAGCTGCTGGATATGGTGCAACTGCTGGGTTTCAGCAGGTAGTCACTGGATTCTTTTGTTGTCCTTCTATTGTTTCCTTTGAATGACTTCTTCTAATGTGCTGGAACATTTCAGCAGCCTATGATTTATGGAAGGGGACCAATGCCAGCTGGAATGCAAATGGTGCCAATGGTTTTACCAGATGGTCGAATTGGCTATGTTCTGTAAGTTGCCTTGGATATGGTATAATGTACTTCCCAGTTTAATGAAGAAAGCTTCCATATCATTGACTGACTTCTGTTTGTTACAGTCAGCAGCCTGGTGTACAGATGCCACCGCCTATCAGACCGCGGAGGAATGATAGGAATAGTGGTGCTGGTGGACCACAAGCACGAGGCAGCACGAGCAGTAGTACGGATGATACTAACCGGAACAGACGGTACCGACCCTACTAGATGTGGGGTAGCAGTAATATGTTGTACTTGGGTAGCTAGCTGTAGTAGATCAGTGTAACCCCGAGCTACTTGCCTTTTTGCTGGTTCAACCTTGCACAGGGGAAACGGACATGGTGAATTTAAGCCTTGGAGACCATGGCAGCAACTACATTTTCTCTTTTGTTTTTTACCATTTGTACTTTTGGTTGTTTGGGGATAAGAGAATGGAGTAAAATCTATTGTTGGCTGAGTTTTATGAGTTGGCGCATTATTGAGCACTCACTTCCCTGTCTGTCTCGTGCTTGAGCATAGGGGCATTCATATGACTGATTATTGGTGATGCTTTGATATTAAACATAGTGTGCCTTAACTTATAGAATAGAATGCTGGAATGCTTATGATATATATATATATATATATATAAATATACATTGGATTTTGCGGACTTTGATTATCGTACCTTGGAAACAACGCGTTCTTTCATGGGTTCAATAGCGATATGCATTTTGCGGAAAAGATATTGCAAATTGTTCATTGTATGAAGTTCTTTATCTTACTGTGCTTGTGGGCACGCCAGTGCTGCATTTAAAGGATGTTCGACTATGTTTGTTAGTTATTAAACCTTACATAAAGTTTGTAAGTTGCATTAAAGTTTAGTGAAATTTTTAGGGAAAAAAAATAAAGAATTAACAAATTCAAAAGCATAAGAGCCTATAGTACTTACAAGCTCTTAAAAAAGAAACAGTAGAAGTTATAAAAGTATCTAGTTCGATCATATGAATAAGAGAAACAGCATTACTAAAATCTAGAACAACAAATTTTAAAGTATTCTTTAACAAATTTCTTTGTTCAATATTTCAAAAAAGCCAAAATCCTCAAGAGTACAATTTTTCAGCTATGTGCAAGTTCTTGAAGTCTACTTTCCAATTCCTCCAACCGACCACTCCATTCAGGTTTAATGCACAAGAGCCTAACATTACTGTAATAGGGAGTCCCTTGATTCTCTCTCGCTGAATTATTTCGACTTTTAGGAACGGCACCTGTGTCCCTGTTCTCTTTCTTTTTCTTGGTTTTCTGGGCTGTGGCTCGTTGGAGTGCCAACAGTACATCAGCGCCACTCAGCTGCCTCTGCTGCTGTTGCTCTTCTACTTCTTGCTTTCCTTCTGCTGCTGCTGGCGGTGGTGGTTTTATCTTTGTTTTCGATTTGGCAGCGCGTGGTTCATTGGATTTGAGGGCAGTGATAACTGCCTGACCCAACCCACCCATTTCTTGGCTATATCGGCGGTTGTGGACGGCCATGGAACGACAACGTGGTGGCGGTTTGGTGGTGGAGATGGGGTTGCGAGGCCAACGCTTTAGTGGTTGAAGTTGTAGTGCGGCCCACATGGTTTTATGGCTGGCCGCTTCTCTCTAGCGAGGAGTCTTACCAAGTAATACGATTGATTCAAAGAAGTCTTTTGGTCTTATTAGGTTTCAAACCAAACAATGGACTGCATCTCCAACTATTTCGCACCCAATCAATCTTCTCTCTCGTATTGGGTTTTATCTGAGATTGGGGGCAATAAATCAAATGTCTCAAAAAAAAAAAAGAAAAAAAAAAATACTTATATAGTATTTTTTTAGGTACGAAATTTAAAAAAAAACACTGAGGCAGTTAAAAACAACCCTTACAAATTCTTTTGATCTAAACTTTTATCATATTGGAGAGAAAAGAATATAAAACAAAAATAAAAAAATCGTGCGATTAAATATCAGGTTTTAATTTGGAAGGCAGATTAAGTTGAATTTGATGGCAAACAGTGTTCGTAGAGCTTTAAGTTTTGTTTGACTTGATATGCAGCTTATGATCAAATGCGACATGTTTACTTTTCAACCGCCTATGTTTTCGTTCAACTTAAGTGATCATTAAATTAGGCAGGCAGGCGGATGAACAATTAGTTATTCTCAGTCAATCCACAAATTTAGAAAAAAGAAAAAAAGGTTATATTCTTCTCCGTTGAAATGTGAAAATGTGGAATGAAGATGAAAAGAAACCCGTTAAGACGTTTTTGCCCATATATGATACGGGCTAATAATGCTAATAATTGTTGTGTTATTTGATTGTTTTGTGCAGCGCCTGCAAGAAATTCGTATCTCAATATTCATCATGAATCTGGCATTAGATTTCTGAGATGGCTGGTAATTGGCATCGACGTATGCCACAACTAACAAGAAGGATCAGAGAGGACAACTACCTCACACCCACGCGCACGGTTGGGCTTGGGCAAGAAAAGCCCTGCATTTTGCATCTGCCCAGCGATACAAAGCCCATGGGGCTGCGCTTGCTTCCAATTTGTAACCTATCGAGCTACCCCCGGTCCCGGCTAATCTCTCCAAATTTGTATATGAAAATTTGTCTTTCTCCCCTGCCCATTCACTTGGAACTCTAACACTTTGAATACCTGTTTATGCTTGCTCCATTTGCTGAACTGAAATTAATTAATTAATCGCTATTATATAGGTATATTTTCCTTAATTCAGCTGTAATTAATTAATTGGATAATGGATTCCAATCATACTCTGATCATGAGATAAGATGCATGTAGCATGTGTAAACTAATTGGTGAGTGGGTTTTACTTACTTTTAACATGTTGGCTAACGCAAACAAAGATTGTCATACTCAACCAATAGTTCCAAACAACGCTGATTAATTGTGGCTGCCCATAACTCACTCTCCTTTCTCTGTCCAAAATCAATCAATTGCCATGAATGCCTTGAGAAACTTGTTTTTCTTTGTTTCCTTGATATTATGTGTGTGTGTGTGTTTGTGTGTGTTTATTTCACCATTTAACTCAAATTTCAGTATCATTATTGATTTTCTTCCTAAATTTGACAACTCGGAACTCAGAAGCTCTGTAAATATGATGGATATATATAGATGAGAGTTAATAATCTTTCAGCAACAATAAAAATATAGTAAAGTATAAGCCAGCCAGCCAGCTCACTTAAGAATCCTCCTAATTATGCAGTATGCACCTCCACTGGGTACTTGTCAATACAATCAAACCATGGATTCGCTTTGCACTCTTTGGCAGGGATTTCCCTCAAGGCTTTCCAAACCGCACTGTTACACTTGAAACCCGACCCGAAAGCAATCTGCCACACTCTATTACCTCTCGATACCCGCCCTTTAGCTTCTGTGTAAGCCAACTCGTACCACAAGGAACTACTAGATGTGTTCCCAAACCGGTGCAGCGTCATCCTCGATGGCTCCATGTGCCACTCGGTCAATTGCAAATTCTTCTGCACTGCATCAAGAACTGCCCTGCCCCCAGCGTGTATGCAGAAATGCTCGAATGCCAGCTTGAAGTCAGGTATGTAAGGCCTCACGTTAGCACCCATCAGCTTTCTCTTCATCAAGGTCAGAAGAAACATCAACTGTTCCGAAAATGGCAGGACCAGGGGCCCCAATGTGGTTATATTTGTCTTCAATGCGTCGCCTGCCACTGCCATCAGTTCTCGAGCTAATGATACTCCAACAATACTCTTGTCGTCTTCTCTTTGGTAAACACAGTTATAGCTATTGTCATCTGCTCCTTTGTGGGTT
Source organism: Jacaranda mimosifolia (assembly GCA_018894105.1). Classification (NCBI taxonomy): domain Eukaryota; kingdom Viridiplantae; phylum Streptophyta; class Magnoliopsida; order Lamiales; family Bignoniaceae; genus Jacaranda; species Jacaranda mimosifolia. Next base: position 14,954,880 of record CM032120.1, on the reverse strand, counting down.
CTAACAGAGTGCACGAGCTGATACTTTGACCGCCGCCTGTCTCTGCCCTTGTTCGACAGAAGAATGGCTGCGCCCCCCATGCGAAAGATGCAGTTGCACAACAACATGGAACGGTCGTTGCCGAAATACCAATTCAGGGTTATGTTTTCCGTACTCACAACAACTGCATATGTGTTGGGATTAGCCTGAAGTAGGTGATTTGCGAGGTCTATAGATATGAGGCCAGCACTGCAGCCCATCCCACCAAGATTGAAGCTCTTGATGTCAGTTCTGAGCTTGTAATGGTTGACAATCATGGACGATAGAGATGGGGTTGGATTGAATAAGCTGCAGTTGACAATAAGAATCCCAATGTCCTTAGGCTTGACTCCCGTCTTGCTGAAGAGAGAATCCAATGCACCAAACATAACGGCTTCCGCCTCCAATCGGGCTTCTTTCATGGACAGATTCGGTGGGTTGGAGGTGATGCCCCTTGCGAAATAGGTCTCATCACCAAGACCGGAGCGATATGATATCCTCTTCTGGAAATTAATCGACTCCTGTTCAAATGCACCGTTGTCTTCTGTCATCTTCATGAATGCATCTACGGACAGTTTCCTCTCGTCTTCAGGCTTGTAGCATGCAAAATCAACCAAGTAGACGGGCATTGGGCGTTTGGCCCAGTAGATGGCCAACAAGAACATGAGTACAGTTGAACCAATTAGAATGGTGGCAGTATCCAAAAGAAGTGCTTGAGTCATCCATATATCTGAGAAAAGGCTGAACGCTAGGCCGGTGAGTTGAGTGGCCGTAGCTATGAACAAAGGCAAGACCACAAGGGACAGCAGGAGAGTAGCAGGATTGCATGAATAACCATAGCCTAATTTGACATATTTGAGCTTGACGGAATGCAAAAAATCAGGCAATTTTTGCCGGATTTTTATGACCATGGACTGAGAGTCCTTGAATGCCACCTCCGCCAGTAGCCTCTCCTCATTCATCTCTATGCTATTCATGTCACCAGTACCCCTACCTCTCTCCATGACTATGACAACTTGCTGCTAATTAATTTGGGTTATAGAAAAAGAGTTGGCTGTTTCATTCGGAAGAGTGTAGGATAAGCTGAAGTAATTAAGCAAAAAAAATAATTGTGAGGAGTATTGTCAGATCGATTAGCATACACGATATCCTATCCAACACGCTTGCGCACCGTTGGTTGGGATTTGAGGAGAAAAAGAAAAAGAAAGGATATTATTTGGAGTTAAAAGAAGGGAGAGAAGAAAAGCGGAGGAGAAGACTACAGAAGTGTATAAACATAAAAGCTGCAAGAAAACTGGACGGATTGGCCTAACAATTAATGGATAAGTGATTGCCTTGAAGAAATGTTATCTACATATCTAGGGTAGAGATAGCTCACCAACCTGAAGCACAGGGAATGGGAAAATAAAGGTGGTGGTTGTTAAAATGAAATTAAGATAGTAAGTAGCAAGTCAATGCTCCCACCCCCAACCTGTCCCCATGAGAGTCTGGTCCAAATGTGCCAACCAAATTTATAGGTAATGTTGTTGATCAATGTGAGGTTATTGACCAAGTGGCCATGTGAATCAATGTTGTCTCCAGAAAGGAAAATCCCCATTTATATTTCCATATGTAGACAGCAAGCCAAACCTTTTTTTCCTACATCCGGGTGGCCCACTTGCCTTTGCCTAATTGCCTTTGAGGCTTCTAAATTGTATTATTGTGTATAATACATGTATATACACTCATTTTGCCTTATTGCCTTTGGGGCTTTTAAATTGTATTATTGTGTATAATACATGTATATACCCTCATTTGCTTATATTCATTCATCTGTCTCTCTCTAGTCTCTATGTACGCGCACACACGTCCGTGTTATGAGAGAGTAGAGAAAGCTGTCAAGGAGTTCTACACTTGTACAATTGTTTGTATTAATTAAAGACGGGTGGGTGGGCACAGGCTGCTGTCCCTCAACAAACCAAATAAATGTATGTGCAACGCCAATTCCAACCCCGTCCAAAACCCCAATGCTTCACATTATTTCTGGAAATTCACGGCCTACCTCAATTTCCTTTTTTACAAAAGAAATTCTCCAACTATCGCTAACATCAAAATATTTAGTTTAATAATCCAATTATCTGAGTTTCAAATTCATAGGGGATGCAGTTTATTATTTATTCTGTCTACCTCCAAAAACGTCAGAAAAACTGAAAAAGAAAAAAAATTAAAAAAAAAAAAAAAAGGGAATTGAAGAAATAACAATAAAAAAAATGAGACAACGTATAGGAATTACTATCAAGTAGCAAACAACTAGCTCCAAATTAATCATCCATCAACCTTATAAAGATACTTATAATAATCCAGTTATCTGAATTTCAAACGCATAGAAGTTGTAATCTATTATTTTATTTTGTCAAGCTCCAAATGAAAAAGAAACGAAAGAACTAATAATAAAAAATGAGATAGCATACGGGCATGTTGATTTAATTAGTATCCAATACAGCACAGTTACCTCTAAATGAATCATTCATCAGCCTCAAAAAGATACTCATAAGGATTGATCTCGTTCTTGCGTGTGGAAAATAAAAGAGTTGTACAAAATGAAATCTACAACTCATCTGTCTAATATCTTAAAAATAAAATAGAATTTCAACGTTTTTCGTGGGCAAATCCTGTTCACATACGGTACCATCCCTCTCAGGTGGTTGCGTGAGTCAATAAATCTAGTCAATTAAATGTTAATTATCTCATTCATGACGCTGAAAAGACCATGAATTGGATAAGGCAAGCTAAACATGTAATCTAGCTGGAACTCGTTGCACATTTTCATTTTCAGGACTCATCTCCATCCGGATATAAATCATCATATTCGACCTTTGGCATTTAAGGCCAACCCCCACCATCCATCAGAAAGAAAAGGTTCCACACCCACCCACCCCCTTCCAACCCAAAGCCAGCACCATTTCTTTCCTCTAGGCTGTAGGCCATAGGTTACAAGGTATGTCAAATTAGTCTGCAAAACTGCATATTTCTGAGATCTAGTGCAAGTTCATAACATCTCAAAGAAAACAAATCTTCCTGTTGATCCACCTTTATACTCCATAAGAATCTAAGATTCAAACAACTCCTATAGAGTGTAACAAGGGTTTTCTATCAATCACTACAGAGATGCCAACCACTACCACCATTCCAGATGCAGCTAAAACAAAGATTCAGACCCTTGGATGTTTAATCCTACTTCAAAAAAGAAACGAGAAAATTCCAAAAATCCAGGAGTCCTTATAATACACTCAACTCTCAAACACCTAATCCAGGCCTCATTTCAAGAATCTCAAATGTGAACTGGATCTTTGCAGGGTTCTCAATAATTTTTCAGCCTTAGCAGTGATGAGCACAGAATCCTATGTAAAAACCAAAAGAAAGAGGTTGGTTCATGAATACATTGGAAATTCTTTTCGTCTGCACAGTTTCATTGCCAATTTTCCATTCCCCTCCTCACACAAGAAACGAAAAGAGAACCCATTTGCTCCCACATTACACATGTCATTGATGGCATAGCGACAGATCATGTAGGACTAAATGAATGAAAATCATCAACATAGGGATATGCACGCTTGCACAGTATTGTTTCACATATGATGTTGTGAACATATAAAAACTCAAATTCTGCAACTCTGAGGCACTTTCTGCTCAATTGGCTGATAACATCTCCGCTGTTCCACTAGTTACCATAAGTTTGCTAAATATGTACTGTATCATCTAAATCAATGAGGCTGGAAATCTTAACCTGTTTAAGTCTATCTTCATCTTCATCAGGATGGAAATCAAAAGTACTCAAAAGGGACAATAAAAATAAGTAGGCAGGTAACACAAATCCCACAAAAGCTGAAGTCTGAAGAAGGAAATACATCAGAACAAAAAATAGAACGTGCCCAACGTGGAGGTTTCACGATGTTCTACTGGTGAGAGAAGACAGCAATGATCATACAAGGGCAATTTGCAGTTTGATAATTTTCTTGGATGATGTAATATTGTATACCAAATTTGCAAACAATGAATTTTTCTTTGATGGTTAAGATCAAGATTTTTCAGGCCTTATTACCCCTGGTCAAGTGTTGGAAGTCAGATGTTAGGATCGGAAGGGAAGGAGATGTACCAAATATTTTCAAACAATAAAAAATTTATACTAAGTAGATTATGAGAGTTTAGAAGGGAGGGCTGATCCTACCTCTCGTTGCAAGAACCAATTAAAATAGATAATATTGAGTAATATATAATATTGTGGTACTGTTTCAAAGACTCTATTCACATAATATTACATTTCATCTAATTATAGTTCCTGGTTTTGATTAGTATTTTCTACTTTTTTTTTTGTCTTTCTATTGTCAATTAATTCCAGAGTTTTAATTTGTAAACCGAGTTTATATTTAAGTAGTGTAGTCACTATAGTTTCTCTTTTTATCCACATCCTTCATATTTTATTATGTTCAATAATTTGTAAGAATTCTACTCCTTATTTTAAGATGTCTCTATTTTCATGTCCACTTTTCCACAAACTAGTTTCATCTCTCCTTTGACAATTCAAATTATATAAATATTTAAATCTATTATTTTAATTGTGCAAAAACTATAAATAAGCACACTTTTTATCATGTTTTTTCCCTATAAAATCAGTATCCCATGCCTTACATGGGTCATCAGTTTAAAAACATAAGAGGTTTAATGGAGCATTTTGTTTGGACGGTGGCGTGAGGGTGTAAGATCTTCTGATATGTAATTTTCCATAAATACAGTAATGAAGGTAAAACGAGAAAATGGATAAAACTAATACCTCAAAATCAAGATTTTGCAATATATATTTCATCCCTTACAATCCTATCATCTACACCCACCAATGACTTCCATGAGCCACCAGAAATCATAATGTTCTTCAGTTGGATATGCAAAGAGTTGGACGATCAAGGAATTGTTTGAATTGCACAGGAATGTCATTCGTTAAGACCTGTCAAAGAAAAAAAAAATGTGACCAAGTGTCCGAATTTGTAATTTTACTTGTGCATGCATCCGGCGGTACAGAGAGTTCACCTCCTTTTTTCGTCATTTGATTCAGATGTCCAGACAATATCTTTTAATCCAGATGAGAAGGTTTTGTAGAACTGCCATACAATTAAACAGTACAAAAGAAATAAGTTAATCAGTCTGCCTGGCCCTTGAAATAAGCACACATAAAAGGATGTTTAGTAGTTGAATATTGGCATGCCTTGTGGAACTCAAGGGTGTCGCCACCAGTTTTACGTAGCTCCACCATATGCAAGGAAGGAGCCACCTCAAAAACCTGACATGAACAGCAGCCAGGAGGTCAAGTGTGAATGATATACCATAGTGAAGAAGACCAGAGGAAAAGCCTGAATAAAGAGAAAGAATACACTGACACAGATCCTGTCCCTCAGGAAATTCATACATGTCGCCCCAATTAAAAGCTTAAGCATTTCAACATGACCTTTCATTTGCTGACTAGGTTATTTTTATAAAACCAAGGGAATGCGATATGCATAAGTGTGTCATAACAAGGCTCGATCCCAAGTAGTTTCTATACCTTATAATTTTAGATGCGGTATTTACTCTAGTGATGGATTAAAGACATAAAACAAATGGATTTCTTATTTATCTAAATTGCTTAAAGTTTTAGATCAGAGTTGGGGTGAGAAAGCATCATAAAAACTAAATATTTAGAAGGGATTCATGCTACTGTAATCACTTTTAATGATAGCCACACAAGCAATTACTAATTACATAAAGTCTTTAACCTACAAAAGTCTTTTCCATAGAATTTCATAAAAACTTCAAAAAAAAGAAAAAAAGTGCCTCAAAAGTAAGGTTAAAATAAAACATTAAAAAACAAATAATCAGCCAAAATTAATATAAGTTGTGAGTAAATCCTGGTCCTCCCTAAATAGTTACCTGATGGCCCCAGTCTAATAAGTAGGGCAATGGTAGGAACTTGACAAACTACTTTGATAAGAAGCAAATTTGGGATAATGTGATATGGAGAAATTACTTGAAAACCCTGACCTAAGCCAAATAACATATACAACTATAGATATACCTTATTCACTTTCTATTTCAGGTAAGTTCACTATTCTCTTTGCAATTCATTTCCTTAATATTTCTGATTTCAAGGTGATATCTGACTTGATTGTCCAAGGGTTCTAACTAAAAAACTTCTTGGACATCTTAACGACTTTGTTAGCGTGCAAATTGGAACCCACTCTCTTACAATGAGTCACCTCGGAGCAGTTTGACAACTTAACCCTGACTTAGATATATACCACATAATTACTCATAGAATCTTAAGTCTTAAAAGCATCTTTTTCTCACCATTAATAAACAGTATCATTCATTACTGCAAGTTAGCTCTGTCGAAAGGTAGTTACCAATATATTTTCTTTCAAACAATGTTGTAGGAACAATGAGTATCTTCATCCCCAAATTTACATGTAAAATCCAACTATACCTCTGTAGCTACAGCAAGTTGGCCTTTTCTTCCTGTCTTGTCACCTTGTAATTTGATCTGGCAGCGGTTACAAAGAATAAGCATTAAACAAGTGAAAAATATTTCTGATAAACTGATGAGAAGTTAAATATTATCCTCCTTATAAGGCATCGAATATCCAAGAAACTATTAATACCTTATAGTTTCTTTTCTGAACATTAAAACCCAAAGGTTTAGCAGCTTCCTCAATTTTTGACATTATTTCATTCGCAGGACGCTTGGATGTAAAGCATGTTTCTCTCTTTACTAGGCCCTGAAACGTTTGAATCCAAGACAAAAGAGGAAATAATTATGTGACCTGATGACTTGAACTTCACTGAGAAAGGATAACGCAGATATGTATTCATGACAGAAATTTTCCTTCAAATGTAACTTTTAGTTAACCAAAGCATGCATCAACTACCAAAAGGTGGAAGAATAAAGGACAGCTGAACTGATATACCATCTGCTTGTCAAACAGATTTTCAAGACTGAAACCCTGACACCTTGAAATAAGCCCAAAGGCATTCATGGACACCGGTTTCTCCTTCCTTTCTGTAACAAGATGTTCCTGCAAGAGAAAATGTGCTTGGCCCAATTCAAATTTTGCTATGTACATAATAACAGTTAATACCAAAATAGTATCCATGTATTTTAATAGCTTACCTCAGAATCATTGAAGACAGCATCAACATCATCAAGACTTACGTCCTCTTCCTGCTCAAAGTGAGGTGGCTTGTAATCTTTCTTGAACCAATCATCTTCTAGAATTTCAGGAATAGTAATTCGCTGCAACATAAAACACAATTATACTTGCAGAACTCCCTAAATCTCGCCTAAACATGTCTAGAGGAATGCAAAGAGAGAAGATACCAAAACAGGAACTAAGAAATAAGTGAAGAACAGAATGACAAAAAAGACGTGGCAGATGGAAAATAGCTAATAAATAAATTAAAATTGACTTGTGAACAAGAAAAGGAGAAGTGTTTAGGAGCTCACAGTGAGTGGGCTTGGATCCAGAATACGCTCAATCAGCTTTTTCGCACTGGATGAAAACCATGATGGAAACGAGAAATAGGCCTTTTGAATCTGAAAAAACAATTAGTCATGACACATTCAAAATACAACTCCAGACAAAAAAGCAAGAGGAATTATCTTGAAACTTACTCTCCTGTACAATGCCATGAGGTTGGGCTCATCAAAGGGCAAGTATCCAGCCATCAGAACAAAGAGAATAACCCCACAAGACCATACATCTGATGATGTGCCATCATAGCCTTTATCAGTGAGCACCTGTTAGGAAAAAAGATCTCAAACGCTAGCAACTGAAAAGAAAACTTGAGCCTTCTTAGTTCCATAAACCATAAGTTGTACCTCAGGTGCTACGTAATTTGGTGTGCCACAAGCCGTGTGAAGCAGGCCATCTTCCTGAAAAAAAATCAGCATGAGATAATCATTGTGCACTTCTGCTGCCCCCGTAAAGGAAACTTCATGTAGGAATCCATATGATAGTGCTTGCGTGACAAAAGAATATGATGAAGAACAAATACTCACACATAAGCAGATTGAATGAAAAACTTGAAAGAAGAAAAATAAGCTTACAAGAAATTTTTTACCTAGTGGATAATACTAGATTCTCATAGAGGCCTTGCAAGTCATCAGAATAGGAAAATAAAATTGGGCCAAACAAAAGGTAGTCTCTAAAGATATTAATGCCAAGTTGGGCCAGCTTTTTCTAATACAACCAGGAATACTGATAAGGGTATATCAAAATGATTTATAACTGGGATCCAACATGAAGAAAACAGTCAAAAGAAAAGGCAGATTAAAGTAAAAGTTTCTTATCAAGGAATACATGAAAACAGCAATACATGGTAGAATCAAACTGTAAAACAAATTAAAAATATATATTTTTGCAGCCTGACAATATATATCGTCACAAAGGTAAACTTTGACGCCCAAAGTTGTCCGCGTTGCGTATTTCTAAAGGCAGAAGTCACAGAAAACCTACCCGGACTTGCTTTGAAAATGCACTCAATCCAAAGTCTGAAACTTTAAGATTGCCATAGGAGTCCAGCAACAGATTCTCTGGCTGCAAAGTTTATGTTGAGACTTATATAATATTTTGTAAAGCACATAGACAAAGAAGCTGAAATTTTTGATCAACTATGAGATAGATAGAAGGTCTTGTTCAACCTTCAAGTCTCTATGGTATACACCTCTACTGTGGCAGTAGTCCACAGCATTGATGAGCTGTTGAAAGTATCTTCTAGCAGCATCTTCTTTAAGTCTTCCATACTTAGCCTATAGATAAAAGGGAATGACATGATTTTATTCATCAACTGCATGATTATTGTGACACCATTCACAACATCAATCTACAAGTAAAGCATGCGATTTTGTCATAACAGCTTAAAATTGAAATAAATGAAAACTTACGATTTTGTCAAAGAGTTCACCCCCATCAACATATTCAAGAACAATGTAGATCTTGGTTCTGCTGGCCAGAACCTATTATTGGCACAAAATAAGGCATAGGTAGAAGTTGAAACATTAAGACCCAGAAAAAAGTAGAGGAATGTAGAATTTTGACTTGAAACATTAAGACCCAGAAAAAAGTAAAGGAATGTGGAATTTTGAATATCTCACTTAGAAAAGCTAGGACATTTAAACCAGAATAAGATGGTGAAAAAATAAATAAGCCAACGATTTGCATGTCCTCTGGCAGAAACATCATCTTTTCTCAACTGTTGAAATGAGTCACTCAAATATTGAGGTCATAGTGACTGAGGAATCTGGCATAAAGCAGGGTCATCTATAAGAAACTTATTTTAAATTAGCTTCACCAAATTCAGCATCTTTTGCCAGAAAATCGTTAGGTAGAAAATGAATGCTTATGCAACTTTTACCTATACTTGGCAACTAGCTATACTTAATGCCATCCAAATCCAAATTCCTGGGGGGAAACAAGGAAAAAGGGAAATGAAATCGCACAATACCTCAAATAAATTTAAGACATTGGGATGTTTGATCATCTTCATGGTCGAAATCTCACTTTTGATCTGTAATACATACACAAATTTTTTAAAGAACAAAAAATGAAAAAAAGGGAAAACCAATCAAATGGACCCACAGAGTGATACCTAAAGCAGTATCTTGTCCCGCATATTCAAGCAACCCAAAGACTACACTAAATTCTTTTCTTAATAAAATACTCCAAATAAAGAATCAATCTACCATTTTTATATTGCCAAACAAAAGTTACTAGCCCAATTAAAGAAAAGTAGTAGACTAATTAATTGCGGATAAAAAGCACGTATGCGCATGCAAGAAATGTAAATATATATATATATACACATATATATTGAGGGGGCAGAAAGAGAGATCAATCACCTGCTCAACCATCTTGTGACGGAGGACTCGATCACGGTCGATTATTTTAATGGCGACACAGTCACCGGTTTGGGTGTTGGTGGCAAACTTGACCTTGGCGAAGGTGCCTTCACCCAGGGTCCTCCCCAGCTCATACTTGCCCACGCGTGTTCTCGTTTTCGCCACCGATGTGCTGCTCATTTCTCCACCGATATCAAGAATTACAAATAAAAATGATTTATATTTTATTTATATATATATACACACACACATATATATATCCTAAAGGAAAAAAAAAGGGAAAACTGTTGGTGATAAAATAGAATTAACACTTGATTTTTAGTATATTCCAAATTCCAATCCAACTAAATGGTGGAGTACTGCCACTGGTGATGAAGAGAAGACGACGGTGAAGATAGAAGAGGAACGTGAGGTAGGGTCCACGTGACTGACGTCACTCTTTTTCTACAAACACTTTTACCTGATATTCTGCTCTATAATATATATTTATTTGTTATTATTATTCAGTGTGCCGTGATCGGGTATGCAGCTTCTGATCTATGCTAACTTTGCTTGACCTTTGATATTGTTATCAATGTTAATTTTTTTATAAAAAAAATTGATTAGATTTGCTCTAAATAAGTAAAAATAATTTATCATGAAATATTAATGACCTTTCTTTTTATTTTTATGCGATGACTGATGTAACTGTTTTAAAAAAACTATTTTATAAATATGAATATATGATATATGTATTAAATATTTTTTTAAAAATAATTAATTTAAAATTAAATACATATAGTGTAAATATAAAATTGAAATGAAAGATGAAATAAAAAATAAAATAAAAAATACAAAGCGTAGAAATAAAATGAAGGGTGTCAATTTCTTGGTTTGTTGTTTTCCATGAGTACGACAGCCACATAACAATTAATAGTATTTGTAAGAGAGCCAACCATTTCTGACTTTTTCTCTTTTTCTAAATTTATGGGGAAAGGAAAGTAAATTTTAATGTAGGAAGGTGGATTGTTTAAGGGACAGGTTTGGCCCCCCCTGTTCTCCCCTCCCAGTCCCAGGAACAAGAAGGAGAACGTGGTTAAGGAAAAGTTGTCACAATCTTGATTAGGGGTGTTTAAATTCAATCCAATTCAAAAAAAAAAAATCGATGAATCGATCCAAAAAATTAAAAATCAATTAAAATTAATTTTTTTTTGTTTAAATTGGATTTATTTTTTTATAACCGATGATTCGGTTCGGTTTTCGATTTGAGCCTGAAAAACTGATCCAAACCGAACCAATTTATATACTAATAAAATAAAAAAATATATTTTAACTATAAAAATATTAAATATATATAAATAAAATTAAACCTATAAGTGTAAACCCTAAACTTAATTTTCAACTTATTCTATTTAGATTTAATTGTTTTTTATATAAATTTTGGACATGCCCAGTTGGTGCATCAACCCTCAAAAATTGATTATGCTTGGAGGTTGTTGAAGGTATTGGATGTATTTGTCGCTATCATTGTGATTTTTAATGAGGATAGTTTATGCTGGAATTACCTTTGCTACTTTATTTATTTATTTATTTTTGTTGAGCTGGAGATTCGAACCTATATTGTACTAGAGGCTACAATTTCTTCTCAACTTCTTCTACTTTTGCTGGTCAATTACTTTTGTAATTACTCTTTTGGAAGTCAAATTTGAAACTTGATGAATTTATGAATTATGTTTATTGCTGACTTCTTTTGAACTTATATAATTTTATAATTTAAGTATTCTTATTTAATTTAGTTCAATTCTGTTGCCAAATGATATTATTTTCGCTTACTTTAAAAATAAAAAAAAAATTGAAAAACTAAATAACCCATCCAATCCAAATCGATTTAAAATGGATTGTATTGGATTAGATTTACTATAAGAACCAAACTGATCCAAAAAATATTATATAATTTGGATCGGTTAATTTTTTCCCAAAATTGATCCAATCCAATCCGCGGACACCCCTAATCTTGATCAACCTTTTTCTTATAAAATAAAATAATGAATAGTAGTAAATCTTGAGTTCAATAATTGATTCGGATAAGGTGTAATATTCTCCTTGCCTCGCTCACCTATTCTCTACTTTCAAACTCGTAAGTTGGCCACTCAATTTCTATGTCACAACAGCTCCACAAGTTCTACTTCTAGGTCAAACAACATTAATGAGTCTTTGTTTTCATCTTGTATTGTAATTGTAAATATCTTGTTCAAGCATGACCAAGTTAACAAAAGAATCATAAATTTTTTTATTTAGTCTATATATGAACTGAAATGTATACTATCTCTAATAACTACATGTCTTGATTTTGTTAATACAGTTTAAATTTTTTGAACAAAAATCAGGCCTACGTACTATATCAAGTATTAATAATTCTAAGATCTAAATATCTTGTTTGAAAAATAAAAAATTATGTGGGTCTTATTCTTAAGGGTCCGTCCTCCTTGGGTTAATCACTACTGACTGACTAGTGACTACTTGGTTGACAGGCCTAAATCCAATCCCAGATATATTTTTCCCCAGATTTCTTAAAGTCCATGCCTGCTATGGATTTCTCAAGGTCAGCTCAGTTGGGCGAAGCCCATTTCTGATTTCAAAAATACAGCCTTTACTTTAGCCTGAGGAATGGAATTCCTTATGATTCTCGATATTGGAAGTAATTTATTTATATTTTATATGCGTTGAGGGGGGAGATGCACGCGTTAGTATCATGCATCAATATCAAATTGGTATTGCTAAGGATCTGGATGGCCAACCCCAGCTGTGGGCTCAGTTTTGTTTAGAGGATGAAAGACGTGATAACTTAGAAGAGTAAAACAAAAAAAATCAACCACACAAGATTTAAGTTTAAGAAGAAGACGTCCCAAGATAAAATCGCCCAAAATAAAAGAGGTTCTAACTATTTTTTTAACTCAGAACCTCAACTAATTAATAGTTGACCTGCCAGTTGCTAACTTTCCTTGATGCGTGCACCAAAATTAGTACATAAATCTCTTCTTCTCATGGGCCTTGCTTGAATCAATATGACGCAACTCAACTATTGTTTATATCAAAAATTAAAAATCTATCTTTTCTATCTTATTGTTTACATCAATTAACTTTTCTATCTTATTATTTATATCAAAAAATCTGAAATAAATAAATAAATAAATAATAATAATAATAATTTCCATTATGGCAAACATATTCAAAATTTAGGGTCCAAAATATGGGCCAAGATTCCACGTGAATTCCTAAAGAAGCTTGGTACCATTGCGTTTGTCATTACTGTAACAGCTCTGATTAGTAAGTATTATTAGCATACATGGTATAGACTACTTTCACAATAGTCCTCCTCCAAATAGTATCTATCCATGACAAAGAAGCCACTTGTCAGCTGAAATTATGCATGATGGAAATATTTAGTATATATCAAACCAAATGAATCTACCCCAGATAGCTCCATCAATCACCTGGTCTTGTCCTAAAATCCGAGACGCAATCATCTTCTTTGCACGTCCAATTGTTTTTTTTTTACTAACAACTACTTGGATGGAAAGGCAATCCGATGAAAGCCATACCACATCTATACACTTAGCATTAAGACACTAGTTCTCGCACAAACACTACTATATCTATATATAGAGAGTAGGCAATCCATTAGCTAGCTAGCTAGCCAGCCATCTCTCAACTCTTTCAAGGAGCCTTATACTCCTGTTTCTGCAGCCTGCCGAAATTTCTGCCAATTTTTCATCTCACCCTCCGCCGATCCCTTGCTCCCATACTTGTGTTTTTTGATTTTCATCTTTTCGCCCCCTCTATTTTACTTGTTAGATTTCGTATGCGCGGGGGAGGTGGCATAAAGATAGAAAAGAATTTGGATTGGTGGATATTGCAAGGGATATATATATATATATAGGCATATAGCCAGCTTTTGATGGCATCATACGAATACGAAGGTGTGAAAGAGGAAAGGTACGGAAGATTTCAGATGATAGTGAAGGCATGGATTGGCTGCTTGGGATCATTTTCGTTTAGCTTGGTAGGAGGGTTGATCTTGGTTTGGTGGGAATTGAATTATCATCCCACCAACGATCAGCAATGGATGGTGCCTGTGGGTCTCATTCTCTTTGTCACGCCACTCATAGTTTGGTTGGCCGTCTTTATCTCTGATCATTTCTGCAGCTCCACCGACCACTACATGATCTCAACCCAGAATTCACCCGGAAAACCATTTCATGATCCGGAGAGATGACTGCTCAGTTGGCAAACTGCCTCTCGTGACCCTCGTACGTGCTTTGGTCAACATTTTGCAATATAATTAATTTGATAGCTAGTTTTATATACATGTATATATGTGTGTGTGTGTGTGTGTGTGTGTGGTATATCATGTCAAGTTATCGTGTAAAATCCACTCGGATATTATGTGACTCCTTTTTTCAATGTTTTCTATAAGAAATACTTGCCAAAGACTATTCCAGGTGTTGACAAAATGAACGAGCAAGCTATTCATTTAATCATTATACGTGTATATGGCTTTGCATTGCACGGCACGAGATGAAGCAATTACAAACAAAACGAGTTGACAACAAACTTGACAATGTTAAAGGCAGGCTCTACTGAATGTCCATCCCAAACTCACAAAAAACTTCAAATTCTTAAAGAAAGCATTCATAATTCTTGTTGTCTTGATACAGAACAACAATATCTCCATGTTCAAATTCCCAGGAGTACCATATATGTAGAGAATGAAATTCATAAAAACAAGCAAAGCTTAGAGGCCCCTATCCTCGCGCCAAAAACTGGCAAGATAATGAGCGTTGCATTGCATTCTTCTATTTGGAAGAAAGTGGTATGTTTCAACAAATAGATAAGAACACCTCCTTACAGTTGAGATTCACGCCAAACCATGCTGTGCCAATATTAAATATCGTTTTGATTTTGTCTCTTGGGATAATGATGAATACCAGTGATTAGATTAGTGCCAAAAAGACAGCATCAGCAATTAAAAAAGTGAGGGTACGTAAATGACATTAGTAGGGAATTAAAGAAAGGAAAAAGGATAGACTAATATGTCGCCTTCCTCCGTAGAAATTTTTGGGCATTGCCGGTATACAGTCCACTCAACTAGGATTTTAATATTGTTCACATGTAGATGGCTCCCATTTTAATGCAGGGAAGAACGAATACGGCTGCCACCCACATCACGCAGAGTTCCAATTGTTGGGCGTTGGGACACATATTTTATAGATCCTTGATGGTTGCCTAAAAATGACATAACTCGAAATGAAATCCATAAATAACTATTCGGTCATTGCCAATAGTCATTGCCATTGGGTTTTGTAACACACACTGGAAGATAAGAGTTGAATCATCTGCATAATGGATCATTCTTATTCTATTTATTAAAAACCCCAAGATTGGCACAACCAAATATCACAATTCACACATTTACACTCGTGATGGGTTAAGCGGCCACCAAAACACTGAGACAAGGCCCGCTGTTGATGATTTTAATTTCTTGTTGACAGCAAGCCTTAATGCATCCTTCACCAATTTTTATTCATTTGTACAGTACCAGTATTTAAAAGGTGGAAAAACAAATATCATGAATTTAACAACTACCCCTACTAACAAGGTTGATGGCTGCTGCATATAATCTGATAAACGAAATTCTTCAGCTAGCCACTATGGTCAAATTGAAATACCTCATACATTAATATCTGAGCGAGTTGGGAAATCTAGCCCATGAAGTGCAGGTACCCGCTCCAAGTCTTCTTTCGAGAACAGCGGAAAGAGCCACAACATCTTTCTAGTGCCGAAAACCTAAATGAAAGGATAAATTAAAGACTAGACAGCTGTAGTAAAATGAATTGCAGAAAAGAGACACAAAACATCACTTCTATAGCCTACTATTCCCAAATTAATGTCAGCTGAAATCACAATAATTGCCATGATATTAAGGAACTAAAGACTGGCAATGCAGGTTTTTTATAGGAACCACATGCCCAAATATTACTGAGATAATTGATATGTTGTATCCTCCTTGAAGGGGTACCAGTAATAGAATGATGTATCTCTTTCTTCAGAATTGTTCCAATCCAAAACCACTAATGCTAATATAATAGGGCTTTGAAGCATTAATGACATGCCTTGATTTTTGCATTGTGTGAACTAAAAGATAATTGTTAAGATTAATAAAAAAAATTATGCGACATATGATGTGTTTGACCTGCTCAATGTTCTTTCTCCATCCCAAGTCATACTTCCACCGCACAGCTTTTTTCTTCTCATGGACCTGAAACAGACAATCACCAGCACTATTACAACTTTGAGTGCCTAATTCTGCATTCCAGATTGAAAATGCATTCATGGAAGTCCTGACATTTTGAATTTCAATCCATGCAGCTCTAGAATGATTGACACAAGAAGCTAATAAATATGTAGCTCATCAATTACATATTAAGTACAAATGTAGATGTAGATGTAAATGCAAATGAATATATCAAGTTTACCTCCACCGAGGTTGTGTTGCTCAACAGGAGTGATGTATGCATAACTACGAAACAGAGAAGGCTCAGCGCAAAAGCAAGATTCAGAACTGCATCAAGGGATGGAGTCTGTAAGAAACATTAAAGGGATGAGAATGCAGTCAGAGCATGGGGATCTGATTATGATTATTGTAAGGAAAATTACCAAATGCCAGGAAAGTGATTGCGAGCTTGCCAGGTGAGCCAGAATGATGCTTAGCTTGTTGAAAAAAATTTATGAAACCAGGAAGCAGCACAAGAGTATCCATTAATGTCTCCAGAAAAGTGTACAGCTACAAAAACATTTTTATAGGTCAATTTTCCTACATTAGATACAGAAAAAGAATACTAAGCCCCGTTTGGTTTCATTTCCAATACATTTTCACCCATTTTCACTATTTGAAAATGAATTATCAACAATTCTCTGCATTTTTACCAAAATCCCAACTCATTTTAATCTCAAAACACATTTTGCAATGACCTATAAATCTTCTCTCTCTATTTTCATTATTACTACCTCTCTAGGCTCTCCACCTGCAAGCTACTAAATCCTATATAATCATTATTTTTCAAACACATTATCCAAATACAAACTCCTTTTCAACCCATTTTCTCTAATTACCTTTTTAAATTTTGAAAATATTGAAATGAAAAATGAAAATGAAAACATAACCAAACGGCCTCTAAGTAATTGAAGTAATGCCATTAAGGTGAACCTGTCCACCATTGTGATTTTCAAGGCTATTTAGATATGTCAAGCAACAAGAAGAAGAAGAATCTTTCTCGAAACAGTGGTCCTTATAACTTTGACCAAGTTGTTTTTTCAAAGAAAGAAAAAAAGATAAATGAGTGAACTAATCTGTGTGCTTCAATTTGCAATGTTCGTAAAAAAATGGGTGCAAGGAAAGGACAAACCACACGTCTTCCCATGGAAATTGGAATAAAGCATAACTGACTATTAGTGAAATGCCAAGATGTCTGGTTCTTGAATAAAATCCAAAAATGAAGCACTGGTGATGCCCTTATTGTAAAAGAGTTCAGATAATACTTTTTGTGGTTGTGCAGACTTTCCACAGAACCCTGGACAGGAATAGGTGAAGTAACAATTATTTTTCAACTGTAAGTTCAGAACCAAAAATAGACCTCAGTAATGACATTTTTAAACTATGTTGGTGAGAAATGAATTCTTCGTCTATTCAGGATGCCTCGGGACAGAGCTAGTTGCAGATACAAAAGAATACAGAGATCAAGACCTTCATTTGTTAAACTTCAATAGAATTCGCTCATACTTATATAACAAGAATTTCCAGACAACTGGGTCAAAAATAATTTAATCTCACCAAATATAGGGATGAAGGTTACACCCATTTGACTTCCTCGTATTTATATAAGCATTGGGATAATAATAATAATTTATTCTCACCACAAATAGGAGAAAAAATTTATAGTTCTGAGCCCCAACACAGTTCACCACCCATATACAGTGATGATCCATCTTAAGAACACATCTTTGGCCTGCATAAAAGAAAATATTTGTGCTTAAGATTTAGAAAATACAAACATCTTTAAATTAAAGCATCAATAGAGCTAGATAATGTGCTAATAAGGTCCTTGGATCGTTCAAAACATTGAAATTTTCATGAAATTTGAAGGAATGCGATTTTGAGTTAGTGAATTATATGTATCATAAATCCCAGTATCTATTATGTGAACAAAAACTGAGTTAAAACTAACATATATTAGTCCAATCAAGAGTAGGACAAACCAAATTAAATGTGTGAGAAATAAAAAGCAGGTCCAGCTTGTTAGCAAGTATGCATTTTCTCACTAACCACGAATGAAAGGCCCCACAAAATGATGGAAAAAGGAAAGAGGAGATCACTCAAATTCATCTAGATAAATACATCAATAACAAAACAACACCGCGTTAATTAGGATAATAATATTAAGTTTTTGCGAAACAATGCAACTCAGGAGAGATCAACAAGGAAAGGAGAGTTAGCATTTACCAAAAGAGTAAACTAGGTGATTATTACTACATCCCAGATAGACTTTTTAGTTTTAATGGAAAACAAGAGCTTACAAACAGAGCAATGATGACACCGTGGTGGCTTGCCATTTTGGCACCGATTACAATAGCCTGGTGCAGGCCTTCTTTCTATCTCCTCTGATGTTGATGGCATGGCTGAATTATCAGGTGCTGAAGAATTGGAAGATATAAAATTCTCATCCCCAACAATCTGGTCCGGTAATACTTTCCAGTTTGCAGGGACAGCACCAGGGTCATGAATGACAACCATAAAATAACTCCACGTCAATAATACAAGCTGCAAGTTGATAAACATTCTTAGTGGAGATCTTAGAAGTTCCTTAACAAAAAGAGGATGTTCCAAGAAAAGTTCCTCAATTATGGTTGGTAGTCTTGATTTTCCGATCACAACCCTTCAAGCTTTAGATAATAGTAATGCAGGGATTTATTTACTCATAATGCTAACAAACAATATCCTTAATTTAATGCAATTTAATTTGGCGATTTAACCTTGGTATGTGTTTTCATCTAAGAATAGCCCTGCCTGATAACACCATGCAGCACCATTTTCCAACATAACATGAAACTTGATCCATGCGCACCCTTAAAAGCTACTGTAATGCTTCCACAAGCGAGAGTCCCAAAGATAAGCTTGCAACTAAAAAGTTTTTACCAATTTTACAGATGTCTGTCATCCCTAATCAATTCTTGGTCATAAAAGATATTCTTTCCTTTAACAATCTATTCTCATTATTTAACCATTTCGGATTTGATTACAGAAATTTAGGAATACATTTACATCGATAATGGCTCATGTTCAGTCTTAACAGGAAGCTCTACTGATGAGCAAATCCCTATATCTATAAATTCACAATTTTAATGTTATCACCAAAATTTCCACAACTGGTCATGACACCATCACCGATTTCAACCAGAAAGATAGCTGATTCATTTATCCATAATTATGGCATAACATGGGTAAGAAACCAACTTTTTAGGGTCTGATCCTGATAGTATTTAGTTGAAGAAAACCTTATACTAGAACCCCTCTAGAAATGACTTTTGCTAAGGCCATACCAGGAATACTGATATTTGGCAAGTGCAATTGTCAAAAGAAATCAATACACAGCAAAAAAGAAAAATTGCATTTACGTGAAAACATTCAAAAAGTATACACCTTTCAGAACAGTGAGTCCAGAAAAGTAGGCAAACTAAGTTGAGTTGGTGGGATTTTTTATCAATCTAAGTTTAAGTTGCCTTTTTAATTCAAATAGTGAACTGTACTTCAGCTAAAATTCCAGCTCAGTGCAGGTGTCAAACTATAACGTTAATGTGTATTTACTGCAGCAGCGAATTATAATAACCAGAAAGAATTTCAATTAGCAGAACTGTTTAACATTAGACAACAAGAAATTAGTAATCAAAGGGAGGAGAAGTGCAGTTACCAAGACATGAAAAAGAGTGACGATAAGGAAAGAGAGGAATGATTTGAAGCCGCCGTCGAGGAGGTGTGGGCCCCAGGTGAGAACGATGACGGCCTCGTACGATATAGCAATTAAAGCCAATACAAGGAGGATCATAAAGTAGCCGAGGAACTTGAGCCCGGAGCACAACCTGAAGGGGTTGAGATCCATTGCAGCGTAGGATACCCCTGTCCTGATTGAGGGCAAGGTTAAACGGGGAGATCTTCGGGCTGTACGCGGTGGGAATAGTCGTCTCAGCATGGGTGGAGCCAGACTTTCAGCTGGCCGGAGCTTCTACCGCTTGCATTCTTTTCACCGTAGCGAAAGTTTGGTCGACCCAATTAAATGATCAGCCCAATTAGGGTCCGTTTGTATATTAGGAAATATTAGAATATATATTTTGTTTTTTTGCTTTTTGTTTAAAATGTACTGTGGAGATGTCGTGTAAAATTCACAAGCAGGACGATTTAAAAAGTAATTGAAAAAACTCCAGTCATAATTATTATATCTTACTAAGAGGAATTGCAAATAAAGGTGGTGGTATGGTCCTTAAACTGAAAGAGGTTCAGAGAGTTCTGATGACGAAAGAAGCTCAAGTTGTCCATATGCAGTAATACTGGTTACGCGCTCAAAATCTTTGACATCGTTTGTGTGTATGCAGATTTTAAATTTGACTACAGAGTAATAATAGGGTAGGGGAAAGGGCAATATATTCTGGAACAAGGCGAGTATCTTCAGTACTTGTCTGCAAAACCCACAAACCCTTTCCCTTTAGGAACTCTCTTAGTATGATTTCATACTTCTACAATGCATCCTAACGACGCCCACGACCCCTATGCCTTCCTTTTACAGCTGTGCGGAACGGCCGCCTTTCAACTCCCGGCCCGCGCCCCCACCACCGATGCCCGTCAGTGCATATCGGACACTATTCCTGGCTCCACCAACAGCGCCCACACCGCCGATGACATTCAAAACCTCCTGCGCCCTATTCCCGACCACCTTCTCTCCCGATATCTCTGCTTTGAACCGTCTCCACCCCGACCCTCCACCACCGCTCTGCCTCCTTTACCAACAACAACGACAATACCGCCACCCCCACCCCCACCCCCTTGTTTTCCAGACTCCATATCTCACAATTCATATTCCGGGCATTTGCTCCATGGTACACCTCCCACACCCCACCACTCTAATCTTGATTTTTCAACTTCTAACCAAGGCCAGTCGGATTTGCAAGATGATGTTGTTCGTGAACAGTCCCACTGCACTGAAAGTCTTCCACTTTGTGTTGTTAATTACCAAGTTTCATTGCCTCCAACACCTGAAGGGGAAGGATTTTCTGTATCAATTCCGGATGGATTTGAAGATGATGATATCGAAAACATGGAGTCTCCTGTTGGATACAGTGAAAAATTGCTCTATCAGGTTAAGGAATTAGCAATAGGGCATGGAAATTATTGGTTGGAAGATGATGCTAAACACATTATTTCTGTTATGACCATGTTTAGGAATTTAGCTTCTCCAGTTGGATATAGTGAAAAATTACTCTCTCAGATCAAGGAATTAGTATTATGGCACGATGATGTTGTTTTAGATGATGATTATATAAATTATATAGTTTCTATAGCGACAAAGTTCAGAAATTTAGCATTTTCTAGCATGGTTAACAAGTTTGATTTGTCACAACCTTCCAGAAAGAAACAAAGACTGAATTCTCGGGTTAAATCTAATTTGGTGGTTTCCTCTAACTACTTGGCTCCATGTAAATTGGCCAATGCTGAAGCTGCCAATTGCAGTGTTATTGATTTAGATGATTGTCCGTCTACAAATAGTAAATCTAAGAGGAAAGAAAAGAATCACAGGCAAGTTTGAGTTCAGGATGTTCAGAATTGGTGACTAATTTAAGTTGGAGATTTTCAAGATTGGTTTCTGAAGGCACAAATGTTGAAATATCTAATTGATGAGAGTCCTTTCAGTTGGGGAATTTGTTCAGTATTGATGTCCGGTTGGTTTTGCTGGTAATCAATTTGTGGACAAAGTTGCAAGCTTTCATATGTCCAATGTTTGGGACATTAAATCAGAAGTATACTTAAATATGTGTTTGTTTTTTTATGCAGGTGAGCCATAATTCAAGAATCCAGACATTCCTCTGGTAATTTCTTGTTCCATTTCTGAACCTTCATCTTTCACTGCTGCAGCTAAAGATATGATCTTTCTGAAAATTAATTAACCTTTTGGTGATACGTCCATCTCTTTGGAGTCGACTTATGATGGTTATCATTCAGGTCATTTGGAACTGCATTCCACTTGGACTGACTTTAAATATGTTGGTTGATTGAGTAGTGTTTTACAGGTTTAACTTGCAAAAACTTTCATTTTCTGTACAGCATCATTACATGGTACTAGTTTTAGGAAATTCACGTCATTACATGGTACTAGTGTTAGGAAATTCTTCATGTGGTGCATTAAATCCACATTTCACCATGGGATCCATGCACACTTCAGTTCCATTGCAGAGCCTAGACCAAAATCTTAGTCAGGTATACTGCTTAGTCTATAGTAGGAACTAAAGTTGGCCTTGGGAGCCAAGTTTGGTTATTAATTGTGGTGTAGAAAAATTTAGAGACCTTATCATGATCAAACAATTGCAACAAATGTATAGGATTTCCAGTTCATGAAAGGTTTGCCAAAGGTTTAGTGTTATTTTGCTGTATTAAAGTTTGAAGTCCACAAATTTATGGGGCACACCCGTACACACACAAGAATTGAAATATGGATTCAAACAATATTTGAAAATTTTTGGTCTGAAATAACTTGGAAGTAGAAGTGCAGCTATTTTTCTCATGTTTGTCATACTCCCTAATGACTAACTATTTTGTGATCAAACATCTGACATGTTGTTGCATTATGAAGAGGTTATCTTATTTTAGTGTAAACTATTTTAGGAAAGTAATTCTCATAAACCCACACTGCAGTTTTAGAATACTTTGGGAATTTGTCTGGGTTGAAAATGCTGGGTGCTCACTTATTAATCGTTATGCCCATATTTGAGTTGACATATTACTGTCTGAAGATATGATACCCTTTTGCCAATCTTCTTGAAGAAGTTGTTGCTTTTAGTTCCATGCTTCCAATGCATTTAGCACCTTTATGGAACCATGTTCCATAAATATCGTGCATGCATCTTTCTTTGTCAATTTCGTATTGTTCTATTTTTTTTTCTTATTGAATGCCCTTCTTATTGTTCTCTTGGGTGGTAATATGGGTGTGGACCTATTGGTCAAGCTTAATTTGTTTTGAGTTGAGTTGGGTTTTAAGACGTTTTCATGGATTGGATTGAGGTGAATTATGTTAGGTTGTGGGTTCAAAATAAGTTATATTGAGTTTAGAATTGGGGGAGAAAAACTAAAAGTTTTAGAATCTAAAAAGATGGGTTGAGGTGAATTATGTTAGGTTGTGGGTTCAAAATAAGTTAAATTGAGCTCAGAATAGGGGGAGAAAAACTAAAAGTTTTAGAATCTAAAAAGTAATCTTACATTTTTCTTTTACTTTATACAAAATTCTACTTATACGTACTCCATCTCTAATTATATACAATTAACCAAAATGAATAAATATGGCTAGTATCATTTAAATTAAATATCTTGATTAAGCAAAATGAATTATTATTATTATTATTATTATTATTATTTTCCTTTTCCTTTGGACTTGACATATATTAGACCCAACACTTTTCCAATTTGACTCACTCATTTGCCACCCATAGCTGGGCTAGGAGATACACTTGAGAGGGTCATGATTCTACTGGATACACAAAACTCTTGGCAGAGATATGGAGCCACGTGTACCGTCATTTCTTTCATTGGTATAGAGTTCTTGTGATTCACAAAAATAGGATCATGCTGGCTTATGTGCTGCACTTCTAGAGCTGCTTGTTTTATGTCACTCGAGAACATCCTGCACGGTAATGTTAAATGACAAACATGATGTCTAATCTGTGAAAAGATGCATGTTGGAGATCTTACGATAAGGTCATGGTTTGTGTTTTAAAAAATTACTTGTAGTTCAATTGTCAATGATTCCTATATGGGCTTTCCTTTGCACATCATTGATGGTTTTAGTTATTCATCACTTGAAAGACATGTCATTGAAAGTTTTACTATTTACTGGTCTTACGTATTTTGGCTAGTGATTCTTTTTTGTGTAGAAGTCTCACAGAATCCCCTTAATTTTTTTATTTTGTTGTAAACAGATTTGATGTCTAAAGGGAATGGTTTTTTGTAAAGTTCATAGGAAGTGAATGCATATCAGTTTAGTACTTGGGATTAGAAGGACTGGAGCTGGTAGCCTACAATTAACATCTTCACATCATATTCCATGATACTTTTGATATTCAAACTCAGGCCTTGATTTTGAGATTAAAGTAGCTGTGTGGTTGTAGCCTTTTCTTGCTGATGCTTTAATTCATTGCTCCCATCACTTCTTTGTATATAGCATGGTCTGTAAAGTGTAATAGCTATGTACATACATTAAGTTCTTGATATCATGCACAAAATATTAGCTGCTAAAACAGTCCTATGGAAAAGTGAAAACATCGAAGAAATCCTTTCTGATATGAGACCTCTTTTTGTTTTACTGCTAAGGCTACTTCAGGCCCTACTCAATTATATCTCTGTTAGTTTGAAACTGAATATGATGGTTACTTTTGCCACATTAAAAGCATGAGGGGGAAGGAAAAGAAGGAACAGCAATGTTACCTTTACCTATAATATGTTGTATTAAATTCATTTTGGCCATCTTGAATGTTGAAATCTTTGTTAGTAGGTAGGAGAATGAAGTCTCTGTATTTTGGTTTCACTCCTTAACGAAGAGATGGCATTGAGATGCCTTCCGAATGCGCATGTCATTTCATTCTGGGGTTCGAGTGTGCCACAGTACTGTTGCTAGGACTCAATTGAAGCATAGCAGCCAATGCTAAACTTTTTTTCTACTTGTACTGATTGGTGAAGATTGGCCCCGCTGATTGGAAGAAGATGGGATAGCAATTGTCTAGAATTTTCCTTGATAAATAAATAAAGGATTTCTACTTAAGAACAAATACTTAAAGTAGAATGAAAAAGAAAAAGGGTAAAAAGAAGCCAAAAGATAGAGAGGTGATCCATATGTATGCAGCAACATTGTGGTCTCATCCATCACTGTATCATCCGTCGAATCTTGATTGTTTTAGAACCAAAGCTGACATGATTTGTTGCTTTGACTTCTTTTATGTTACTTTAGAATTTAGATTAAAGAAAAAAAAGAAAGAAAAGAAAATCAATGAATAGCGGCAAATTTCAAATGCATAAATAAACAGAAACTCGGCCTGATGTACATACTGCTGCTGATCTTTGTTGCGATACAACAAATCTTCTGATTCAATTTGTAATCGTCAGAGTTAGAAAAATGCTATTTTTCCTGCGTTCAAGTTGGTTTACTTAAAAAATCTCATAACAACAGATTAGTAGAAATTTAACAAAAACCTGTACATCCATAAATCATAACAGGTGGGCAGTAGCTTAAGCACGAAATAAATAATGACCTTAATAATTATTTATTGGTAAAAGAATATTATTGCATGTACATATCAGGTGGGCAGTAGCTTAAGCTGGAAAAAAATAATAGCCTTAATAATTATTTATTGGTAAATGAATATTATTGCCTATTGATAAATCCAACCGACGTTTGCCGGTCGTTCTCACTGACTCCGTCTGCAGTAAACACACGCAACCAACTCCCACCATATCTTCTTCTTCATCATCTAATTAATTCCCTTTACTTTATACCATTTTCCTAAAGAATTTGAGCCGCCAAGAAAGAATTAGAGCTATTAGAAAGATGAAACAAGAAGCACCACCTCCGCCGACGCTCCACCACCGCAAGAGACTAAACAAATTCGCTAAACCGACCGCTTATTTTATCATCCTACTTTCTTGCTACTCGCTAGGTTATCTCTCTGCACCCTCCAACAAAACACAGCCGAATTCTTTGAGCAAACCAAGAATAATTCCACAACAGTACACTATCCCAGCCTCCAGCACCAGTCCCCTCGCCGCAGAGCTTGATCACAACAGATTCTTAACTCAGTGTTCGAGCCCAGTAGCTTCAGAGCACGTCCGCCAAACAATTCTTCATCGAGTCTTCAATGACTCTTCCCCCTGGCAAAACTTCCCCCCTGCGCACGTTAGGCCCCTCCTCCGTCCACATAGGATCAAAGGTTGGGGCTCGAATGGGGCCGTTTTCGAGAATCTCATCCGGGAAGTGCGCCCCAAGATCATAATCGAAGTAGGCACTTTTCTTGGCGCGTCGGCACTCCACATGGCTGAGTTGACTCAGAAACTCGGACTTGGCGACACTCAGATAGTATGCATTGACGACTTCCGGGGCTGGCCGGGGTTCCAGGCACAGTATAACAAATTAAATTCAATATTCAACTAGTAATTAATTTATGAAAACATGATGTTATCGTTTAATTCATTCATGAGTACGTATGCATACAAATACCATTGGTTATTAATTACGTACAGGAGAAGTTCAAGGACATGAAGATGGTGAACGGCGATGTATTGCTAATGTATCAGTTCATGCAGAACGTGGTCCACTTAAAAGCGACGGAGTCAATAGTGTTGATGCCGTTCTCGACGAGCTCAGCTCTGGAGAAGCTGTGCGAGTGGGGCGTGTTTGGGGAGCTGGTTGAAGTGGACGCGGGACACGACTTCCACTCCGCCTGGTCCGATATTAACAAGGCTTATAAGATACTGAGGCCTGGTGGAGTCATATTTGGGCATGATTATTTTACTTCAGCCGATAACAAAGGTGTTAGAAGAGCAGTCAATTTGTTTGCTCGGCTCAATAACCTCACACTCCAACTCGACGGCCAGCACTGGGTGATCCGCTCCAACTCCAACTCCAACTCCAACTCGCCTACTTAATTCAATCTATTTTTGATATATTATTCACGTATATACACAACAAAAGAAAACAATTAGTACTAGTAGTATACGATTTTCTTGTTTTAATGCCTTCTAATGATATTTGTATGTATCAAATGGCAAGCTAGCTAGTATACGATTTTACCGACAATACCAATTTCGTTGACAATGAATAATGTGTATATATCTAGTGAATAGTGATAGTTTCCTGAATTTTCCAATTGAGCCACTCTTGGTTCAATTTATGTACTGCAAGAATTGTTTACATAATTGACATCAAAGTTTTTTTTCCATTTTGTGTGTGTGTGTGTGTGTGTGAATAGCACGGAATAGAATTGAAAAACTTTAGGAAAAGAAGTAAAAATTAAAAAACAAAGTGCCATGAGTCAAGCAAACGCATTCATGCAGCCTTACACAAATTTCAAATTTTCCAGCGGGCATCGTCACGCTATTCTACTTCCGCTAGCTCTAGATTACTCCGTACTTACTACTATTCTGCTCAATTGGAGGCAGTGGCGTAAATTGAAGAATCTAGGGATAAGATTTTATTATTTAAAATCTTAAAAAATTGTCTTGTTTATTATTTATAGGAGGCATCATTTCATGCCTTGCGACCTAAAGTACGTACTACGCTAACTCAAAATTTCTAAGTATATCTTTTGTGGGGAGGCCCATTAAGATTATATATATTGCCGCCGGGGCCTGGCACACCCCTATAAAGTACAAACACATCATCATTAATTCTTTGAAAACCCTTTTGCAAACTGGAAATTCCCACTAAGTAGCGACTCACCTTTTTTCAGAAAAGAAAATACCAGCAACATCATATTACTATCTTGGAAATTCCCATTCGATAGCGACTCACAATTATTTTAAATTCTCATCAATATCATTATCTTACTATACCAAAAATGAGGTGGCATGATAATTTCAATTATAAATATTATATTTATAGACATTTCAACTTGTTCAAAAGAAACTAATCATGTGATGTCTCACTCCTTTTTTTTTTTTTTTTCCAAAAGAAAAAGATCAAATTCATTGATAAGTATTTTAAATTTATAAAAGCAACTTAATTTTATGAAATTCCGATGAGCAAATATAAATTAGTACTGAAAAGTTGATCTCCGTACTAGTTCAAAGCCGGATTACGGACAGTTCCTGCACTAACATGGCTATTTCCTTCTTTATAATTATGTTCTTGTAGTTGTAGATCAATACCATTTATGAAATTTAAGTGTGTGTGTGTGTGTGTGTGTGTGTGTCTAAAGTTGTTTCAATCGACACTGTCAAGGAGATGTGCTGAAGATGTGCCTTCCAATAATTTAATATGGTCCCATCAACTTGTTGCCATTAAAAAAAAAAAAAAAGGCCATTTAAAAATTATATAAAAAAAAAAAAAAAAGGACTTTGGAAGTGCCGTAGTTATTTTACTTTTAGAAAAAATCAGATTAGCTGTTAACAGAAGAAATAAATAAGCTGGATAGTAATTTTGGTCTTTTTCTTGTACACTAGTCTTCCACTAGCCAAAAAATTAAATTCAGAAAATCAACTCAGCATCTACGGAAGTGGACGACTTAAAAGAAACAAAAACAATGGACGTTTTCAAGGTGGTAACGGCCAATCGCAAGCTTAATCTATTCAATAGAATGATCATTGTTTTAAGAATGGGTAAAGATCAAGTCAACCGGAATTCAAATTCTTCAAATTTCAGTAGTTGGTTTTGTGCATAACAGCTAACATGTTACATCTAATTAACCATTAATGGATAAGTGAAAAACATTCAGAAAATCGTTTGGTTCCACTTATTGAGTCATAAAATTAAATTTATTTATGAAATGCCTCGTAACTATTACAAGTGTTTGACGGAGATGCATTTCAATAATAGTCAAGCGAATGGGCAAATAAAAGAATTCAAGATAAATCTATAAATACCTGTGGCGTACGTCTTCAAAATAAATTTGTCTATATTTAACTCATTCCTAAATTTGATTTAAAATTGACCATAAAATATATATAAAACTTTTAGAAATGACCCACAAATTATGGGTTTCCAATGGGCTCACCTGAATGCAAGGTTAAATACTCATCTTTCCTCTCAAAATTAGCGCACACAGCCACGCACACACAAAACTTCCCATTATCCTCTCTAAGGCCAACTCTTTAAGGAAGATAAAAACCAAATCCTTGAGAAAAGCAGTGCAGCGTATATAAGATGAAATCAGAAGATCATTCAGATCTATCCCCACCAATCAACCACCGGCAGCGCCACCATGATAAAAGAATGGTGGCTCTAGCCTACAACACCTTCACTAAACCAAGGACCTACTGTATCCTCCTCATCTTATCCTTCGTCCTGGGTTACCTCTCCCACTCACAACCACTACTTTCTCAATCTGCCAAAGATTTAATCGAACACAACACCTTCTCAACTCAATGTGTCAACCCGATTCCCTCAGCCGACGTCCGCCAAAAAATCATTGATCGAGTCTTCAACGGCACATCGCCCTGGCAAGGCTTCCCCCTACCACATGTTAGCTCCCTCCTCTGGAAAGAATGGAAGAAAGGCTGGGGCTCCAACGGCCCCGTTTTTGAACACCTCATTCGCCAGGTGCAGCCTAAGATTATCATCGAAGTGGGCACATTTCTTGGCGCGTCGGTGACTCATATGGCTGGCTTAACTCGGAAATTGGGGCTGAACAGTCTGATAATCTGCATTGACGACTTCCGCGGGTGGCCCGGGTACTACGATGAGGGAAAGAGCGTTAAAATGGTGAACGGCGACAGCTTGCTGTTGTACCAGTTCATGCAAAACGTGGTGAAGGCGAATGCAACCGATTCAATCATGTTTCTGCCGTTCTCGACCAGCACGGCGCTGAGTGGACTATGTGATTGGGGAGTGTACGGTGATTTGGTAGAAATTGACGCGGCTCATGATTTTCACTCGGCATGGATAGATATCAACAATGCGTACAAGATTTTGAGGCCTGGAGGGGTTCTTTTCGGGCATGATTATGCGTGGGATGGGGTTCGAAGTGCTGTCCATTTGTTTGCTCGACTCAAAGGGTACCAAGTCAAACTAGACGGAGAGCACTGGATCTTGTATTGACGTAGTTTGGTTCATTAGTAATAGAATATCAAGGTGTACCTCTGATCTTCTGATGGATACCCGGCCAATCCATTAATTCCGACGAATGTGCTCCATTCATTCCCGTGATTGGCTTTAGTTGGACCAATCCATTAATTCCGATTAGAGTTTTTCACTATACTAGCTACTTACTGCTACTACGTACGATGATAATTTCTGTTTTTGGATTTATTTCCTTATTGTGCACATGTTCAGCACAAGACAAGTATTAAGATTTTGGAATGATTTCCTTCAAATGATTTAAGATCATTGGTGTTTAATTCGGGATAGATATTGGGCAATGGTTTGAAAAGAAATGTTTCTTTTTTCCTTTTTATAAGGAGGAGCGCGTTAATTTTTACATACGTTCATGACATTAACGGATTAATATCCAAAATAATTGATAATAATAACTAGAAATAAGTGAAGTAGTAATAGAAAGTTTTCGAGCATACATGTGTGTGTGTGTATGTATATATATGTGTGTGTACACGAGCACGTGTGATTTTATTGGTACGTTATGAGACATAATAATATTAGTGAACAAAATCTTTAAGTAATGATATAAAAGTTATCATTAATTATGTGAATGGGTAGTAATAAGTTTTTTTCTTTTTTAATAATAATATTTTCATGAATTTAATCATGAGAAGAAACAATTAGTCATACAGATATATATAATCATAAATTGATAACGACATAAGATTTATATCACAATATACATGTTAATTAGTAATTGCCAATTAATAACTGATATGGTTAGACCCAACAATTCCAATATGATAATATCACGGACAGGTCCAATGGTAGGCCCAATAAAATGTCTTAGAGGTACGGATATTCCCATTTCAACCTAAGAGGTCGAATTCCCCAACGGCAAGGTCAATATGAGCAAGGCAAAAACATTAATGACAATCTCTGTCACCCATCACATCCATAACTAATGCGTCTCAACCACTAGACTGTCCCTATTAATTGGATTGACGGTACATCACCTTCGCATTAATGACGGTATAGATCCCCTCTCCCGCCAACCGGCCATTTGTAAAGCTCTGACTTGGGTCGGAAGGACCTAAGTTGCCCCTACTTAGGGGAACAATGTCTGAAATATATTGAGGAGAAACTCGTCTTTTCACCCCTAAATGAATACTATAAATATCTCATTCTTCAGATGTAAGGGTAAGTATTGATACTCTCTTTGAACTATTACTCTGTCCAATTACTCTTAGGTCGATGTACTGACTTAATCATCGGAGGGTCTTAGCCGAGGACCCTCTCAACTAGCCTGACTTTTGTTCCGTGGCTACAGGATCCAACTCACATCTTCAAGTTCTATCTTTCTAGTTGATCAGTTCCTTTAGGTCAAGATCCAGGAGCCCATTATACTAAAATAACCATCATCAATAACAATTAATTTATATATGAAATATTTATGCCATTAATTTTAATAATAGTAATTTTTATATCATCTTCTCACTACAAACTTGTAGATTAAAATAATTATTGTGGCAAAATAATTTTTTTTCACATAATGTATATATTAACAAAATAAGATTGATATTAAAACTTGACATCCTGTCACTTACGTACTATGTTTTCTTTGCAGTGAGAAGGGATTTATCACACACATATAATATTAAAACAGAATCCCAAAAAATTTTAGAAGAAATACACTAATTCATTTAATGAAGGGTATGTAACAAATGTATAATGACTGTAAATTGTGAAATTCGTTTGATCAGGGATGCACAATAATTTTTGCTCCATCCAAATTATTGGATTACAAGGAAGGAAATCACCCTCCCTATATCCGAAAAGATCATCCAACGTCGGACGGTAGACCGTGCGTAAATGACCTGTTGTGAATGATCTCTCTAATTGTTTGTCTCTAGCAAATGACCTCTTGTAAATCTCTCTATTTGTTTGTCTATATACATAGGATTGATTTTTCCAAGAAGATTGTTGTTGACATTTAAGAATGAAGTTGTCCAATACTATGGAAGTCTTTGTTTTGGATACAACTCTACTCTAGTTTCTATTTAAGTATTTAGCTAATTCTGAAGTGTACAAGTTATGCCATTATTTAAAAAAAAGGTTCATATAAAACATAGGAAATAAACAAGTTAGATAACATCAATGGAAATTTTTTTGGTTCTTTCTCTTGTACGCCGTCCACCAGCCTGGTCAAATAAGCAAAATCCACGAAACTCGCAAGCTATGGAAGTCGACCACTTAACAGAGACATGAACTTTCGGCATTTTCAAGGTGGTAATTGCTGATTGGATCCAAATCTATTGACAAGATTATAATTACAAGTTTTATTTGTAAATTCTTTAAACATTATTTCCCTTCGATTATCACTAAATGTTTGAGAGGCATGTAGAGTATAAAAATATAGGGTTAAATTCATTTTATCCCTTGGACTATAGGGTATGTATCAAATACTCCCCCTCTATTTTCAAAATTTTCAAATACCCCCCTTAAGGGTGTCAAATACCCCTCTTTGTACTAACAAAAATCTTCAAATACCCCCCTCAAAATTATTTGTCGTTAGTAAAATAATTGATGGTGTCAAAGCTCTATAATAAATTATTGATTTAATCTTAGAAAATAACTAAATAGCATAAAAATCTAGGATACGTGGGTATTTTTTTACAAAATAATGATAAATTATAAGTGAAATATAACAAAATCTACATATTATTATACATTTTTTAATCCCAAAATGAATGCATATTTGAAAATTTTTAGACAAACAATTGTGAAATAGAAATACGTATAATAGTTTTGATGAGGGTTCGATTCGTCGGATACAAGTCCAACTACGGATTCGGATGGGGCTCGACCTGGATGGTCGAGATCCTTGTTTAGGTGGGATGAATCCTGCAATCACAGTAAACGTTAGGCTAGCTGAGGAGCCCTCGGCTTAGGCGCTCCGACGCTCAAGTCAGTGGAAATCGACCTCAAATATCGAGCAGCGGAGTAAGGGCTTTGAGTGTATATGAGTGCGTACCTCTGGAAGGCTAGGGTGAGGGTATTTATATCCTTCTCCCTTCGAGGAAATGTCTGGGATGCCTCTGGTACACCCAGGGGCCCTTAGCCTTGGGCCAGGGGTAATTAGTCATTTCTCCGCCCGACATATCTCCAGCTAACTGCTCTTCCAGGTTTTAAGGACATGATAGTACACTGTAGCGACGCCTGCTGTGTCAGGCGGTGAGGGGGATGGCATGTGCCATTAATGCGGAGGCGTGATGCCCGTCAATATATTTAATGCGGTGGCAGAGTACTGTACTATCTCGACCTCACTATGGTCAACTGAGGTCGATGAGGCGCATGGGCCTCAAGCGCCTGACTGGGCCTGGCGCTGCGTTTCTGGGTTGACCTGGTCGACTGAAGTCGATGAGGCATATGGGCCTCGAGCCTGACTGGGCCACCTTGGTTTGGGCCTAAGCACCTGGGCTATCCCATATCAAGTTCTATGTATTTTTTCCACACAAATAACATCTATTTTGTTGGTCTCATATGTTCTGTATTAAAATGGAGTTGTTTAATGTTCTTTTATAAAAAATAAAACGATTTAATATTTTTGTTGGATTAGAGTTAGATGATACTTTAAATCCTAAAATGCAAGTAACAAAATTGAAGTAAGAAACTTAAGCATTATATAGCAAATTACAATGGTATTTTGAATATAAAATTTTTCAATGATTACATGTGTAAAGGGAAGATAATTTTAGTACTACATCAGCCAAACAACCGTTACTTTTCTAACGACAAAGAAGTTTGAGTAGGGTATGTAAAGGTTTTGGCAGTATACTAGTATGTATGCTAAATATAGATTTGTCTACACAGGAAAAAAAAATCACATATCCTAAATTTTGGTACTATTTAGTTATTTTTTGAAGTTAAATCAGTAATTTATTGTAGAGTTTTGACATCGTCAGTTATTTTACTAACGGCAGATAACTTTGAGGGA
Organism: Jacaranda mimosifolia; assembly: GCA_018894105.1. Classification (NCBI taxonomy): domain Eukaryota; kingdom Viridiplantae; phylum Streptophyta; class Magnoliopsida; order Lamiales; family Bignoniaceae; genus Jacaranda; species Jacaranda mimosifolia. The sequence goes on along the minus strand of CM032120.1, from coordinate 14,920,868 downwards.
GTATTTAAAGATTTTTTGTAATACAAGGGAGTATTTGACACCCTTGAGGAGGGTCTTTGAAGGTTTTGAAAGTAGAGGGGGTATTTGATACATACCTAATAGTGCGAGGGGTAAAATGAATTTAACCCAAAAATATATTCACATTTTCAAAATAAATATTTACATAGTTGACTAATATTCCAAAATTAAATATTTACATATTTCACAATTAAGTATCAAACATGTTTCTGATGGGTCCCCAAGTATGGGCTTTCATTGAACTGAAGGTTAAACACACACAATTTCCCCTTTTCTTCTCTAATTATACCCCCAAACTCCTTTTTTAAGCGAGGTGAAAAATAAAAAATCAAGCTTCCCCCAAAGCAAAGCACTGAAGCAGCAGCATAACATGAAATCAGAAGATAATATTCCAGTATCCCAGCACCACCAATTTCGCCACCGGACCCACCACAGAAGGCTGGTGGCTCTCGCCGTCAAGAAGTTAGCTAAACCGACGGCCTACTTTATCCTCCTCCTCTTATCATATGCCCTCGGTTATGCATCTCACTCGCATCCAAGATTTTCTCAAGCTGCCATCGACTTACTCGACCACAGCCGTTTCTCAGAAGAGTGTGCCGATCCAGTTCCCTCAGCCCACATCCGAGAAAAAATCTTTGGCCGAGTCTTCAACAGCACTTCTCCCTGGGAAAACTTCCCCCCAGATCACGTGAGAAGCCTGCTGTTGCCGGAGTGGAAGAAGGGGTGGGGGTCAAACGGCGCAGTTTTCGAGAACCTCATCCGCCAGGTGCGGCCCAAGACCATAATAGAGGTGGGAACTTTCCTCGGGGCATCGGCCACTCACGTGGCAGGGATAACCCAGCAGCTGGGGCTGGAGACCCAGATAATTTGCGTAGATGACTTTCGGGGATGGCCAGGGTACTACGACGAGGGAAAAAGCCTTAAAATGGTGAACGGAGATGTATTACTAATGTACCAGTTCATGAAAAACGTGGTGGACGCGAACGCGACGGAATCAATCTTGTTTATGCCGTTTTCGGCGGGCACCGCGCTGGAGGGCCTGTGCGACTGGGGGGTGTACGGTGACTTGGTAGAAGTAGACGCGGCTCATGACTTTCACTCGGCTTGGTTGGATATGAACCATGGGTACAAGGTGTTGAGGCGTGGTGGGGTAATTTTCGGGCATGATTATTTCTCGGAAGTTGACAACTATGGTGTTAGAAGGGCAGTGGATTTGTTTGCTCGACTCAACGATTTCCATGTCCAAATTGACGGGGAGCACTGGGTCATTGACTCGTCTTGATTGATTCATCCGTTGTTTTTTTCTTATATATTAATATAATTAAGTCTATGTATGGGTAACACATTTGGTCTGTAGGTTACCCATCTGCACTGCGGCTGCCTGTTTTTGACATTTTAGTTCCGAGGGCTTTTCCATTTATTTGCCAATGCACGGTTTATTCAGTTGCTTAATTAGTTTGATGTCTATATATATTTTTATGTTAGAGGCTGAATGTATATGGATTAATTGATTAATTCATTATTTATTTGTGGCGATACAGTCCACATTCTTTTGATACAAGTTAAATGCAACTTTGCTATTGTATTAATTAGCCGGCCTACAATATAATTGCATATTCTTAGGATAATTTGTTTTGCTAATTATGTAGATAACAAACTTACTCTTAATTATTAATTGATAATAATTTAAAGCGTGTTGTGATCGAAACAAATCTACTATGTTTTTTAAATGATATCCATTAGCTAGTTTACAAGCTCCCACGAAGCTTCCTAGATAGAGTTGTAAAATATACATTACTTTTAAACTTAGTCAATTAGCTTCCCGCTGGTCCACAAGAAAAGCACATGCTTGCAAACTAGAAATATTATCGCGGTGGAAGTCTAAATAATATAATGCTCTATCGTATTGGGAACGAGCAAAATACTACTTTACCCGAGAAATATCAGTTCTACGAATACCTTGAATGAAAAATAGGATATTAATAATTGAAAACATTAAGAATATTTAGAAAATCGAAATATCATGTTGTCAGATGTATCATATATATATATACACACACATGATAGCTAGTTGTGTTTAAAAGTCAAATTCATAGTTAATTTCTATTAAAGAATGGACGTTGGACCTAACTCAACCCCAAAAACTAGTTCAAGATGTGAAGATTGCCTAATACTATATATAGAAATCACAATTTATTTATTTTACCGATGTGGGACACTAACAATTTCATTGGACCCTGTGTTTTGTAGATGCCCAACTATTGATTTAATTCCAAGTTGATTTGATTGTTCTCGCCAGATCTATTAGTAATATTCTAAATTTGATGTATATGTATAATTTCATACACAACATATATTATATGTATGCCGCACAGTTAAAATTTATACTTGTAATTAATATTTTCAAATTTAAAATTATTTCTGGCTTCTAATAGGTAGATATATTTCGATTTTCATCTAACATAGTGTGATAAAATCTTAAGTAGGAACGCACCATGAGATTCAATCTATATGGGCCAAAGTTGGATGCATACAAATTTATTAGCAAGTAGTCTATATGATTTAAGAGTTAATACAACTGGGAGGCAAACAAGAAAAATAACAGTAGTCCTGAGTGAGACGGGTCAAGTGGTGAATTAATGTATCTATGGGAGTTAACTTTTCATTCAGTATACATGCAACTTTATCTTTTTATTTTAGAGTACACATATCATCGCGAGCAGTTGATAGATTAGATCTTAGTCTTAAAACATTTAAGGACAACAAACACATCTAAATGTGTATGTTATTAATCATGTGAAAAAAAAATTGCCGAGTGGTTTGTGGCCCAGTGGCATAAATCTTCCACATAATGTGGAAGGTCGGGAATTCGAGCCCTAACGGACTCCTGATGTACGTGTTTATAAATAAATAAAAAATCATGTAAAAAACAATTGTCGTTCCATTAATTTATTCACATTATATAGATTAGATTTAATTAAGTCAAATTTGAATTATATAGGTATGTTTGGTAGTCTGGCTGGGACAGCGAAGATATCGTACATTTGGACTAAGCTGCTTATCTCGGACCAAAATTTAGCAGACCCTATCCATTGATGTTGGGGCTGCAATAGAACTGGGCTCTGCCCTATCCATTAAACTGGAAACTGGGCTGCAATAGATCCTGCCAGCCTTCCAATTTGGTGGAACTTTAAAAGGTGTGTGCCCTTGTTTCCCTGTTTAAAATATATACCAATATACAGTACTACATCTGGAACTTCAGGTGCTTAATGCTACTGCTTCTTTAATTTACTAATGGGCCTTTTCTTCTTGATTCAGAACATGGGCTATCAGACGGTTAGGTTAGGGTCGGGCCAACTTCCTCCTTTCTCAGATTTAGAATGAATCTTGCACCTGGTGCCATTCAACAGGTTGGATTTGGATCGGATATGTCGTATTCGAATTCGATTAGCAAAATTTATATCTGAATTCAACCTAAAATCCTATAGGATCTTTATTAGTCAGTACAATATTCGAATCCAATGGATATCCAAAATTTGATTAAAAAATCCAACTCGATTTGTTTTTCTTTTTCTTTTTTTTAATTTTAAAAAAATATTGTATTTATAAAGTAAATATATGTTATATTTGAATTTTTAACAACTTTTTATTATATATTAGTCTAAAAGTTAAATATTTGAATACTAAACTTCTTTTTCACATTATATTAATGCATAGATAAACTATTATATGTTATTGTATTTGACATTTTATCAATATCCCTCTTATTTTTTAGATTAAAAACTCAATATTAATAGTATAATATAGATGTTAATATAAATATTAGGTCAATATAATATATAAATTTTATTTTAAAATCTTTATTAATATTATATATTAGAGTATTAATTTAATAAAAAATATTAAAATTTGGATTCGGATCTTTAACAGATCGAATTGTTTAATTCTATATTCGATCCATTTATTTCGAATTTTGAATATTTAGAATCGGATCTAATTCATTGAATATTTTAATAGAATAAAAGTTCTAAAATTTGCATCGAATTCAGATTAAAATCAGATTCATTGACAACCCTAATGCCATAGACAACAAGATTTTCTGTCTGTCTATTTGATATTGCAGAGAATCAAACAATACATACACAATGTATGTGCATATATTTTGATGTTATGTAACTATACAAACATTTTGTACGGTGGGATCATTTTTCAGCTGCTATTTTTATCAAATCCAAAACCTCCACACATAAAAATCAAGTTAATTTGATGCCTGCCACCGTTTTCCTACGGAGGGAATGAACTTAGACAAAAGGCGCAGTTGTGACTTATGAAAAAAAATTCCTCCAATCCACATATCATATCATCGTACTAACTCCACAAAACAAAAGTGGATGAGATCTATAGAGATCACAATTAATCGCACATATACAAGGTACCTAAGATAAGGAGCATAATAACTGGCTGGGTTTCATTTCATGTATGTCAATTAGTGGCTGTGTTCTACGTTCCAGAAGATATCCTGCGGATGCGGAATGTTAAATCAGATCTAGCCAGACGAAACCCAATTAAGTTGGTGAATATTGAGGTTGCCTTAATTTTCCCAGGAGACGTCGCGTCAAGCATGACCCAGATCGAAAAGCTGACAAGATATAAACGATGAATAGACCTAGAACTATGTTAACTGGGCCCTGAGTCCCACGTGAACACATCAATTCCTTTGGAGCACTCCAGATTCCAGAATGAATAAAAGACGCTAAGCACGGCAGCGCATAGTACTGTTTCTATATATATTTGTGTGTCACATATATCACATGCTAATAGCTATTAAAGTATAAGAGGATGACTATCACCATAGTTATGAAATATGAAATGAGGCCTCGGGTCAAAGATTCTCCAACTTTGATTACGATATGAATATCACACACACACACACACTCTTTCTCTCTCTCCCTCCCCCGGTCCTGTTTCTCGATCTCTAACACTCTGTTTGGTCATGTTTTCGTTTTTATTTTTTTGTGTTTAATATTTTTAAAATTTGAAAAAATTAGTTAAAGAAAATAAGTTGAAAGTGAATTTGTATTTGAATAGTTTATTGAAAAAATAATGATTGCATAAGATTTAATATGTTGCAGTGAAGGAAAATAATAATGGTGAAATAGAAAGAGAAGATATATAAATTCTTGATGAATGTGTTTTAAGATGAAAATGAGATAAAATTTTAATAAAAATTGTGATAAATTATTAATAATTTATTTCTAAACAATAAAAATAGGTGAAAGTGTGTTCGAAAATATAAACAAACAAGCCCTAAGCCTAAGCTCCATTGCCCTCTGTCTTCATCTTGGAGCTGAGGTAGTCAATGACGTCAAAACGTACTGGTAAATACTTTTGCAGGATAAGTATATATGGCTAAAGGTCCGTTTGTTTTTATTTTTTGGATCCATTTTTATTTTCTATTGAAAATAAAAATAAAAAATTATTAACTTTTTCCCCACATTCACATACATTTTTATTTTGAAAATATTTTTCCAAACAAACTCTTACACTATCCCTCTATTTTTACTTTTTATCTTTTTTTATTTTCTCTTACTCACACTTGCACAACTTTTAATACAAAAATAATATATTTTTTAAATACAACTCATTATCAACCTTAAATAATCATTATATTTTAAATAAAACATTCAAACAATATTTTATTTTCAAAAATACTTTTATAACCAACTTTTTATTATTTATTTTCACTAAAAAATGAAAATACATCCAAAACACAAATCCAAGCAGCCTATTGAGTATTCACTGCATCCACTATTATGCCATAATTTGTAGACAGACGTCGACTAGTTACATTAATGGATTTATTTATGTCTCCTATGCAAGTTTTAAGATAAATAAATCATATAGATATTTATTAATCCACGTTTTAAATATATGTTAGTTGTCGCTTTAGAACTAACTATAAAAATTATTTTCATTATTATATGAATAATATGCGTGTCGGCATAGATATATCCATGTGTTTCATCTTTGTTGAGATATCAGGACCATAGAGGCAGGCAGCGGGCTAGGGCCATTTTTATTGATCATTGTGTACAAGCTAATCAAATGTTGGAAAAATAAAAGAAGCATGTCCTCTCTGTTTTCTTGTCCAACCTCTCCTTTTTTAATCCAAATTTCTCAACGTTCCTCTAAAATTAATGGGATTCGTAGAATTTTTATGCTATTTAAAGTATTTCAAGAGATATATAATAATTTGTAATTAGGTATTTTAAAGTGTTGCTAATAAAAAAAAAATATGCAATATCTAATTGGTCTCAAAATAAAATTTGAATAAAAATAAGAAAACCTAACTTATTTTCCAAAATTCTAAGGAATTTTTGTTTCCAGGTGAGGAGTTGATCAAGGAACAAAGAGTCGAGACAAAATTAACACTCTTTTAATTAGTTTTTCCTTTAATTATCGTAACAATTACTTGCATTTTAATGTCTTATTCTGCCCAATTAATTTTTGTTTAAATTAATTCATTCGTTCATTCATTCAATCACTCATTCAGATGCACACCTGAATACTGATAATTGAGGTTATGGCCGGTTGTACAATATTGTTGTCCCCACGCACACCCAGACGCCCGGACATTGAGTTTGTGTCGTGTGTGTGTGTGTGTGTGTGTGTGTGTGTGTGTTTTTATATATACATATAATATTTTATTTTAATTATTTCCCTCTCCAGTAAATCAAGATACGACATGTGGACAGACAGCTATCATATTCTCCATTACCTTCAGCAGTGACATCACCGGTCATGATAAATTTGTCTACTTCTCGAAATTAATCAAGTGACATAAATAAATAAAACATTATAAATTAGGATAATATTGTAGCCTCATGAATCACATGCAAATATCTTTTCCTATACAACAGGCCAAAAAGGCAGTCACGTTCACATCACTTTTTTTTCTGGTAATAAATCATCAGAAAAGGGCGGAAAAAGAATAAGGAGAGAGAGAGAGAGAGTCGTACGTGCGACTGCTACGCGTAACACGCCTATATCTCGTGATCATGATGTGTGTGTGTGTGTGTATCATCCTCGATAATAATATAAAGAGCTCGTTTGCTTAGGAGAATGGGATTAAATGTAATTGATAAGTAAAAAATATCAATAAATTATTTATTTTGATAAATTTGATATAAGAATATCTTAATATTATATAATTTATTGTTTGATTTCTTAGAATTATTTCTTGTTAAATTGATAAGATGATACAATTAATTTTTAATTTTTATTATAATTTTTTTTATCCATTTACACTTATTTGAGCAAAATCAATCAAATTGAAGAGAAAATAATTTCTTTACCAATCTAAAAATTAGTTGAATACAAGGAAAGAATTCTCAATCTTAAATTAAAGTACCATGTCACTATAAATTATAAATTATTGATGTCAATAAGTTTAAGAAATAAACAAACTCATTAAAAAAAAATCTTTTAGTCTATTTTGCAGTTTGAGGTCTTCTGCAGGAGACTCGCGTTATTGGTGGATGCAAATTGTCATGATCCCAACTTCTTCAATCACCAAAAATAGAATATTTTTATCATAGTTATGAAAAAATATTAATGATCAATAAAAAAAAGATGTAGACATTTAGTTTAAGAAAAAATAATAATCTTGCAGTTGTAAAATAGGGATAATTTTGTATTTTTCTTATCTAATCCTTGAGCTCTCTAATCTTAAGGTTACAAATTAGGCTAGGGGTGTAAGATGAGTCGAGCCGGCTCATAAGCCTCATGAGCGGGCTCGATTATAGCTCGACTCAAGCTCGAGTTTTTCGAGCTCGAGCTATAATATGAGTCGAGCTCGAGCTCATCTCTAGTTGTTCAAAAGTTCATGAGCCGGCTCATGAGCTTTTTCCTATTTTTAAATATTTTTTATATATTAATTAAATAATTAATATATATAATAATTTACTTTCTTTTTCTAATTTTAAATATTTATTATATATTAATTAATATGTATTAATAATTTACTTTTTTTTTCTAATTTTAAATATTTATATATATGATTAAATAATTATAATATATTAATAATTTAATAATTTATCAATATTTATAATATATTATAATTTAAATCATTATAGTAATTATTATAATTTCATATATATTTAATTTATAATAATAATTTTAATTATTTTATTAATTATTATTAAATAATTATGATATATTAATAATTTAATATTTTTATTTAATTTAAAATTTTCTGATGAGCCGGCTCGAGCTCGAACTCGAGCTCAGTATTTTTGAGCTTGAGCTCGAGCTCGAGCCCTTAAGAGCAGGCTCGATGAGCTCGAGCTCAAAAAGCTGGGATCGAGCTCGAGCTCGAGCCTGCAATTTTGGCAAGCTCGAGCTCGAGCTCGAGCTCGACTCGTTTACACCCCTAAATTAGGCCACACACATGGGATGCATGATCTAGAAAGGGCTTTGTATTTTCAACTTAGATGGGCGTCTTCAATTATTCACGATGAAAGAATAGAAATGGTGTTATTACACATCAGCTTATATATATATATATATATATATATAATTTTATTTATCATAATTAGGATGTAATTTTGCACATTTCCTTATTGGAGTTTTCTTTTTGTAATTTTGTCAAAAACAAATGGAGCCAATTTCTCCTACAGACATTTAATTTGACGGCAGAGTGAATTAAACAGACGTACCTACTGACTAAATTAGACTATTTGTGTATATATTGATTTGCAAAGAGATGTCAAGATTAAGTATAAATTATATTAAAAGGGGTTGTGGTAATAATAATTGAGCTAGCTAGCATTAATAATTATTAAATCAAGTATGATATATACTAATTAATTAGCATGTGATTCGAAAGCTGATGATCGAAAATTTATATATAGTTTAATTTACAGGCATGTGGTGTTTAACTTGTGCAATTCCTTGAGAAAGTGAAAAGGAATAATTATAAATATAAAAAGAAAAGAAAAGGAAGATATATACATATATATATATATATATGTCTATTGCGGCCGTGGTAGGGTATAGTGCATATATATATTTGGTTTCATAATTCCGCGCAAAAACAACACAATTTCATCCACACGAATTTGGACAAACATATATGTATGTGTGTAGACTGTAGTAGGTAATTAAACATGGATATTTTTTAACGTGCAAGAAAGCGACAATATAACTGGGCTGCAAAAATAGACTTATTTTTCACCCACTGATGCAACCATGATGGTGATGATGATAATTGCATGTGCGCGCATCAATAATATAAATCTGATGGTCCATGGGCATGCAAATTCGCAGAAGTATATACCATTAATTTATCAATTATATTCCTAAACTAATCCTCTACACTTGAAGGCAATTAGAAATATCCCCTACTAAATACTAATGGACTAGGCATCATCATCATCATCAGTAATATAATTAATCGCCATTTAACTACTTCTTGATCAAATTATAGGTTGAACTGCACAGTCCGAATTCTCAGACAGCTCTTTCCGTTTTCAGCTGCATTTTGCCCAGACATATGCATACAGTCATACATAATTGCCACAAAAATGAATTAAAGCGCCGGGGACTCGGGAAACAAACAAGACACATACCACGATTATGCCAACAGCGAAGCATGTATCCCCATATATATATATGCCCAACAGATACGAGCCAGGTTGATGGCTAGCTTAGTTAATCCTTAATTTCTGCCATTAACTGTATTTCTGGACACTGAACATCATCAAGTGCTCACACTACAAATCTAATTAATTACTATTAGGGATCATCCATCAGTGGCGAAGCTGATGGCAAGCTAAAGAAACTTAAAATTAACCCATAGTACCTCTGTTACTAAGTAAATTAAGCTATAGATGATACATGAAAATATTATCATACATTATAAGTAGTTAATTCACTGCTGTAATCTCCTAAGAAGAGCAGTTCTGAGAGCATTCTCACATCTCAATCCATCAGGAACCCTAACAACAACATCCTGAAGCATCAGCTCATTGACGCACGACATGCTGGCATGGTGGACTTGCAATTCCATGTCCCGAATCGCATCCATCAACCGTGCAGCTGGATAATTACCGTTTTCGGACTGCACTCTGATCATCCCATCAAACCCAACAACCTTCACTTCAACTTCTAGTAATGAAGTAGTCATCGTAGTCGTAGTCGTCGACGAAGAGGAAATCATGGACCCCAATTGATCCACAGAAGTCGTCGTGCTTTGGTTATCCAGGGTGTCTGCAATTTCTGTCTTCACTTTCTTGCTTTCTCTTTGGAGCTGCGATTCAAGATCTTCTACTTTTGATTTGAGGTCCTTGATGTAGGATACGGCGTCCGATAGCAGGGAGGCCTTATCCATCCTTGACACGTTTGGAACCACCGACCGAAGGGTGTAGAACCGGTGGTTCAGCTTCTCCCTCCTCTGCCTCTCCGCCTCCACGTGGTTCAGCGGCGCGTCGCGTCCCAGGTTAGGCTTTCTGCCTCTCTTCTTGGGAGCTCTCTTAGTTTCCACGGCGTCCAGAAAGAACTGGCAGTCTGAATCCGAATGTTCTGAGTCCAGATAGGAAAAGATTTCAGCTTTTTGTGCCTTGTTGTTGGCTTCTTGTTTCTTCGCTACTCCCGAATTACAAATATTATTCTTTGCTGCCGCTGCTGCTTCTTGAAAACCAGACACCACGCCAATATCACCGAAAGAAATGGTTTTTTCCGGATACTGCACGCCATGAGTTGACCCATTGTTAATGGGATCTGAAGAAGATTCGAAGAGAGATTTCACCTGTTGCACCAGAGTCCAGTTTTCTGTAATAATAACATCAGATCCCAGCTCAAGAACACCGTTCAAAGTAGGGATACAGACCATGGTTTGCATCCCGTGGTTCTGCGCTTCTTTTGCTCGCTGACAATTGTAAAACCTGAGCTGATTTCCTCCACTCAACCAAACTAGAGATCCCGAGTTAAACGCTTTGCCTACCACCCCATCGCCCAGGGAAAAAGACTGTGCGAGGGACATAACATAGAACCACTCGGCGTCCGTCACGTCACCTTCCACTGGGCCGCCGATATCAGTGTTTTCCCCGATGAGAGCCTGAATTCCTCGCATGACTTTCTTTCTTTCGGGCTGAGAGCCCGTTTTGGGGTTCTTTTCTTTGGTCCCCTGAAAATGGCCGTCCCCCCAGCTGAGAAAAATCCGGCCATTATCGTCTTTGGAAGTCTGCCATAAAATAGCGTAGGCCCACCAATCGGACTGGGTTTGGAGTATGTAATGGAGTTTTTTCTGAAGGGTGGGGGATAGTTGTTGTTGGTGAGACACTGAAGAAAGGATAGAAGAAGTTGAGGAAGAAGAGACTATTAAGTCATTCATGGTGTTTCGTTCTTGTAGATGCTAATGATACTCTTCGTGCTTGGCTAAAAAGAGGGGGGGAGTGAGTTTTTAAGGAGAAAAACAAGTGTTAAAGCGTGAAAGAGTGAAGAAAACTTAGGAACCGTTTGGCTTTGGTTTTTTGGAGGTATGGTGAAAAGAAATAGTAAAAAATTAGTTATAAATATGTTTTTAAAAATAAAATATTGTTTGATGGTTCTGTTTAAAATATAATGATTATATAAGTTTGAAAATAAGTTGTATTTGAAAAATATAATATTTTTATATTAAAGATAAATAAATATGAGTAGGAGAAAATAAAAAGTGAAAATGGAGAGAAAGTATAATATCATGTTTGGAAAAATGTGCTAAAAATAAAATTGTATGTGAAAATAGAAGAAAAATTAATAACTTTCTATTTTTATTTTTAGGAAAAAATAAAAATGGATTTTGAAAACAAAACCAAACAGGCACTTACTTTTTCTTAATAATAAATAAAAGGAAAAAGAAAGTAGTTGTACAAGTAGTTGGGGTGGGGAAGCGGGGGCAATATCGTAAAGCTAAAAATAACGAGGCATTTAATGTTGTGGCCTATGAGAAAGACAAATTTCCTTTTCTTTTATTAAATATTTATTACTATTTTGTTTTTTATTTATTTTATAGTTGTATAAATCTTCTCGGCGATCAAAATTGATACATGTAAACTAATCACACAATTACATTATTTTTTAAAGTTATATCTCAATTAGATGTAAAGCTTAATTTATTCATTCTATAATTGGTTTTAATTTCACCAAATTCTCTCAATCACCCTTTTTACCACTTCTAACATATAAACCCCGTTATGATTGTCAAATTAGATTAAATATCTATTATTGCGTGCTTTGCACTTAGACACATAAAAATCTTTTATTTGTTCTTGATTAAATCTCTAATAAATATAAACCTAATTATTCATAATTAACCTAAGATGACCGTACCAGCTACAGGGAAAAACTATTACTCCTTACACTATGTTTGGTTCAAGGATTTTAGTGGGAAAAAGGAAAAAAAAAAAACGCTAAGAAAAATACTTTTTATTATTTGGTTGATAAGAAAGAAACTAAAAAAAAGAAAATTTAGGAAAAAAATATAGTTTGTTTGAGAAAAATGAGTTTTCCTAACAAAATGATAAAAAAAATGGGAAAAAACTTATTTGACGCATCTCTCTTTCTCCACCACATACATCCCTCTATTTATTTCTTCAACAACCAAACAAGTTTTAGATTTTATATTTCTTTTTCCCTAACATTTTTCTTTCTTTTTCAAATTCCTTCAACCAACCATAGTGTTAAAGAATGAAAAAGAATAGAAAGAAAGAGTTTCACATAGTCCATATGCCATAAGGATCTTCTGTATTTTATTTCTATTTTGTTATAATATATCTGTACTTTATTATAAAAATAGAAATTCATTGTAGCATGTGATTGTCACTTCCCATCATGTGGTTGTCGATTGATCCGACATATACGGATCAAGCTAAAATTAACTATTTTTTTTTTTTTGAGAACTCAACGATACATGAGTTCATCAATTAAAAATTATCGAAGATAACATTATTTATTTTGTGAGAAGGATGAAAAACAATATATGGCATTCGAATATACAAGCGCACATTATCTTGGTTATTGAAATTTTATTGAGCTAAATAGATGCTAATTTCTATAGCTATAATTGAATACGTGGGTTTTGGATAAGTAATAAAATTAGAGTGAGGACAGGAAAAATGTAGGGAAGTGATGGGTGGGGGACCCTGGAAAGATAGGAGATTAATGTAGGGAAGCCATGGATGAAATGAAAAGGAAAGCCATACAAGGGTGGGGAGACCTAAAGTTATACTTTTGTGGTGGAAGAATCCAACTCAAATCCAAACTCATTTATTTGAGCACTCAGACTCACTTACTGAGTCAAGTACTCATAGCCTGTCCCTATTCCTCACTATTCATTGGTTATCTTATCTCTTATTTTAGATGTCTGATGCCAAAGAGCACGACAAGAGTTAGTTTCTTTTTCTTCTCTAATTTTACAAATTAGTGTAGAGGAATATTTCATCCATAAAGGTGCTCACTATATTAAAAATGAATATGTGTGTGTGTGTATGTCACTTACAATATAAAAAAAGTTGTGTGAGTGTATGTATGTATGTCCCTTTTTTTTCACTTAGTTTTGTGGCGAACTGACTACCTCTAAGCGTAAAAGGAACCAGCATGATCCCAACAATGTCACTTCATAATTTAGTAAATGAAATGGTACATTAACAAGAGTTTTCCATTCACCAATTTAGAGACCTTTTTAGTTCTTTGGGTCTTGGGTGGTGGGCCCTCACCCACCAATCCTATGTTGAAATTAATTGATCTATGAGAAATTAACCACACCACCCACCTACCTAATATGTATTCACAGAAATGTTTTCTCAATTCCAATCCAATTTATTCTCACATACCATGCACGAATATGATGCACTATAATTTTTTCTCTTTTCTTGGAGTGTCGGCTCAAACAAAGAAACATCCTCCTCATTTAAACGGAAGAACAAAAAATGGCATTGGCTCCCTTGAGAGACCATCGTTCTCTTTTGGGTAATTAGAGCTAGTGCATCTCAATTTTTCTACTTAGGAATTTATAAATAAAAAACAACTCAATTCCACACGTTGTTTTCATTATGTTTCAGGTAATCCTTTCTTATTATTATTTTTTTCCCTATTTACCCCTTGGAAATAATAAAATAATAAGAAGACGTACTCCATTCATTAATAATAAGTTGGGCAAAGAGTTAAAAAACAAAAAAAAAAAAAGGGTGGGCAAAGAGTCAGACGGGTTAGTTCGTCAACAGGATTTATAATTGAAAAAAGAAAGTTTACCTAGCAATTAACACGCATTAGCGACAATATTGATAAAGAAATTTGGGGAATGTGTCGCACGTGTTTACAGTTTTAAGACAGATTTTACAGTGAGAAATACTAATATATAAGTCAATTTCACACTCCAGTTTTAAAACAAATGTAATTAAATAATGAGCACTGCAGCAGTACTAGTACTCCTGTGTTGATAATAATAAATAATAAATATAAATATTAGTACTCATGCTCCATGTGGGGACTACAGTGTACAACAGAGGATGGGTCATGGGGAGGGTCTCAAGTCTCAAATAACAATAATAGATTTATAACAATAATAATGACACGTGAACTTCCCAGTATACTATTATTGTATGTGTTGGTAAAACTTAATTATTGCAAAGGACAAGGGCAGAGCTGCCCGAAGCCCACATGCCGTTCAGGCATCACATCTCACGCCAATTTTTCAACCTGGTTTTAAGAATTAGATTTCTTTTGTCTTTATAGTTTGTTTAATTAAATAAAATAAAGTGAGCTTATCATCTTGCGGTTCTGCCCCTTCGCTCCAGCGCTCCAGGCTCATCCACATTATATATTAAATTAAGTGCGAGATGTTAGAAAATAACATGAGGGTTGTTGTTGTTGTCGTTGTTATTATTTTTATTTATTAATGACTATGCGAATTGCAACTATTATGTATTAATACTGTATAAATACAGGCATGGGAATTAAAACGTGTTCTGTTTAGGAAAAATATATATATTTTGTTAATTATAGAGAATTCCCCAACCTAGCTCCGTCCTAATCCTAACCTTTAGAATTAGAGGTATCCATAATTAATAAATATTCGAGGATGTTATTATATGGATGATATTGGATTCCAAGGGCCACGAATTCATTTGAAGAAACCTGCGGCGAACGTAAAAGCAGTAAAGCACTGCTTGAAACGTTTTAGGAGGAAAGATTACTAAAAAGTTAAAATCACGCTGAAAGGAGAAGCATTATTATTTATTCCCACTTCCCAGACATCAAGGTGGAGATTAGGGTTGTCAACGGGGTCAGATTTAGATCGGATCTGTCATATCCAAATTCGAATTTGATTAACAAAATTTATATTCGAATCCGACCCGAAATTCGATAGGATATTTTTTAATCAGTACTATATCCGAATCCGATGGATATCTGAAATCCGGTTAAAAAATTCGATCCTATTTCATTTTTTTTTTCTTTCTTGTTTTTTTCCTTTTAAATTTTATAAAAATATTATATTTATAAAGTAAATATATGTCATATTTGAATTTTTAACAATTTTTTATTAAAATATTAGTCAAAAAGTTAAATATTTGAATATTAAAGTCATTTTTCACATTATATTAATGTATAGATAAACTATTATATGTTATTATATTTGATATTTTATCAATATCCATCTTATTTTTTAGGTTAAAAAACTCAATATTAATAGTATAATATAGATGTTAATATAGATATTAGGTCAATATAATATATAAATTTTATTTTAAAATATTATTAATATTATATATAAGAGTATTAATTTAATAAAAAATATTAAAGTTCGGATTCGGATCTTTAAAGGATTGGATTGCTTAATTCCATATCCAACCCACTTATTTTGGATTTTGAATATTTATAATCGGATATGATCCATCGAATATTTTAATCGGATAAAAATCCTAAAATTCGGATCGAATTTAAATCGGATTCGGACTAAAATCCGATCCATTGACAGCCCTAGTGGAGATTAGAGACAGCCACTGTCTCGCTTTAGAAAGCAAATGGAGGCCCGGTTTATCTAATTTAATTGTCCAAGCCCGAAAGAAGTGGAACACAGTGTATAAATTATAATGTTCATCAATTCCTCCAAATGGGCTGACAGAGGTGAGATGTGGACGCTTAACTGGGCCCGCTACATATATACAAAATCCAACGTACATTGCGCAAGCCCAAGGACTACGCGACATTTGACAGTACAGGACTCAAATTTTCACAAGACCCGGAGACCTCACCATTTCTGAACGAAATTGGACGTGGTAAATTGGCAATAGATGGATTTGGTAGCATTTGTCTGCTTGTGCAAGCCCCCTATAATTATTGTCATGCAAGTGTTCCAACATGCAACTGTTAAATCTACTCCTCTACAATCAAAACTGCAATAAAAAAACTAATTTTTGTGTAAAAACTTGTTATGATTAAACCACTCTAGGTTACACACACATACACACACTGTCTCTCCGTTAGGTTCATCTTTGACCTACAACCACAAATTAGGACCTGAAACCATTAATTCTAGCACCTCCAGATGCTTTATCTAACCAGATCATAACAAACGAATAGAGAAACTGCCACGATTATCTATCCTACTTACCACAGTATTTTCCCCAACATATACATAACAGGTTTTCAGTAGTCGTGCCCCACCAACTTGTCTACCTCCTAGCATTTTACAGTGCCACGCCGCTGCCACCACTCTTCTTAACTGTCTTACTCAACTGGAACACCGGATGCCGTCGTAGCTTTTGCATACCTTTTCTCAAATTTAGCCGATTAAGTATACCCTCAGCTTCCATGTTCTCGTATTCATCTTTGAAACTATGTCCTAATGTTCGCCTTTTCCGCGTAGCCACTGGTGATGTCCTACCCAAACTGCATTCATATTTCTCCCCAACATCACTCTTACTCTTAATTCTCAAGGAGTTCTGATTGTTATTGCATTCCAGTCTCTCTAATGTGGAACTCCTCAACAAGTTTTCACAGGTGCCTGCAGCTTCCTTACAGGAACATTCATCAATAGCATTAGCTTGCTCATCCTGTAGGGTCATCACTGCAGTTGTATTTGACGGGTGCGAGTCCTCTTTGTTTTGTAAAGAATCAGGGCATTCTGTGAATAATGCGGTGGCAGCTGATTCTGATTCTTCTCTTTCACGGAGGGTTTTCGTGATCAGCGCCTTAAGAAAGTTCATGACTTGGACCGCATGGATCAGTGCTGTCAATGGATCAGCCATCTGCATTATTTGAAACAAGTTTCAAGTTTATGCAATTTGTGAACAAGAACGCAAACTGGATTAACTACTAAACAGACCACCTCTTGCTACCAGTTATAAATAAATGCAAAAAGAACCAAGAAAAGCAGTAATTAATACCAAGCATCTTCCCGAGGTCGGCCTGACATAAGTATTCACGAAATTAACATGATTGAAAGAAAATAACTTATTTTCATGGCAGAATCTCAAGATGATAAGTGTTGATAGCTATAACAGATTGGGAAGAATATAAAGGAAGAAAGTTGAAACAGCAAGAAATTTTAAAAAACATAATGAACCAATGAATGATAAGGTTAAAGCACCTGAGTCATGTTGGGTGCAAACACCATTGCAATGTTCCTTGCATTCATCTTGTTCTCATGTTCATGCTGCACAACATCAGCCATTAAATTTATAGCCCAGTCAAGCAACGCAGCTTCAGTAGGAGGAAGCAGCTTTACAAGCACGGTGCACTCTTCTTCTGTGTTGCAATGCATCACTTGTTCTGGAGTCAAAGAGTCGAGAACTCCTGAAGGAAGTTCTCTAAACCATGCCTGATTATTTACAGAAAAAAGAAAAAGTAATGACCGCAGTCAGCAAGTCATGATACAAAGACAATTCTGGCTGATACAAACGTTGAGTAAATATCCAATCAGGTAATTAGGTTGATGAAACAAACATAGCCTACTATCCACCCAGAGTAACAACTCGCTAGTGTCATGTTTGTTAGTAAAACAGGAAAAAAAGAAGTATCCCTCTAAAAAGAAGCAAGAATTTTTTACTAGCCCTTGGATATTTCCTAAAATAAATGGTCGGACAATGATATTTTTTGATCATTTGGCCCTGAGATGCAAGTTCAACAAATAGCAGAAATAGCTTACCACTTGTCAATGACAATGTAGGAATAGATGAAAAGATTGTGAAAATTCAATTAAGTAAGCAATGAATTGGAACTATTCTCCTTTTGCAAAAATGATAATTACCTCAAAACGGGCCTTCCTAACAGTTAAATGTTTCATGCAATTAATTGTTGAAGGACAGCAGGATCAAATATTGACATTCCATGACTCAACTAGTACAAATTATTATCTCATATGGGACATTTAAGGTGCTGGAAGTATATTTTGTTACCAGATGACACAAACGTACCTTTATCAACCCTGATAAACAGTGGACATCAATTCCATGTGGCACAACTCCTTTATTCAGCTGGTTCCGAACATTTTCTTCTTGACTATTCTCAGCATTGATTCGGAAAATTCCTTCTGCCTTTTAGTAAAACACACAAAAACATAATCAGCATATGCTTATTATGGTAAAAAATTTGAAGTTAGCTTCTGGGGGAGGAAAAAGAAGACATACTTGGAGGCCACCTTCTGAATACAATCGGTTTTGCATCCTGAGAAGTATTGTTGGCACGCTGTTTCCTCTATGGTCATAGGAACACTGCATTGACTGTGCAGAAACTCCAAAAACACTAGCACTGTGAACATTGTGAAGAAGAATAGCACAAAATCAGGGCAGTGTTATCTTTAACAGAGAATTCCATGACAAATATTCCTCCAAAATCTTCAATAAGGGCAAGAGGCTAGGGCATCCCTCCAAATTTTTCGACCATTATGTAATCAAAGTCTGAGAAAATAGCCATTTGGCTTCAAGAAAGATCCATTTTATGAATACATATAGCACTTAATCTGGTGGCATTTCTTCCTTAGGAGAAAATAGCCAGCAATCACATTAAAAGTTCAACTCATCCAGAAAATACAAAATGCAAATAGCCATTATATAAAACTTACAATATGTTCAAACCATTGCAGTTAAATGGCCTGGAAGGTCCATCCAGAAGGTCAGCAATGTAAGTAATCCTTGCAACTACGCAAATTTTCCTGTTTTCCATTATTATTTAGATGAACTATGTTCCCACCAGATTTGAATTGAGACAGACTAGAAGAGCAACAAATCTTTCATCTTTCAAAGACGAAAGAGTTGGTTTTGGTGTTCCTCTAAATCTACCATTCATAAATAAAAACCGCCACAATTTTCTTCCATTAAGAGGAATTAACCGCATTCAGTTCTAAAAATTCGACATAAATAATCCCAGAGAGCACATCCTGAGTAAGTAACATAAAACGATGACTCCACGAACCCCCTTAGATAATCAATTTCACCTTAGCATACAAACGAAAATTGAGAAGTACACAATAAAAATTAACTTGAATTAGAAAGTAAATCCAATGAAAATTTAAAGTGACCAGCTATAACCAAAATTGGATCCACCAAATCATATGTATGCATGTAGATGTAATTATAACTCGTCCACCCCACCACACTAAGACAGCCCTTTGCTTCAACATTCGAAAAAGGAGAAAAAAGCAATAAAACGGGGAGAAAAAGAAAAGAAATTTAACTGAAAAAAATTTAATTAAAAAGTAGAAAAGAAAAAGGTTGGAGATCTCAACCTGGCGCTGGGGGGTTTACGAGGGACATCGGGCTGAAGCTCGACCGGTAGGCCCAGAAATCCATTAAAGCGGTCGAAGGTAACGTGGGACACGTGGCGCACATCCGTTGGCCATCCAATATCCACGTCGGATGCCTCGTCGTCAGCCTCCACGCTGCAGGTAACGAGCGACCTCCGGAGCGCTGCCGCCACAACCGCCAGCACGGAGAATTGCGGCTGATTAATTTTAGTATTACGAGCATTCCGGCCGGGGCTTATAAAAGGCATTGTAGCCGGATTATCGGAATCTTCATCTTCGTCAGTGTTGAAGTCCCTGAAGTATCCCTCGTCCTCGTCTTCTTCCTCGTCTTCGTCGCCGTAAAGGGTGGGAGTGTCCGGGGAACAATTAACCGGCGGCATTGTGTTAGGGGCTCCCAGATTGCAGGACTTGGATCGGAAAAGGCGGGCCATAATATTGAAGAGTGCAGTTCGGAAGTTATAAAGATTGAATCTTGGATACGCGTAGAATTTAAGTGGGGATGGAAAAAGAGGGATTAAAATAAATGCAGAATTAATTGTAGTGATTGTTTGCTGGAGAAATGCGAACCGGAGTGGAGATGAGGAAGAGGAAATGAATGATAGGGAGAGTGGCTTTTTTGGATATGGGGAGGATAGCAGGTAAAATTGAGAGTGACGGGGAAAATTAAAAATGGTTTCTTTTAGTTTTGGATATTTATTAGCATATGATGACAAATAGCTAGCCAAGTATTACTATTTACAGTCTACTCGTGTCGTCTGTTTGTTTATATCTATTTTCCACAGCAGTACAGTTGTACTGGCTACTGCGGGGTGGGGTGAAGAGGTATCACGGGAGGGCCTGGAGATTGACAAGAATGAGAGATTATATCATCAGACAGTAAACGATGAAATGGGAGTTTGGAAGTTTCTTTCTTTACCTACAAGCATTCCGCACTTTTACGCTGTATTTTCTTTTCTTTTATCCTTCTTCCTTTTTATATGAAGACAGCTACGCAGTCGTGTGTGTTCTATTTTCTGGTTTTCCTTTTGCATATTTACTGTGCTTAGCCATGGATGATGCCTCAATATCGAACTAATTAAATAAAAGAGTTTATATTGTTGGCTCGGCTCCATAACTGATTTAAAAGGAAAAAAAGTAAAAAAAATCTGAACGAGATTTGGTGGCATGACAAGTACCTATGCATGCTTTACGACCAGAGATAATAAATCTATAGAAAAAACACGGAGAAAGAGAGCTTACAGCAGTTTTGAAATGAGTGGGTTTTTGTGGTCTAATCAGTAATGTGAAAGTGAGGGAAGGAAGAGAAAGGTGAGCCCACTTATTGATTAAGTTTACGCCTTACACTCTCCGAGTGCAGACAAATATGCATAATGCACAAATGTCTCTCTTTTGCTGGACTAACCATGTTATCATATTACTGATGAATATCCATGAATTCTCCAGTCAATATGCATACATGGATTATATATATAACTATTTATTTAATTTATCCATTTCAATCTTGGATTTAACAATACTAATATGGCACTGGATTATTTTAATTTGTGTGAATGCAATAAAAATAATTAGGAAAGTTTTTTCTATCAAATTTAATTATGAGGTAATCAAGGAAATCGAATTTATGGCAAATTCAAAGTTTTGTTGTGCCATTAACATGGATAATGTGTTGGCCTATTAATTCACTCACTGTTTAGAATTATTTTATTTTATTTTTTTGATTTAAATACAAAGTTTGAAAGTTAAGGTATACTTCACAAATTATCTAAAAGTAAAAAAAAAAAAAAACCTTAGTTTAGAATTTAAAAGTAACTTATGTAGTCTCAACTTTAAACTTTAGACTTGATATATTTAAATTATCGTGATCATTGATAATATGAATTGTTAAATTTGGATTGTAATATTAAACAATATCATTTAAACTCTTTATATTTTATATTTTGACATTTTATTAATTTTTAAGTGATATATATATATAATATAAATATATATATTTCGTAATTATAATGTCACGGTTCAATTACGGTCTAACTATCGATTGAACCAGTGAATTGTAAACTGGTAAATTTTCTGATTCAATAAACGATCCGATTTTTCCAACGCTGAATTCACTTATTCATTGCGCTTAATTGACTAAATTAAATCCATTGATTAGCTTAATTGACTGTCACTAATTATCTAATTAAAAAAGATAAATAATTATTTATATTATTTAAGATAAGGCCAAACTCCTGTCCCATCTATATATATATATATATAGACCATATTGGGATTTTCTCTATTCTGCCACAATGATTAATACAAGTTGAAGATAATTCCAAAACAACAAAAAGTTGAAGATCATTTAAAAGCAAGTTAAATTTTATTTGCTGTATTAACCATAATAAATCAATTACGACGGTTTTAATCTCCAGAAACCAGTGAAGACAAACTCAGAAATGGCAAGTGGCCTGTAGCCCAGTAGCACAAGTCTCTTACATAATGTGGCAGATCAGGAGTTCGAGACATAATGAGCTTCTAATATACGTGCATATATATAAATTTAAAAAAAAAAAAACTCAGAAATCACAATTAATAAAGTATTTCTATAATTAAAATAATTTTCCATTGCAAGGCATGTCCCACGTACACGTAGTAACATAAATAACGGTAGATAGATTGTCAGTTAAAATAAATGGGCATCTGCCTGAAAAATGAATCACATCATAAATTCAAGGACACATTTTTTTAATTTGTCTATCCTCAACACAGTACCATCGAGTATTTTCATATATTCTGTATATTCTCAATACATAATACAAAACATTCTCAAATGTGGTGGGCTCATGCATGTTTTATATATTTAACATCATATATGTGGAACATCAAAAACATTAACGTCATTGATGTTCCATGGATTGGATAAAACTTATTGATAATTACAATTATAAAAGTTGTACGATTATATATGTACGCCTTTTTTATTTTATATTTGATAATGCTCCTGTAAAGGGGTGGTTGCAGTTGCTCTTGAATTAATAAATGGATGCATGCTAGCTTTAAAGAGCTATCATATATGTTGATAAATATATATAGATACACACACACACACTTGCATGTATTGACATTTGAGCCCCAAAAATTAAATACTATATAGATATAACTGCAGACAGTACAACAATCATGTAATAATCAAAGCTGTACAATGGAACCAATGTACATATAAGAGAAAAGCGAAATGGAAGTAGCTGATCACGTTGATGAAGGAAGGTATGAATTAATTTCTGCTTTATGTATATTTATTTTGGTTTGGATCTTGTCTGCTTTGCCTGCTCCACGTTTGGATAGTTAATTATGAAATATGAGGTTGTTTATTAATGTTATAACTTAAAACTACAAGGAAAAAACACAATATTGTAAGAATATTTGAAAAATATTTACTCTAGCTAGCTAGACTCCTAATAGTATCTTGTTGATTCCTTGCCCACATATATTTTATTTTTATATTTTGAATCTCTAGAGCTAGCTGACAGTTTACATAAGGTAATCCTCTTTGAGCATATTATATATTTGAAACACTGTGTGCGGTTTAAATCCCCTGTTTTACTTGTATTCATCTCTTATTCTATTTCATATATACACAAAATGTGTATTAAATATTTATTTATAAAAATAATTGTTGAGAATTGATACATTTGATATAAATACAGCAAGTTGGAATAAGAGATAAAATAGAAAATGAAATAGAGAATTCAAATTGCATTATTTGGGAATTAACTATGTATTGTTGCTTGAGTTAGATTTATTGGTATATTAATTTATAAATTTAGGTAGTAGTAAATAGAAGAATACGTGGCTGCATGCTTCTTCTTTTTTTTGTTTCTTTTTATACACATGCACGAGCCTAATCATTAGGCTCAAACTGCTGACCTTCCACATTATGTGAAAGATTTACTTCGGTATCCCCGGTAGCTGAATATATAAATTAGCTTGAAATGAGAAATTGGGTACCCGTGCCCGTACCCTTACCCTTGCCCTTACCCACCCGGTATCCCCACAATATATATTGTGGTCACATGAGGGCACATGGGATGTTCCTTTCACCTTCTCCATCAATCCACTCACCCTAATTCCGCGACCACAATCCACACCAAGCACATATATGGCCGAGTATTATATAATATGGTCGTGGAAGAAATTGCCATTAGATATGTATATAAAGTGGCTTATTAACTAATTGTATATATATAGCTATTGAATCTGGCATGGATGTGGCTCCACTACTGGACCAAAAACTTGCTACATTTAAATGAGAATTGTGGACACAAATTCCTAACAGAAAATTGTCCCCAGAAAACATGATTTCATGCGCCATCATTTCTACTAACTAATTCGTATCCTTAATTATAATGATTATGATTATGATAGTAATGTGGGGGGAGGGGGTGTTCCATATAATTAGTAAACAAACAAATCTTGAATTCATGCTATTCAATTCTTGGAATTTTCTCATTTTAATGCTTCAGGACATGTTCAAAGCTTTTGCAGGCAGAAATATCATTACACACATTTTGCAAACACAAACAAAAGCCGTGTCTATATATATAAAATAGTTGCAAATAAAGGGGAAAAAAAGGCTGTTTTGTGGAAAAGCCAATAATGCATCATCTTTTTCTAATTAATTGAGTTGCTTTCAAGCTACTCAAGGGATCATCATATATCCATCAATGGGACAAACTAGATATATGCATGTGTTGATTGAGTATTGCACATAGCTACCATCTCATGCCATACCCATTTTTAATTAAATGCCTTCTTACAAAACTAGTACATTCTGCTGCTAACTTTTTTTTTTTTTTTTAACATATTTTTCCTTTTCTCTTGGAGACAATTCAGATACTTCCTCAATCATTATTAATTGCATTGGGCCTACCCAAATGATCAAAATGTAGATGCCCCAAATGGCATTTATCAGGATCAAGAAAACCAAGTACCAGTGAAGAAAAAAGAAATGAAGAATAAATGAAACAGAAGCAAATATATTGCGCAAAAATGGGCCTGTTCGTGTGATGAAATACTTAACCGGCACTGGCTCGGAGAACCCCCTTCTTTTTAAATATTTGGTATAGTTTTTGGCACGCAATCAGTATCACGCAACAAAGTTTGAGATATCATTTCTTCCTTAAGAATAGACTATGCACCCAAGTCTTGTTACAAAACAGAGAGTTCACCAAAAACTTTGTGATTAAGTTTGCTAATAAGATGCCCAGTGGCTTGTAGTCCGAATGGCATCAATTTCTCCTTATTATGTGGGAGGTCATGTGTTCGACCTCAAGTGGTCACTTTGTGTGAATTTTATGTGCCTTGTTGGTAGTTTATAATTTGATTATTTGGTTTGAGAATAAAAGAAATATTAATTTGTTGATATGATGATAAATTCATCGTTTGTAATACTCTTTCTATCTCCAAAAAAAAAAAAAAAAAAAAAGAGGTTGCTGATAAGATGTCGACTTTGCAATCATAATAAGCATCATTTTGAAAAATGGAGAGGAGAAATTATTTAAGGAATACATGATAATTATATTGATATTTCCATTAGTTGATGATCCAATGTACCAATTATTGGATATGGTTGCGGCCCATATTGAACTCTAGTGATCACAGGAAGCCCGTAAGGTCAGCCCATTTGCGTTCTCTATTCACAATATTGCTTCATTAATTAATTACTCCCATCCTTATTATTAGTTGATATATCACAACATAAATTTCATACTTTGTTCAGTATGCATTTCCTTAGCACGATCTTATTAATTCATTGCGATAAACAACTACGCTGCAAAACTTCATTTATCCTCCCTTTAACACAAACATCAAAATTGGCATCGCCTTCCTTTTGTTAGTTATGAATATAAGATTCTCAATCTTAAGGATATGCAAGTGTATATATATCAAGCCAGCCGGACATACTTTTATGGCAACCTACACTTGGGAGAAAAACTTGAGAAACTATTGGAAAATTGGTCTTCTTTGAACAAACTTTTAAGTATGCTCAAAATATTAATTTATAAGAAATTGGTGATCGTCATAAACTACGAAGCGGGTAGATGACGATAATGTGATTGAGTGGTCAAAACCAATTTTAGGTGAATGAGAAATTAATGGTAAAAATGAATTACTTGAAGGTTGAATAAGAAGACTAAAGACTGAGCTAAAGAAATGGGAGGAGTAAAACTTCATGCCACATTGAAAATGAATAAAGGAAAGACTTGAATATATGATTCAAGTGTGAAGGTAAGGGATGGGCCCCTTGGGGGCACCACAAATATTTGGAGGAAAGAGAATCTACATGACAATGGGTTCAATCCAAGCTACTCACGCACCGCCGCCTGGGCATGGTGTGGCTTGGGCTTGGGTCGAATTAAATAGGATTGGACCTAGTCCAATGTTAATCTTTTTGGACCTAGCCCAATTGGAAATAATAAAAAACCCTTCAAACTTCTGCTAGAGAATTAAAATTCTGCATAATTGGAAATCATAAATACGCATATAAAAGATATAAAAACGCGTATTTTCAACCTCCAGAAATTAAACAGATGAATCTAGTCAAGTGTTCTTCAAACTTATGCAAACTTTGAAGGCAGCCTTGATCATCCATGTGCAATTAGCTCTTTAAATTGACCAATCCCAGATCCTAGCTAGAGACATACATTCATTCTGCATAATCCAAAATCATACAAGAGAATTCAGTACGCTGAAGGTTCTAAAAGTAGACGGTTTGTAGTGCTGCTATAGTCTTGAGCAGTCGTTGTATCTTAGAAGACGATAGCCATGGTTCCGTTAGCACCAGTGCGGGCTAATTCGTCTTAAAGAAAAAAAAACTTAATTCTCTCATCGACTATTTGATCACAGAACTCCATAACTCCATATATACATAGAATTAACAAAAACATATTTATAAAGATACATCAATCCTAGTCAAGTTTTGATTTCTCGTGTAACTATGATATATTTCTTGTTGACCTAACAACTAGCGGCATACGTCATAAATGCATGTCTCTGTAAGAATAAAACTTAATTGGACACGTTAATTCATGAAGGGAGATATGAATATTTGCTCTCTACTGAATTCAAAGTTTAAAACATGTAACTCTAAATTCAAGCTACATGAATATATCACAATAGATCTCTTCAACTATGAATTTATCTCATCTCTTTGGACAAGCTGTGTCATTGCCGATTCTGCTTGACTTCAGACAAAACAAACAAGTTGAGGAAGTTTTTTAGATGTAAATCTTGAAGCTGTTCATCTCAAGGACAACAATAATTAATTAGTAAGTACTATATCAATACTGAGATAAATTGTATACGAGCATTAACATATGCGTACATTAACATGAAAGTCAACTATAACTCACAATTCTCGTGGCTTTAGCACTCTTGATTACGTAACTTGACTTTTAGATGGCAAATGCTGGAAAAAATAAATAAATAAAATAGCATCCAACACATGTGTTCATTTATTTATTCTTTTCACTCTTTTTTTTTTGTGAAAAATATTGCATATTTAATTTGATTCGTCACCAAAATTCAAAGACCAAGCCTAGATTTGAGGATATCTCGCCCAAATAGGTAAAGGATGGAGGCTGACGAGAAACGTACATAGAATTTGGTATCCTCTAGCCTTTGCGTAGGTAGGTTGCAATGTCACGTTATTGACATTATTGTGCACTGGTGACCTACTTAATTTTCTATACCATAAATCAAAATCTTATTTTTTTCATTTTGCAAGAAAGTAATTGCTTAAATTTAATTTTTTTTTCTTTTTTTCTTTTCATAAATTCAATCCATTTCCCCCCCTGATGGAATGGATTAAAAGAGATGCCAAACACAATTTGAGAATCTATCTCCATTTTCCATGTTAATTCCATTCCAGTCATCCACTTTGATACTCTGTTACATTCCCTATTTCATCTTCTATTTCAACTTATTAAATTTATGTCAAGTATATTTAATTTTTAATTAATTATCCTTATAAAAAATAATTAATAAATTTGTTATATATTCATAAAATAAAATAAGAGATACAATAAAAAATAAAATAAAGGATTTAAACAGTCAATCACCACCCTTTGATTTTGATCTTTTCCTTCAATAATTAAGCCACTTGCTCCTCTCTCTCTGCCTTTTTTTTTTTTTTTAAAAAAAATATTTATTTGAAATACTATTACCATATACATATCTCACCGGGTTCCTTTTTTATTTCCATTTGATTCTCTTCTTTTGTCGCCGTAGATCTCTCTCTTAAAAAAAAAAAAATTTATTTGAAATACTATTACCATATACATATCTCACCGGGTTCCTTTTTTATTTCCATTTGATTCTCTTCTTTTGTCGCCGTAGATCTCTCTCTTAACAGTTTCTCTTTTGTATCTCTACGTACATCTCCACCGTTGATTGCTTGGACTTTTCGTATTTTGACCCCGATGCATATATACATGTAGACTAGAGCGAGCGAGACGTATTCCAAATGCATAAGTACTGACTGACTGTCTATTGGGGAGAGCCAAGGAGTGGCTTTGAGAGTTGACACGCTCTGCTCATGGGGCAGTGCTACGGCAAGGCGATCCCCACCGGAGACAACGATGGGTACGCTGCCGCCGCCACTGCCGCCTCCGACGGGGGTGATCACTCTTCTCAGGCGCCGCACCTCAACGCCACTCCATCCGTCAAGAGCACTCCGGCGAGATCCTCTGCTGCTAACAGCCCCTGGCCGAGTCCCTACCCCCTCGGAGGAGGAGGCGCTACTCCAGCTGGGGTGTCTCCTTCGCCGGCGAGGTCGCCGATGAGGTTCTTTAAGAAGGCATTTCCTCCGCCGTCTCCGGCGAAGCATATCAGGGCGTCTCTGAGAAAGTTGGGGCAAAGGAAGAAGTCGCCGAGAGAGGGGCCCATTCCGGAGGATGCTGCCGCAGCGGTGATCGAAGAGACGACGGTACAGCAGCAGCAAGCGCTGGATAGGAATTTTGGTTATAATAAGAACCTCGGAGCTAAGTATGAGCTGGGGAAAGAGGTGGGGAGAGGGCATTTTGGTCACACTTGCTATGCAAAAGGCCGAAAAGGGGAGCTCAAGGACATGCCTCTTGCCGTAAAAATCATCTCCAAAGCTAAGGTTTTGTCATCAATAATCTCTTTTTTCTCCTGCAATGTAAAGCCACAGATAATGTATAATCAAGCAATGTCATTTTCGTTTTCTTTATGCGTGAATTTTGATTACTCAATAGCATATGGCATGGCGTTTAATGGGCTAAAAAGAGAAGCAAATATGTGAATGTGGTATGCAAAAGGAGGCCATTGTTAAATTTGGGATTATAATTTACAAAATGTGGGGTTCGAAACTTTTAAAAATTAATTCCACAATTATAAATTCTAGTAATTTGATTTTTGGGTAAAATAATATTCTGAAATGGAGACCTCTGTTACACTAAAGCTACCATTTTTGTAGCTTCTGCAAATAGTTATTCTGCTTTACTTTATTTTAAATTAGGTAGTCAAATGGTTCTACAATGCGGTAGAATCCAAAATGTGATTTTGAGAAACTAAATCACTTCATTAGACGCTCTAAAATTGATAGCTTAGCTGGCAGTGGAAGGTTTCAATGGACAAGGATGGAAATATGTTGATTTTGATTATCTTCTAGAGGGAGAATAATAATGATTTAGATGACTGGTGAAATTTGAAAGAAGCATCTTCCTGTGGTGTCTAACTTTAGTTAACCAAGAATGTAATATTCAATTGGATAGATGTGGATTCAAGCAAGGGGAAATGTAAAGTTGACTAGTCTCCAACCCTTTTCCTTCTTAACCAGGACTAAAGGAACTTTTATGATCTTTTGGATGGTAACTTGAGGAGATAAAAAACCAAGTAAAATTCTGCCAGATGCTTTAAGTTTGTTCAATGGAGATGTATAAATGCTATATGGATGACCTAGGCCAAAACTAACATTGGACTGATTATTGCAGAGAAGCAAATTGGAAAAGTACAGGTTGGAGTATTTGATTCCTAATCATTTGGCATTGGTGAATCCAAATGTACAATTTCCTTTCAGAAATAGTTGTTTAATGATGTAATTAGACATGTGATGTGATTGACTGTGTACCATGACCGAACAATCTTTCTAAATGGTTAGGTGGCCACAGCTGCTATTTTCCCAAAATGCCACATATTAATGCAGTGACCATTATATGCTTTTACAGGAAAATGAGTTTTTTTAAATGTTGAAGTAGCCTATGATACAATCCACTTTATGTACTTCCATTTCTTTAACTATGTCCTGAAATAGCGAAAGATTATGGTCCATTTTTCTTAATTGTTAACTCAACCATGCCCTTTATGACCTTAATTGAGATGCTATGTTTTACTCTTAAATAACATGGACAATATCAGAACATATACATTACTCGGTGAGAGTTTGAAAAGGATGAAATTGTGGGAAAAAGGTTAGAAGATATGCAGTGGATAGGAAGAACCATTTTTATTGCCATGTTACTGTTCATTAACAATCACAAACTAGTGTAATAGGAAAACTGGGTTGGCCCACAGGTCGCCTGACTATTTTCACTGTGGGTTGTGGTAGCTGTTTTGTGTTTCAGGAGAGACACAGAGAGAGGTAACTGCAAGATTCAGTTCCATAATATATGATACATGCCCTTATGTATCAATTAGCAATGCAGCATCATTTCAGGCCACCTGATATATAGCTGAACAAGCTTTCTTTGGCAGATGACAACCGCAATATCTATTGAAGATGTTCGCAGAGAAGTGAAAATTTTGAAAGCTCTTTCCGGACACAAGCATCTGGTTAGATTTTATGATGCTTGTGAGGATGCCAATAATGTGTACATGATAATGGAGTATGTATTTCCTTATTCCCTGTGCTTAACTCTTGATTGTGTACATAATCTGAGATAAATTAAGCATGCAATTTTTTTTTCCCTGTTAGATCCTCTTTTCATGTCAAACTTTGTATCCTCATTTTTTGCCCAGTAAAATTACTGTGGTCATTGTAGCTATGAAATTCAATCATACTTTTCCTAGATCCAGAAAAATTGTTACATTTTCTGAATCTAGGATGCTAGTTCCATGTTTGCTTGTGTTACATACCTTGAAACTAATACCAGCCAAAGCATGCAAAAGTTTTCTGTATAACCCTCTCCTATTGCAGAATTTTGTTCCTTATTGTCTGGAACTTCTTTTTTGCCCTGCTCTGGAACTCTATTATTTACTTAATTCAGTAATTCTGTCAAGTTTTTAACATTCTATTATTCAATTGGTTCTTGACTTCTTTTCCAACTTCTGCTGTCTGATATGATTTGACTGATTTTTATGTTTTGGATTATTTTGGTCAAAAGTTTCACCTCCGAGAACTGGAAGCACATTAAATTTGATTCCAAAACTTCTGATTTAATAGAAGATTTAGGAAAAGACGCTACCAAATGATTAAACTCATTTTCTATCTTGTATAGACAATTGGAACAGGATTGAGATTTAAAATCATGTTGGGGTAGTGACGTGAGGGTGCCTTTTTAAAGTTTTTTTGCTATGATTCTTTCAGCTATTTTTGTAAATTATAATTGTACTATCAGCTCTCTCTTTCCTTTCTCACAGGTTGTGTGAAGGTGGAGAACTACTGGATAGAATATTATCAAAGTAAGTGACAATGTATTTTTCCTTCCACCTAAGCGTTTAGTCCTCCATTATATTTAAGAGGAGAGATAGATATTGAAGCCAAAATTGCTTTTTGTTCTAATTATAAGCCATCTTTCTGATGGATGCAGCAAAACTTATAGTGGTTTGTTCATTTCAGAGGTGGTAGATACACAGAAGAGGAAGCAAAACTTATTATTGTTCAAATTTTTAGTGTTGTTTCATTTTGTCATCTTCAAGGTGTTGTCCACCGTGACTTAAAACCTGAGGTACATGTCGAGTGTCTTTCCCCAACCAGTTTCCTAGATCTTTTGAATGATGAAATTAACTTTTTTGTCTTGACATCAATGTTAATTGCCATCCACAGAATTTTCTGTTCACCTCTAGAAGTGAAGATGCTGATATGAAGCTTATAGATTTTGGTCTTTCCGACTTCATGAGGCCAGGTAACAATTTTATTTGCCCACTGCCTGATGCTTTCTGGGTCAACCACTACATAATACTCAATCTTGCTGTAACCCCCACAAATTTGTTTCCATCAGGCCGTGTAAGCAGAATAGGATACTTTTTCTGAGACATGGGCATGCTTGAAAAGTTGAAAATTAAATGCAAACGAAGTAGACAACAATTTGCTTGTTTCTAAGTCAATTCACTGACTTGGTATAGCCTAACTATTGTAGTCAACTTATATGGTTTACGACTTTCTTGTATCGCCTTCGAGTTATTTCCTAATGAAATTTATGGAGGTCTCTTTAGTTGATAAATAGCTGTCTATGCATTTTGAGAGTTTGTCACCGGAACTTTTCATTTTTATGCATGCCATTAACATTAATCCTCTGTTTATGTTCTTTGGGATATTCACAATTTATATAAGTTGAAATTTCTGTGTGTCCATCCAGCTATCTGAATTTTGTAACCTTGATGTTTAATTAATCAGTGCTGTTTCTTCCAATGGTTTTTTTCCGGATATTTCAAATCTTCAGCAGTCCATCTGTATGAACTTCGACTGATATTAGAAGTTCATTTGTTTCAAACACATATTGTGGATATCACTAGAAATGTGCTGCTTCTGTTGTTCCAATGTGCTAATAACTATAGTGCCAAAAATTTGTTACCATAAAAAAAATAAATAAATAAATAAAAAATTGCTACCATCATATTCTAGAATCATTTACTGGTGCTTTTATTTGTAATTTTGTTACTACTGAGCATTCTTTGTATTAATTGGTTGTCTCAGCTTGTCCATTCTCTCCTACATCTTATTCTCTGCAGATGAAAGACTAAATGATATTGTTGGAAGTGCCTATTATGTAGCACCAGAAGTCCTCCATAGATCTTATAGTGTGGAGGCTGACATTTGGAGTATTGGTGTCATCACCTATATTTTACTATGTGGAAGCAGACCATTCTGGGCGCGGACCGAGTCTGGAATATTCCGTGCAGTGTTGAGAGCTGATCCAAACTTTGGGGACATGCCTTGGCCTTCTGTCTCACCACATGCAAAGGACTTTGTAAAAAGACTTTTAAACAAGGACTACCGGAAAAGAATGACTGCTGCTCAAGCTTTGGGTTAGTAACTGCTCCATGTGTTTCCTATAAAAGTTCTTTGAAAGTTACGATAGTGCATTTGCCATGTACTGGTGAAATCTATGGCTAAGAATGTGGCTCTTGCATTTTTTAAGTTCTTCCTAGCAAAATTGTTCCTGGATTCTGTTTTATTTCTTTTTATTTTTTTATTTTTTATGTTTTTTTGGGGAGGGGGTGTGTGTGGGGATGGGGCATCCTATTAGTCCATGCACTGTAATCATTAAAGCAATGGCTTTTTATTCAATAGCCTATGCTAAGTGGATCCTTGAGGGACAACAATTTGAGAACAGTCAAATAACATTCTTTACCCAGCCGCAATGTCCAGACAGTTTCTGTCATTGACATTGTTAATCAAAATGCATTTGGTTTACTTGTCATGCTAATGGTGCTGAACATATCTTTGCAAATGCAGCACATCCATGGTTGTGGAATGAGAGCCATCCTATTCCATTAGACATACTGATCTATAAGTTGGTGAAGTCGTATCTACATGCTACTCCTTTCAGACGTGCAGCACTGAAGGTGTGTGTGTGTGTATTGCTTACAATAAGATTGACTACCTTTCATGCCAATTACCTTGCATTCAATTCTTAGCATTTTTCTGTCATCTCACTCCATTGGATGACGATAGAGTCAGTTGGCATTTGTTATCTCCATCTTATACTTAGTTCAGCATTTGTCTATGCTTTGGCATTTTTTGTTACAAAAATTTTCTTGTGTTTCACTTAAACTTAGTTTGTTTTGTTGTCCTTTGGTAAACCAATGTAAATTATTACATAATAGTTTAGTTGGCCTAGTTATTTATAGTTCTGCAAATGTTCCACTAAAATTGTTCATTCATTTCATGAATAGTTTTCAGTCTGGTGAACTGCATGAGGTGTTATACTGTCGAGCTCTTCTGTCTAACAGTCATCCTTCCAATACATAGTTACTGGGGAATTTGGAGATTACATTTGATGACAACAGATTTTCTTCATGTTATTACATAGTAGGAAGGCCTGGAGTTTTAATTCCTATACAGTTTATGTGGTGATAACAGATTTTCCTTTCTTTCTTTTGAAATACTTTTGATACTTGTTATCCGTTGGCGAAATAATTCTTTACACTTCTCATGTAATAATTTATTCAACCAATTGATATGTGACTCCAATTCTACTTTCATACGTGGCATTTAATTTCAACCTACAAATGTGAGACTTGGTTATAGAGATTAAGGAACTGATCTCATTTTTCAAAGGAAAAGTAAAATGTTATGAGCATGTATGAGTATGTTATGCTTATGCATGTTCATGTATTATATGCTACTATGCAGAGATATTTGGGTTCTAAAGATTGCAATGCCTTCATCAAATCATCGTTATATATAGTTGATTAGTTATACTAATTTGGAAATCAGAAATACTTGCGCTATAAGATGAACAATTCATTTGATTTTCTTCCATGATGGTAGGCTCTTTCAAAAGCTCTGACTGAGGATGAGTTGGTTTATCTTAGAGCACAATTTATGCTTCTGGAGCCTAGTGAGGATGGACGAGTTTCTCTTGAGAACTTCAGAAAGGTTTCCGATCTACAGCTTATGTGCTTTACCTATACCTCTGACTCAATTCACCACCCCCCCCCCCCCACCACAAAAAATAAAAAATAAAAAATAAAAATCCACAGCACATACTGATTGTAATGCACATAAATGTGGTCTTTCTAGCCTACTTTGCTATATTCCCGTTGTATAATTACAACCATAACTTCTAGAGGGAATCCTTGTAGACATGACAATAATTTGATAAAAGTAATGAACTAATCATCCTGTTTTCTTATGTCATACGTGTTTTCTGAAATGGAGTTATGGGAGTTATTCCATATTTCATGGTCTTCTGTTGCATTTTCTGTTTAATGAGGTGAGGAAGTAGATACACCAGGAAAAAAATAAAAAATAAAAAATAAAAAATAAAAAAAGAGAAAAAGAGAAAAAGAGTGCCATGTGGAAATAGATTAGCTTTATTTCTTGTATGGTATATGAATGCTTTCTGTTGTAGTTATAATGTGATTTGTTTTGAGGATGATGCAACTTGATTGCAGGCTCTTGCCCAAAATGCTACTGATGCTATGAATGATTCAAGGGTCTCAGATATTCTACATGCGGTCAGCAGCTTATCCACTTATTGACACACACTGTTTAAAATTTATTTGGCATATGTTTTAAACAGTTATCTTTACAGCAACAGTTTAATCTGGTCTATATCTTGCGATTTCATGTAGCTCAACTGTTGAATGGTTGAGCTGATCATAACCGTATGAATTGCTTCTTTCTACAATTAATAACTGAATCCCGCTAAGGTCATTAATCTTCTGTTATCCAGATGGCTCCATTGTCTTATAGAACGATGGATTTTGAAGAGTTTTCTGCAGCTGCAATTAGCACGTATCAATTGGAGGCTCTTGAACAATGGGAGCAAATTGCTACCACAGCCTTTGAGCATTTTGAACAAGAGGGTAACCGAGTGATATCAATAGAGGAACTGGCTCGGGTATCTACACTATGGCAGCTTCTTTTGTATACGAATTATCCACTTCTTGATAAATGCTGTTGAAGAGGTTGTAATTTGATGTTGGATTTGATTGCTGCAGGAGTTGAACGTCGGGCCTGCTGCTCATTCTATGCTAAGAGATTGGTTGAGCAGCAGTGGAAAACTCAGTTTACTTGGGTATTCCAAATTTTTGCATGGTTTGACGCTTCGTGGCTCAAACATGAGACGTCAGCAATAGGTTTTTCTTCCTGATAATTTTGTTCTTAATTTGCCCTATTTTTCTTCTCTAATATATTCATGCTTTTGATCAAAGTGATAGCAGGCAGGCACTCAAATTTTATAAACTTAATTGGGACCCACTTTTTCCTATAGGATTGAGGAAAAGAAGTTGATGTACAAATGTAATAGTCGAGTTGAGTGGAAGGATATGTTTGGGGCATCTAATTAAAGTCATGAATTTATGTTGTTGAGGAAATTGTTGATATGTAGTTATTGTCCTGAGAGAGAGTTTTTGCAGTATTTAGTAGGACATTTACGGAGATGGAGAGAAAGAGAGAAGTTAATTAAATTTGGATTGATGTATGTATTATATCTATATTATGCCTTAGAATTATGGAAACAGTCTCACCGTTCATTATTCCAATATGTGCGGTTTAACTTAAAATCTAGATAAAAACACAAATAGACGTTTGATATGAATCGTTGCATAGTGCTATGCGGCCCACGAAACATCATATTATTCCAACGTGTTATGTTTTATTACGTATTTTATTCG
The DNA here is from genome assembly GCA_018894105.1 of Jacaranda mimosifolia. Lineage (NCBI taxonomy): Eukaryota > Viridiplantae > Streptophyta > Magnoliopsida > Lamiales > Bignoniaceae > Jacaranda > Jacaranda mimosifolia. The sequence goes on along the minus strand of CM032120.1, from coordinate 14,884,504 downwards.
TTTTTCGCACAAAAATTTTTTTGAATTCCCGGTAGAAAGAGATTTTCCTAAGGAAAACGCTTTTAACGCTGCCCAATACCCCTTCCCTTTCCAAATTTTTTTACGAATACGTTTTTTTGATGCAGAAGCATGTTTTTTTGGAACCGCCATTTAAATAAAAATTAAGAGATTGACAATTAGTCTAAAATAAAAAGAGTGCAAATAAAGAACTACAAGTTTTCATTGATGGATTAATTTTCACCAATTCACTAAAATTCAAGTCAATTTAAAAATCTTCTATCAAGTATCTATATAAAGTAAGTGGCCAAAATTCATTCAACATATAACATGAACCTCATATTCTTAAAAAGAAAATAATAACACGAAAATATCAGCATCCCATCCCATCTCAATGTAATGAAATTGAAAGCGAACTGACACCCAATAAAATATAAATGATGATGATCCTTGCACGCATACCCACAAAACTGTTCCCAATAAAGATCCGTGTGCATATTGGCAACTAACTATGTATATAATACAACAAAAGGAAATTACATTTATAAACAACGCAGCCTTCAAACTTTTCAGACGTGAAAATATTAATTGTGAATAAAAATGCAAAATCATTTCCTTTCACCCGATGATGCAATAAACGTAGTAATTAAATACACAGAACCAGTTCTGCATGCATCCCATCTGGCTAGCTTGTCTTCGTCTGCGGACCCCCAAAAGACGTAAATTGACTCTGACTCTCTACGTATACGTATGCAGAATTAATATTCCGAATAAAAACGAAAAGGATAGAGAGAAAGAGAGCGGAGATGCATACTCGATCGTGTCGTGTCCTAATTCTGCATTTGCATCAATCAAAATAACAATTTCAAACAGAAAACAAATCCAATACAGATCGATCATACATCACCAACTAGTAATTAATGGATATGATCATATATATATATATAGATAGATATATAGATATCCATGATTTGGCAGTACGTGTACGTGTGCTGGCTTCTGGCTTCTGGCTTCAATCAACAATATTAATTAACCTTATCTCTGTATACATATAAAGAGAAAACTGGAATCAAAATTATAATTAACTCGTAAAAAATTTAACATGAGATTTGTGCGACGTACGTAGGTCAAGCCCTGAAACAGCTGGAGACGAGATGACTATGGTGGTGGGTGTGATGATGGCGCTCTGCATCGATGATGCGTTGAACAAAGCGGAACTGCTCGACATGGCATGGAATTGCAATGGTACCCTTTTGATCAAAACCATACTCTTCTTCAGCTTCCTTCAACAGCTGCAGGAACAATGGATGATTCAAATACATAACAGGAACTACAAATCTCTGTTGCTCCTCCTCCCCCTGTCCCACCTTTATCGCCAAACACCCTTTTGGTATCTGTTTCACTCCTTGTAATTTCTTCTCATGCTCCTGCTGCTGGAGATGTCTCTTCAAAATACTACTCTTTTCGCTGCCACCCATTCACAAAATTACCCTATCTATCTATCTATCTATCTATCTATCTATATATATATATATTAACCAAAAAGAGAAATTAAAAAGACCAAGAATTTATTAATTTATTGTGATCTTAATTAGAAAAGAAAGGAGGAGGGGGGAGCAGCTTGTACGGACAAGCATATATAAAAACTCTTATCCACTGAAAACATAGGAAACAGAAGCTGAAACATATGTTTTCAGTGACAAGTTTAATACAGTGATACAATATATTACATGGGACTTGGAAACACAGTTGTTATGTTTGCAAGCTTGCCTGAGTCTTGAGTGGTCTTAATTGAGTCCCTCTCCCTGTCTTTGTCTTAATTTGCCTATCTAAAAAGCCAAAACAAAAGTGGGTTGTTATAGCAGCAGTCAGTCAGAAGTAGTCAATACTCAATTCAGATGTACGAAGGAGGCCAACTATTTATTTCAACTGCTATGATGAGAGGGGAGACCAGACACATTGACACCACTTGGGCACAGCCCACGACACGTGGCCACCAAGTGGGCTCACTCTATACTATACCAAACAATCCAAGGCTTAATTAATTTGTCTAATTGTTTTATTTCAGCATCATTAATTAATTTTTATTGTCAATTTCTTTTCCCATTTCAACATTGGACCTTCCCCACACGAAACATTAAATTAAATTAAAAAATATGAAAATTTTGTTAGACTAATTAATTTGTATATATTATTATCTTTAAATACAGTGGGTGAGAATTAATGATATTAAATCATGAAAGCATGGACACTTAATTTTAAAAATATTAAAAATAATTGTTCTTTAATTAAAATGTTTTAAAAAAAATAACATTTTAAATTTTTGGACAAATTAAAGGGAATATTATCATGACACTATTTAGAAACAACATTTTCAAAGGCAATTAATAATTTGTGTTAAACATGTTATAATAAGATATTATAAAATACGGTCCATAGTTAAAAATTGACAGAAAAAATAAAGCATCTTCTGACGTTCACATTGGTCGGTTCATGATAATCACTAAATTAGATAACTAATTAATGAAATAATTTGTTTAAATCATGTGGAGTATTAATAAATTAATTTAAGCTAGTCAGCTCATCACAACATCATCTTCATTTTCTGTATTTATCATTATATGTTTGATCGAGTTATTTTCTTTTTCTAATTTACGAACACTCAAATTAAAAATATAATACGAATTAAGTACAAGTCTAGGTGAAATATAAGCAACCTTGAAATCAGTATTAATATATCAAATCAGCAATTGGATCGTACGGCCATTAGAAAGCCCAACGTTTGATCATTGCTCCTAATCAAGAAGAAAGAGAGGGCACTATTTGGACAAGTACTCTCCTCTCCTCTCCTCTTCTTAATTTCTTATAACATAAATTAATTAATAAACACGTACGGAATTTTGTTGTTGTTTATTTGTTTTCATTTTATTTTGGATTATGGAATTGAGGAAGTTTTTTCCTCCTCTTTAAGTTATCGTAGTTTTGTTACTGTATATATGTATGGTTGGAGCAAATATAAATATATATATATGTATAAATTGTTGGGAGATACACACGATAATAAATATCATAGCGGATTAGTATGATCAAATTCCCTTCTTTGTGGAAACGTTACAGGAAGAAAAATAACAAAAGAAAACAACTCAAGAATTTGTAGGATTATAAATATAGACACGAATAAAATGGACTTCCACTATAAAAATAATGGCCAATACAAAAATTCTTCTCTAACTGAACTAGAGGTTAATACAAAATTCCTTACTTGAAGAAATAAATTTCTTGGCACCTTCCTCACAAAATTACACACAATTTTGTGGCTATCACTTCTCACAATTTAAAATAATTGTGGCTAACTCTTCAAAATTTTGTAACAAAATTGTGGCCCTCTTATACTATATTCTCTCCTTCTATCTCTCTCTACAATTGTTCTTACAAATACATACTACACACACATATATATATATAGACACCACAATTTCTACACAATTTCATATGCTTATCTTGGTAGAAAAAGCAAAATTGAAACTTGCTTCTTGGTAGAAGAATTCGAAATGAACTTTGCCACTTGAATCTTATCCAAAAACAAATTTGGCCTCTTCATTCTTAATCTTCATTTAATAAAAATAATAATAATTGAGCGTGATATATCAACATAAATAGATAATTTGAAACTATAATCCCCACTAAATAGCGATGACCACATGCATTTAACGTTTATCACGAGCAAATAATTAAACTATATATGTTTGTTAGTTTTTGATTTGAATAACTCAAAATACAATAAGATGTTGTTTAGGTGGGTTGGTGGGATTTAAAGGTTAAGTGGGAGGATAGTACTTAATTTCTACTTTAGTAAGCGTGCCTTCCCATTAATAATTAAACAGCTAGCAAATTAATTATTTGATTACCAACATAAATTTGACTCTACATTAGAAAATCTATAACTTTATCTAAAATTCAAAAAGGTGTGAAAGTGCTATATATATATATATATAGTGGAGATAAATTTTGATTTGCAGAAAAAAGTGCTACAGACAACTAAAGCTTAATATTTAATTTTGAGTCAAAGTGGGCCAATAATTCATACTAATAGAAAAAACTCCGATCCACTAAGGAATGCTCCACAAAGTCGGCCCAGAGAAGCCCGATTGGCGACCGATGCCAGAACCACCCAAATAAAGTGGGGATTTTCTACGGTTTTATGCTAAAGATTCTGTCTTGTCGTCAAATACTCACTTTTTAATTATTTATATCAATTTAATTTAATTATCACTTTTAAATTATTATAAATTAAAAAATTATTATTCTTATAAAGAATTATCATTTTTTAAAATTAAATTATAAACAATAAAATAAAAATTATTATTCTTTGATACTCAATAATTAAATTAATTTTATTAATTTTAAAAAATTAATTTTTTTTTTTATAATAATCCCTAATTCAATCAAAGAAAATAAGAGAAAATAAACCTAGAAACGAATTGAATTCTCGTAGAGCGAAATCAGGGCCTTAAATTCTGTCTAACTACAAGCTATTGTGATTGTTATCAAATTCCCGTGGTGCATCCTCTTCGATTCTTGGCATTCTTTGTTAAATTTCTTGGAGGATTTTCCTGTCTATGAATGTAAAATTCATGAACTTCTACTGCCTCGTTCCGCTCTGTACCGCATCGCCGCGACAGTCCGAAAAATCGCAGCACCACGCAGTTTTGACCGATTTCTCGGAACTTAACGACCGATCCCAACTTCCACCGTTCTAAATCGTCGCGTCGGAACCCCAACCTCCATTCCGGCCGATTTCTCGGGGTTCCGGCGAACCAGGGCCCCTAATAGCAATAGAGAGAGTGAGCAGAGAGCAAGAAAGAGAGTAGAGAAGAGGGTTTTTTGTGGCTTGGGGGCAAAGATTACTGGGGAATCAATTCCTAGCCGTTAAACCTTTTGATTGTCTATTGTCTGGCCATTGGATTCTTCGATTTTGCCGACGTTGTTTGTTGCGACAGTGTAGTGAAACAGGCGAAAGAGATGCAGGAACTCTCCAGATCTGGACATTTGGTGAGTTAATTTTCACATTTATGTTGAATTTTTATGGGATTTTTTTGGTTATTCTGTTTTAGAACTCATTTGATTTTATCAACAATTTTATTTTTGTTTTTTTGTGAAATTCATTGGTAGTTTTGAGCAACCTTATTTTGAGTGGATATGACTAAAAATTTCCACTATTAAAATGTGAGAATGAGAGTAATTAATGATAGTGGTGTTGCGCATAGAGTGTGAAATTGGTTAATTTGCTGAATCAGATCCGATGAACGCCGTGGGTATTACGTGTGTTAGCTGATTTACGTTTGTTTAGAGAATTTATTGTGAATGATATTTAAATGGTAAATTATTGCTGCTTGCTTGCTCAAGATTTCACTTGGTGTGAATGCTTTGCTATGTCTTGTTTTTAGGCTTTTCTTTGCTGATGGTAATTAAAGTATAGACCAATCTGTATGCTTTTCTCTGCATCTCTGTAATTAAAGTAATATCATATAATACTATAAAAGTTGAATATGACATCAGTAAATATGTAAAAAGTTATATATAGAAAGATATCTAATATACAATTAATCCTACCCCTAAAAGATAATAGTTTTACAGCTTGTTTGGTTTTATTTCCAAAGACATTTTCAATTTTCATGCATTTTCAAAAGTTTAAAAATTAGTTATGAAATGGAAATAAAAATTCAGATGTGTTTGGATGAAATGTTGAAAAATAATGATTAGAATAGGTTATAAGATTGAAAAGTAGGTTAATTTATATTTTTTAATGTTTTAAAATATTTATTTTTTTAAAAATATATGTATTAATTTAAAAATGATAGGGGTACTTTATGTCAAATCAAACTTGAATTTGATTGATGTGATAATAGGATGATATAATAGATTTATAAAGAGTCTTGAAAAAAAAAATGTGTATTTTTTTAAAAAATTTTTTGACAAAGTATTTATTTTTAATTTTTATTCCTGAATAAAAATAAGAATGGGGCTTGAAAATGAAAACAAATTGGCCATTAGTTTCCATACACTTTTCTAGTACAAAATTAAAATATATTTTCTCTACTCTACACCCTCAAACACCCTAAACAATAACCAAGCATACCATAAGATTTTCCTGCGGTGCAACAATTTATGAGCCCAACTGTACTCAAACATTTGTCATCTGAGAACTTCCAACTCATCATCATAGGACCACTGGCGATGATGTAACAATTGGAAACTGACACAAAAAAATTTCTTGTAATATGGGCCTTATCATGGAAAATTTGTGTTTCTGAGTGTATGGTTGTAATCCAACTAGCAGACCTCTGCAAGAATATATTATCTTCTTAACCCAAGTTTTATTAATATATATATATATATCCTAGTTATAGGAGCATTGCGCAACGCACGGTGCTAAATTGCATGGTAAATGTCCTATGCACTTGTTCAGTAATAAAATTTCATTGAAAATTAAAAAAATATTATAGTAGTAAAAATAGAAAATAATCAATATTCTAAAATAATAAATTTTATTTTATTTACTTTAACAGTATTTCATGACTTACTTAGATTGAAATCAAATGAATCTCTTAGTCAGTTGGTCTCAGTAATTGATCTTTTGATGTATATATAATTTGGGTTTGTCCGTTTGTATGACTCTCAATATGTATTCTAGCATAGGAAGTTCTTTTTAACTTCTGTTCATTGCATTAATTTCTTGATATATTAGGTAGTTGATTAGTATCTAGTTGTGTTAATTTATCATGACCTTTTCCTTCACACAGTTATCATCTGTCCTTGTGAGGGCTGGAGGACCCCTTCATCTAAAAGCATGTAGGACAAAAATGGAGCTTTCAATCACACGTCCTGATGATTGGCATCTCCATCTTCGTGATGGTGAACTTCTTGAAGCAGTTGTCTCTCACAGGTCGAATCACTAGAACACCATTAATAACAGTCTACAAATTTGTTTCTTTTTTGTTGCTAAATTTAAAATTGCTTATAATTTGTTCTTATCATCTCTGCTTCAATTTATTTATTTTCCCTAATTTGTGTCCTAACTTTGTCTGATAACTATTATGCATGCAGTTCGCATCATTTTGGGAGAGCAATAATCATGCCAAACCTGAAACCTCCTATCATCACGACGGCTGCAGCTATGGCCTATCGCCAATCAATTTTGAAAGTTCTACCAGAAAATAGTAACTTTACTCCTTTGATGACTCTTTATTTGACAGACACTACCAGCCCTAATGAGATTAAGTTAGCAAGTGAGTTCAACTTTATATATATGTAGCATATCCTACTATAAGATACTTATTTGATATTTTACTTCACAAACACATGTTTTCATAGTATTTTAATGACTGTTTAATGGAATTGAGGCATGCATTGACTGGATTTCAATTTTTTTTCCCCATCCATATGTATTCCCTCACGTTAAAGGTGTTTTGGTGGTTTCTGCAATCTTGATATCCCGAGAATAATTGAGGTTTTTTCAATTACTTACACTTAAACAAAGCTAAATGGGTATATTAAAATTCTAAAACTTTTATTTGGCTTGAAGTGAATTCCTTTTATATAAAATTACAGTGATAGATTTTGTCTGTACTTGATGTGTGGAATGACAAGTCATTCAGGAAAGAATTCAGGTTTTTATTTTTTGTTAGTTAATGTTTATTTCGACGAACTCCTCCTTTAAGCAACCTACAAAAGAATGGTTCTATGTTGATGGATTTGATTTTTCCTTCTCTTGGAAATTTGTTCCATAAAAAAAAATTAAAAAAGATATAAAATAAATATAATTGAAAGCAATGGGTAATATTATTGCATTGCACTTTTTGGATTTAGCAACCAGGACTGATCAGCAACCACTTGTAAGGAGATGCATGATTGATGTTCATGTTAGTAAAGGGCATGTGTTTTGTGTGCTGTGGAAGTCAAACAAATAAGTTTTACTCCCTTGATTTTTTGTACTCTAGCTCGTGCTTGATACAAGTAGCTGCTGTTGTAGGAGAGAGTGGAGTTGTATTTGCTGTGAAGTTGTATCCTGCTGGTGCGACGACTAATTCTCAATATGGTGTAACGGATTTATTTGGGAAGTGTTTACCTGTACTTGAGGAAATGGTTGAGCAAAACATGCCTTTATTGGTGAGCTTATCTTTGTCTTTTTCATAAGAATTGTGCTTAAGTTGACATATTTTCTAATTGGGCATTATGTTATCCTTTCTTTCTCTGCAATCTTGTCACTGTTCTTAGGTTATTGTACGCATAGGTACAAATATTAAGTTAATGAAATACTCTAATAGTTTTAAAAAGATTTTTGCAATATACTTATATTTGTTTTTGTTCATGTTTTCTGTGCATATAAGCTAACCTAGCTTTTCCTTGTTAACGTTACAAATAGTATTACTTGTCCTTACAGTTTAAACATTCAAAAAGTAATATCCACTTAGTGTTTGGTTGAAGAAGTGCTTCATGTGGCAAAATGGTCGCCCCTTCCCCCCTTTTCCATCCTGGTCTCTGCTTTCCTTGTAGTCTGCTTTTGGATTGTTCTATATGCAAGTTTAGAACTTTTATTCTGCTCTTTAGTTAGTGACATTGGAAGGTCGCCGTCCTGTTACACGTTATCTAACAATGCCATAAACACGTTTAACCATGCCATAAAAAATTATGTGTAGATGCTATATTTGCAAAAGAATGTTCTAATTAGGTTGTTCTATTTCAACAAACTAACTGTAAAGTCAATAGCTCATATCAAGTTGGAAGTGTTATATTGCATACAAAATCAATGGCTTAAAATTTCATTTCATAACTTTTTTATCATGGTTTCATGGGGAGGGATAGTTTGAGACCTCATGTTTTAGACCTTGTCCCTTAATACCCCTAACAATCAACATCCTGAGAAAAGTTTAGTATTCTGGATAATTCTGGACTTGTGAATCATGACATAGTTTTTTAGTTTGTTAATAACATGTTAATGGGGATTGGAACTTTATGCATATTAGAAGTATTTTCAGAGGCTTGGTGTTAGATTAAATTGTAAAAGCCTATAGAAATGGAAGCAAGATTTAATGATGGCGGGGCTTTTGTCCCTTAATAAACTATGAAGAGGACTTTTGAAGAACTGAAATTCTGTATACCTGTCTAAAAATCAAAGTTTGGACACAGAAGATAGGCAAAGAGATGTATTGATATGAAACCATGATTCACAATGTTCTGAGATGTTATATGATCTGGAAGTAATGAGAGCACTTTGTAATTAATTTTTTGCATATATTTGATGCATGATAAGATTTTCTTTTTCCCCGCACAAGTGCATTCTGTGGATGCCAAATTTCCAAACACTTATTGATTGATTGGAGTAATATTGATGAAGGTTAAATTAATATGTTAGCGGGTTAGTTTATTCATATGATGGACTTTGTGTCAATATGGATATCTTTGTTTTTTATGGTTCATCACTAGAAATCGTTAGCTGTAATTAATGCATTGATAATTAGCAAAGCTTCATGTAATTGGAATTTTTTGCAGGTCCATGGAGAGGTAACAAGTCCTGATGTTGATATGTTTGATCGTGAAAAGGTGTTCATTGACACAGTTCTTATCCCCTTAATTCAAAAGCTTCCACAATTGAAGGTTGTCATGGAGCACATTACCACTATGGATGCTGTAAATTTTGTTGAGTCTTGTGATGAAAGTAAGTTATGTTTATGTTGAATTTCAGAAGTCTTGTTCATTATGATTAAAAAGGATGATATCTCATCTTCATTTCATTGTCATTATCTAATATCAACCATATTTTTTAGGATTTGTTGCTGCAACTGTCACGCCACAACATCTTGTTCTTAATAGGAATTCCCTTTTTCAAGGAGGATTGTAACCTCACAACTATTGCCTTCCAGTACTTAAGAGAGAGATACATAGTATGCCTTTTCATCTTCTACGGATTAAGAACAATTTGTTGTTGCTGTCTTATTGTCTTACTCAAGATGCATTTGATTATCTGATCGTCGTCGTGTTTTTAGGAATGCATGCATGATTAGAACAGGAAGTAAATGCTTTTTTGCTACATCATTTCCTTTTCTGGTAGGTGCCTTTGGTTGTTTAGGAATTTTAGTTTTGTAATTTCTTGTTTGCCCGTAGGAACTTGTTATTCATAAGCACAGTCATGAAGATGCATAGGTGGTGGTTTTCAGTATAGTATGAACAAATGACAGAACCATCTTCTCATTTTTCAAAAAGCATCTGCTCTCAAAAATATATTTAACTATCTCATTTTATGAAATGCTTACAATAGAAGAAAAGACTTTTTGTTTGTCTAGATCAAATGAACAAGTTCGTTCTCCCATTTTATCAATCGAAAACTTAGATGTATTTATCTACACACTAACAGAGGCATAAAATGTTCAAATTAACCAAATTTGAAGATTTTGACTGCAGTCCTCTATTAGGCGGAGGAAGAAGAGATTGTGGAAGAAAATCTAACTTTCTAAAATCTAAGGGAAATATTATACAACTATATTTTTGATGATGTGAATTTTTCTTGGATGATCATATTTTTGTGAATGTTGTTCTTGACATATATATTTTAGTATGGTTAAGTAATAAGGCAATGACAATTTTTGTTAACAGTGGTCCTATCATTCCATTATAGCCGTCTCTTGCTCTATGTAAATACTCTTAAGTATTACATTTTTGTTCCTGACAAAGCGCTCTAGTTTTACACTGCTTTGTTTGTCCTCGTTCTAGGACGGGCAGTTGTGTTGGCTGTCACAAGTGGAAGCAAAAGATTTTTTCTGGGAACGGATAGTGCGCCTCAAGAAAGAAGTAAGAAGGAGTGTTCTTGTGGTTGTGCTGGTATCTACAATTCTCCGGTGGCCTTGTCGATGTATGCAAAAGTTTTTGAAGAGGTAATTTTTAGTGACCGTATTATATTGTTTTTGAAATAGGCATTGTTTCCCAGCAGTCCAACTCATGTTATTGAAGAATATTATTAGTATTTGAGAGTGCATTTTGTGCATTATAATTTACAGGCTGGTGCACTGGACAAGCTAGAAGCTTTTACGAGCTTTAATGGACCAGACTTCTATGGTCTTCCTAGAAACACATCAAAGATCAAATTGAGCAAGACCTCATGGAAAGTACCAACAACCTATTCTTTTACATGGGGTGATATCGTTCCCATGTTTGCTGGTCAAACACTTGACTGGCTACCATGTCCTATTTAAATGAAATATTTTTGTATCATTTTAGATTATATAATAGTTTTAATAGAAATTTTGATACTGTAAGAGGACGATAAAAATAGTCCATTGACATTCTAATCTGTCATTGGTTGTCATTTACATCAACGAGTTTTGATAGATAGAAATATTGAAGACGTCATCTAATGAATGAGTTAATTTTTGAATAGAAATTATTAGCACTTGCAAATTTTAATCAAGATTTGGAAAATGTATGACCATGTTTTATGAATATTTAATTATAAAATAATTTACTATTTACACAAATATGCATAAGAATTTAATCCGAATCTTATATGTGAATAGGATGATATTATTGAAATTAGATATTTAGTAATGATGATATTTTATAAACATGAAGTTTTACATTTAAATTTTACGTATACTATTTTTGGGGAAGCAAGAAGAAGTAGATTCAGCATATAAGGTATATATGATCAAATTATATTTGAAAAGGAAATTAATACTCCTCTTTTGAATAATAAAATTTCATAAATATTGAATAATCTGTAAGTTCAAAATGAATTAAAAAAAGTTCACTAAATTTAGTTGAGTTCATTGTTTAAATTAAATTACGTCTTAAATAAAATAATTTAAATAATTTTAGATTACATATTAATTTTGATACAAATTTAGAATGTATTCACTGACTTCAAATGTCGTTGCCATTATTTTAAATACATTAACACTCATGATAAAATGGATTTTCTAGAGAAATATGCAGCAATGAAAGCTTCAAGATGCATAAAGGAAATTTCTGGAGTAGTCGGTGCCTTTTTTAGTACTCTCCCTCAACTACTACTATCTTTTATATTGCTTCTCTTATTCATACTACGTTACCTTCTAAAATCTTCAAATTTTGCTGTATTGAGTACCTTGGTAAAAATATTTGCAATTTGGTCTTTCGTCTTCAAATGCTTCATCTCGATTTTGCCTCACAATGCACGGTGCTCCAAAAACTAGTGTGTGTGTGTGTATCTAGTGCCAAATAAATCAAAAAGACTCATGTGGGCTTGGGCTAGTTGCTTTTTTATGGGAAACGGATTTCGTGTCCGTTTTGGACACTATCTCCAAGTTCAAATGGTAATGGGCCACCTTTTATTCTCTTTTCTTTTTTTTTTATTTTCTTTTTATTTATGCATATACACATATATATTTAGTACCGTTTAAATTAAATCTTGAGTGCGATTCAATCAATTGTTCAGTGACAATTTGATTTATAATTTTCATATAAAATTATACTAGTTCCTTTTATTTACCAACATATATATACATCTATATGATATTTATTTATGCACGGATTATTATACTCTCTTTAATTAACTTATTACATTGGCTTTTTAACAACTTTTATATTGATAAGAATTTCAAATTTGGATCCTGGTTCTGTTATTTAATTTGTTGAATTGAATTGGAAAAGGTTATTAAACTATTTATTATTGGGCTTAGGAAAATAGTTAAGTTGAATTATTAACATTATAATTCAAAAAATTTAAAGAATTCAAAATTTAAAATTCGACCACCATTTTATTATATGTAATGATATATGGAATTATAGATGTAGGTAGATAAATTGGGTAAATGAACCACTGCAAGGAATTCTAGGATGACTTAAGCCCAATGTTGAAATAAAATTGACTGTCCAAACAAGAAAAAAAAAATGATAGATAGTTGGACTTAAAGAAATAATAGAGTGAGGTTGACGGCTGTTGTCCCAGAGGCTCTTTCTCCTGTACATAAGAGCCCCCAAACTAAATAGTCCTATGATGTAAATGAATATTCAAAAATTCATTTATCGTTCGCATTTATATTCATTTATACAAAATTTATCTGTATCCGTTGAAAGCGAATACTGTTCTTATTCAATTAGTAGATATCTGATAATAAATGAATACATATATGATAAATGTGTATCCAATTTATTCAATATTCACTCCGAATATATATTTATTAAATAATATATTATTTATACTTTTCAATAAAAATCTTCTAATCCATATATGTATATATAAATTATAATTGAAGAATTAGGAAGAAAAAAGAATAAATTTCAAAAATTATTGCAATATAAAGAAAAAATTGAAGAATAAAGTTAATTAATATAATAATTATTGGTTGACTTTATAATTAATATAGTTAAATATAATTATTAATATTAATTATTACTAACAATTAATTATAAAATCAATTCTTAATTAAAAGTTATGCTATTTATTTGATTGCTTTCTTTTTAATGAAATTGTACAATTCTTTGTATTAATTAAAAATATCAACTTGTTATATTCATATGTACACACACATGAAATTTATAGTGTGCATGAGACATCAGTTAGCTTAAAACAACACACACACACACACACAGAGTGGCCTTCTGGCCATAGATGAATGAATGAATGAATGAGAACTTCAGGGAAAAACAGGAGGGAAAGACTGCAAATTTCGAAGTGGGATATATCGTCATTTAATTTGTTACACATGCAGGCTTTTTCTCTCGTTTTATTTTTGCCCTTCAAATCAACTGGTTTCATGGTGCTCACTAAAAAGATTAAAGCACAAAGACACAGACTCGCAGATTAATTACCTAATAATCTCAGTAAGTTGGTGTTCAATTCATATTAATGTAATTACCAATATACTTCCACTTCGATCTCCAAACCGTAGAAGCTTTTAGGCCATAAGCGCCATTACTCCTGCACATATATGCAGGGTTGATATATATCTTTCACAATGCTCCTTGTCTGTCTCAGAATTAACCCAAGCTAAATACAGCTGAGGTGATCAAGTACATAAACAATTACACAAACAGAGGAAGTATGTGAATAGGCATTCTAGCCACGTAAAAAGTGTATACTTAACTGGATATGAATTATTTAAAACAGCAAGGGTAATATAATAACTGTTTCTGGGGGAGCTTTTTGTCTGAAAATTTTAGGGTTTTAGCCAAATGGGGTCGGTGGATTGACAATTCAGGTTTTAGCTAGATATACATAGTTAAGACACTTTTTTAAGTTTCATACTGTCAATATATGATGAACAGTTAAAGGAAAGAACAACATATATGCATTGGGAGAATTGGCGGGATGCAATTAGATGAATTCTGTAACACACATGATTGATCATTTCATCAAAATCCCTTAAATTACTGAAAAATAGGGGAGACTGGTCCAACTGATAGTAAATATTTGAAGGAAAAATATCAAATATAGCTGAAGAAAAGTTGCAGGATGCACAAAGCAAGTACTGCAATGAATAGTATCTTTTCTGAGGCTAACTGAAGTAATTATTGGAAGCAAGTATCAAATATGACCGCAGAGTCAAGAGAAGAAATGAAAAGGAATTAAGAAAATTACAAAGTACGTACCTACTAGCTAGTCCTAATGGACAAACAAACTGCTGAAAATTAGCATGTAATAAGAAGCTAAACTATCATTTGAAGATACAGCGAGTTTAAATGAAAAGGAATTTATCATATATAGTTGAAAGAGGTAGCCAGATCTGAAACGATCCAGATCTGACACTAAAAGCATCAAGAGCTAGTGAAAAAGAAAGCAAAAAAATGAAAAATTGAATGTTAAAGCGAGTCATCTGACAAGATGCACACCACCATCATAACCTGTGAGAAAACAGAAATGAAAAGAATGCAATGATGAAAACCTTTCTCTCAAGAAAAAATTTCAAACCCAAAGTCAAGATCCCTTAATCATTACACCAATCTGCAACCTGCGCATACTGAACGACTTCCAAAAAGTAAAACCCATGTCTCCAAACTGCCAATTTATCCACAAAACTGCCAAAAAAGAAGTGGAAAAATCGAACACATGTAAACTGTCAGCTCACCAAAGGTCTCACCTTGAGATCAGGCACAAATTTGATAATCCAAATCCAGTGGGAGCAGATATTGGGGGGAATGAAGCCTGGTCCGACGACACTAATAATAGATCTATAATATCGATCTTCAACGACAACTATTTGATCGAAGCAAATGTCCTCGAGCCAGACAACATTCCCCGCAAAAAATAAGCTCCCTTTTTGTTGATCGTCTCACCATTACTAATCTTGAGCTCCCTATCTTGCTTTATGGCCTCTCATCCCTTTATCCCCCAAAACTTCCGCCTTCTTTCAAGGGGGAGGAGAGGAGAAAGAGATAGAGATAGAGATGGAGAGAGAGAGATGAGTTGAAGAGAATGATTTGTTAGAGAGGCTTCTAACAAGGGTGAAAAGGGTTGAAATCCAATGTAAAAAGACAAAAACCCTGACCCTACCAGCTGGAGTTCCAGAGATGACCACCACCTCCCATGCAACACACACACACACCCACACACCCCTGTGTGTGTGTGCGTCAACCGTTGGCTAAATAGTGACATTTCTTATGACCTGGTTCGTACCTAAAACATCATGTATAACAGCAAGACCTGTCTTAACAAGGAGCTAGCTAGAGACAAAGCATTGCACTACTAATTAATTAGATATTTTCCAGACGTAATGATGATTCAAAGTGTCATCACCCTAAACTAAACCCTATTGTATTTGTGTATACCAATAATGCCTGTCCAAGAAAAGGCACAAACACGGAAAGATAGGAGAATTATATACATAGTAGTAACTATACATTGTGTCTTAATTAATGAGGTGATGAGACTGTACCATGAATCAATGGTGTTTTTACACATAAGCTAGATTGATCAGTAGTCAATGAGTGAGTAATGATCAGTACTGAATAACAATTTTAGGCCAGGCGGGGCGGGGGAAAAAGAGAAAAAGAAAGGATTGGGGGGAATCTGGAAATCTTTAAAGAGGCCACATAAGTGCGTCAGAGGAGTGGTTGAGTTATTGAGCTGCCCGATAATGGAAAAAGCATTAACTATTATTATTATTACTATATATTATTATTGTTAAAAAAAATGTTATTTGAATTTTAATTTATGGTAGTAAGTGAAAAAAAAGAGATTAAAAAGTCGTCGTGGGAAAGTAAGGGGACCCTCGTTTGGCGCGTCGCTTTTTGTAATGGCGAAGAATACGATAGGACGACCGACACATTGGGTCAGACTCTCAGGCGTCCAATGCATTGCTAGCTTAGCTTCTCTTTTTCTCTTTCTGTCCCTCTCAAATATTATACTCATCTTTTCAGAAATTTATCTTTCAAAATTGTCAACTACAAACTAATTACAGAGAACATATTATTTTGGTTAATTAGTTTAATTATGGATTGAAAAGTTTTCCTAGAACAAACTTGAGAGATGCAATTAATAATAAATAAGCATTTTATATTTTTTAATTAGTTCTTAACTTTTGCTTGTAATAAATCTTAGACATTAATTAGTGGAATATCTAAAATCAACCAGTACTATTCATAACCAGAGATGAAAACTTTTAATTGTTGGGCCTAAAAAAATACTGTGAAACTGATCAATAAGCTTTCAAATATATGTTAGCATGTCCTGTTTAATATTTATTGTTTTCTGCAGCAAATGTAAAAAATTAGTATAATTAGGAATGCAAACGAGCTGAGTCGAGTCAAGCCAAGTTTTGATTATTTTTTCAAGCTCGAGTTTGAGCTCGAATCAAATGTATCGAGCTCGAGCTCGGCTCGACTTGATTCATTTGGCTCGAACTCATAATCGAGTTATAGGCTTGAATTCGGCTCGGACTCAAGCTTGAAAAATTAAATTATTTTATATATTTTTTTAAATTAATGTATTTTATTATATTTTTTATATATAAATATTTTTTTAATAAAAAATATAGGTTTGTGAGTTTGAGAACAAGAATTATTTAGCTCGAATTCAGCTTAAAACTTACACAAGCTTGACTCGAGCTCAAACACTTTTCAAGCCAGCTCGTCAGGTTCGCTAGTTGGCTCGATTCATTTGCATCCTTAAGTATAATACCAATTTAGAGTGCTTTTGGTCGGTATTAGGTTCAAGTGTATTATAAATTCCAGTCTTGTGCCAAACACTTAATAAAAAGCTAATTAAATGTAAAGTTGTTAAACCATAACGTTGCTTTAATCTTTTGACTTCATAATAGATTATATATCTACAAGTTGTTGCCTAAAATTTACCCTACCCAGACGTAGCTAATAGCTAGGTTGTGCTGCCCTAGACCAAGTTGGGGCAGAATTTTCCCTTGAATCAAGATTTAATTTGTCCCACACAGGCCACAGCCATTGCTGGCCGGGAAATTAAGCAATATTTATATCCATATAACTAGCTGCGGCCAATGCTATTAATTAATGAATTAATTACAATTGGGCAGCATTTGTTCTTCACTCCAGTTCCTTTTTTCAAAAGACTTCAATTAATACGCACAAGAAATAGGTCAATTCTGCGATTTTTTATTACTAACAAGCAAAATATATACTCATGATGTTTTAGGATTTATATTTAATTTGTAATTAATATATTTGATCGGCAAATTAATCGAGATAATACGAAATTGAAAATGTTTTCAACTAACTAAAACTATTTTTATATTTGGCAAAAAACAGAAATTAGTGCAAATTAAATAAAACCAAATTGGACTCTAGATTCCTCTGGAATACTAATTACTGATCAGATTGAGAAACTCTTTCTGTAATGCACTAGAAATAGCAAAGGTAAAGACAATTATTAATACAGCTCTGATATTGTCTTAATTAAGATGGATGCGACGGATCACTAGCTAGAAAATTGAAATGGAGGAGAATGCCCCGTGCCAGAGGGTATATGCCATATCACATGCTTGTATAATGTCTTGTGGACCACTACAGCACTGCTGCTCAATACGTGACATCTCCCAATTACTCACAGTGCTAATACGTCTATCAGTATTTCCCCGCCTAGTCTTCATACTTTTCGTTAGCTTGTTAATTTCAGTAGAATTAAATTTATGTAAGATAAAGTTTTCTACTAGCTAGCTAGCTAGACTTTTAATTTTTAGTTGTCAATAAAATTGAATTGTATCTCGCAGCACAATAAATTAAAGCTGAGATCGATCTGTAAGTAGTGTGAGTGAATTTGTTATGCCAAAAATTAAAGTACAAGGTCTATAGGATGTATTCCGAGCCTAATCTATCCTAAGAGATAAAAATAGGTTCACATGATCAAGTATATAAGTACTTGTTTGTTTGTAAATTGTCTAAATATTTTTTAATTCTCAAAACAAAAACAAACAATTCATCACATTCTTTAATTCTACTATCCAAAATACTTCCAAAAAAATCCAAAATACCATTACAATTCATTTCCTACGCATTTCCCAATATCTAGTCCTCTCATTTTTTGTCCCCTACCCAATACCCAATTTATATATGCACATACATAAATAATTTTAAAATATCAATTTTATCATACCAACCCAACAAAAAAGTTATTGATCTGACATATTGTTTTCTCCTAAAACACAAACAAACAAATACTTTTTTCTCAATTCATTTTTCACTTACTATCAAAAACATAAATAAACAATCATCACATTCTCCAACCCTACTTCCCAAAAACTATTTTATCAAAAAATGCTCTAATTCATAAACAAACAAGCCCTAAAAGCCCGTTTATTTTCATTTTCTACACCCATTTTTATTTCTCCTCAAAATGAAAATAGAAAACTATCACTATCTACACCATTTTCTCAAACGTTTTCATTTTCAAAATATTCTTTATTATATTCTCTCTCAATTTTCATCTCTTTTTCAACCCTTATCATTACTTTAATCATTTTTTATCTTCCCAATAATTTTTATACACTATTCACCACAAAACATTATAAATTTAAATTCAAATTATAATATTATTTTTTCAAACAATCACGCATCACATTATCAATTTAAATTCAAAACTACGCAACTTTTAATACAAAGCACCAAACATCCAAATACATCTCATTTTCACACATATATAAACCTATAATTTTCTACAACACATCCAGATAAAATTTTATTTTCAAATTCAACTATTCTAACTAATTTTCCACTATATATTTTCACTAAAAAAAAATGACCTCTGAAAATAAAACCAAACTAAAAAAAAATGGCCTCTGAAAATAAAACCAAACGGCCCCTAAGTTTTTGTAAAACAGCTAATACATATTAGATTTTAGCTTCAATAGTAGCATACCCTCCCAACACCATGGCTCCACCTTTTGATTCTCTTTATAAAGATACATTCACATACATACATATTCACAGCCCCCATAAAAACACACACAAATCCACGTGGGTGTGTGTGTGTGTACAAGGACTAGATTGACAAACGGAGAGGACGAGACACTGGTCTGGCCCCCGATTTCATCGCCCAACAAGCTTAGAAATTTGTGCATTCATGACTATGTAAAATCAGAAGGGGAAAATGAAAAGGAAAAGGCAACTGGGGCGAGGGAAAGTTACAACACGTAAATGTCAAATCCTCCTCTGCCGTACATATAAAACTATATATATATGCATTGCCATTGCATGCTGGTAGAGAGAGTGACATGTGAATAACTATTAGGTACACTAGAAAACTCGAAATTTCAGCATTTTAATTTCATGATTAAATTAATGTCATAAAATATATACTTATTAAACTAGGTCATAGTGTACTATTATAATTAATATTGAATAGTTCACCCAAAACAAGTAAGTGGCTAAGGTACCCTTTAATTTGTTGTGTTTTTATTTTATGTTTGTGCATTTTTAACAATTAGAACTTGTATTATTTAACGTTTGATGTTATATTTTATTAATTTAAAAATAATTAAAATTCATGAACTAATTAATTAAGAAGAAATTAAGGTGTCGATTTATGTTAATGGAAAGATGGAACATATAGGGATCGAGCATGTGGTTGGAAATTTAGAATTTCTAACAACTCACGTAAAGAAACATGATAAAAAGGCACCGACTAAAGGTAAAAAAGCTTGGAAAAAACGTAAAAATAAAGCAACTTTCTAGAGAAGTCTTTTGGCCTTTGAAGTCAATTTTGTTTATGCAGCTGCTCAAGGAAAAAGGAAATGATACCCAAATAATTTTTTTTCCCGAATATATGTATATATATATATATACATACACACATATGTGCATGTATTCACACTTAAATGGTGATTAAAATTCAAATCCCAAATATAATACATACAAGTGTGAAGGCAGGCGCCAATGGGTTCGACTGACACCTCTTCGCCTGTGATATTATATATATATATATATTTTTTATGCAAGTTAAATATCAGGAGCTCGTTAGGGCTCAAACTCCTGACCTTCAATATTATGTAGGAGACTTATATCGTTGGATCATAGGTCACTTGGCACCTCTGAGATTATAATGATACAACAATTTATATTTAATAAATTTGGAATTCAAATAGCACAATTGTTATTTGTTGGGCGCAATTGCAAAACTTCCACCATTAAGGTAAATGGGCCTTTTGTGAGTATTGCCCAATTTGAAGAGCCCAACCACTCAGAAGAAAAGAGGCCCAGATTTTGCGCCCGCTATTAACGGGCCCACGTTGTAACCATTCATCTGCACACAAAATTAGTAACCTGTTGTAGCTAGCAGAAAATGCACTGTAAATAGCAGCTTTCAATCAGCAAAAGTAATATCAATATTTACATGATAAGATCTGACATTTTAAGCCAAGTAATCTCAAAATAGCATTACTATTTTGCTATGAACAAGTTTGAAAATGACTTCAGTGTTATCGGTTGATTCTATATATATTTTTAAATTTTTCTTGAATAATATACGTAATTCTCAATTCTCACAATCATTAATTTAAGTCTTAATATTAAAGACATTGTTGGACCCATATATGCCATCGGAATAGAGAATTTTCTATTGTCAATACCCCAATTGAAATCGAAAATAATAATAATAATAATTGTAATTATCATGCGTATATAGGTTTAGGGTTAGTCATTTATTTTCCACAAACATTTAATTTCGTCAATTTTAATCATATGTAAGGTTGTGACATCAAATTTTTCCCTATAGTTTTTTGTTTATTCTTTTTAAATCTCTGCACGACTCAAAGTCTTTATCCGTTGATTCTCTTGAACCAATCAATATATCTCGCATTTTTTTCTTTGGTTAGAATTATGGTGAAGGGATATATTAGTTTTATGATTATAACTAGACTTGAAATAAACATTAATACAATAGAAAAAAGAAGCACCTGAAGATTCTCTCGATTTGCACCATCCACTTGTCCCGTATCTCTTGGATATCCATGTCACAATTTTCCACAGGAATAATGAGATGTCGCACATTAATTAGAAAACGAGATCAATGTAATTAAATGTGATTACTTAATTAACATAGGAATCTTATATAGTCATAGGCATTGTGCACAACGTTGGACTGACAGCTGCAACTCTAAATTAGCTCGTATAAACGTCACTCTATGATTTCTTGGTAATGTGTAATCTCGATTCAAATCTTGAAATATTTATATAGATTATGACCCATTACCAACTTCTCTAATCTCTTTTTCTTTTATATTTCTCATGTGTATAGTATTATGTCATCCATTTATAGTTAATTAAATCATGTAATGTTTTACTTCTCAAAATAAATCATAAATTTAAAAACGCAATGCATTTTTCATGTGTAATCTTTGGATAGATCAAATGCAATACAATCAATTAACCAATAGTCATAAATTCTTAAGGGGAGTATAGTCTTCGCTCATTTCTTCTTGATTCAGTTATTATAGATGAATTAAATGTATTACAATAAATTCAATGTTGACTTGTTTCGTCTTACATTTTTATACTTATTTGCTAACTTAATTACTAGGTTCTTAAATATAAAAAATAAAAGAGAAAGAAAAAGGAAAAAGAAAACCAAAACGAGAAAAGTAACGCATTGTTTGGTTTTATTTTCTAGAGTCATTTTTATTTTTTAGTGAAAATGCATAGTAAAAATTTAGTTAGAAAATGTGTTTTGAAAATGGAGTTGCGTTTGGATGTATTATTTAAAATTGTAGGTTTATATAGTTATGGAAATGAGATGTATTTAAATATTGGGTGTTTTTGTATTAAAAATTGTGTAGTTTTTGAATTTAAATTGATGATATGATGTGTAATTGTATGAAAAAATAATATTATAATTTGAATTTGAATTTATAATTTTTTTGTGGTGAATGTTGTTTGAGAAATATTAGAAAGATAAAAAAAAAGCAGATATAGGTAATAATAGAGGGGGAAATAGGTATGAAAATGGAGAGAGAATATAAAAAAGAATGTTTTGAAAATAAAAATGTATGAAAAAAAAATAATGTAAAAGTTGATAGTTTTTTATTTTCATTTTTAGCAGAAAATGAAAACAAACAGACCATAAAAAAACAAGAGTGGCCACCAAATCTCTTCATGCTGCCATCAGGCCCATCAACATCTAAAGACAATAATTTATAAACTTATCCTTAATTGTTTATAATGTATTTCAATATTTCTAGTTATCTATCTTAAAGTGAGATGAGAATAATTAATCCTATTTATGTTTCCCGAACTGCAATGCTTTGTTTGAGTAATAAAATTTTCACTAATATATTAACTTTTCTTGCAAGAACAAGAGAAAGGAAATAAAAACAAGGCAGGATTTTCAGAAAACAAACAGCCGCAGATAGATACCACATACCAAATGGCGTCCACAGAGAGCCCAACGTTAGGAAGGACAAGTGTTACACTACTTTACAAGTAGGCCCCACACTGATGTTGATTGAATATGTATGTATGACGTGTTCATTTCAGTGGGTCCAAAGCAGCACCAGGGGTTTAACGCCACGTCATTATCCAAAAACGCGACGTGCAATGGGGGTTTTGACTGGGAACAGGTGGCGCAAATCTACTAGTTGATGTGTGACAGATGACAACCACTTGCCCCCTAGGCCCATTTTTTATTTCAATTCTTTAATCTTAATTGAAAGTGACTCAATTGAATTTCTCAATACTATATTTGTTATTTTGGTCCTACACTCAAAAGCATCCAATGAAACAAAACAGGGCACGTTGACGCCGGGACTGCGACGGCAACAGGCAATGCTGCCACCCTCGAGACTCAAGTCGATGCAGTCGGCACATCCCTACAAACATGATTCCATTCATCTACTAATATGGTGATGAGGCAGAATTTTTAAAAGATCATAATGCCCTTAATTTTATCCAACTCCCTAAAATAAACCCTCATATTCATATTTTTTTTATTAAATGGATCGATCTGACTATCTGAATTATATACATGATCAGAGATGATTCTAATCATAATTTATGTTCACGTGGACGATAAGACAGAGGCCACGTGGACTTACCAGCTCAAACGTAATTGAACTGCGTGCTATAAATATCTCTCATTTATTGCAAAATGGGGCAACTAATAACATCAAATACACACTAATACCAACTATATCCTTACCTCACAACCTAAAAGACTCGTAGTATGCTCCACCAGTCAACCCAAAAAGACACTCACCCAAGCCCCATCTCTGATTGATATCTCGATCATTAATAAATATACTGTTTGTCTATTCTTGCAACAACATTTGATTTATATAATGATTATTACTCAGTCTTAAAATTAATTTCCATGTCTTTTGTGTCACTTAGGATGACAACAACTATTAGAAATGGTCATTTAAATACTTAATTACATGGATCACCCATATTTAGATTTTCTTCAACAAATTAATGCCAGAAATTAAAGTCTTTAAGAATGAACAGTATGGGCAAAAACGAATCATTTCATACAAGGAAAAAGAAAAAAAAAATTTAATCAAAAGGGGGAGTAATAACTAATAAATAAATAGGGGATAAAGTTGTCAAGGCACTAGAAGAAAAGTTATATACGAAATTGGAGCCTGTCCTGCCCTGTCCTGCTCTGCTCCATTTATAAATAATCATAGTGTACCAACAGCTTGTATATAAATCACCAAACTCAGAAATCTGAAACCCCACCCCGACACACCCGCAACCTCAATATTGTACTAAACCAAGAATTATTACAACGCCATACAATTTCCAGACATTAAACACGCATATATACTTGTAAGATATATCTGATCAGCTGAGTGTAGCCTGAAAAGTAAGTATGTCAGTAGATGGAACGGAGTACTCATCCGCATCAGAGTATTTTGTAGACGTCAACAGCACGATACCAAAGAGGAGGAAGAGCAAGAATAAGAGAAGATTCAGTGATGAGCAAATTCGATCCCTGGAGGTGACCTTCGAGTCGGACACGAAACTGGAGCCAAACAAGAAAGCTCAGCTGGCAAAAGAGTTGGGATTGCAGCCTCGACAGGTTGCCATATGGTTTCAGAACAAGAGAGCTAGATGGAAATCCAAGCAAATCGAGAAAGATTACAGTATTTTATTGGCTAATTACAAAAATTTGGCTTCCCAGTTTGAGTCCTTAAAGAAAGAAAAGCAGTCCTTGCTCATCCAGGTAATTTAATTAATTCAGCATATATAAGTGGAATGTGTGTACCCACAAATTAATATTCCTTTAATTAACATGGGATCTTGTTCTGATTGAACAGTTGCAGAAGCTGAAGAATGAGATGGTAGTGGGAAAGTCTGAAACGAAAAGTCACTCATGTGGAACTCAAGAAACAGCAGGGAGCAACAGTAATATTGACGTAGAATCAGATAATTACATGACAAAGATGGATTTTGAAGTGAAGAAGAATAGTGGGAGCAAATCTCTGGAGGGATTAATGCTCTCAGACGATGATGATCATAGCAGCATAAAGGAGGCAGAATTTTTGGGGCTGGATGAAGAAAATGAGTTGTTCAAAATGGTGGAACCTGCGGTGGATAGTTCATTGACATCATCGGATCAAGATTGGGGTAGTCTCGATTCTGATGATCTGATCATAAATCAACCCACTGAGAATTATGATAAGTGGTGGGATTTCTGGTGTTGATTGAATAAATCAAATGAAATATGGGAATAAGTAAGCTTCCATGGATCTGTTGTTGTATATTTGTGATTTGAAATGGGCTGCCATGCATCACTCAGCATCGATCCATCAGGATTCAGAAAAATGCGGCCTTAATATATAGTCAGATGGCTTGAGTCGGTTAAAATGATGATATATGGCTGCAACTCCATATATAATATCTCTGCAGCGGCATATGGTGAATGGTGGTGACAGTCATTGGAACTAATATGTGTAAATTAATAAGAAGATTTGGCAGTTGCCAATATTTGCCATGAGGAAGGGAGAAATGAATGGTTCATCGTTTTCACCGGGCTATATATTTTCAATATACGCACACCATCAAAACATATTGCTCCAAATGTCACCACAAACTAAATTGAAATTTCATCTTGAAAATGCCATGAAACTAACACTCTTTTATCTTCTCAGATGATGTTAGTAGTTGAGTATGTTATTTCGCATGCAGCTGTCCTTTTAACACCAAAAGAAGAAACATTTAATGTTTTTAAAGAAGTCTACCGATCAAATGCAAACCACAGTAAAAACAGAATGCGATTTTATAGTTTGATGATTAAATATTCAACATATGTAAGACTTTGTTCCAAAAGGTTGAGTTCAATTAGTATTAATTTGCCTTGAAAGCCATTAGGGAAAAAAAATTACTGATCACTTTTCTCCTTCTTGGTGGGGTGTGCAGAACATAATTGTATACTTAGCTCTTAAGTCTCACAAGTGATGGATTTTTCAAGCATATACAGATAGTGCGCATTTTGCTAAGACCGATGAAGGAATGGCTAGCCAATCTGTTCTTGTGACCCTTCTTTCTCTAACATCGAGGAAAGGTAGTGCGTAGGTTCAATTAAACTTGAATAAAACACATTTGGGTGAATAATTTCTCACTTTTTGTGTAAATAAACTTTTGTTAAAGGCAGGCAAAAGAGCAAACTGTGCGTCTTGATGTCTTGACTTTGGCCTTACAATTGGACGTACCAAACTGAGATTGTCTCTGCCGTGACTCATGTTTTCTTTTGGAGTTACAGTTGTTGAATAGAGCACATCTGTGAACTATGTTTGTGTTGACTTTGTTATCGTGTCTTTCGGAGGATGCTGCATCCCATTTGGGCTTATTGAGAAATTTGGACCCAGATCCAAAGGTAATCAACTGAGGTCTGATATGCTCTTTTTCTTTTTTCTTTTTTCTTTTTTCCTTCCTTTTTTGCTCATAGGATTTCAGCAAGAAAGGAAGAAAACTTCAAATTTTCAACAGCAGATCTAGAGATTATTTCAAACGTACAAGATATTCCACTAGTAGCAGTACAAATTTGGTTATATAAGCTACATATGTCTATAGTAGATATTAGAATTAACTTGAAAATTGCACAAGATTATATATTCTACTACTAAGATTTGGTTCGATGATAATATTATAGTAAATTTTTTGTTGTTCCCATTCCTATTTTCAAGATTTCAGGATAATTAAATACTGTAATAAGAGATAAAAAGAAGCTTCATAATCACTTAATTATTACCATTCGACATAAAAGGTAAGAAATAGAGTATAAAGAGTGGGGTAACTAAAGAAAACAAAAGTGTGCGTGTGAGAAAATTACAAGAGGATATGAAATGAGCAGCCTCTCAAATGTAGCTCCCCCCACAGCCAAAAATTGGCACCACCACCCCCACTGCTACAGCTCCCACCAATACTGTCGATGTCCCATTCCGCCGGCGGCAGTGTACGTTCTTTTAGCCCTCTTCTTGTTGGGACTTTGCGTCTCCACATTCGTCCTCATTGTAATTCACAATGCCCTCTTCTTAGCCCTTCTCCTCTGCATCTCAACTGCAATAGCCGCTTTCTTGCTCTGGAATTCCAGAAATGCAACTGTTTCTTTCTTCCTCCACTCTTTTCCTGATTCTGACCTCAGTCTTGCCACTCATGGCCAGCTCGTCAAGATTACTGGGGTATGTGAAAATTAGTTGCGTATATTATTATCTAAATATGAAATTTTAGTTTTTATTTATCCTCTTGAAACATAGTTTTCTGGGGATTTGGTAAAGTGGAAATCTTTTTTTAGGACCCATTATTTTGTGCGCGACCGTGATGCAAGACTCATTTTTTATGATATTACTTTTTCCTTTCCGGGCAGAGAAAGGATTAATGTTAGGCATTAAATGTAGTTTTGTGGGAAATGTGACCTTGTTGTTTTATTTCCTTGTACCATTTGGATGAAAATAGAAAAAAGAAAGGAAAAGCAATTATTTTTCTTTTCTATACTCTTTCTTTTGTGGGGTGGGGGGTATTCTCTAAGTTGAAGTTATGGCCCCGCTGCTGGCCTTTGGTGATAAATTTGGAAAATTTGCACTCTAAGTTTACCAATTTTCATGTGAGTAGCAAACACTCTACGGGTAGTTGCTGATTGTGATTGATCACTCTCATTGGGTTGAGAATCAATCCCATGGCAAGAGTTATTTATTGGCCTTCTGAATGGTTTTGGTGTAGCTAAATTGGTTTTGGAGAATAGTGCTGTGGTGGATTGAAGAAAAACCTTATTATAATGCGTTTGAATTTAATTTGTTCTCGGCTTGTTGTTAGGAATATCCATGAGCTGAAGGTGCCTTAACTTATGTAAGCTCAACTTGATAATAAGTTGAGTTACAATGCTTTCTCAACTAAATTTAAATCAATGTATTGTCAATGTAACAAAGTGTTTGGCTGTGAAAAGTAATGAATAAGCATGGTACAAAGATGAACCTTTTTTTTTTTTTTCCTGTATGGATTTGAAACGTGCCATCCTCCCTCAAGTAATGAAACTTTCGACTAAAATATAGCTCATTTAGCTATCATTTTTCTTATCTAGCAATGATATTATGTTTCATTCTTCCATACATAAGCATTATGTATTGCATTCATCGGGTGAACTTCAGTTGGTCTCCTGTGGAAATACCTCGTTGGAATCCTCGTATGAAAAAGTTTTCCCATGTGTCTACACATCTACCTTGCTATATGAGAACAGAGACCTTTGTTTGAAGCCTTCAAATTTGAGAGACTTGTGCGTGCTATGGAGACTGACACATTCAGAGGTATGTAGACTTTGATTTCCATGCTGACCAGCTTCCTCTTTGACTTGCCTTCAGTTCTCAAATCCAATAATATGCAAATTACATTCAATTTTATTCATAGAATTTAAGAAATACATTTGATATTTCAATTCTGTTGATGAATTCGAGTTACTAACTTATTCGTAGTCCCTTCAAAGTTTAGTAATATTCAGGGAAAAAAATGGGGGTACTTAATTTGGTCTAGATTCTAATTTATTCGATGTCTTGTGCAGTGGGATTGAGATCTTCAATTTTTCATTACCTGAAATAAATAGAGGATTTGTTACTGTTTTACATTCTCCATGCTTTTAGCATGCAATTATGAGAAAAAAGAAATAATTGCAAGCTTTAGCCATTGTTGAATGTAACACAAAACAATATTTGAGAACTATAGTTTTCATTAGGACACTTCTTGAAGGCATAATTGTAATGAAAACAGGGGAGACAAATTTGTTAAAGTTTCAAATGCATGCATGTGTTCAAGGTCATTAACTGATGTATTTCGACTGTCTTCTGGCAGAGCCTCTCAACTGATTTCTATGTAACTGATCTCAAATCCGGCATCAGAGCCCTTGTGAAAGCTGGTCCTGATTCTAAAGTAATTCCCTTGGTCGTTGAGAGTAAACTAATTAAAACATCCAGAAAATGCAGAGTTCTGTCCTCTGATTTCAGGAAATGGTTAGGGGAGAGAAAGATTTCAGCTGAAGCTCGTTCACTATGTCTACAAGAAGGGTAAACTTCAATCTCTCTGTCTCTCTCCCTCTCTCGCTGTCTCATAGCTAATATATTACTATCTGGCTACATTTGACAGATACATAAAAGAAGGCAGCTATGTGAGTGTGATCGGAATTTTGCAAAGGATTAACGATGTTCTAATGATAGTTCAGCCGCAAGAAATAGTTTCCACAGGGTGTCTGTGGCATAAACTGCTCCTCCCAGTGGATGTTGAAGGACTGATCATTGGAATCCCCAACATAGCCAACCCCACCACCCATACAACTGCTATGAGTAATTGCCCGTGACACTGATCACTGTATTAGGAAATTTAGATATAAAACATCCTCAACTTTTAAGCAGTAAAAACATATATAGCGGAGGCGCTTCTTCAGGATTTGACTTGATTTTTATTCACTGTTTTCCTACTTGATGTGTCAAAATTCCAAAAGGGGAGAACCATGCGTGGAGAACCACAAAATTCTTGCTACTACAAATTGAGCAGATCGCATGACAACGAAGTAATTTTACTTGCGTCTCAAAATAACTAAATGTACAAACTTGTGTTGCTCGGTATACAATTTAAAAAAAAATGTCATTCATGTAATCAAAACAAGGGGGAAAAAGGATTTAGATGGATATATATGTGATGAGTGCCCGATGCTCAATTGCTCATCAGGTTTTGTTCCAAGTTTCAGCACCGACATATTGGTGTTGTTAGAACGTTGAGCGAAAAATTGTGATGGCATTACATAACTGCTGGAAATCGATTGATATTCATGTTTATCAAACAGATGACCGGCATTTTCCACAAGGGGTTCATCAGTTCCATTATGTCTTTCTCAATAGCCATGTATCAAAGCTCCCAAAGTTAAATTGTAAAGTTGTCTAGTGGCATCACATATGTTGACTAGGAATCTAATTGCAATGGAATGCATACCAAGTACAAGACTATTTTCATATTTCACAAAAGAATTAAAGAATAGAGATAGCCATTGTAATCACTTTTATTATGGCAACCCAGCTTCTAAATGTAAATCCACGGACACAGTGAACAGCAAAATAGGACAGGCATTCCCTTCAAATCCAGATTAAGAGTACACCAGACCTTTGGGCACACAAAATTCAAGCCTCTGCAGTCCTTGCTGAGGACGAGAAACAGAGATATAAGCACTGGATGCACAATTAAACTAATTGTCAGACTAAACATACTAGTGCAATCGTAAAAATAAATTGAAAACAGCATATTTAGTTTGATTGTGGAGAGACAATTAAAACTTATCACAATAATTTAAAACACCCAATATTTTGAATACACCGGTATCATCAAAACCAATAATTAGTCCATGTAGGCTAGCACAAGCAATTGAAAATGGGTAGAATTCTTATATGCAGTCGGGCTGCTACAAGAAAAATCATTTTGACTAATTGCAAAACTACATAATAATGTCTACTTGATCTTCTTCTTTGGCCTCAACTGCAAAGGAAAATCAAATAGTCAGTTGAATTTTCAAACCTCCATAGATAGTTAGATATTATAGCAATAATTCAATCAGATTAATGAATCAACAGTTACCTGGTTGCTGTGCCCACACTTCTTCTTCCTACAGTTAACAGCACGGGGATGCAGACGTGCATAACATCTGGAATAAAGTAAATCAAATGAACTATAATGAATCCTCCAAACCAACATAATATACCCAACTCAAATTACAATTCCCAGCACAATTATCAAGAGACTTGCATTTAATATCCAATGACTGTAATTGTTTCAAAACCACAGCTTACGATTTTCAGAGACAAGACTTCAATTTAATATCCTATAACTATAACTGTTTCAAAATCACAGATTTGGATCCGAGCTCAAATCATTTTGAGGGGCAACAAATATATTTTGAATGGTTAAAATGGTTAATACATCTGCGGCAAAAACTTTATCATCCACCATTGAATGCATCACTACGTACTAGTTGCAATGTTAATAATCAATAGTCTTCTTAGTCCCAAATTTCTACCCAAATAAAGTAAGTTATAATAAGTTCATGTCGAGGACTCGGCCTCCGCCTCAGGCTTGAATCTCACAGACTAACTCAACCAACACTATCCAAAAAATAGTACAAGCCGAACTGTCTCCAGTATATAATATTCCATCACATGCAAGACAAAAACTACAACAGTAGCAGTTGAAGTTGTTACATTAACTCAAAAGCTCAGTTCAGATGACATACTAACTACCAACAAAAGTAAAATCTTTGCGAAATAGATAATCTCGCTTACTTGCGGCAGATCATCTTGTCCTGGTTGTACTTCCTAGCCAAAGCCATCAACGAGGGCTCGATAATCCCTCCACGAAGCCTCAAAACCAAATGCAACGTTGATTCTATATAAATGACCAAGTCTTAATAAATAAATCCCAAAAATACGACAATCGAAGCATAAAGTTCAATAAAAGCACACAACTAACAAAACTCATTACCTTTCTGAATATTGTAATCCGCGAGCGTCCGGCCATCTTCCAGCTGTTTTCCGGCGAAAATCAAACGCTGCTGATCCGGTGGAATTCCTAGAAAAAACACATACAATCCAAATCAAATAGAAATTAAATGAAAATTATAGACTTTATAAAAAGATGGTAGAACAACAAAAATTACCTTCTTTGTCTTGAATTTTGGCCTTGACATTGTCAATGGTGTCGCTAGATTCGACCTCGAGTGTTATCGTTTTTCCGGTAAGAGTTTTCACGAAGATCTGCATTTTCTCACAATTCTGCCGCCGATGCTCCACCTTCAGCTTCTAAATGACACATTTACGGTCGTTTCTGAATTTATACGTTGCCGGTTGAGAATTAGGGTTTTTCAGTTGTGTTGCGCTTAATTTGTATTTTCTTTGGGCTTTAAGAGGTATCATATCATGGGAAAATGGGCTGGGCTTGAATAAATAAGGAGCTTTACGGAAAGGTAAACTTAGTAGGCTTTGTTTGGATTGTGAAATTAATAAAAGGTACCATTTTGGGCAAGCAAAAATAATTTTTATTTTTATTTTTTGAAAATAAAAGAAATAGTTTAGTTAAAGCTTCGGTGGAAAATTATTATTAAAATGAAGCAATATATTATGACTAAAGTAAATGACAGTATTTTGCTTTTAGTATTCAACTTGCTTTATATCTGCCCAGCCCAATAAATTAATGGGCCTTCTTTTATGACTGGGCCCAACCTTTCACCACAAGGTGGTGGCTTTTAATTGTAAAAACAAAGGGCCTGTTGGGTTTTATTTCCATTTTCAATTTCCATTTCCATCATTTCTAAAATTGTAAGAATTAGTTATGTGATGTGATCTGAAAATGAAAATGTATTTGGATGAAATATTTGGAAATGTAATGATTATATAGGTTGTAGGTGGAGAGAGATAGAAATAATAGAATAGAGAGAGAAAATATATATGTTATTAGAAAAAGATATATAGGTTATTGGAGAATGTATTTTAAAAATGAAAATTGAAATTATATTGGGTGAAATTTTTTAAAAAGTGATGATTTCTATTTTTAAAATAGTAAAATTGGTCGGAAATGGGGTTTGGAAATAAAACCAAACAGGCTCAAAGGATCCCATGTGACCATGTCTACAACTCTACACAACATCGTGATTACGGAGCTATTTCGATACCTAAGGTAAGTATTTACTGATCCAAATGAATTTAGGTTAATTTAATTATTAAATGACTTGAATTTGAATAAAACTTAATTAAATTACACATGAGACTTTGAATCATTTGATATCTTATATATTTTTTATTAATTTTTAAGTAATCAAGTCAAGTTCAAACTAAATTTCAAATTTTATTCAAACTAAGTAATCATTCGATTTTTTTTTCCTTTTTTGATTCCATTTATTCTCTATAATAGTCAAGACCAAAATCAAGAATTAAACTTTAAGGAAAATGATGGAGCACAAAGGTAGTCAAGCAGTAGTCCAACACAATTATTTTCATATATCATTATCAAATCTATAAAATGAAAATGATGACAAGCCAAGACATTAATGAGTGGTGGAGGAAGATAAGAGATTTGCATTTATTTGATGCCCCGACCAAGAAACCTGTTGTAACTGATTTTAAGATTTGTTCCAAATTTTATTGGGTGACAGGGCATATTATGTATGGCTAAAGTGTGGAAAGTGGCATTTTTAACTTAGGTCAACAAATTAATTTGTTGCAAATGAAAGAATTTAGCTTACTAATCCACTTGCTACTTTATTAAAAAGTAAATAGTCTCTAAATGTAAACATCAATAATTCATTTTCAGTCTTAAATATGATATTAATTAATTGGTTAAGAAGATGCCACGGCCGATTACCTACCCATCAGATTTAAACATTCTACCAACTTTCCATTAGTAATTAGGCTAAGTAGGGTTACAAAGTTGACCTCAGTTGGTCAACTGGAAAGCTTTGCGGCTACCTACTATTATTATTATTATTTAAATTTTTCAATAAATAAAACGCAAAAATATTTGGATAAATTCATCGTCCAAGCTCAAATTTCATCATTATAACATCCTTCAAAATAGCCTTGCAAACGAGCCAAGTCGAGTTTGGAAAAATTTTATTGACTCGAGCTCGTAAATAAATTATGAAATATTGTAAGTTCGAGGTCGATTTTTTTTAATAAAATGGTAACTATTTAATGATTAATATTTATAAATTAAAATATTTTAGTTTTATTTTTTATTTTTATTTTGAATTTAGGTTAATAATATATTATTTTTATTTATTTATATATATATGTATTATATTATATATAATATTCATATATAAAATATATTATTAATATATTATATACTAAGAATATTAAAAAAAATTAAAAATATAAATAAGCTCGCAATCCGGCTCGTGAGCTTCGAGCTTATACAAAATTAGTCGAGCTCGATTAAGCTCGGCTCGAGCTCGAGTCGAACTAGCTTGAGCTCCGCTCACGAAAATCATGGGCCAACTCGACTCGTTTGTAGGCCTACTTCAAAATCTACTTACACACATTTTTGTTGCTGTATTAGAGTATGGAAGAAAAAGTAGGGCATAATTTGTTAACTTTGTATTTATGAGCTCGAGTCGAACTAGCTCGAGCTCCCCTCGAAGCTCATGAGCTGACTCGACTCGTTTGCAGGCCTACTTCAAAATCTACTTACACACATTTCTGTTGCTGTATTAGAGTATGGAAGAAAAATAGGGCATAATTTGTTAACTTTGTATTTATCCAGAAACTTGTTAATTTCTAGCAGGTATACTGCTATTGGCTGGAAGTTTTGCAATTATGACTTATGTTTTACAAGTTGACACAAAAATGAACTTTATGAACCAACTTGCGGGTGTAGGTTGCATACATTAACATAAATGAATCCGAATCAAATCTCTTTAACTTATGCTACGGGGAATTAAATATGAAGTCATAGATATGATTACTTTTGTTTTTTTTCTTTTTAATCTTTTTCAATTCACTAGAGATTATATATATGCATCAGAATTTCTTTAGACCTATGAACTATATTATATATTCATTTTTTTTATTATTTACACACACACATCAGGAGCCCGTTCGAGCTCGAACTCCTGACCTTCCATATTATGTGGGAGATTTATGTCATTTGGTCATAGACCACTTGGCAACTACATTATATATTCTTCCCAAATTAAGGGTTCTTCAAAACTTTATAAATAATTGATCGAGTGGAGATGTGCATCTGGGAGTTTGCTTTTGCGCTTGTTAGCGAATTGATGCAAAACTTGTCACACAAGAGGTTGTACGAATCAATCGAGCATGGCTCGAGTTTCATGAACCAATCTAGCGCCACCCCTCGGAACATAAAAAAATAAATTATGTCAACTGCATCTGCAATTTAGAATTATATTATGATAATGTTGTTAGGTGTAAAAATTATACTAACATGCGACTCAAATCATGCGTGAGATGAGCGAATGTTTTGGCACTAACACCATTTATTACCAATCCAAGCACATCATGATTCAAGCATGCACTAGCCAGTTGCCACTAGCCCATATTCTTCGATCCCCTACTTAAAAGAAGTTCTCGCGGACAACTTGCGAAGATTTGTAATCTGAAAATTTCCGAAAGAGGAAAGATTTAGATCAAAGCCCATCAACTAGCTAAATGTAGCAGTACCTAAATTTAATTCATTTCCACTTCCAGTCTCCCACCAATCCCTCTACATCAAAAACAACTATTTT
Source organism: Jacaranda mimosifolia (assembly GCA_018894105.1). Lineage (NCBI taxonomy): Eukaryota > Viridiplantae > Streptophyta > Magnoliopsida > Lamiales > Bignoniaceae > Jacaranda > Jacaranda mimosifolia. The sequence goes on along the minus strand of CM032120.1, from coordinate 14,849,307 downwards.
AGTCAAAGAATAAGTGGCAGATAAAAGGGCCAACCAATAGCCATTGCACGTCCAAAGGAACCCCATTTGGAGAGGACCACGGCACAGAACCCGAACATATTCACATTCTTATATAATTCTCCAAAGATTCAAACTTTGGGAAAAGAAAAAAAACTACGAGTCAAGAATCTTTAGACGCACCCTGCCCACCCTCCACCTAAAAAATCAGTCAGAAACAGAATTTTCTCTGATTATGGCATCCGATCCAATCAGACTTGGACTGTTTTTCCTTATTTTAATTAATCAGAACAAGTGGGTTAGGTGACAAGTTGCCCACTTCAAATAATATTAGTGCCATTTCATGTCCGAATGGATCTTTACGAGATTAAGGTAATCCAATTTGTAAGATTTCTCTTTTCGTAGTTGCTTGGTACCAAAATGTAGAGCAGTACACCTGTGTTCAACTGGTCCGCGACACCCAAAATCAGAACAGGATATTATCAGCATTTAGTTAAAAAGTAGGACTAAACATGCACGCGTACCAAGTTTTTGAGCCTTATCTAAACCACTAAGGGTCATTTAGTTTCATTTTTTGGGGTCATTTTCATTTTCTAATGAAAATGTATAGTGAAAAGTTAGTTAAAAAAAGTGTTTTGAAAATGAGTTGTATTTAGATGTATTATTTAAAATTATAGGTTTATATAGTTGTGAAAATGAGATGTATTTGGATGTTGGGTGTTTTGTAGTAAAAGTTGTGCAGCTTTTTTAATTTGAATTGATGATGTGATATGTAATTATTTGAAAAAATAATATTATAATTTGAATTTGAATAATTTATAATATTTTTGTGGTGAATGTTGTTTGAGAAGTATTGGGAAGATAATATATATATATATATATATATAGGTAGTAATGGGGGGAATAGGTATGAAAATGGAGAGAGGATATAAAAAATGATGTTTTGAAAATGAAAATGTCTGAGAAAATAATGTAGATAGTGATAACTTTCATTTTTTATTTTGATAAGAAAATTAAAATGGGAGTTGAAAATGAAACCAAACGGGCTCTAATTAATCCTGGTTTAGACCAAAACAATAGAAAAAAAAAAAAAAGGAAAATCCTAAACTAATTGACAAATAAAATTTCAAAGATTTTTACTTGCTTACCTTGCCAATCAGTAAGTCAACTTTTGATAGGAATTGGCAGAACTTTGCTCATCATTTGGATATTGGAAGTCGTACTCAAGATTTTAAGGCGACGACATAAGTTAATAATTAGCCCATCATTTGAGCGATTATGGATACTGAACAAACTCTAAAGTTGTTACTACCATAATAATAAAAAATACAAACGAGTTCCTTAGTTCATTATTAAAAGGAACACTCTAAAAAAATGCTGTAAGATCTGTATAAAAGATAATGTCTACCAGTACTGCCTATACGTGTCAAAATAAGAAACACAAACAAAATTCGTATCTGGCACTTCTAGCTAGATTTTATCAATATGAATTTTTATGTTACATCATATGAAAGTGAAAAATATAATTTATTATGATTTTTTCATTAAAAAAATAATATATAATATTTGTCACAAACTGCATGTACTAAGTGATAATAATTTTTAATTTGTCAATAATATTTTTCAATGATAATAATATTTATTTTGTCACAATATGACTTAATAGTAATAAGTACTAATATTTCAAGCCATCACATTTGACAATTAGTAATTACATATGACATGACGATCTAGTCACAATAAAATTATCATTATATTTTGTGATAAGAATTTTATTGTCATTGGGTTGCCACTATTGAAGAGCTAATTGAGACTTTTTCTCATAGGGTGCGGGGGTGAAGTCAATTAAGATAGTTAAAATGCTGATGGGGTGCCCAGCTTTTGGACTATAGTGGGAAGAAGACATATGGGAGCAAGCGGAGCGAGAGCAAAGCAAGCCCTAGCGGTGGGTTGTCTTCTAGGTCCCATTTCATCAATTATTTGTCCTTTTAGAATCTCCACGTCCTCGAAAGTGGAGTGAACTATCTTTTCGAGCCGAAAAGGGGATTCACAATCGCAGCAGTGCGATGCTTTGTTCGAGCAAGTGGATAGACAGGGTTCAATTACCTTATTTTCGAAATTGGATCTTTTTTGAGTCCCTCTGTGAACATAGGAATGTCGCCAGTAAGAAGAATCGATGACATTATCTTTAATTAGCCAATATTTTGATCGAAGAAAAAAATAAAAATTGTAGTGATTAAACTTGGTCCAATCATATCAGTTGATTTAAAAAATTGATGGATGTGGGATTAATATAATGCATTGTTGTTTAGAACCTAGTTGAACTGTGGACCACGAAGCTTTAATTACAAGTAGCCTACCTAAGCATATGTGGTCAAATAGGTTGCGACGCATAAATTATTAGTCATCAAATTCGTCATGCTCAATTAGTTTTTGATGGTACGGATGATTGGCCAGCCGATACATATACATTTGAAATAAATTAAGTTAATGTGAGATTGGAGAAATGCCATATTTATATATACAATTTGTGTGCGTATGCATGTCATCAAACCCATATTAATATACTTGTTTCGATAATATCTGCAGATAAGTTCTCTTATTTCCTATTTTAATTAGTAACTAACAGAAGTTTTCTCGATGGAGACAGCAAGTATACGAGGATTATTGTAACCACCTTAGTTTTTTTATTTTTTATTCTTTTTATAGAGAGAGCATTACAAATGACGAATTATTATTCTTTCAATAAATCAATATTTTTCTATTTTCTAATTTAACAAATCAATATTTTTCTATTCTTAAGTCAAATAAATCAAAATATAAACTACACACAATGCACATAAAGTGCACAACAACCCCATTTTGGGCTGAACACAAGACCTCCCACAGTTGCAACCACCTCAGTTTAAAAAGGTTAAAATTTGAAAAACTATATTTGTAAAGTTAAAATATAATTAGAGTTGCCATTTGAAAATTGGACTACTAATTTCATCTGAGATAAATTTATAATTATATAATTATCCAAAACTAATAAATAATTGAGTTTTAATTTGATATAAAAAGAAAATGATGTATTGTCTATTATGCTGACTTTACAATTTTTTATTTTTTTTTTAATGCAAAACATAACTCGTGGAATTAAACGTGAACAACCAGAATTATAGCTACAAGCAAGATGATTTAATTAAATTGATTTTGGATATTATAAACAACATAATTATTCTTTGTGGGAATACTAAAGAATTGTTCACACACACACACACACACACGCACATATAATATATATGTATATATGAAATTTGTAGTCATGAGCTCACCCAGAACATTATTACGCCATTAGATTACATGATTAAGAAAGGAATCAAATCTAAGAAAAAAGGTGCAAGTGCCACTTGTTCTGATCTTTGCATATGCCTCTTAATTAAATCTATTTATCTGATAATTCATTGATGTCAACAACCGCATCTAAATAGTGGTCTAATAATTTTCTTAATTTCAGCTTACTTTATAACAATTAATTAGGCTTTTTAGACTCATATTTCCACAAATCACAATCAGAGTCACCCCACATGCCGATGACTTTATGCACAAGATATTTCTTAATTTTGCATTAGAAAATATTTTAAAGCTGTCACATTTTGATCTTTTATACAAAAGAAAATTGCTTCAGTTGTTGTACAATTAAATATTTTATTTTCTGCATTCAGTACCTATGTGCTATTTAAATAAATTTATAGATCAAGTCCAAGTCCAATGTCCCTGCAATTTCAGTTTGCAAGCACACATCAAAATAAGAACTAAGGGCCCGTTTGGTTTCATTTTCAACACCCATTTTCATTTTCTTCTCAAAATGAAAAATGAAAGTTATCACTATTTACACCATTTTCTCAAATATTTTCATTTTCAAAATATTTTTTTATATATTCTCTCTCCATTTTCACCTCATTTCAACATCTATTACTACTTATATCTACTTTTTTATCTTCCCAATACTTCTCAACCATAATTCATCACAAAAATATTATTTTTCAAATAAATACATATCACATCATCAATTTAAATTTAAATTCAAATTCAAATTCTTTCTTTCTTTTTAATACAAAAAATCCAACATTCAAATACAACTCATTTTTAAAAATATTTTTTTTAATTAATTTTTTGTTATGCATTTTCACTAAAAAAATAAAAATGACATCAGAAAATGAAACCAAATGAAGTGTCTATCATGAATGGAATCAGGAAAAGGAAAACTGCAGGAAGAAACAAGAGTGGTTGACCCGAGTCTAGTCCGGGTCTGGTCGTTACCTTGTAAAAAGCGAAGGATAATATTCCCAAGATCCTCATGTTTGTCTGTATCCGTATCAGTTATCGCCATTCCATTAATTGCTGTTCAGCATCATACACATAGATGGACGGCAGGGGAATTATTCCCTGCTCTTCGACGTAATCGCAGCCGTCAACCAAGTACCACCAAATTTTTTGCCTGGTCCCACGACTTCAGCTTGCAGTTCACGCCGTTCCAGCTGATTCTCCTTGTCAATTCTACATATTCCTCGAATTACTTTTATTTACCCATCCTCGATCTTAACAAATTTCAAGATCCCATGTATACTTTTCAAGAAAAATTAAAATAAAATTTAAATAGCCCCGTTGATATAACATTAGTCAATATTTAGTTCGTTGTAAGTAGTGATATTTTTACAGGCATGAGGCATCCCTCCAAAAGGGCCAAAAAGCAGATAACGATAGGCAAAGGAGGTGATGCGGGTACTGTACGGTTGTGTTTCTTTGTATGTTTGAGGTTGGCTGGATGATGGACGCGTGTGGGAATAAGGCTATAGATGATTGGGGTGCAGCCATAGTCATGGTCGCTGTCCACCATTATAGCATGCCAGCGCCGCGTGGCCCGATTTGTACTGATCTGGCCACCACCATACTGGGAAAGAGGCCGGGGGGGATTAATTCGGGTTTAACGACAGTGTACGTATTTGAGTCATCGGGTAGGTTAAGTAGATCGGGATCTTGTGAGCCCTCTCCCAAAGCCCCGACAGGGGCACGCCACAATAGGTCCGTTTTGTCACTTAACTTTACATAGGAGTGATCATGATCATGTTTGCATCTACATATGGATGCCTAACAGTCTCATCTTTATCATCAAACATATAATTATACATATAGTTGGTGAAATATTTGTCTTTACATTTTGGGCACCAATGTAATAGTTGGTTGGACCAATTCAACATTTCAACTTCTTGATTGGATTTTTTTAAGATGCATATAAGTATCTTGAATTTAATATTTTATATGAAAAGGAAACGACCTCGTTAGTATAAGAAATTATTTATTTTTTGCACCCACAAGATCGAGAAAAAGAGTTGAATTATGACATATAAGTGAAGGTTTTGCCTTTTGTTATTTGGATTCAAATCTATATAGCTAGTAATATTGTTCAAAATTACTTTTAATTCACTTTTCAAACTCTATGTTTGAAATAATTATTTAAGAGGAATTCAATATATATATATATATATAGTTTTGCAGAAAAAGTTGAAAAGTAAATAAATTAAACTTAGCTAAACATTATTTTCTGTGTATGTTACAATATTTTTTTAAAATTTAACTTTTTAATGAAGCGACGATATTTCAGTTCAGTGCATCAAATATAAATTCTTAATCTTAGAAAAATAAATTATATTCTTTGGTGGGATGCCACTCAAGACCTTGGAAGTCTTGAAAATATCATAGTTTTAGTATACAATTGTTATTTAATAAAATTATTAACCTTAATTCCCCTATAATTTGGATTTTTGTGGATGCAATAAATTTATTATGTCTTATTTATTCGTTCAAAACTTTCAATCTGCATTCTGATTGCAGAACTGAAATTCGAGGACCGATTGAAAATGTTTTCTCTTCCTATTCATATTACCAAACAAGCATAATACAGCGACAGGGACATATATGTGCAGAAAGTTCCCGCTAACTTCCACATTTATTTGTACATTGCAATTATTGATCCTTAAATATTTCCACTATCTTTGGACATTAAACTAAGACTGATTTATAGATTAATGGGATTAATTAATCTTCTGATTCTTTCATACATGCTTCCCAAGAAATTTCTTCAACTGTCATCCACCACTTATCATTGTTTGACGATTTGTAAAGCTACACAAAATTTAAATAAGAGGTATTTGGATGAGGTCACAATGACATCTTGTAAAATATTTAAGAGAGTTTAAAAAATGTTACAAAATTATTTGATTTAATTATTTATTTTGACAAAATAAGATGGTAGATGTTTATTATCTTTGAAATTCTTTCTTACATATATGTTGTATTAATTATTTTAATCCTCAACATATATATTGCTTCAGTTTTACAGCCCAGACTTTACAAATATATATTAAATGACCACTTTACAAAAATATTTAAAAGAACGAAAAATTAAAACACATATTATTTGTTTTCTCCAGTAGTTTGTAACCTAAATTGCATTAGTCTTTTATATTATGTGGGAGGTCTCGTGTTCGATCTAAATGAATACCATTTCTTTCTAGAATGGTTGAGACTTGAAAATATTGATAAGAGTGGAAAGTGGTGCAATTTAGTACCAAAAGGGTGCCTAATGACAAGCAGTGCCGACACTAAGTGACCTCATAGATTTTGACCCTAAAAATAACAATTCGAGTGGTCTGGACCCGACGCTATTACAAAATTAGTAATGTGTTTAAATAAGCGCAAGCAAAACCAGCACGCAATTCATTGCCATTGGTGCGAACCCTCGCGTCCAAAACTGAGCCCTGTCCTGTTCTTTCTAAATTCGTCATACACTCGTGGCGGCGCTGCCCAAAATTCCAGTAAATTTCTATATCACTCATTTCTATTTTTATCTTAACTAACCCCCTGTAAAATAATACACCTAAACACCCAGTACAAGGGATGTGCGGCTACATACGTGCCATTATATTAGATATAATTGAATTATTTTCTGTGTGTGGCTGTCAAAAGTTCTTGTGATCAGAACTTTAGCATAATACTCAATTAATTAAACATGGTTGGCTAATCATGAAAATCATGAACTGTATTTTTGCAGGATCGAGAAGGAAATTACCTAAATACTTAAGAGTTATAATTAATTAAAAATTGGTAATTCTTATCATTGGCTAATTTTCATATATAGAATAATATCATGCAGTTGACTAAAGAATGATTATATAAGAAGTCTGCGTCCATATAAAAACTAATTCCTAGCTGGGCCTACAATATATAGTAACCATAAGGTAAATTCTTAATTAAATAATTACCAGCAGTTGGGTGCAATGTAAAATTCCCAATCCTTGAGCTTGTCTCAATTTTTTTAGAATTTTTTTGGCGACTTGGAACTTTGAACAGTGGCAAAGTGGGGGCAATTGGAAGGGTCGTGGAGTTTTGGTAGATAAAATCTGAATTTAGCATTACCCACAGTAAATCCTAAGTCTGGAGTACTTTTTCACTGGTTTTTACTCCTTTCCTCCTATATAAACCAGGATATTGCCTCGTTGTTTCAAGCTCACAAAAGCAAGCAACCTTTCTTCTTCTGTCTTAATTCTAAACTTAGACACACACCCCCGACACTCTTCAGAATGATCAGAACAGACGTCGAGAGTGTCTGGCTCTTGGCTCTCGCTTCAAAATGCGAATCTCTCACTCCCCTCGACATCATAATCTTCGCATTTCTCTTCGTACTTTCATGTCTAGTCCTCAACCTCATCTTCTGGGCTCACCCCGGCGGCCCAGCTTGGGGCAAGTACAAATGGAGAAAGCCCACATCATCAAATTCTCGCCCTATTCCAGGCCCAAAAGGACTCCCAATCATTGGAAGCATGGACCTCATGGCGGGCTTAGCCCACCACAAAATAGCCGCCGCAGCCAAAGCCTGCCAAGCCAAACGACTCATGGCTTTCAGCCTCGGCCGCACACGTGCCGTCGTCACGTGCAACCCGGACGTTGCCAAGGAAATTTTAAACAGCTCAACGTTCGCCGATCGTCCGGTGTCAGAATCGGCTTACAACTTGATGTTCAACAGGTCCATAGGCTTCGCCCCCTACGGCGTTTACTGGACGACGCTCCGGAAAATCGCGGCGGCACACCTTTTCTGCCCGAAACAAGTCAGAGCTTCGGAGCAGCAACGCCTGGACATAGCAAATCAGGTGGTGGCGGTACTGGCTTCAAACCAACGCACTGATATTCGCGTCAGAGATGTACTGAAAATCGCTTCACTTAGTAACATGATGTCCTCCATATTTGGAAAGAAGTACGATGTCGGCTCCGTCAGCGCGGAGACGGAGGAGTTGAAGGATTTGGTTGACCAGGGATACGATTTATTGGGCGGAGTGAACTGGTCCGATCATCTTTCCTTCTTAGCTGATCTCGACATACAAAAAATCCGTTCCAGGTGCTCCCGGATCGTTCCGCGGGTGAACCAGTTTGTCGGCAGGATAATCGCCGAGCACAGGGCGGGAACTGGGGGCGAGATGAACCGTGACTTTGTGGATGTTTTATTGTCTCTACAGGGGGCTGACGGATTGTCGGATTCAGACATGATCGCCGTTCTTTGGGTAATTAAGAATACGCATAAAATTAATTATATGTCACGTTCAGCTTTAGTTATTACTCATATTTTCTATCTGGCATTACTGCATCAGTCCCTTTCACTACTTCAAAACTTTAATTATTTTTAGGTGTTGTCCTTTTTCTCGCTTGGGAGAATATTTCTCATATCAAACTAACCGTATAAGCAGCTTTTTCATGAGTATATATGATCCTTTGGCTTGAAAGCAACCGTTGCCTTTTGTTCGTGGCTAAAAATACTATAATTTTTAGATTTCTCACCATGAAAGGGTCAAACACTTTAACTCTGTCAAAATTTTAATGAGCAAAAAAGAAAAAAAAAAATGTAGAAATAAGAAAATAAAGATATAAAATTATGTTCTTTCTACTAGAATTAATTTAAGCCGAAACATAGGATATATGAAATGACTAGTAGAAAATAGATAAAGAAATGTCCTGTAAGCATGCGGATTGTTGCTGTCACATCGTAGTATATCTATCACATATGTCCACGCTCTTAACTAAATATTAGTGTTGTTTATTCTACGCTGGTATATAAAATTCGTATTTTTTAATTTTATTCAAAATTGTTTCAGGAAATGATATTTAGGGGCACAGACACCGTGGCGATTCTGATAGAGTGGATATTGGCTAGATTGGTGCTGCACCCCGATGTTCAATCAAAGGTCCACGATGAGCTGGACAAGATTGTTGGTAGGTCACGTGCGGTGATGGAGTCTGATCTAACGGAGATGGTCTACTTGACGGCGGTAGTCAAGGAAGTGTTAAGGTTACATCCTCCGGGCCCTCTTCTTTCGTGGGCCCGAATGTCGATAAGGGATTCCACAGTAGATGGGTATCACATTCCCGCAGGAACCACCGCGATGGTCAATATGTGGTCAGTCATGAGGGATCCAGAGGTTTGGGATGACCCGTTGAAGTTTAATCCCGACAGGTTTTTGAGCCACAACCCAAATACGGACTTGTCAGTTTTAGGGTCGGATCTGAGGATAGCACCCTTTGGATCCGGTCGAAGGTCTTGCCCTGGTAAAACATTGGGCATGAGCACAGTCAACTTTTGGGTGGCTTCTCTATTGCATGAATTTGAACTTCTGCCATCTGCTCAAAGTGTCGACTTGTCCGAGATACTAAGGCTTTCCTGTGAAATGGCTAACCCGCTCATGGTTAGGGTCCGACCCAGGCGGAATAATCTCTCGGGTTCTAAATGTTAACATAATTAATATTACCAGGCCACTAGCGGGGAAGGAAAAATAAAAAAAGAAAAAGGGAAAGCAAAAAAAAAACAATAAAGAAAATATATGTGCATGCCTGGTATTTCTTTATGTCAATCTCTGGTTTTTGTAATTTTACCATCTTAGTTTCTTGTTTTTAACTATTTATAGGCAGCCAGGGTCTTTTGTTTTAGTGGACGAATGTATATAAAATGTGAAATTAAAGTACTACAAGTTTCAGTTCAGTACATGTACATTTTCCCTTTTATTTATTTTATATAATTACGCACATAGAATAATCGATATAATCTGCTGATTCTTCATTTTTTAGATCACGAGAGAAGATATTTTCGTTGTTCCAATAAATGGAGGACAAGTAGTGTCATGTCATTGCATAGAAAAAGGATCTTATAATTGATTTTCAGCTGGAAAAAAAGTATTAACGTACGACCTCAAAATGTGTGAAATTTTCATTTGACAAGGTAAGCTTCGTGGAAAGACGCTTATTATTGCAATGATTAATAGGTACCTGCAGTCTCTCTTGGTACATGATCTCACTAATTAATTAATTAATTAATTAACTTGTTTAAGGTTGATTTGGTAATAAATTTCTCTTCAAATTAAGTCAATATATATCCACGTGGTGCTTTTGTCATTCAGGTCAATATTTTGGCAATTAGACCCGGAAATTTATTGACTAATTATCTTTCGAAAACGACCCCATTTCTAATAGTTAATTATTGCGGATTATCTATATCAGCAGGTTATTAAATTTTCAAATCAACACACACACATACATATGTGTGTGTGTGTGTAGTATATTAATTTATTGTTTTAAATTAATGGCCACGTATTAGATTAGTTACACGAGGGTGTCATCAATTATCACGTTCCAAACTTTTGGGGTTATAAACAGGAGAATGGAGAGGGACATATTTCATAATATAAGCAATAGTGAAGTTGAATTTCATAATTATAGTTAACAGTTCCTGTCTATGACAAAATTAAGGGAGAATTAAATAACTTAGGAGCATGAGGAACAATTATTGCTAATTACCAATATATTTTTAGGTTGGATGGTTGAATGAGACAATTGGGTCCATTAGTGATTTCTGTTTAATTAGGTCCCAATCCTGTACTATGTATCCTAGACCTGCAAGAAGCAACCAAGTACTCTCATACCACGAGATACCATAGCAGAATTCATGCAAATTAAGCAAATGTTTTGACTCACAGTATTTTATGCAAAGGGCTAAGCGTGTATATATATTGAGAGCAAGTTTCATCTTATTCCAAATTATGAGTTTAAGGCAACCGGCTCGATATGATCAAAGGACTTTGTTCTACCAAATCTCAAAGTTTTCCCTCAAATTGATAAATAAGAGGATATTTGCTAGTTCTCCAACTAGTCCCTTGAATAGGGAGCTGTTATTTGCAGATGAAATTAACTTGCCTTTGTCTCTATATGTCTTCTGTATTTTTATAAATTGCAATAGAAGATCTTTTATGAGGGAGAATTTTGAAAAGACTAAAATGCCCCCAATTCTTTTAAAAATGCCTTATAATGACCCAAAGGTCCGCATCTCTTATATGCAGGTTGACCCAATTGCCCGCCCTGAATCCGAAACCATAGTTGATCCCAGCCTTCTTTATTATCCAGGTGTGTACCCTAGATGGTGGGCACTTGTGCCCAACAATACCAAACCAACTAGGTTACCACTATAAATACCACTTTATTTATTAACAAAAGGGATCATCTAATCAAATCGGATTCCAACTTATACCATAGGTAACCCCATCCACCGACCTCAAGACCACATTTGCTTACCCTCTAGCCCAATAAACATTCACCCGAGCTCCCATCTCTAGTTGACTTGTCGACTATTGATAAATATACTATTTGTCATTTCGTGCGACATCACCATGAATAGTATGTAATGCGCATATATAAGCAGCTGAAAGATATGCAATTATATTTTGAAACTTATCTCAACCCAACCATAGCCATTCCAAGCGTGATTTTTAATTCTTAAAACATTTTGGCGAAGTATTCTATATAAATATAAATACAAAACAACAGTTAAGACAGGTTATGAATGCGTCATTGCTGATTAAAGAGCAGTAATTGGATATTGTTAACACATAAGACATGTGGTCCATTTTCCTTGTCTTCTCATTGCCAGACTTTTACTCTCAACATGCTTAGTTTATACAAATATTTTTTCGTTGTTTGACCTGGCAAAAGCTCTACCCTTCTTGCATTATTACTATTAGCATAAATATATGCATCTGTGAGCTGATCAATTTTGCGAGGAGCTTAATTCAGTAGATAAAGGTTGTAACAAGAAACAGAAACCTAATCTTAACCTAGTTTTATGTTAAGATTTCATTAGTTTTATGAATGACTTGATCAGCTTATTAATAATTGATGCACGCATGCATGTATGATGTTCATTTAGGCAATGGCCCTGTCCAGTGTTGATTGGTGCAATAAAGACAGTATGTAGACCAGTTCAAATGATGTAAAGAATTAGGATCCGGGATGGAAAAAGACTTCTTATCTGTACAAACTACAAACTAAAACAAAGAACTTCCCAATCAAGATAGCATCCAGCACAGCAGCTATGCCCCTCTCCCCAGAGCTTTGTCTTTAAACCCTGGACACAGATTGCGACCCCAGATGCAAGATTTATGTTAATGTCCCACATCGATGAAATAAATAAGTTGTGGTCTCTATATATAATCTTAGGCAATCCTCATCGCTTAAGCTGACTTTTGGGATTGAGTTAGGCCCAAGGTCCACTCTTTAACATGGTATTGGAGCCACATATTCCCGATATTAGGTTTACCCAGTATTGTTGGGCCACCCATTTCATATCATTCCACGCTCCAAATGTTCATTCCTGAGCGTGCGCATGGTGTGTTAATATCCCACATCGGTGAAATAAATAAATTGTGGTCTCTATATATGATTTTGGACAATCCTCATCTCTTGAGCTAGCTTTTGGAGTTGAGTTAAGCCCAAGTCTACTCTTTAACAATTTAAGCCCCAAACTCACAAACTCAGATGACAGCTAATTCCCATGTACTTTGGATAAGGCTACAATAGTATGAGGGAGGGATGCCATCATTTTCTATTACATCTTTGTTTTTATATATATATGTCGGTTTCAGTCTTGTTCTTGGGTTTGGAAGCTAATCATATATTGTTAATGCAAGAAAGTGTGGCTTCCATATGTTTGAGCAATATTATACATTATTTACATCCATGATAATATCGTAGATGTAAATTAATGACTAACCCTAATGGAAAAAACGACATGCAAATTGTAACTTGAACAGCTTGATGCATGATTGATTTTCTTTCTGAAACAAGATTGGATTGCAATTGGTTGGAGTATGCTAGTCTTGGAAGATACTCCTCGCAAAGTCTTTATTAAAAAGGATTAGTTGAGAATTTAACATCTGATGAATGGTGCATGCATCCAGTTGCCAAAGAAAAATGGTTTACGAAAGGACTTGTCTGGTCGAGATTGTTGCTTAGTGTTTATATTGTTGTGATGTTTCATAGTCAAGCCTATATATTAATTTAAATTTGATGTAACACATTGTCCAAATGGTGAAGAGATCAATTAAGGACAGGGATATAACTGTGGTAAAAAAGGCATATTTCATCATCCATGTATAGTCTCTTTTTTTTTCTTTTTTTTCTTTTTTTTCTTTTTTTCTCCCTCTTAGGCTAGACACAATCTGTTAAATATGTATACGTACTACCAAAATATTTCAATCAAAAGTAAAATTTGTCTCCGGCATACTCTTTTGTTCATAGTTTGGTATAATATACACATATACCAAAGTTTTATGCTTATGTGTGAGAACAATATCATTAGCAGTGACAGATCCACAAGGGGCAAGGGGGTAAGGGTGTTCGCGGTTCGGTTTGGATCGGTTTTGGAACAAAAGCCAACCGATCCAAACTATATAATATATATTGGATCGGTTTGGATCGGTTGGACTTTTATTGTAAATCCAATCCATTTTAAATCGGTTTGGATTGGATTGGTTAATCGGTTTTCAATTTAAATATTTAATTGAAATATTTGACAAATTACTATTGATAAGTAAACTAATTTAATCAATCAATTTGTAAATTTTATTTAGCTATCATATCACACTAATCTTGTGGAATTTAGTTAAATTATGTAAGAACACACAACTATAAAGTTATAAGTCCACAATAATTTTCCCTATATATTTGATTTTTGAAAGTGAAAAAATCCTAAGTTTAGTTTATTTTAATTTATTTGTGTATTTTACAATTAAGATATATATCTATTATATTATTAGTATATAAATTTTGGTTCGGTTTGGATTGGATCGGTTTTTTAGATTAAAACCGAAAACCGATCCAATCCAATCGGTTTTAAGAAAACAAATCCAATTCAATCCAAAAAAGTTCGGTTTTGATCGGTTTTCGATTTTTTGGATCGGTTCGTCGGTTTTTTTTTTTTTAATTGGATTGGATTTGAACACCCCTACAAGGGGGGCAGTGGCCCCCCCAACATTTTGGTGGTTCTTGTTTGCCCCCCACGGCCACATTTATATATATGTATATATATTGAATAAGTTAGTTTGTGTATATATATATATATGAATTTTTGTAATAAGTTTTAGTTTGTATATATTTAATTATTTAGTATTAATACATATTTTAGTTTTGGAATGTTTAAAACAAATTTTTAGGCCCATATGTTTAATTAAATAATTCACAATTAGATTAGGCCCATTATGGCACTTCTATTTTATTTGCTTGAGAACATATTTATAAGGAACTAGCCAAAGAAAACATTTACAACTTTATATTAACTCACATAACAATTAAAATCTCTCCCTTTTGACTGCAACGAGATTGAGACAAAGAGATAAAATAATCATGGGCAAACTTAATACCATCGATTCATTTTTAAAGAGAAAAACTAGTGATAATATAAGAGTTAGTAAATCATCTGTTACTCCGTCATCAACAATTCAATACAGCAATGAAGAACAACATCAATCTAAAATTACAAGAGTGGAAAAAGATTTTGATATTTCTTTATTAGAAAAAGATCCGGAAAAGCGCTTACCAATTTGGCAATATAATGCTCAACAGGAAAAAGTTCAAAAATTTTATATACAATCAAATTTATAAATTATAAAACTTAGATTTGAACTTTTATATTTTATAAATTTTGCCCCCCCCCCTCTCCCAGAGTCTCAATTCTGGATCCGTCCTTGATCATTAGGCTAATTAACCAATTGACAGGTATAGTGCTTAAGCAACGAATATTTAATTGATCAGTCACAAGTTTATTAATATGGCATATCCCAAGAATCTAACAGATGATGATGTACCAATTGGAGCTAGGAAAACAGAAAAGGATGGAAAATCAGGGGAGTATTATGCCATATGTTGTCTCCTACCATAAATAAATTGGTCTGGTGGCTCTTCCACTGATTTAAGGGGCGCATTAAAACTTGATAATTGATAAGGTCTGGAGCATTTTTCAGTACATATGTGTACTACTACTGTACAGCAGCTGATCGATGAGGTTTATGTAATTAATTTAATGCAGGACTAGAGATATTTTTAAGACAAAGTCTTGAATAAGATAGATGCATTGTGTTTTTGAGATTGGGCCACGATTCAACATGTGAATATTTATGGTTGTGTTCACTAGCATTTTGGAAAAGAATTTTCCAACTCCCAAAACAATCCCAAAAAATATACACATTCTCCAATCATTTTTTCGAAACACAAAAAATTTATACTTTAAAAACCCTCAAAATTCAATCTCAAAAGACCCTACATATTACCCTAACCCTACCTAACACTCAAGTGTATATATATATATATACACACACACCCCATCAAAGTATATATATATATATATATACACACACACATTACATAAAAAAATAATTTTTTCCTACAAACCCAACAAAAAAGTAACTGATTTGACATCTATAATAAAAATTTCCCCCCACCAAAACAATAATAAACAAACAACTCATTCTCAACCTATTTTTCCTATTTTTCCAAAACAAAAACAAACAATTGATACTTTTTCTAAGTTTTCTCCTAGAAACTCAGGGCTTGTTCACTAGCATTTTAGCCATTTTTTAGAAAAAAACTTTGGGAGGATGAGTTTTTGGGAGAAAACTTGAAAAAATTGTCAATTGTTTATTTATGTTTTGGAAAAATAGAAAAAATGGATTGAGAACGAGTTGTTTGTTTGTTAATATTTTGGTGGGGGGGACAAACTTTACTGTAGATGTCAAATCAATTACTTTTTTGTTGGGTTTGTAGAAAGAAATTATTTTTTTTATGTAATGTGTATATATATTACTTTGATGGTGTGTATATATATATATATATACTTGAGCGTTAGATATGGCTAGGGTAGTGTGTAAGGTCTTTTTGAGATTGAATTTTAAGGATTTTTTTGGTATAAATTTTTTGCGTTTTGGAAAAATGATTGGAGAAAGTGTATATTTTTTGAAATTATTTTGGGAGTTGGGAAAAATTTGCCCAAAATGCTAGTGAACATAGCCTCATTCTCCCAAAATTTTTTCTAGAAAATGACCAAAATGCTAGCTAACAAGCCCTATGGTTTTGTATGTCAATGCTCAAATTCTATATTTATTTAGTATATATAGAAGCTTGGTCGTAGTTTGAGGATTTCAACTTTGCAAGAAATATGTGTTTTGAACCATAAAAGTATGGTAGAAACTAGAAATATACTCTCATCAGAAAATAAGTAGGAATAACACAACGGAAGTAGAATAAAAAAAGTAACTTTTGCTTTATCTTGACAAAGAATTAGTCACATTCCTGTTTGCTTCTCCTAACCTTGGATTTATGCTAGTACCTCTCAATTTGATATAGACATGCCATACTAATTATCCCCCGAGCCAAGCACTAAGAATTTCAAAGTTTTGGATTTTATTTATTTTTTTAACAATTTAAAATATGAGCATCGATGGTCCCTTTCTTCTCTATTACTCACAATATTGATTGCCTCAGTACAATCAGTACACAATTACCACAGTACAAGCAGTACATCACAACACAGAGATCATGTGTACTTTGATATGAACCCATACCCTTTTGTTAAGATGATCAAGAAGTGGTTCTGCATTTGTCTTCATAACTGAATTCTTGCATAGATACGAAATAAAAAAAATAAAAAAAGAGACAATAGTATTCCATAAGACCGAACAAATTTAACAACTGATCAATTACCACTTCAAAGTAAACAAAAACTAGGTAATGGTGGTAGTCAATTATTTTGTAACCAGACAGAGTTGCACGACCAACCCAACCGAGATAGAAGAATAGGTTTGTCGTTCATAACTCTTGTCGAACCTATTCCTTTTTAGAGTAGAAACGCAGAAGCAATGCTACTCCTATTATCAACAGGGGCAGGATAAACAGCAAAATCTTGGACGAATCACCTGAATCCTTGTTTGCCTTGGAAGATGCAGCTGGAGGGGTGTATTTTTTCGCTGGAAGAGTGGAAGTGTCTATCTCTCCAATGTAGAATTCCTTCATCTTCTGTTGTGCATCATTGCTATGGCCAACATCTTCGAAATCAGGCGTTGCATCCCTTCCTGCAAAATTTCAACACTATATTAAGTATTGCAATCAACATTTACAGGAATGTAGAAATGTATTGATTGAGACAAACATGTTCTCTTACCAGTTGACATTAGCAGGATATCTTCACCTCCAGGATGCTCCTCTAGAAATGGTGTCACATTATAGACCTGGTGTAATGCTACAAAATCCATTAGACAACATATATATTTACATTTTACCAAGTTGTTAAAAATCTTTCAATGGCAACTAGTAAGGATAGCAAAAGAGCAAAAAGGCACCATAATCACTCAAGTAAAGAATATGTGATATGGTTGCCTAACATTTGTACAATTGATGAGAAAATCCAGGTTTTCCAGGCACCATAATTTGTTCCGATCTTTTTTGGAACAACTTTATGTTTCCCTAGATTTACTGTTAGCATTTTCCCTGGAAGTTCTGCAGCATTAATTGTTCCTAAAGAATTTTATGGACTAGCAAATGAAATAAAACCTTGAGCAGTCAGATGATGGTCTTTGCAGAGTCATCTAAGATGCTAATTTGGAGTACTATCATGGCTGCTTTTCAATTTTCAGCAGCAGTACATAAATAATGATAAGACTTGGCCACCATTAGAAGCTCGTTTTAAAGAAGAGAGAAGCTCATCCCTTAGTTTATAGGAAAATCTATTCAAAATGTCTAGAATTTATGGGTGACAATTTGGGTTAGAACTCATGGGCTGAATCCAACCCACATGGTTATGGTTTTGGGTTGGGTTGGGCTCAACATTTCAGAGATGGGTTTTAAATGGGTTGCATAAAATTTGAGATTAAAATGAGTTTTAAGTAGGTTCAAAATGGATCCATTCAAAAAATGTAAATAATTTAATAATTCATATCATCATGTTGTAAAATTTTATATTAAATAGAACATAGAAGGCATAATAATATCATTATGGTCTTTTGAATTAATTTTTTGAAATAAGTAAATTAAATCAATTTATTTGCTTTCTATTAGAACCATTTCAAACCAAATTCAACCCACAATTCAACCCATTTTGAACACAATCCACTTTCAACCCATCTATCTTAGCCCATATAGAATCCAACTAATTTTGAAACAAACCCACATAAACCCAACCCAACCCAACCCAACCCACCCCACCCAAATTGCCACTACTGGCCCTAGATCATTGTAGCTGCAAGTATGTAACAATAATAATACAGACTAGTTGGTGTTTGGAGTATCTTTATATTAAGAACTATATGGTTTCATGAACTTACATGTTACTTCAATTGATGAAGAGCTAGTGGTGATATGATGGTGGATGATAAATTAGTTGTAGACCAAGCTCACAACTTCATAATCATTATTGGAGAGTTAGGCTGGGGGATGTGAAGATGAGACATAACCTTATTGTTTGTGGCACTATTAACACATTTCCACCTTCACAGAAGGAATTTCATAACCTTTTGTTTGTGCATAATTGACAAAGTTTCCCTCTTAACAAAGGATGTTGAATACCTCTTTGTTTGTGCAGGTTTCAAAAGATTATGCGCCACAAACAAAAAGAAAAATTTCTACAAATGTTGTTAATGCGAATTCCTACCGAAGAAGAAACAAGAGGCTAAAATGCATATGCAATTAGTTGAAAGCACAACCCATTATTATTATTATTGCTATTCTTTTTTTAAAATTTATACACACGCTCTCACAACACCAATTATATTGAAGGTAAGTTTAATTTCTTCTAATGATAATACATTTGCTCACAAAAAATGCATACTCGAAGCCAGGCTAGTAATGTAAACATTTATGCATATGTAGAAGGGGGATAAAATATTCCTATCCAATGAAAAAGTAAGCTTCTCTCCTAATAGGTATGAGTTATCTCATTGCTTGCTTGATCCACATTGGGGATAAGATACTCAGACCTAGACAGACAGGAAAAACACTTCCTCTTCTAAAGTCAAGCCTTTTCCTTCTTTACAAAAGCTAAGGAAAAGGAGAACTTTAAGGAAAAAAAATGGTGGACCTTTCAAGAAAAACGACGACTATGATAACCAAGCACATCATCAACAACATGAAAAGTCAATAGTATGGTATGTCTCTAGCAAGAATGGATGTATTGCTCGATTTTGCAAATATTGAAAATTGAAAATGTGAGTGTTCTTTGCAGGCTAGCATAGGGTAATGATAACAGATGAATATTGAGCTTATTCTCAGAAATGCTTATGACATACGGGATAATACAAGGTTGTAATATGATTGCTAATAAAGCTTATGCCAACACCTTAAATGTCATATGTATGTAGTGATACATTATTTTCTGTAAGCAGTCCGAGCTCAAGTTCAAAACCTTTGTGATGGATAATAGTGTCCTTAAAACTGGTAAACTCTCTGGAACTAACTCATATTTTAACTCTGGAAATTTGATTATCCACTAAGTCTTGTTTATACTCTGGAGGCTCTTTACACTTATAAAAACACCAACTTTTTTCTTGTGATGACTTGCAACTACGCAGACCACAATATAGCCAAAAGAAAATGGGGAGTTATGATTTGTCTGTGGGAAATATTATTGCTGGACCAATCAAAAATTTTACACTAGTGAGATATCCATGCTTCAATCTAATTTCTGTAAAATTGTACCAAAACCAGCAAGACTATTGAACATGCCCTTTATGGATGGCAAACAGCTCTGCAGTCTGCACTGCAGTTCATGGATCACAGGAATCAAGTGGATACCCAAGGCAAAATAATAATCAATTTTTATCTCAGTGAGAACTAACTTCTAAAGCATTTCAAGAATAATACACTAAGTTCGCTCAGCCCGTTTGGTTTTATTCCCAAACCCACTTTTTACATTTTCTAATATTCCAGAAATGAAAACCATCGCTTTTTAGAAATTTTCACCCAACATCATTTTCATTTTCAAAATATATTTTCCAATAACCTATATATTTTTTCTCAATAATATATATATCTTCTCTCTCTATTCTATTATTTCTATCTCTCTCCACCTACAACCTATTAAAACCAACATAATCATTACATTTTTAACATTTCATCCAAATACAAACTCATTTTCGACTAATTTCCACGAGCTAACTTTTCAAATTTTAGAAATCATTGAAATGAAAATTGGAAATGGAAATAAAACCAAATAGTGGTGCACTGTGTTTTTCTATATTATAAATTTATTTATTATAAAATCTATCCAATTTTTCTACTATTCTTCTCTTAGCGTAAGTAATCAAACAATCTTATAATGTTTTAATCAATACTTAGCAAGAGAATCCCTGTTTTACAAAAACTGACCACAATCATGAAAACAATCTAAAATAAACAAGCCCTGACCACATAGAAAAATCCGATTGCAAATTTAATACTTTACTCGTTTGCAGGATGCATCATAGATTTAGCTCATGTGTCATGATCCACAGGTAATTGACAAATGAACCATCACCTTCTACAAAAGAAAGCAAAAAAGCTTAACACTATGTTTGGTTTAAGGATTTTGATGGGGAAAAGAAAAGAAAATGCTAAGGAAAATATTTTTGATTGTTTGGTTAGTAAGGAAAATGCTTAAGAAAGGAAAATTTAGGAAAAAATATAATGGATATAAGCTCCTCACAAAATGGTAAGAAAATCGAGAAAAAAGTCCATTTGAGCTCTTTCTCCTTTTCCAACACATTGATGTTCAATTCTTTTCTTCATTACTTCTACAACCAAACAAGTTTGAGATTTTGTATCTCTTTACCTTTGTTTTCTCTCTTTCTAATATTTTTCTTTTCTTATCAAATTCCTTAAACCAAACATAGTGTAAAAGCTACTGTCATTCTAATAGGAGCCCCACGTTTATTTTTCTAATCCTTAATTCAAAACCTACTTAAACTAACAGCTCAAATATTATCTTCAATTCCTCACTTATTTCTAATCAAACACCTCAATCAATTCACTGTTATCAAATGTTTGCAGGATTTACAATACTGCAGTCTTTTCTCCACAAAAAAAAGAGCTTTCTGATCGAAACCCTTAATCAACTTATTTCACTCTGATTGACTCAAACCAAGCACATGAGTTTTTCAAGATTGCAACTTTTCCACAAAAGTGGGGTAGGGGGAGTAAAACAATGAAAAGGGCCAAAGAAAAGGAAAGGGAGAAAGAAAAAGCTGACCTTGCCAGAGATGATAAGCCAGCAATCCCCTTTCTTACCGTGTTTTGCTACCTCCTGAAGGGTGTAAACTTTTCCAGCCATTTTCTGCAAGTAAACCCAAGAAAGAGGAAACCCAAAGTTATTGCCGTTGTACCTCCCAAATAATGGATGGTAGCTAAGCAAACCAAGAAAAAATAATTGCAAGACTCTGACCAATGGAGGGTCTGATTTATATATAGAGTAAAAGCAGGCTGCTGTCCGTGGTCGATACTAACGAAGACTATCCCAACTACTTGCCCTGTGTGTGTGTTTGTGTGTGGGCTACACACTTACCAGTCTTCCCTACTTTTGACCCAAAATCTGATTACTTAAATACAAACCTTTTAACTATTTGTACAGTGATCCTTCTCCGGGACCATATCAAACTTCTTGCTATTCAAGGTCCATTGTACTAATCTACCTTGGTTGCCTAACCTAAAACTCAGTGTGATAACCGTAGGAGAGAATCAGAACAAATAAGTATAAATTGATCTAATATATTCAATTAAATTTTATGTTTGCTTAGCTCAGTTATAAAAATGATTCAAATATAAAAGTTCCACTAAAATTCATTATCCCATTGGTAAAAAAACTTAATGAAGAAAAAGCATGGAAAACGTGATGCTGATAAGCCAAGAGTTCTTTGTCCGTATACTTGAAAATATTAAAAAGAAAAAACTTAATGAAAAAAGAAACCATGAAAAACGTGATGATGATATGCCAGTACAGTTTGTGGATATGCAGTTCATGAGTGGTTTCAGACAGTAAAATTCCAAGTTTTACATAACTTTAACAATTTTGAGAAAAAGAAATAAGTTTTAAACAAAAGCAATTCTTTTTGACAAGACAAAATCCAGAAGATATAACTTGCTCAAGCTACCGCTACGGGGGAGGAAATGAAAATTTTACGAAATTATCAAAGTGACGAAGAAGATCAAGAATTCACAAAAGAATCGAAACTCAAGTTAAACCAGAAGAGAGTTGGAAGTTTTAATCTTAGCCAGAAACCAAACTTGCCCAAATAAGTGTGCAAATTAAATTGTATGTTTATGCAAAGTATTTGGTATAATATTTTTGATATTTTTTTCTGATTGTTAGCTGGAAAAAAAAATTGTAATTGGGAAATATATGCATTTTTTTCTCAAAAACATGTAAGAAATATGAGAGAAAAATGTTTTTAGCCTTATCTCCTTCTCTAACACAATATAACTTCCTTCTTTCCATTCATTTCCTCATTATTCTTGTTAAACAAACAAATGAGTTTAAGATTCTATATTATTTCCTAATTATTATTATTATCTTTTTGGATTGAATTTCTTAAACAATATGTAAGAAATAGTGAGGAATTGTCATTATTTTTCTTTGAACAAAGTCCGGATTAGATTCGGAAAATGAATTATGTCATCGAGAAGACTAATAGATATTAGTCTATTTTAAGGACATAGGAAAAGCAGTTAAGCCTAACCGTTTGCACATATGATATTTAATTAATTATCTGCCACCTGCCACCTGCCACCTGCCACCGTCAAAATAGTCCGATGCCCAAAACATTAAGGGCTTATTTGTTTGGGCATATATGATTAGATAAGATTCATATACTAATGATACATAAGCTAGAAATTGTATTCAATACTATGTAATTTATTATTTGCTTTGATTTTAAAAATTGATAATATCTCACACTTAACACTATATAATGTTTGGTTGACAAAATTGTTCAATATTATTATACTTTGTAATGTTCAAAATATTCTAATTTTTAAAATGGTAAATTTTCAAAATAATAGTTAGAGTTTTCATATGAGGGATAAGAATAATTTTTTTATTCCTTATCATATCAGATTTAAAAGAATGAAAAATGAATCAAACCATCTTAGCCTGATCCAATCCATAAACCAACTTAGCTCATGATATTATGTCAGACCGCAAAGGTATCATGGGCTATAAAAATATAAAGCAAACAAATGATACGGCTTAAAAATGTATTTATCATGCCTTATCATGTGAAAAAAACAAATCCTAATCGTACATCAATCAAAACCTTAAAAACACAATCAAGCAAAACACATGCCAGTTACATGACGAAAGAGAATTACACCACAAAGATATATATCAAGGTCTATTCATCAAATACGAAGTCCACAATTTTAGAACAACAATACAATCCCAGAAAACAATTATTCCATCACATACAGAGTGAAAGAGATAATAAACTCGATTTTTTTCCAAACTCGAAGATGCATCATACATCAAGCATCATATGATCGCATCTGCAACAAGAATAAGAAAAAAATAAATTACATAAAATTAACCAAAATTATATATAATTAATAAGCTATTAATAATTAAGACAACTATTGTAAGTAATTAGAGTCTGCCTTTTTCTTTGTGGGGGAAGGTGGACTATAATATCAATCAGGTGGCATAGTTTAATTACAAGCACAGAAAAGCAGAACAAAAAAGGAAAAGAAATGAAAGCAACTGAATTAGAAGAGTTTCTTCCTTTCTCTTCCAATAATGAAATAGGGACAAATCAGAAAACGTGAATCATGTGGGTTTTTGTCCCAATCTCTTGGCCATGTTCGTTGCTATATAATTATTAATGTCTCTATATATATTTGTGTGTGAAGAAACTTAATTTATCCAAAGTAAAATTAGTAGTTATTATTCATAAGATTTGTCGGAGAATGTAAAGTGAATAATGGGAGGCAAGCAATGCAACAACTATGAGCCAAAGATAAAAGGGACAGTGAAACAGGAAAGAGATAAGCTGAAGGTATAGACCAATGGGACTGTTTCTGCTTGGAACCATCCTGTACATTATTAGTAGTGGAGGACCCATTAATGCTATTGGCAAGAAATTTACGTATTTCCAAATAGAACATATGTGCGTAGAGTAAATGTGAGAAGGCCAACCAAATTGGCAACGAAAGAGCTAACACACTATGTTGCAAATACTCATATGTGATGCTCTCATAAGAAGAGGCAAACAGCTAAGTTAAATTGTACTCTTGATATTGACATGATCATAATGTAAGTCTACTTTGCCTAGTGCCCTAGAAACTTTTGCCTTCCAATACAACACACTCGCATTCACATTTTATATGTGGAGGTGTCCTATTGCATGCTACAAGAAGAAAATAGGTTGACTATAAGATATTATTTCATAATGTCGTTAAATTAATTATTACACGTCAGTAGTAACTATTTATATACAACATTTGTCGCTATTAAAATTTATGAATATTATTGTTGTGTTAGAGTAGAAATTCTTGTCACTAAATATATATAGTTATAGTGACTACCTGATTATAGCATTACCATTTGTTATTTTGTCATTAATAATTTTGTTTTTACTCTATATATTGCATAGTCTGCCCACACACACATATATGTACTTACATGTACAAATTGAGATCGATCAGTTGAATTTGAATTTGGAAACAAAAAGAATTGGGAAAGGGTCTCAATTGGATTGAAAATTCAGGTCAATCTTCATTACCATTTCAATTATATAAATCAACTAAATGAGACTTAAACTATTCCTAATTCCAGTTCTAGTAATATCCGGTCAATATAATGAGGACCTAGTTTCTTTTTAGAGACTTTCAACTAATATATATATAACTTGCATTTGGTCTTGTAGTGGCACCAAGAAACAAAGGTGGACATGTACAGAAAGCGTGAAATAAGCAGATTGAGAAAGCGCACCTTGAGTTGGAAGAAGTGAAGCAGATTCACTGATCGTTTCCCACTTTTTGACGACAACTTTAGAGTCAAGACCAACATCTGGGTGGATTTTTCTTTTCAACATTCTCCTCATCAACTTAATAAATGCAAAACAGAATTCATTAGCCATTTCAAACTTTAACCAATATTCAAAGACTACAATATAATAACCATTTCCAATCCTTATCTTATCTTAGATATGTAATACTCCGAACCAAATATCTCATCAGTACATAGTACAAACAAACCAGGAAAAAAGGGCCAAAATCTTTGTCCAAAATCTCAAAATGAGAGGACATTGACAACTAAAAATATCAAATGAGTTATATTTTTCGAAACGGATGGACCGTCGTAGGATCGCAATCTGTAGTTCGGAAATTAACCATAATTTTTTTTTTTAAAAGAAGACTTATGCATGCATGCTAATGCTTGGAAATTAAATTAAGAAACAAATTATTATTATTTTTAATACATAAATAAACAAGAAATTTGAGCACTCACACTATGAAGTTTGTGAATAGGGCGAGCATCCTGATCTCCAATAAGCTTCTTGGCAAATGAAAGTCGTCCATGCTTAGTACAATTTGATTTCTCCTTGACATTAATTTCTCCTCTTTTAATGTTCTGCTTTTTCTTCTGCAGCTCCTCCGAATCAGCATAGAACAGCTCTGCAAGTGTGGTTCTCTCCTTCTTGATCGCGTTACTCACTACTGTCGCATCAAACTCAAACTCAAACTCGTCTTTTAAAGAAACACGATTTCCTCCCATTTTCATTTCCAGTAATCCCTCGTAATCATGTGCGTAAGCTGCATACATCAGCGGATTCACTTCTTCATCCTCATCTTCTTCTCCTTCTTCCTCATCCTCAGAATCAGTAATTTGCTCATCGCTTTCAATATTTTCGAGTACAGACAGCTGTTGTTCCTTCTCTGATTCTTCTGTGTAAAAGGAATCATCATTTTGTTCATCCTCCTCATTCCTCAGTGGGTCGTACCCAAACGTTCCTATGGCTAAAATCCCTCCTTTCCACCCGTCAAACGGCACATGATCAGAGAATGCATTTTTTTCAAGCTCATAATCACCACTACTTTTATCAGCAACGACCCCGTTTTTCTTCGCATTTTGTGCTAATCCATCTGCCAAACCATAACTGCATAATTTGTCGGTTTAATTGGAAGAATGAAAAGAGATGAATGCGATAGATACCATTACCTTTGTGATTAAACACGCGGTGAACCCAGTTGAAGACCTATATATATACACACACACATATATATAAATATAAAAAATAAAAAAAATTAAAATACGATTCAAAAATGTTAAAATAAAACTTATTAATAAATTAATTAAGAAGAGGGATATATGCATGCAAAGAGCGAACAACACTACATTGTACAGCAATAATAGTGTAACTTAAGAAATACCACTTTAATTAGCTATTAGCTAACTTGCCTTCATTTTCTTGGGCCGGAGATTTTGTCCAAATTGATTGAGGTTGAAATGTGGAGGAACTAACTATCAATTGGCAAATGGACTAGTAGAGAAGAAGGGGGGAGGGGGGCCAAATCAAACAAGGCTAAAATTGCTTGCCACGTGGCACCTAATTGGGGGGCCCTCTAGTGTAGCCTTGTTTAGGGGGACTCTCTTTGGCTGGTCTAATTGGAAAATTCGATTCAGCACAAATGCATGTGAAATGACAAATGTGACCTCAGTTGGGTTTCATCACCAAGGTTATAACAATATTAGTTTAGAGCTTAGTATTTACATGCACACCTCAAAAGCCAAGATTTATAATATATGTATATATGTTGTTTGTAATAATTGATTAATTACTTACTTCATAAAGTCATGATATACATATATGTGTGTGTGTGTGTGTGTGTGGTGGCATGGACAGAGCCATAATTTTTCATTATAAGGGACAAAATTGTGAATTACCAAAAATATGATATATTTTTTATTTCATCATATATACTAATCATTCAAAATTCATAGTTTCAAAACAATCGATACAAGAAAAATAGAAAGATAAAGAAGGATAATGGCAATGAGCATATTTTCAATAAAAGGAAAGACGATTTTATAATTTGAGGGACGTCAAAATAATAATATTTAAAAATTTTTAATATAAAAATTTAAGTTTTAACATTTTGAGAGGGGACGGCTCCCCCTGGCTCTATCTATATATGGTGGTGTTTGACTAGCAAGTTAGAAATCGAAGATATATATACTATTTACGTGGCGTATATTCTTTAATGTCTGAAATGTATAACCTTATTGTAGTCGTAGCTAAATAAATTTGCATAAGCAAATTCTGACCTAATGGATCTTTCACAAAAATCCTGCATGTTAATTTCATCTTGAATGAAGAAACCAATAAGCTATAATTAATTCAAAAGGAGAACTAGCTATATATGTGAATAGTTACTAATTTGTCCTTAGGGAAGTTAGTAAGAAAACACACACACACATCTTGATGACTAATTAATGATGTATATTTCCTAATTTTCCTAATTTGTTTTCTTGGTTTCCTTTTTGGTGTCTAATCAAAATCAAAGGGGGGAATAGATAACATTATCGATGTACGTACAAGCATAACCAATCTTTAAAAAGCTATGTTTTTGTTTTTGTTTTTGTTGATTGAGTTAATTGGCGGGTATGTGTGTGTATATGATGACCAATTAGAATGGAGTATAAATTCTTCTTCACAACAGTGGAGCAGCTTGACAGTTAGTGAAACGTCCAGTTGTTGGAAATGCTAAAGCCAATGAGATGAGGGTGATGGAATAATGGGTTTTCATGGGCCTCAAATATTTGCTGTGCCAAAGCAAAGCAACATATCACGCATAATTCCATCTGAGTAGGTTGCTTTGGATTCTCATAAGAGCCAATAGAGATGAGATGATGATGATGATATGTGTGTGTTCCATTTGCATATATATGTGCTTTGGTTGGTCAAGCCTTGGACCCTCAATTCTTACAACCTGTATTTATATTTATATATGGTGCGCATAAATTTCATCACTAGTAATTAAAAAGCAAATTTTTCATGAACCTCAATCAAATTAAGTAACTGGCTAACAAAAGTTGCTTGAAAAGTAGTAGGGCTACGGACGAGCTTAGCCAAGAAAAAAGTATAAATTCGATTTGACCAGCTCATCAGTGGGCCATAAAAGTCGGGTTTCGATCTTGCTGAGCCGACTCACGGTAGAAAGTTAGGGTATGAGCTACAGTTAATCCATAGTTGAAACTAAAAATTCATAATTTTAACTATAAAATTTATCAAATCAAATCCGAAATAGATTCTCGTAGTTAATCTCACTACAAACCAATATGTAGCTAATGATTATTTATATCTATATATACACATTAATTTTTCTAGAAATAAGATACAGCTAATCTGCTGCGCATTGAATGTACAAGGTTATGGATTGATGGATAATAACTTATAATTTGAAAAAAATTATATTTCTTACTAAAAATTGTAGATATAATTTGTAGCTATGTATAGGTACGAAATTAATTTCGTTATAATTTTTCATAGCAAATATCTTGTATCCTTTACAAATAATTTTAGAGAAATTGAAAAGTTTGCCATTTAATAAAATAATATTCTCCATAATAAAATTGATCGTTCTCATAAAAACTTTAACGAATTATTCTATCTAGAACAAATGTTTGCGATGGTAATACAATTATATTTGTGGGCCTCATTTTTTTAATTTTGATATGTGCAACATAAAATTAATCGATCTAAGTACATATGCATGGTTGCAAGACCAATTAATTAATGCAATTAACTAATAAGTTGTACCTCACAAGTACAATTTCTATATTCAGCCCACTTATGATATGACTAATCAAACAAAAACTCATCATAAAAACGTGACATATATATATATTAATCTCTCTATATATTTATATATATTAAAAATTTGCACCTGACTTTAATTCTGTTGTGGTAGTTTTGCAATCTTCTTTTTGTTTCCAACAATTGCACCCGTCATTTGTTTCGATAATTCAGTGAAAAGATGCATTTTCTCTCGACCAGTGCTGTCTTATTTTTTTTATTTATTTATTTAAACTCAGGGATTCCTGAAACTCAAAAATTGAGGAACTAATTAATTAAATTGATGAAATTAGTATGGTCGAGGAATATTTTTTCAAAAATTTTCAGAATGAGTGTGTCTCCTAAAAATATATATAATGAAATTATAGAATTCAAAGGGGAAAAAATAAAAGAAAAGAAAAAAAAATCCCAAGATAATGGGGATATAAATAATTGGTGGCAGATGGATCAATGAGGGTAACCAGTTTAGGTCAAGCAATGGAAGAAGTCCCTTTTTTTCTCTTTTGTAAAAATGTATAGTCGCACAGTATAAGGGAGTGGGTCACTGTGCTGCCAAAAGTGGTGACTGTACATGAGATGAACAGCTACATCATATCATTCAGAAAGTCCCCTGGCTCAGTTCCAAACCCAAATGTCCTGTCCTTAGCCAACTCTAATTCAGTACATATGGAAGATTTTCCAGGGAAAATAATTATTAATTAAACTAAAAATGTTCCAATATATTTACTAGTTTTCAGGCTCATTGGGCTTCGATTTATAAAACACATCTAGGCCTGTTAATGGATCGAATTCGAATTGGATTATGATTGATTCGAATTCGATAGTGATATGTCATATCTGAATCGACCCAAGATTTTATAGGATCTTGACTGTTATAATCATATCCGAATCCATATAAAAATCGGCTATCCAAAAAAAAAATTCGAATCCAAATACTCCCAAAAATCATATATTTGTTATTTTTCTAAAAAAATAGTAGAATCTAAATCCAAAACATTCATTCTTAAAAAAACATACACACAACATATTAACGAATAAATTTTCAAGTCTATTTATGATATAAAAGCAATAATAGAATATAATTTAATCACATTCATTTATCAGATCATTGTATTTTAGGTTCTGCTGCTAATAATAGTACTTATTTGACATTATAAATGCACATATACTTGATTTTTCAATCAATTAATTATAAACTTAAAGTTTTATAAAAAAAAAAGAAACTCATTTCAATCAAATTGAGATTTGTATTGCATTCTTTTATATCACAACATTCAGCTCATGTTCATTATTTTTCCTGTATCATTTTTTGTTATAAAAATAGAGAAACAAGTGATGCAATTATGATGTAGATAACCTCAAAATCTAACATTTTATATAAAAAATCAATTGATTTGATATATTGCATAGAAACTCATTACTTTTTTTATCCAAAAATTCATTTTGGGGTTGTTATAGAACCCTACGTATATATATATATATGTATAATACTATATACATACATGTAATGCTATATATATTCGGATTCGAATTATTAATGGATCGGATCGAGTCAAATCCATATTCACTCAATTTATTTTGAATTACTGATTTTTTTAATCGAATCATATCCATCGAATCTTTTATCAGTTAAAAATTCTAAATTATCAGATCGAATTCAAATTAAATTAGGATTCAAATCCACACTATTGACAGCCCTGAACACACCCACGAGCAGACTTTTTCAGCCTCAACATTTTAAATTAGGCCTAGATCTGTTCCAAGATGCAGCATAAAAGCTGACCCAAGTTTTATGGGCTTGTTGGGCCTCGGACAACTTGACCAATTTCAAGCCCATAATAAACTTCCATTCAATGTTTTTTTAGTTTTTACGTAATCCATTTATCATTTTGTATCATCCATTTCATTTCGTGTTTCATATTTTATTCCAATGTGCTATATATATATATATATCAATTGTATCTTATTCTCAATTAATTATTTTTATAAAAAAAATATCTAATACATATATTATATATTTATGCAGTAAAATAAAGGATGAAATATAATTTGAAATAAACGATCTAAACCGTGCATTTATACTCCGTACAGGTTTCCATTATTTTTCCTCTTACGCATTATATTTGGCAGAGAATCGTTTTTCTTTCCATTATAATGATAGGAATAAAATCTAAACTGGGCCCACCACCACATTTATAGTTGATGATTATTGTTGCTCTAACAAATAAAAATTAGCTGAGATGCTCAAAACATAGTAATAACTTTTATTAAATCCCAGACAGGACTCAGGAGCATAATGTTCCTCCACTGAATCAAACAGGGAAGGATGTATGCCCTTTAGCTGCTTTCCACTACAAACTGGATAACAAAATGAAGAATCAGAATCCATGCTCTTTTCGTTACCTTTTTCTATAACAATCATATTCCAGACAAGTTTATTATTCCATGGCCTACTGCAAGTCTTGCCAGTACAGTATATTACTAATCAAACGCAAAAATAAGAAAATTCTTATATCTCACGATTGATCTTGGTAAATTCTTTATTCATGTTGGTTTAGTCCCTGTGGCCGTCGCCATTGGTCTTCCTTGCGAGAGAGAGATGGATGCCTGGATCCTTGTGGCGACAAATGCTGTTGTGGACAATGGAGTTGTTTAGGCCCTGAACATTGCTATTGAAGAATGCAGTCATTGGTGGAGACTGCATTGTCTTTGCTTTGTTGGTTTTGTCCTTTTTAGTAGATTTTCCTTCTTCACTGCTCTCACTGCTAGATTGATAGCCAATGGAATTCCCAGCTTTAGCATTTTTGTTCTTCTGATCAAGGCTGTGAGCATTGCCCACAGTGTTAGTCTTCTTGCGAGAAGGGCTCAATTCCATCACAGCTCCTTTGTTTTCACCTGCAAGTGTGATGATCCTCATTCCAAACTCTTCAGAATCAGAAAGTTTCTTGCTTGTGTCCTTATCTTTCTTTGTTGGTTCTCTCTTTCCATTAGGCCCATGGTTATGAGCACTTTGCATTTTCATTGGTTTGTCAACGGTTTCTTGCACCAGCACTGTCTTTTGCTCAATCTTTGGCTCGTGCTCCCCGTCTGTCTTCATTTTTGCGGGCGGAAGTGTTAAAGGAGAGGGAGGATGAGATAAAGGCTTAGGTTTAGGAGATTGTGCCGGGCTTCTTTCGAAAGGTTTCACTACTTTTGGAGATGATACAGGCGTGGCGGCCTTGCCATTGACTGTTTCACCCACAGGTCTCGCAACAGGAGAAGATGGTTGAAAACTACTTGTGGAAGCCGCCAAGGCTGCTTTAGGGACAGGAGAAGTTGGCGGGGCAGGTGGTGGTGCTGCAGCTGGTGCCCTTACTGGAGATGGTTGAGGAGCTGCTGGCACAACTGGAGACCTTGGCGGCGCCGGGGCCGGCACAGGTGGTGCAACTGGGGACCTTGATGGAGCTGCAGCCGGCACAGGTGGTGCAACTGGGGACCTTGGTGGAGCTGCAACTGGAGGTTTCGGTGGAGATGCAGGTGGTGCGGGGGCTGCAACTGGAGGTTTCGGCGGAGATGCAGGTGGTGCGGGGGCTGCAACTGGAGGTTTCGGCGGAGTTGCAGGTGGTGAAGGGGAGGCAACTGAAGGTTTCTGCGGAGATGCAGGTGGTGCAGGGGTTGTAACCGGAGGTTTTGGCGGAGATACAGGTGGTGCAGGAGTTCCAACTGGAGATACTGTTGGTGCTGTAGCCGGTGCAGGAGGCGATGGTGGAGCAGTTGGAGGAACAGATGAAGCAGCTGATCCCGGTGCGGAGCCCCTGAATGGAATTGCTGGTCGTCCTACGGGTGGCCCTGGAGCCATCGGACGAGCAGGAGCTGGAGCTGGGGCTGGAGTTGGAGCTGGCTGGCGCAAATTAAGAGATGACAAACGAAACCATGCTGGACGTTGTGCCATTTTAATTTAGAAATTAATGCTATAAAACAAACAAGTGCTATATAACCTATGGCAAGGAATGGTGAAAATTTGATTCATAGTCTTACGTATATATACTAGAAGAACAAGCATGAAACATACCCCCCAAGGAGTACGTAAATTGACAGGAAAGAAAACTAGTTGGTAAGTAAAGTATCTGATTCAGCACAGCAAACATCACTCCGCACAGAAAAGTTCTCCAAGTAAGGGTTGGCATCTCGTCTTGGTGGGGTCTGAAAAAGAGTTAAAGTGCTTCAATGCATCGGCCCACGGCCATGATTCACGAGGGGATCATCAAACAGTCTTTTCATCTCCACAAAATTCATATCAGCAATAGTCAATACCAATTAACCACTGAAATTTTAGCCCTTTTTTTTTTTTTTTTTTATTCCAATTTTATTAATGTCAACTCCTTTAGTAGTGCGTGTGATTTAAAGTCTAAATTGCGGCGGATGATTGATGCTCGAAATATCAGCGTTTTCCGGCTGGCAGATTTTATTCCAATGTTTTGTTTTTTTTAAATTAATTTTTTCGTTTCTTCTGGTGTTCATTATGTTTAAGAATAAATACTCGTCCGACGTATATAATTAATTAGCGAAATGAAAAGAGTAATTGAAACACAAAATATTTTTCTTTACGTCGTAGCTTAAGATTCGAGCAGCCTTGTGGTTCCACTGCTTGATTTGAGTGCTGACATGTTGATTCGGTTTGCTTTTTGTTCCTTTACATTTCCGGGTGATCAGATGGCTTCATGCTGATTCCAAATTCAGGCAGCCCTCATTTCATTGCATGTTTAAGGTTGGCTAAATGCAATCTATCTCATGTCAAATCCAAAAATGCCAAAAATAAAAAATAAAAAAATCCATGAAATGAATAAAAGATTAAAGCATCTCCTTGTGATTCAAAAAAGAAGAAGCAAAAAATACATTCTTGGGGCTTGTAGATTGGAGTGGACACCACGCAAGTTTTGATGCAGATTGTAGTGGACTACACACAAGTTTTTTAGGCGAATTTCATTGTGTTTTCATTGTGAAGATTTCTATGTTGTTTGATACGATTCAGATTTTGTGTTTTATAATGTACTAGCATGTACCCCGTGCTATGCACGGATAGAATAAATTATTATTGAAAATATAATATATTAGTATTATTTTTATTTTATGTAAAAGTAAGTTTAATACGTAGTTGTTTTTTTTTTAAAATTAGATAAATAATATCAAAATTAAAGAGTTTTTCTCACCAAATCATATATATTAATATCAATAAAAAGTAATGAAAACTTAAGCTCATCACATTATTATTAATTTAAAAAAGTACGATGTAAAAATGCAAAAACTCTTATTTTTTCCATAACCCAAGACAACTTATTCAATTTAAAAGAAATTGAACAAAATAATTAAAAGTGTAATATCTACAAAAATATGAAAGAATGATAAACAATATTAATAATATAAAAACTTACTGCATAATTTTAAAAAAAAAAAAAACGCAGACAAAAGGTGAATACATTTGGGATTATTTTGAGTTTGAACACCAAATCTTATACATATAAGTGCAAGGACAATGCTATTCAGCCAAATGAGTAGTTACAAATTTTTATACAAATAGTTCAAAAGTTTTGATATCTCGTTTTAAAAGGCTAAGAGAAGTGGAACACTACATTAACGGAAGAAAATGCTCCTCAAAAGTATTAGAAACCATGTTTTGAAATACTAAATCTAGCAAAAATTTAATCACATTTTGAGGAACTGTTGATGAAACAAAAGTAACATTATATTTTGAAAAACTACTGATGAAACAAAAGTAACATTTTGAAGAACTACTGATGAAACAAAAGTCACATTTGAGGAACTTCTGTTGAAACAAAAGTAACATTATATTAACTTTTTCAAGTATTACAAACACTCAATCAATAAAAACAAAAATCACATTACCTAAGTTATGAGTTTTCTTTTAAAATAGAAATTAAGACATGATTCATCTTTATCTTGAATTCCTTCAGAACTTATGAGACTTTACATCAGAAATTGATCACATTTCAATATACTTTGAGACCTTCTCAACCTAAAATTAAATTATAATAAAAAAAATTCTCTATATTCCAAATAATTATTGAAAGTGGACTAATAATAAATAACAATTTTTTTCACATGTTATTTATCTCCATTTCCCAACTTGATTGTATCGTCGTCATATTAATATAATGATTTCTATTACTCTTCCATCAAAAATCATCCATGTTAATAAAGATCATATTAATAAAGATCAATTAAATAATTATTTATTCAACCAAGAAAACAATTTTAAAACTTTAGAAATATTTATATGGAATAGATAAGTGTTCAACTAATATGAGCAGAGCAACCAACTACCAATAATTTTTTGTATTTAAATAATTTTTTTAAAATTTTAACAATTTAGTGCGAATTAACTAAAAAAGTAATGACTTCATCTTAGATACTATTGTTTGTGTTTTTTTCAATAGAGATGTAGCGACTTTATTTTAAACTATTAAAGAAAAATATTTTATCAATTTTTTATAATCTAGTATTAATATCTAATTGTTAATAAATAAAATAAATTATATTTTTAAATTTGAATTAAGTTCTTACTTAATAGTATAGAGAGATTTATTTTAAATTTCAAATGAAAGAAAGTTAGAGATAAAATACAATCATATCGGTTAGAAATAATAATTAACAATTAATAAAAAAAATTTAATTTAATTAAAGAACTCAAAATTCTAAGAATTTGCCACTTGGCCACAATTGCAATTAAAATTGAGTAATTATGGGTCCCACACCATTGTGCTATATATAATAGTATAGATTTGAAAAGTAAAAGTGAGAAGAATTGGAAAAGAAACAATGAGAGAAAAGAAAAGGTGGAGAGGAAGATGAAAACAGAAAATGACAAAAAGTGAAATAATAATGAAAAATAATCGAAATGAGGTGCATTAATATTCTTTTATTATTTTTATTATTATCATCAAGTTAAGTGCTAACTAGAGTAAAGAGGCCTTGAGTTTCTTTTTCAAAAGCATAGAAAGACTTTTTACTTTATTTTATTTTTATAATTTAGGAGAATTTTTAAAGGGCGAGGAAAGAATTTTGTGACTTAAATAGGTTTTAAAGGGCTCTTTTAAAGGATTTATTTTTAAAATTAGTGGAGAATGTTAATTAATTTAAAGCAAATTCAACTAAATTTTTGTAGCATAATTTAGAATTCAAAAATATTCTTGCGGACATGAGGCTTTGATGTACTAAATCAAATACAAATTTTCAATGGAAGATAAATAAAGTTGGATGGAATTTATTCTACTAGGAATAAAATAATGGTTAAAAATGCACTCTCTTTACTCAACCAAACTTTATGCATAATCTTTATTTTCTTAGCATAATATATGTTATGATTAACTGTTGACTGATCCCTGGAATGCAATGTCAATACACCAATGAATATTTCCGTTGTTGCCTGTCTTTTCATTGGCAACTAAGTGGGTGTTTGGTTTCATTTCCAACATTCATACCCACTTTCATTTTCATCCGAAAATAAAAAATAAAAATTATCATTTTCTCTCTATTTTTACTCAAAATATTTTTATTTTTAAATTCTTTCTAAATCTACTCTATCATTCTATTGTTACATCAATCAAATTAAAATTTGATTTGATATAAAGTATCTATTATCATTTTAAAATTAATAATATATATATAATCTACTATATTTTCAACTCTATACCTACTCCAATCATTACTTTCCAACAATTCATCCATACACATTTTCATTTCCATTTCAAAATTATGACTATCTTTTTAATTTTTGAAAATAGTTGATTGGAATTAAAATCAAACATCATCCCGATTTTGAACATAAGATCATCGTTTAGCTCCAAAGTAGTAGTAGCAAATAGTGGGTTGGATTTTATATAGGTTAAAATAGATACGTTGAGTTGTGGGTTTGGTTGAATTTGAAATGTTCCAATAAAAAACAAAAAAAAAATTGATTTAATTTAATTATTTCAAAAAATTAATTCAAAAGACTATATAGTAATATTATTATGCCTTCTATACTCTATTTAATATACGATTTTACAACATAATGAAATAATTTCTTAAATTAATTAATTTTTTTGAATAAATTCATTTTGAACCCAAATTTAATACAACTAATATAAAATCCAACCTGTGCAAACTCATTTGTAAAATATTGAACCCAATCCAATCCAGAACCATGTGGGTTTGGAGTATGGGTTGACACCCGTACTCCAAAGTATAATGGGCCCCAATGAAATTGGACTAATTTTAGTTCCTTCACTTGCATTACCAATATACCATTGCATTGGGGCCTCTCACTTGAGAAAATATTACAAATAGCCAAGGCCCAATTGAGATATTTTTGGTTACTTGGCATTTCGGTTTGTATTGAATTTGAACCTTAAACTTTAAAAAAGGTTAAAAAAAATCGAAAAATATGAATCATTAATATTTAGAGGTCCGGGATGATTTAAAATTTACATAATAGAAAACGGTTTATGATGTAATGTATTTAATTTTAATGTTCACATAAATTTGAAGTTCAACCTTAAAAAAGAAAAGCCAAGGAAAAAAGAGAGGAGCATAAAAAGAGGTGATGGACGAGATATTATTTGTGGCTTCAAAGTTTGAGGGAATGGAAGGGTCTTATTTTGCCACATAACTTGATGGCTGCCAATCATATTCCATTTTTCTGTTCACCAAAAATTAGGAAATTGGGCCATGGATGGATCAAATTTTGGGCTCATATGGGCATGTATGTGGCACCAATTATTTCTATGTAAGAAAGTATTTTATCAGTACTAAAGATATTGTTTTTAATAAGAGCTCGTTTTGCTTAGTGTGTTTGAATTAGATATGACATATATGACTAGAATAAACAGTAGGATTATTGTGTATCTTATTTAATATTTATTTACATATTTTAAATAATTTAATATTCGACTTTGATTGTTTGCTTGATATGATTATCTTATTTGATAAAATATAATTTATTTTCAACTTAAATTGGAAAATATATCACACTTCAAAGCCTTGATACATAAGTCAAGTTTGCCCTTAAGGGCTTGTTTGCTTTATTGGGTAAAGTTTTTATTTATTTATTTATTTATACACGTGCACATCAGGAGTCCGTTAGGGCTCAAACTCCTAACCTCCCACATTATGTAGGAGACTTATGCCGTTAGGCCACAGGCCACTCAGCTTCATTGGATAAAGTTTGATAGATTCATTTTCAAACTTTATTTCTTGTTTGGTTTACATTTTTATGGCCCATGATATCTTTGCAACCCGACATGGTATCATGGGCCAAGCTGCTTTCAACTTTGATCTGATAAATAATGAAAATAACATTCTTACCCTCATAAAAATCATATCCTCAACGCCCTTCTGCCAAAATTTGAAAATTTACCTTTTTAGAAATTAAGATATTTTGGACATTATAAAGTGTAATCACATTGAGTAATCTTGCCAACCAAAGATTAGATAATATTAAGCTTGGGATATTACTAATTTCTAAAATCCAAACAAATAATAGATTACATAGTTTTGGATACTATTTCTAGCTTATATATCACTAGCATATTAATCCCTCTTAATCCTCTATGTCCAAGCAAACAAGCCCTAAATGTATGCCGGACCCTAACTATATCAAGGGCTTCTAAAAACGAACCAAAGATTAGAATTGAGTTGGATTGCGTATTTATCATGTAATATCAAAACAAGCAAACGAGCTCTAACAGAATTTTATTGATTCCTCAATTATTTTTTACGAAACATTTTTCCTTTCACTTTACGGGATTTCAACCTACAATTCATTTATTTGTAATTATGAAAATTTATCACTCCGAGTACTAAAAATATTTTCTGTTCAATAATTTAGTATGTGATATATGAATTTTACATAGCTACTCCACACGTAAATTAACTCTCACAATTATTAAAAGTTGCCCAATTATGTAGAAAATCTTAATAGAATCAGGAAATATGAAGTGTCAAACACGCTTCTATTGGCTAGAGAATATGCGATTACTAAAAGAATCAAACAAGTTGATTTTTCAATTATTTGAACCGATTACGTAAAATATTTAAATATTAATAATATTCATAATTTAATTTTTTTTTATATAAAATAACAACTAAATCATTAAAACTGGCTGTTGGTAGTACCATCGGCCCCCATAATGTCGCAGTTTAATTTAGTGCTATTATGACTTAATTAAAAAAAAAAAGATTATAATTTATTTAGACCCCACAGTCGTACGTAATGTTCATAAATTAAAGTACGATCAATAATAAAGAGTGAAAAGAAAATTAAATTATTAACTTGCATTTGTCGACAGGTCTAGACTTTGCGTATTCGGCGCTCTGTCTCGTCATTTGAAGTTTGTTTATCTACTTGCTACTAATGATGAAATTAAAAAAATGTTTCATATGTCCACAAATAAATAATATATTATGATTTGAAAGGGCAAAAAAAGAAGAAGGTAACGTGCCAAAAAATTATTAGCAAATAAGTTCATAGTGGATCTTGACGTGGGGGGTAATTTGCAATTACTCTTTTTTTGTCCACCATTATAAACTTTTTATATCTAGAAATAAATTAGTAATGATTAAACCTTAAGATGTAGCTAAAAAATGTAATATCAATAGTGTTTTTTTTTTTTTTTTAATCAGAGAGAGTATTATGAATGATGAATTATCATTCCATCAACAAATTAATATTTTTTTATTCTCAATTCAAACAATCAAAGTATAAATTATCAACAATGCATATAAAGCACACACAATGCGGCCATTTGGGGTCGAGCACAAGACCTCCCACATAATAAGGGAGACTGATGTCACTATAACTGAAAGCTACTGGGCATGAAAGATCAATAGTTAATACTAGTTAAAATTGTTAAAAAATGACCTTCAGCTTAACTCAATCTCAAATGCTAGTTTATGATGTGAGAGTCCGAAATCATATATACATACCATAATTTATTTATTTTACTGATATGGGACACTAATAACCCCAAAAGCTAGCCTATGAGGTGAGAATTGCAGAAATCATATATAAATATCACAACTTATTTATTTTATCGATGTGGGATGCTAACAGAAATCTTCTACTGTATGAAACATTAATTTTAATCACCTAGAAAGAATCGTGCTAATGCTCTTCCAGTCACAGGCAACGGACAGCCCTTCGGATAAAGCAAAAGGTTCAATCTAACACTTATTAATCAGTCAACTCATCCCAAAAGTTTCATCTGAATACAAATTGATTATTTGAATTAAACTTGCTGCTCCATTTGTATATTTGCTTGACTTTCTTATTAAGGGCCTATCTTATATATAAATAAATACAAAATGCATAATAGAATCTTGCAATTGAAATTGTTTTGCAGACCAATAGATGGTTTGGCCACTGTACACCTAAGAAGTAAAAACCAATAGTACTTTCACAATTATTTAACGCACCAGGACCACCAAGCATAGGCAGTTTAGATTTGTTTTTTGGAGGTATTTTTATTTTTTAATTAAAAAAATAATGAAAAATTACTTATAGATGTGTTTTTAAAAATAAAATGTTGTTTGAATATTTTGTTTAAAATGTAATGATTATGTAGGTTGAAAATGAATTGTATTTGAAAAATATAGTGTTTTGTATTAAAAGTCGTATAAATATGAATAGAAAAAAATAAAAAATGAAAATGAAGAGAGTGTGTAATAATGTGTTTGGAAAAGTATATTGAAAATAAAAACAAAAACAAACGGGCTGTTTAAAGCCATTGTGTTGGCTATTCGTATTTGGTAAAGGCTAATAAGTAACTTAGCTCACAACGACAGGCCTGCGATATAGTATCATAAATCAAAATCCCAAACATCTCATGTTGTCTTATTTATGGCCGTTTTCCTCTTTTACAAGAATTTCTTGAAAAACGATTTACATATCTAATTGAGCCGCATTTCCATCATACGTAAGTAAACTGACTTTTATAGTCTGGTAAAACATCAATATACATCATTAATGCCGTATACCATAGTATAAAAACAGGAAATTTTCTTCTTTCTTGTTTCTCAGTTTTCTACTCGTTCCCACGCTCCTTTCTTGCCAGGTATTTCCTTGCCGGCAAACTACCACTATATATCCCAATTATAAGTTAATAAACCCGTTATTCAATTTACAATCTCCTCCTGAAGATGCCGAAAATCTAGCCTCAAGTCCCGTGTAATTTGTTTTTCCAACAACCTGAGCATTTCGATTCTACATATGCTCATGTTGGTTGTAAACTTGTTCCTGATATGTTTCTCAATCATATGCTTAACATTTCTGGTCCGGATATTTCTACATCGGACTGCTCTCATATATGTAGTGAGGAAATGGGCAGAGTGGGTCGACGACAGAGTTCACGCTCATCAGCACTTTAAGGTTCCCGAGTTGAATGATTCCACCCAGCAGGAGAACCAGTTTTACCGCCGAGTTTTGCTCTACGTGAACTCCTTGCCTGCCTTAGAAGACTCTGATTTCACCAACCTCGTCGCCGGGAAAAAGCCAAACGACATCGTCCTGTCCCCCGACGATGATCAGGTAATCCACGACACTTTCCTCGGAGCCCGCGTGTCATGGGTTAATAAAATTCAAAGAGATGGTAAGAACCAGGTTGTTTCTCGGAGCTTCGTGCTGAGAATTAAGAAAAAGGATAGGCGAAGAATCGTTAAACCTTATCTTCAACACATACATACAGTTTCTGATGACGTCGAGCAGAGGAGGAAAGAGTTGAGGATTCATAATAACAGCAACGGGAAATGGAAATCCGTTCCGTTCAATCACCCTGCCAGTTTCGACTCGCTTGCAATCGACCCGGATTTGAAAAGCAAAATACGATTCGAATTGGAAACGTTTCTCGGGTCCAAGCAGTATTACCACAAGATAGGCCGGGTTTGGAAACGGAGCTATCTCCTGTACGGCCCTTCCGGCACTGGAAAATCCAGTTTCATCGCAGCCATGGCAAATTATCTCAATTACGACGTGTACAACGTCAATTTGTCTCAGGTGGTCGATGATGCAGATCTCAATGCACTCCTGTTGCAAACCTCGTCTAAATCTCTGATCGTTGTCGAGGATTTGGATCTTTATGTTTCGGAGAAATCGACGACGCGTATTACGCCATCAGCTTTGCTGAATTTCATGGACGGAATATTGAATTTTCACGACGAGAGGATTATGATTTTCACGATGACTATTAAAGATGGTATCGATTCAGCTTTGCTGCGGCCTGGAAGAATTGATGTGCACATTTATTTTCCTATGTGCGATTTCAATTCTTTTAAATGTTTGGCCAGCAACTATTTAGGTGTCAAGGAACATAAACTATTCCCACAAGTGGAGGAGATCTTTCACAGCGGCGCAACAATGAGTCCGGCGGAGATCAGCGAGTTGATGCTGGTGAATCGAAGCTCGCCGAGCCGCGCTTTGAAATCGGTGATTTCGGCTTTACAATCGAGCGGTAGGAACGGCGGCAAGGTTGTACCGCTGGTCTGCGACAGTGCAGCGTCATCTCCAGCGCCGCCTTCTGTGGCTGAGGACTCCGATGGCGCCGCCTGGAAGGACACCGTGCCGAAGGAGTTTCGGAAATTGTATGGACTATTGAAGTTGAAGAGCTGCAGGAAACCTGTACCCTTAGATCATGACTCCGAAATGATCCAACGGTGACAAATATCATAATAAAATCCCCCCTACCCCACCCCCCTTTCTATTCAAGTTAGCAATTATACGAAATTTTAGAAACATTGGATATCCTATAGCAAATTAAGAGGTTTTCATTTTTCCTTGTTTGTTTTTCCCCCCGAATTACATATTTGTGGTTTTTATTGGGTTGTAAAAGAGGGCTCGTCTCTTAATTAAGTAGGAGATATGGGCTGATTGGTTTTATTTTCATTTCTAATTTTTATTTTCATTATTTCTAAAATTTGAAAAACTAGTTAGTGAATATGAGTTTGCAATTACATATTTGTGGTTTTTATTGGGTTGTAAAAGAGGGCTCGTCTCTTAATTAAGTAGGAGATATGGGTTGTTTGATTTTATTTTCATTTTCATTATTTCTAAAATTTGAAAAGCTACTTAGTGAAAATGAGTTTGTAATTACATATTTGTGGTTTTTATTGGGTTTTAAAAGAGGGATCGTCTCTTAATTAAGTAGGAGATATGGGCTGTTTGGTTTTATTTCCATTTTCAATTTTTATTTTCATTATTTTTAAAAGTTGAAAAGCTACTTAGTGAAAATGAGTTGAAAATTAGTTTGTATTTAGATAAACTGTTGGAAATATAATGATTATGTTGGTTTTAAGATGTTGTAGGTGGAGAGAGATAGAAATAATGGAATAGAAAGAGAATATATATATATATATATGTTATTTGAAAATGTGTTTTCAAAATGAAAATAATGTTGGGTGAAAATTTCTAAAAAGTGATGGTTTTCATTTTTAAAATAGCAAAAAATGAAAAAAATGATTATGGAAATAAAACCAAACGGGTGATCAATAATTATGATACCAAATAACTAAGGAATGCCCTAAGTTCTTGACAAATAATAATAAATAAAAAAAAGGGAAAAAAATTGATGAAATACTACATCATATAATTTTTATTAATCATCACAAAATGAATATAACTCTACTACACGTGTTGAGCAATCGCTTAAGAAGTGAATCTTCATAACTAGGATTATTATAGTATTGTTTGGACAGAGTTATTTGGTAAGTACAATTATTACTGATGATGATGAAATGGAGCCAGATTTTGTTCAAGAGCTGGAACTTAGAAGGACAGGTCTTCTTGTATTGGTTGGTCATTATTCGTGACGATGAAATAACATGATTTTGCTTGTTTTAAGTTTTGAGCTGTCTTTGTCTCCATATTTCACCTAGTTCCAGACATTGCATCAGAAACTTTGGTAATAAATCAATGTTTCAGGCGTCTATATCATTTGCAGATCTCAGAGACTTTTTTTGGTCGATCATACCTTGTGAAGTTTGGGATTATCGTAACACATAACAAAGTTAAGCAAACTGAATTTACGTATAGTTTTTCTCTTTGTCTTATAAGTTCTGGAACTGAGTCTTGTGAGAAAGGCACGCGCAAATATGGCTGTCTGTTCCATGATTGTGTCTGTTTCTTTCCTAACACATTGTGCCCTAAACTATGAGACTTGCTGTTTAAAATTGGCCACTTTTTGCACAGTATCTCACTTGTAATCATGTTGAAAGTTGAAACTTACTTTTATCCTACCTACGCAAGATTAAGATATTGGTAAAAGTTGAGACGGGGTGAAATAATAGTAACAAATTTACTAAGGCTTTGTTTGGTTACATTTTGAAAAAACAAAAACATTTTGGGAAAACAATTTTGTTTTCCCAAAATGTAATCAAACATATAATTTACTTTTCTCCCAAAATAATCATTATTAATCCCAAAATA
This sequence comes from Jacaranda mimosifolia, assembly GCA_018894105.1. Taxonomy (NCBI): domain Eukaryota; kingdom Viridiplantae; phylum Streptophyta; class Magnoliopsida; order Lamiales; family Bignoniaceae; genus Jacaranda; species Jacaranda mimosifolia. The sequence continues at coordinate 14,804,640 of CM032120.1, read as the reverse complement.
CCCCTTTAAATCAATTAATTTAATAACAAAATCCCCATATACATATCATAATATTATATTATTATTTTTACAATTAAAAAAATCATATTTAATCATCACATATACATATTATATATTTTATTATTATTTTTACAAAAAAAAAATACTATTCAATTCCATTTTCATACAAAAATCCAAATAAAAAAATATTGATTTGACTGTTATAATAGAATTTGTCTCCTCTCAAAACATAAACAAACATACCAAATTTTCTCAAAATAATTTTCTTACTTTTTTCAAAATATAAACAAACATACATCACATTCTCTAACACAAATTTTACATTTTCCAATCCTACTCCCAAAACATATAATCCAAAACACATAATTCATATCCAAACATTACCCAAGATCTCGAGGCCTGTCAGCAAAATTGAGTTCAAAGGTAAAATCATTTCCTGCAAAACAGCTACGGATGGACATCTGGGTTGCAAAAATCTTTTCATTAATAATTCAAATACTGTGGAGAAAAAAATCCTAGTGTATTGAATAACATAAAAATATTTCCATAAGAAAGATTAAGAATCTGAAATTAATATAAGCATCATATATATATATATATATATATTCTTTGGGAATAGTAAATGCAAGAAGGCAACAGGTATCAACCATCATTTTCCAGTCTCATTGTCTTGGACCAGAAATGAGACAACCCTTTTTTCAGTAATATACAACATTTAATACTTCAGAAAACAATAAATTCCACCTCTCTCAAAAGCCAAGAATCAGCAAGAACAGCTAGACAACTTCTTCATCTCACTAACTTCAAAATCAGCACTCGATATTGTGTCGATTTTTAACCCCTTAAGCAGCCCCCCATTACTCAGGTTTGGCTTTACAATATTGCTGCTATCTAATGCCTTCTTGGAGACCACATTGTGGATTTCCTCGAGCAGTTTAAAGAATGCTGTTTCCACATTTTCACCACTAAGTGCTGAGGTTTCAAAGAAATATAAACCTTGGTTTTCTGCAAATTCCACAGCATCCTCAGTGGGAACTGTCCTCAAGTCCACAAGATCAGCTTTATTACCAATCAACATAATCACAATCGAATTATCAGCATGAGCCCTCAGCTCCTCAACCCATCTAGCCACATGATCAAAGCTCTGTCTTTTTGTGACATCGTACACCAACATTGCCCCTAGAGCCCCCCTGTAGTATGCACTTGTCACTGCCCTGTACCTGGTCGGAATTTTATCACCATAACCAGACAATAATTACCCTAATTCTGATCAAGCACAGAAAGAAAAGAAAAAAAAACTCCACAATTATAGCCAAACATCCCACTAAATTTAACAGCGATTGAAAGAATTGTAATCCATGGATCATCTTATGCGGTAAGTTCTCCATTTTCTTTGTCTGCTTAAGGACAAGAAAATGGATTTATGTTAAAAAAAACAAGCATCATTATGGTTTGGGTTGCAATCAAATAATTACTGTATGACTGACAAGTCAAATATTCAAGATATGGATCCTCTGCAAGAAGATAAGAACAATAAATAATTTGTGCAGAACAGGATAAGATAAAACGAAGCAAACCTCTCCTGGCCAGCAGTGTCCCAGATCTGAGCCTTAATAACTTTGGACTTGATGTTTACAGTTCTTGTCTGAAACTCAACTCCAATGGTGGATTTTGAGTCTAAACAGAACTCATTCTTTGCAAACCTGGAGAGAAGCTGAGTCTTCCCCACGGCTGAGTCCCCAATCACCACCACTTTGAACACATAATCTATCTTGTCTGGCCCATTTTCTATGTGACCCTCGATTTCACTTCCATTCATTTCTTGATTCATTTTTTTCTTTTGCACCAATTCAAAAAGCACAGAAGAAGAGAAAATCCTGGTCTTTTCTTTCCACTAGTTTTCAACCTTTTCAACTTTGAATGCTTTTTTGCTAGCCTAAGACTTGTTTGTCTAGTTGGGGTAAGTAAGGTTGATTAAATAAGGGAGAAAAGATGGCCACTCAAAGACAATGACTCTTTTCAATCAATGTATAAATGCATTCACGACACTGTACTGTGGAGTAATCAGCCCTCACTTTTTACACAACGATGACTATTATTGTGCCTGTTCAATTAAAAACTTATTTATTGATAAATAATAAAGCCATTAAATGAATACAGAGCAGGAAAAATTGTTTGTAGCGTTTACATTTTTCCGCATTAAATTCTATAAAGAAGCAAACAGAAGTAGTTCTACAAACATCCATTTTTCAGTTTTACCAGAAGCCTTAATGGGCAAAGATTCCTCTGCCTCGAACAATTGTTCTTGCAACTTTATCTTATTTTTAGGCCAAATGCCGGGATTAATGTAATTGCAATCCAAAAGCGCATTAGATAATGAAATCCCTACTGTTAACAATTATACTTACATGTTACAATTTGACTCAAAATTTTTGTGGGGTGGAATGGCAATTTTTTAGGACAATCTTGTTGCCTGTGGGGCACATCAATTTATGTTGGTGGTTTGACTGTCGTGGTATCCTTGGACTGACGCGAGGGTCCCTGGTTGGATCATGTTCTTTTACTTTTAGCTTAACAAGGAAAGTTTTCTCCTTATTTTTTTACTCCCACCATCAATTTTTATGTAAAAACATTTGCACAAACTGTTTTTTTCTGGCCTCACAGGGATGAATCCTCTCCCTCTGGGCTGCAGTTAAAACTGTTGAGTTAAAAACATTGTGAAAATTGTGGAGTCAAAAGTATTTGCAGTGCAGAGAGGAATGCCACAATGGTGGCACCGACAGTTCCTGGGACACAAATTCTTTTCATAGGATAATCCGCAAGCACATTTAATGTTTATAAAAGAATAGAAAATATTTGTAACAAAAATTAATGAATAAAAATTAGAAAGAACAGCAAAAAGAAAATTAAATGACTTTTAATTTAAAAAACCCATGTTTTGCGTGGAAGCAAAACTTAACAATGCTAGCGTTCTGCTCTACCAGGTCCTAATCCACATCCTCCAATGGATACAGCTTTAATTTTCTCAATATCCGTTGATAGAATTTTCTTTTTAATATATTATAATCATTCATCTGAATACATATTTTGTATGGATGCGTTTAGCATAAAAAATTAGAACTTAAAGACTTCTTGTCTGAAAAAAACCAAGACTTAAGACTAGTTAGGTAATCAATTATTAGCTTTGAAAGATAATAAATGAACAGTATTCGGGTGACTAAAATGCCATCAGGAGGAAGGTATGCAAAAAACTTGTATTCAGGGAATTGAGAGTGGATCGGATCATGGGCCTAACTGGGCTCTTGTCTGCCCATAAGCTTTTTTTAAGTGGGCCAAGAAAGGAAGGCCTGCTTGTTTAAAGAAAAGATACAAAAGAGTCTGCCCATCATTGGGCTCTTGTCGGCCTAGAAGCTGTTATTAAGTGGGCCAAACAAGAAAGTGTCTTGCACAAGAAGATTAAATGAAATTGCCAATGCTTAATGATCTCCCAAGGTCTTGTTTTGTTTTGTTTTTATGCACATCAGGAGTTTGTTATGGTTCGAACTCCTAACCTTCCATATTATGTGGAAGACTTGTACTGTTGGACCACAAGCCACTCGGTTAATGATCTCCCTAGCTTACGTAGTGGGTGATAATATGTACATTTTTATGTTCAATTTTGTTGGTTTGTTCACTCAATATTGGACTTGCGATTTCCAGTAAAAAGAGAATATCAAATTTTGGCATTGGCAGTCAAATTCATATCCCTTTCCTGAAATCCCTTCCCAATTTACTCTCCTCAATCTCTTGGACATAGTTCATCACTTGTGCATTAAAATGCATCTCCTTTTCTACTTGTCTTAAAATCTACCCCTTTTAAATGAAAATTGCTAATCAAATCACAGAAAAGGTAAGAAGTTCTGAAGGATCTTTTACATCCAATTGGACAACCAAAAGCAATCGTATCAAGAAAAGAACAACCGAAAACAAATTCTTTATGCCATCAATACTATAAATACACTTGTTGGTGGCTTGTAATAGGTGGACCCTTCTGTTTTTCTGGTATTTTGTGGCTGCTAAGAGGTTTATCCTCACCTCTCATTGGCCTCACAACCTCCCAGATATCCAAAACTTTGTTCACTCCTAAACATGGATACCCTGTCAGGCTCCGTTTCCACCTTCAGAATCCCCAGCCTTCATCCAAAATCTCCTGAACTTCACCTTTTCAAGAACCATCTGCCTCAACAATCCCCCTTAATTTCATCCACTAGCAAAACAAAAACATCTAAAGTATCAAACAAAGCCACTACTTTTACCACCCAAAACAACTTGATCAATCCTCCATTTGTTACTTCACCTCATGCAGCTTTACCACTCAAACAATCCTCAAAGCCACAATTCCAACAAAGGGCATCCACTGGCTATGCCGTTGCACTCTTAGACTTAGCACGTTCAGACAACGTGCTGGAAGCTGTGGAGAGGGATGTGAAGAGGCTGTCCAAATGGCTGTTCAACGAGCAACTCCAAGCTATAATCACCAACCCTTATGTGGGAAAGAAAGAAAAGGGAGATATAGTGAAAGAGATTGTTAAAAAGGGCAAGTTTCAGAAGCATTTGGTGAGGTTGGTGAATTTGTTGGCTGAGAAAAGTAAGGTTGAAATGCTTAGTGAAGTGTTGATGGAATTTGGAAGGATTTATGATGAACTGAGTGCCTCTACTACTCAACTGGTTCTGGTTTCATCTGGGGCAAAGATAAGGGAAAATCAAGTGCTGAAAATTGCTAAGAGGGTCCAAAAGCTTACTGGGGCTGTGAAGGTGAAGGTGAGGCAACTTGTTGATGAAAGATTGCCATCATTTGCAGTGTAACTTCAAGCTGAAGTACTTTCAAACTGCAGCATTTTCAAGAGTTCAGCATTCAACATAGCTACATGAATGTGTATCTTAATTATGTTTGATGTAATAAATAATCTACCAGAGATCCTTCTGACTGTATGTTATTATTTTCTTGCTATAATTTGCATCATGAGTTGACGAGGAACACTTCTTTTGAGATGCGTATCATACATATGATGAATGGCTATTGTAAAGAGCTACGGATTGGTAGGGGCAGCGGCCACTAAAATCTATATAAAAATATATATATATATATATATATAAACTCATATACTATTGAATTGTGATTCATATTTTATAAGATATAACCTCACTCCCCCCATATGAGTATGACCGGCAGAGCAAAAATTAGCTAAATTACAGTTTACGAAAGATAGCAGGGCATGTGGTTTCTATATATGGTTTTAAGAAATTTTCACCTCTCCAATTAGCTTTTGTGGTAAGTTAGGCCTAAGAGCCATCCATTACTGATATTGGGTTAATCAATGTTGTTGGACTACCATTTCATGTTATTCCACTCTCTAGATGTTCATTCTTGGGCATGCGCAGGGTGTATTCGTGTCCCATATAGGTATATAATAAATAAGTTATGATCTCTATATAAGATTTTGAACAATTCTTATATCTTAAACTAACTTTTGAGGCGAGTTAGGTCCAAGGTCATTCCTTAACAAGAAACTTCCCGCCTCGGGGGATGAGACCTGATCTGATAATGACAATGAAGGGACTTGGTGTTCTTGTATAGTCAACTTGAAATTTCTCGTCCAAAGCAGGATGAAGAAAATTCTTTTCCTCAGATTTTCCTGGAAAGGCTGGTCCAAAGTATTTTAAGTCGTAATATGTAGTCCAGCTGTTATGTACATTTACGTTTACGATATTGTTTCTGCGTATTACTGCCGGCTCTTAATGAAAACAACATCTATATATAACACATCCGCGTTTCACTAATACACACTTATCAGAATCAAATGTGAGTATTTTGGTTTTGACTTGGTAGTTTTTGGCCATTTTATTTATTATGGACCTAAGAAGACGCGTGTCCCACGAAACGTCTTTTGTCAAACGCGTCTTTGGTCCGCCAAATGGCAGCACGCTATATGCTAATTACAAAACAACTACGATTATTGCACAACGTTTTTTTGCAATGGCTATGGTTCAATGAATGACTCAATGCTTCTACTTCCTGTTGTTCACACTGCGTCAACCCTTATGCCCCGATGAGGGCAAACCTAAAGACAATGAACAGTAACAGTAACAAAAACTTCTTCTAGCGGCAGTGTGTGGATATAATAACAGAAGTTTTCAATCGCCAGCGTATTTGAACAATCGACCCCTGAATCCTGCTAGTATATTTTCATGCTGTCGAATTGTTTTCTTGGGCTCCCCTCTGGTGGACCGCTTTACATGCAGGCCGGTGGATTTAGTATCCTCCATCACAATTTCGTAGCACCATCCTGGAAATTCTGCTCATAATGGTAATCATATCGTGCAAATTTCCCTTGTCCTTCTACTTTAGCCTAGTCCTACTTTTAGATGGTCTTCTAGCTGCTGTTGATCAATATGATACAGCCACTTTCTGGGGGAAGGAAAAGTCTTTGTAGGTATACCCAAGTCAGCCTTCTTGTTTCTGAGCTCAAAAACATTTGCTTTTTTCTTGAACTGGTGTTGACTTTTATGGTCTTCGTGCAGCTATGAAAAGATAAAAATAGAAACCCACCCCAAGATGTTACATTTTGCATCTATGTGTTGTAATTAGAGTCTGTGGTTTTTACTATATGCTTTGCATATTAGGCCGTGTTGATCTTTTAGTCTCTAATATAGAATCGGAAGATCTTTGTTTGGGTGCAAAAATTTAGAAATGCTTTGAGGGCAATATGAAAATTTAGGGATGGCCCGAATTATTTTTCGAATTTCATCCTTAGTTAAGCTTTACCCCATTAATTCTTTACCTCACAATGACTTGAAAAGTAGAAAAAGCTTTCCTTGCTGCAGTTTTCAGCTTTTCTGCTCAATTGATGAGATATGATTATGTGATTATTTTGACTGGTGATCTTGGATGTGGCTTCTAAATGTAGGTACTCTTGAGGCACTGTAAATGAGATTGCTGAACCTTTCCAAGTGGAGCTGAGGCGAGCTGTTGAGTTGGGTGGATTTCCTCTCACGAGATTGGTAACAATGGATGGACGTGATAACTAATTCCTCTGTTGGTCCACTAATGGAAGGCATCTCACAGATTATAGAGGCCATCATTGAGTTAGTAGTAGCCTCAGATAATGTCCTCATTGAGAGGAAGCACTTTGCAGAACTCTCATCTTACTTGGATGGGATCATTCCTCTCTTGCGCGAATTGAATAAGAAAGACATCAGTGCTTCTGAAGGCTTGCAAAATTTTGTGGAGATTCTGAACCATGAGACCAAAGAGGCAAAGAAACTAATAAGGGATTGCAGTGAAAGGAACAGGTTTTATCTCTTTGTGAATTCTCGATCAATTGCCAAGCACATTGAGCATATTACTAAAGAGATTAGCCGTGCAATCAGTTGCATTCCTTTTGCCTCTTTAAATATTTCATTGAAGATCAGGGAAGATATTGACCAGCTTGTCAGTAAAATGCTGAATGCTGAATTCAGAACTGCAGTGGCAGAAGAAGAGATTTTGGAGAAAATAGAAATGGGCATACAGGAAAGGAATACTGATCGTAGCTATGCCAATAATTTGTTGGTTTCAATTGCAAAGGCCATTGGAGTTTCAACTGATCGTTCAGCATTGAGAAGGGAATTTGATGAATTCAAGAGTGAAATAGAAAATTTATGGGTGAGGAAAGACAAGGCTGAAGCCATACAGATGGATCAAATAATTGCTTTGCTAGAAAGGGCCGATGTAGCATCATCTCTTGAGGATAGAGAAAAGAAATACTTAACAAAGAGACAATCTCTAGGCCTGCAGCCATTAGAACCTCTCATGTCATTTTATTGCCCCATTACTAAAGAAGTTATGGTTGATCCTGTGGAGACTCCTTCAGGGCATACATTTGAGAGGAGTGCTATAGTGAAGTGGTTATCAGACGCAGATGAACCATTATGTCCCTTGACTTCAACTCCATTACACATTTCGATGCTGAGGCCTAACAAAACCCTGAGGCGGTCCATTGAGGAGTGGAAGGAGAGAAATACCATGATAATTGTTGCTTCAGTGAAGTCTAGACTATCATCAGGAGATGAGGAAGAGATGCTTCATTGCCTGGAACAGGTGAAGGATCTTTGCGAAGAAAGAGAGATTCACAGAGAATGGTTGATTTTGGAGAATTACATACCAAGTCTCGTCGAGCTTCTTCGGGTGAAAAATCGGGATATTAGGAGTCAAGCTCTTCTCATCCTTTGCTTGCTGGCAAAGGACAATGATGATGCTAAGGTACTTATCTTAGTTTAATGGTTTTAGTTTGAGATCAAATCGTATGCCTGCCTATTACAACTATGAACTTATGTTCTAAAAAAGGAGTGTGGGTTGTATGTTGCAGGAAAGAATAGCCAAAGTTGAGGATTCCATTGAAACAATTGTTAAGTTTCTTGGACGTCGCATTGGGGATAGAAAATTCGCTGTGACATTACTACTGGAACTCTCAAAATGTGAATCTGTGCGTGGCTGCATCGGTAAGGTCCAGGGCTGCATACTTCTTCTGGTAACTATGTTAGGCAATACTGACCCTCAAGCTGCCAGAGATGCAAAGAATGTTTTGGACCATCTTTCTTACTCTGATGACAATGTTATCCTCATGGCAAAGAATAATTATTTCAAATATCTTCTTCAACGTCTTTCTTCAGGTATGTTTCTTTCATTTTTTTTCTCTCTCTTAGATGCTGAATCTGAGGGTGTCTATTCTGCTTTGGAATACTTCAACCTCAACTGATAGGTCCTATGGAAATGTGATGTCTCTTAGCAACTCTGACCTTGAAAGTTGATGCATCAATTTTATTCATGGTAGGTTCTGATGATGTTAAGAAGATAATGGCAAAAACCTTGGGGGAGATGGAATTGACTGATCATAACAAATCATCCCTAGTTGAAGATGGTGTCTTGGATTTACTTCTTGTCTTAGTCTTGCATGACGATGTTAAAATGAAAACAGTAGCCATTCAAGCTCTTCTGAATCTTTCAAGCTTAAAAAAGAATGGACAGGAGATCATAAAAAAAGGGGCAGTCCGTCCATTATTGGACATTCTCTACCGCCAAACATCATCACAAAGGTTGCGTGAACTAGTGGCAGCTACTATTGCTCATCTTGCCCAATCAACTATACCTGAAGGTTCTGATCTGATGCCAGTTCTGATTTTGGAATCTGATGAGGATATTTCTGAACTCTTTTCCTTCATTAATCTGGCTGGTCCTGCTCTTCAGCAGAACATTCTCCGGGCTTTTCATGCCATGTGTCTATCTCCATCTGCTGCTGTTGTTAAGTCAAAACTAAGAGAGGTAAAAATTGTGCCCAGAGAGTAACTTCTGTTTTCATCTTTTGCATATCACAAATGCAGCATGTATTATGAGTAAGTTGTGGTCTTCTGTACCAATTAGGATGTAATCTAACTTTTGCCTGATTGATTGCCTTCACAGTGCTCAGCTGTGGACATGTTGTTTCAATTATGTGAGCTTGATAACATCATCATACGTGCAAATGCTGTTAAGCTGTTATGTTGCTTAACCGAAGACGGTGATGAAGCCATAATCGTTGAGCATGTGACCCAAACTTCCATTCAAACCTTGCTCAAGATTATCAAAACTTCTGATGATGAGGAAGAAGTTGCCTCTGCATTGGGTACAATTGCTAACCTTCCAAAGTCCACTCAAATCTCCGAGTGGCTTTTGGGATCTGGAAATCTCCCTACGGTATTTGGTTTCCTTCCTGATGGTAAGAATAGTGTTCACCAAAAACATCATCTCATAGAGAATGCCGTGGGAGCCATATGTCGTTTGACCATCCAAACAAGCCTGCAATCACAGAAGAAAGTAGCAGAAGCTGGTGTTATCCCCTTGCTGATAAAGATGCTGGAGGTGGGGACCAGCTTAACAATCAGGCGAGCCGCCATTTGTCTTGCTCAGCTTTCCGGGAGTTCCCCTAGGCTGAGTAGGCAAATTTCAAGGCGTCAAGGTTTTTGGTGCTTCTCAGCTCCACCAGAGGCAGCTTGCCCTGTTCACCAAGGACTTTGCACGGTGGAATCATCGTTTTGCCTATTAGAGGCTGGTGCAATTGAACCTCTTATTCGGGTACTTGGAAATCCAGATCCTGGAGCCTGTGAAGCTGCTGTAGATGCACTCCTGACTTTGATCGATAATGAAAGGTTGCAAAACGGTTCCAAGGTGCTAGCTGAATCAAATGCCATGCCTGCTATGATCAAATTAATTAGCAGCCCTTCTGCCAGTTTGCAGGAGAAGGTTTTGAAGTCTTTGGAGAGGATATTTCGGCTGGTGGAATATAAGCAAAAGTATGGACATTCAGCTCAGATACCTTTGGTGGACTTGACTCAAAGGGGAAACAGCAGCTTGAAATCTTTAGCAGCCAAGATACTTGCTCAGCTAAATGTGCTTCATGATCAGTCTTCTTATTTCTAAAGGGAAATCATTTTCTTTCCATCTCATGTTTGCTGAATATCCCAGCTTTGTAGACTTGCCATTCTTCTCATATGCAGATAGAATTTGGGCTTCTCGAGGGAAGGAAAATTGGCAACGGACAATGATCACACAGGATATGAGTGGCTTCATCAGGTGATCAAGCTAAAGGTATGTAGCAGGTGGAGCAAAAGAACTAAAGTTTCTGTTGTGTTGATCAATTTTTCGTTCTGCATTCTTTCACATGGAAGCCTGGTTGGTTAATTACTCGAAGTGGGATTATAGAAAAGCCACTGCCGATCGGCCTTAGTGAAGTCTGGCCCGTTATAGATCATAGTGAAATTCTTTTGTAGCAGATAGCCATTTGTATTTTTATGTTTCAAAAAGATAGTGAATATTTATTGTATATGTAAAATTTTCCCAGTTCAACTAAAACTCCTGTACACATTTTAGTCCAGTAGAAGCACTTGTATAATTTTATGATTCTTTCCAGTATTAATGCAAAGGCAGGCAGATGCGAAGCAATGTAATTGGCATGGATATTTCTGTTGAATAGCGGAAAAAATTCAACTACATTATCACAACAGGCTTATGTAACCCCAAAAAGACATACTAATGATTACATATCTTCATTCATCCAACTACACATCATGACTACATATCATGTGCACATGTTTCTTCATTGGCAGCACTGAGTGTCAAAGAATGGATCTTAAACCTAACTCACCTCAAAAGTTAGCTTAAGAGATGAAGATTGTCCAATGCCATATATAAGTACCACAATTTATTAATTTTACTGATGTGGAGCACTAACACTAAGACACCAACTCAATGAAGAAAAACTAAAATATTTCTTACTAGAAAAACTATGCTTTCTTTACTTTTGTCCTCGACAGTTCCTTCCCTCCCACAAATTTAAGAACTTCGTCTATAAGAATGACTGGGGCTGACACCAAGACAACAAGGAGCCATTCGTTTAAACTCAGTGGAACCACGCCAAACACATTTGCTAGGAAAGGAACATATAGAATTAAACAGTGTAGACCAAGAGAGACTGACATGGCTACAAGAAGCCAAGGATTTCTCCATGGTGGCATTCTGATCAAGCTGTTGTCTTCTGAGAGGGCATTGAGAGAATTAAACATTTCAATAGCAACCAGCACAGAAAGAGACAGAGTCATCGCCTTCACTTTGCCAACAGAAAAATAATCACAGGGGTTCGAGAAAGTAATTAGACGGCCACCAACAACTGTGAATGGAGATGCAGTAAAGTTCTGCCATGATGAGCATTCCCCCCAGTTGCGAAGCTCAGATAGTTGAACTAGTGTATGCCCATCATCCACTAGGTTTATACCAAGAAATGAAGCCTGAGTGTACCACAAGATGAATACTCCAACAGTTGCAATGCCAACATAAGAACCAATCACCTGCCAACATTTCCACCAAAATAGTGAGATAATAGAACAAAAAAAAACTAAAACTATGCCAAGAAGGTAATAAAAACAGACCATATAGCGGAAGAGAATCCAAGAGTTAATGAGAGGATCATTGCTCTTCCGGGGTGGCTTTTGCATAATATCAACATCAGCAGGGTTAAATCCAAGGGCTGTGGCAGGTGGGCCATCTGTAACCAAATTCACCCACAGAAGCTGCACAGGTATCATACATTCTGGTATTCCTAGAGCAGCAGTCAAGAATATGGATATAACCTCTCCAACATTAGATGAAATCATGTATCTGCAAATGAAAGATTTTGAAGATATCTCTATCAACAAACCTTAAACTAAAACATATAGAATCTATAGTTTTTGTGTTGGCAAGTCCAAAAAGACATAAAAGGGCTCTAAAGTTCCTAATCTTCCCTGTGGTTTGTGTTTTTTGAGCTGGCTAGTTTGAGCTCGTACGAGCTGCTTATACCTGATAAAAGCTTTCATGTTGTTGTAGATCGAACGACCCTCAGAAACAGCTGACACAATTGTGCTGAAATTATCATCTGCCAACACCATATCTGATGCTTCTTTGGCCACCTATATATAGAGCATGAGGGAGACAAAATGAATAACTGTATTTTAGTTTCAAAAAGGTATTACTTAGACCTTTGATGAGAGAACAAAACACTAAAGTAAGGTATATATAGCATTGTCACCTCAGTTCCAGTAATCCCCATAGCTATTCCAATATCAGCAAGTTTTAGGGCAGGTGCATCATTGACTCCATCCCCAGTCATTGCAACAATTTCTCCCATATCTTTGAGCATCCTCACAATATCTTGCTTGTGTCTAGGTTCAGCTCTTGAAAAAACCTTTCCCCCAGGCTTCAACAGAATATCAATTTGTTGTGAAGAAGAAAGAGCCATAAACTCTTTACTAGTGAAGCTTCTTCCTTGGAGATCATCGCCTTCAGAAAATAACCGAATTTCCTTACAAATGGCCTCAGCTGTGGACTTGTTGTCTCCAGTTATCACCATGACCTTGATTCCGGCTCCTTTGCAATCCTCAATTGCTTTGTAAACTTCCTCGCGAGGAGGGTCCTGTCATTTTAATTGTTCAACGGAACTCTTTTGTAACTATGAAATATAAATCTGTATAGTGTGCATAGACGTACTCACCCTTATACCAACTATCCCTACAAAAATGAGGCCACTTTCTATGAAGGAATAGCATGAAGGATCAAGCAACCTCTTATGTGCTGGATGACTCTGAGAGTAGTAGTCAGAAAGCTCTCCCAAATCATCTTTATATGCCAAGCCTAAGCATCGCAAACCCTTTGAACTCATTTCCAAGAGCCTTAACAGCAATAATTGCCTACATGGTTCATCGATGGGGAAAGTAGATCCATCCGCCAGTTGCACATAGGAACTACGCTCCAACAAACTCTCAACAGCACCCTGCATGATTAATGTGTATAAAAGAAGTAAAATAGTCTAGAACATTGGATAAATGAGGCAATCAAAACAGTAATGTCTATCTGTTCCTTCTGTTGTTATAAATCCACATACTGCACCAAGAGGCAAGTCTGAGAAATTTAGCTATGCATTTAACAAATAGAGTTACCTTGACAAGAAGTCGATTGGGCCCATTTGGCTTCTGTGCAACAACACTCATTGATTTGCGGATACAGTCAAATTCTAGCGTTGCAACTCTTTTTGATGTTTTTGCCCACCATTCACAACATGCTGAAGTGAAGAAAATATTAAAATACATAGACAAAGCATAAGAAAACAATGATGAAGATATATGTTGCATATAGTTACTCACCTAATGCAACAGTGTTGTGATCAATCAAACAGTTGGACAAAAGCTTTGAGTAATGGACTTTTTGCTTCACCTCCCTATCTGGAACTCCCATCTTTTCAACCAAAACCTTGAGAGCAGCTTCCGTTGGCAGTCCAGTTGCTCTAAATAAACGACCATCATAAAATATCCCAGCATCATTACAAACTGCACAAATCTCAGCAGCAGCTTGCAAGTTGGCATCCATATTATAGCAATTCCAGTCCGCTATTCCTCCATCCTTGGGATCATAAGTTGTTCCTTCCACACGGAAAATTCGAGAAGATGTAGTCTTGCCTCCCAATGTAAAGAATTCTGACACAGACATCTGATTTGTTGTCAAAGTCCCTGTTTTGTCTGAGCAAATAACAGTTGTACATCCTAAGGTCTCCACACTTGGAAGCTTCCGAACTATTGCATTCTTTTGAGCCATTTTTCTAGTACCTAGAGCTAAAGAGGTTGTAATAACAGCAGGAAGTCCTTCAGGGATAGCAGCAACTGCAAGGGCAATTGCTATCTTGAAATAATAAGTGCATTTATCAAAAGAAAATTGGAAATTTGAAGGCCATCCATTCACAATCTCCCATGTGAGAAAATATTTGTAGTTGATGGCCCAAACAAGCAGACAAACAAGGCCAATGGCAGTAGTAAGCCTATTACCAAATTCATCAAGCTTCTTCTTCAAAGGGGTTTCATTTTCTTCCAATGATGCCTCATGTATTTGTGTTTGTATTTTGCCAATTTCAGTGCACATCCCAATGTTAACCACTATGCAAATGCCGCTGCCATTAACAACTGTTGTTCCAGCAAAAACCATGTTTTCTTTTGCCTGCAATTCACAATCATCCATGAATATAGGACAAGTGCCTTTCATAACCGGCATGGCCTCCCCTGTCAGCGAACTCTGCTCGACTCTTAAGGTTGAGGTTTTCAAAACTGCAACTCTCATGTCAGCCGGCACTTTATCCCCAACTCGCAATTCAACAATATCTCCAGGGACAAGCTCACGTGCAGGCAAGTTCGGCGCCAAACATCCATCTCTTAACACCTTTGCAGATTCACATTGCATATCCTTTAAAGCTTCAAGAGCTTTCTCGGCATTACCCTCTTGCCAAACTCCAACTATAGCATTAAGGATTAATATCAGGACTATGACAAAGGGTTCCACATAGGATTCAAAGCCGGATTCTTCAGCTTCATTTCCTTGCAAGCAAGCCAGAGCAAATGAAATGAAAGCTGCTAGTAAAAGGATTTTGACTAGCATATCATCAAATTGTTCCAAGACAAGTCTCCATAAGGGCTTTCCCTTCTCTTTCTGGAGTTCATTCCATCCATATCTCTCTCTCAGCTTCTCTGCCTCGTTGGTGCTCAAACCCTTGTCTAATTTCACTTTGTACTCTTTCAAACACTGCTCAACAGACCATGACCATGCGTTGAATGGTTTTTCATCAGCTCTTTCTTCCATCTGGAAATAAACTCTCTCCTCAAGATAGACCTGTAAGAAATTTACCTAGACTTCATTTCAAACTACCAGAAAAGAGTAAAATGCAATTGCAAAACGCAAACTTCAGCAAAAGAATGAAGAAAGTAATTAACAGCAACATGCTAACCAACTAATAGACAAAAGATATATATATATGATGTGAAGCAAAATATTCTTAATTTGGAAGAGAAAATAGCCATTTGATCATCTGAGAAGGACTGACTATGAACTCTTGGCTAATGGACATAATGGAAGGATTCAAAAAACTTTTTCATCAATTTAAATCTTCAACTACTAAAAGCAATAAATGTGCCTATATCAACTCACAACCATAACAATATCATAGCTTCATTACAACCCCAACTAACTCTGGAAAAAACAATACAACACAGACCATACAAATTCCCAGAAAATCACCATGCGGGCTTCTCAATATTCCTAAGTTCTAACGTTGTAAATATAAAGAAAGCACGCAACTTTTTGATTTATGATAATAAGAAGTTTCAACTTACAGTATGAAAACTGCACACCCCATAAAAAAGATGCAATCTCTTGCAAATATAAGTCCAGAAATATACCTACAACTGAAGAAAAGTCTATGGCTTTGAGACCAAGCCAGAAGGAATAAGTACTTTGAAAATTTATTTATAAAAAGAATACAAGGAAAACAGGAATTCTTGTGGAAGATTTTTGGTCAGATATTCCTTTATTCCAAAGGCATTCTTGAATGGAACATATTTGGTCAGTTGTTTCAAAGAGTGGTTGCATTTGCATAGAGAAAAAAAAAGGTTTGTTCTTTGTTGGAATTCCTGTAGCAATTCTTCTTTTTGAAATGGCTTTTTCGGTTATTGGAGTCCAATTTTAAATTTAAAGCGGGATGGCAAAGAAAACAAACTACTTTAGACTAAGTGTTCGTTTGGTTTTGTTTTCTAACACATTTTTCATTTTCTATTGAAAATGAAAATAAAACATTATCAATTTCTCTCATGTTTTTACAAGTATTTTTCATTTTCAAAATATTCTTCTAAACACACTATTACACTCTATCTTTATTTTTATTTTTTATTTTCTCCTACTCATATTTACATAATTTTTAATAAAAAATACTATATTTTCTAAATACAAATCATTTTTTACCCTATATAATTATTATATTTTAAACAAAACTTCTAAACAACATTTTATTTTAAAATTCAAATTTATAACTAACTTTTTACTACTTATTTTCACTAAAAAAATGAAAATGCTTTCAGAAAATAAATCCAAACGCCCTGAATTTTTTTTTTCCTATTAATTTTTTTGTTTCCCAAAGTAAAATTAAGAATAAATAAAATACTAACTACGTTGACTTTGAGTTTGGGGACGACAACGCGTCTTGAAAGGAATCTGTCCAGTCTGTAGAATTGGAAGGCCATTTCCATTTTTGGCTTATGTGGAGTTTGTACATATTGTCTGAAATTCTTCATCAATTTTTTATGGTAGTAGTTTGTTTTTGGGGTTTTCAGACATCATCAATGCTTTCCAGCAATGCTGTCTTCTTGCTGCTTGTTTGTAGTTGCTTTTCTTGCTCTCCTTTGCCTTACTAATTATTAATAATTTGTGTGTTCTTAACTAATAGGTTTTCGAAGTCTAGGCAATTTTTTTTTTGTTTGATTTTAATATGTGTTTTGAAATAATAAATATTAAAAGTAATATTGAAAAATGTGAAAGTTTTAGTTATATTTTGGAGAACAGTTCAAAATTAATTTTGGAGAGTTTTTGTATGTTTGTTTACATTTTGGGAAAGATTTTTTTTACTGTAGCAGTCAAATTAATATTTTTTTTGTTGGATTTTTGGGGTGAAAGTGAAATTGAATGATTTTTTTATTGATAAAATATATATATGATGTGTATATATAATATAGGGATGTATATATTGGAAAATGGAAAATTTTTGAGGATAATGAACGATGGGAGGGGGTATTTTGGAAAAACTTTTTTGAATGTTTTGAAGAAAAAATGAGGGTATATTTGGTTATGTTTCCTCCCAAAATAATTTTATTCTGGAGAAATATAACCAAAAAATTTCTTAATTTTGTAAAATTTTCAAGCGGACACACCCTTGTTTTTAAAGTTGATTACAATTATCTTCTATGTCCTATTATAATATCCTATTACATGAAAAGCTTTCGATCAAATGTCATTATTTTATAGTCAAAATGTAAATTCTAACAAATTTTAAGTATGAATATATAATATATATAAATTAAAAAAAACATTATTATGCAGCTTCAATGCATGAAAATTAAATATTTTCTTTAATTTATAAATTGCATTCGCTTATAATATACATAGACAAATAATGTCATTACATACTCTTCATTAAAATTTTCCTTGCATCCAAACTCAAAAATCGAATTGCATGCTTGCAATTAAGGGTCAAACAATTTCATGGAGAAATATGTTTGGTTAATGTCTAACGTTGTTATTGATGTCTTATTTTATAACTTTTTATTATTTATTTTAATATGTCTTCTTATATACTATTCAAGATTAATTTGGTCTTTTTGAATCTTATCCTATTCAAAAGAAAATGTATTAAGTCTCTCACCTCTTGATCCATATTCTAACTTAATACAGAGCTAATGACTTATCATGGGCCCTATATCAAGACAAATAATTAATAAATTAAAAGTGATTATGCATCTATCGAGTATAATCAATTGAAGCAAACAAGCCCTAGAAGAAAATCCTCATATATTAATAATTTGTCCAATATGAAGGGAATATATCTAAGATAAGAGCACATTTAAATTCTTCATGGCCACTGGAGTATCTCAATATCTCTAAATATGAGGAAATAAAGCTAAGTATCTTTATTTTCTTTAGATAAAAAAAGAAAGAAAGAAATATGACTGATTTCTCTCAGTGATAGTTTGATTGGAATAATAAAGTGGAATATAGTGTTTTTATCCCACCTTATTATTTGTTTGATTGAAGTGACAATAAACACTCAAACAACATGAATACAAAAAGCCCGCGTTTATATATGCAATTTTCTTGATAAATTAACTTGCTATTCCATAAATTTATTTATAATGTCAATCAAAATATACAGTTAACCAGGATATATATATATATATATATATATGTAAAGTGAAGCTGAATTCTGAAATATATATTATTACCTGAATCGCGCTCTCCGCCGATCAAACTATGTACGAAGCTTCTGCTAATGTATAATACTGACCAAGAGCACCAATTAAGGTTCTGAAGTGAGAAGATATTACAGTATACATACACATGCCAGAGCATATGTATATATATGTGAAATGGTGGAGAAGAAACCTCGTATCCATAGGTTTTATGTATAGCGCCAAATGATGAACCTCAGTAATGTTCAAAATAATTAATACTATATTAACAAAAGGATATTGTAGCCTCCCCCCATATGGTTGACCTGAAATTAAGTGGGAAAAAAAAATACTCTAGAAAATTGTCTGTTTGTTTGTATTTTGAGAGGAGATAAGATGTCACATTAATAATTGTTTTGTTGATATGATAGAGTGAAATTTATATTTTAAAATTATATATATATATATATATATTAGTTAGAGAACAAAAAATGAGAGGGTTAAATATTAGAGAATGGGTAGGAAACGGATTGAGGGTATTTTGGCCTTTTTGAGTGCATTTTGAATAGTAAAATCGAAGAATGTGATGATTGTTTGTTTATATTTTAGAAATTGAAAAATGTTTTGATAATTTACAAACAAACAAGTCTTATATCTTGCAGCAAATGATCATTCGATATGATATTTATTTATGAGAAATGATGATTATATGTATATATATATATATTTATTTCCCAAATCTCTATGTTAAGTAGCTTTACTAATCCCAAATTTTATCATTTCTTTCTAAGTCAATTACTTATGGGAATATAATAAGGTCGCTTGGTACGCTACGAAAATTCGAGGAAATTGCCTATGATAACTCCTGCACATTACTCGACACTAATAAGCTGTCATGGCATCACCAGTGCTATAGCTTCTTAGTAATTATTGATGGCACTTCTGTGGCGTGGGTTCCTCGGTCATTGTCCACGACAATTTCCATTTCTTTATTGTTTTTCTACAGCAACTCCCGTTGTGGAAACTTGGTACGAATACAATAGTCCGGTCACTGGTGTAAATGATACGTGCTGATTTTCCCTCTTCCCAATTTGAATACATATTGTCTGAGGGGTAGTGTTTGGATATATTTTTTGTTTGATTTTATTATGTGTTTTTGGAGAATATGATTGATATTTGGTTATATTTTTTAGAATAGTTAAAAAATGAGTTTTCCATGTTTTGATATATTTTGAATGAGACATTTTATATTGTAGATGTCAAATCAATGTCTTTATGTCGATGATTGAGGGTGAAATTTGAATTTAATGATTTTTTTTAATTTAATAATAATAAAATATCCTTTTGTATATTTGTGTGTATATATATATATAGTGGGATAAAAAAATAAAGAGAGCATTTGTGATATTAGTCAAACAAGATATGGACATTTTTGGAGTTTAAAATAGTAAAATGAAAAAAAAAATTATTTGCCGTGTTTGGGAATATTTTTTCGGAACGACGATATTTCGAGAAAACGTTCCCAAACAAAGCTTGGGTAATTGTACTATTTTATCTCCTAAGGCGTAGACAAATGGAGGCTGACATCCATAGACATCCTTTGCATACTTGGACATATGACAACCCGATAATAATTTGCTGGCCCGTGGCTATTCACGAATGTAGGAGGATATGGCATCCTGGCTGTGGAGTGGGATGGGACACTGCAACAAAATCAAGCATTCACTACAAGAAAATTGATATTTAGTGATACTAATTTGGTGATATTTTATAATATAATGACACAAAAAAATATTATGGGGATAGTTGTGAAATAATGCCACTATATTTTAATATTTAGTGGCATTTGATTATTAAATAATAGAAAAAATAGTGATATTTGATTAAAAATGCCAATATAAATGTATTTCAAAGACATTTAATTAGTGTCACTAATCCTTTTTAAAAAAATGTCACTATTATGTAGTTATAGTGTCATTTGAACAAAAATGTCATAAGGTATTCAGTGACAACATAGTGAAATTTATAGTGCAATGAAACACAAAAGTAATGGTAGTAATTAGTATATAATATATATAGATATATATATATATCACTATAATAAAATATTGAATGGCATTTGATTATTAGCCGACATATAAAATAGTGACATGTGATTAAAAATGTCAACAAAAATATGATTTGACGGCATTTAGCTAATGTTGCTAATTTTTCTTAAAATTTGTCACTCATATTTATTTATGATGTCACTTAGAAAACTATCACAAAATATTTATTGACACTAACTTAGTGACATTCGGTACTATAATGACATGTAAGAGTAATAATACAATATATTAGTGGTGTTTGATTAATAAGTGATAAAAAAAATAGTAATATTTTGATTGAAAATGCCAACACAAATATATTTACAAGGCATTTAAGTAATACTACTATTTTTTTCTTAAAACATGTTACTCATATTTATTTATGGGGTCATTTTTAAAAAGTACTGCAAATTATTTAGTGGCACTGATTTGACGTTGTTTTACAATATAGTGGCACATTATAATATAGTGATAGTAATAAAAAAATGCGATAATATAATACTTAGTGGTAATTGATTAATAACTATTATAAAAATATAATTTTATTAAAATTACTAACATAACTATATGTTAAAAGCATTTAATTAGCATCATTACTTTTTTCTTTAAAAAAAATCACTCATAATTTAGTTATAGTGTGACATAAAATAAATATTACAAAAATAAATAAACTATATAGTTACTAATAATTGTAAAATTTATAAATTTATATCTTATCATAATATATTGATTAAATTAACTACTTAATATAATTTTAATGTATCAACTAATTTAACAATAATTTTCAAGAAGTATAAAAAATTTAAGTTTTTGCTCATTTTTCCTCTTCATCGATACATTATTATTATTATTATTATTTATTTTTGAATATTTTCTCTTTAAATTTAATGTTTCACACTTTTTTCAAATATAGTATTTAATAAAATAATTTCAAGTATATATTTAAATAATTGATAAAATCTGGTTTTAAAGTATAAAAATATAATAATATTTTTGAAAATTTATAATGAACATTTAGCAGATAGTTTGACGGTAAACTCATATATTTCAAGTAAGATGTTACAGGTTTGAGTTTTATACAAAACAATTGGATCATATTAGAGTCTCATATATGGGTTGATTAAGATGTCACTCAAAAGAATCTTTTTGCTGTTTAATCTATCATGTTATTTAATTAATTTTATGGCATGTTAGCATGTCATGTAAAGGAATATTTTGTGACAGTTTAACATTACTACATGCATTTTTTGTGGCGCATTAACATGTCATTTAATAGTATTTTTGTGACATTTTAACATACTATTTATTCTATTTTTTATGAAATATTATCTTGTCATTTAAATGAACTTTTGTAGCATTTTAACCTGCCACTGCATGTAATTTTAGTGGCATATTAGCATGTCATTTAAAATAATTTTTAATAGCACTTTAACATGTTATTTAATGCATTTTTCATGGCATTTTAACAAGTCATTTGATGCAATTTTTGTTGCATTTTATTAATGTCAAAACAAAGGTAATTTAGTGGCATTTATACATTTAGCTACACTGTTACAAGTGACACTTTTAAAAAATGGCATTAAATATAAAATTACCACTATAATATTATTTAAGTGATATTTTTTAGTGTCTTTAATGCTTGATTTTGTTGTAGTGTATTTAAAATTACTTCGCAATTATATATTTTATCCCCTAAAGTCGTCATTTTTTATTATTACTACTCGCTCATATTCTTTTTAGTGGTCCTTCATTTTGGAAGCACCATCGAGCAAACTGAAATTTTATGATCTTTTCATATTTAAGGAGAATGACGTATGGAAAAAAAGAAAAAGAAAAAGAAAAGTTCAATTTATCTTGGATGTAATTTTATTTATCATATGTGTGTGCATATATATATATATATATTTATATAGTATGTTCCCTACCACAGAAGAAATTGATGAATAAATGTTACTAAAATATTGTGAAGTAAAGTTCTTTAGCAATTTCATTTTCAGTTTTCCAAAGGAAGACTTTTGTTCATATCTTAAGTCATAGTCAACTTGCTAATGGGGTCTTGCCATAAGTGTAAAGTTGAAATATTATAAACCAGACAATTTACAAAGACTTTTTGAATTTATTCACCAACCTATGTGAATATTTATACTATAATAATTTTTTTTAATAAGTTATATATTTGATTTATAGTTATTGATGTAATGAATTTTGAAACTCATCAGTTCTCTTGAATTAAAAAAGTCAAAGTGGACATCTTTATTTTGATTAGTTGAGATGGTAGGTGTGAAGATACCTAAAAGTGTATATATACACACACACACAAAGCGTGATTAAATTTATATAATTATGCTTTATAGGTATAGATTATATTGAAAAGATAAAAAAATAATTATTCTCACTATTTTAGTTGAGGAGAGATTATCTATTCAATCATTTTTTTATGCCTATACTATTAATAAAGAGTTTACCTCCCTTTTGGTATGTTTCAAGTTAGGCCTGTAAATGGGTAGGGTATTACTCTACCCAGACCCAAAATGTCATACCCATACCCATACCCGTACCCATACTTATTAAATATAATGTAATGGGTATGGGTAGGGTCTATACCCATAAATTACCCATGTACTCATACCCATACATTACCCATTACTTTATATTTAAATTTAATTTATGAATCTAAAAATTATTTATACCGAAATTAAATTTATATTAATGATAAACTTTTTATATATAAAAATTATAAATATGTGAATGAGCGGTAACAATTAAATAAATTTTTTTATTAAAAATTAAACTAAATTAATAAATTGAGATTGCAATTTTTAAAAAAAAAATTGAAATAGCATAGCAACAGTTGAACACTTTTTATTAATAAAATTAATAATGAAATAAATATTTTTATAAAAACAGTTAATAAAATTAATTTTGCTAATGAATAAAGTTGATTAATATAGAAATTAACTGTTTTTATAAAATTAAATATAGAAAAAGTTTTTGCTCTTAACCTGTTTTTATTAACTATTTTTTTAATAAACTGTATATAAACCGTATTTTTTTAATAAAATTTTTTATTCACTATTTTTTTAATAAACTGTATGTTTTTTTAATAAACTATTTTTATTAACTGTTTTTGTAATAAACTGTTTTTATTAACTTTTTTTAATAAACTGTTTTTATGAACTGTTTTAATTAACTACTTTTAAACTGTATTTTTTTTAATTAGCAAAAAGTTTAACTGCTAATAATATTAATAAAGTTTAACTATTATATTAATAAAATAGTTAATTTAATTAGCAAAAAGTTTAAAATTAATTAATTTAAATTTAATGATTAAATTAAATATAGAAAAAAAATTATTTTTTGTTGTCATATGCAAAATAATATTTTTAGTATATATTAAGAAAATTAGTGTATACATTAAAAACATAAGTCTAATAAACTAGACCCAATGGGTCTTGGGTTAGTTAGGGTAGGATTAGGGTCTCATTCTTTTGGGTATTTTAGGGTAGGGTAAAAATTGGGTATTTTTGTATGGGTATTTTAGGGTATGGGTATGGGTAGGGTGATACCCTACCCATTTACAGGCCTATTTCAAGTGTTTTTCCTAAAATGTCATTTTTTTATTTTTTTATTTTCATATCCATATAAAATAACTACCATCCCACTATCCTCCCTCCCCACTTCTACATAATATATAGTTTTAGGAGTGTAAACGAGCCGAGTCGAACCCGAATCTAATAGGCTCAAGCTCGGCTCGTCTATTAATTCACGATCTTGAGCTCGAGCTAGAGCCAAGCTTGGTCTAGCCTAAACAACCAAGTTCAAGTTCGGTTCATTGGAATAGATAAAAGCTTGGTGGGCCTTATCGGATGAGCTCAAGCTTGAGTTTGTATAAGTTTAGATTAACTTGAGCTCGTTTAAACTCAAAACAGTTTTTTAAATAATTTTGTTATATATTTTCCTAAAAATAAAAAATTAAATTATTATTGATATGGGGAAGTAAGATGAGCCCAACAGGCCCAATAGAACCATCCCAGGCCCAAGAATACATTGGGCTCATTGACCAATAAAGGCTATCAGTCTTCCTTCAATTGATCAGGTTATGATCAAAAAGCCCACTGCTAGAGAGTCGTATTGACCCAATGAGGTCATGCATTTGACCAGAGTGGTCAGAGAAATTTGACCAGAGAGGTCATGCATTCGACCAGAGTGACCAGAATAGGTCGACCAGAGAGGTCATGCACTTGACCACAGTGGGCGGATAAACCTACAACTGCGGACATCTCGACCAGAGTGGTCAAAGAGATTCGGTCGGGGAGATATCTCGACCAGAAGAGGTCGACCTACGAGACAGGAAGGTTTCTCTCACCACCAGTCGCTGTCGCATTTAATGCATTCAACCACTACTCTGCCACATGAAATACACTGACAGGCGGCTTGCCTCTGCATTAAATGTGAGATCTCCACCATATCCCAAAAGGATGTGGGGGTGCCAACTATTCTGCCACATTAAATACACTGACAAATGGCTTGCCTCTGCATTAAATGTGAGATCTCCACCATATCCTAAAAGGATGTGGGGGCGCCACCTGGAAAGAGGATTTCAGATAAGGAAAAGACCTAAAAACCCTCATGCAATGACAAAGGTCCTCCTTGCAAGAGCAAGGGTACCATGGACATTTTGATCTTCTACTTGGGACTATAAATACCCCCATTTCAGCCTTTTAAAGGTATGCCATTCCATACTACAAAGCCTTCACTCTGCTGCTCATTATCTACCCGACCTCATACTAACTTGAGCGTCGGAGAGCCTACGCCGAGGGCATCTCGGCTAGCCTGACGTTTGCTCGTGGTTGCAGGACTTAGCCCGGGTATCTGTGAAGCTCATTTACTAGGCCAAGCAGGTCGATCCACCCAAATTCCGTCCCAATCTAGCTATACATGATTCTTACCCTCATCAATTATTATTATTATTATTATTATTATTATTATTATTATTATTATTATTATTATTATTATTATTTACTTATCTTCATAAATTTTATTATATGGGCCAAGATTATAATTATATACGTATGTATATATAATAAAAAAGCTCATTTAGGCTTACAAGCTTTTCGAGCTGAATATTATTGAGCTCTGCTTGGTTTGTTTGACTGATGAGCTCGAGCTCGGCTCAGCTCGGGTTCAATAAGATCGAGTCGAATACGAGCTTTCATTGAGTCGAGCCCGAACCGTTCGCGAATCGTCCCATATCATATACACCCCTATATAGCTTCATAAAAACTATAAATAATTAGATATATATCTATTTTTCTCATTTTTTTCCTACAGTTATGATTTCTCTCATTTAAACTATTTTTTTTACTTTTATTTATGCTATTTTTTCAAAGATGCATAAATGAGTTTGACATCAGTGTTAATTGATTAATATTTTTTTTCTGTTATAGTAGTTATTTTCAAACTATTTGAATAATGTTAATTTTTATTTTTATTGAATACACACATATCGAGTGTGCAATGACTGCTGGTTTCGTTTAATAGAACTATGAAAATTTGTCTTTCTTTTGTATGGACCACTGAGTTTGTTTAGTGGACATCTTGTGATTTGCTAGGCCCAAAATGGTAGCCCAATTTTGAGGTACCCATCAGACCACAGCCCATGGGCTTGGTCCGAGATATTGCCCCACGTGCACGTAAAGTCGACAATGAAAATCTAGGGCTCCTTTCTCATATATTTATAAGCTCTTCAGCCAATTCTTTCAACATTATCGTCAATTCTCGAAGCAGCGTTTGTTCTTCGTTCAATTTGCAGGTGACTCTTCTTTTTTACGGCCTTCGCTCTTCTTTTTACTTTATTTATACAATAAGTTTTGTGTGTAAGTTTTGGATGATACATGATTGTGTTTTAGAGTTTTTGTAGAGGTTAAAATTTTGTGAGGAAAGAAGATGAGGCCGATTTTCTGCGGAAATTTTGAGTATGACACTCGGCAATCGGACTTGGAGCGGTTGTTCTCTAAATATGGAAGAGTTGAACGTGTTGACATGAAATCTGGTAATTCGAAAAATATTTTGTTTTCTGCAGAGAAATTCATCTCTCTTTTTACCTGGGGTTTTATTCGTAACACGTGGATTATTTTTAGCAGATTTCGTCTAACTCTATATAGTTAATTAAGGAGATTCTTGATTCCAGCTTTTTGAGATGTGGCAATTTTAATTTCACAATAGCACTGGGATTCCCGAGTTGGAGAATTACCTATAAGCATTGATTGGTTAATCTTGCAAATCTTTTGAGGGTAATAAACTGTAAGGCGGCATTTGTAGATAAAGGTCTATCTGTGTTGAATATTAGAGGAACTCTGGTCATCGTATTTTCTAGTTAATTTATAATGTAACTATTTGTTTCTTGCAAATCTTTTGGAATATAATAAACTGAAAGAGGTTTTGAGATGGAGGCTTGCTTTGTAGAATGTATTAGTTTCCTACTTTCAGATATTAATCACTGAAGATGGTATTAATTAGTTAATAACCTGTTTCCATAAGTCGAACTAGATGTACTGATAGGAAAACTTGGTGTTAGCATGCATGAAAATTTGCTTAATTTTAACTCTATATTATGCAACCAAACAATTTAAGTGGTCTTGTTCATTTTTGTTTTGCTTAATTTTTTGTGATTTGTATGTATTACATTGAAGGAGGCTTACATGATTGGGAAGAGACATGTAGAAATGTTCTTAACTTCATTTCTTGATCATGTTTATTAGATGCTAATTTTAGGTATATCAATCTATTAGTTTAAGGCAATTTCCCCAATATTGAAATGTTTGTTGCTGCAGCTTATTAGTTTAAGGCAATTTCTCTACGCTTTACCTGTTCATCTATTGAGCACCAATTTTTTAAGTTTCCAGTATTTCCATTTTTGTTGGGCTAGGCATTTATACACTTGTCTCAATTAGCCTGCACACATGCTTAAATAGCTCATGGAACTGTGGGCTGTTATTGTTCACTTTGTTATGGATATCTGTTTCAGTTAATGCGTGAAAAATTATCGTCCTTCAATAACGTACCTTTTTAGTGCTTGCTTTTTGATTTGTTGTAGTGGCTTTGCACGTGTTTTATGTTCATTTGATAATGACTAGTTCTCTGATGTGCTGGATTTGGTTGTAGAATAGGAGGTATGCCATTGAATGTGGTTGGTCTTAGCCATGCATGATGCAGCTCTGTCTGAAACGTTGAATTGAGAAATAATGGTTTTTTGCATGAGCTTACTGATTTAGGACATGCATATCCAACATATATAGCATTTGGTTGGTACATCCGAGAATCAGAAAATAAACAGAATTCATGACCTTGAAAAAAATAAATGGAAGGAAATATGAATATTTTTCAGAGAAGGTCTGCATATTTAAGTGTTTGTTTTGACGCAGGAACATCTGCTAAGGGAAAATGAGCTTCTATATTGGCTTGCAATCTTCTCTGCAATAAAAACCTCTAATGCAAAGGCAACCAACGTGCTTACCTGCTCTTCTACTTGCAGATGGAAATGTTCTACATCTCTTTCACCCAATCTTCCCTTTCACTTATCACCAATGCCTAGCATTGCCATCTCACAAAATGGTAATGGTGGGGATGAATTTATCATGCCATGCCTACCACAATCACGATAAGGGATCTGTGTGTCAGTTCATCATGCCATGCCTACCATCACTAATCTTAAGGCGATGAATGAGTTCTATCATGCCATGTCTTCCATTTACTGAACTCGTGCTGTGAAATTGGTGAAGCATGCTTAGCAATGTCTACTCAACTATCACCATGATCTAGCCTTAATTAGCCTCCATCATTATTCGTGTTTCTTTAGTTCACCATGCAAGGCTTCTACATCTTTGCTTTCATCAGAACCTTCACATGTTTGCAGGTGTTGTACTTTATTTAAATCTTTGTGGGGAAAATCATTTCCTGAATTAGTGATGCAAGTCCACTGCAATGGTGCAATCCAACCTTATCTTATATTGTCCCTGCTTCTCATACTGGTACTTTTATCTTCAGGATTTGCTTTTGTATATTTTGAGGATGAACGTGATGCAGAAGATGCCATCCGTGGTCTTGACAACGTACCATTTGGGTATGACCGGCGTAGATTGTCAATAGAATGGGCCAAGGTATGATGCCTCCTTGGGACAACATTTCTTTGTCCGTTTTCCAGTCCTTTTCTGGTTTTAATCCGTGAAATCTTGTGTTGTATTTTCTGTTAGTAATGGCAAAATTGGGTTTTTCACATTCATGCAAGCCGTTTGATTTAAATTGTTGAGAATGTGTATGTTTTTTCATCTTGTCAGGGTGAACGTGGTAGGCATCGTGATGGGAAGGCAGCAAACCAGAAACCAACTAAAACTCTTTTCGTGATAAACTTTGACCCTGTGCGCACTAGAGTCTATGACATCGAAAGGCACTTTGAGCCTTATGGGAAGGTTCTCAATGTGCGCATTCGCAGGAACTTTGCGTTTGTGCAATTTGAAACACAAGAAGATGCCACTAAAGCTTTGGAGTGCACCCACATGAGGTAAGGAATCTTAACCTGCTTCGGTCATATGCCAGTGCATATAATTGTATGAAAATTTGTTTTGCTATTTTGGCTTTACGTGTGGGCTAACAATATGTCTTGTGAACATGCAGTAAGATACTAGACAGGGTCGTTTCTGTTGAGTATGCTTTGAGGGATGATGATGAGAGGGGTGGAATACACGACAGCCCCAGAAGATATGGAAGGCGTGGAGATAGTCCTTACCGACGGTCGCCCAGTCCTAGGTACCGACGGGGTCGACCGAGTCCTGATTATGGGCGGCCTCGGAGCCCACTATATGATAGGTACAATGGTCCTTCATATGACAGGGGCAAGAGTCCTGATTATGGGAGATACCGAAGGTAGATGCATCTTCTGGATAATCAGCTTGTTTTGCTGGTATTCCCAATTTCATGTTGAGTTTTATCAAGTTATTTTCTATAAATAAACAATTTAGTTTGGACACTTGAAAAGAATACTCATATATGCTGATATTGTCTGCATTGTGCGTACCACTAATTAAGATTTTTCTGTCATGCATATATTTAGAAAGTATTGCTTTCATGCTTCCTTATTGTTCCTTGTAGTAGGTCGCCTATCCGGAGATCAAGGACTTGATGGGGAGTTCAAGAGGATGTTGCTCTAGTTTGGTTTATGAATCTGTAAATCTATGCAGTGTTTTTGGACCATGTCATGAACAAGCTTATAGACCAGTGTAGAAGCTACTTAATATTCTGAATGCTATGGATTTTTAGGTTTGTGTTGGGTTATTAGTTAATGGGATTACTTGTAATTGGTTGGGTGATATATGTAGGCTTTACCTTGCACACGCTACTGATTTCCAACGTACTTCAATTTTTCATATCATGCAATATGATTCTAGTAGCCATAAAAGTTGCAATTGCCATTTAGATGGTATCTACCAAGGCACTTGCCTTCTTGTCACTCTTCAAACCATGGCTCGGTGAGCGTTTGTGGGTGTTTTAGGCTGAATGGAGGCTCAAGCCTATGCTTAACCAGCAGTTGGAATCCCATACTTGTCTTATGGTTTATGTCCCATTGCTGTAGGAGAATGGTTTTGGAGTGAGGAAATGATTGGAAAGTGACTTTTGCAAGAATAGTTCCATTATTGTCATGCGAGAGTGATTGAAAGAAAGTTGAAGATGGCACATATTTGGAACTAAGGATAGTTTCCGTTAAGACTTGTCATCTTTTTCTGCCGGCGCGATGAATCGCAGGTCATCTAATTATTGATGTTTTCTGAGATAATAGTACCTTTCTCAGGTCTACAACTGGAATAAAATGCCAAGTTCTAAAATCCATAGAGGCATGCTAGCCATAATTCTTCTGATATAATATAACAATTAAATTAGATACAATTTTATGCATCATCATCATGATAATTATATTCAGAATGGAAAGGAGACCGAACCCTGAAAAAATTAGGGGGAATCAAGGTGAGGATTTTTACAACTCCTCTTGAATGGCCTTCTCAAGCCAGGTCTCAGCATCTTCCATCATACCTGGGCTAAGTCTGACCATAAGAATGCAGAATTCAGTTTCATTGAGCGCTCCATCTCCGTCGAGGTCCCCTTCTCGTACCATAGCTGCTGCATCGTCTGAACTCATCCCTTCTAACCCCAAAAGAGCACAATTCTTCTGCAGACTAGTTGGTGTGATCAACCCCTTAGCTGGATCTGCCAGAAGCCGGAACCCGCCACACAGTTCGGCAACAAAGGTATCTACATCTAGCTTTTCTACCATTACAGGCAACAAGTCTTGGTATTCTTTGCTTTCCATACTATTGAGATTGGAAGCTGCCCTTTTAGAATCAAATTCACTTGAATATTTGTAGAGAAAAGAAAACTGTCATAGCCCTTTATAGGGATGCAGAAGTCACCTTTGTCATAATATAAACAACTTGTGGGGATTGTAGCCATATGGGAGGCTAATGCATATGTGCTATCGTCAATCCTAGGTGGTTCCATAAAAAAATGGACGGTCTGGATTTTTTTGTTCTTATATTTAATGGCTGCCCAATTTGTCAAAGTCTTCATACGTACTGTGTACTACATTTTTGGAGCCCAAAAATTAGTGGTTTTTCCAGGAAGGTGGTATTTGGGGTGGGAAGGTGGGTGGGGTTGGAACAATTGGACATTATTGTCATATCTCGTGACTTGTCATGAATAGCTTACTTGTTCTGTAGTTTTTGCTTCTTCCAAGAAGCTTCCTTCCTCTGTTTGTTTGTCTGTCTCCGAGTTGCTTTTGTCTTTGGACTTGTGCACTAATTCCCAACATCTTCCTTGCATATATTTACCTAAAGGCTAAAGCAAATCATTGACTTCTCCTAATGTTTAATGGGTAGCCGATTTTCATGACAAAACTTTGCTTGTAAGAACCATTTGCAGTCACATATCTTTCGAACCCGTCTGGATTTATTTTCAAACCTCATTTTCATCAATTTTATTATTTCAAAAATAAAACACATCATTTTTTACACATTTTATCCAACATTATTTTCATTTTCATTTTCAAAACACATTCTCTAATAACCTATATATCTTCTCTCTGTATTCCATTATTTATATCTCTCTCCACCTACAACTTATTAAAACCAACATAATCATTACATTTCCAAATATTTCATCAAAACACATTTTCATTTTCACATCACATCACATAAGTAATTTCCACCAATTTGGAAATGCTGAAACTGGAAATGAATCCAAACAGGGCTCTATATCTTGCCATTGACTCTAGCCGGCCGGCCGCCACGAACTTCACCAGTCAACTATGCTGCAAAAACTATGCATCTGATTTCACTTTGGCACATCCATTAAATGGACCATGCACTTGTCTTGATCATACAATTAATTATTGATAAATGTATAATTACACGTCCTTATCAGTCTTATTTAATCTGCAGTCTGCGCAGCCCACTTCAGATATTCTTTATACTAAATTGTAAGAATATATAACCAATAGTTTTTACTTGCAACCAATCCTATTTATTGCAGCAAGCTAATGTAATTATTCTTTATCCAAGAATAAATAGCCAATGATTTCTTACCCACTTGAAGTTTAAACCCACGTAAATTATTACAGTTGACTTATGATTATTGTAAACCACAGAACTTATATTTGCACAGCAAATCATGACAAATGTTTTAACCAAATGCATCCAACTATGTACAGATTATGAAACAATATCCCAATCAATCACTTTCTTCTGCACATGTCAAACAACCATAGGATTCATCAGCTACCAATTCTCTCTGACAATCTTAAATTTTTCGAGCACAAATTTTCCTTCCTTGTATTTCTGTGAATTCTCGTAGGCTTTCTCATACTTCCACCCCAGAAGCTCCCGGCAGTCGGCGCAGTGGACGTCCGCCACCATGTGCAGACCCGTCATCAGCTGCCGGTCCTCTTTTGGACCCGAATAAACATTCATAGCATGCGAAAAGAGAAAGGCCCTCCCATTTTTTGACTGATCATCATCAAACAGTTAAAAAAAAAAAAAAAAATTAATTAATGAAAATTCTTGATCAGAACATCTGATCATTCTGAAGCTTAAAACAAGAACCCATTACCATCTCCTTGAAACATTAAAGATTGTGAAAAATGGGAAAGAATTTGAAAAGATTGTCTTGTTGTGATATATTGCTTCACCTGAAATCCTTTGGAGATGATATCATCATGAAGGGCAACATTGTTTCTGCATTTGTAGCAGCTGTACAACCTTGGACCGACCATGTCCCCCATTTGGCTCTTGATTCTTCTGATCAGCTCTACACAGACAGACAAAGATATGATTGTTTTCTGTTGGTCAATTAAATGGGAATTTTGCTTGCAAGCAAACGATTAGTTGAGTAGAGCAAGAAGTGATCATGAGAGGAAAAAAGAAAACTGTTTCATCATCAAAACCAATCCACTTGAAATAAAAGATTTGAGTGGTAATCAAAGAGTCACCCTCATAGTTACATTAGGAAAATAGTTTTTTGCACAGGTGTTATTAGATCATAATGTTGACGTCCATGCCTTCAATAATTATTGTCACACTCACTGGTCCCATCTGCCTTCTGCGTTTGGATTTCATGAATATATTCACCTAAAAACCACCTTCCAACAAGAATTTGTTATATGTTTCGCAATGAATGAGTGGTGAACATTAGTTCATGCACTAATGTTGGGAAATTAAAAGAGAGATTGATTTTAGGTAATATGCATGGATGGGAAGTTGTATTGGTTTCTTACTGTATAATCCACAATCTACTATAACTTGATTGGAGAAAAAAAATTTGAAAAAGAACTTAGAAAGTTATCCATCTAAATATTGCCATTATCAAGATTAAGACTAAGTTTTAAACTTTGAAGAAAGTACTTTTCAATACCTAACTTTATGTTTGGTCATTAAATTATGACAGTATTTTCATCATTTCGACTTATAGAATTTGATGTGGATATATGTTCTATGTTCTTAAAATCAAGTGATGAATTAACATTATGTTGAACCTATTAGATTTGATATGTTTGATTTCTTTTTAAAATAAATCGAGTTAAAAAGTCTGGAGCTGAGTTATATTTTATGAATAAGGTAAAGAATGAAGATAAAATTTGAATTGGATAACACTTGTAGACTTATAGTATGAAATAACTCTCAATGTGGTAGAATTTTCGTAAGAGGTAGACTCCTATGGAAGAATCTAACAATCATATTCAAATATAATGCAAAAATTGTAATTATGGTATATTTTATTATATTTTTAAAATTTTTTATTATATTAATTATCATGACACGTAGGCATTGTGTGCTTATATAAATTTAGGCTAACATAATACTAATACTGATTTTATTAATAAAAAATAAAATATTCAATTTTACATGGTAAAATAAGTAATAATATAATTTTAAGAATAATTATATTGAATAAAATATAATATTAATTTTTTTTATTAATGTAAACTTATACATAGTAGACAATTTCTTGTAGCATTATATTCAATATCTTCCTTTCAATCTTTTCCTCATCTAAAAATTACAATAGCATAAATAACTTTAACAAATTTAAGAAAGGCAATAAATAAATTAGGAAATTAAAATTCAAACTAAGGGTTAAACAAGTTCGAAATAAATCGAGAAATCAAAATATATGAGTCAAGACTGAGGAAATTTTTTAGAGCTTCATGCTCACAGGTGTTTTAACATACCTTTTTGCTTATCTTCACTGCAATTAGAAAGAAAACTTTAAAAATACCTTAACTATTATCGAAAGCAATTGAAAAGAGAGTTACGGATAACAAAGAGTGAGGGAATGAGTGAAGGAATGAGTTATAAATAATGGGGATACTGAGAATGCGTAGGAAAAGGATGTATTGTTACTGGGGAGGATTTATCGCTACTTATATATATTAATCTTATTAGCATATGTATTTATATTTTTTGTTTTATTATTTATTTATTTATTTTGTTTTCACTCATTAAAACCAAAGGTGTAAGTAGCAAAACTAAATAAATTATTTCTTCACAAAACGAAATATATAAGAAACAAAGAAATATGAGGTGGTAATTACAAATTTTATAAACATTAGGGAGCAATTGACACTTTGCCGAAAGTACGGCGGAAACAGAATGATGAATGATGATCAACCCCTTTCCTTGATTAATTACAGCAAAAGAAGAAATTAGGGTTTTGGGCCCAATTTGTCAGCAAAATCCTTCATAGTCCCACTACAAGTGAAGCAACCCTCCAGTTCTTCCAAGTAAAGCACCGGTATTGTCTTGCTGAAGGGTAGTAGGGAAGGTAAAAATTCTGCTGGGTTTAATCATGGGAAAGATTGAATTTTGATGTGTTTAATCGTGGGAAAGATTGCATTTTGATGTTTATTCTTTTAGATTAGATGCTATTACTTGTCCCGACTCTCTGCTTATTTTGTGATTTTAATGAAAATAATTTTAAGGCTTTAACATGAGAAGGAAGCTATGAATTAATTCGTTACCTCCTATCTTCATTTACTTCGTAACTAGTTTTTTTTCTTCTTTTTGCCTTTTAATTTATTTCCCGGCTACCAAAAATTTCGGATTTCAATTTTTATCCAGGATTGTTTTGCTTTCTCCCTGCATTGTCTTTACCTAATATTTTCAAGATTAAATGGGTTTGGGATTGTTTCATGTTTTTCAATTCTCTGCCCACAAATTTACTTTGTGTTTTTACAGCTAATTGCTTGTTGGTTATATCACCTTTCGGACAAAAACATCTGTACTAATTGTAACATGTTTATGGAATTTGAATAATTTTGCTTCCCAGATTTATTTTCAGTAGACATAGATTCTGATTGCTCAATTATGTTGCCCTTTGAAACTATTGGAATTCATGAATTGCAGACATCAATTAATTTTCTCTAGATTTGCTCATGAATGCAAGATCGCTTGCAGAAACTGTCCTAAAATTAAATTATTGTGTGGTATAATTCTACATTGCCTTCTTTGATAGAGTTGTTGTATGCCACCTACCTGTTGTAGGAAGTAAAAAAGGACTATAGTATAGCAGGGCGTCTGAGCTGAGCACTCACAAATGGAGTTCTGCCCAACTTGTGGGAATATGTTGCTCTATGAATTGCCTCACCTGGATCGGTTCGCAAGATTTTACTGTCCAACATGCCCTTACGTATGTCAAATAGAGAACAAGGTAACTAATTTTTTTTTCTGCAATAATGTCCATGGTTCTTTCGTTTTGCATTTACATATGTATATATATGCCTGTGTCGTTTAACAGGTTAAGATAAAAAGACACTTGCGCTTGGTTAGGAAATCAATGGATCCCATTATCTCTGCAAATGACCGGAAGAATTTAAGCAAAACTACAGGTTCATTTCTTTTACTATGCTCTTTATGAAATACATATTTGGATGTTCATTTCCATTTGTCTTGAGCCCAAGGCCTTGCAACTTTGCTTCTTTTTATTGTGATAGTCACAACGAAAGCACCTGGTGGTTTTTCATTTTTTTTCCTAGATGTTTATTATTTTTCCATCAGGATTGTCATTTTTATGGCTTTCGAGGCTGCAGAATCATGAAATTATACAAACCTTTTAGATGGTTGACTTGCTGCTTATGGTATTGATTTGTGTTTGAACTTGGATCCATAACATTTTTACCGAAAATATTATACTTTTGCCTTCCCTGCTGAGCTTCAAGAATAGCTGTTTAACCCCTTGATTTCATAAGTTTTTCTTTGGTGCAAATTGACTGTTTAGAAAATAAGACTTACCTAAGTCTTTCTCAAGAATCTTCGAATGGGAGGCCACGAGCCAATAATGAAATTTTTTGAGTTTTTTTTCCTACTTTCTTGGAAGTTGGCCTTGCATGTATCTATATATTGACCTCCTATGCAAACAATTGAAAAGAGTTAGTCCAACTCTTTTGAGATGAAATTATTGTCCCCTTGCAAATAGCAACGTTGTGCTAGCATTTGATTACTGATTATTTCTTACTGTGCAGGGGTGTCTTGCCCTGAGTGCGGCCATGAGGAAGCGTATTTCTCCCAAGCGCAGACCAGGGGAGCTGATGAACCCATGACAATATTTTATTCATGCACCAACTGTGAACACTCTTGGAGAGAAAACTAGAGTTCCTCTGCATTCATATGCTGTGAAGCTGCTGCTGCTTGCATTCATAGCTTCTCCTTCATTTTCATTAAGCAGTAGTTTTTCCATTTTGAATTGGTTCCATTTTTCTGTGTTGAGAAATTTTGGTACTGTAACAATGCATGTAGACTGTCAACAGACTTACAATCGCAACACCTGCAAGAGTTTATCAACGGGTATCTGATATTGGTCTTTAACATATTCTCCATTTTTTTCCTTTAATATTTAATGCTTACAATAATAGGAGCAGGTCTACTATCCAAATTCCAAACCCCTCTCTTGAACACTAATGTGAGGGCCTCTTCCTTCAGCCAGTATGGCCCCCATGTCAGAATTCTCTTTCTTTTGTAAAGTAATTCTTCAGAAATGTTATCCACCTGACACAGTTTACATACATTCTCACAATTTACATACATTCTTATAGTGGAAAATATGGTTGCACTTCACCCCCTAATAATACTGGGTTTGGAAAAAAATAACTAAAGTAAAGCTCCTTCAAATAAAGAACCCTTTTTTTCGTGAGTACGGGGAGATGAAGGCAAAATTCTTGGCACTGGAGGGGTTGGGGAAGAGGGGGAAATGGTGGGGCAGAAATTGATTTTGTGGGGAGTGAACATGGATTAGGAGACGGAAATGAGGGAGGAAGATTGACATTTCTGATTACAGGGGTTAGCTTCACAACAAGGTGTCGTGGTGTAGTTGGTTATCACGTCAGTCTAACACACTGAAGGTCTCCGGTTCGAGTCCGGGCGACGCCAACAGTTCTGTTCTCTTTTTGTTTTCGCACTTTGCACAGAGCCCCATTTTCCTTTTTCTTTTTGTTCTGTAATAAAAGCAAATTTTTTGAGAGCCATTTACGATGACGAAGTACATGAAGATTTATAGGAACTCCATAAATCATCAGAAAAGTTTTATACGATTTCATTAGATTCAAGAAATCATCAGAAAACGTCTATGAAAAGCAAAGCATATCTTTCTCCATTGTTATCCATTGCAAACAGGAAAGTTTTCCTTGGATACCCCATACCAAAGAATCTGTGAGTTTCTTACCGTAACTGACCAAGAAAAATAGGTCCCCTCAAGAAAAAAAGGAAATAAACCCAATGATACTCATACTCCACGAGCCGAAAAAGAGAAAAGAAGCAGCCAAAAAAAAGCCCAACATGCGTTAGCGTGATCAGCATCTATATCCTAATACAATGTATATATTTTTGTAATGGTTTTGTTGAGCAAATTAGTTTGGTAAACCAATCGCATTCGTCCACGCAGAAATCATTTTATCGTGTTTGCCCTGTTTTTCCGGGACAAAGAAACGGTGGTTTATGTCCATTTTGCTTGAACTTCAGTTCTTGGGGGAGGTTTTTTCTGAAATTGCTCAAATTTTGCAGGTCTTCTTGCTCTTTTTCAAGTAATAATTGAGAGAAAGAGAGATGGGTTTGCTCACAAACAGAGTGGAGCGGAGTGAGATCAAGCCAGGGGATCATATCTATACTTACAGAGCAGTCTTCGCGTACTCTCATCATGGTTGCTAATAATTTTGCGCTTTTTTTTTTTTGATCTGATTCAGTAATGACTATTATTTGGCAATAGAAGAAGCTTTATTTTGCTTTTACTTGTTTCTGAGTCTTTCTACTGGATTTTGCCTTCTGCTTGGTGTCTTGATTGTGCTTTGCCCTTTCAAGTTTAGCATTTTGGTTGCCCTGTTTTTGTTTGTGGCTCTTATCTTCTTGTTTTGTCGCCTAATTTTTGGACTTTTTATCTCCAAAGTGGATAGATATAAGTCATTAGCATGAATTTATGCGGAACTGGAACTGTGATTTTGGATAAAAATATGATCTTGGTTAACTGTAAAACTGATTGCCTCCTTTTCACAACTCGTCATTTGCATGCCCGCTTGCCGTCTGTGTTTGCGGCCAGTGAATGTGCTAAAAGTTGACACTTTTCCTATATAGTTTTTTCATTTGTGCTCATTGAAAAGCTGCCCATTTTGGCTTCTTCTTTTTATTTTTCTTTTCTTTTTGATGAATCATTTTGGCTTCTAACTGTTTTGGGTTCTACTGGGTCTGTATTTAGAATGTATGCAGCGTATCTAGTAGTTTTGAGGGGTCAAATTTGCCTTAAATTAGGCAGGCTCCATCAACACATGTGATACAAATAATTCATGTTATTTGTAGAGACAAGAAGGAACTCAGAAAAGGATTTTGGATATGTAATCATTGATCACTTTCCTGTGGTTATACATAGGAAGATTAATCATAGTCAGAACAAGGCATTGTTGGCGCATGATCTTGCATTTGAGTAATAGGCTAAATCTGACTTACATTTGAGCTAAAATGTGTGCAATTGTTTTCCGAAACAACATTAACAGTAACTACTTTTTCCTACTGAGATTAATTCTGTAAATAAGTGATATGAATAACTTTTCCTACTTTTTCTTGATGGAGAACATTTCAATATTAGTGCAAGATTTGGTATATCTGGAATTCATAACATCTTATTTCCTCAGCTCTATGGTCCACTTTTGCTTTTGTGCTGCATAAGTTCTAGGCCCCCAATCATTATGGCTGTGGTTTATCAGTATGCTGGAGCCTGATTTTGGGTGTCTTTTCCTATATGACTGGGGATAACAAGCATTATATATTTGAGAACATAAAATTTTTTGAGTAGTTTGGTACAATTTTTCTGAAACTTCTACATTCTTCATTGTGAACTAGGACTACTTTCCATTTTCTAAAGAAACCTATACACTCTATCAATGGTAAAATTCAGGAAGAATATGCAGGTATCTTTGTTGGGAGTAGCAAAGTGGTCCATTTTACCCGTGTTGAAGCCTCTTCCACGTCCAATGACGAAGCATACAACCTGACTGCTCAATGTCTGACATTTCCTGACTGCGGTTTCAGGCAGCCAAATAGTGGAGTTGTTCTTTCTTGCCTTGATTGCTTCCTTCGAAATGGCTCCCTTTATTCCTTTGAGTATGGAGTCAGTCCATCTGTTTTCATTGCTAAAGTACGAGGAGGCACATGCACGACTGCTGCATCAGACCCAGCTGAGACAGTCATTCATCGAGCAATGTATCTACTTCAGAATGGATTTGGAAACTATGATGTGTTCCAAAACAATTGTGAAGATTTTGCTTTGTACTGCAAAACAGGACTCCTCACAGTTGATCGGCTTGGGGTTGGAAGAAGCGGGCAAGCTTCCTCTGTCATTGGTGCGCCATTGGCAGCTCTTCTTTCGTCCCCTCTGAAGTTGCTAATGCCAAGTCCAGTTGGAGTGGCTACAATGACAGCAGGAATGTACTGCATGAGCAGATATGCAACTGATATTGGTGTCCGAACTGACGTTATCAAAGTAGCCGTGGAGGACCTGGCTTTGAATCTTGATTGGGGGGAAAATGAAGAAATAGCCGCAGAAAATGTGGTTTCTGATGGGCACCTTATCAGATGACACCAATCTCATTGGATTAGATAAGAAGTCCCCTGGCTATTCTATTGTTCAGGCATAAATAAAACTGTCATAGTAAGTCTGCTTTGTGCTGTTAGATCTCATAGAAACTGCAGGTTGCTTGTTGAGTGCCCGATAGAAGTTATTTGGGAATTGGGTTTTTAGTTGTTTTGTTGGTTATGATGCTGTGGACTTGATAAATTCTGTAGCTTCAATTGAAATCCTAATGTGAGGATTTAATAACAAGTGTTTCTTGCTTGACTGAATACAAACAAATTCCACATGGACATGGAACCTGTCCATTTGGCAGACATATGTCATTTCTCCCTTGAACGTATTCTATATTGTAGTAATTATCTCTTATGGCCATATCTTTGAAACTTTTCTATTATGGTAATTAACAGCAGATTTTACTTTGCTGTACAGTATCTAATTTATCTTACAAAACCCAAAAAAAACAAGCAATTTTCAGTTATGCTGAAAAACTCAGACCTTTTGAATGGTCGTCATTGTGTTATCTTCCTCATTTTCTCCACTAATCTGGTTTACATCTTTCTGGTTTTGGGTTTTTTTCGTTTTCTCAGCACTTTCATCTTTGAATTCTGCTTTGTCTGCCAGTCCATTTACTGCCCCTGCAAGTTTCTCTGTTCTTGCTGCAATCTCTATCAATAATGATGATACTGTGACTAATGGAACAACTTCTACTAGAGTTGCTACAGTAGGACCCGCATTTCCCTCGTCCGTGCCATTAACTGGCTGCCCGGTTTTTGGTTCAGTTGATGCAATTGGTTGTTTAGAGAGGGATTTCAGGGCATTCTGAAGTTCTTCAACTGCATCTTTCATTTCTTCAACCTGAAGATCTATCTTTGTTGACTTTGTCATTGTACTGATAGCAATAACCAATTCTTTCATTACAGCAGAGGAACTAGTACTTAATCTTATGCAGTACTTGCTGAAATGCTGCTTGAGAAAATCAGGAGCCTGTGAAGTTGGAAAAATATGAATTTTAAGTGCTGAGAAAACTGAACTGATGCTACTAATTGATACAACATTATTACACGTCGAACTATGATTACCTTAGTGTCTGAACTGATGCTACCATTAAGGGCTTCGATGCAATAAGCACAACTCCTGAGTGAAGCCCCAACTTTAAGGTACTCGTTCCATGGATGCCCAAAATTGAAGGCCCCATGTGCAGGCTCCCATCTGGCAAAATTTGCCTGCAGACAAGCAGTATTTATGCTTCAATAGAAGAAGATTTAAAGTTGAATTAAAGTTTTAAGAGACAAGGGAAGGAAACATACCAAGGATTCTTCAGTAGCCTTGGAATTAAGGGCACATTTGTAGCCTTGCAATGTTTTGTTGGATTCTTCAGTAGCCTTAACATCATTTCTGAAGTAGTCTGCTATACATCCTGTGCGTTTTTGAGCAGAAACATGAAATCAGTTCTTTTTTTCTCCATGGGAATTAATGTGTTTTACTAAGTTATTTTTCTTACCATCCAAGGAATCAGAAAGCTTTTCCATGTTGTTTTTGATAAGGTTGTGAAGCTCAGTTCCTGCCCAAACAGGGCAGAAAAGCATGGTTATCAGGATGCAGATGGAGGTTCCTATTGCAATGGTGGATAGTCTATGATGAGCCAATTCGAACAATTTTTCCACACGATAGCCTGAAACTGACACCAGGCTGAAGGTGAGGATAAAGATCATTGCCCCATAGTCAAATCTCGCCTTTATTGATGGAATGAATCGTGAAAAAGTTGCTGCTGCAGCTGCAAGAAGAAGTACATGAAGGTAAACTTCTCATTTTCATTTCCACATGCTTCTAATTTATGCTATCTCTACATTCAGAAACTTTCTAAGAGAAGCAAATTAAGACAGTTTTATAACCTACCTAGAAGGAAAACTGAACCTTCAAGAATTATGGGCTCAAACTTCTCTCCCGACCGGCTAGCTATCCAGTGAACACCAATTCCTAGTGCTCCTGCCAAGAAAGTTCCAATTGCTCTATTCACAGATTTACAAAGGGTTGCACCTGCATTTTTCTAGTAGTTAATATACATCACAGATTTTTTAACCACAAATTTTGAAATTAAAATACCTACCCACAGTATATTCAAACACCACGACGACAGTCATAACAGCCCACATAGCATTCCCTCCAACCCCATCATACAAAGGCCTCATGTAGTAAAAGAGTGACACAAGACAAAGAGCCAGCCCTACTTTGGCACAATGCATCACTTTCTTAGGTTCATTCACTGCTATTTTCCAAGCCTGTTGAAGGAAGCCCCGAATTTTCGATATAAATCCCATAAAAAATCCCTTTAATGCTCTACAAACTCTGCTTTCTGAAATGCACTCAGGCACTAAAACCTTTGATGTTCCATCCGGCACGTTGATCCTCCATTCCAATCCTCCGCATGGCTCACTTTCCTTAACCATTTTCTAAGAAACTTGAGGTTCCTTGATTTGAAAACTACTAGGATTTGTATGTATGGATGTATATTTATACCAGGTAGCAGCTTATGACAGGAACTGGTTTGATATGTGTTGTTTGCTGGAGAGCTTAGCTTTCACAATCAAAGATTGTGTCTTTGGCTAGGTTGTTGTGATCAGTTGCTGGTCATGTACAATATATATGGCTGTCTCAAGTCCTTGGATTTCATAAAATAAGTTGAAGCAAATGCTGAGCTTGGAAGATCGTACAAGAAACTAAAGCATTTTTTAGGTAGGTCAGCTTACAGCCCGTTTGGTTTTATTTCCAAAGGCCATTTTCATTTTCAACTATTTCTAAAAGTTGGAAAGCTAATTAAATAGAAATTGAGATGTATTTGGATGAAATGTTGGAAAATAATGATTATAATATGTTGTAGGATTGAAAAGTAGGTTAATTTATATTTTTTATATTTAAAAAGATTTATTTTTTAAAATATATGTATATTTTATTAATTTAAAAATGATAGTGGGTAATTTTATGTCAAATCAAATTTGAATTTGATTGATGTATAATAGGATGATATGATATGTTTAGAAGTGAGTTTTGAGAAGAAAATGTGTACTTTTTTAAAAAAAAAATTATGAAAAAATATGTGTTTTCAATTTTTATTCCCACATAAAAATGAAAAGGGGCTTTGGAAATGAAACCAAAGACCCTTTAGGTTTTCAGGATTTGCATTTCTCTTTTTATCCCAAGCAATAACTTTAACCATAGCTCAACAAAAGGCATGCACTCTTGCACGACCTAAATATTAATATATCTTGACATTCTCTGGAACCTAAAACAACAACGTCATTAGTTTACTGGGCTTAATTTAATCTTAGGTTGTCCTATTTGACAAGAATTCATATCTTTAAGGTATACATATACATATACATATACATATACATATATAAATATATATATATATATATATATCATTTTCTTTTTGTTCTTTGGCTTGATGTCATGGATAGAAAGCAGGATATGCCATAAACTTTGGAAGAGCACTTTCTTCGCGTATCTACTTCGACCACCACATATAAAATTAAGAGGGTGTTCGGTTAAATTTATTTTGAACATCTTATAAGTTTCTACATCTTATAAGATGTTTTTGAAGTTTATAAGATGTTAGATCTTATTTTTAAAATAAGTTGTTGAGGTGTTTGGATAAAATAAGATTTTGGAATTTATAAAATGTCAATAATGGTAATTTTGTAATTTAAATGGTTAAAAATGAAGAAGCTTGTTAAGATCTTAAAAATAAGTTGGAATCTCCTTACTTTTTTTAAAAGAGTTTATAAGCTCATAATATCTTATTTTAGAATCTTATAAGCTCACCCAAACACCCTCTAAGTCACAGTGTACGCATGTTCATATGAAACAAAAGATGAAACACCAATTAAAATAAAGAATCTAAAATAACAGTTCTCAGAAAAATCTAACATGCAGTTGTACTGAATGCTCAAATTGAACACAACTTAAGGTACAAATCACTAAAAAAAGTGGTAACTTGTTGTAAATAAGCATGCACCTCTAACTTTTGAGGCATAAGCTACTCATGTTTCCCTGCAAAATGACCTAAATTTAGGTTGAGGGGAAAAAAATAAAATAAAAGAAAAAAGAAAAAAGAAAAACCCAAGTGACCTAATTAATTCTATAAAATTGCTAGTTGAATACAGCCTAAAGCAGCAGAAGCAAATGACTTTTGATGATAAGCAAATCATTAATTTAAAAATAATTTTTCCGACACTCAAATATAAGTGGCAATTCTCTAAAGTACTAATAATCTTCCCCTTTTTGGCTTATCGATACATAGCCACTATATAGTCATTGTGTGTGCAAATTAGGTCATGAAAGAAAATAAATCCACATATTTTCCCAATTGGTTCTTTGCAAAATTAACAAATTTTTTTGATTTAGTTAAATTAAATGCACTATGAATTTCCAAAGTTAAAAATGAACCCACATATAGAAAAGCTGGTTTGCTTATGATACTTCAACTTTCATTTCTCCTTATAAAAATCTACTGACCAAACTGTTGGATTGAACAGTTTCTCATTAAAAATGGGACTTTCATTTTTATTTTTATTTTCTTTTTCTTTTCATTTTTATGCAAATTGATGGAAAAGTTAAAGAATGTTATAAGTATGGCTGCCGTGCATTGCAGCACATAGTGGAGAGGCAACTTTATATGTGGCTTGAGGAGGGTACAAGATGGTGCTGCATGACGTGTAGTACCTTCCACGTAGAGATACACTAGCTACTACATATTAATTTATCATAAAATCACTAGTTCATTTTGAG
Source organism: Jacaranda mimosifolia (assembly GCA_018894105.1). NCBI lineage: Eukaryota > Viridiplantae > Streptophyta > Magnoliopsida > Lamiales > Bignoniaceae > Jacaranda > Jacaranda mimosifolia. Next base: position 14,759,776 of record CM032120.1, on the reverse strand, counting down.
AATTATTTGAGCTTATATGGATTCAAAACAACTAAGTTGGAGATTAATTTGTGTAAACTTTGAATTGAATTTATTTGAATTCGATCTGTCGTTGATCCATTGGTTGAGTGATACTGTCTTTACATTTATATATATGATGTTCGGAACTTAAATTCAAATGATCTCTAATGTATGTGCAGAAATTAACTTTCAATTTGTTGGAAGCTTATATTTATAAAAAACGAAGCTTGAGATCTTAAGGGGCAAAAAAATTATAAATTAAGGTATTTTGAGAATAAATATGGTCGACTTGATTGACATCGATATTTGGTTTATGAGTAATTTAGGGAATGTTTGTTATAGGGAAACATAATCAAAATATCCTCATTTTCCTTCCAAAATACAAATTTTTTTCCCAAAATGCCCTCTACCATCCTTCATTATCCCAAAATCTTTCCCATTTTGCAATATATACATATATATTATATACATCATATATATTTTTTTATTATTCTAACAATAAAAAAAAATCACTTAATTCAATTTTCATCCCCAAAACCCAACAAAAAATATTAATTTAACTATTACAGTAAAAAATATTTTCCCCCAAAATATAAATAAACATACAAAAATTCTCTAAAATCAATTTTTAACTACTCCCCAAAACATAACAAAAAATCAATTACATTCCTCAACACAATTTTCACATTCTCTAATAATTCATTCTCCTAAAACACATAATAATACACATAATCAAATCACACACACAAAAAAAACATAACCAAACATCCCCTTAATTTGCCTAATTTGCTGATCATAGGCCTACCCTTTAGTTAATAATATGTAACAGCAGGATGGAATATGGATTGACTGATGAACCAATTATTGGTTAAAATGTCAAGATTTCTATCCTTGGATGTTGACCTCTTTGCGGCTGCCAAATAACTAGCGTATCAGCCCCGCCTCAGATGATACGGAATTCCAAATTTATACGAATGTGAAATTTATTTCAATTTTTTTCTGATTTCAAACCTTTGATTCCTAATAAATGCGTGCCCCAAGTTGTCAATACGCACATAAATTCCTGCTCAATTTGAGCTTTCTTAACATTACTATTGTAATTAATTAATTATATATATATATATATTTAACGATAAATATTTTTAAAAATACTACAAATTATATATAAATTGTCATAATCGACAATTAGTAACACATAATAAGTTCAATGATAATCAAAACTAACACAATAATTTGTGCCTATATACATGTTGACATTAAGCGGGTGTTCGGCTGATCTTATTTAAAATGTCTTATAAGCTCTTACATCTTATAAGATATTTTTTGAACTTATAAGATGTTAGACTTTTTTTAAAAAAAATAAGTTTTTAAAGTGTTTGAATAAAATAATATTTTGGAGCTTATAAAATGTTAGTAATTGCATTTTTGTAATTAATATGATTAAAATTAAAGTTGCTTGTTAAAATCTTCCAAATAAGTTAAACATTCCTTACTTTTCTAAAAAGATCTTCTAAGCTATTTTTTGAAAAAAATTACCGAATACTTTTGCACATCTTATAAGCTCTCAAACATCTTATAAAATATTTTAAGTAGCTTATAAACTTACCCAATCACCCTCTAAGTTATTATTATATAGTATCATTAATTATAAATAGTGATAATTTAAATTTAATTAATCACAATTAAATTTGTAAAGTTTACTTTTCTGCCAAAAATCAAAACTGTAGCTAGTTGAGATATATAATTAGTGACAAGTTTAGTAGTATTATTCAATTTTTTGTCATTAATCAATACTATTTTTTTTTCTTATAATTAATGTGTCTTATATATTATGAATTTGGACCTAATTCCAGTCAAATGTAAATTTTTGATGTTTGGCAGTATTGGTAAAATGTGAAGATAAGATTAAATTCTGTGTTCGCTCAAAATGACTGTCACTTTGACTTAACTTTGCCAAGTGTCAAGTCTCCATCCTGTAGAAATCAAGGACATGAATTTGAAGCTCCCCAAGTCTCTGAAAGTGTTAGTTCTTTTTCCATTCTCTATTATCTATACTATTATAAAAAGGAAGGTATTTTTGTATTTAAAATAGAAATTATGATATTAAATTTTAATAAATCAAATTTATCCTTTTACTTATTCAATATTCAATAAAAAATTATATGTACAAATAATCACCATTTATTCAAAAACTTCCACTATGTACCTATTTTAATTAGTTTTAGATTTTTTCTTTAATTTGGTTATGAATTACAAAAAGTTTACTTTAAGTAAGTGTTATCTTCATAATTATGCAAATTATGAATATATTTTTGTAATATATGTCAACTTTTAATATAATAAATATGAGAATATTTTTATTTAAAAATATTTTATACGTGTAGAAACTGCGTACAAACGACTGTTAGTTATTATAAATATAAAAGAATATAAATATAGATAAGGCTTAAAAATTGGAAAGCAGGCTGAAAAAAATAGTTTGATGTGTCTTGTGCTGGCAACTGCTGAGTTGTCGATCAAACTGGAGCAGCAATAGTGCTCTATTACATTTTTGTTCATTGTGAAAAAAGAATTCTATTGTTGTCCTTCATAGGACTATAGGAGTTTGGTTGTGCCTATTAATTATTATTTTAATAAATTATTGGTTCACCAACTAATTAATTTGAACACTTTTATCATGACTGTAATTTTAAAACAACTAATTCATTTTTATAAGCAAATTAGTACGGTCGATAATTATTTTCTTGTGCCTATGTCATCTGTTAAGGGCGCCTTCAACATCCAAAGATCACAAAGCAGACCAAGAATCTTGTCAATAAGTAGAGTGTATTAGCTGTCAACTCATGAGATGGACAGTATCGATAATTTTTTGATCACAACGAGCTGCAGTGAAAGTTCTATTAAACTATATCTTCACGTAGTCTATCAAGAAATTTCGAAAAGAAATAAATGAAATAGTTTTTTATGAGGAAACAAAATATCTCCTATTTCTCCCAACGGATTCTTCTTTTTGTTATTCCAATATGGGGTATTAGTAACCCGTTTTCAGCATTTGCAACCTGCATCCCAAACTTTAGTTTCGCAGGATCAATTAGTTTAATAGCATCACCTTTATACTTATATGTGTGTGGGGTTTGGAGTTCGAATTTTAACCGACATTTAGGATATTTATACGTGTATAAATGAAAAAAAAAATAATTATTTTGTTCTATATGTATAAAATATTTGTATACACTGAACATGAAAATCAAACAATATGGATCATATAACATGATATGGTTTAGTCTCATCATTTGTTATTTTCATTATTAGTTGATGTAGGAATTTTATTTTACATATATATATATATATATATATATTTTGATATTATGTTAGGGTTTCTTTAATAATAACATAAATTTTGGGCCTGCATGAGGATCCAATGAGCACTACCCAAAATAAGATTGATGCAGCCCAAAAGGTTTCTTTTATGAATTGGACGGGGAAATTACAAATGGGCCACTATGACCATTTCATTTCATTAACGGACTTCATCAAATTAATCCAAATTTGAAATGACCAAGCCCTAAAACAGTGGTCTGGATATAAATTATTGTGAAGCAACAAAAAAGAACAAGAAAAAATAAAGAGGTTTTAATTGGAGAACTTTTTAGCTATGTTTGGTTACAATTTGCCAGAACAAATTTGTTTTGACAGAATGTAACTAAACATGCCCCATGTTTTTCTCCCCATATGCCCTCCCAAAATATCCAGATTATCCCTGTAATTAAAGTGACAAAAACCCAAAAATTCCACATATTAAAATATACATATATTTACATATCACAATATTTATTACTATTATCACAATAAAAAAAATATTACTAAAATTTATTTACACCCTCAAAACCTAATAAAAAAATATTGATTTGACTGCTACAATACAATTTGTCTCCTCCCAAAATATAAGCAAATATATCAAAATTTCCCTAAACAATTTTCGAACTATTCCCAAAACATAAGGTTATGGTTGGTTATATTTTTTGTTTGATTTTATTATGTGTTTTGAGAGAATAATGTGAAAGTTATTTTTGGTATGTTTGTTTATATTTTGGAGAAAATATTTTTTACTATAATAGTCAAATCAATGCTTCTTTGTTGAGTTTTTTGTGGTAAAAATGAAATTAAGTAATATTTTTTATTGTAAGAATAACAATAAAATATATATGATGTATATGTATGTATATATTAAAGAATGTTCATTTTGGAGGAAAAATGGAGATATGTTTGGTTATGTTTTCCCAAAATAATGTTGTTTCAGGAAAATATAACCAAATAAAGCTTAAATAAACATATATCACATTCCCCAACACAAATTTTACATCCCCCAACCCTATTCTCAAAACTCATTCTTCCAAAACATATAATTCATATTCAAGCATTACCTTTGGTTTGGTGTATAAATAAATAAATAAATCAGAATTAAATTAAAAATTAAAGGTTAAAATTTCGTTCTTATCCTTCTCTTATCTCCAATTAAAAACCAGACTTTATCTAAAAAACCGCGAGCAAAGCGAAACAGAGTAACAAGCAAGCCACAAAGTCTGCGAGGCCCGCCCTCTTTGACACGCTACTCCACTATTTTCGATCACACTAAAGCCGACCCCACTGGACTCACGAACTGCGCAGCATACCCGCGCTCGATCAGTTTGGCTCGGATCAAAATCGAATCGGACTTGAGAATGATGGGGAAGCTGTATGTGAAAATGGCGCCGTCGGCGGATCTAAACCGGAACACCGAGTGGTTCACCTATCCGGGGGTTTGGACTACGTATATACTAATTCTCTTCTTCTCATGGCTCGTCGTTCTGTCAATTACGAATTGTACCCCTGGCATGGCGTGGACAATCGTCAATCTCTGCCATTTCCTGGTATGCATCTCTCATCTTTTTGTGTATATGATATTGCTGTGGCATCAATGTTTTTATGGTTGTTTTTGTTCGTATTTTTTTTGTGTCTTTGTGAATTTGATTCGGTTGTTATGAATCATGTGATTTGATAGTTTCAATCATGTCTTAGATTAGCTGCGCGTAAACTGTAATTTGGATCTACTGTACATTTAGGGGTGTAAAAAAAGGCGAGCGACATAGTGTTCAAGTTTGGCTTGAATTCCTATCGAGTTTTAAATTATTCTCAAGCTTGTGACCAATTCGGACGAGCTTTGATGTTATTTCTCAGCTTGTTGAGTTGAGCTGATTTGAGCTTAAAATTAATGGCTCAAGTTTGGCTTGAATTCCTATTGAGTTTTAAATTATTCTCATGCTTGTTACCAATTCGAACGAGCTTTGATGTTATTTATCAGCTTGTTGAGTTGAGCTGAGCTGATTTGAGCTTAAAATTAATCATCGGGTAATGATGTTCAGGCTTGGTTTGATATGTTCAAGCAGTTTTGTTCATTTTGTTGCCCTTTGTTTATTTGATTATTGTTGGATTGTTGATAGAATATTGTTCTATTTTTTTTTTTTTGGGCTTGCTCAAGACCATCTCTGATTTGGATTAGCATTTTTTGGAGCATTCTTTGTGTTCTCTACATAATTATGGTTGCTGAGATATCATTATATAGATAGGCTAAGTTCTAAGTTTTTTAGAAGTGGCGAGCAGTTTCAACTGCTTGGTTTTGGCTATTGATGAAATTTTGAGGTATAACTAGACGACTCTCCACTGCCTTAGCTATTGCTTATGTTGAATTTGGTGTCTATTAGAGTATACAATAGACATTCCACACTTTTGGGTAGGACCGTGTGGTGCATCTGGTTTGTGTTAGTTCTGTTCATGTGATTGCTGAATTTTCCAGCCTATGTTGCATTTCCTGGCAGCAGGATAATGGGACATCTCTGCGCTTTTCTAGGCTTATTGAGCATGAGCTATTATCTCTTGTCTTGCCTAGTAAACAAGGAAACATTTGTTAGTCCTATGATCTATTGGCCAATAGAAATTGGGGGATTAGAATTTCAATCACAAGCTCCAGAAAGTGTTTGAGAAGGGCTGCTGCTACGTCACACTTTCGAGATAGTGACACTCTGGCACCTCTTTTCTTCTTCCTTGCCTATGAAAAGAATAGTGCTCTTTATGCGTGCAATATACATGAAAAGTTTCATTGTTTTTACATATATATATATATATATTATTTAACATGGAGAAAAAAGAGTGTCAAATGGTTATATTCAAATCTCACTCTTTTCACTGTATTTTATTCAGTTAAACGCTTATCTATAACTTTTATGTTCAGTGGATTGCACATGCCCTATTTTATTGCTGAAGTATCATGCACGCACGCTTTCTTGCATGCCAAATTGTTCTGAGGCATATTTACACCAAGTATTTAATTCTTACATGATATGAAATGCTATATGAGTCATCATATTCATATAGTTGTTAATCTGTGAATCATGCTTAGATCAGTCCAAGATTTTCCCTAAACATGACAATGTATTCTTCTATGTGTAGGTCACTTACCACTTCTTCCATTGGAAAAAAGGAACTCCCTTTGGTGAAGATCAGGGAATCTATAATGGGTTGACATGGTGGGAGCAGATAGACAATGGAAAGCAGCTTACTCGCAATAGAAAGTTTCTCACAGTTGTTCCTCTGGTTCTGTAAGTTCTCCATGCATATATTCTTTAGTTTCTTTATTTCCATTTTGGCCAGAATCTTTTTCATTTTTATCTATTTGGATATCCTGGTGTGTGTGAGTGTGAACCGAAGATGATGCACCATATAGAAGATTATCTTGTGTTCTAATATAATGTTTGATGCCTTCAACCTGCTATTCCTTTGATATTGTGATGGGAGACCAGTATTCTGATGATAAAATTGAAATTGTGCTTGTGATGTGTATCTTTGCTCTTTGATTCTCACATCTGACTGTTCCTATGCATTTTCTGAATGAACCATGATGCTGTACATATGAGATGTGCCTAGGATTTGGGAAGTTTTTCGTTTGCTGGCTGTTCTCATTAGTGGTCTAAGTTCAACTTTCTTTTTTTGCTGTATGTTTTATTTGCATTGAAAAATTGGATAAAAATGGTTGCAGATCTGGGAGTCATTAATATTATGAAACACTATGGCTTTTCTATTCTTAAAAGAAATATTTAGTAAATAGATGCTTCTATGATAATACTGTTTATTTGTTTGTTTATACTTTTAGAAGCTAGATAGGACTACACAGCAGATATTGTGAAACTGTCTTTTAGAGCTTCATTCCATGCAGGAAGCATGTGTTGTATGAGTGGCACACAAGTTGATAGGTATATATTTTAATCAAAATGATGTCTTACTTATGAAGGTTATCTAATTTATCCTGGATTTCAAATTGATCTGGCTGTGAAGAAAAATTGAGTATTTGTTCATGGATGATGATTGCAGTTTGTTTTTTGACTTCATCATACACATCTTTTTTCTGTTTCTGCATTATATTGCTAAATCTGTTTCCATTTCTGCTGTTGACAGCTACTTGATAGCCTCACATACAACTGACTACCAACACCCAATGCTGTTCTTCAACACACTTGCAGTGCTTGTGTTGGCCATTGCTAAGTTCCCGAATATGCACAAGGTCCGCATCTTTGGAATTAATGGCGATCAGTGAATTAGAACTCCTTTGTGAACCAGCTGGTTCAAACTTGAGTATGAACACCCCTTAATCCTTACTATTTCTGTAAAGAAGGTTATGCGCCCTTCAATGTACAGAAGCTGGAATGATGAGTATACTTGGTAACACTTGGCTGTTTTACAATCCTCCTCCAAATTGAAGCAATAAATATAACCAAGTTGTATGTGTACAGCAAAAATTTTATGTACTTTAAAGTTGCCTTCATTGTGTTACTCCACTTTTTCGTACACGTATACTAGTGATTAAAAGTTTGGAATCTAGCCGTACTTTGGAGGATTTTGTATTGACCATCTAGTAACTATGGCATGTGGCAAGTTATATCATTTGGAATATCGTACTTTAATGTAAGAATAGTTCAAGTATTATGATTTTGTCTGCTTTTGTTGACTGAACAGCATGTATAGCAAGAGGGAAACTATTGAACTGCCAGAACACTTCGCTAGCACTCCATATATTCTATCCATTTTTGCACGCGATTCGGGTTTATCCCTTTCACACTTGATGTGCATAACGGATATACATTCCACGTACGAATAGAATTGAGAGCTTATTCCGTGAAAGTTATAGTAGATAATAGTTCATGTAGGGATAGCACATGCAGCGGATTTAGTTTAAAAGAAAAAAGAGCTCCTCGGATGGAGATGATTAATTATTCCTGGGCACACTTGGTTAGAGCATTGTTTGGAGGGACCCTTAAATGCTCCAAAGGTGCTGTAGTTTTTGTCAGACTTTATTTTTGTGGTTCGAACAGTAGAATAACCTGTGGATGACATGCAAGTTATGATTGGTACTCATGGCTCAGGAAATTAACTAAAATTGATTAGGTGAGGTTTTTGGTTGAGGCAGGTAAATTTTACTTGGAGTTTTACATTAACTATAATTAATACTATACTATATATCTACTTTCCGCTAATAATCAATTTTTTATGAATAGATTGATCACCATCATTAACTTAGCGCTGTTATGGAAAAATTGATTTAAACATTTGAAATTTAGATACCACGCCCAGCTGTCAAGAATTCAAACCCGGACATTTGTGGCCAATCCCATCATCAAGTATTCAATTAATTACTCTTCTCTGAAGGTCCTTGTGACTTGCAGGGAGTGGTTTCTTAGCTGGAAGAATCTCAGTCAAGATGGAAATAATACTAAAAAGCATCAAGCTTTAGAGAGTTCCATCTATAATATTTGTGTTTTCCTTTTTCTCTTCTTTTATTTTCCTTTGGGGTGGGGTGGGTTGGGGAGTGGAGTGGAGTGGTTTAATTAAGATCAACTTTTGATTAGACCTTGATACAAGCACTTTAGCTCAAATTAATCATGAATATCATATGCCACTACTAATGGGGAACATTAATCCCCAAAAGCAATAACTTCTGCTGCTAACATGTTTTGCATATTTTCTTTAACTTTCTGGTGAGTAATCTTTAACTTAAACAAGAAGAAAATAATTAATAAGAAATCATATACAATGCACAAATATGATGACAGAAAAAAACAAAAGAAAAAGAAAAAAGAAAAAGCAATAACTTTTGGTAAGATAACAAATGCTAGAAGCTGATCACTTTAGGCAATGGTAGCTATCTAGCTAGCTTCAATTAGTACAATACTTCAAAAGTAATTAAAATGAAAAAAACTAAGAAAAATACATAACACTTTATGCAGTATGTATGTTAGTTCTAAACAACTCCAAACAGCTAACCAACCATGAGACCAAAAGAAAGATAATTGACAAAAAGAAGAGAAGAAATTAAAAAGCTGAAGAAAAAGTGAAGCAGCCTATTTCTTGTTGTCCTTCTCTTACCATGACCCTCCACCTAACATTCCATTCCAGAATCCATTTGAATTCTCCTGTCCCTTACCTTGATCAGCTTCACTTGTGCTTGAATGTCGTTTTGTTTCTCCTAAAGTAAACATCAGGCTGCCTCCATTAACATTTTCCTGTGGAACATTAATAGAATTCCCATCAATGGAGAAAGCAAGAGTTGGCTTGCATTCTTGAAATGGGAAACCTGATGCAAAAAGGGCATTAGTTTCTAGACCATTTGGGGCCATAGGGATAAAGGAATTCAACCCTCTAGCTGCAGTAAATCCATTCCTCAGGAAGTTTAGGGATGAAAGTGGAGTAGAAGAGGATGAAGAGTTGGCAGAAGACGAAGAACTCATGACATCTCTAGTACTCTCAATCTTGGGTAACTCAAGAAACTGAGGAACCCCATGATGGTAGTGATCCTGTGGAACTTGGAAACCAAGATTAAGATGTTGCCCTTGATCATGGATTTTAGGGTTTTGATAAGGAAACTGAGAAATGCTTGGAGGATTCAGATCAGGAAGTTTGTGGGATGAAACTGGTGTTGTTACCATTGATAATGAAGGTGAAGTACTAGAAGTAGATTTCTTGTTCTTTCTTGAACCCCCTCCGACCGGAACGTTTCTTAGGGTTCCGCCTTCGGTCCAATACCTTCTGCAAGTCTTGCAGAAGTATCTTGGCTGAGTTAGGCTGTAATTGTTGTAGTAGCAGAATTTGGTGTTTGTTGAGTGGCATCTTGGGCAGTTTAGGGCTTGATCTTTTTGTGGCCTCACTTTTCTCTCCATTACTGGCCTTGTGCATGCACTTGGAGCAGCTATTTCTGCCATGGATTTTGCCACTCCAAATTCCTGAAATTAAATTAGTTAAAAAGGTGGACTAGTGTTGGATTTGGTAAAAGCTGCTCAGCTATGTTTGGGATTGATGAAAGGGATTAATATTCTCATAAAAAAGAATACTGGCTAGAATATGATAGCTAGCAGACTAGTAATTACAGACCAAAACAGGCTAACTTTATAGAAACAAATTAAAAAGAAACAAACAATACCTTTTCCCAAGCCTTCATCAATATTTACTACACATGCAAAAGAGGGAATCAAGAAAGAAAATTGCAGTATTTTCATGAAATACTGTTGAAAACCTAAACCTCAAGATCAGAAGAGAAAAGGGGGACAAAAGGACAAGGTGCAGAAGAATAAAATAACAGAAAGAATGTAACTTTAATGTGATTTTCACTTGTATCTAAGAGTAGTACAAAATTCAGCAAAAGCAGGATTCATAAAGCCAAGAAAAACCAAACACACCTGCTCCAAGCACATCATGAGCCCTAACTCTTCATTACAGGGAAAATATACTCAAAAATAAATAAATATATAAGAAGAGAAAAGAACAAAGATAGCTAGCAAAAGAAAAACAGTGGCAGATAAAATTAAAATTTTTCTCACCTGAGTCCATTGAGCACTATCCATGAATATTTCTGAAAGAAGGGCCAGGGGAAAAGGGTTATTACAAAAAGGCAAAGTGATGGAGAAAATTCACCTCCTTTGTCTGCAGCTGTCTTTGATGCAAAGAAAGAATGTTTTTGAGTTGTTTGTGTGTTGGCTTTTTTTGAGTTGGCTAACTTTATGGATGATGGGAGGAAAAATAGGGAAAGGCTAGCTAGGGATTGTTTGTTTTGACTGCACTCATCACACATTAGCAATATATATATATATATATTATGTATATATTCATTTGGGCTTTTATTTTATGGTGTGAACTTTTGTCTGCTTTTATCATCTAATCTTTTTTTAATTCTATGGTGAGTGCAATTGTGAATGTATCTTCTCTGGTGGGTTCCTACTTTTTTGACTATGGAATGAAGGAATTCTCCTCACTTGATGTCTCCTTGTCATTCCCACTAAGGGTTTTTCTTATATCCAATTGCAGTTAATTACTAATATTTTGAGATTATGGGTTGGTCAATTTGTTCTTTATTGAGCTACAAGTATGATCAAAATAGAGGGCTTAATTATTTAAAAACATATATACTTGCATATATATGCATACATAGAATTTTTTTTTAGAAAGTTCAAGAGAAAAGATAGCTAGTTTTATGTATTTGTTTTCTTGAATTATTTTGGATTTAAAGGAAGTGATGATGAGGATAGGAAAAGGGAGAAAAAGGGTATATGTGTCATAATTTAAAGATTTGAATTTAAAATAAAAGCTATGATTGTTTTATAAAGATACATATATATAAGACCATATTCCCTTTATGCTTTAGTGATGGATAGTCTCTCTTTTTATGCTTCTAAAGGGCTCATGTGTTTGCATGTTTACCACCCATCATCATCACTAAGGAATCCTTTTTCTTTTAAGGAGAAAGTGACAAAATAAAAATAATCATTATTACATGCATGAAATTTCTTTCCCTTAAGTTACTTTACAATATATATTAGTCTAATAATTTTTGATGAGATCTCTTAAGTATGAACATTCATCCTTTCAAATGCTTTTTCAATTTTCTCCCTTTTCCTATCTGATAAAACATTCAACTACTTTGAGGATGAGGACAGAGAAAGAGAAGAGATTGCTTACCAACCAAAGCATTTTGCCAATCTTTATGCCCTTGTTTGTTTTCTGCATGCATGCAACTTTTCACCAACAACTGGGACATGTAAACATTGAAAAAATTTATGTCATTCACTCACTTATATGGTTAAAATTGTAAATTTATGAATTTTGAATATATGTATTTATATATATGATGATATTATAAACTCAAAGGCTGATTATCATACACATACACGTAGAAAAATTTCGTACGGTTCTGAGTACTATGAATATTATTAGAATCATGACTTTATGAGTCGTTGAATTATATTTAAAATGATTGTATAAACTATGTAGTATGGAGTTTCACTATTCGTCTTGCAAATTTCTAAAGATCAGTCAAATATTTACAGAAAAATTTCATATCATACACTTGAATATTATTGAAATTATAGATTTATGAAAAAAAATTGGAATATGAAGCTACTCGACTTGAATAATTCTAATTGGGTGGCATCTCATGATATGCATGATTCATGTGTGATTAGAAAAAATATTAAAGGCATTTATTATAATATAGCTATATTTTCCCTTTAGAAAAAGGAAATATAGTAATGTTTGAAGGAAGAAAAAAAAAGGCAGACAAGAGAGACGCTTTTGTGGGCTTCAATTAGTGCGCGATGGAACGGGAGAAATTTGACGTGCGTGCAATGGGAACGCATCATCCTAACTCCTAAGTAAACCCAAAGGTCGATCCTCTATTTGAATTAATATTTTATTTTTATTCTTATATTACATATGAATACTATTTAAATAAAATACCTTCTTAGATAATTTAATTATAAACCCCACACCTTTGAAACATATTCGTTAAGTAACATATGGTACATATATAAATTGATTTTCATACTCTTGAATTTTACATTTTACACTTCATGTCTTATTTTTCATTTATGTCCACCCCCTTCAACCACCTGATCCAGTCGACCATTGTCATAATACTTGGATAATATAGTAGAAAAAGTATTTGGACACATAATCAAGTCCAGTAAATTTAACCTAAGGGTACTTCCAATTTTCAACTGATTCATGACCTTATCGTCACACTAAGGAGAACATGGAAGAAAGACTTCATGTGACTATAATACTGAAGCAGACTTCACACTTTCTCCAATGGTCAAGTAATTGAGAGACATCATCCTCATAATTATAAATATATATATATATATAAGCATTCATTTCATCTTCTTCCTGTAGTGTATCCGGCTTTCCAGCATATCGCTTGCAGCAAGTACATTGGGCATATTAGTGGGTCTATTCCATCTTAGCATCCGACCGGCACAATGTCTATACAAAGGATTGCGTATGGAGGAAAGGCCTTGAGAGGCGGTTGCGTTCAAATTTTCTCTGTCTGGCTCAAGAAATAAATTCCTATTTCTCAGTATTCTTGCAGTGCTAACTTATATATTAGATTTCCTAATGTCCTATATATGATCATGTTATTCCCTTACTAAATATGTAATCCTTTAGATTTATTCTGTTATCAAAATTCTAATTAGTAGAAACATGAACTAATCATACTTATGAGTAATTAAACAATCATGTAATTACAACTATTATTTTGTACTTGACCATATTGTAGTAATGTGCATCTTCTTGAGGCCCAAATAGTACTATTAATTTTAGGGGACATAACTGTAGTACTTTTAGGGAATATAACTCTTGTGCAATCGCTTTGCAAAGTACTATATATCCAACTACTTCCATTGAATCCATTGTCCTTACAATTAACAAAGAAAAAGAAATTAAATTGGACCACCATGTAAACATATAAAAAATCAGGGCTAGCCAAGAAACCTTTCATTCATTGTTTCATGGCAAGGAAGGTGCAATCCCAAAAGTGTCTTGACTTATTATGGTAAATTCTTAACTTTTTATTTTCTAATTTATCGCACTTTGATTTTTATCATTTAAAATACGATGTGGGATTATCAATACTCGTTTTGTCTTAACCTAGCTATATGTTGAGTTTGGGAAGCTTCTTCAATATGAGAGATATATCTCTTCAAAATTAAAATAGAGAAGGTTTAGCATTAATTTAAACCCAATTCCTTCCAATAATTCAACTATTTCTAATACCTATCTTTTTAATCCTATTCAATTCAATGGATTAGTACCTGTCAATTATTTCAATTCCCAACTCCTTTTAGCTCATTCTTATATATTATGTACGTGTGAAACTAAATTATTCCTTAGTAGAAATAGACGAGTGACTGTGTTATTGACATTTTGATTGATCCTAAACATCTTATTTATGATTTGAAAGTTTTTTAAAAGGAAAAAATGTAATCAAAATTCCTATTCCCAGCGCTTCCTAACTGCAAAACATTTTAGGGTTAATTGCAATCACCCCTCCAACCTATGGCCTCCTTTGTACATTGTCCCCCCAACTGTTGTCGATGTGCACCTGAACTGATTAAAATGTTCTTACATACCAGATTTGCTCATTTCCAGTGGAATCTAACAAATAAGCATTGGGCACGTGGGCTGAAGAAAACAGAATATTCCTCGAAAATGAGCAAATGTGGTTTTGAGAATATTTTAATTAGTTCATATAGTAAAATTGCACATCGACAACGATTGGAGGACAATGTGCAAATGAGGCCATAGGTTGGGGGTGATTACAATTAACTCAACATTTTAACGAGTACAAAGGTTATACAATTTACAAACACAAATTAAACTATTCATATCTTGACAGCATGAATTTCATTACAATCCATTGTTATATAGAGCTTTAAAGGATAAAAAGGCTAATGATGATATGATATCTAGCAAAATAGAATTAGCCAACCCAATATCATCAAGCTTGGGTTTGGACTTTGGACTTTAGACAGGACGAGGGAGGTCTCACTTGTCTCTATCCAATTAGACAAAAAAACCCATCCATGTGGTGGTAAGGTGGTTATAGGCAAAATGGGCCAGAAAGTTCGGTAACCAACTCGACCCGCTCCATAAATATTTGGTATGGTCCTTGCGAATTAAATGCACCCCACGCCATGCTGCAGTTTGGTTTCATTTTCATAGTCTATTTTTTTATTTTTTATTATTTTAAAAATAAAATATATTACTTTTTACACATTTTCAGTCACTATCATTTTTATTTTTATTTTCAAAATATATTTTTCAATAATCTATATATCTTCTCTCTGTTCTATTATTTCTATCTCTTTCTACCTACAACCTATTAAAACCAATATAATTGTTATTTTTCTAACAATTCATCCAAATACAAACTCATTTTCAACCCATCTCCAATAATTAACTTTTCAAATTTTAGAAATGATGGAAATGAAAATAAAACCAAATGGGGTAAGTTCTTATAAATTAATTAATCCCAAGAAAAATAACAACACACACACACACATATATATATAGAAGAACGAAAGGCATGTATAGAAAATATAATCGTATGAATAAAGTTTTAAATACTTATAATGGGAAAGACTCCTTGCTGTTCCAAGATTGGATTACAGAAAGGTCCATGGACTGCTAAAGAAGATGAACTCCTCACCAACTATATTAAGGCTAATGGTGAAGGTCAATGGACATCCTTGCCCGCAAAAGCTGGTAACTATAACCACACACACACACACACACACACTTTCTATCATGCAATTTTTTCTACTTTTCTTTTCCCCCTCAAATTCATCCAACTTGACCACCCACAAACTTCAATCAATGGATTCAAATAGTCACTACAACAAAAATCCTTTACCTGCCAAAAAATGGAAGAGGGCCGAAGCGAGAAGAGGGCTGGTAGGGGCATTCGTCCTCCACAAATTTATATATATAATCCAACATTACTACAAATATGTGCATGTATTTTTATTTGATAAAAATAATAAAATTGTTTTTCATACTTTGTAAAAATTCAAGATTAAAATTTCTTACTTCTTTCCTATATACGAACATGACATTGATTTTTGCTTTGTGTTCTTCCTTGTGTGTGTGTGTGTGTGTGATGTGAAGGGCTCCTTAGATGTGGAAAGAGTTGCAGGCAGAGATGGAAGAACTATCTGAGACCCAATATCAGGAGAGGTGACATCACCCCAGAGGAAGATGACATCATCATCAAAATGCACGCACTCCTAGGAAACCGGTGGTCCCTCATCGCCGGCCGGCTCCCCGGTCGAACCGCCAACGAGATCAAGAATTACTGGAACTCACACCTCAGTAAAAGACTTAGAAACCAAGGCATTGATCCCACAACCCACAAAAAAATACCATGTAATTTAGTTAAAGCTGTCTCCCACAATAGGCTGCATGCTCAAAAACATAGATTCTGTAAGAAGAATGAGGAAGGTGAAAAGGTTGTCGTTTTTAACCCTAAGCCCATTAGGGTTACTACTCAATTTACTGATGATAATTTCTGGTTAACTAATAATAGTAATGACAGTACTGAGATGGGCATCACGTGCAGCTCTCGTGGGGGTGAAAACTGCAAATTTACAGTAGCTGAATGGTCGAATATTGATCGTATTATTGGTGTTGATGATGTTGATGGGATTTGCTTTGTTGTTAATGAGGACTGTGACGATGATGGCGCTGTTGTTGATGGTCTGGGGAGCAATGGTGAGGATGAGAAAGATGGGCAGTGTGATCAAGAAATGACAGCAAATTTAACAAATGATGAGAGGAGAACTCTAGAGAAGGTTTATGAGGAGTATTTGCAATTGTTGAAGACAGATGAAAATTAAGGAAAAATTGCAAAACTAGGACGTAGCTATGACCATTTTGTAATTTATGCTAGCGCCACACAAGCAATTATCAGTGTTGACCGTGCTTTTCGATGGTCCCTTTCGCTTTTTTTTTTTTATTTTGAGTGAGTTTTAATTATATTTTAATATCGCCTTAAATTTCAGTCCTATACTGCGATCTGCGAACTAACGATTGTTACAGTCCTATTTTTACAGTTTACCTTGAAAATTAATGTTGATTGATCTCATTAATCTACCTGATCTTTCATTGTTGTTATGAATGCAATTAATTAATTAATTAATTGATTGATTGTCATTTGTTTTGAAGGTTGTATTATTGGAAAATTAGTTATTTATGTCTTTATACATGCAAATGCGCAAATATACATCCAACTGAAATATTGCTTATCAAGTCCTCTCGATAAAATTGGAGGTTTAAGACAAAATATAAAGATGAGATTGTTACTGTATAATAAAAAAATAAATGTAACAAGATTCTTAAATTTCTATACACACGTTTTTTTAGTAAGTATTTTCCACTTTTATTAAGTGCAAAATTATTAATCAACTTTTATAATCAATTTCTTCTAACATTTTTTTTAATTGATAGTGTAGCTAACTTATTCTATCTTTCTTGAAACATGGGTGACCTTAGATAAAATTTTATTAGTTTCACTTTTGAAAAATTTCATTTGACCGAAACAAAAGAAAAAGAAATTTAAGAAATAAAATTTTAATTTATAGTGAAAGATAATTGGTATTAATGTTATTTAAAAAATAATGATGGAATGTTATATTTCTTGATTAATTATATTCAATGATTATTTAATTGCAACTTTAGTATAAAGCCTCCATATAAAGGCCTCATACTTTTTTCTTAGGCCTAAAATTTTCGAAAATAAAAATGAGTCTTCTAAGTAAATGTCTTATATTTTTTTAGGCCTTTAGTGAAAGGAAAAATAGTCCTTATACCTTTTTTGAGGCCTAAAATGTAAAAGAAAAATATATATAGGAGACCCTCAAAATTTGGAGGCCTAAAACGGTCGTCTTTTTTTACTAAAGGTAGAGTCACATTGTTGCTTGTTTAAAGATAAAGGGTATACATCAACAAAAAGAGAGAATGTACTTTTTGCACTTATTTGTGTGTGGCTTGTGGTATGTGTACCTGTGTATATTAAAAAATTTTAAAATAAATTTTTTATGTTTATTTTTATTTAAATTGGGGGTCCCACTATAAGTTGGCGATATGGGCCCTGAGGTGGCAAGAAGGGAGCCCAGGTAGTGGCTCTTATGGGCCCAACTGTTAGTATCAATGGACTCCATTATAAGGCCCACTTTACAGGCCCAAGGATTATGGAACTATGTTCATTATCGAAACCACCCCTGATCTTTTAGTAATACTAGAATCCTCCCCTGATTTTGGAAAAGTGACAGCCTTGAGATCACTAGCTGCAGAAGCGGCAATGGACAGTCCGGCGGCGGCGGCGGAGACGGAGGCGGCTCGTATTAGGTTGTTCTCAGATTATGAACACCGAGGACGACCTCAATCACTTATCCTAATTCTGTTTTTTGCCATTTTAGGCCACTGTTGCATCCGATGGCGGTTCCTCCAATTGCACTGTTGTATTTAGCGTCAGTTTCTAATACAGTTCGTACAGTCATATCAAGATTGGATTTTTTTACGTTTTCTTATTCAAATTATGTGTTGATTAGAGGATTCCAGGGTGACCATGATGAGATTCTAAGCAACAAGCGCAAGGTACTTCTTTGTTTACCTTCTTTTTTTCTTTTTCCCATTTCCCCTGTTTTGGATACCCTTTGGTTTCTTCGACAGTACTGATTTATTTTCATCAAATCCTTAATTGTTTTTCTGAATTTATGAGGAAGATTCATCGTGATTGACCGAGTAGCTTTGTTTAGTTTATAAGCTGAATTGTCTATTTGATCAGTTGGTTGAATTCGAGATTTGGTTTTCGTTAGCTGAATATATCTTTGTTTTATGTTTCCACTATGAATTGGGTGTCTTTCCACTGTGGTTTCTGCCCTAGGGTCCTGGTATTGGATAAAGAAGTGAAAAAGTAGGTGGTCTTCCCTTTTGGTGATAATGGCAATAATCCAAGGAGGATGGAAACGGGAAGAAAAGATTCTTGATATCTATATTGGTCTTGAGATAGCTCTTGTTTACAATCAAATGCAAGATTCATTTGTTCTCAAGTTAATTATGCTTGTTTAGTTTTCAGGAGTGAGAAATGCAGATTCTTTTCAGCTGGCAGTTATTCTTTAATAATTAATTGCTGAGTCTATGTGCTTTTCGTGCAGCCAATTGTATACTAGTTTGAAATGTTTTTCCCTTATCTTGGAGGCAAATGATGCAGCAAAAGAGCGAAATCTTGGCTGCCTTCTATCTGAGGCTGCAGTATATGGCACCTAGACTAAGACTAACTTATACGAGTGAACAACAATTGCAAAAGCGCTCTTTGGATCTTTTTATCATCCTGTTGGTGCTTTATGCCTTCGAAGTATGGACCCTGACCTGGTTTGGAGTCTTTATCCTTTCTATCCTTGGTTTCTTAATCACCTTTGACCTTCATACATTTATATAGTCTTCCCTACAGGTTGCTTGTTTAAAGTTGAAATTCAATGAGAGGCTAGTATTTTCACGGCACAAAATGTTAATATGGAGAAGTATTGGACCTCAGCCAGTCATTTTTATCAATCCAACTCTTAAACAGTTGATTAATTATTTCGACACTGATGATTCATATAAAGGAATGGATGTTATCTAATGGGATGCTATAAAGTGTATGAGTTTATAAAAGATCTAAAATATAGATACTATTTGCTGGTCCTCTGAATCTATTTTAATCAGATGTAAGCGCAAAATCATTTGCACTTTAATTTTGAAAATAGTCATCATGATGCTTGTGTTTGATGTTGCTGCTGGGATTCACTCCTGGCTTTTCTTTCCACCAGCTGTGGATTACCCACCAGGTAACTAGCTAATACTTTTGAACTAATTGTGTGAGTTAGTTTGATATTTATGCTGAGGAAGGTTTTGCAAAACATCTTGCCATCTCAGTCTTGCAAATTGCCGAAGCCCATAGCTTCTTCTTAAATTGTGGAATGCTCATTTGCACAAGATGCCTTGCCAAAGAAGGGACTAATAACGTTCTCAATGTATTTAGGAAAGGAGATTGGGCTTTTATATTTGTCTTAGTGCTCTTATTGAGCAAGATTTTGATAGTTGGTTACACCACTTTGTGAAATCCCATTAAGTCATCATATATTCTCTCGATTCATAAGGTAGTTGTCATATAATATTCCGTTCATATGGTCTTTCAAGAGCTTCAGGATGTTTGTTGTGTCTTTGGAATAAGATAATAAGAAGTTGAAAAACTAAATCAATTTTTTTTTAATTAAGCTCTGTAGTACAGATGATCATTGTACTTTGATCAGTCATAGGTTAGTACAGTAAGCTAGTACTTCATCTGCTACTATAAATAGAGAGATAGGTAGGACTGATTTGTGAAATGAGTTGGATATTTTTCCCTTCTAACTAAGTCACTAGGTTAAGCATTCATATACTCTTATTTTGCTTCATAGTCTCCCTCTATTATATAGGGATGGTGTAATCTGCCATCTTACTTGCTTTGTGCTTATAGTCATGTTTTTTGTGCCACCTATGCTTATGAACATCTCTGAGCTACAGACAGCAGAATCAGTCATTCCTTAAGGTACATTTCAATGCATATTTCTTGGTTCCTTGTTGATATGTCTTCAATAAACTCGTTGGCACATACCATTCAACCTCTTACCTGCTGGAATCTACTCACCAAAGCATCAGGTTTGATAAAATACTTATTTGCCCTAACTCTTTCCTGACCTTTCGAGACCAATAAAATAAAAAGTTAAAATGAGAATGCCAAAGGCGTACTCTTAGTAACTTTTATTAGTGCTTCCATATTGTTAGTGAATGACATTCTATCTCTCCACTGTTTGATTGCTTGTGCCAGATTGTTATTAAGCCCTAGTTTCTTCGAGGCTTTGTCAGCCAAATAAAATTGAGAAATAATGGGAAAAGGTCAAACTTTGTACCGTCTTGGTGGTTCTGTTGATTAGTCCTTCCAGTTGTTGCTAAATGGCATTCTAAAAGACAGTTTATCTCTGCTTGAGTCAGTTGTAGTATTGATATATGCTTGCATCATTTAGTCTCTTGTAGTTCACTTGTTTTACTTCTTTGGTTTGCTTTAACTTTCAAATGAGTTCATTAATGCAGTTTTCTCTT
The DNA here is from genome assembly GCA_018894105.1 of Jacaranda mimosifolia. Taxonomy (NCBI): domain Eukaryota; kingdom Viridiplantae; phylum Streptophyta; class Magnoliopsida; order Lamiales; family Bignoniaceae; genus Jacaranda; species Jacaranda mimosifolia. Next base: position 14,738,740 of record CM032120.1, on the reverse strand, counting down.
TATGTATTCTCTCATGCCTATTTCCATTGGGAAACATCCACATTCCAATCAATTGTTTACCATCCCCATATGTGCCTTGAGTTAAAGTTTCAATTTTTATTTAAAAACTTAAGGTTTTGCAAACAAATTTTCCACTTTTAACAGTTTAATCCTTCTTTAATGGTACTGTCAGCATCATGTACTCGTGAATATTCATGGCTTCTTATCCTCCTAAGGGAAAGAGTTGTATTTACCGATACCTTCTCACCATATACTGTGTTTCATCGCCTTGTTCATGGATATCAAGATTTATGCCATGACCATTTGTTACATACAGAGGCTTCTTCTAGGTGAATCAAAGACGAACAAGTGAATCTAGAAACAAATATATAGATTTTTATTAAGATTCTTCCCCTCCCATAGAGCACACCAACCATATGCTGGAAAAGGAATCAGCCACACATAATACACACTTTCATTAAAGAATTCCATCATTGAAAAGGTTAAAAACCATCCTTCTTATTATCTACACACCCACACCACATTGCTTTGTTAGCACCGAGGATAATCTGCTGGAGGATGAGGAAGGGTCTCCAGAGGTCCTTGCCCATTTTTAACAATTAGCACCACAGACAAACCCCATGATAAATGTATCTCCAAATGGCAGTGCATAAACCAAGCCCCTGCACACCATATAAATCATCATCAAATTTGTGTATGCACTTTTGCTAGTTTGTGTGAGATCATGCATGACAAAAAAATCTATGCAATATGTGGTTCAATTGTCTCAGCATGCATGTAATCTTCCTTTCCGATGATGTTGATTATGGACTCATCTACAGTGCATTAAACTATGTGGAATAGGTGAACGAAGACATCAAACTTGGTGTTGCATAGATTAATACCTGGATTATCTGCAGTAAATCTAATTGCTGCCCATCCGCCAACTGGGACTCCAATAGTGTTCATGTATGGTGGATCCACCAGGTTGAAAATAGCTCCATCAGGATTGTAGTTACCACTGCCATAGCCCACAACATAGAAGCTATACCCGTGGAGGTGAATCGGATGGTTTTCAGTCGACACAGTCCCAGTATCCTGCAAGATGAGCTGAACCCTAGTCCCATACTCGAGCACAAAAACCCTTGTCCCATTCATTGAGTTGGTATCATTGGGAGCATTATTAGGTGCCCCATTAACAAAATCAAAGAATTTCAGGGGCGCCCCAGGAAAATCTTCAGTAAAGTACCCTGTTTTGTCCCTGTAATAAGCTTCTAAAAGTGAAATATTAGGCCTGATAAAACTTATGTTATTCATGGAAGCAGCCATTACCCCACCATTAGCCCCTTGACAGTTTTGCTGTGGGTTTTTCCTACCACACTTATTCACATTTACACCAATGGTGACAAAAAGATTCTTATCGATTTCTTTTGGAACATTTGAAGTATCTAGCCCTTTAAGCCCATCCATTACTGTCTTAACAGCAAGATTATTGTTAAAACTCGGTAGTGCAGCTGGTAATGATAGGCTATTTGGTGTGGCACCTAAGTACTGAAAATAGGCTACTGAAGTTATGTTCTGAAATGGTACATTTCTTGCAGACATGTAAGGACCCATGGCCATGGAGTATCTAGCTATAGGCTGATTTGCAGTGACCAGAACATTGATGGTCTGGCCCGGCCCGAGCATCACCTGGTCCGTTGTGAAGGGCTTCGTGTATTCTGCATCAGCTTCAACTATTGTCAATTTGTGATTAGCAATCCCAAAGAAGTTTTCTGTGTTCAATCCTGCGTTGATTAATCTCAGCAGGTATGTCTTCCCCGGTACTACAACAATCTTGTACACATCTGGGGAAATAACAATGTTTTGTGTTAGGTATTTATACGTAGAATGATGACAGATTAAAGAAAAGTCTAGTGCACAATAAGAAGTGTAGAAAGATTATAAGTTTTATCCATTTCTTATGAAGAAAGTGATACAACATAATAATAATGTGAAAAGCCCATTCCCCTACCACTTACAACAAATGCCTCTGAATTCATGCTTATTCCATGGGTCACATCCGCTCCACTTTAGACTCAATTGTGACCCAATATTTAAATTGCTAATTGTGTACATGTGACATCATCTTTTCAAGTCATATAAACTAGATATAACAAATTCATTTCAACACCTCAATATAATACCATTTAATAATCATAAAACGTCGATATAAGTTTTTTATTGATTTTAGATCCCAGATCAATTTAAAGTTTGGAGGATTTTTATTTTGGCATCCTATTGATCCTAACTCTATTGGGATTTTAAATTGAAATCCTGAGTTCGACCCATCGAGTAAATTTTATTGATGTAAGTAGGTTGAATCCAACCTAAATACATGACTAAGTCAACAAAATGCCACTTTTATATGAAATTTATGATTCTTATTCTCATTACCGTCGAATAAAAACAGTTCATATCCGTTATTCTTAGTATAATGCCAAAGTATTTACCATTGTTGGAGCAATTATAGTTGGGACCCGGGTGACCATTGATGGTGAAAGCATCCGCTATTGGGGGTCCTCCGCCGCTAGCTAGAACGGCCTGCTCAAGTTGTACCACATCTCTTAACCAATACTCCCCTATTATTTGCAGAAAGAACTAAATTAATATGCCATTAATCTTTTATCAATAATCGAATAATCATTCATATATAAGTAAGTAGACAAACAAATGTCTTAACTTTGGAGATTTTAAAACTAACCTAGTATAATAATATGCTCTTCATAGGGGTAAGGAAAAGGATATGGAACCCCAGTTTTAGGGTAGATAACGATAGCGCCATGAACAGTTGCCCGAAGCCATGAGACATGAGCATGCCATAATAGGGTGCCCTTCTGCTGAACTAGAGTAAACTCGTAAGTGAAAGTCTGTCCAGCTTGAATAGGGCATTGTGTTACGTAAGAAGGGCCGTCGAACCAGCACGATAGCCTCTGCCGGACACCATGCCTGAAATTTTGTTGTGCAGAAAAGAAAACTGCATCAAATTCCAACTGAGTACATAACAAGAAATGTGGTAGTTGGTGTTTTTGATGTTTCAAAGACCTCAACTCTTCCACCCACATCAACACCTTAAAAATGGGCATTCTTGTAGTCGATTGGATCCTCTATACTTAGAGGGTGTTTGGCTAAACTTATTTAAAATATCTTGGAAGTTTTTTGTTTTTTTATTTTTTTGAAATTACCAAGCACTTTTTATCAATTCATAAGTTCTTAAATATCTTATAAGATGTTTTATAGAGCTTATAAGCTCATCCAAACACCCTCTTAATTATGCTAAAAGGCGGGTGGCTTTCGTCCACCTCTAGCCCCTTCTAAACTCAACTTCATTGTATGGAACAACCATCAATGAATCCTCCGAAGGACTAGTGGTGGACACCAACCATCTCCCATTAACCCACCAAAGCTCGTTGATAGATTGATCCCAAAAAGATAATATTACTTTCCAAAATAAAAGTTAACAAAATAAGAATAGAATATATATTAAGAAAAGTGGTTCAATACCAGTGGATTGTAGCATTATAAGGTGATAGATTAGTGACTCTAACAATCACTCGATCGTCTTCTTGGGCATAAACTACTGGTCCTGGATACTTTTCGTTGATGGTCACAATGTCTCTAGTATTACATAGCTTTGTAACTCTCTTGGTTTGCACCTATTGCCAATAGTTCACAATAAGATTTATATAATTATAAAGGATAAACTTAACTATATTACACATTAGAAGAAGAAACTTAAAAGAAACCTTGAAGTCATAGAATCTTGTTGAACTCCCACCGGGCCATCTTTTGAATCCATGCACACTATCAGCAGATAAACAAAACCATACACAAAGAAGTGCTGTGATTATGGCTGCCATGCATGTATGTTTGTTTTGTTGGGTGGGTTGGGGGGGGGGGGTGCGGGAAAGATGGTTCAAAGGGCCTCAAGTGAAGGGCTTTTTAAGGTTGTAATGAAGCAAATTAAATAATGAAAATGAAGCCAACGAATGCTTTGTTTTTCTTTAAAGCTGATGAGGGAAAAGGCTATGTCAAAACATTATGTTTGTCAGCTTTCATGATACCTCTAACGTGGGGTTTTGTAATAATAAGTTGTTGGGGGCATTTAGTTTATTATTATTCTTTTGTGACCAAAAGAGAGTAGGTTAAGTGATATACACCTTTCTGTGTGCTTTGCTTTCTGAATTCTTATTCAAACAAGTGAAATCATGTATTTTGACTAAGACTTGTACTTACTCCCTTACTATTACTAGAAAACTTCATGCAACACTAAGATTCTTTCAACTCAATTAACATGCATTTTGTGTTTACTTTAATGAACAGTGAGGGGATATCTATTCATCATAATTATTTATCAGAAGCATATATGTGATCATTGACTTCAAGATAAACTAACTTAATTGATCTCATTTGTATAAAGATATGATGAAAAAAATATAGCTAAGGCTCTAAATTGATCTCATTGTATAAACTTCATTGGGATACCATTGACAATACTAAAATTATATACTGTTTCTTTCATGAAAAAGAACTTGGACATGGCAATGATCATCACCCAAAAGACAACAGTATACAATAGCAACTTTCTGAAAAAGCCCATTTACCTTTCCATTTTCAAATTTCCATCTTACATCAAACCTAAATTTCAATATTAGAATTTTTACACTATGTTTGGTTCAAGGATTTTAATGGGAAAAAGAAAAGAAAATGTTAAGAAAAATATTTTTGATTGTTTGATTAGCAAGAAAAATGCTAAAGAAAGGAAAAGTTAGGGAAAAATATAATGTATTTGAGGAAAATAAGAAAAAATTTCATTTGAGTTTTTGCTCATTTTTCAACACATTCATCTTCCATTATTTTCTTCTACAACCAAACAAGTTTGAAATTTTATATTACTTTATTTTTGTTTTCCTTTTCCCTAATATTTTCCTTTCCTTATCAAATTCTTTAAACCAAACAAAGTGTTAGAGAACCTGCGGATAAAAGCCTACAGCCCCCCAAAAGTCCAAACATTCCATCGAACAAAGATTCTATGTTTGTGCTAGTTTTGTTCGACAACGATTTCTCAGTAAAATCATAAGAGTTTGGCGCATGCCCTCTTCCTAGCTACCCTAGTTTCCCTAGAGTTCTTACCTTGTCTGTGTATTATAATTCTTGGTATTAATCAATGAGATTAGTTTAATAGAGCAGTTGGCCTGAACAAGCATAAAAGCTCAACTCATAAAAAAAGAAAAACATTATTTTTTCTCTATTAATAATTTATTCTCAAAATTTTGAAGCTTGGCATTGATGCTCTGTCATCAACCCCTTTTTTCTTCAATTTTCCTCTCTAATTTTCTCTGTGTATCAAATTCAGAGTCTCGTATTGTTAATTGGTCATGCGTAGGTATTTTTGTATTTATGCAAATGGGCAGTTGCAAGTAAAATAATACATATGTAGTATACATATGCCTCTAATGTCGTACTTTAGACTTTTGTGTCATAACAAAGCAGGCTTGTCTGGAGAAAATAGATGTGTTGACATTTTGATATTAGAATAGGACCCCGAGCGTTACAGCATAACTAACTTTTAACAAATCTCATAATTTAAGCTACAAAATTTCATGGGTTAGATGCTTTTTCTTGCTTTTGATGTATTTATTTTCATCAAGAGGGCATGCTTATTTTGTAATTTGTCAACATTTGCTAATTCTGGGAGGCCCTTGGATTTGTTGATGGATTAAATAATTAGGTGTTAAGATCAAGGGCAAGTTTGGTTGGATTTTAAATTAATCTCATGATTAGTTATCTCATGATAAGCTATCTCATGAGAAGGTGGGATAATTTATCCATTGGGTGGGGGTGGGGGTGGGATTAATAATACCACATATTAAGTTTATATATACGGGTCCAATGATAAATCACGGTCTCACAAACCAAATATTGAATTGAAAATGATTATTTTCTCTAATCCCAAAGAGTCTATAACTACAGAAAGTTCCACTTAACATATAAAATTGTTAGTTCTTGTTTTGACAACTTATGACATTGTTGATTTGTACAGCTCTATTGCCACCCATCTTCGTGGAATCTTAAAGACTATGAACATTGGTAACATTAAGATTTTACTCTAATTTATCACATTTAGGTTGGCTATTTAGCAAGAAATAGTTAATACAGTTCTTCCTGCCTGTGATCATAATGAAGCAGGGTTCTTAATTGTAAGTCTGATATCATTAATTACGAAAGAGAACCTAAGGTTTGGTCCCTTTACAATGGCTCTACTCAGAAAGCGAATACTCATGCATGAATTCGTTAATATCACAACCAATTTTCAGTAAAAATGTCACCTGAATTGCCATTAATTCGGCTTTTAAACAACTTTGACATTCAAAGAGAAGAGAAATCAACCTGGTTCCATGAACCTTATTTCCTCAATGATGGAATCCAAATAACTAGTGTTTCCATGAAGTTTAATTTCAGCTGTAACATCATTTAACACACTAAAAATCTGATTTGATCTTGGATGAGACTTATCCTCGACGATGAATTTATGGATTCTGCCTCCTTCCTCAATGAAGCTGTGCCCTGCTGCTTTTGTGACATTGGAGCCTTTCATCAACTTCCTTAACTTTGCAACTCCATCCCATCTGCTGGCTTTTGCATAGATATTGGAAAGAATCACATAATTTCCAGGATTCCATGGCTCCAACATAAAGAGTGACTCTGCAGCTTTCTCAGCCAATTCAACATTGCCATGAAAACTGCAAGCTCCTAGCAGAGTTCCCCATACAACTGAATCAGGCTTCATTGACATAGACTTTATAAGATTATAAGCTTCTTGCAGTAATCCTGCACGGCCCAGAAGATCAACCATGCATCCATAGTGTTCTAGTTTTGGAGTAATAGAAAATCTTTTCTCCATGGAATTGAAGAGTTCCCGGCCTTTCTCAACCATGCCTCCATGCGTACACGCAAGAATTGCCCCAACAAAGGTGACATCATCCGGGTTCAGTCCTTTTCTCTGCATTGGTGATCACAAGACACCCAAAATTTCAATTTTATTAATTTGGATTTATAAGTATGTGTAGCACTTCACTAATGCTTAGCTCAAATTATTACAACTCAAAGCAATTAGAAGGCTCACCAGCATTTGGTTAAATAGCTCAAGAGCTCCATCACATCTTCCATGAACAGCTAAACCCATGATCATAGTATTCCAAGAACACAAATTTCTGTTTCCACCAATTTCACCAAACAATTGCATTGCCTTCTCAATTATACCACATCTTGAATACAGCTCCAGTACTGCATTGCTGACAAATGCATTTTTGAAATAACCATTGGCCCGAGCATAAGCTTCAATCCTCTGTCCAACCTCCAATGCACCAAGGTTGGCACAAGCCGGAAGAACACTAGCTATGGTGACTTGATTAGGCCTCACATTTCCCTCTTTCTCCATTTCCAAATACATCTCCAAAGCCTCCCTATACTTCCCATTCTGCGAGTACCCAGATATCAAAGCAGTCCAAGAAATCACATTTCTCGACGGCATATCCATGAACAAACGCAAAGCTTCCCCCAAGTCCCCGCTTTTCGCATACCCCGCAATCAAAGAATTCCAAGTGGGCACCTCTTTACCATTCATCTCATCAAACAATTTTCTCGCCAAACTCAACAAGCCCATTTTAGCATACATGTCGACCAATGCAGTTAACGCATAGACATCGTAATTTAGCCCGAATTTAACGAAATGGGCATGGAGCATTTGGCCTTGGGAAGGACTGGAAAGGCTAGCGCATGCAGCAAAAAGAAAGGTGAAGGAGTGTGGGTTGGGTGAATAACGACGGTGAAGAATTTGGCAATAGAGAGCCAAGCATTGGACATGGGGGCCGTGAGAAGAATAGGCTTGGATGAGTTTGTTGTAGAGGAAGAGAGTTGGGTTAGGCGTATTGTCGAGCAGCTTGTGGGCATAGTTTACGTTCGGGATTTCCAGTAGTTTGGAGATCATGTACCTGGTGAAGTCCGTGCCATTTCTTAGCGTATGTGCGTGTATTTGTTTGATTTGGTTCATGCGAAAGATCAAATTGTATAGGAATATAGGCAACAGAACTTTTACAACGTAGGAAGCACTCAAGGCTATACGTTACATTGGCCTACGGACATCCACCATCACACACCTCCCTTTCTGTGGAAAACACGAGTTTGGCCTCTCCTTGTTTTCCTAAGGTACCGTTTGGTTTCATTTCCACACCCCATTTTCACATTTTCTATTATTTCAGAAATAAAAATCATTATTTTTTACACATTTTTACTCAACTATCATTTTCATTTTCATTTTCAATTTCAAAATATATTTTTCAATAACCTATTTATCTTCTACCTATAACCTATATATCTTCTCTTTTTATTTTATTATTTTTATCTCTCTCCACCTACGACATATTAAAACCAACATAATTATTATACTTCCAAATATTTTATCCAAACACATTTTCATTTCACATCATATCACATAACTAATTTTCACCAAAATAGAAATGTTGAAAACTAAAACTAAAAATGAAAATAAAACCAAACGGTCTCTAAGCTTCTTTGGTATTGATATAAGCGTCCTTTATCAAACTTTATTCCCCTAAGAAATCAAAAAATTTGAACTGGCAATTGAAACTTAATTTTACCGATCTGATTGTAGGCCGAATGAGGCAACATTGAGAAAAATAGTTGCATATGTTTTTTGTACCAACAAATTTAATACATTGAGCACGTCATTTTCCCATAATACATAGAACACTGGAAAAAAGTGAAAAAGTTAATTTAAACAATGACGAAAAAACTATCGAGTGGTTAATATATTTAATGATATTGTCCTCACACTTATATATATATGTAATATTTAAAATTTGAATATAATAAACTTTAATTTTTACATATGTCGTATATGTATTGAAGAAAATAAAAAAAAATCAAAATTGTTAATATCATTGCAGATTAAATAATATTATTCAAGTGAGATTTTCTATACAATAATAGCTAAATACAACATTAAACACAAAAATAAACAAACAAAATATTCCATAGGGAATACAACACAAATTTCCTCTTCCACATTCTTCAATCAATTAACGGAAGAAAAAGAAAATCAAAATCGAGTTTTGATTTAACATGCTTCAAATCAAAATGGTTGAGACTTCTATAACCATATTCAAACACGTTGCCGAATTACGAACTCTATCCCAAATAGAATTTCTACGAATGGTTGGTAGGCTTCCGCCAGATATGTTGGCAGTAGACAACAAAAACAACAATGTATAGAGAGAACACTAACATACTAGTTTAGGACTACGTACATAGAAAAACTATATTTGGCTTCAAAGGGGCCTAGGAACATAGGAAGGGAGCTTATCGTTGGGCGGCGGTGGAGGTGGCGGTCGTGCGGGGGTGGGAGGATGTGTCTGTCGCGAAAGAAGGGAATTTCGTGAGCATAAGGGGCCGATCATTAGCCTCTTCGTCGACGTCGGAGTCAGCCGTGGAGATGTTGATACAGGAGCACCGCTCCAGCGACGCGAAGAACGCCGTGGCAACACTCCCCCCCACCCAGCTCGCCACTCTGTCCAGCTTCTCGCACTTTGTGGATCCGCAGCTATTCTTCTCGGCCTCATTCGGTGCCATTTTCTCTTTTCTTTTTTTTTTTTTCTTCTTCTTTAAATTGTCCGAAAAGTATTTTGTTTTTTTTTTTTTTTCTTTGCACGAAATGAGAGATTTTGGGTTATATGGAAGCAGAAAGTCGAAACTGAAGAAGTGGGTGAGAATACACCAAGAGGAAGAAGTGACAAGTGGCAAAAATTTTATCCTTACGAAAACGAGAGCCGGTAGAGGGGAATTTGGTGGACTAATGCCCAATAATATTCCGTCCCCTTATAACGGCCGGTTTTGTTTTGTGAATAGGATTCCTGGAAAGGAAGTGAAGGTGTTCATTAACCGGACAATTAACCATACTAAAAAAAGGCCTGTGGAGGGGGAGACATAAACTATAGGACAAATGGACAAGTTTAGCTCAAAGCCTCAAATTATTAAAGATATAAGACTGTTTAAGAATTTCTAAAAGGATTAAAAACTGTGTAAAAGTTGTTTATTCTCATAGCATCGAAGAATCGAAGGAGCAGGTATGATATTACCCTCCCACAGTACTACTGACGAGGGCAACGGCCGGAGATACAGCTGGGCTTATTTTGGTACCACCTAGACCGCGTCCTCAGAGCTGTCCTTTAGCATATACGCATTGAAAACCTAGCATTAGAAAGCACATGAGTCGTCTGTGATCATGCTGCAAGCATCTAACAACTGATAGCCTGCATTTTCTACATTGATCCTAACCCAAAACACTCCTAGTAAAACGGGATAATTAAGTAATTGAGATCGGTCATCAGAAACATGACTGAAGATTCTTGTCGCATCATAAAGGAGATGATGAGAGTTCATGAAAACAGAGAGTAGGAAATCTTTCTCCAAAGGGAACAATAATTGCCAGTTAAACGGTACAGTTGTCAGCTTAAGCAGCTTTCATGTTCATCTGATCAATGAAGTGAAGTAAACACAATTCACAAGTGTATCCTGTTCTCCACCAATTAAAATAGAAAACTGCACAAGAACAATATGAATGTGTTCTACCAAATGCCAGAGTTTAAAGATGCTTAAAAACCATTGAATTGAAACAGAAGTAAAAGCAATGAGAAGCCTTACTTCGAAATGCTTTTCTATTCCAAATAGCTGAATATCTGAAGAAAAAGCTAGCAGGTCCATGAGGCAGAACGGGCGAGCTTTGGCTTTGCGATCTTTTTATCTTCTTCGAGGGATATAATGAGCAGATTGGATGGATTCTCTATCATGAGTTTTGCAACCAGATATCCTGAAATGGACCATGTCTGATGCTTCCTTGCCTGCTTTCCAATGTACCGTCCAGTAATGCCATCATAGTACTCTGGCCATCCATCTTTGGCCAGGCGCTGCTCCACCAACTCTATTGCTCTCTTTGCAATCTGAGGCCTTCCAGTTTTAATGCTTGCTGCTGTAAGCAGCCATAGAAGAACTACAAAAGGAATACCAATTATTAGCTGCAAATTATTTTAATGTGTGGATACAAATATTTATCCTACTATCGTAACAAGATTAATGTTTCATAGAAAAAATTGAACCTAGTTAATTGGTGATTAACCTGGCCAAGAACCACCATTGTGGTAACTCCATCTTGTATTCTTTGGATCACATCCAGTTACAATCCTCCATTGATGTCCCTCAAGTGCAGGATACACAATTTTCAGAGGCATCTCCCCAATTAAGTCTGCCCAGCGCTCCTCAATCAAATCCATAATTGCTGTTGCCTGTGCTGGTGTTGCTAAACAACTCAAGATAGCAATGCAATTTCCAACCAAGAACCACCTGAAATCCATGCGTGCTGGGCTTACATTGCCAATGAAGTACCCTCCTCGCAGTGGCATGAACTCAAATACCCAGTCGGGGATGGATTCAGGAATGACATTGAATTTGTTGACAGCAGTGTGAGAATATTCCTCAGTTTTGTAGCGATAAATGTTATTCAGTTGAGTGAAGTCAAGCCAATAGTAATTTTGAATATGGTAACTCAGAGCAGTGATCCGTTTGTCAATGCGCTCAATCAATTCCTTACCATCATGCTCTGGTTTGAGCAATTGTCTTGCACACCTTAGCGCAAAAAAGAAGAGTGCCTGAATCTCAATTGGATATCCATAAATCCCCTGGTCCAAAATGCAGGAAAAAAGACTAATCAATCCAAATGCAACATTTAGCAAAACCAAAAAATAGTCCAAAGCAGACGTCATTGATATTAGGATCTACAGCTATTGCAGGCAGGTCATTTAGAGCATATGCAATGTGAAATCGGAGCACTCCAAATCAACAGCATATACAAGTATCATTAAGCCACTTCCTTCAACATTAACCAACAATGAACTATAACATGGGTGAAAAATGTAGAGACAGAAGTTTACCATCCGCCTGTCAATCATGCTACACCCATCTGCACATAAGAGTGTAGGAAATGTATCAAATCCATCAGACAGACAGAGGTTAAGTATCAATTTCATTCCTCTCTGCACTTGAGGTAACTCTGACAGAGAATAATCATGTGTGCATTTAGTATATGACCTCAGCAATATAATCCACCAGAACCCAGAATCGACTGGTGCGACTCTCCCAATTGCAGTGCCTCCAAAATCTGCCTGTAGAACCTCCTTTTGACGGTTAGGATCTTGAATAACCTTGAAACTGGCAGGCATTACACCTTCTCCAAGTGTGAAGTTATCAATTCTCTTCTCCCATCCCTGGAGGTGGAGGGTCTTTAACAGAAAATTTTTCACCATGTCGACATCTGCATCACTTTTCATCAGACAGGCCAACCCACAGGGAACAAAGTCTCTCACGAAAACCTGCCCATCATAGAGAAGCTATCAGAACTGCTTTAGTGGTGAACTACCCATTTAACCAGCTTATAAAACGAACACATCATGCACTTCAATAAGCAATTCAAACTCAATCACTTGACGGCATTTACAGTTTTGTTAATGTTTGAAGCCTGTTATAACCGACAATCAGTTAAAATTGAAACAGAGAGCAATGCTATTAAGAAATAATGCTGCATGGATAGTACATATTAACTGCCAAAGCAAAACAAGAAGAAAGGCACAAGTAAATGAGGCGAAAAACCAAAAGGAGAAAGGAAAAGGCACCACACAATATAGAAGTCCGGAACACAAATAGAAGAAGAGGAGCAACTGAAAATCTATGACAAAGTGCAATACGCATCAAAGCTAACTAGTCAACAGAATTTCATAAATAAAAGCTAACTAGTCAAGAGAATTTCAAAAAATAAAAATTGTAGATCTTCTCCCACAAAATTTTGATAATCAAATACCTTTCAGTTAGTATCATTACATTGAAATTTGAAATTAATGATGGAAACAATAGCTCTCTGTAGAAAACAGCCAGTGAACAGCGCATTAAACATATACCAGCAGAACAAGGTCATGGTCGAAAATTAAATGTACTTTTTGCTTAAATGCACAAATAAAATTTATGTACGTAAACAAAAACACGTATGTAATAGATGCATGCGTTTAGATAATTACATGCTAATTACTACCTGATTGTAATTCAAGGTCTCGCCGCCAGTATCAATGGCGGCGATTGTACCAACACGCTGTCCTTTAAAGTAAACATAGGATCTGCCGAGTTGCTCCCACGCCTCATCCATCATCGAAGTAGCTGATCCACTCTCCGGTCCGCCGTTCTTTCCGGAGCCTCCGATCGGCACTTCCAGAAGATTCTCCAAATTCACCCCCACGCTAGGCGACGGTTTCAGAACCGAAATCGTCTTTCCTCCACCATTACCATTATTAGGCACCACCTCCGAGTCTACGTTCTCTCCTCCACAGTTGCCACTGCTCTGCAACATCGCTTTGATGTTTGTGTTATCCTCGCTCACTTTTCCGCTGCTGTCGTCAGCGTTTGCTGAGATATTGGAATCGGTGCGAGTACTTAAAACGTCTCGGATGGCGTTCTTCCAAGCTTCAGCTACCGTTTCCAGAATTTCGGTTTCCTTAGGTGTCAGATTTTCCGTCATAGCCTTCTGTTCGGAATCACCACCAGAGATATCAAGTGCAGGCGACGGAGACATTTTGCACAGAGAAAGTATGAAAATCTAGATCTTCTAGTGCGAGAAAATGGTAGAAGAATAAATACGGGCGTATGTTCATGCAGAAAGCAAAATATTTATGATGGGAGTAGAGTTCAAGATATTAACCAATAACATTTACAGCAAGGGAGCAGTTCTCTACAGCTCAGTCGACTGCAATTTCGCCTGAATATACTAAAAAGTCGCTTAGAGATCATCACTACTTTAGACTCGTTTTAACGATTCAGCTTCAAAGTTCGCAGCCAGGGGAAATGGAGAAAAATGCAGGCGACATGACTAGTGATTTCGTTTTTGGCGGTTAAATGTGGTGGGTAGAATTTGAGAAGGCTGGTGCTTGGATAAATTCTTCACCCTGATATTTGGCATAATAGCGGAAGTGCCATTGCCCTTTTTCTTGCGGATGTTGTAGTTGATGGTTTGTCTAGTTAATAGGAGAGTCGTGTTGGGTTAATTCCGGGATGTGGAAATACTAATCCAGGTGTTCTCTCGGTGCGAGCTGAATGCCACTGTACTGTCGACAGCAGATCCCTTGCTGCAGCAGTACAGCCTATAGTCGGACGAATTTGAAAGGACCTATAGTTTTCTGCCACGTGTATATCCTTCTAACAAATTTAATTTCTTTTGTTAATGAGAAAAACAAAAAAATATAAAAAATGTTTAGTTATATTTCCCCATAACAATATTGTTTTGAAAAATTATAATCAAATATATTCTCATTTTTTCTTCAAACATATATTATATATTTTTTATTATTATTTTAATATTAAAAAAAATCACTCAATTTCATTTTTACCCCAAAACTCAACAAAAAAGCAATAATTTGACTATTGCAGTCAAAAAAATATTTTTCAAAAAATATAAATAAACATACCAAAAAATAACTTTTACGTTCTTCAATAATTCATTTTTCCAAAACACACAATAAACATATAATAAAATCAAACAAAAAATATAACCAAACATTTCCATGATTTGAGAAAACAAGAATATAAGATTTGTTTCAAGAATTTGTGAGCAAACATTTGATAGAAATTCAATGATTTATTTCTTAGATTTGATCTTTTTGTCCGACAAAAAAATTTGAAATATTGTCATTTCAGTGTCTAACTTTAGTTGATTCAGCTAATTAGAATTACGTGATTCTAGTAATCAATTTTATGTAGAACTTATCATTTTCAAAATTAAAGCTCTCATTTAATCATTTAACCAATTTCAATGTTTTAGAAAATAGTTAGTTATAAAAAATTTATATAGTCTTACACTATTACTCTTGAAATTAGTATTTGAAAATTATTGTATCACTCTTGTATAAATACCCATGACATTCATCACTAAAGCACAAGAAATTACACCTTCATTCCACTGTTTCAGTAGTGGGTCAAAAAATGTGATAGATTTTTATTTATATTTTGAATTATAGTTAGAAAATGTGTTAGATAATGTTTGTATATTTATTTATATTTTAGAAAGAAATATTTTTTATTGTTCATGTCAAATCAATTATTTTTTTGTCTAATTAATGGGTAGAAATTAGAATTAAATATTAATTTTAATATATATAAAATAATTTAAAATATATATATGTATGTAAATATGATGATTGGATATATAATTTTAAATTATTATTGTAATGATTGATTAAATAATGATATTAGGAATGAGGAATGAGGATTTTTAGGTAAAAAAATTAAAAATGATATGAGTATTTTGAAAAAAAGAAAAAAAAAATGGAAATTGTTACATGTTGGAAAATGTTTTCAGAAAAAGAATTTACTTCCCCTAAAACATGATGAAACACCCCCATAATATTTTTCTGAATATGCAACTCATGGGCTTTGTTTGATTTATTATTCACATTATCCTTTGACTCGGGGACTAACCACCCAGCTCATGGCTCTTATAGGGCGCAGCCACTTCAAGCCGACCATAGCCTTATACGGTGCTTCGTGCTACCACATATACAATGAAATAAAGTTGCGCATCTGCTAACAATTATAACTTTTAGCCTAGTAGTAGGCGCTTGATCCTAACAATTAGTATCAGAGCGAGATCATGGGTTCAAGTCCCTAGGCTATTGCTGGGGGGGAGATTGTTGGATTTATTATCCGTATCATCCTTTGGCTTGGGGACTAACTACTTAGCCCATAGCCCTTATAGGGCGCAGCCACTTCAAGGCCGATCGTAGTTTTATACGATGCTTTGCGCTGCTAAATATATAATGAAATAAAGTTACGCCTCTACTAACAGCTATAGCTTTTGACCTAGTGGTAAGCACTTGATCTTAACAAGCTTGGTTCGGAAATGAGGCTAATGTATCTGTTATGTGATCTTCATGCCCTTGGGAATGAGTTGCCTGTTGTATCGAGCCAGATTTTCGTGCTGTTCTTGGTTAATTGGTGTACATGGTGAAAATCTGCCAGCTTAATCTCCTTTGCTTTGTTAATTCGGTCTTGGATCATGCAAATGCCGACATTATTGCTCAATTACTGCAATTTAATACTAAATCCCTTGGGTTGCTGAGATGATATCGACCTATAGTAAGAGAATAATGAGGTTAATTATTTAACAAGTCCAACAACTTACAAGATGAATGCATGTCTGATGCTATCACGTTATCTACGGCAATTTAGTTCACATTTTCAATTTGGAATTGAATTAGGAAGAATTGATTACATCGGAATGGTTTATAGCGTTCATAACTATTTCTTTTATTACATGACGTTTATCTACCTAATACTTGAATTTGACTCTACTCAAACTTTTATTGCTTGTCCCAACATTCTTTATGGAAGAAAGAAGAACTTCCTCAACTCCACAATCTAGTCAATTTTGTTCCACTTAATTCATCTTTCATAGCCACATATCTTTATGCAATTTTCATTTTATCTATGAAAAGCCATTAACAATTTCTTTGTTAATTGATCCAATAGTAAAAAATGTAGTCATCCGTAACCCGTTATGTCAATCTTATGAGTGTTTTATCCATTCTCATTGAATTACAGCGATGAAGCAAATCCCAGTAGAAAACTCACACTGAGAGTGAATTGAGGGTTTGAAGAAAAACAAATATGAAGCTTTGTTTCTCAACAAGGTGTTCACCACCTATTTCCCCCCAAATTTCATTCGTTTTATTATGTTTAGATTAGATGATGGAAAAATCATCAAATTACAACTTTCAAGCTTATCTTTATTGTTATGAAAAGAGAAAGCGCCCCCCACCCCCTCCCCCAATTCTTTCTTTTTACAGATGTTGAGTTTGATGAGCGCAGTATAGGGATGCAATTGAGTTGAGCTTAGTTTGGAAAAAATTTTCAAGCTCGACTCGATAAAGCTTGAATTGATAAATAAATTGTCAAAAACTGCAGACTCGAGCTCAAACTCAAAATAAATAAAAAATAATTTATTAATAAAATAAAAAATAAAATTTAATTATATACTGGCTCGCGAGCCTTGAGTATAAATACAGATGGCTCGAGATCGGCTCAAATTAGAACTTGATTCAGCTCGACTCGAGCTTGAATTGTTTTGAGCTCCAATTGAGCCAGTTCGAGCTCGACTCGTGAGCCGACTCGACTTATTTGCAACCCTAGCACACTGAGCTAAAAAATACGATTTATTTTGAGTTTTTCATTTGACATTTCATATTCAATAATTGCTTTTGACTTCTAATGCAGGTTTTATCTAACCAACAAGATAACTTTTGTCCAAAATATCTTTCTATACATCTCACATTTATGCATAACTAAAACTTAAATTTTGAAGTGGTACAATTTTTCATACTTCCATATTTTATAAGAATAAAAAAGAAGTTAAATTTTTCATTGAAGATTTATGTTTGTACGCATTAAATTTGTACTTGGCCTCCGCATTAGTTTTTATGTTTAAATCGCACGTGCAGAAATCTCCAACAAACGGTTCCAAATCGAAATAGAAGAAGTGTCACTAGACAAATCTCGCTGCAAATTTCACTTCTTCCCCAACAATGGAAGAGGCTACTTCTGCTCCTTCCCCGCTATCCCCACTCGATATCACGTCCCACCTTCCGCTTCAGTTGATCAAATCCGAGACCATTCCACCCGCCCCGTCTCGATCCGAACCGGGATCCGCAGCCGCCGTCGATTTTTTACTGGACTTCGCCGGGCACTCATGGATTGCCTACGGCGCCTCCTCTCTTCTAGTTATCTCTCATTTTCCAAATCCTCTACTGGAGGCCGAAACAAAAATCGGTCCGATTTATCGGCAAGTAATCGAACTATCCGGAGAGACGGCCGCTTATGTCTCCGCCGTGTCTTGGTCTCCTGTCACTCCTTCCGCGGGTGAAATCGCAGTGGCATCGGGCGATTGTATTGTGTTGTTAACATATGATGAAGATGAAACTTCCAGCAGTAAGTTCGTACTCTTTGATATTTTGATTTGTGTTACTTAAGAGTTTCTTTTCAAACGATAAATGTTTCGTTTAAACTAATTGAAAGTTAATTAAATTTGTAAGCAGGGAAATGTGAGACTATCCAAATAAAATATTTTAAACATTAACTTATTATGAGTTTGGCTTAATATTGTTCTAGTGATGTGATGGAGCTCAGAATAAGCTCATTTATTTTGGATTCTTCAATCCTGTGACCAGAAATCGAACATGGATTAGGGTCTGGGTTTAGGAAAAATTCTCCAACTTCAAGTTATTGAGAAAGTTAGCAAGGGAAGTAAAGTACAGACGGTAAAATATGTATGCATATGGGGGGTATATATAAGTACTTGGTGTTTGGCAAGTAGGTCCTAAGGTGGCTTAATCTGGCCCTTTAAACATAGATGGGTCAGCCTCGTCTGGATAAAAGATGTGAATCCTAACCATTATTAGGGGCATACTCAGAATTTACCCACACCAAGTTCATACTCGTTCTTTTAGGTTATTTATTGTTTTCCCTGTAACTTAGTGTGATTACGCTCCTGTTGAAATGATTGTGGAGCTTTCTTAGAAGTGAATGTGTGTATTCATTTGTTGTCCTTTCTGATTAGACATACACCAAATTGAATCTGAGAAATGATTAAATTTGGAACTTAGATTTTGTATGGTTTGGATAAAACTTGGAGCAGTAACTTTATACTCTTTTAGTTTTCATTTTCTTTTGGAATTTATTATGCTTGGATTCCTTATGAAATATTGTTGAATTTGAAACTCAGATGTACATCTGTATGTATAGAGTTTGTGTTTTACTTAGGCTTATGAGAAATTAAATATTAGAAATACTTTCTGGTTTGTTATGATCATCATAGTAAATAGTTTATCAACAACTCTTTTTCTAATTCAAATTAAGTTAACGAAGAAGGGACTCAGGGAAGGTGGCAAACTATGAAATTTGATTGAATTAGGCAAGGAAAAATTTTCTCCAGGTTTGTAATCTGGTAGCTTTGCATTTTCTTGGATTAACAATATTATACAGCAAAGTTTGATTTAATGGCTGGGATGAAAACAGAATATTGGTTTTCTTTTTCTTTTATGATCTGAATGCTAATATTGAAAGAGCAGCAATTGTTGGTCATTGAATATGATTAGCTATCAGAAACACACACCAATCTAATGAGTTGTAATGTGAAGAACTGCAAACTGCTGTGGATGCACCAGTACAAGTGTGTTTGGCGAGGATGCTCTATCAAAATCTCTCTCTCACACACACACACACATGCGCGCGCGCGCTCTCACTTCTCATATGATATGTTGCTGAGCTATAGTCTGTTCGACTTATATAATGAGAATGAATCGTTCCATCTCACACATTAACCAAATCTAAGACATAAATTTATTATTAAATGCTTGCATAATAATCGAGCCACCAATATTGGGTGCTTTCTTTAGTTATTGTGATTGCAAGTTCACTCTCTCTTGAAGTCGAATATGAACTTATTTACTGAGATTCAGGTTCTTTTTGTTGGAGCCAGACTGCAATATTGGTGCAATCTGTGAAGGTGGAGGCTATCAAATGGACAGGTTCGGGAGATGGAATAATTTCAGGAGGCATCGAGGTGGTAATGTGGAGAAGGAAGGAGAAATTGTGGGAAATAGCCTGGTCTTTCAAACCAAGTGTGCCTCAAGATCTCGTCTCTCCCACCTGGTCCGTCGATGGGCTTTCTGCAACAGCATCGTGGGGTAAAGTGCAAGTTGGATGTTCATCTTCTCCACCCAATGAGGCAAGAAAATGTGTTTTAGTTTGTCAAGGTGATGATCATTCCAAATATCCACAATCATCTGAGCTACATCATCCGATGCCTGTTAGTATGATACAGTGGAGGCCATCAACAGGAAAATCATCAAGTAGACACGCGAAGCATGCATTGAGGCCAGTGTTGTTAACTTGCTGCCTTGATGGAGCTGTTAGGTTGTGGGGTGAAATTGATGATGGGAGGATTAGAAGAGCTGGAAAGGATAATAGCGACCAGAAAGCAACAAAGTTATCTTTCTGTGTTGTTGCTGTAATCGAGGTAAACCAAACTCTGAATGGTTTTCTGGGCTCCGATGTCTTTGCAAGTTGGGCAACAGAAGTTGAAGGTGTGGCGATTATTGATCAAGAAGTTTGCTACCATTCCTGTCTAGATGATCTTCAGCATGATACTGCTGGTAGATGTGACTGGTTAATTGGTGTGGGTCCCAAACGTGTAACAACACTGTGGGCTATTCATTGTCTTGATGATTTTGCTCCAGTCAGATTTCCTAGGGTTACATTATGGAAGAAGCAGGATTTTCTCAGTTTTGATATGGAAGCAAGTCAATTGCTTGTTCATAAAGTTTTGATGATGAGGGCTCGAGTTTCTGGCCCGCCTGTTATTTGCTCTTTGGTTCAATTGTTACCTTGTAATTCTTTTGCCTGGACACAGTTATATTCTCAAGCACCCGCTAACATAGAAGGAAAATCTGCTGATGGCAGGTATACTGAAGGTCATTTGACAACTTGTGCTAAAGGAGTACTAGAAGTTGATGGTCACACTGGAAAAATTTTACAAATAGCAATTCATCCTTTTTCTCTTGAAGTTGAACTTGCGGCTTCTTTAGATGAAAATGGAGTACTTCTTTTATGGTCATTTTCGACCTTTTTCAATAGTCATATAGGCTTGCCAGCATCGACTCCCTCTTGGAAAGTCTGTGGAAAAACTTCTGTTTCTGATCACTCTCCAAAGTACATTTCCTTGAGTTGGGCCCCCACAGTGCTAGGTAAGGACCAAGTTCTTCTCATGGGACATGGAGATGGTATCGATTGCTTTATTGTTAAGACTTCGAAAAATGATGAAGAGAAAATCCCTTTTCACAAATTATTTTCTATTCCGTTCAACATTGAAGGTCATGAACAAGGGCTTAGTAGAGTCTGCTCAATCCCTTTGCCTTCTAACTGTAATGGAAACTTCGTTTCTAGTAAATTTCTGCTGGTAGCATTGTGGATGGATAGTTTTCAGGCTTTATCATGGGAAATAACCATCCATTCTTATGATTTGGAAGGAAGCTGTAGGAATGAGCACTTGCAAACATTTGAATGTGACTTTTCAGGTAAGAAATACTCTGTCTCAGTTGATCCTTGCTCGTCAGTCTTTCCTGTTCCTCATAATGATGATAAGGTTACAAGTTGTTCTGTGGTCTGGCCCAGTGAATTGGTTTTATCTTTGGAGCAGAATCTGAGTTCTGCTGATGAAATGGGCAGCTGCTGCTATGCATATCATATGATAACTGGTTGCATTAATGGCAGTTTAAAGCTATGGAGGAGCTTGCGAGCTCGATCCTTGATCTCAGCTATAAACTGGGATCTTGTTGGTGTGCTTACTTCCGAGCAAGGACCTATTGTGGCAGTATCTCCTAGCACCTGTTATCAAAAGATTGCAACAGCCTCCACAGCCAATGACCCAAATTGTTCTAGTACACTTTGTATATGGGAATGCATGCATGTCCAGGGTGCAGGCAGCTTCATGCTAGAAGATACACTATCTTTGGATGGGGAGATTGTTGCTTTAAATTGGTTGAGATTAGGAAATGGCCAGCTACTACTTGGGGTTTGTTTACGAAATGAATTGCGGGTATATGGTCAGAGACGCTGTGGGGGTCAAGATATTTTGAAATTTGAAAAGCCTTTGGAAGGAAATGCTTGGATTTGCATTGCAGTAAGTAGTGCTTTGCCTGCTACTTTCGACTTCCTTTGGGGCCCCAAGGGCACAGTTGTGGTAGTTCACAATGAATATTTTAGTCTTTTCAGCCACTTTTTATTGTTATCTGACAGCGTTGGCTCCAACAAACAAATGTTTTCTCCAATTTCTATTGATTCTAAAGAACCCCCAGTGAAGATCATTGGACAACATCAGCCTCAGCCATCTGTAAAGATGAATACCAAGGTTGATTTGAAGTCAATTATAAATGCTGAAAGCTGTCAACCGGTCTCCAATTTAGTTACCAGCGAATGTTTCTGGAGCATGTCAGAAATAGCGGAAATGATAGGGGGGTCTCTGCCTCTATTTCACCCTGAGGCACTCTTGATTAACTTGTGTTCAGGTAATTCTGGTTGGGAATGGTTAATTTAAATTTTATGCTTTTAAACCTTTTCTTTTCTTTTTGATTCTTTACATCTGATGCTCAAAGATGCACCTAATGCTTAAATGAGCACGAACAACCATAAAGAATGATGCATAATTCACATATCAGAAGTTGTTGAAACCCAAAAGTAACTCTCAAAATTATGAGGTACTGGTTGTATGATATATTTCGGGAGGAATCTCTGTAATTGTAATGGTTATAAAGTTATCCAAATGCGTGGAAATCCCTATGGGTATATGACACAAGCAATTTATTATTTGCTTTTTGGAATTTACAGTTGTTGAACTTGTGTGAATTAAAAGAAAAGGTAATATTGTGACACCAATTCTTTGTTTTCAAATATTAAATTCTACTTGGAGAAACCCCTGGTCCACTCAGAAGCTGAGAAAGAGTTCCAGTCTTATTGCATAAGTAAACTAATATGGAGGGTTGGATGAATTCCAAAGGATCTAACTTGGAAAGAATGCTTTTCTAGAAGTTCTAAATTTTGCAGTCATTTGTTGTTTGTTCGCTGGATGTATTTTGGATATATTTCAAATTCCTTGTGAATGGCTCACAACATGTTTCTTAAACTTCTTTGCTTATGCTAGTAGTCTACCAACTAACACTACGGTGCATATTAGAATCATCTGCTGTGACTCAAGATGCCCATACTTTGTACTATGTAGCTAGCCTGTGCCTTATATTTGCTCCATGGTCTTTCTGATCTCTTCTTCTTCTTCCTTTTTTCTTTGTTTTTTTCTTTTTCTTTTTTTTTTTCTTTTGTGTTTGTGTTTGGGGGGGGGGGTGGCTTCACAATTATCAAACAACTGGGTAACGACGTGGCATTCCCCATGGAATGCACAGAACGTTTACTCTGCTTTTCTCTCACATATAGTCACAGTTCTTACAGCCCCCATGCCAATGACCTGGTAGGCTGGTATCCATCAACCTTCATACCACTTACAATTTTCTCTTCCATATATGATATAACTTAATAATTAGCAAATCTCATCTATTTGCATAAGAGACAGAATATTTTCAACTGTCAGACCTTTTACAAGATCAAGTACATTCTTAGAGTATGCACATGGCCTGTGTTCGTATTGATACTTTTTACTAATTTTTTAAAATCCTTTCTATATTTGTGTTAGTCTTTTAATATTTTGTACATGAGATTGCATGAAATTCACCATCTTTGATGGCATTATGAGCTTATATCAACTCAAAAAACATAGATGCAGCTTCTGTCGTACTATGCCTTTATCTTGTTCTAAATCCTTAAAAAATATCCAACATTTCATTATTTTTTATTTTTACCATTCGTTTTTATGTCTTTAGGGAACTGGAAACGAGCATTAATAGCTTTGCGTCATCTCGTTAAGCAGCTTACTTCTAGCAATTTGTTGAAACAAGGACGTGGTGCTAAAATGTCAAGCAATATAATTTCCCCAGCTCCCTTGTCAAGTTATCTGGAAGGGCTTCTCTCACCTAGTTCAAGTGATAAATTATTTCAGTGGAGCAGTTCACAACTTCAAATAGGGCAATCACACTTTGCCAGCATTGGTGGTTATGATTCTCTGGATACTGCTTTGACTTCATCTTCATCAAGATCTGAATTTAATGACTTCAATGAAGCTCTTGAGAGGTTATATGATTATACACTCATTACTAAAGCTGAAAAGATGCAGGCCCTTGCACTAATTGATCTTCTACAAGAAGTCAGTGATCAGCACTCCCCTTCTGCTTATGGAAGTCTTGATGATCCTGGTAGAAGGTACCGTTGGATTTTGTCGATTTATGCACCCTTGTTTTTCATTTATCCTGGATTTCTTTGGCAAATGATGGGCTTGCACAAAAATTGTTTGTATGAGTTGTTGATTGCCAGATACAATGGTTTTCTGGGATCAATATTTTTTTAAATTCTGATATAATTAAGATGTTTGCATAACTAAGGGCAGTTCAACTGTACTTAAATATGAGCCAAAAGTGAATGGGATTAGAAAAGGAAGGTTAAAATCAATATCCCCGTATGTTCTAATGTACCTGATCCTTGTATCTGTGTCTGGAATAAATGTTTTGATTTTAAAAACGAAGGCTAAGCTTTACTGAAGTTTCAATGTCTCTTTTTCCTGCTCTGATAAAACAAAGCTGCAGTTTAAGCCCAGAACAACACTAAATTGCTGGCCAACTTGTCAAATCATTATGCATGAACCATGGAGTCAAAACTTTGTAAAGACATCATAACTATTGATAATACTAAGAAAATCTAAAAAGCAAGGATGCTTCATCCAGTGTCTGCGCAGCATAGCCTTTATGTTATGGCAGTTCTCTTTCTGCACTTTTTAATTGTTATGGGTATTCATCCTCTTGCAAACAACATGGTAATTCTTCTGTTGAATTGCCAACTTCTTTGTTTGAAGATTTTGGGTTGCAGTGAGGTTTCAACAGTTATATTTTGCCCAAAGATTCCGTAGATTGCCACTGGTGGAAGAATTGATTGCTTCTTCAGAACTGATAGGGTGGGCTTTCCATTCAGATTGTCATGATAATTTGTTTAATTCTCTACTATCAGAAGAGCCATCTTGGGAAGAAATGCGTAGCATGGGTATCGGGTTCTGGTATACGAATGGGGCACAGTTGAGGGTTAAGGTACGATATGAGCCAATTTTAAAAAGTAGAGTAAACGTTTGCATTGCTGCTTCTATTCTTGTTAACTGTAACATAAGCTGCAAAAGAACAGTTGGATGTGGTTTTCTTTTGCTGCTATATAAGTTATTAGTTGTTTTTTGCTTCTTGCTCTAGGCTGTAAATGATAAGACTAGAGGTAATCAAGCGCGTTTCCAGTTGCACTGCATTAGTGCATTTTGTAGTCACAGATGAACTGCCATGGGCTTTTACATCCTTTACTCTTTCTTGTTCCTATGATGAAATTTATTAGATTTCTAAAATATCTTTCTCTAATTTTACATCTAAAAGGGTCTTGACTTAGTGGCGTGGTTTGCTGCTGTTTGATCCCGTCTCTTTCCACTGGCCACTGTTCTGCGACTTACAAGTGCTCTATTTATGAAGGATTCTTCTGCTCCGGATTTGTTTGACCTTATTCATCAATTGTACAGCTTGACAATAAAGTGGAACTTCATGCATCTGTAATCTGCCAAGTCCAAAATGATAACATTCAAAGTCATTTTCAAAGTTGATTTGAGTTTAATTTGGTATTTGTGAACAATCTTAATCATAAATTTCAAAAAGGAGTTCATATGCTGTGTAAGAAATTAATGAGAAAGCTTGCATGTGATAGTAGATTGCCGATTGTAGAAGTTGGGTAGGAAAATGATGTCTCTGGCCTTTGGCTTTCTCATGTTGGCTATGCCATGCGAACAATTTGAGTGGTACAATACATAGACAACTGTTCATCAGATCTCAACACATCCCCATGTGCACGTAATATATTTATGGATGTACCTGCAATTGTAACAGAATGAGAAATATTTTTTTTTGGATAAAGTATATATGTAATTTCAGGTAAGTATGTGTCTTATATTCATTTTGATATGTAAATGTATATATATATTGTTATCTTCTTTGTACATCTTAGTTTGAAAGCATATATTTCACTGCAGATGGAACGGCTGGCTAGACAACAGTATATGAAAAACAAAGATCCTAAGGCCTGTACACTCCTTTACATTGCATTGAACAGGCTACAAGTTTTGGCTGGCCTGTTCAAAATAAGCAAAGATGATAAAGATAAACCATTAGCGGGATTTCTAACTAGAAACTTTCAGGTAATTTATTAATCTTTTTATGATTGCCCATCTTTGCTGAGAGTTCTGATAAATTGCTTGAAACTATGTGCCTGTTCATTGTGGGTGTTGCTAACTGAGCCTGGTGAAGTTGTTATTTAGTAGTTACAAGAAATTAATAATGTGAGTAGTATCTCAGATTAGCAAATTATTCCACTTGATGACCAACTAAAACTCAAAAGAAAATGATGTCTGTAATTATACATTTTTTAAAGAATAAATTCTTTTATTGGAATTTTCAATCTTGTGTTTAATGAAAGGGGAAGAAGAACATTATTACTCCTTGTAATGCCATCTCTTTTGATGACAAGTCTCTCCTATGCTCTGCTTGGTACAAGGATTTTGATGAAGAAAGAAAAATATTTGAAGTAATTAAACAAAACCAAAGCAATACAAAATCCCAAACTTGTTTGTTTGTTCAGGGGAAATAATTTGAAGGAGGAAGTTGAAGGCTGTGTTGGAGCTAGAGAGAGGAGCAAATAATCCTTTCCTCAAGCTTTCTCTTGTTTTCCTCACCTTTTCGTGAGGATAATAAGTTCTCCTTCATTGCATTAGATTTTCTTGAAGTTCTAGTTTTCTTAGTATTTTTCTTAGCAGTGAAACAGCCAAACTTGTTTCCTTTAGCATTTTCTTTTCTTTTTCTCACCAAAATCCTTGTACCTGTTAACGTACATATGGGTATATTAACTAGCTACCATCTCAAGGAGTCCACTGATGTTTATACTTCTATAGGAAAGCTGTATAACATATACGCATGCACACACACACACACATGTTTTCATCCTGATGATGCAACTTGTATTTTAGAAATGTCTATTTCTCGATTATCCAACTGAATCTTGTCTTTTACCTTGGATACTCACTGCAACTTGCTTGTTTTTCTTTGGAAATATTAATTTTTCTTATTGTTTAAGTGAGGGTGCTAGAAAACTAACTCTTTTAGGTGCTGCAATATTGGTGTCTTTCATCTAAATGAGCTTTCTCATCTGCATCTTTACAGGAGGATAAAAATAAGGCAGCAGCTCTTAAAAATGCTTATGTATTAATGGGAAAACATCAGCTAGAGCTTGCAATAGCTTTCTTTTTGCTCGGAGGAGATGCTTCTTCAGCTGTCACAGTCTGTGCTAAAAACCTTCAAGATGAACAGCTTGCTCTTGTAATTTGTCGTCTGGTAGAGGGATGTGGTGGCCATTTAGAGCGCAATCTTATATCGAAGCATCTCCTCCCCTCTGCAATATCAAAAGGCGATTTTTGGATGTCAAGTCTTCTACAGGTAGGCAATTATGATATTCTTTAGAGCTTGAGAGTCTACTTCATTTTTCTGGATTCCCCTTTTGCTCCTTTTATGTTAGTATATTGATGGCTCATTTCATTCTTTTGCGGCAGTGGGTATTGGGGAATTATTCCCAATCTTTTCTGAGAATGCTTGGTATCGAAATGGACTCCAAGGCTAATATTTCAGTCCTTTCGTCCTCTCATGCTTCTTTTCTGGATCCAAGCATTGGTCAATATTGCTTAATGTTGGCGACAAAGACTAGCATGAAAAATGCGGTAGGGGAATTTAATGCTGCTGTTCTGTGTCGGTGGGCAGCTTCGATGAATGTTACTTCCTTTAGCAGATCTGGCCTACCTGTAAGTTAGCATATCTTTTGCCTAATCTATTTGGTCTTGACTAACCTTGCTGTCTTTTGACAATCCTTATATATATATGCTTAGATATGTGGCCCATGCTATGAGATGCTATAGTCGAAACTATGGTTTTCCTTTGTCAAATCTGTGAAGCAGGAGGCTATATCGAGGCTATGCTATATAGATTACTCATATCTCTTATTTAAGAAGTGTTGAGTTGAGATTTCTTGATGGCAAGACTTATGAGCAATGGGGACAGTATAATAACTCTGTATTAACAGGTTCCTTCTTGTATCTATTGTGTAAAGATGTGATGTTTAACTTTAGAACAGAACTTGTACAATTTACTTTCTTTATGGTAAATTGGCAAAGTAACTAATAACATGCTCAACTTCTGCTCGCACATCATTTTATGTTTACACCTGTGTAAGGGTGAACTTGTATTTTAAGAAGCATATTGATTATTTTCTTTGTTTCCTAACAAGCTCGAAGCGCTGGAGTGCCTTTCATCATCTGCTAGCCTCTTTGCTGGCACCACCCATGGAAGTGTGATGCATGGTCCAACTTGCAATCTTCTTGTCGAGATGGTGAAGCCGTCTGCAAATAGAATTTCCTCAAATTGGATATCAGACGAGATGTATTTCCATATTATATTACACTGTAGGTTAAATTTGGCCATGCAGTACATATCAAACTTGTTAAGAGAACATCCAAGCTATATAGACACCAATAGGCCATCTTTTGGAGAATCTATAAACTATGAGGTTGATGACAGTCAGGGATTTGAGAAATTACTGGAGGCATTTCAAGGCAATTTGACTGCAGCTATTGCATATTTCCAGCAGAAATTCTCTTTGATTCCTCTCCATCTAATTAGCATGGTAATTATTGTTGATGATAATAGTTTGGTTCTCATTTACTGTGTGGAATTATCTAAATGTTCCTGTTTTCTTCACGCAGATTTTATTATTTTTGCACCATAATGGTCTAGAGTTCATTGAACACTATATATTGCAAGAATATATTCCCAAATTTCTATCCCAAGAAAAGATCAATGGACCTGATAATTTGATTTTGTGTCCATCCAATCTCCTTTTGAAAGCTACTGAAGAGATCTCCTGCTTGTATGCAAAATATGTTGTTGCCTCTTGCAAAAACTGCTCTCGCTCGAAATATCTGACCAAGAAGAGGCTTGGTGGTGAAGGCAGGTTCTGTAGGCTTGCTGCTTGGGGTTTTTCCAATCAGGGGGTAGCATGGACATTTAGGTGTTTAAGAGCCATGTTGCGGTTGTTTCTCAGATCCTACCCCAGAGATCTTTTAAGGTTACTTTTTACTCTTGGTTTGTTTGAATACCACGTGCTTTTTGCTTCAGCTTGGCTTCAGGAGAATTTCAAAGCTCTTCTTGTAACTGTTAGACCTATTTTGCGCACATTAATAAGAGGGAGTGGCGCATATGAGATCAAGATGGAGGTTCTGAATACAATTCTTGCTGAGATTGTCAAAATGCTTGCTCATGATTCACTGTCTGTTGAATTAGGAAGACATATAGAAACCAATGGACAAAAGCAAGAACAAGGTGGAGCTGTTCTGGATGACAAGATGTGGCATATTACAAGTGCTTCTTTGTGGGTGCATATGTCTAGATTTTTGGAACATCAACTCAGTACATTTTCTGAAGTACCGGAAGAAACTTGCTCTTCCCCATCTCTGTCCGTATTAGAACGCAATGACAATAATTTACAGCTACAGGTTGGATTGGTTTCAACTGCTTTGGTTGAGTTTCTAAGGCTCACCTGTGCAGATATTTCCTTTTATTGTTCAAAGCAGTTTGCGACATACCTGCTTCAAGAAGTAAATGTATCAAACAGAACTAACCTTTTCTGCTTTGAGGATGGTTTGTCTCAACCAGATGGTGAAGATAATAATCAGATGATTGAAAATACAAAATTGTTGGACAATGGTAACAAGTTGTTAGACTTTGAACAATTTTGGCGATTTTGTACTGATCCAAACATAATTCGTGGAGCTTTTGTGAAAGAATATCGTAATTGGCTGCCTTATTTTAAGCAGAAGTCAACTAGTGGATGGAATGATGCATATGTAAGCATCACAAGAGAGTTTGAATCTGAGGAAAGTTGGGATAAAGAAGATAGACTTAGTAGCCCTAGTCATGCAAGTGGATCACCTCTAGCATGTCTATCCCCAGATGATCATCCTTTCAAAAGTTCTAGCAACAAAGATTTATATGACTCAAAGAGGGTTATGCCTTTCCAAAATCCTAAAGAAATATATAAGAGAAATGGAGAACTTCTGGAGGTAACTCTTCTATTGTATTGTCGCTATAATTTTAGAATTGCCTATGACATTTGGGTTTTTTCTCACCCATTATAATTTTGGAGCAGGCTTTGTGCATAAATTCCATTGATCAATGCCAAGCTGCACTTGCTAGCAATAAGAAGGTCAGAATCTGCTCCATGATCTGGTTAATCTCTCCCTTGATCTGGTTATGTGTTGCTTCAGTGGTCTGGTAACATGACTGTCCTGAAAGGTCCTAATGCTATTTTAGGCTGTTTTGTATATCATTTATAGAGCTTATCTACTGGTGCTTATTTGCACTTTTTTACGTACTTGGAAAACCAAGGATATTTGTTATCAATTAGTTTATGAGATTGGATAGGGATCAAACAAATCAAGATTTGTTAATGGCTATGGTGAAAACATTAGCTTAAGTGGGGAAGGATCGGTGGCTGATCATGCATCTTTTGTTTGGGTTTTGCAATTTATGAAGCTTCTGGCCACTTCTTTCTCTTATTTAACCTTGTGGTTCTGAAATTTTTTCAAGGGGAAATTGAATCGCAATATGCCTATAGACTTTTGTTCAGTTTCACATTAAGTGATGTTTAAACTTGTATTTGTAACTGTTTAGCCTTTAAACTGTCATTTTATCATCTTTTTTTAATCCAAGTTCAATGTTGAGATGTTGACACTTGACTAAGCATTTCCTGTGTTTACACGGGTGTTTGTCTTTTGGTTGCATTTAACAGATCATGTCGACTATATTTTATTCGTATTTGAATCGAAATGAATGATTCCTTGATCGGTATTTGGTCATGCATATGCTGCTGTTTTTGAACAGGGGATAATCTTTTTCAACTGGGAAGATGGAGTTCTCCATAGAGATAATTCTGAATATATCTGGGAAGAAGCTGACTGGCCTCATAATGGGTGGGCAGGGTCCGAGTCTATCCCAGTTCCTACAGTTGTTTCTGCTGGTGTGGGCCTGGGGAGTAAGAAGGGTGCACACCTTGGGTTGGGTGGAGCTACAACTGGACCAGGTGCTTTGGCGAGGCCAGGCAGGGATTTAACAGGTGGTGGAGCCTTTGGTATTCCTGGTTATGCTGGTGTGGGAGCATCCGGCCTTGGTTGGGGTGTCCAAGAAGGTTTTGATGAGTCTCTTGATCCACCTGCAACAGTTGACAATGTCAGGACAACGGCATTTGCATCTCATCCATCTAGGCCTTTCTTCTTGGTTGGTTCTAGCAATACTCATGTGTACCTGTGGGAGGTATTATTCTCTTCCACTATATCATGCTCATTATGTGTTTCCACATGCAATTTTTTAAACCTTTCTTAAAGTTGTGTGATTATCCCTGTTGTTGACTTGTTATGCATTTGTTCAGCTGCTGTTTTGCTTAAGCAAGAGCATTGTTCTTGTTTTATGAAGCTGTTCATATTAATATACATCCAGATAGGACAATTTGGAGACGGACAGCCCCACTGCAGTTGACATCCTAATCTGCTGTGGGGTAATCATAATAATTGTGATGAATCAATTTGTTGCCTTTCCTAACTCTGTTGGTTTTTTAGCTATATAGTCCTCTTTTCATAGGTATAAGTGAACCTGTATTTACAGAACCTCACTTATGCAACCTTTTGCACGTTTTGTATTATATAATTTGTCTATGCTATATTCTTTTCATTAATTTTTGTATCATTTCATGAATTTCACTTGCACAAATTACTTGCTGCGAATATTTAGTTGATTTAAGCAATATAACTGGTTGATGGACGTTGGTTGGCAGCGTACTTTGCAACTTCATGTTGTCGAGCAAAGAATGCTTCAGCTGGATGTGTTATTTTCCTTATTGTATAATTTATTATTGCTGCAGTTCAAGAAAATGAAAAAAGCAAAAGTTAAAATGAAATCCTCTTGTTAGTGTTGATAGTTGTGTATATGCATATTTGCATAAACCTTCAAAATTCCATCTAATTGCTTTTTAGAGATGCCATTGTCTTTCTTCTGCAGAAGTTAATACAAATATTTTAACTGACAGTTTGGCAAGGACATTGCTACTGCTACATATGGAGTACTTCCGGCTGCAAGTGTCCCTCCGCCATATGCCCTTGCCTCTGTGTCTGCAGTGCGATTTGACCACTGTGGGCACCGATTTGTGACTGCTGCATTGGATGGGACTGTATGCACATGGCAGCTTGAAGTTGGAGGAAGGAGTAATATTCGTCCTACAGAATCTTCTGTTTGCTTTAACAATCATACTGCGTATGTAATCACTCTAGCCAATCAAGCTGTACATGAGATCTGCACTTAACATGGGAGTATGAATTCTAGAATTTCGTTGACTTTCTGCCAGAGGTGAAATATATATATATATATGTTGGGGGGTGGTGGTGGTGGTGGTGAGAATATTGGGTAGAACATTTTTTCCGGATCTTACCAAGAGCTGTTGAAGTCCTATACTGCCTTCTCCTCTAATTCGCTTTTAATTTTCTCCAATAGTAACAGCATATATTGAGGACAAAGTGATTATTGGCATTCTTAGCTGATTACTGAATTGGTCTAGGCTTTGGTGCTGGTGGAGAAACAGTCAGTTTCATTATTGAAGGGAAGGAATAGAAGTCCTCTGTGCTGATGTCTAGTCAGTTGATAGTTTGTTTTATGCTTTGTTGAGATCCAATTATTGTGACATTTTTATGATGGTTTTTAGTTCTGGGTCCTTCATACTCAAGTTTCCTTCTGAATATATTGTGTTATTTTAGGGATGTCACTTATGTTACGGCGAGTGGATCGATTGTTGCTGCTGCTGGGTATAGCTCCAATGGTGTTAATGTAGTTGTGTGGGACACGCTTGCTCCTCCAACCACGTCTCGAGCTTCGATAATGTGTCATGAAGGTTTGCTTTCTTACTTTATAAACTACCAAAGTGCCAGAAATGAAAAGAAATATTGATATGGCTGGAACTTGTAGAATTTCGTAGAATTTCATAGTTCTCATCAGCGGAAACAACTTTGGAATTTATAATTGTCATTTTGACTTGTGTTTATAACCTTTTTTGTTTATATGTTTGTCTTTAAGAAATAAAAATCAATCTACCTATGAATAAGCCCAAGTGTTAAGCTAAATGCTGATAGCTCGTATATGAAATCTTGATAACATTTCTTCTATTTTAATCAGAGTGGTTTCATAGAATTGGATTCCATATACGTGTATTCTTCTTAAGAAATGTAATCATGTCAAGAGGTATTTGTGCTTTTATAATAGTATAAATAAATAGATTGGTATTTGGTCTATTTTGTTCTAGGTGGTGCCCGCTCCCTTGCTGTTTTTGATAATGACATAGGAAGCGGTTCTGTTTCTCCTCTTATTTTAACTGGTGGAAAAGGCGGTGATGTTGGACTTCATGACTTCCGCTACATAGCTACAGGAAGGACAAAGAAACACAAACACTTTGATACGGGGGAACATAACACCGCCTCTTCTTCTGTTAATATGCGGAGCAAAACTGGGGACCAAAATAGAAATGGAATGCTTTGGTACATACCAAAGGCTCACTCAGGTACTGTGACATATATGTTACTTGAATATAGTTCAAACATGATCAGAACTTTAAACTAACACTCTTATTATGTGCATAAAGGGAGTGTCACCAAAATATCTACAATTCCCAATACCAGTTTTTTCTTGACGGGTAGCAAGGATGGAGATGTAAAACTATGGGATGCAAAGAGGGCCAAGTTAGTATTTCACTGGCCAAGATTGCATGAAAGACATACCTTTCTGCAACCTAGCTCTCGTGGTTTTGGTGGAGTAGTTAGGGTAATTCTGAAGCAGTCAATTTGAACTTTTCTTTAGAAAAAAGAGGGCTAAATGCCATTTTCACTACATTGAAAATTGAGAGCATTTAATGTTTCCAATGGAAGATCTAAATATCATCCCCTCTTTTGCAGGCTGCAGTTACAGACATTCAGGTTGTTTCCCATGGTTTCCTTACATGTGGTGGAGATGGTTTAGTAAAATTCGTCAGGATTCAAGATTTCCCTCGGTTGACAACAAATTAAGATCGAACTCAGCTGCAGTCGATGTACAAACAGCCAGTGGACTTGTTCATAGCAAGGTATGAAACTGTAGTATCTGCAAAGTTGTTGCTCCCTTCCATTCAGCCAAGAAGTGATTCTCTAATGCCTGACCGGCCATGGAGTTCACTTAGGGGAAACTCTGGATCGAATTTGTGATTTTTCTAGAGTGAAATCGTATCACCATTTGACAGTGATTTTCTCTGATTTAGTGAGGAAAGTTGAGCTCCTTCTAAAGAACAGGAACTTTTTGGTTATCTTGTTACCAGTCATTCTTTTTAGAAGTCATCCAAGCTTGGGAATCGTTGCGAAGATTTCTAGATGTTTTTCATTCTTTCAACTCCACATTTCCAGTACATCAATGTATACATGTTCTGCGTAGTGTTTTTAGGCCTAAATTGGGTGATAGATTTTGTAATGTGTTTGTATATTATTTGTAAAATTATAGTAAGTAATTTGTACACAAATACATTTTTTCTGTTCGCAATTGAGTGATGTGCAATTTTTGTGTTGCATGTTTATATATCTATGCTGCCGGTACGGACTGGAAAATTTCGGTATAAATATAGCTTAGGATAGTCGAATCGAATTAACGACATTTTAATCATTTTCTCTTATATTTATTTGGAATACAAATTAATCATATCAGTCGTACGAATTTATTTATCTTTCTGAATGGTTTGTTCCTACCATATGCTATTTGAACCAAACTTCTGTTTGAAACCGAAGTTTTCTTTGAGGTACGCTTTGAAACATTAAAATGTAACAACTGTGTTGGTGAGCGATGTGGAAGTACTCATGTAAGCATTCAATATTGGGGATATGTCCGGTATGTCCTGGCTTTAAAGGTTGTTTGACTAAATTTATTTAAAATATTTTATAAGTTCCTACATTTTATAAGATATTTTTAAAATTTATAAAATGTTAGATCTTATTTTTAAAATAAGTTGTTGAAGTATTTGGATAAAATAAGATTTTGAAGCATATAAGATGTTAATAATGATAATTTTGTAATTAAAATAATTAAAAATAAAATATTTTGTTAAGATTATAAGGGTTTGTTTGTTTTATTGAATAAAGTTTGATAGATCCATTTTCAAGTTTTATTTCTTGTTTGCTTCATAGGCCAGATTAGTTTATGGATCAAGTCATTTCGGCTTGATTCATTTTTTATCCTTTCAAATTTGATCTAATAAAGAATGAAAATGATATTCTTACTCTCATAAAAATTTTATTCTCAATGCTTTCTGTGAAGTTTTGGAAAATTACCTTCTTAAAAGTTATGACATTTTGGATATTACAAAGTGTAATCACAATAATCAGTTTTACCAACTAAATATTAGATAGTATTAAGTATGGAATATCATTAATTTATTAAATCCAAGCAAATAACAAATTACATGATTTTGGATACCATTTCTAACTTATGTATCATTGGTATATTAATCCCTCCTAATCCTATAAGCCCAAGCAAACAAGCCTTAAAATAAATTAGAGTCTTTTTACTATTTTTAAGAGAGTTTATAAATTTATAACATTTTATTTGAGGATCTTATAAGTTTTTTTTTTAAAAAAAATTGCCAAACACTTGTTATCAATTTATAAGTTGTTAAATATCTTATAAGATGTTTTACGAAGCTTATAAGCTCACTTACCACCCTCTTGTGTTGCGAGGATATGGGAAATGTCTTGGTCTTGGCCTTTTGGTCTTAGTGTAGTAACTGGTGTTAGATGCCCTTTTTACACGAAAAAGAAATCTTTGATTCTTCAATTTGCCGTCCTACGCGCAAAATGACAATAAGAGTAAAATCAGAAGTTGCTCTTTTCCAATCTGCACAGGCAGACTTTCGCAGTTGGTTCTTCGAACTCTTGAAAGCTAAAGTCGATGAGTTGGTTTAATCTTTTTTCTTCTCTGTGAGAAAAGATTACATCAGTAAACTCAGAGCATAAGGTGTCGTGGTGTAGTTGGTTATCACGTCAGTCTAACACACTGAAGGTCTCCGGTTCGAGTCCGGGCGACGCCATTTTTGAGTTTATTTTTTCAGTTTTCGCTGTTCTTCCCCTGCGAAGCTGACCCAACGACGACGTGTCTTCCCAAATTATCTCCCTCCATTTTCAGTAAATTCTCTACCATATATAACTTAAACCAATTTCCCGCAAAAATTTACACCCGTATCTCCCTATTTTCATCATAAACTGTCGGTGGCGGAAGGAAAAATGGGGAGCCGATCGCAGCGGAGCATAGCCCGATCTAAGGCTGACCTGCCGACGTCACTGCGGCGAGCTTGGTACCATTTGAGGCTGTCGGTCAGGGATCCGACTCGGGTTCCAACTTGGGACGCCATCGTATTGACGGCGGCTAGCCCTGAGCAAGCTGAGCTCTACAACTGGCAGCTCAACCGCGCAAAGCGAATGGGTCGCATTGCTCCTTCCACTATTACTCTGGCTGTTCCTGATCCTCACGGCCAGCGCATCGGCTCTGGCGCTGCCACTCTTAATGCCATTTTGGCTCTCGCCCAGCACCTTCATCAGCTCTCGCTGATTGATTCACCAGTATGTGTTAGAATTGTGAACCAATGTGATTTCTTTTGACTATTGTTTCTATGATTCCATGGACAAGTTGATGATTGATGTTATCTAAGTTGTGACTATAGCATTGCTGCATTGCCTGCTAGTTGAGTTACGTTAATGCTGAAATTGCTTAGTTAAAACCTTTTAAACTGGGAGATATCTGGCAAAAGTTTCTGTTTTGTATTTAGAATTTGTTTGGATTGTGAGATTTTGATGTCAAGGATTTCAACTATTATAGCAAACTTTTCAGCTCTATTTTCAATCATTAGAATGCACTTGTATTAAGATAAGGCAGATGTAGTATATTCTTGATAAAGTGAATCAATGAGTACTTGGAGCATCTAAATATTTCAAAAGTGAAGTGTGCAGGAAACTGCTGTACATTTGAGCATCTAAAATGGGATCATGTCTATGAATGAAAGGAAATAAAAGTGAATCTACATCATGATAGATGTTATTTCAAATCCAAGAACTGATCCCACGAGAATTTGACCTTAGACTGCATATTCTTAGGACTTGGCCTCCTTCTTTCTTCATCTTAACCAAGGCCTTATTGGCGGTTTCTGCTCACTTCAATTCCTTAGTTAGCAATAAGTTTGCATTGGCAGTTTCTGCTCACTTCAATTGCTTAGTTAGCAATAAGTTTGTAAATGTTTTGGTTGCTGGCTGTTATGAAATATCATCTCTGATAAGCAGGTAGCAGGTTCCAGCATCTGCAACTCTTTATCGTCATTATCTGAAAGCTCAAATAATGAAATTCCACTCCTGCCACTTGTTGAATTAATCAGAAAAAAGCATATTTTACTGCTTCATGCTGGAGGAGACTCTAAGAGGGTCCCATGGGCTAATCCAATGGGAAAAGTTTTCCTTCCACTTCCATATATGGCAGCAGATGACCCTGATGGTCCAGTTCCTTTGCTCTTTGATCATATACTTGCAGTTGCTTCTTGTGCAAGACAAGCTTTTCAGAATGAAGGTTACTTGTTCTGCCCTGTTAGCTGTAATAAATGTTGTCAGGAATCAAGATTGGCTTCATTGTATGTGATACTATCACCTGTTGGTTATATTTGCATCATTTTCTAGGCTAGGGTTGTTCTGCATAGCATTCTCTTTATTAGCAATGTTGCATTACTAAATGGAACTCAATTTACAGGTGGAATGTTCATCATGACTGGGGATGTTCTTCCTTGTTTTGATGCCTTCAGCATGGTTCTTCCAGAGGATACAGCCTCTATTGTCACTGTTCCTATAACCCTTGACATCGCTTCCAACCATGGTGTCATTGTGGCATCTAAATTTGGGTCAATGGATGATAAATGTTCAGTCTTTTTAGTCGAAAACTTGCTTCAGAAACCTAGCGTAGAGGATCTTAATAACCACCAAGCAATTCTAGATGATGGCAGAACTTTACTTGACACTGGAATTATAGCAGTCAAAGGCAAAGCATGGGTAGATCTTGTCATGCTTGCCTGTGCCAGCCAACCAATGATATCAGGACTTCTGCAAAGCAAGAAAGAGGCAAGTCGCCTGTTTTTTAGTTGTCTACTCTCTATTTATTTTATCCACTTTCTGATGTCTACAACATAACCTCTACAAAATTTTGCTGTCTCAATGTTTTTGGGGACTCCAGCTCTTTGGCTTATCTGATCTTTGTTTATATGTTCTACCCTTTGCAGATGAGTTTATATGAAGATCTGGTAGCAGCATGGGTGCCTGCTAAACATGAATGGTTGAAGGCACGCCCTTTGGGTGAAGAACTTGTCACAGCATTGGGAAAACGAAAGATGTTCAGCTATTGTGCATGTATGTGACTGATGTCAAGGTTATTATAATGTTAATAGATGCTTAAGTTTATGCCTCATTTATTATTTTTTTAGTTTTTTTTTTTTAATCCCCAGCTTAATATTCAGAATGGGCATCACTTAATCTGTTTTCTCCGCAGAAATTTTTATTTCTTCTAGTCTGATTTTGTGCAGATGATCTCTTATTCCTGCACTTTGGAACCTCAAGTGAAGTTCTGGATCATCTTAATGGTACTGGTTCTGGACTTGTTGGTAGGAGGCACCTGTGTTCAATTCCAGCAACCACAGTCTCTGACATTGCTGCCTCAGCTATAATTATTTCTAGCAAAATAGCTCCCGGCGTCTCTATTGGTGAGGAATCACTTGTGTACGATTCTTCCATTTCAACCAGTGTCCAGATTGGTTCTCAGTCAATAGTTGTCAGTGTAAGTGTGCCTGAAGTCCAGACTATGGTGGCTGAGAATTCATTCAGGTTCATGCTTCCAGATCGCCATTGTCTCTGGGAGGTTCCCTTGGTAGGACACACAGAGAGGGTTATAGTATACTGTGGTCTCCATGATAATCCAAAAAATTCACTTGCAAAGGATGGGACCTTTTGTGGGAAACCCTGGAAGAAGGTTTTAGGTGATCTAGGAATTCATGAAGCTGACTTGTGGGGTGCGAAGGAAAACAAAGACAAGTGCTTGTGGAGTGCTAAAATATTTCCTGTTCTTTCCTACTCTAAGATGCTGCAATTGGCAACATGGCTTATGGGGTTGAGTAATCAAGAAGATGAATACCTCCTACATTTATGGAAAAGGTCAGACCGGATCAGTTTGGAGGAGTTGCATGGATCAATTGACTTCTCAAAAATGTGGATAGGCTCCACTAATCACCAAGCAGATCTCGCGGCAGCGATTGTTGCGGCTTGCCTTAATTTTGGCTTGCTGGGTCGTAACCTATCTCAGTTGTGCCAAGAAATTTTGCAGAAAGAAACTGGTGGAGTTGAAATATGTGAACAATTTCTATCACTGTGTCCTAACCTTCAAACTCAAAATCCTCAGATTCTTCCAAAAAGCAGGGCACACCAGGTTCACCTTGATCTTCTGCGAGCATGCAATGATGAGCTGATGGCTGCTGGAATGGAGCACAAAGTGTGGGCTGCTGTTGCTGATGAAACTGCTTCAGCAGTGAGATACGGCTTTAAAGGTAATGATACTATACCCAACATTGGTTATGTAAGTATTGATTCATTCTCAGAAGGAGCAATTTAAAATTGTGAATGTTTTCTCTAGAAGGTCTCGGAATCTCCGTTAGCTTCCTGACTGCCTTAAGTCTATTTCATAGGATATGTTAGGTTTCTGATCTATCTATAGTTTGTTTTGTGAGCTTTTTAATTTTGAAAACTACAAATAAGAGTTCTTGTTCTCTGACACATTATTGATATTAATTTTTTTGCTTTCATAAAATCTGTCAATCCTCCTTTTGGTGCTCTGCAATAGCACATGCAGCTAGCAAAACTCATGGTACTCTTGAGCAATCTTTGCACCCTAGGAAGGTGAAGGTGGAGTTACCCGTTCGAGTGGATTTTGTTGGTGGTTGGAGTGATACTCCTCCATGGAGCTTGGAACGCTCTGGCTGTGTACTGAACATGGCAATAACATTGGGAGGTTCTCTTCCTGTTGGCACAATTATCGAAACAACAAAAAGGACCGGACTATTGATTAATGATGATGCAGGAAATGAATTATACATTGACAATATTTCCTCCATTGCACCTCCATTTGACAGCAATGATCCATTTCGGCTGGTCAAATCTGCATTGTTCGTAACTGATGTTACAAATGAGATGATTTTTCAATCCACTGGCTTGCAGATAAAGACATGGGCCAATGTTCCACGTGGCAGTGGTCTGGGGACTTCCAGCATCTTGTCTGCAGCCGTTGTGAAAGCTCTTCTTCAAATAACTGATGGAGATGATAGTAATGAAAATGTGACGAGACTAGTATTGGTCTTGGAACAGGTCATGGGCACTGGAGGTGGCTGGCAAGATCAGGTTGGTGGTCTCTATCCTGGCATTAAGTTTACTTCAAGCTTTCCTGGAATCCCATTGCGGCTTCATGTCAATCCCCTGCTCGCTTCTCCTCAACTAATTAAGGAATTGCAGGAACGACTACTTGTTGTATTTACCGGCCAGGTAACTAAACACTATCATTATTATTACAATTTTCCCCTTTGCCATTCTCCAAAAGACTTCTTTGGTACCAGACCGACCACCATGAGTATCCCCACCGTACATAGACTGTTTATACTTGGTTTATATGTTTTACTAGGAATCTCAATTTGGGAGAATGAGATAGAATTTTTACAAAACACAAAGAGCACCTTTATTATTTTTAGGGTGCAAAATATATAACTTTGATGAAAACTTACATATAATATGGGGTTATAGAGATCAGGTGGGTGGGAAGCAATTGCCACCATTGCCCCCTCCATGCTCCATCCCTGACTGATATGATTGTGCAGGTCCGGCTAGCTCACCAAGTCCTGCAAAAGGTGGTGATTCGGTATCTCCAACGAGATAACCTACTCGTTTCTAGCATCAGACGTCTTGTTGAACTGGCAAAAATTGGGAGGGAAGCTCTGATGAACTGTGACATAGATGAACTAGGGGATGTAATGCGGGAGGCATGGAGGCTGCATCAGGAGCTTGACCCATACTGCAGCAATGAATTTGTTGACAAGCTCTTTGCATTTTCTGATCCATATTGCCTTGGGTACAAGCTTGTTGGTGCTGGTGGTGGTGGATTTGCTTTAATGCTGGCTAAAACTGCTGAATCTGCAAAGAAACTGAGGCATTTAATTACTGAGAATTCTGACTTTGATGTTAAAGTCTATGATTGGGAAATATTTTTACAGAATTAGCCTAATTTAGTTGGCTGAATTCTCATCATATCTTCCCACATGGTATACAGGAGTATCTGTTTGCTGGTGTACAATTACAATTAGTCCACATACATTGATACTAATTGAAGTTCTGAATAAAAAGCCCTTCATATTATTCAGAAATTGTTTGCAGAATTCATGCTTCATACATACAACAAACACATGCACATCTATGCACTAATGCATGTAACAATTTGAAAATGGAGATAAAAGATGATCCATAACACTATGATTTTCTTTATTGCCTGCATAAGGATACAACTAAATTCATTTTCTTTCAATTGAGTCGACTTCTTTCTTAAGCTAATCCCCAGAAGAAAAGTATGGGGAAAGTGTACCATAAGGCAGTGCAATTATAGGCATTTCTTTTTGCCAAAACCGGCCTGGCATTGTACAGCAAAATAATCACAAGGGCAGCCATCATAATCTGTTTAAGAAATAATAAAAGGATACACATGTCATGAAATTCTAACCTTGCAGCTGATCATGGAAATGTTTCCATCTTAGACCATTTAAGTTGTGGCACTACACTGAATCAGAAAACAGCCCTTCAGAAACCTGTAAAACGACATGATAACCATAGGATGATGTGCCTGAAGATGCATGCAATATCTTAATGATCCTGCACTCTCGATGAAAAATAATTGCAACATAGGATAATAATTCCTTAATTATGAAACTTTCCAACACGACCATATGATTCAGACAAGTAATATAACAAGTCCGACGAATGAAAAAAATCTCAATTCTTTAGCAGTAACATTCCAAATATGCCAAACCTTCCTCCAATACATCAAATCAAAACCTTGGGAGGTGTCATACTTAATAGGGGTGTTCACGGTGCGGTTTGGTTCGGTTTTGAGAAAAGGTGAAACTTACCTGATTGAAATTTGATTTATCAGATCATAGCTGCAGATTTAAGGTATTCCACACACCATAACACCCGATGGATTGTGACAAGCAACAGCTCCAACTAGCCTTCTTGAAGAGGAAAACTAAGGTTCTAAGAAATGATAAGAAAGCACAAAATTTAAAAACGAAAGACGAAAAGCAATGCAAAGGTTCACTAGTCCATAACAGGTGACTCTCAGTCGAAGAACATGTTTCACAGAAACAATGATCCGGCAAGGTAATCTGCCAGAATGCACTGTCAATGTAAGCATATAGCATCTTTAAGGTTGAAAGTAGCTGCTTTTTAAGACTAAATTGTTGAGCCTGAACATTCATAATAAGCATGCTAAGATGTTTGGATCAATAAACATATCAGGTAAAGATTTTTAGCTCTATACTATGTTTCTTTACAACTTTACTATTTTCTACATTATTCAATTGATTTTTTTGTTTATGCAGAATTTGTTTAGTAGCCTAATACATGAGAATGATTTATTGTTTTTTCAGTTGGTTTGAGTGTAGCTAGTGTGCTATCGGATCATTATTACATGAGAATGATTTTGCACATGTTTTTTTATTTTCACCTGCAATTTTTTTTTATTTTTTTTTTTTCTCTCTATTATATGTTAAATTATATCTGGTATAGAATATTGAATGTTGAAGTTTTGGCAAAAAACTCCCCCCTCAAGCTCATATTGTTGTGCTTCAAAATTCTCTAGTAATATATGTTCTTTTTAAACAACTGAATCTGACTAATTGCTTTGATTGTTGAACATTTATAATTTGTCCCTCTATTCCTATAGCATCTTCAATAAGGATTCCTAAAATTATTGATGTGGGGTAGCCCAGTATGCTTAGCCCAAAGACCACAAATTCGAGATCTAGCATCAGCCCATCTCATCTTTACAGCCCGATCATGCTATCGACTTCAGATGACTCAGGTCGACCAAACTGGTCGACTTGTCGTACTATGGCTTTATGGGGCAGCCATTCGACCAGGCCACAGACTAGGACCGCTGGTCGACCCTTCGACCGTGGCGCTCGGCCACCTCTTATGCCGCGCGCCAACCCATCATAAAGCCGACCCTGTCATCAACCAGGGAGGTCGACTCAATGCAGAATCAACTCTCTGCCGCATTAAATGCCCTGCCAGGCAGCATGCCTTCGCATTAAAGGCGTGTACCGCCCCAGTACTACCCATACTGCCGCACTGGGCAGGAGACATGCCTACAGTGTACTATTCTGCCCACGAAACCTGGAGATACAGCCACCTGGAATAGTACAGGAATGGGAGATAACCTAAAGCCCCTCATGCAAGGACAAGGACCCTCCCTATATGTTAGGTGCATCACAGACAAATCCTTTACCAGAAGAAGGTTGTAAATACCTCATCTCCAACCTCACTAAAGGTATGTCATTCTCTATACAAAACTCACA
This sequence comes from Jacaranda mimosifolia, assembly GCA_018894105.1. Lineage (NCBI taxonomy): Eukaryota > Viridiplantae > Streptophyta > Magnoliopsida > Lamiales > Bignoniaceae > Jacaranda > Jacaranda mimosifolia. The sequence continues at coordinate 14,695,042 of CM032120.1, read as the reverse complement.
CTCTGCTGCTCATTATATCTAGTCGGCCCCGTACTGACTTAAGAGTCGGAGTCCCTTAGCTAAGGGCACCTCGGCTAGCCTGACGATTGCTCGAGATTGCATGACTTAGCCCAACTACATCAAGAGCTCGACCAGAGAGGTCAGACCTTTCAAAATTATCATCAGATCCAATTACAAATGATTTTCACCCTCATCATATATATATATATGTGTGTGTGTGTGTACTTAACAATCTTAACAAATAGTCAACTTGGATTACTTAAATTTTCAATAATTTTCTGTCAGAATTATAATTTCTTTGCTTTCATATAGTATATGATACAAAATATAATTTCAATATAAAAGTTGAAAGGAAAATTGTGAGGAAACATGATTGATGGCACTTTGTATTGATAAACCCAAACTTGAGATTCAGTTTATTATAATTTCAGAAAAAGGTCTGAATGATGTTTGAGCTCTTATTTTGCTAACAAAAAAATTATCATCTGTTTGCTAATGTCATGTAGCAAACAAATTAGAAAAAATAATATAATAAAGAGAGAAGTAAAATGATGTATATACTGTCGGCGAAAAACTAATAAAACTGTCTCGTAGCCGGTTCCCTCCAAAATTTCGTTCAGTATAACTGAAGCTCGACGTATTCTTAAACTTTAAATAGATAGGACAACATGGCTTCTTGGTTCAGCCGAACCAAGGAATCAAGAACTCCAAACTGACCATTTTTTATAAGTAAAACTGGCGATGCGAGATAAACCGAAAGTCAAGTTATGGCACTTAACTACTCACTAACCTAGATTCCACAAAAGGTGTTAGTCAATTAAGAGAGCAAGATGTATGTATGCATCAATAGAAAAATTATTTAATAAAATCTAAGTCTATATATATATATTATTTTCATGTATAATTATTTTTAAAAATTCATTATTTCAGTATAACTGAAGCTCGACATATTCTTAAACTTTAAATAGGTAGGACAACATAGCTTCTTGGTTCAGCCGAACCAAGGAATCAAAAACTCCAAACTGACCATTTTTTATAAGTAAAACTGGCGATGCGAGATAAACCGAAAGTCAAGTTATGACACTTAACTACTCACTAACCTAGATTCCACAAAAGGTGTTAGTCAATTAAGAGTGCAAGATGTATGTATGCATCAATAGAAAAATTATTTAATAAAATCTAAGTCTATATATATATATATATATATTATTTTCATGTATAATTATTTTTAAAAATTCATTATTTCAAACAACAAATACATATATTAACGTATGATAATAAGTGACACATAAAAAGAAAGAGATTGATAGAAAACCAGGGAGACTCTCATCCCAATATTTGATGTTGAAAAGAGTATTAACGGAGCAATATGATGCCTAAATTGTTGAAGGTATAGATTTATATCGAAACGATATGAGCAAGACTGGATACAAATTATAAATATAAGGGGCTGTTTGGTTTTATTTCCATTTTCAATTTTCATTTCCATCATTTCTAAAATGGTGAGAATTAGTTACGTGATGTGATGTGGAAATGAAAATGTATTTGGATGAAATATTTGAAAATGTAATGATTATGTTGGTTTTAATAGGTTATAGGTGGAGAAAAATAGAAATAACATAATAGAGAAAGAAAATATATAAATTATTAGAGAATGTGAAAATAAAAATGAGAATTGAAAAGTTGTTCCCTGAAAATGGAATCATCCAAACATTTCTCAAAATTTAAATAGTAAAAATGCTGGGAATGGGCTGTGAAAATAAAACCAAACGGGCCCTCAGCCTCAAATTTTTAAGCCAAGCTTCAAAATTCACAACAATTTATTGTCATCGGGAGATTCATTGTAACAATTAATGTTGGTGAAAACATTGAAATAAAAAATAAAAAATACAGTACAGAAATCAATTCAACGTTGAAATGTCAATTTCAAACTCCATAGCATCAAAATTAGGTAAATTAAATTACACTCACCCCCCACTTTGACAATATTTTTCACCATATCTAATCTACACATGGCACTTTTTTTCTGTAATAGACCATATTATTACTATTACTTGAATAAACAGTTAGCCCCACGAATTTTTTCCAAACATTGGGCAGAACCCCTCAAACCATGGGCACATATATGCACATTTTTCTCACAATTTACTCATAGTACCTTGAATTTGACTTAATTGCAAACAGACACCAAGTATTCAATTAAAAGTTAGGGGCAGGTACTAAAATGCTCAAATTTGTCCATACTTCAATTATTAATTCATTTTTAATCTTAGGAAATGTCGGAAAGGGTAGTTGAAATTTGGTGATTCTTTAAATTAAATTATTTAATTAAATACCATGAGGGTTGAGTCACAATTATTATTATATCATATTGGACCACTAATATATTATTATCAATTTGACAATTATTAGTATGCTTGTAGATTGTAATTGTCACGTTCTGGGCCTGAGAGCTCGTTGGACGCTAGAGTTGCCTTCAAATCTACCAATTGCATCATAAAATTGAAATATGATCAACTTGTTTAAAAGGGATATTTAATGGATGAACATGAGTTCTTTGACCAAAGTTTATATACTAGTCACTCTTTTAATATTTAATTCATGTGAGATGGGATATCACAGTAATAATTTGGTTTTAATATATCACTTTCATTACATATAACAATATGTTATATATTTATCATTATCAGAAAAATATCATATTGAAGATTTCCACCAATCGCACGAGGGCAATGCCAAGATAGATAAAATGGTGGTCCTAAATATTTTATCTTCCAAGTTGCAATTAATGAAAAATTGTCCTACTATTGTTGCCCAATTTTGTACAAAAGCTTTTAATTTCGAGATACAGTCGTTGCACGTGATTTTTATATGTATAAAATATTTTTGAGTAGTGTGTATTATTTATTTATATTAATATTCATTATATCACATAATTGGTATGTATGTAAAACATATATTTATAATTTGCATAATTATGAAATTAACAGTCGCATAAAATAAACATTTCATAGTTCATTATTAAGTTAAAAAATTCAAAATTCATCAAAATATTCAACTTGTTTTGTGGTGATGGAAATTTTTGACGACAAGGTGGTTATTTAAATCATATATTATAATTATAACTTGATTATATTGAATATGTGGCATGAGTAAAATGGGTAAATTTGGTGTCATAATTATCTACATTGTACATGAATATTCTATTTCACTCTCAATGTTATATTTTATTTTTATTTTACGAAGAATTAAAGGGAAAAGGTAGAACTATATATACAAAATAACTTCTGCTTCAGACACAAAACAACTTTCTTTCTTTTTTTATTTTTTATAATAGTGAGTATAAATATATGTATATCGAGAAAAGGTTTTTGTTGAATTTAATTTAACTATTTTGTAAAAATAACTAATTAATTATAATTAACTATGTCGAGTGGCCTGTGGCAAATGGCATAAGTCTTTCACATAATATGAGAGCCTGAACGGACTCCGGTGTGCGTATGTATAAAAAAAAAAAAAAAAAGTTTTGCAATGTTAAAATTGTTTGAGATTATTTATGATAAATTTGAGGGTGTTTGCTAAGCTTATTTGAAATCTTTTACTAATTATGTAATCTTTTACTAACTTATTATTGAAACATATTAAAAGGATAAATTTCGTCATTTGTAATGTTCTCTAAAAAAACTAACTTATTATTGCAAATCTTTTGATAATTTCCAATATTGGAAGCCAATTAAATTGTACATTTTATCATGTCATTAAATATAATTCTCATATAGCAATTAAATTGACTAATTTAATTACATTAATAGAGCATTTATTTTGACAGGAAAAATATCTGATTGATTTTAAATTTTATTGTGACTTACTTAAGAGGAAATTTAAATACGATTCTCTTTTATGGTATTGACAAGAGCCATTCTCGGCCTAATTTTGTTGGCCTTTGCGCCCACCAAAGACCACCAGGTGATGAGACCAACCGACATCGTTTAAGGATAAAAATACTCCATACGACAGCGTTCCACGTGAAAGCGCGAAGGAAACAAAACCGACTGCAATGATTTGAATACTGAAAAACAAAAGCAGAACTAACTCTCTCTCTCTCTCTCTCTCTCTCTCTCTCTCTCCGTTTCTTTGTCTGTGTGTGGCAGAAGATGAGGAAAATCCGTGTCTTTTAGAGCTGAATACTCTTTTGAGATTTGATTCGGATCCAAAACCCATTTACCCGTCTCCGTCTCCCCTTTGTCTCGCTTAAACAATTGAGTTTTGATTGCTGTTTTCAGGTTTTCTTCTCTTTCTGAATCTCACCTGTCAGTTATTGCTCATGTATGTATTTGTGCAATGTTTGCGTTTGATGGTTGATTCTTTACTTCAAAGATTTTTGGGTTGATGTTAATTTTAATCCATGGGGTTGTAGCTGACTTTGTTTTTCAATTTAGTTTTCTTTCTGATAAACGTGCAGTGTAAGTTTGAGGATCTCGTTTATGGATGTTAGCTGTATTTTGTATTTATTTATTTTTTTGGTGGGTTGAATTGAGAGTGTTCAGGTAGTGATAATGTACTTTTGGTATCTATTATAAGGCTTGTGAAAGATTTAATTTTTATTTGTGATGGCTACCGCTCTGAAAATTATAACGTTGTAGCTATAAATTTTGAAAAATTATTTCTATTGTCAACTTTTTGTTGAGTGAATTGCCTGTTAATGGCGGCTAAGACGTATTATGCTTGAATTGATGTCAGTTTGCAGCAACAGATGCTGCTCAGAAATTTCTTGTATGCTTGTGGTGATGATTTCAGCCTATGTTTCTTTCATTTTCTGTTACATGGGTTCTGTTTTTTCCCCTAATTAACATTTTAGTCATCTCCTGTCATTAATAATCTTGCAACAAAATTTTGTACTTTATTTTGAGAGTTATTTCTTTTGGATGTTGAAATTTGTTGAAGAATGGGTGAGATATGGCACTAGCAGAAGCTAGGGCAGCTTGGCAGAGGACAGCTAACAGATGCTTTGTCCAAGAAGATGCAAAAAGAGCTCCAAAATTAGCTTGTTGCTCAGCGGCGTCCCCTTCCTTTAAGCAGGCTGATACAGGACATACTAGTGCAGCTGGAGGCCTAGATATTCCTAATACAGGCCCTCTGCCTTTTAATCTGAATCCTTCATACTCTAATTTATCCCCCAATTCAAAATGGTGGTTGCAGTTGCAACCAAATTACGGGCATCAGAAGGGTTGGATGGATGAACAATTCAATTCCCTGGAAGGTGATATGGAACCCTGCCAAACACATGAAAGTTCAGCAGTCCTTGCAAGCAATGAAGATGATCCTGGCCTCAATGATGAAACGACTTCTAACAAGCCTTCCAATAGTCAGTATAGAAATATCACTACTAGTGACAATAAAGATTTTGAGGTTAAAGAGGAAAACTTAGGGGTATTTTCTACTCGGAATTGTCAAGAGCCTTGTAAGCTTGAAGTCAAAGAGGACGTTGGAGAAATAAAAGGTGAAGGTCTTGTTGGTTGTGAGGTTTCAAAAAATGCCAATGAGCTTTATTTTGATTCAGAAACGTCTTGGATAGGGGCTGAGAGAAATTCTCCGTGGTGGCGAACTGCAGATTCAGATGAATTGGCTTTATTGGTTGCACAGAGGTCGCTTGACCATATAGAGAATTGTGACCTTCCCAGTCCTCAGATTTCTCATGTCAAGAAGGATGTTAATGTTAATATATGCTCTTTTGGCCATGATGGAATTTCTGGATCATTGCTAGATCCAAAGTTTGGCGCTGGGAGTCACCGCCATTCTAGTACTCAGCTTCATGCACCAGGTAGCCTGACTGCAGGAGGTGCTCACCATAAGTTTGGCCTGCCAGCTGAAGGTGAATTAGTGCCTAGTGCAGACAAGCCATTAATAAGGTAATTGTCTTGCGTCTGTTTCAATTGTTTCTTAATCTGCCATGATGAGCAAATTTACATCACATAATTCATCATGGCTTCAGAACTTCAGCAGTTAAAGGTTGTTTATTTTCTTTACATATTTTCGTAAATCTACTATTGACTCTGTGACCTTGAAATCAGGGATATCCCAACCCATGAAAGGATGCCTGAGATGGATATGTTCGAGAATGATGCAAGCAGGGTTCGACTAATGGAAGCACTATGTCATTCCCAGACACGTGCAAGGGAAGCCGAGAGAGCAGCAAAACAAGCTTGTGCAGAGAAAGAGCACGTCGTAAAGCTTGTATTTAGACAGGCATCTCAGCTCTTTGCCTATAAACAGTTGGTTCAACTCCTGCAACTGGAGAACATGTATTACCAGTTAACAAACAACAAAAGTCAGCCCATCTCCTTTGTCTTTCCTGCAGTGTTACCTTGGAAACCTCAAAGAACTAGCAAAATGCGGAACAACTGGGCAAAGTCTTCCAACAAGAAACGGGCCAAGCGATCTTGTCCCTGGTATGATGTTAGCAAATACACAGTTGCTTTTGCATTAGGGTTGGGACTGGTTGGTGCTGGATTCTTATTGGGATGGACAGCCGGATGGATGCTACCAACCTGGTGAAGTCTGCAGGCAGTATAATATCTATTGCATCTTGCATCTTGAATCTTGAGAATTTTGTGGCTTTATAATTTATGTAGGGGTCTTTTGAGCTGTCTTTTACCTGCTTTCTTGTACATAGAATGTATGCTAAAACTTCACATTTTCTTGACTTTTTTTCTTTCTCTTCTCCATGCTTTCATTCAACAAATGATTTGATGAAACTTGTGTGTACATGTATGTAATGGACTTCTAGGATGGAGTTGTAGTGGTTGAATAGGGCATCTCTATATACAGTGTTTATGACTATTGTTTACTTTTGATTGCTCCATGATAATACCAATTCCTATGCCATTAAACTTTAAGCTCTCATGCAAGAGGATTGAATGGAGGAAGTGAGGAGATTCTTGACCGCGCAAAAGAATTCGAATGAATTAAATAGAAAAACCATATGAAGTCAAAATTTCATGTATTGTTCTCTAAATCTATTAAAAATCTCGTTAAGAAAATATTACGTAGTATTCTCTAAATTCCAATAAAAAGGTGCAATTCTAGTTAAAAAAAATTTTGTTGTTGTAAACTTTTAACTACAACAGTGAAATAATAAAAAATGATGAGATTTTCACTTTCTTTTTTCTTAATTTTAATCTTGAGAGTTTTTTTTTTTTTTTTAACACACGCTTTGGGCTCAAACTCCTGATCTTCCACATTATGTGGGAGGTTTATGCCGCAGGCCACTTGGCGAGAGCACTTATTTTAGAAGTGAGCGAACTTGAAATTAGTTGTATTCAAATTCATGATTGGACATAAATCCATATATTGTTCTTGTTTACCACTGCGTGTTGCTACTTTTTTATTTAAAAATAATATTTTTAAATAACAGTCAATTAGAAAAAAATCCTTAAACCTACTTTCACTTTAGTGTTCAGTCCCCATTTGAATTTTTACACACTAAACTCCCTACTTTTTCACAAAACTTAGAAATCACTCCCCATATCTTTTAGAAAAACACATATATCCTTGTAACTAGAGAAAACAACAAAAATACCTGAGAAATGCGTTTTTCTCTTCAAGAAGAATGCTTTCATATTTTTTTTCCTGAAATCGACGACTTCCCCAAGTGGCCAAACAAAAGGGCACGAAATCGTTCCTCTGCCATTGACGCAAGAAGAAGAAGAAGAAGAAAAGAAAAAAAAAAAAAAAAACACCAAAATTTATGCCATTTTTTCTGTGGCAATGGAAGGAGAAACAGCGGCAACAAGAAGCGAAATACAAAAAGAAGTGATCGAAAGAAACAAATATATGTTTTTTGCATTTACAGTTTTAAATGTCTGTGATTTTTCAGTGTTGTACTTATTCCTTGTCTATTTTCTCATGTTTAGGATTTTTATTCCCTTTTTAGTTGTTAAACACTTGAACCCAATTGATATATATGATTTTTGTTGTGAGATGGGAAGTTTTTTATTTGTACTTGAAAGGTATGAAAGTTGTACTTCACTTTTTTGAGGTTTATACTTCTTTTTACCTGAAATTATACAGTAAAATTATCTGAAAGTGGTAGTATATTATTGTGGTACAAAACATCCAAGCTTGCAGTACACATTAAGCAAAAGTGTAATATATAATCTGTGTAACAGCAGTATATTTTAGAAGCAAATGTAGTATAAACTTTCAAACTTGCAATACACATTAAGAAAAAGTGTAGTATATAATCTGTATAACTGCAGTACATTTGAAAAGTATTTGTAGTACAAAATATTCAAAGCTGCATATTAAATAAAATTATAGTATATAATTTGTGTGCATGCAGTATATTTTAGAAGCATCTATAATACAAAAGCATTAAAGCATACAATATACATTAACTGAAAATATAGTATATAATTTGTGTATTCGGAGTACAAAATATTTAAGTCTGTAGTATACATTAAATGAAAGTGTAGTATATAATCTGTGTAAAGAGGAGCTAAACTCATCCGGTGCAAAAAAGAGATCAGAGTTGAGTTGGGGCACCGCATACACTTCGAGTCCTTGTGTATGTGTTGACGAGGACGTCAACAGATCGAGTGGGGGAGAATGTCGTGGGTCGCTCATTGGAGAAGAATTGTGACCGTGACTTGAAGGGGCATTAGGAGAGACAAGGCATTGTCGACTCACCCGATAAGGCGAAAAAGGCCCATGAGCAGAGACTCTTACGAGGTGCGGTTTGAAAAACTGTTTTAATGGCATTTTCCTTGAGTTATGAGGATGCTTCCCACCAAGTTTGAAGTCATTCCGTGTCCGTTTGGGCACCGAACATTGAGGGCGACCTAGAGCGGTCTTACTGCACGCAGGTAGTGCAAAGATGTATTGAGCAGAGTGTCTTGGAAAAGGAATTTTGTGAAACTGTTTCAGTTGGGTGTTCCTTGAGGTGTTGGCAACATTCCCACCAAGTTTCACCAGTAGACGGTTCCGTTTGGATAGGAAATGGCAAAGATCTTTAGAATGCGGCAGTGTAGTGGCATTGCTGTAATTCCAGCTTATTACGAGAGAAATTACTATTCCATGGAGAATCGAACGGGGCTAGAACTTTGTGGAGTTAATGTATAAGCCGAGAGCTATCCAACGGTTCAAGCGACAAGTGATTTGGACACTGGGAGAGGAAGTTGCGAAAATGTAGTACAAAACATTCAGGCCTATAGATTAAATGAAATTATAGTATATAATCTGTGTACATGCAGTGTATTTTAGAAGCATCTGTAATACAAAAATACTCAAGTGTGCAGTATACATTAACTGAAAATATAGTATATAATCTGTGTATTTGCAGTATATTTTAGAAGCAACTGTAGTACAAAATATTTAAGCATGCAGTATACATTAAATGAAAGTGTAGTATATAATCTCTGTAACTGCAGTACATTTTATAAACAAATGTAGTATAAACATTTATGCTTGCGGTTCACATCAGGCAAAAGTGTAGCATATAATCTATGTAACTGCAGTACATTTTAGAAGCATCTGTAGTACAAAATATTCAAGCATGTAGATTAAATTAAATTATAATTTAATATTTGTATATATGCAGTACATTTTATAAGCATCTGTAGTACAAAAATATTCAGGCATGTAGTATATATTAACTGAAAATGTAGTATATAACATGTGTATCTATAGTACATTTTAGAAGCAACTGTAATACAAAATATTTAAGCCTATAGGGTTTGAATCATACTCTGTATGTACATACATATGTAAATTGAAGCATACTTTGTTTATAATATTATTTTGTATGTAAGTATAATTTTCCATCAAGTATTTATAATATTTTTATTTCAGTACAATATGAGAGAAATGAATTACAAATGTAGAACGAATAAAGTATAAATGGTGTTATGTTGAAGTACACTTCAATTCAATTGAAATCGAGCAGTGAATTTGAGTACAATATGATGAAAATGAAGTGCAAATATAGAAAAAAAATAAAGTATAAATGGTGTTATATTGAAGTACATTTCAATTAAATTGAAATTAGGTAGTGAATTTAAGTACAATATGATGAAAATGAAGTATAAATGTAGAACAAACAAAGTATAAATGGTGTTATATTGAAATACAATTCAATTAAATTGAAATCGAGCAGTGAATTTGAATACAATATAAGAAAAATGAAGTACAAGCGTAGAACAAATAAAGTATAAATAGTGTTATGTTGAAGTACAGTTCAATTAAATTGAAATCGAACAGTGAATTTGAGTACAATATCATAGAAATGAAGTACAAACATAAAACAAATAAAGTATAAATGGTGTTATGTTAAAGTACACTTCAATTAAATTGAAATCAGGAAGTAAATTGAGTACAATATGATGAAAATAAAGTACAAATATAGAACAAACAAAGTATAAATGATGTTATGTTAAAGTATACTTCAATTCAATTGAAATCGGACAATGAATTTGAGTACAATATGATGAACATGTAGTACAAATGTAGAACAAACAAAGTATAAATGGTGTTATGTTAAAGTATACTTCAATTCAATTGAAATCGGACAATAAATTTGAGTACAATATGATGAAAATGTAGTACAAATATAGAACAAACAAAGTATAAATTGTGTTATGTTGAAGTACACTTATTGCAATTGAATAATTAGTCTCCAATAATTGTAGTGATGGTCAAATACAATATTTTGAGATTATCGAATAAAGTGAAGTACGTATTTGTACGGGTTATAGGGTGAATATTATTGTCAAATGCTCATTTATTTACATCTTTGAAAGCATAGTATTCTTTACATTACTGCGATTGATAACATTCATTCGTTCAACATTAGTGGTTAACACTTTAAAACTTTAATATTATTTTATTCATATAATAAATATTACACACATTTTTATAGTTTGGTTATTAATTACTGAGACTTAAAAATCAAATCATGGAACAAATTTCAATTCAACAATATTAGTAAAAATATTAAGAAATGGAGTACATAATGGCCGAAATGAAATACAAATATCATGAAATCAAGTATAAATCTTTCAGATTGAGGTACGAAAGCGCTGATATCTTGGACAACATCCATTTGATAACTTCCACGCTAAACAAGTACATTATTGCCAAAACGAAGTACAAATGTCATGAAATCAAGTATAATTCTACCAAATTGGGGTACAAAATAACTTATATCTCGGACAACATGCAAAAATGCCAATTTCACGCTAAATCAAATAAATAATTGCCGAAATGAAGTACAATTGTCATGAAATCAAGTATAATTCTCCCAGATTATGGTGCAAAATAACTGATATCTCCGACAACATACAAAAATGCCAATTTCACACTAAATCAAATACATAATTGCTGAAATGAAGTACAATTGTCATGATATTAAGTATAATTCTCCCAGATTGGGGTACAAAATAACTGATATCTCGGACAATATACAAAAATATCAATTTCACGCTAAATCAAGTACATGATTACCGAAATAAAGTACAAATGTCAAGAAATCAAGTATAAATCTCCTATATTAATTTACAAAATTTAGCTAGATTACTGATTCTTTGCAGGTTCGATGATTATGTCCTGTTCTACCACACATTTTACACTTAATTACACGTTTCTCAATTTGTGATGGAATCCTCTGTGTCCTTCTATGCCCAGGTTGAGATTGACAATCAGGTGCATTAATGACGACATCATCATCTAGAGGGAACATATGCATATCATATGTAGGAATAGAGTTTATCACTGCTTGATATGTTTGTTGATACATCTCAACTCGGTAATATTGATCGGTAAAATCATACAATGAAAGTGACTTTGACTCGAGAGTACAAATTTTGATAAAATAAAGTACAATTTTGGAACACTTGAAGTATAGAACTTCAATGAATATAGTACAAATTTAGATAAAATGATGTATAAAATGAGTATAATTTCAAAAAACAGAAATACAATTTTTGATAAAGTGAAGTATAATTTCAGAACACCTGAAGTATAAAACCTTAGAAATTGCAATACAATTTTTGGATAATCCATTAGTAGAATACTTGAAACTTAAAAAATAGATTCAAATAACTGAAGTACAAGTTCGGAACACTTGAACTATAGAACTTCAATGAATAGAGTACAGGTTTAGGTAAAATGATGTATAAAATAAAGTATAATTTTAAAAAATAGAAATACAATTTTAGATAAAGTGAAGTACAATTTCAGAACACCTGAAGTATAAAACTTAAATAATATATTCAAATAACTGAAGTACAAGTTTAGATAAAATAAAGTACAATTTCAAAACACTTGAAGTATAGAACTTCAATGAATAGAGTACAAGTTTATGTAAAATGAAGTATAATTTTAGAAAATAAAAATACAATTTCAGAACAGTTGAAGTATAAATCCTTAGCAATTGTAATATGATTTTAGATAATCCATTAGTAGAACACTTGAAGTATAAAACTTAAATAATAGATTCAGATAATTGAAGTACAAGTTTAGATAAAATGAAGTATAATTTCAGAACACTTGAAGTATAGAACTTCAATGAATAGAGTACAAGTTTAGGTAAACGATGTATGAAATGAAGTATAATTTCAAAAAATAGAAGTACAATTGTAGATAAAGTGAAGTACAATTTCAAAACAATTGAAGTATAAAACCTTAGCAATTGCAGTATAATTTTTGAATAATCCATTAGTAAAACAATTTAAACTTAAATAATGATTCAAATAACTAAAGTATAAGTTTAGATAAAATGAAGTACAATTTTGAAACACTTGAAGTATAGAAGTTCAATGAATAAAGTACAAGTTTAGGTAAAATGAAGTACAAAAAAAGTATAATTTCAGAAAATAAAAGTACAATTTCAGATAAAGTAAAGTACAATTTCAGAACGCTTGAAGTATAAAGTCCTAACAACTGCAGTATATTTTGGTTAATCGATAAATATAACACTTAAAGTATATAACTTCAATAAATCGAGTACAATCTTTAATAAAATGAAGTATAATTTCAGAAAATCAAAAGTATAATTTTATATAGAAGACGTATAGTTTAGGAACACTTCAAGTATAAACCGCTAGAAGTTGCAGTACAATTTTGGATAATCAATTAGTAGAACACTTGAAGTATAAAACTTACATAACAGAGTACAATTTCAGAACACTTCAAGTACAAAATTTTACAAACTGCAGTACAACTTAGATTTTGTAGAAGTATTACCTTAAACCATCATTGCTCTTCTTTGCACTGCTGCTTAATTCATCCTTTCGGTTTATCAGGATGTCAACAATGTTCATATTCAATGTCAAATGCAGTAAGACCATATTCATGACACCGTTATCATCAGTCAAACTCACGTACAATCTTTGATGTGGAACTATGTATTGCAAACTGAAGTGTTCGACGTTGATTTCACTCCATTCTATTGCGAGATTAATGTACATGTCCATTAACTTGATTGAACACTCCTACTTCACTACTTGTTGACATTGTCGGAAAAATATAAGAAACTCAGAAGCAACTGAGAAGAAACTGAGAAGAAGAAGAAGAAGAAACTCGAAAATGATGAAAATAAAAAGAGAAGAAGACAATGCAGATGTCGAGTTGGTGGTTGCTGGCTCTGACGTTATTCTCGTTCCTGCCGTGGAGCTTGTTGTGTTTTTTCTGTTCTTTTGGTTTCTGGTAATGAACGTATGATCGGATTTACTGTTTGCTTATCGGATGGAAAAGAAGTGAGAAAAAATGAATGAAAAATATGATACTTAAGAGCATTTTTGTCAAATCAAATGAGTATGGAGTAATCTCTAAAAATTTAACAAAACTAGGGAGTTTGTTCTAACAAAAAACAAGTGAGGACTGATCACCAAATTAGAAAGTGCATTTGATACTTTTCAATAAGTGTCCCTTCAAATAATTCTGGTTGAATTATCAATTAATTGGTAATAAAATAAAGATGTTGTATTTTTGTGGGCCGTACTCACCCTCAGACAGGCCCAAGCGCCAGGACTGAATGCAAGGCTCATAGAATTTTTTTTTAGTGCTGTGGCATCCCATTTCAGCCCAGCCCGTTTAGTTGGCCCACCTCCAGACCCATATTCAGTAATGCCCGACCCACCTTCAGTGGAAGTCTCAAAGCTTCCATCATCGTGTAGTATTTCACATCTGGGAGTTCAAGAGCAACAAGCGAGGCAGACAGAGAGAAGGTGAGAGCACGAAGCAAAGGAAAAGGGAAAAAGGTAGAAATTAAAGCAATTGGAAAAATGCCGGCGATGGAAAAGCTGAAAATGTTCGTAGTCCAAGAGCCTGTTGTGGCTGCTTCTTGCCTCATCGCCGGCGTTGGTCTGTATTTCTAGGCTTTCCCTCCGTATTTCTATACGTTTGGGTATTCGTAGATTTTGATGCGAGTGCATATGCTTTTGTTTTCATTCATTGTGTTGCAGATGCCCATGGCTGGATTGAATTCTATGTTAATTGTGGGTGTTGATTTTGAATTCATTAGTGATCTCATATTAGATTTAGGTCGAATTTGGAATTGGGCATTCGGAGCTGCCTACGGTATGATGAGGTCAATTTAGGTTATTAATGGTAGTACATTGAGGATAGGATCATAGGTTCTTTCTATTCTACTCTACAATTTAGGACAAAACAGAACTGGATGACTTTAGTGCAGTAAAAATTGGTTGGCAGATTTAAAATTATCTGGTATACCATATGAAAGTTGCTACCTTTTCTTGGTATTTGCAGGCTTTAATTGAAGTACATAATAAAATAAGGTTTTTGCTCTCAAATCCTGAACAGAATTTGAGTAATAAAGCAAGGATTCTGCTCTCAAGTCGTGAATATAATTTGAATACATAATAAAGTAATGATTTTGCTCTCAGGCCTTGGACAAAAGAAAAAAGTAAAAAAAAGAAGTCTTGAAAGTGGTCTGTAGTTGATTAAAGGCTTTGTAAGTTGATGATCTTTTGCTTGATGCATGAAGAGAATGTGCAGTTGTGCTTTTAGATAGTGACCACCTATATGATTTCTTTATGTGAATATAAACAATATATCCTTTCCTAAGACATGTGAAATGGGCATATTTGCAGGACTCTTCCTTCCTGCAGTTGTAAGGCCTATGCTGGATTCTTTTGAAACATCCAAGCAAGTACCTCAGCCTGCTTTGAGTGATGTAAGTGATCTATTTCATTCAATACCATTCTTGTAAGAGCAATGTTCTCATTTCTCATACATTTTCCCTTCCTCTTTTCGTGGATAATTTTTTAACTGATCTTGAACTATTTGTGTGTGTGTGTGTGTGTGTGTGTTTGGTTTTTAAGATGATTATATTCAACTGTGATGCTGGTAACATCTTGGTCGTCAATATCATAGTTTCTGCATTCTTCCCTCCACCCCCACCCCCCCTCTCATCTAAATGATTAACCGCCATTCCTGAAGGAGCTCTTGTGCTGCACCTGATTAATGAAACCTCATTGCATCTGCCGGAAGTTTTAACACATCTGGTTTATATTGGAGTTAAATACATGACAAATATTATCCAAAAAGAGTACACCATATACTTTCTGTATTCTAGTATGTTTTTCGTGCATCATTTGAATTCATGAAGCATGTTGTCGATTAGTGATGAATAGCATGATAAATCAATTGGTTAACCATGTGTTTCACCAATTATGTAAAATCTGGTCTCCTTTCTTCTTTTTTTGACCCCACCCCTTCATTGCCCTTCAAATGAATGCTGCTGCATATATAGATCTATAATTGCTACATACAGTGTTGCTGGCATATCCTTTACCACCTAGAACTCATCTCATATAGAATCACATATGCATCCGGGAGAAAAGATAAAATATATTCAAGCAAGCATGATAGGAAACTTAACCTGGAAATCATAATGCACAACCTCCATCATTTTCAACTTCTTTATTCATGTATCATCGTGCCTCTACCCTCTCCAACTTCCACTCTTATCGAGTTCCATTCCCATCGTATAACCTTACTCATGTTATATGAATTTCTCATCTAACATTGAAATATGCATAGCAACCTCTTAAGGAAAAATAAATGGCATTTAATATTGGTTGCTGGCATTTCAAATGGCAATCATAACAATTGTCTCATCAAGTTGCCTGAATTTGGCACTTGAGCAAAAGTATAAGAATGTTGAAGGACATGTTTTATGGATACCCATAATGGTCCTTTTTAAGGACTGTGCTCTAAAAATACAAGTAATTAGCCTTGTTCAATGAGTCACGGCATGCTTGTTGGTGGATGCTCTGCTGGCTTACATGTCTTTTCAAAGTTCACAAAAGAGAGCCTTTTCCTCCATACCATGGAATTGAATCTCTTCTGCTTTTGCAGGTAGTTGCTGGTGTGACTGGTAAAAAACAAGGATGAGAGGACATTATGTCAGAATCCACTTCTTTACTCTTTTGTCTTTTTGATGCAGCTCAGACATTGATATAAACTTCCTGAAATCCTTATCTTCTTATTAGAGCTGCTATAGTTCTATGTATGTCAAACTAATAATCCAAAAGCGTGTGAGAACTTTTATGCTACTCCTAACATTTACATTAAGCTTCACATATAACCCATTTGTCTAATCCCATTCACATTGTAAGCTTCTCTTTTTACTTCTTGTTTCCAAGTTGCAGTCGCTTTGGCTGAAATCTTTTGTCGTGCCATTATTGTTTGATGTAATGTTAGCATGCTTTTCATTCTAGGAATTTGACAATATTAGGGCTGGACAGCCTATGTGCTCTCACTTGAACCACTTCATCTATTGTGGGTGGATATATATTAATAACACCTGATCATAGACCACAGTGAAAAGTGGGTGGAAATATTTAAGAGAGCTTTGACAAACGGTTAAATCGAGCATGAAAAAGGAACTTATACATCAACCAAATAGATATTATGTCCCTAAAGCTACAATATCTTCTTTTTTTTTTCCCCCCATTTTTATCCCATGATTCGTGGAAAGATACCATAAAGTTCGCTCAAGATTTACAATAGAGGCAGGAAATGACATCTTTCTAGTCTCCCTCCTTCAATCTTGCCCTTCCTTATTTGATTTTCTACTACTCTTCCACAGCACAACCTGCTTTAATCCTTCATATATAGTAGCCTGAAATTAACCAGAAAAAAGCATTCTTAGCTAAAAGAGTAACAATAAATTATGAGATGGATAAGAGTCTACCAATTGATTAATGATTTCACAGTCTTCAATATTCTGAGGCGGCCACAAGTACTGCACCTAACCTTTATAAATTGTGGGCCGACTTTGCAACAATTTTTTTGGTTTCTTTCGTTAAATGAGAATGTAAGAGACGGAGCATTACTATAATCAGGGCCCCATCATATGCTGTCACGGATTTATTTTCGCAGTTACTGAGGTTTTTTATATCACCCACATGACTATATTAATTCCCGCAATATGGACGCCAAAATGTGATGATGCCGATGACAAATTAAGACGGTTTGTCACTATTTTCTTGGGGCCCTTGAGTTTTTGGAGTACTACAGTAGCAAGATATCAAATACTCAAGAAAAATAGCATATTACAAACCCCACCAAACATAGCATATTACAACCTCCAACACCAAAACACACACAAAAGTAGCAAAGTACATGAATAGTTTGCACTTTGCAGTCAAGCTTGTTAGCTTTTGTCTGGATTCAACAAAGAATCACCAGGAATAGCTTAAAATTTAGATAATTTATGAAGCCTGTCATGAGACAGGTTTGCTTCCAAGTCTCTGTGTTAGATGATTTACGAAGTCCTCCCATCAGACCTCCTAGTTTTTGTGTTGGACTAGGAATAGCTTCAAATTTAGCTAAATTTAGATAATTTACATAGCCCCTCCCATTAGATTTCCCAAGTTTATGTGTTGGACTAAGAATAGCTTCAAATTTAGATAACTTATGAAGCCCCCCTCAATAGACAGGTCCATTTAAATAATTTGTGAAACCCTCCTTATCAGACAGGTATGCTTCCTAAATCTGGTGTTAGACAAAGCGACAATAGTTACATTAAACTCTCGAATATGTTTGTCGAAGAGTCGGATTGGTCTATAGTAGACCAATGCACTCGGTTCACTGAACACCGTTAGATTAAAAGGAGGTGGTGATTTTCATCATCCATTGCCCTCAATCCAACGATTTTTATTGGACCAGATACATTACATTCGATCCAACCAAAAATTTCATGGAAGAGCCAATAACCTTAAACCTATCCACCATCTGTGAGGACTAAAGGGGATGGAATCTTTGTAGTCATCAAATTCAACTAGTTCTTGGGATAACTAAGCTTGGATAACAATATAGATAAGGTGTTGAGACAACATGTTAATCAATTTACCCGGGGAGGGCCTGTCCTTATTTCAAGATTGGTGGATGAATACAATTATTGCTGGAAGGATATAACACACCCGTACACACTTGTCAGTCAGAAAAAAAAAGAGATAACCTGAGCTACAGTGCTAAACTAGCCAAATTATAACAATAATAATGTTAATAAAAATCATGAAATATCTATATGTGAAAAACTTACCCAGAGGGGAGAAGACTTGGCATGAGAAACGCTGGAAAAGCTACCATTCCTTCTAATCTTTCCACCAGCACCATTATTCACTCCCGCACAGCTCTCATCACTGTCACAGCTACCAATGGAGGAGGGTGAAAGCCGGCAACTACCCCCATCAAATTCCCTTTTACCACCCCTGAATTTACCAAAAAACCCTCTTGCTTTCAGCCCTCCACTACTACTCTTCTTGCTGCCAAGCAAATGCAGCAAACCCTCAGGACTAGCGCTGCTGCTGCTGCTGTCGAAGGAATCCTGTCCCTCCCTGAAGAATCTGAAGGAAGAAAACTTTGGCCGGCCCACATTGCAAGGCCCATCAAGAACTGTGGTGGGAGAGGAAGTTCTGCCGATTAATTTCTTGGCAGGTGGAGGGTCCGTCAGCAGAATCCTGCAGGGGGGAAGGTCCAAGCATTTGGCGGGCTCGGGTAGAGGGATGATATCTCTGCAGGGTCTGGGTTTTCCAGGTTGTTCCTCCCATTTGAATGGGACTGAGGCTAAGGTTTGTAGTGGTGGGGTTGAGGGTCGTCCTGATGGATGCTCCGGCGAATGCATGGTGGGTATGTGTAAAAGTGGAAGCTTTAGTGCAGGAAAACCTGGCTCTCTTTCGTTCTCTTCTTCTCCCATGCTTGTGGGAGTTTTTCAGTGTTTTTGATGATGGAGGATAAAGGGTTTGTTGTTCTAAGAGGGAAATGAAGAATGGAAGGTCAAAAGAGGGAGTTTTGTAGCTGTTCACAACAATAAAGACAGCGCATAGTTAATACTGTTACGACTTGGATCATGCTATTCTATAATCCAACAACTCAACAAGAGTGCTTTTTTGTCCTTTGACTTTGGTGTAATAAGCTTAGCCATTATTAACCCTAATTAGACACTAAGGGGTAGGTGATAAAAAAATATATATTCAAGTTTTATCTGTGTTGATAAATGAACATGAGATAATATCAGGTAAAATATATAAAAAGGTACATAATTATATGATCGATATTTCGAAACACAATGTCTATTCTTATAATTGAATCGATCGTCAATGATAATAATGACTAAATCCATCATAAGTACAAAAATTCAGCCCTGTTGAGATATTGTTCTGTTTGCACTCATTGGCGGAAATTTATATTATCTTACAAAAATATTTTTAAAAAAAGAATGAAAAACAAGAATCTCTATTCAAACGCCTGACAATTTCTTAATATAAAACAGAACTACTTTGTGTATGTGTGTATCAAACTACGACATATACATAAATTAATTATCGTTATAATGTATATTCCATAATTTAAAATTCCATAAGATGATGTTTTCATCTTTGTTAGATACCTAAACGGTTAACAACACGTTTTAGAAAATTGTCTAGACTTACGCGTTTAAGTTAGACTACATACAGGGCAATGTTCTTTATGCATTCCCAATTGTGTTAGATTATCGTGCAGTGTCTTATCATAGGGGAAAATAAGAATATTGTGCAGTGCTTTTTCACTTCTAGAAAATTGCACATTTTTCTACGGAGAAAACTATTTTCATGCAACCCTTTTAAAAATTCCAACGGCTTGACCAGAAAACACATCACAACTTGAAAATAAAGATCCCAATCCCACTCAATTTGATTCAATTCATTTTACCTCCTATACTTTCAAAATTTTCAAATACCCCCTCTCAAAGTCATTTGTCATTAGTAAAATAGGTGAATGTGTCAAAACTCTACAGTAAATTACTGATTTAATCTCATAAAATGACTAAACAACATAAAAACTTAAGCTACATGGGTGTTTTTCCGCACAAGCTGCCTCTGTTTTTTTGGTCTCATATGTCATATATTAAAATGGAGTTGTTTAATGTTCTTTTTTAAAAAATAAAATGATTTAATATTTTTGTTGGATTAGAAGTTAAATGATCATTTAAGTCCTAAACTGAAAGTAACAAAATTGAAGTAAGAAACTTGAGCATTATATGATAAATTACAAGAATATTTTGGACCTAAATTTTTTATAAAGGAAATATAATTTTAGTGCTGCATCAGCCAAACAACCGTTACTTTTCTACAAAGCTTGAGTGGGGTATTTAAAGGTTTTGGTAGTACGGGTGTCAATTATAGATTTGTCTACATAAAAAAAAATGTCACACATCCTAAATTTTTATGCTATTTAGTTATTTTTTAATATTAAATTAGTAATTTACTATAGAGTTTTGACTCTATCAACTATTTTACTAATGGTAGGTGACTTTGGGGGGGTATTTGAAGGTTTTGGAAGTATATAAGAGCATTTGATACATACCCCATAGTGCAAGGGGTAAAATAAATTTAACCCTAAATTTTAAATAATTATTCATTCGAATTCATACTTGAGCTCAAATTCAAAATAATATTAAATTATATACTGATTCATGACTTATGAGTTTGAAATCTAAATACAAGTTATTCAAAATCAATTCTAATAAAAATCGAGCTTAATTCAATTTGAAGTAAAAATCGAGCTACCCATTCAGCTAAGCTCATAGAATTTATAAGTTGTCTCGGATCGTTTGCACCCCTAATCCCGTGCTTGATAATTATGCCATTTTTATAGGACAATTTCTTTCTTGTAATAGGACGATGATAGAGTTACGCTTATCAATTTTTGCATTGGATTCTATAGTACAAATAGCAAATGTCAGCTCCCTTTCAGGTTTTAGGTCCATATATATTATCCCCATTTCACTTGGACTTTACCTGCTCCAGACAGACCATCCCACACTTACAATTCCTGGGGAGTGTTTGGTTATATTTTTTCAGAATAATATTATTTTGAGAAAATATAATTAAAAATATTCTCATTTTTTTTTCAAAACGCACATTCTTCAATATATACATACATATTATATACATATCATATATTTTTTTTATTATTCTAACATTAAAAAAATACTCAATTCCATTTTCACTTTAAAAATCCAACAAAAAAATATTAATTTGACTATTACAGTAAAAAATGTCCTCCCAAAATATAAACAAACATACCAAAAAACAACTTTTACATTCTCCAATAATTCATTCTCTCAAAACACATAATAAAATCAAACAAAAAACATAATCAAACATAACTTGGATTTTTCTCATCATTCCCCCTTTAATTACCACAAAAATATACAATACTCCTTTTTTTTTAATTTTAATTTGAATCAAAAACTTCAAATGGAAAAAGGAAATTAAAATACTGAAAATAGGGAGACAAAAAGAAAAAGAAGAAACCAGCTTTTCATATTCCTCAATCTGAAATCAAAATAAAGGAAGACAGACTGTTTATTATTATTATTATCCCTCTTATTCTATTTTCAAATTAAAGATAGAAACAAAGGGATGATGGCAGTAAAGTAGCAGATTTTTCTGTTTTTTTTTTCTTTTTTTGGGCCCTTTTTGGTTTTAAGTTCAGCAAGCCAAGGTAGTCTTTTTTCTTTTAATAAGAAAGATAAACAACCACACACCCAAAAAAAAAAAAAATGTGAATTCAAAAATAGAATCTTTTGTCACTAATTAGTCCCTTTCATTTGAAAAAATTGCCAAAATAAATGTTGGCAAAAAATATTGATGCTAAGTTTGAATCTTGAATTTTAATTAAAAAACATATATTAAACAATTAATTTTTTTTTCATTTTTTAATATTTTTCTTCACTCTACTATGGCTGCATAATGCCCCATGAAGGAAGAAAGTAATTCTAATCTTCCTCAAGAAAATTAAAGTTGATTTGATGTTTCTTTTTGTCTTCTTTTAACAAAAGTATTTTCCATTAACGCACAAAGAGTGGTTGACTATCAATTGCAATAATTAATGGACTTTATAGTCTGGAAAATTAGGGAATGTTTGGTTATCTTTCGTCAGAACAAAATTATTTTGAAAAAATATAATCAAATATATTCTCATTTTTCCTCCAAAACATATATTTTTTAATATATACATACATATATTATATATAAATTATATATTTTTTATTATTATTCTAATATTAAAAAAAATAAATTCTGTTTTCACTCCAAAAATTCAACAGAAAATCATTTATTTAACTGCTACAGTAAAAAATGTCTCTCCCAAAATATAAACAAACATACCAAAACACAACTTTCACATTCTACAATAATTCATTCTCTCAAAACACATAATAAATACATAATAAACACATAATAATATCACACATAAAACATAACCAAACACTTCCTAATATTTTAAAAAGCTTGAATATTATATTAATATGTATAGAGATTAAGAGATTTTCTATTCTTCTCCCATCTGTTAAGCACTAAACTTTTTCCATCTTGTACTTTTATGAATTTCTTTGCATCTATCATGATTGGATGTAAAAATTGTAAATAAAATTTTATCCACAAACATTTATTTGTACCTTACTTATTATTAATGGAAGGCACTAAGCGTGTCACCCACAATTATTAGCATTCCTTATAGTCCAAGAGGTTTTCATTTCACATGAATATGACATGCACTATAATTTTCTTTTTCTTTTTCTTTTTTGAGGTTAAAAAAGTCATTTTCTCCCTGCATTCTCAAATTATAACAATGAGAATAATTAGTCGAACATCATGTGCTCTCACATAATATGAGAGGTTAGCATTCGAACCATAACAAACTCCTAAAATACATGTATATAAATAAATAATAATAATAATAATAATTACACACACAAAAAAAAAAAAAAAACTTATCAATGCACGCCAAATAATTAATTGTGATAATTTTAATTCATTCATCTGCCAATACTGTAAAATTAAGAAAATTGTTCGTAGCTAAGATTGTCAATAAATCGAATTTGAATTAAAGTTTCTCGTTAAGAGCCCAATTTGTACTCTTACCAAATTTCTATGGGCCCAAATAATTGGTCCATCAATAAATGGCCCTCCAAATTTGGTGATGACCCAATTATTTATGAACACATGGGGCCAAGAACCCTAAACTCCCATCTTTAAAATTGTACCATCAAAAAGTTGGGCTACTTGAGGCTCTAATCCAAGCCATAAAAATGCCAAAACAGTTCGTTTTAAATCCTCTATTTTATCTCCTATTTTAATTTACTGTATTTATATCAAATGTATCCGATTTTCAATCAATTATACTTATAAAAAAATATTTAATATGCATATTATCTATTCTAATATTCATAAAATAAAATAAGTGATAAAATACGAATGGAATAGAAAATTTAAACCGAAAACAGCCCATTTCATTAACCATTGAAATAGAATGCATAGTCATTGTCAAGAAAGATAATGCAGCATTAAATAGTCATCTGATCTGAAGTCCTTTTAAAGCAACAAAATCTTCATGATAACAATTCTGACTTGAAATTTTGGACAACCCACAACTTTTCCTACCCAACAAAGCATAAATAACAATAGTCACACTCCAACAGTTCAACCCAACAAGCACCAAAATAAATTTAGCACAAGTTTTTTATCTCAAAGTCACACATGTAAAGTATAGTCAGAAGTACAACCACCACTAACAACAGTCAAGGGGTGAATCCAGTCCAAAAATTGGAAATTTCCAAGAATTTCACAAACTTTAGATGGGGATATGGTAAAGATTCTCCAACTATTTCTACAAAATGGATTATGATGGCTTTAGGCTGAGCAATCATATTTGAAGTTGAAAGCCAACAACTCCCAATCTAAATCCAACACATGTTATTTAATTTTTTGACTCGGACGGAGCGACGATAGAGAAAGACGATCATAATCGTCTTCTCTCAAGTCTATTTAATCTTGTATGTATATTTTTATTAAAATTTGAACTTTTAATTCTAATTAATATTATTTTTTTATTTAAATTCCAAGTATATGAATGCAGCATCATTTTAAAAGGGGTTAATTGCAGTCAGCCCCCAACCTGTGGCCTTCTTGGCACATTGTCTCTCAACCATTGTTGATGTGCAATTTTAGTACCTAAACTAGTTAAAATGTGAGCCGACACCACATTTATTCATTTCCGGTGGAATCCGACCAATAAACATTGGGCACGTGGGCTGAAGGAAACAGAATACTCGTTAGAATCCACCAAAAATAAGCAAATGTGATGTCGGCGCATATTTTAACTAGTTCATATGGTAAAATTGCACATCGACAATGGTTGGAGGGCAATGTGCAACAGAGACTATCGGTTGGGGGATTGACTGCAGTTAACTCTTTTAAAAGTTCTCTCATCATTTTAAAGCTCTATTTAAATCGTTGTCGAACCCCATAAAATATTGATCAAATTAACTTATTAGAAATCTATATATAACATTTTCCTGTAGCGCCATCTTTTTTATATAAAAATTCTCCATAAATATTTTTAAAATTTTCAAGTATTCCTAAAAGTAACAAAATTGCTCTTTGTATTTTATAAAAGTTTTATCTTGTCCCTAAGATAAAAATGGCTCACAACTGCCCTAACATAAAAGAAATATTTATTTTGGTGCTTTACCAAAGCAAAAGAAAACAATAAATGCAAAGTTTTAACATAAAAAGTAAATATGATTTGGGACCACAAATCAACCTTTCTCCTCATTTGAGTCACATGCTTGCTTGAGTACCAACTCAGGACCACTGGCTAAGCTTCAAAAAGACCATTTACCATTCCTGAGTGAAAAAAGAAAAAGGGTACAATCTGCAAATTTTGGTGCAGATCCAGCAAAGCTAAAAGAATGCAAAAGGGGGCCATACTGCTGATTCCCCTCAAAACATTGATATCAAGGAAAAAAAAGAAAATGTCACACCAAATGCATATACTGACAGAAGAAAAAAAGCAATTTGTCCACACAAAAATACAAACACTTAAGTTTGCCATCAAAGGTCAAGCATGTATACATTTTATACAAACTGATCAGCTATAAAAATCAAACAAAAATATCCAAGTGGGCTAGCATGATCCTATCCTGACTTGTTTTTGTGAGTCTAGGATCGCTGCAAGTCCAAGAACTACCTAAGAAATTTCATTAAACACCCCCAAGAAACATTGTATTTACAGCTTCTGAGAGCAATCTTTTTTATCGATTTTTCTTCACGACTATGGTGGCTTTCTACTTCCATCCATCCAAGTCCACTTAAGTTCCTTCTGCTAACTCTATAGAGCAAGCTCCAAAAAAAGGAGCACCCCACCGCTACCATAGTTATATACTTAGAGATGAGAAAAATGGACATGAGGATATTACATATTTTATGCTTCTGACTTTGGTTCGGGTTCCAGGCTTAAGATCGTGCCTTCGCTTTCTAGGGAGGACGACAGAGGAAGCTTGCATCCGGGACTCATCTTCTTCACTTCCTCACTGGAATAGATGCAAATTTTTCTAGCCATCTTACAGAATTCCCTGCAAAATGCAAAAGAGAAACAAAAGTGTTATAGTTGATCTAACAGAACTAAGATTGATTACCAAGAGATTTGGAACTACTTACGGCCACGGATCATCGCCCACAAGCATCATGTCCCCCTCATTGTCAGTGTAAACTACTTCCCATATGTTTCGAGGACGAAGCTCTCCCTTAATCTCAAACATATTCTCCAGTTCAGTGATAAGGTCATCATAGCCGCCAAAAGCAGTCAAGTCCACGCCACGTCCAACAGCAATCCCTTTCATTTGAACCTACACAAATGGAATATATAGAAGCTCTTAGAATAAAACTTAAAAGTGTGGTTGCAGAAGTTCATAAGTTTAGGAGAATGTACCTTGATCCGAGTTCTTGAAGATGAACCAAAACTCTGCCTTCCATGCATATCAATCGGGGAAACCTCTAATTGGACATGCTTTTGTTCTTTTGATGAATTCAAATTGTCCACACTTTGTGTCCCATCAGCTTCAGATCTCTTAAGGGGAGCATCACAGTCTGGAACGATGTTTGGACTAGGGAAAGACACTTCTTTTCCTGATGGAGGAGTTTTGCTAGAGTTGTTCCTCAAATCAATGCCAAATAACCGGCATACAGAAGCTGTCTCGAACTTTTTTATTATTTCAACTTGGTCAAGACAATTACTTGCCCTTGATGAGACAGGAGAGTGATAATCCGGAAGAGAAGATCGTACTGACACATTTTTATTGTCATCTGTAGATTCTCGAAACAGGCTTAGAGAGCCATTTACATGTGATACAGATGGCCACACTCCACCAGGATGTGACCTAGAATATGGGAGGCTGCTGTTTAGATCTTTCTGCTTTGGAGGCCAGAAGACTTGGTTTTCACTGCTTTGGATTTCATTAGTACTAGTTAAGTGGCTCAACTCAAGGGATGTGGTAGATTTTGGATACCAGAGAGGAGATGCAGCAGAAGCAGCAGTAGTTTCTACATTAAAAATTCGTCTCACTAGTCAATACATGTAGCCATTACTTACTGTCGGTTTATTAGGAAAGATGTTATAATGTTCTATACCAGTAAGAGGCAGATCAAGTGGTCGAGGTCTTTTGATCTTCGTAGCTGTTTGTGGTACATCTACAGAAGCAGAAGCTACGAAAGGCTCTAGCTCCCACTGTGAGACTCTGTCCGGCCTCAGTATGGTTGCCGGCTCATCCCACTGAACCTGATGGTGGGAATTATTTGGAAAAATCCATATATTAGAAAGAGGTGCATTTTGCTTGTCTAAGATGATATTTTGAAGTTGTTATTAACCTTAAGCGACCGCCATGGAGACTTTGCCCACTGTGGAGAGAAATCTCCAACACCAACAATAGTTCCTGTGAACCTGAAAAGATGTATCTAATGAATTAATAATTGAATCATAAACTTCATGGTCAAAACACAAGATCAGATAAAGAACCTTCTCTCAGGAGAATCTTCTCCTTCAAATCTCATTTTGAAACGCATGCCAACTGAAAATCCTTGTTTCATAGCTTCTAAGTACTTATTCAGCCCAATAATGAATTGGCTTGTCCTGATCAATCTTAAAGTATAAGAGACGAAGCTAAAATTTTACAAAAACGCGATGATGAAGTTAAAATGTGAGAGGCAAGAAAGAGAGAAACCGTGGCTTGTAGTACACCACAAACAAGGTTTGCGTTGTAACAGCATGTGAGGCGGTTGCAAGCACTCCAACATGCATGCTTTGGCTGGAAATGACAGAAGATGGCATGGAGCTCTGTTGTCGAGCAAGATGGCGAACCCCAACACGCAATTCTCCATTTTCACTCCTTCAATTCAAAGTTGTACATCAAATTTTAACAGTGAGGATGCACTAACAGAGAAAAGATAGAGCAGAAAGTCGTATGATGTTGAATGGGTAAAAAAAAAATACCTCAAGAAAACAAAAGAATCACCAGCAGCTAATCTCTTTGAGGAGACGAATGTACTCCATCCAGTTGTAAGTAAGTGTCTCCTTGGTTGACCTGATGACAAGCAATTGGAAGACCGATAAGGGGGCTAAAAGGGATTGTATACTCTGATCAGAACACAGAACATATGACATCATTACCTCTGAATATATGCTTGAATCGCCACTCGAATCCATGCAGATCTTTGGCAGCCAAATCCTGGGTCGGGGTTGGTTGGGTCATATCCTTGGAGATAAGGAACAACATGTCAAATATCAGCAATAAGCTTCGACTATTACAATAGTACGTAAATATAGGAAAAAATAATGAACACATCAGAAAATTTGAGCGGCTTGACTTCCAATTTCCTAATTGTTAAGGTCTGCAGTAAGTAAATTTGCAATTCAAAGCGCATAAACATCAGCCTTTGCAATTTAAAGAATAATGAAACATCTTACTAATGGAGGAAGGCATTCATTGGCATGCTTCCGAAGAACAGAGAAGCCTCCATGAGTGCTTGTATCAGATGCTGTTAAAATCTTACAGAAAGAGTGAGCAGTCTGCTTTGGTGGATCAGGTGGCGATGGATCAAGACTAGTTGGCTCAGTTTGCTACAAGAATGCAAGATTCACATACGTTATATATAGAAAATATCTGAATAGCAATAAGGTCAAGAACAAGGAAGTCACTGGCTTAATAATTTCAAGTCAAATAACTATAGGTATGAGCTCTAACAGAAATACAACAGCGAGCATAACAGAGTAATTGCTTACATCTGGCTCTGGGAGTAAGGTGATCTGTGCATAAACTTCATCTGTTTCCTGCTCAGCCTATTAATTACAACCGCAAAAAAACACAATTAATGATTCACAAAAGAATCAAAGAGAGAAAAGAGAAAAAGGAACCAGAAATGTAGAAACAATACCAGTAATTTAATGTTAACAACACGACAAAGGATCTTTGGGGGCAGATTGAAGCAGGGGATTTGTTGACTCAATTCTTGATTTGTTGATGCTTCTAACTGCAAATAATATACTCCTAATCAAACTGGCATTAAGAAAAAAGGAAAATTTCCCAAGTAGGAATTATGGAAGCTTACTTGTTCCATGTGACCCTGAGGGAAGTAGTAAACTCTTTCTCCATTACAAGGAACATCCACCAAAGGTCCCGCACAAGCCTTCCAAAGCTCTGTATATAGATGATCACTTCCAGCACCTAACAAAGATCAATTAACAAAAGAAAGTTGTAATCTAGGGAAAAAAAAAAAAAAGGTCCAAGAATTCTCAATTGCCCAGAAAGTGAAGAAAGCTGAGATCTTTTTAAGTTAAACCTTCCTTCTGCTCAACTCAAAGAAAAACAAAACCAAATTTAAAAATATATACAACACTTTTAACTGCATAGAGATGCATCCCACTTAAAGATTTTGCTTCTTTCATCTTCTTTTTTGGAATAGAACTTAAATGCTAAAGCTTTGCATGAGCACAGAAAATTACCCAAAAATCAAAGCAAACAAACCCACCAACCAAAATATTAAAAGATTGAAGCTCCATATATCCCAGTAACCAAACAAGGCACATGCCGCAACAGTTCCACACAAATAATCAAACAAACTACACCAAAGCACTGTTCAATTGCAAAGAAAGCAACCCAGGAGGCAGAGATGTCAAGACCAGTGCATAAATATGTAAACTTTGGAGCAGAACCGCATAAAAAGACAATCTTTCAAGCTTTTTCAGTGTCCCAACTCTTAAAAGGAAAAAAAAATTAAAATTCTCAAAACCCAAAAAAGATAAAACATTCTTCTCACCTGTTTCATGAGGGCCTCCTCCTGTCAGCCCATCAGCATGCGCCATTCAAAGCTACTAAAGCTCCCAGAATAGAATAAGAAGGTCAAATATAAATGGAAAAAGGAGAGAAAAAGACACACAAAAAGGGAAAAAAGGCTTTGTGATACTTCAACTAGTGAGAAATCAAGAAACAAAATAAAGCTTGAGGCTTGAAGAAGAAAGAAAGAAAACCTCCTTTTCACGCACTTCAACCTACCCCGTTTAACAACATCATCAATAATCCAAACAAAACCCACCCGTTATTATCCAGTCTCCATTAACAAACAAAAAGAACACTTAATCAACCCTTTTCCAATGCATCCCCTATCTCTTCCTCACTTTCTTTCTTTCTCTCTCTCTATATATAAACTGTGTATGTATAGGTTTGTCTAACAGCTCTGGAGGGGTGTAACTAATGGTATGTGTTTTTATGTGTAATGGATGCAAGAATTCAGCTCATTTTCTCTCACTTTTCAGTTACAAAACCGCTCTTTGCTTTTGTCTGTTCAGTAACCAATACCACTCTTCTCTTTTTCTATCAGCATTACTTTAAAAAAAAATTCCTCTTTTTTCTTTTCTTTTCCTTCTCCTTTTCTTTTCTCTCTCACACAACACCACCTGAATCAAACGTTACCAAATCCCAAAAGCCCTTCTCTCTCTCTGTCTATACCTACATGATAAAAATATTTTGTTTTCCTCTCTCGTTCTTGCTATAATTTTGTACATAATATAAGTTAGCTGATAAATCATGTTTCTTGCACTTGGTTTCCACCCTTTGCTTGAGTTAATTCTTAACCCCAGTTGACTTAGTGGGATGATAAATATTTCATGTTTCTGCATTTTAATATGTAAAAGATTGAAAAAAAGCAGGTTAATAAATGAGAATCCACACAAAATGTGTTGTGTTCGATTTATGAATAAAGTACTAATACCAGCACGTTATGGGACTAAGAATGAATTTATATTTTAGTCAGTAGCTTGAACTTTAGATTTTTGTTATTAAAAAATCCAAGAAATTTTTTTTTTTCCTTTTTAGCTTCAAAGGAAAACGCCTACATTTTTGCTGACCTCAATGTTATTATTTCATGCATGGTATGCATTTTGAATTTTTTATTTCAATTGATTTTTTATTTTTTATTTTATTTTTATAAATAAATATCAAATATATTAGATATTTATTTAGAAATAAGTTGATTATGAAATACATATATTTGGCATATATTTATAAATTGTGTAATGATCAAAAAGAAATCCAATACACCTTAAGTGATATACATAATTGAGGGATTCCTCTTGATTTATCTTTGCTTTCTTTTTTTGATAGGTAGATTTATCTTTGCTTTCACATAATTGTAGTGTAAAACATTTAATTTGACTATTTTTTTTTTCACTTTTTCATGGTAATAAGTCATAGGCTGTAGAAATTTTGTAAAATGGATGAGTATTTATAAGGCCGATCGAGCCCAAATCTTAATTTTATCGTCTTTATTTTATGGATCAAATTGAGAATGAGCTAAAAAATACAATATTTAATAATATGAGCGACAATATTAAAATTTATCTCATATTGAATAAATTGACACTTTAAAGTAATTTATAAATTATATCTATTTCTCTTACGTTAAATTGTTTTCTTTTAACTTTTCGGTGCAATTGTCGATAAAATATTATCTTATTAAATTAAATCTTTCTGATCGTACAACGATTTTAAACGTCTCACATACTCTAATCTCTCCGAAGAATTCCCAATTGCAATAAAGAGTGGCAAAAAATTGTTTCAAAGTCTTCCCATAGACAAGAACATAACTTTTGTGGAAGCTCTAAAGCCAAAAGTGAGTCAATCTTTTTATATGAATATGAAGAATGGTTTACTCATTGCAGACACAAAACCAACTTTCTAATTCAATGCGTCGAAATTTTGGTCATTCCCTCAATTGGAAAAAGTACTATTTTTAACCACCCTTTGACCATATAAGTTGTGGAATTGTAGTCCTCATTTACACGTTTGTAACTAACTATTGCAAAGCCTCTAATATTGAAAATTGTGAGCTATCTGCAGAATGGTCACCCTGATTTTGACGTGCGTGATGTCGAATTTTGCAATCTAATATTAGTATATGGGCTAAAAGGTCTCCCCCCCCCCCTCCCCCTCCAACTCCAAATTCTTGAATTACATAGGGGATGAATGTAGGAGTATGATCTTCCCACATTGAAGGTTCAGACATAGAAACTGCGGTCTAGCAACGAAATAAACCACTTGATTCGTTGAACGACGAATGAAAAAGACATTACAATTAATGAGCTCCGACAAAATAACTTCATAGTCTAAGATAACATAACCAAAATAAGAGTTACTTACTAAATATTTATGGTACTATTTAATACTAAATAAAATTAAAAAAAAATGGTTTTGAGTGAGCAAGTAAAAGGGTTGTTTGTAGTTTACTTATTTTGATCAAATAAAGAATCACAAAAAAAAATATTCTAGGAAAAAGTAATTTCACATAAGCACTTCAAGAAAATAATAGTATTTAGAACTATTTGAAAGATCACATATATATTGATGTGGGTTCAATTAAGTGAAAGATAATATATATATATATATATATATATATCATCCCTAAGCATTTTAAATTATACTCATAGTTCAAAGATTACTGCTGACTATAGATCAGAATACAATTTGAAGACTATACAGGATACCATCCTAACGAGCTATTGCACCTAAATATGATAGGTCCATATCAGCCCTCCTTGTATAAATATTCCCATCATTGAATAATAAAGGTGTGCTTTCTATTTTTTCTTTCAACATCCTTTCTCTGATCTTCCAATCATTTGACTAATTTAATTTTGGGGAGTTCTCGCTTCTTCATGTTGTTATAGGTCCAAAACGCAACTCCAACTCGATTGAGAATAAATTGATTGGATGAAATCAGGTAGACTAAATTTGAATTAGATCAGAAGAATGATCTCGCTTCAGATAAATATACACATACATTGACTCATGATTTGAGAGATTTGATTAAAAAGGCATTATTTTTCATAAAATGCACACATGAGTTGAAAAGGCTAGCAAAATTAATGTGCAAAGGGCTCAATCAACAACATGGTTGATGATTCATTGTCAAGCAAAATGTTGTCTAACAGATGATGACACATAGTATGTGCTAAATCTTTGCATCCCATGATGAGTAGGTATCCAAAATATATCTATTTTGTTTGGTTTCCTCTCATTTTCATCATTAATAAAAAAATTCATAAATAGGTTAGCTGTTTTGTCTTATTTAATATATCATTTCCATCCACTTTTGGGGGTTTTGTTTTTGGTAATGGAAGTCTTCATCCTTTTACAATTTTTTACTATAAAAGTGGACCAATTATTTGCTTTTTATATATAAACATAACTCCAATTTAATAAACAATCCCAAGGCGGCTTAAGAATATTTTGATTCATATGGTAATAGCCAATGGTTGTAATAATGGAAAGGACAAAATGGTGACTAGAAATTACAATAATAATCTTGTGGAGAAAAAATTTAATAAAAGGGGGAGAAATGAGGGAAGTATTATGTGAAACTTTCCAAGATTTGGGCAAGATTGTTTGCCTTGGCATGATATATATTACTCACTTTCTTGGTGGTTATATTTTATTTTCTTTAGGTGACATTACTATTAATTTAATGAATTTTGCAATAAATAATATATTTATTTTTATTTAGGAAATATCTAAATGATGAATGAAGTTTGATAAATTAACTAAAAATTTGAACGTTCATAATTTTCAAATAATACAGACATTATTCGAGCTTTTACGGTTTAAATATAGATAGTTGTAAAAAGAAATGAAGAGTCCATTTTATTGTATTTACCAAAAGGACTTTA
Source organism: Jacaranda mimosifolia (assembly GCA_018894105.1). Lineage (NCBI taxonomy): Eukaryota > Viridiplantae > Streptophyta > Magnoliopsida > Lamiales > Bignoniaceae > Jacaranda > Jacaranda mimosifolia. The sequence goes on along the minus strand of CM032120.1, from coordinate 14,661,475 downwards.
CTAAGCAAATTTGATAACTAAAAAAAATATTTTGATATTTCAAAGTATATTACTTTATAAAGTGTGACTATGACCAATCTTTTTTAGGAAACAACTTAGAATGCACAAACTAATATATATTTATATTATCTTTTACTTTAATGGGCGCACGGATGAGAATAATTTTAGGACCAATAAACAAATGTATATTGGTATTGTGGAATCCAAATCATAGTCTTAAGCCCCTCCTTATATTAAGCCAAAATGTTTCACTAACCTTGGACAAGGAAACAATTCTATCAACTAAACAAACCCTCAATCTTCTTTATTATTACATCATGGCCCTATTTCTTGGAAAACTCATTTCAAGTCACAATTATTGTATATTTTTTTTCTCCACTTGCTACATTTGTAATAATGGACTAATTTTCTTGTAAGTATGTTAATTTAATTAACATTATTACTAACCAACGTGTGAAAAGAATCCAATACCATTTTTTCTTTCAATTAACAGTATTTAACGTACCGACTACTTAAAATCGGTTAAAAGAATATGAATATTACAGTTAATAATAGAGACTTTCTCGCAAATTGACCTTAAAAAATTAATAAAATTAAGAATTTGCGCTCACGGCCATACACCTATTCCATATAGAATGAATTAAATTATGCAATTGAAATCCTTTTTGAAGAATAAATAAGGGAAAAGGAAAGGGGAGTGTTTGAAGACCCAACTTTAGTATACCTTACTCTACAAAGAGAGGATATGATTCCTACTTTGCATCTTGTGTTAATTAAGCAACTACATTGACCCTCTTGCAAAGATTAATATTCGAGTGGCACAATTACTAGTTCATAAACATGATAAGATCCTCGATAATTAATCCCACTTGCAATCCTACGGAAAGACTTCAAAATTAAAAAATTAAAATGTCAAAAAATTATTTCATAAAAAAAAAAATTCTCAAATTATGGAGCAAAATAAGATTTTTTTTTTTAAAAATAATTTCTTTTTTGTTTTATTTTGTATTTGATATGATATGTAGAGACGGAGTCAGGTTCTTTAATGTTGATAGGTGAGATTGAATTATCAAAAATATAAATATTTTTTTGTATTTATTTTTAGATAGCAAGGTACATGTATTTTTATTTTCAACCAAATGAAAGGTAATTTTATGACTCAAAAGATGGCAAAATTATGGTTGTGTTTGGTTATATTTTTTGTTTGATTTTATTATGTGTTTTGGGAGAATGAATTATTGAAGAATGTAAAAGTTATTTTTTGATATGTTTGTTTATGTTTGGGGGAGACATTTTTTACTGCAGCAGTCAAATCAATGCTTTTTTGTTAGTTTTTGGGGTGAAAATGGAATTGAGTGACTATTTTAATGTTAGAATATTAATAAAATATATATAATATATGTATGTGTATATTGGAGAATGTGCATTTTGAAAGAAAAATGGATATGTATTTAGTTATGTTTCCCCAAAACAATGTTGTTTCGGGAAAATATAACCAAACAAAGCCTATAAATTTCAAACCCTCCCCCCCCCCCCCCCCAACAAGCCACCCTAATATATGAGATTATGGGCAATAATAGCATGATTGGTTGATTGAATAATTTACCATTGGATTTGGACAAACCAATCTCATTGAGATATAGAATTTCTTCTTGGACCCTTTGGTTAAAATAAAAGAATAATTTTTTGTTCTTTTTTTCTTCGAAACGTTAATTAGGAATTAAAAATTGACTCTTTCCGTCGTCTCAAAGGTTAAATTCTTCTAATCAGTCCAACAAAAATGATAATTAAAGTTGAACCTATCTTATTGGAGATCCTTCCATCTTTAAACTGTTGATTCCATTTGGATTACTAGATTTTATACCACTAACTTGTGAAAATTGATGACTGTGAAATTGGAAAAATGCTTCCTTTAGTCCTAGCCCTAGATCCGATTAAGTATTCTTTTGGATTCCAATTCTCCAATACCTAAATTTTTAATTAAAAGTACGGGTATCTTATGAGAATCTTCCAATCCCACATTTCTATCCCACTTTTACTTTTGTGAAAAATTCTTATCAAATTCTGCGATCTGATTTTTTTACGTGTAATTATTCTTATCATGTGATTAAATATATATATATATATATAAATATAATATTATTATTTTTTTTAAAGTATGAAATCAAGCGCGTGCTTGACAAATCCTGTTGGAGAAAATGTGCATCCTTTTAATTTATAATAATAATTAGTGCAAATATCATGATTAGTGGGATTTTAAAATTTTTAAATACATGATCCATGTGGAGACCAAATTGGTGTGTTCCTTGGCATCTCCAACCCCAACACCACCCACCCCCCAATCCCAAACAAGGGATTTTTGCCTCATTACCAAACACTCCTTGCCTAGGATTTAGCTTGTTGTAAGGTGTTGGAGTATCCGACACATTATTGAAAATTTGGGAGTAAGAACACATTTATTTCATTAGAGCAACTCGGGAAAAACCCAATGATGATTTTTGGGTTTTGTTAGATTTTTAGCTTTAGTAATACTTATATATATATATATATTTTAATTCATTTTTATAGTTTTCAATTCATCATTAAAGTTCATGTAGTTGAAAGCATAAAAACATCACTTCTTTTGATAATTTAAGAATAGCCCCTTTAATATCTAGGAAAGATTGATTTTTCATTTATGAAAAAGAAACAATTGATATGAATTATTTTGATTGAAAATTTCTAGATATTAACATATATTACAAAATGATTTGGACCGAATGACAGTATTAGAAGCTGGCTCATTTTTGTTTGTTATTTTCGGCTTAAACTCAAATAAAATCATATCATTAATAGTTTTATAATATTGTGGTTGAACTAAAATACACATTCAATTTTGAATTGAACTTTAAACTTCTTGATTATTAAAAAAATCTCAATTCGGCTAAAATCATCTCCTACGCTTCCTATTAGAACATTTTCCCACTAATTTCATCCCAATTGCATATCCCCCCCCCCCCCCCCTCAGTTTAAAAGAACTCAAGTTTGAACTAAAATACGCGTTCAGTCTTGAATTGAGCTTCAAACTTAAAAAAATCTCAATTTGGCTGAACTCAACTCGTTTCCTCTTCCTACAATCACCTCCTCCGCTCCCCATACCCCCCCCCCACCCCCCCACCAAAGAAATTGTTTGAAAGAACCCTTTCACATTATTTTTATACAATTATTGGAGTCTTTAGCCACCCAAAGTATCTCTTGTGGTCCCAAGATCAAATCTTTTTTGTGTTTGAAAGACTTTGAGCAGTTCTACTCACTCCCAATACTCCATTGGAATCGCAACAAATTTCTCCATTGTATTGAATGATAAAGAAATTCATACCTTCTTGTTGTCACAAAGAGAACTAAAGCTAGCAGCACTACACCATTTATTAGAGTAAAATTATGGGGACATGCACTGCTGGTTGGGCTGAGTGGGTTCCTTTTTTAAATTCTTTTTGGAATAAATTATTTGTTGGAATTTAGGTCCTTATGTCCGTACAATTTGACCATTTTGACACTCCCTAACCATTGGATTTATTCATCAAATGGAGAATCTCTGGATACCCACTCAACTTGCTAATCTTATTCTACTTTCATCTCTACTCGGAATTTCTTTGAGATTTTCTAACACAAATGTTACCAATAGTTCTATTGGTATCAGTTTACTTGTGTAATAATGGTTAAAAACAAAGAATCCTAATTGCTTAGAAGTTTTAATACGACTTTTTTTTTATATTTATACATACACGTTGGGAGTCCGTTAGGCTCCAACAATCAATCACATATTTATGTATAAAATTTGTACTGTCAGGCTGCAAACTACTCGAATATATCTATATTTCATATGAATATATAGATATATAAATCTAATACACTTATATATAATATGCATATATATATATATGTGTGTGTGTGTGTGTATTTATGCACGCACACACAACTAACAACCCCAAACTACCTACACCACCAACCCCACCCCATCCACATGGCAATCAAGAGAAGTGCCAGATCTGGTGCGGATCTCTCAAGCAAGCACGGCCGCCACGGCTGCATTTGGCAATGATGAATAGCTAGAGGTGCAAACGAATCGAACCAGCTCACGAGCTTCACGAGTCGAGTTCGAGTTAGCTTGAGTCGAGCTAAATCAAGCTTCAACTTTAATTTGAGCAGTCTATATCTAGACTTGAGGCTCACGAGTCGGTATATAATTAAATAATATTTTTATTTTATTAATAAATATATATTATACTATTTTTTTATTTCGAACTCGAACCTGCAGTTTTTTATAATTCATTCGTCAATTCAAGCCTTATCCAGTCGAAACAAGCTTGAATTTAAAATTTTAAGCTAGTCTAGCTCGAGCCTAAAATATATATTTCAAACTTGATCTCGAAAATTTTGTTCAAACTTGACTCGATTGTACCCATATGGATGGCGTTGGTACAAGCATCAGTACAGGGGTGGGGGGGTTAGGTGGGTAGGGCAGTGGCAGCAGCAGCTATTGTGGGAGGTGACGATGGTTGAAGAGGCCGCAGTGGTGGTTGTGATTGGTGGAAGCAGAAGATGATGCGATATATATATATATATATATATTGAAAGGCATAATTGAATTTTCATCCATTTTTTGTGTTCGTGTTAGCAAATTCCATCAATTAAACTAATGATTAGACCTATTTATTAGATATCATGAGAGGTAAATGGTAATTCTCCAAATTTAAGAGGATCTATTTGTAATTACACAAAACTATTCCTACTGTTATTGTAATGGGCTGTTCGTGTATTTTGACAAACATGCATCATGTATGCGTACGTAATCACATCAACCGACGTCTAAGGTGCCTAGGATTTTTGTTTGTGTACTTTGATAAACATGTATTTACGTGTAATTACATCAACCCACCTCAAAGAATTCTAAAATTTTAAAACAATTTATAAGCTCTTCATTGTCAATATATATATATATATATTGTCGAACCCAATTGCGCGTGCCTGTAATCCTAGCAGAAGCAATATGAACACCAAAGCAATCTTAATTGCATCAATCCTAATTATAGATCGGAAGTGTGTTTGAGGCGCAAAAGTACTCAAATCAAATGGGGACGATCCCCCTAATAAAAGAAATATATATATATATTCAAGTAAAACAATATCTCAATTTTTTTTTTTTCCTATAATTAACAAAATCTCGATGTTGCTGGTGTTCGAATCTAATAACACAGCTGTTCATTACCAATATGTATGCATTATATATACATATATAGGTATATAAATATATAAATATTTATATGTGTATATAAACATATAAATATTTTTTTATATTTTTATAAAGGGGTATTTGGGTCTTTCACATTTTGGGTTCTTTGGGAATTTTTCTTTTTCCCCAGATTATTAAGGGTAACTTAGTAACTGAAATGTTCCAGTATTGACAGCAGAAAAAGCAAATGTTATTTTCCAAACTGGAAAGGGTCTACCTATAATTATACCAAATATCAGGAAATGTTGCTGCAATTATCCCATAAAAATATATTCTTTTAAGGCATAACAAGAGCATCCATGGAAATATAGAAAGGTATAGGACAAACCCATGCTTATATACACACACACAATGATATAGCATGAAGCAAGAGAAGAGCATGTTATGTTAATAAAAACCTCACGCATGCATGTCATTAGCATGATGTTAGCATGTGAAAAAAGCAAGTTATTTCTTTAAACATTTTTATCACTTTAAGGTTAGCCCAAGTGTTACGGAAATTATGATTAGTAAACGATAATTATAAACATATAAAAGCATTCCACTTACTTAATATTCAACAATATCATCAGTTTGTTTCTCCAGAAAATTTCCCCATGCCCAGATGGAAAGCAAAATACCCAAATACTCAACAGTGATAATAGACTCAACAGCTTAAGCCCCACCCACAAAACAATAATGCTACTCAACATTGCACAATAAATTATCTTGTGATGAATCGAAAGCTAATTAGAAGAACAGCAAGAGAGAGACAACAAAATCATGGTACAACAGATATGAATGATCGATTGATAAAACCAGAGATTACCAAGACTGACCTTCATCCTGACTAGATGAAGAGTCGAAGACATACAGCTACAGCAAAAGGAACCTTAAAAAACAAAGTCCTTTTTATGCCTCAATCGCTTCACAAAACAGCACAAAAAGTTTTATGCAGCTATATAAATGCATGTTGAAGAAAAATTGCAGCCAGTCTCCCGGAACTAAATTCATATGTTCTGGCTAGTTGATGTTTCCATCCAGGAGGACTTAATGTGACCATATGACCCGACAAACCTGAAAATTGATGGATGGGTATTGACTCATAGGATGGTTGATGCATGCAAGAGAGATAGATACTTGAGGCCAACCGAAAATGGCCAGACACTGTAAACTATGACCCGAAGCCATTCTGTTTCCATCAGTTGAACATCATTCCTAAAATGGGGCAAAAAGAAAATAAGTTAGACATCAAAAGGGAATAAGTTGGATGAATGTTCTAAAACAGTCACAGAAATACCATGAAAATTAATTACCACAAACCTGTTCAAGGAAGAAGGAGATGAGAATAAACCAAGTGTATGCCAACAAACAGCCTAAGCCTCACATGAGACCAAGGAAAGGAGTAAATAATGAACAACCATTTTCTGTTGGAAAGACGCTGATAGTGCTAGCAATTCTTTTATGCAACAAAGTGTAAAACACAAATAAATAGAAGAAATTTACTATGAAACTTCATATGTTCAGATTATGCACAAGAATTTTATGTTGAGGACCAATACTATAAGATTTTGGAAAACTGGTAACTGCTAATGTTTTCTTTCAGTGATTTTGGATCTTTTATGTGTTTTCCTAAAATTGACTTCATCAAAAGTAGAAAGAACTTTAAAGGACAGAGATAAGGTGAATGACAGTGGGATTGTCATTGTACAATAGCTTCTGTACAAGCCAAAGGTATTCCAGAGATACAGAAAATTAATATAGCCATGAAATGATTAAGCATCAACATACGCAGTTTGTGTATAACCGATATTATTTAACAAGACAAGTTCGGTACACATTTGCATCAGTTATGTTTGCCTCCATACAATGAACCCAAGAATACTAAAGATCAGAAAATATAACAGAATTGAATTGGTTTCATGACTTTCACGTGCTACTTACATCCTTTGCATCTAGAATCATAGGACCCACAGTTTAGACAAGTTGAAAACACCACAGCTACCCAAAGGAAAAGTCTCCATTATTAACCCAACCCCCTCCCTCCCCCAGCCAGACCACAGTTCAACATATAAAGTCATTTGATCAACAATCTTGAACTGTTCTGAATATCAAAATGCAATCTATTGCACAAATTTTAACATGATAAATGCATAAAGCAACACATCAAACAGTTCAAACTTACCATAAGACACCTTTAGCCTCAAACAATTGCGAGATTATAGGAGCTGCAAAGTTGCAGTAATGCAGCTTGATTTGCTGGTTCAAGATTTTCATTAATGATTCGGGGATATGTTCCAGGGGAACGAGCAGAAATATTTGCCAAAGATGCAACCAAAAATTGCTTTGGATCATTGATTTCTCGCAGAGGGTCCTCTTCTTTCCTCCCAGCATTGTACAGATGCACAAATGTGGCATTATAGCCAACAGTTTCACCAAAATCAGGAACCTCAGGCTCCTCTTCTACTCTGTCCTCCTCTGGCCGTGAAATAAGTGTAACAATGCTGTCAAGCATTTTCCCCCAAAGCTTTGAATCTGATGGTGACAAAGACTCACATATAAGTCTAGTTGACGCAACGGAAGTTAATTTGAGCTCGAGTGAACCTGTGATCAGCTTAAGATTAGGTATCCAAAATTGCTCCAAAATTGTACGGAAAACATCAGGTTGAACAGCATTCATTGAGCCAGCAAGGTTTTCAGGACCATGCTTCACCAGAAAAAGTGACATAAATATGATTAGCGACTTGATAAACTTCACAGTTCTGTTGAATTGCAGCCTTTTAAACAAAGCAACCCAAATGTGGCTAATGTATGGAGAGATTACGTCATAACCAAGGTTTTCAATCACAGTGTTGAGCACATAAAATCCTTGTTCGTCAGTACTAGGAGACGAAACTAGTGTGTTGAATATTCCAAGGACACTAGATAATCGCCCCTGCTGATTTAGTTCATGTGGTGCTTTTCTGAGGAACGCCTGGAGCAAACGGACAAGCGCTGGAACATTTCCAGACTTTTTCCATGATTCAGGCATAAGGAGTATTGCAAAAATCTCCATATAATTCCCCGGTAAAGGAGATCTATTCAAGTCAACAAGCTGGGCCAGCAGCTGGAATGCATAAGGGAAGAACTCGCTAATATCTCTGGATAAGATCATCTGCAAGCTAGGCAGCAGGCTTGTCTCAAAAGCTGAGATGATTGATGGGTCCTGCTCACAAGCCCGCTTGATTAGAAGAGCCACCGATTCAAACAGATAATGGTTAAATACGGGATTTTTTGGGTTCTCACAGACCCTATTGAGAACGGTTGCCAGACCATTGATGCAAGGTAGAGCAACCTCATGTGAAACATTAGCAACTCCAAGAACCCGCATGATGCACTTCATCACATACTGATTCTCCTCAGATTCTGGCTTCTGCAAGGCACTAAAAAGATTGGTCATCAATGCAAGCAAAAATGGGCTGACATCTGCAGCTGAATATCTTGTCCTTCCCCCTTCATCCTTGACCAGAAAAAGCTTTTCAATGCAGCTAGCAGCATATGAATGGACCACATTAGACTCAGAGCCAAGGAAGCGAACCACATCAGGAAGCAATGCCATTGCAACAGGTTTGGAGATCTGATTCCTAAACGTGGTGAAAAACTTCAATGCGCCAGCTTTCAACATTGGAAATCCATCCACATCTTGGCTTCGCAGCTCTGGCACGATAACAGAGCCAAAAAAGCTCTCAACATCAACAAGATCCGTGGAAACAGAACTGCCACCAGCTTTCTTTGTGGCCAGGGAGACAACCAAATAGATAGCACAGTCTTTGTGCTTCCAGTTTGCAGATGGATTCTCTGCAAATGACGCCAAAAGACTCTGTACCTGAGCAGAAACCTTCTCGGTTACCTTCTCCTTATAATTCAAAGCAATTCCCTTAAGGAGTTCACAAGCAATCCTCCTCCTAGTGTCAAGATCACTGCCTTCCATATCTCTTCTTATGAACTCTATATAATTCATCTCAAAAAGCTCCTCATCCTCATCCCTTAACATCACATTGGGAATCACAATACTTTGACAAATCTGTTGCAAAATATCATCCCTCGCAAACAAACTATGATGAACACTGGTACTAACAGTAGTCAAAAACTTAATAGCAGTCACAGTCAACCTCTCCCGACTAGAAGAATTCGAGGACACCACCAAAAGTCCCCATACAGCCTCCACAAACCCACTCAAATATTTCTGAAATGTCTCCTCCTCTTTCTCCATATACAGGCTAATATTCTCACAAACAGCAGCTCGCAACCCATCAACCAAAGCAAGCCCATCATTTCCACTATCTTCTAAAGCAGAATATTTTACAGTCAAATATTTCTTGAACTCAATCATCCATTCATCCATATGATCCTCAAAGAACTCTGGCAACTCCATAAAATTGAGTGAATAAAATACCCTACAACACAACCTCTGCGACTCTATATACCCCTTGAGAACACCCACATTTGCAGCCCCAGAACCCGCAGCCTGGTCCAGAAATGCTGCAGTCCGTTTGAACACTTCCAACAACGGCTTAGCAAAGTTATCAAGACAATACTTCAAGTCGAGCAATAATTCATTTGTCTTAAACTGGTACCTAAATTTCTTAAACAACGAATTAATTGTTGTTAAAACCCCATTCACGGAAACATAATCATTTGCTTGACTCAATTTATCCAAAGTCACGACTAACTCCGGCAACAAAGTCGGCCACGCCTTAGGGAAATCATGCTTCCCAATAACAGTTAGAGCTTCACTTAGCTGAGCTTGAATTTTTGGTGACGCATTAACCATCAGAGTAACAATTAAAGCTTTAATCTGCTCCTTTTCTGGGTCAGGTATGACAATTTGAGCTGCATCATTGGGCTGCAGGGCCCAACGAGCTTTTAGGTGGTTTTTGAAGTTAACAGCAGCTGATTGGCGGATCTGCTCATCAACGGAGGGCTCAGCGACAAGGCGGAGAACGGCCAGGCCATAGTTAGGACGATCGGCGGCCTCCACCAGAGCCGCCTCCGCGCGACGGCGGGGCTCAGGTAGTGGGGATAGTGTGCTGAGGAAGCATTGGGAGAGAAATTGTAGGGTTTCAGGGTTCCACTCCATTTTTATCTCTGCGCGTTTTGCTTGAGGGATATGGGCTAGGGTTTAACAAATTGATCAGTTTCAGAGATTTTCACTGGATGTATAGGTTATAGATACATACATGCGCCTGTATGTAAATGCAGAGAGAGTAAGAGAGTACCTGAGAGTGAGAGACAGATCGATTTCGCAGAGACACTCCAGTAGAATTTGAAAAGGAGCCGGAGGGCAAGAGGGAGGGATTGACAAGAGTGATTTTATAGGACAATACAAAATTTAAAAAGACAAAATAATAAATCATAAATAGTTAAATGTTCGTGAGCTTTTGATTGGGCCTCCTCTTTGATTTGATTTAGTAGCCCGTTGGGCCACTTGATGGGCTTCAAAAGTTCTCATTTAAGTAGGAGTGCTGACTGTTTGAAATTTACCTCAATAAATAAATAAGTAAGAGCGTTCACGATTTGGTTTGATTCGATTTTAAAAAAAAAAATTAATCGAATCAAATCAATCGATTATGACTAATATCAATTATCCGATTTGGCTCAACCGAGTGGTCTGCAACCCACTAACATAAGTCTCCAACATAATATGGGAGGTCAATGTGTACGTGTGTATAAATAAAAAGAAAAAGAAAAAGAAAAAAAAAACATCACTCAAATTGGTTCAATATGGGTTTGGTTTGACTCAGTTCGATTTTTTGATTTTTGAGAATTTTAATTTTCGAATATAAATGAAACAAAACTTATTACATTTCTCATATAAATTAACTTGAAAAAAAAAATTTGAATAAGGGTTCGTGATATATATTAAAACCAAGAGAAAGTTACAAGTTCATGATGTTTGTGATAAATTAAATGAGGAAGTACTTACTTCTTTTAGAACTTTCAAAATGCAAATTAAAATAAATATGAATGACAAAGGTTGCAGATGCCAAACAATGTGAAATATCCATAAAAGCAATATGAAATAAACATTCAGCCAAGGAAATGAACGATGGGACGGTTATTAGTTAGGGATTCAATTAAGTTAAAAATTGGGTTTGGGTGAGAGGGGAATAAGTAAAAAAAAGGGGTAGTTTTGGCAAAACATATAAACATAGGGATTTTAATAATATACTGTCAATTTGGTTTGATTTGGTTCAATTTTAACTTTGCTAACCAAAAATCAAATCAAACCATTCAATTTTTTGAATTGTAAACCAAAAATTTTTAAAAAAAACAATTTAATCGATATTTTTATTGATTTTCAACTTTTTCAACTAGTTTAATCGATTTTGTTCGAATTGATTTGATTTTGAACATCCCTGCGTTTAACTATGAATTTTCAATTATTTTTTACTTTTTATTTATTATTTACCACGAAGAATAAAATTATTAGACGTGGTATGCTTCCACTCACCAATATTTTTTCTTGTTTTATGCTCAGAGAACCAATTTTTTTCATAAGATTACATTTTGAAAACATTTCAAAAATAAAAAATACCCTACGACTTAAAGGTATACATCATGCACAATAGAATTTGTATCTTTTTATTTGAATCAAAACTATTTAGTAACTGAATAAACATTCGGGTCTCATGGCTTGACCCAGCTCATAAAACGATACTTGACCCGTATCTTTTTTCCTCTCTATTTCTTACTTTGTACTTTAGAATACACCATTCATTTGATAGTTCAAATGTTATCTTTGACAAAATTGACGATCCTAAATCTTTTTGTGTTGCAAGATTCAAGCATAGAGCAATCAAACTTGACAATCAAGGCCTATATCAAGAGAAAAATTCTAAATACTTATAAGAATTTTTATTCACATCAATCTGACCCTTATATAACACTAGAACTTCCACTATGTGGATCCGTGCAATATATATCTATAGGGATCAACTATAAATATTCTTATCATTTCGTGAGATCAACTATAATTATCTTATCATCTTCGTTACTTGCTAACTTAGGCACATAATGGTTTTAACATAAGATCCTCTAAGTAAACATATCACGTGTTATTATAATTAAATTGTAATATTTTGTTTCAGTTATGAATTAGAATCATAATCTCAAACTCTATTTAAATCATAGAGACAGACAAAAGTTGATTTTATTTAAATCGCATCAATTTTTCTTACAATAATTTAATTTCTTATCTTTTTATATTGGACAAAGTTTTACATATTTTTCAATAAACAACTTTTTTTCTCAATATTGATCATTGTATCCCGAATCTATCATGTATGGACCATGGAGATCGAATAGCCCATTTGTTTTCATTTTTTACACTCATTTTCATTTTCTCCTCAAAATGAAAATAGAAAACTATTACCATTTACACTATTTTTTCAAATATTTTCATTTTCAAAACATTCTTTATTATATTCACTCTCCATTTTCATCCATTTTTTCAACTCTTATCATTACTTTAATCATTTTTTATTTTCCCAATACTTCTCATACACCATTCACCACAAAAATATTATAAATTCAAATTCAAATTATAATATTATTTTTTCAAACAATCACACATCACATCATCAATTCAAATTCAAAAACTACACAACTTTTAATATAAAAACACCCAATATCCAAATGCATCTCATTTTCATACATATATAAACCTATAATTTTCTACAACACATCCAAATAAAACTTCATTTTCAAATTCAACTATTCTAATTAATTTTTCTCTCTCCATTTTTATTTGAAAATGGAAATGCCCTCTGAAAATGAAACCAAACGGCCCATCAGCACCTGATAATTGGCTTTAATTTATTATTTTTCTTGAGGCAATGATGAAATTGGTCCTCATATAGACCTAATTCTCTTGGCTTAAGTTTGGGGTTATTTATTATTTTTTTTAAAAAAAAAATGTGATGTTAGGATCCATGCAAGTAATTTAAGTTCGAATCAACAAAGTTCTAACCAATTTCAAACAATGTAATATTTTTGTAAGTATTTTTTAAAATTTTAAATAAATTAATCGAGTTTAGTTCAAATTTTAAAATTTATAGAGGACATAACTTTCATCTTTTAAAAGTAATCATAGATGATGAAGACATTATTCATAAAATAATTCATAAGCTGGACAATTTTGCAATCATAGCTCAATTTGAAAAGGTTATCAACTCTTGAGATATGACTATTAAAATATTTCTTGATAGAATGACACTTGTTTTTATAAAATTATTGCATCATAGTCATCAGTTCATGTAATAAAATATTTGGTCGAGTTCTATAAGGAACGAAATCCTTAATTATGTATTATAATAAAAAATATTAAAAAATATAAAATACATAAATATAAATATTGGTAAAGCTTCATAATTCTTCCAAAGAGTCTCCATTTAATGTGGTTCCTACAAAAATATATGTATTCTATTACAAGAAAAAATTGTTTTTAACAATCAGATATATTTTGATATTAAATTAATAAAATAATTAATTTTTAAACGGATAGTGAGTATCCATGGGGATGGGAACGGACAGGGACTATGATCCCCTCACATTTAGCAATAGAGGTCAATTTTAAACTCGTTCTTGTCTCCGCGAGAAGAAATTTATCCCCATATACACCCGATCATGAAGAATTTCCTGCGGGTACCCATAGAAATAAATAATTTTAACATCCTTACCTAAAACTAAAGGCAGGTCCGACATCCTTACCTAAGTAACACAATATATTTTTGTTAATAAAATAAAATAATATTAAATTATACACCATATGAGTTAGCTTGTGAATATTAAGTGTAAATTCAACTTGAGATCAACTTAAAAATATCGAACTTTACTCATAAATTATTCGACTCATGAAGAAATCCATCATTTGGGCTCCATGATTTGCCATTTCATAGAATTGGACTCAAATTAGCCTAGTTGCTTATTTTAAATGTTCATTTTTATTTATTTATCTATTTTTAAAATAAAGAAAGCATATGATTTGTGAAATCTTTTGCTGAGTTTTATAGTATTTGGCATTAATTGAAAATTACCTTATGATAATACCAAAAATAAATTATTAGATAATCTTGAGGTCAAGTGTAAGAGACACCAAAAAGTTCATAGTGCCAGCTAAAATTTGGTTGGTGTTTATGAATACCTTTTTCTATAAATATTTTGTTTATTTCATATTTATATAATATGTATTTATATATACATGACAAAATGCGTGCATTTGTAAATGTATAAAATATAAACACAATATTTTCATAAATTTTAATTTATAAAAAATAAAAATTAAATTAAAATTGAAAGAGAAATATGTATAAAAAAATTACATAATATTCAGATAGTTCTTACGTACACATGGACCACATTCAATGGGTGTTACTACATAAATAAAAGTATCAAATGTAAAATATTTTATTTTTTAAATAATAAAATATCCATATTTAAAAAAAAAAAAAAGGTTGGTGTAACGATGAAAGTCCGATCAATCATACCACAAATTTAGACTTCTCAAATTTAAATTCTTTTGATTTTTCTCATGTTTTAGTAAAGCAAATTAAAAATGAATTATTTTTTTGGAACTAAACTATTATTTGCTTTGTCGTGTTAACTAGCTAACCATGGTTAGGTGATGAGTTCGTGAACGCAACAAGGTTTCATGGCGCTATAATGCTTTTTTGACCACGTGTTGGGTGGGACCCGCGCCGGTGTTGTGGGGCGCGTCTTGCGGGAGAAAAGTCTCCCAGTAAGCACGTGAACGGTGTGATTTCTATTGAACAGTTCTAATCACCAACTTCAAAGCCACAAGAAAAAAAAATGTAAATGGATAGTTGCTTTTTAGATGCTGGTGTTTTACCTAAATATCCTCACCACCATAAAATAGAAATTTAAAAAAAAAACAAAAACAAAAACAAAAACTTACTTCATAGTCGTCATTCAAATAGGTCATTATTCATCATTATTCATCAATTACTTCATAGTATTCAAATATTTAAATTTTGAATTAATATATAAAAAAACTTGTTAAAAATTTAAATATAATATAAATTTACTTTATATATACAATATTTTTATAAAATTCAAAAGGAAAAAAAAATTGAGTTGGGTTTTTTTAATCGAATTTCAGACATCCATCGAATCCATATATGGTACTGATTAACAAAGATCTTATAAAATTTCAAGTCAAATTTAAATATGAATTTTAATAATCGAATTTGTATTCAAATATGACTTATCTGATCTACATTTGATCTGTTGACAATCCTATTATATTATTACTTAAGTGAATTTGATAAAATAATAAGCTAACCAATCTAGATTTTGTCAAATGAACCCAAAGCCCACTTTAGATTTGGGACTAGTTTAAATCAATGAATAGCCCTTTTAGATTGTTTATTTATTTATTTTTATATTTGAAGTATTGAACAAGTTAGGCCTCTTCCAATGGATGTTTTCATTATAGGCCCAAATCATTTTTAGGGGTTGTGGTGGGGTAGGAGGCTTGAAATGTGAACAAATTTAATTGGCATCATTTTGATGTTGAAACCCAATAAGGCCAAAAAGAAAAAGAGTAGTTGGTTAAAATTTATCATGTTATAATTTTTCAAAAACTTAATTTATAAGAAAGCCATCGAATGATATTATAAATCCCATCGCTATCTTGCACATTGAACTGTTTCACAGTTGTACTAATTGTACAGTACTATCTTTCCGTTGAAAAATGGTTCAAAAATATTCAAAAAACTTCAACTAATAAGTTCTGAAAGCAAATTTAAGTTGTCGGCAATAACATATTTTATATTGATTAAGTGTCAAAATCTAATACTCTTTTTCTTTCAAACATATACCAAAGTTTCATTAATAATATATTACTAATTACCCGTTTAATTTTGTTTTCAAACACTTTTTTCATTTTCTGTTGAAAAAGAAAACAGAAAACTATCAACTTCTCCCATATTCTCACAAATATTTTTATTCTCAAAATATTATCCAAAATACATTATTACACCCATTCCCCATTTTCACTTTTCATTTTCTCTTACTAATATTTGCTCGACTTTTAATACAAAATAATACATTTTTCAAATACAACTCATTTCCAATCCTACATAACCATTACATTTTAAACAAAACCCCCAAACAACATTTTATTTTCAAATCCAAATTTATAACTAACTTTTTACTAGAAAAATGAATATGTCTCTAGAAAACAAATCCAAACAGCCCTAAATTTCTCTATATTTGTTTTTTAAATTAAGTTGAACTTAAAATAGAAGTACATGAAAAAAAAAAAAAAAAAAAACTCCTTTTCCATTTAATAAAATTAGACTTGAAATAATTTATATATTTCACTTTTGGAGGGGGGTGAACAGTAAATAAAATTAGTGGGCGACGTACGTAAAATATGAAAGGGACAAAAAGCAACGGACTAGTGATGTGTACTATTAACAAAAGTTGGGTGGCCATAAATAATAGTAATGAGCCACACGCTGAAAACGTTAAAGCAGCAAAACCCGCGCTCGCATACCGGAAAATAGGTGAAAAACGTTAAAATAAATTGAATGCACTTCACGTGCTCCATACACGTCATCGCGCATCCTTTCACGTGCAATTTCACGAGCTTCGTTCACATCGAGGTTTTCACAGAGCCTTCCAATGCGAAACGTGTGACTATGATTACGCAATACACACGTGTCCAATTGTTTGCCGCGCGCCCAAGCTTCAAGCTACAAGTTCCCACGCCAATAACCTCGTAGCTCGGTGTTAAGCACTGGTATAATATATATATATATACATATAATATATATCAAGCTCAGTTGTGTGGATCTGTAAATATAGCGGGGGTAATGTTGGGACCGAAACAATCTTGGCTGCACCAATCATAACCATAGATCGGGAATAGATTCGAGGCCGTAGAAAAATACTCAAATTAAATTGGGAACGATCTTCCTACTAATTAATAAATATATATGTATTCGTTGGGTTCAGTTGGGTGGGCTTGAAATCATAGTAAAAGCATCTTCGACTGAAACAACCTCGATTACATATTTACATTGATTCTAACCCTAAATGGGGTGAATCAAGAGGTCACTCAAAACTGTTTGGGAAACGATCCTGCTATTAATATATATTTTTAAAGAAAGAGTAGCTATTTAATTTAATAACATTGGTCTTACACAAAAAATATAATGTTGGAATCTAAATATAACGAACTCCTAATATATATTTAAATAAAAAATCATTTTAACATATATATTGGTATAAAACTTGTGTTATGTAATGAATTAATTTATATCACATTTTGTTTTTAATTAGGGTTAATTGTAGTTAGCCCTCCAACTTATGACCTCCTTTGTATATAGCCCCCAACAATTGTTGATGTGCAATTTTACCTCCTGGATTAGTTAAAATGTGCGTTGACGCCACATTTGCTCATTTTTGGTGGAATTCAACCAATGAGCATTGGACACGGGGGCTGAAGGAAATGAGCAAATGTGGTGTTGGCGCACATTTTAATTAGTTCAAGTGGTAAAATTGCACATCGACAAGGAATGGGAGCAATGTGCAAAGGAGGCCATAGGTTGAGGGCTGACTACAATTATCTCTTTTAATTATTTGATGAAATTTATTTATGGATTAGATTAGAAGTTCAATAAGTCAAATAATCTATTTCTTAAGCTCAACATATAGCTCCAATTCAAATAAAAAGCTTTCCTTAAAATATATTAAAATTTGTTTAGATTTGGGTCGTTAACCAGGATTAAGACATAACTATAGTTAGGGGATTTGAGGTAAGTATTAATACATGTTATACTAAAATAAACTACTCGTTAAATTTTAGTTTGATTTAAGTTAGAGTTCGAAAAGTCTAATTATCTCTTAATCGAGCTTAACGTCAGTCGGAGGTTAACATAATTAACCATGATTAGATTATAACTATGGTTGGGGTTTATAAATTAGAATCACAAACAATCATTAATTAGATGTTACCATAAAACAATTAAACAATAATTGTATCTATCTTGTGGTGCAGTCGGACTCGTAAAATGGGACCCACTCTTGCCCCTCAAGCACCACATGGAATAATATTTAGGATTAATGATTGATTAAGCACATTGGATTAATTAAGAATGGGTTTTGGTATCATATTCAATCTTATATTTCACTCAATTAATTAATTAATTAAATTAATTAACCTAATAAAGCTGCTAAAATTATCCCTTAATTCCCATCAGTTGATTACAATGAATCCTAGGACCCCCTTTTGCTTGAAAGTTGTTCAAGAAACATGAAAAAGGATAATAAAAAAAGAAAAATAAACAAAATGATTAAAAAATGGAAAATGTGGGGATTGATTATAAGTCACTTTCTCCTCCAAGTTGTCTGGGCCCACCCCTCTTTATATATTACATAAAATAAATAAAAATATATTTTTTTATTTTTCTTTCTTAAAAAAGTGATAAAATTGAGTCTATTTGGCCAATACAGTATAAAGGAGAAATTTAATGTCAGATCCATGTTCAATACTCATACATATGAAAATAGCAATTATCCTTACTATTTTTGGTGCATTCTATGGATATTGGACTACCTATAATATTTTTTTTTTTTCCTATTTTCATGTCCAGAATGATTTTATTACATAACTATTATAATCATTCTATATTATAAAATATCATTGATGTAATGAAAAAAAAAAACGTAAGAAAATTACTTCAGACGTCATTTTTTAAGTGAGATACAAAGAAAAGAATTATCTTTTTAAGTTCTAGTGTACGAGGTAATTTTTATTGTTTTTATATAATAAAATGTGAAAATATTACATGCATAAAAAAAATTAGGACAAAAAATTATAATAAATGGAAAAGAAATTTGAAAAAAAAATAAAAATAAAAATCATGAAGTGCAAAAGATAAGCATATGTCCCACATTTACTACCCAAAGGATATAAAAAATAAAACCAAAAACACAAGATTGTTGCCGACTGCTCACAAACTTCTCTCTTTCCATCTAACCTAACCATGGTTACTTTTTAACTAATCTGCAATCCTCAAACTCAAACTTCATACACATGCAGCAATTTGGGCAAGAAAATTTAAAGAGACAAAAGAGATACCACCAACACTTCTTCTCCTTTTCTTTTTACTCTGCTAAAAGAAAAGAGGCTAAAGAAAGCTTCTTGTTTTAACTCCTGGAACTGGTGATCATTTGTTTGATAAAGTTCTGTTTTTGTCATATAATACTGGCTTTCTGGGAAAGTGGGAAAACTTAAAGATACTGGTGAGTAATTTCCTCAATCTCTGTTCTTCATGTTTATTAGTATTAATATTATTTTCAATTTGGTGTTTTACTTATATTTAATTTTCCTTGTTGGCTTTTTGTTTGCCCCACATGCATGCTTGTGGAGATTTGTGATATTTGAGATCTGAAACTGAGAATTATGGCTTGTAGGGTTTCTGCAGAAAAAGATTGAATTTTTGTTGCAAATTTGAGATGGGGTGGTGCTGGATTGGTATATGACGTATTCTTGAGTGTATGTGATTTGGTATTTCGCAATCAAGAAAGACTGGATTTTTATTTGTATTCTGCTATTTGGGCTTTCAAAGTTCAGAGCTTTTGGTTGTGGAATAAAATTAGAATTTGGTATGGGGGGTGTTGGGTGGAATAATGAGGATAAAGCCATGGCAGCTGCAGTTTTGGGGACTAGGGCTTTTGATTACTTGATGTCAAGCTCAGTTTCTGCTGAATGCTCATTGATGGCGATGGGGAATGATGAGTTGCAGAATAAGCTTTCAGATCTTGTGGAGCGCCCAAATTCAGCCAATTTTAGTTGGAATTATGCGATTTTTTGGCAGCTTTCAAGGTCTAAGTCAGGAGACTTGGTCTTGGGATGGGGAGACGGGTGCTGTCGGGAGCCTCGTGAAGTCGAGGAGTCTGAAGTTACTCGAATTCTCAAAATTAGACTTGAGGATGAGTCCCAGCAAAGAATGAGGAAAAGGGTTCTCCAAAAGTTGCATACTTTGTTTGGGGGAACCGATGAGGATAGTTATGCTTTTGGATTGGATAGGGTTACGGATACTGAGATGTTCTTCTTGGCTTCCATGTACTTTTCCTTCCCTAGGGGAGAAGGAGGCCCCGGGAGGTGTTTTGGATCTAGTAAGCATATTTGGTTATCGGATATATTGAAGTCATCTGTTGATTATTGTGTTAGGTCATTCCTTGCAAAGTCAGCTGGCATGCAGACTATTGTTTTGATACCAACTGACATTGGGGTGGTTGAATTAGGATCGGTTAGATGTATACCGGAAAGTGTGGAGCTCTTGAAGGTGATTGGACCTTCCTTTTCGTCGTTTTCGTCGCTTCTCAAGGCCAAGCAAGCTGCGGCTGTGGCGGCGGTAGCCGACAAAAAAGATGCGAATGGCCCCATTTCTAATTTGGTAATTGGTAACCGTCAAGAAGCAGTTCCCAAGATTTTCGGGCAGGATTTAAATTCAGGTAGGGTGCAATTTAGGGAGAAAGTTGCTGCTAGGAAAGTGGAAGACAGGACTTGGGATGCAAGTGCAAATGGTAACAGGCTGCCATTTGCAAACACTCAGAATGGTTTTCATGGCACGGCATGGACACAGTACAGTAACGTAAAGCCGGGGAATGCAGTAGAGATATATAGTCCTCAGACCCCAGCAAAGAATCTTCCACAGCTTGTCAATGGAGCTAGGGAGGAGTTTCTGCTTAATAATATTCAGCATCAAAAGCCAGTACAAATGCAAATTGATTTTTCTGGAGCGACCTCGAGGTCGGTAATCTCCCATCCACATAATGTTGAGTCTGAGCATTCAGATGTTGAAGCTTCATGCAAAGAAGAGCCTGCAGGGATATCAGAAGACAAGAGGCCTAGGAAACGTGGCCGGAAGCCGGCAAATGGAAGAGAAGAGCCCCTAAATCATGTAGAGGCAGAAAGGCAGCGGCGAGAGAAGCTGAACCAGCGCTTCTATGCTCTGCGAGCCGTTGTGCCAAATATTTCTAAGATGGACAAAGCTTCCCTCCTCGGAGATGCCATCGCTTACATTACCGAACTTCAGAAGAAGCTCAAGGACATGGAGTCCGAGAGGGAAAGATCACTTGGAAGCACATCAAGAGAGGCATCAGTTTCAGAAGCCAATAATCCACCTACAGAAATGCAAGACGGAGGTTCAAGAATCAACATAGAAGCCGGCCATGACGAAGTCACTGTTAGGGTTAGCTGCCCGTTGGATGCCCACCCTGCGTCAAGAACCATCCGAGCAATCCAGGATGCACAGGCAACTATTGTTGAGGCAAAAATG
Source organism: Jacaranda mimosifolia (assembly GCA_018894105.1). Classification (NCBI taxonomy): domain Eukaryota; kingdom Viridiplantae; phylum Streptophyta; class Magnoliopsida; order Lamiales; family Bignoniaceae; genus Jacaranda; species Jacaranda mimosifolia. Next base: position 14,639,869 of record CM032120.1, on the reverse strand, counting down.
GCTTCAGGTAGTGAAAAGATATTTCACACATTTGTTGTCAAATCGCAGGGATCCGAACGGCTAACTAAGGAGAAACTGATAGAAGCCTTTTCCCATAAGTCCAACTCCTCCCAGCAGTAGAAGTTACAATATGCAATGGATCACCATCATGGAAAAGCTTTTGCAGAGATTTTGATATACATCAGTTAATGCTAAAATTAGGACAAGAACTATCTTTTGACCAACTAGGATAGCAAATTTGCATTTGTTTATAGTATACAGATTATGTCGTATCCATCGTATTTTGCAAGATTAATTACATTTTTATTGAGTTAATAGACCTCGTCGTCGTTTTTTTGGTTTCTGAAATCTGTATATATCATTTTAATTCCTTTATTGTTAGCAAATTTCCAATTGTATCTTATTCCTAGTACTCTCTTTAGGACCAAAACTCGTTTCCTTAAATTGATCCCTTATAACATCAGCTTATGTTAGATATGATCTCATGATATATTCTGTCTAAATTCACATGTATGGGAAAGTTTTCTCAGTTTGGTGGAAAGGGTTTCTTGAATGATAATTGACAGACATCACTCAGGAAAGTTGAAAAAAAGAAAGACAGTTGAAAACTATTGTTTTTTCCTTATGATTTTTCCTTTTCTTGGATTCAGAAGTGTAATTGATAATGACTTATTTTGTGGGAGAATGATCATTTTCCAGAGATGTGGTTTGTTTTTTTTCCTTTGTTAATGCGACTTTTATGCAATGAAAATGACGAGCACATGTAATTTGAAAGTTGAAGCAATGGAAGAAAACATCTTCAAAACGTGTGGAATTATAGGGTGCAACTGTTCAAGGTTTAGAACATGCTAGAAATGTCATGGCCTACTTAGGTTATTCATCATTGTCTTTTGTTTCTCAAATTGTCATTCTTACATTGTATTTTCCCAACTATTTGTTTCTAAAACTTCACATTGTACTATATGGGTATTTATTTTGTTGTTTGACAGTAAAAATGAAATTATATCTGATTTGGAATCATTCAATAAGTCTTATCTGAAGTCAATTTATTTGAGAATTCGACTGATTGTATATATAAATTCAGAGTTTCAAACCTAAAACGACAATAATGTTAAAAAGTTGTTGTATTGTCTCAATGAAAACATTTCAATGCTTAAGTCAGTACGAGTCAAATGATCGAAAAAAAAATATTTATGCGGGTATGTTCAGACAGACTTGTCTTATCTAATTTATTTGGCACATGCATCCCTATTCCCATCAAAGACCAGGAGTATGGGGCTCGTATGAATTCGAACTTGACCGTACTTTATCTGGACAATAAAATATAAATTTTTACCCTAGAATAAAATGGACTTTTACATTTTTTTTTCAATATCAATATCATTCAATATATCACCTTGATTCGGACAATAAAACATAAATCTTTACCTTAGAATTTAACCTTTTTCTCCCAAGTTGGATATTTTTATAATTATAACAATATGATCCTCGTGATCAAAACCTTGTGAAATGCGTGTACTCTTTGATACCATTTAGGTAGCTTTCAGCCTTTGTTCGTGACTGAGACATAAATATCGTCCTTTTGTTTTGCTAAAAATCAATATATAAGTTGGAAATTATTTATCACATCCACAAAAATTATGTCACATGATAAGCATGCATACATGCATGCACTTCCATGCAATGCATCCTTATTTTGATACGCGTGAAAAAAGTGAAAGGCGTACTTGGTTACGTTTTTCGAGAACAAAATTGTTTTGCGAAAATATTATTAAATATATCTTCATTTTCTCTTTAAAATTTTTATTTTTTGATATACACATACACACATATATATTATATTATATATTTTATTATTATTTTAAAAGTAAAAAAATTACTCAATTTCATTTTCACCCCAAAAATCCAACAAAAAAGCATTAATTTGACTGTTATAGTAAAAAATATCTCCCTCAAAATATTAACAAATATACTAAAATACAACTTTTATATTCTCCAATAATTTATTCTACCAAAATATATAATAAACACTCAGCAAAATCAAATAAAAAACATAACCAAACATTCCCAAAGTGTGGATTAAAACATGTGAGAGGGCATTTTTTTTTGGGGTCCGTACTTGAAATATTTTTTTCATTTCTTTTTAAAAATATTAAAATTTGAGATCCAAATTTAATATAGATTTAATATTTTTATTTATATTTAAAGATTAAAAATAATATGATCGAACTTTCACGTTAAAAATGCATGAGTTAAGTTCAATTGCGTAATTGAATGAGAAATTGGACATTTCCTCCATAATAGAAGCAGCCGTTTGCAGGGTCAAAAATATATGGACAAAGTCCTTTCAATAGTCAAATCAAATCTTGAACAAGACAATCAAATACTAACGCTAGATTTGGTATAATAATTTTGTTGAGGAAAAAAAGAAGACACTAATTTCGTATTTAAATCTTGAATTTTTTTTAGGAGAATACTAAGAATTTTTCATTTTTTTTCATTTTTTTTTATACTTTAAATGATATAACTTTATGATTTAACGTCTTCACTATTGCATTTTCCTTTATTGATTTCTTTAACCCAAAAATAGCATAAATAAAAAAAAAATTAAGAAAAAATTTAATATAATTGGAAAAAAATTAGTTTCATTACATTTTCCTTCCAAAATGGTTTTCACTCCTTCTTTAACACCTTTATCACCTTTTATTTTATTTTTTTTCCTTAAGCAATCAAATAAATTTGAAATTCTGTATTTCTTTGAGTTTATTTTCTTTTTCTCTGACATTTTCCTTTCCCATTACCAAACAAAGTGTAAAAATAAAAGTAGAGATGACAAAAATACTCTTTAACCTTTTTCGCTCTTTGATATATTGTTTTATGAAAACAAATCTTTTTATCATATGTGCTGACAGCATAATACCTCGTGAAAATACATATTAGAGTTTAGGTATTCTTCTTCTCATTAATTTGAGTTTTTATTTGGTTTGGGTTGATGGTCAGAAACCCCTAGTTGACCCAACCAAATTAAATTGTGTCATGTGTGTTTGGAAGGCTAATTAGTTGTAAATCATGACCAACACATGGGCAGAAATTGATCAATTTGTGGTCCAAATTTAGAAAATTCTCACACAACACACAGTGCTGACAGATGATATATGGATATTTATATATATATATATATATATATTATTTATTTTTACAGGCTTGGACCCAGCTAATAATTGAGCATAAGGATAAAGAAACAAGAACACATCATTTTGCAGGTGACTGGTTGGCCACTGAACATGAGAAACATATTTGGAACAGTAATAGTACATACAAATATATAATTTCATGTGCCAATTTGAATTGAATGGTCAGATAGCCACCAGCCCCAGCTAGCTAGGTAGATATTTATTGCAAAAATCAAAATAAAAAAAATCTTAACTTAGATCAAGTTGTGTGAAAAGAATCAGATTTGATATGATAGAATAATATATTATGTGGGATTATAAATGTCAAATGATCTAGATAATTGGCCGTATTTAGATTGTAAATGAGCCTTATAAAAAGTTAATATTCACTATTTAACAAATTTAATACGATTTATTTGATTGACTTCGAATTGCTGGACAACTCAGATCAAGTAGGTAGACTTCGAATTGCTGGACAACTCAGATCAAGTAGGTAAATGATAAATTTGTACGCTCGACACTGTTATGTTAAATGCACAATATAATATATCAAGCCGACTTCAAATTAATTACATACATACATATAGCCCTCACAAAATTTAATTTGTAGGCAAGTTGGTTTTAACTTATATGTATGAAGTTGAGAGGAAAAAAAATCAAATTACTTATGAAACTCAAGAATCAATGTCTACAATGGAGATGATAGCATTAAAGGTGTGATCAATAGAATGGACCAAAGGTTAATGAAAATACCAGCACTACCCATACATAGATTAGGACAAGATAATTTTATATTTATAGTTAAGCCCAAAAGTAGGTCAAATTAATGAAAAATAGATGTTAGAAAAGCAAGATGTTACTTAAAACTAGGATTTGGGGCACATAAGTCTTACTCTTACCATCCCCACAATAAATGTAAGATTCACAATTTCTTAAAAGCTAGCATATAACTATTTGGGCTAAGATCACTTGCTTAAAGGAATGAACATAATTAAATGGACAAATCCTATCAATGGATAACACCCCACAAGCATATATGCCTAGATATTATTCATCATGTGATCCATTTTCAGTTCCACTTTTAGCAATATAATCTGCCATATAAGATCTAAAGTTTGACATTCATGATTTCTTGTCGATGAGCTTTGACATACAAACTGAATACATATAGAATTGGATTATAAACCAGTAAATCATATATACTGATGTCAGTATTTCACTTTATAACTTCAACATATTCCCATCTAAACATTCAAACATCACTTGAACCACCAATTGGATGACCCAAATTTGGACAAACTGTTGTTTGAATCATAATGATCAGAGTACTGGCTAAGGTAGACATGTAGACCCAATTTATGATCAGCAGAGTATTTCAAGACAGAAGGCATTACATGTCCTACAGTGGCCATTCACAATAATTGGTCCAAAAAGAACTCTTAACAACTACCAAGCAAGAGTTGTCTGTGTGTAAAATTCCATTATGGAAAATTGGGAATGCTTGGAATTCAGGAAAGTGAAGCAGTAGCTCACTGCAATATATCTTTTCCTTCAATATGCATAGCTAGCAGGGAGAAAAACCTTAACGTAGGTGAGTGGCCAGACCAAATTCCTCTTAATGGGGCCCAACAATAAGATAAAGGAGAGGTGAATCTTCATACCTCTTGCAAGGACTCGGCTGAGAAGGCATCCGATAAGCAGAAGTATAGAAAGACTATCCTCAACTTTCTATCTTAGTGCATTTTCCACTTGAATTTTGCAAAATATTGTCCCATAAGGCGATCAGTGACTGCAAATTGCTACAATGAACTTGAACCAAACTAAAAGAAGTACCACATAAGGGCTGCTGATTTACTTTGTGTTTGCTGCCTCAACCATTTTGGTGCCAGCATGTGGAGCCAGAACTGCATTCTCCATTTCATTGCTCTTCTCGAATGATTCAATCTTCCTATCAGGACAATACTTGATAATGTGCCCCACTTTGCCACAGCTATAGCAAACCCTCTTGTTTTCCTTTTGTCTCATTCCAAGTCTATAGTCAAGCTTTGGCTCTATTGGATGGCCTTTCTTATAGTTGGTTTCTTTCTTGTAACAGTTACGAGACTCTTCTTCAACCTGAAGATGATGCATTAACATGTTGAGCGGTAAAAACTCCTCACGCATCAATTTAACACGAAATCCCTTCCAAGAAGGTGGGAGCTTAGAAACAATGACGCTAGCATGAAAATTTTCATCTATTGAGATTCCAGAAGCAATAACAGAATCAGCAATCTTGTGGAGTTCTTGAACCTGGTCAAGAATTGATATCCCATCAACCATCTGAAAATGAATGTACTTGTTGATCTGTGACCTTTTTGTTCCAAAATCCTCGTTGTACACCAATTTGAGTTCTTCCCAGAGCTCTTTAGCAGAGTAACTCTTCTGTGAGTACAATTGAAAAAGATTGTCGCATAGAGAATTCAAAATATTGTGTCGGCACAAGTAGTCATCATCAATCCACCTCTGAACAGCTGCTTTGACTTTAACCTTTTCGTTGAGACTAGCCTCTGGGTTCAAAGACATGCTAGGGCATGGCTCAGCAAGCACATATCCAATGTTCAACTGATTCAGGAAAAATTCCATTTGATGCCTCCATGAATGGTAATTTCTTCCATCAAGACGGGCAGTTTGTATAGGTAGTCGTTCAGGACGAATTGCATTAACTGGATAATTCAATTGTCCGTGAGTATCAAATGAAGGCATTGAATTGGAAGTTCCGGCCTCAGCTTGTTTTCTCTCCGAAGGAACCAATGGTTCAGGATGAACTGCATTAAATGTACCATGCAATTGTCCTTGAGTAGGAGATGCAGGCACTGATGTGGTAGTATCAGCTTCCGTTTGTTTTCCACCAGCAGGAATCTGTTCCCCAGTGTCAGAAGTAGACATTGATCCAAAACTAACTGCTTCTTCGTGTGTTCTCTCGACAAGAACATGCTCTTGATAGTTAGAAGCAGCAGTCACTAACCTAGATGTATCAGCCTCAGTTTGTTCCCTCTTGATACAAGGGTGAATAATGCTGGTCAAATAAGAAATGCCCGCCTGTGTTTGGCTTCTCTCAGCAGCAAAATCTGCAACTGAATTTGTCATGTCTGCGCTTTCAGTTTGTTTCCTCTGGATAGGAGGGTGAACAGCACTTGTCAAGTTAGAAATGCCTGCCTCAGTTTGGCTTTTATCAGCAGCAGAATTTGATACTGAATTTGTCATTTCTGTGTCACTTTGCTTTGCAACAGCTTCAGATCTATGGTTCAGATTAAACGATGGATGTGCAGCATGTTTCCGTCTTACACACAAGTACAAAAAACTTCTAATCAATCTCAAACTATTATTTGCCGAATGAACTATTATTGAATAAAAAAAGGCTATGGTTTTTATTTTGCTTCCTATTAGGATAAAACACTTGTGCAATGAATAAGATATTTCTCTTGCAGGAGTCGGCAAGGATAAAGAAGGAAAGCATGTAGAAGAGACCATCTTGTTTTTACTTTCTTGGTTGGATAGCAAGATCTAAGATATGTATACAAATTTTTCCAAGAAAAGAGTTCTCAAGGTTCGAAAAAAGAAGGAAGCCTCACCTCAATTGTGATTTCAATTTTTCAATGGCTTCCTGTATGGAAGGAAAGTTATTCCTGAAGAATGACCATTGTGCAGGTGACAAGCTTATTCCTGAGTTTGCACCTGAGTTCATATAATGTAGGTACTTGCATCAATATTAACCTAATAAGAACCTGAATATAGAAGAAAAGCTGAACATGGAAGCAACTCTTTGCTGCAAAATAAGCAAAAAGCAAGCCAAGTAAGTAAAGTAATTGCATGCTCAAATAATAAGTAGGCCCATTGCATGAATAAAATCAATAACAAGTTACCAAAAGTATAAGCAATCTAAAAAAAGATATGATCACGATTTTGTCACTGTTAAATTCAGTGTAAAGATGCAATACGAAATAGATTAACGATACACTCTTCTGAAAGGTTTATCACAGATTCTCACACATTATCATTCTACGAAGATTTGGCCCTGATTTAACCCATGGAGCAGCATTATCTGGAGTCTTGATTAAAACAGAATGTCATGGTGATACTCTTGATTAGAAACTTTTACATTATGTGCTCAGTAGCTGTGAGTTGTGGAATAAACTCAGAACACCTCACCACCAAATTTGACATTCCACATTGCTAGGGTCCCATACCTTAGAACGACATATCCGGGTTCAAGAACTATAGCAAATTTTGGTCACTTTTTAGGGAAGTTGGGGAAGTCAAGTTCCTGAAATATAGAATATTGGAAAGGGGTTGTTAATTGGTCTGTTTCCATTTCAAGGCACAAATGGCAGTTCGTACTAATAATTCAATTTTCTTCATTTCTCTCTTTGTTTCAGGGGAGACGTTGAGTTTAAACACTCGACTCAAAGTAACAGAATATGGAGCCCATGCTCATGGCCGTGGTTCACCACTCACCCATACAAGAAATATGGTTGCTTTCATTAACTAAAAAATTCTCCATATTCCTGATTAGTTATGTAGTAAATGAAATGGTAGGTAGGAGAATTTTAAATCACCAACCAAATAGAAGAACGAAAGGCAGAGAGCAGATCAACAGTACCATTACAACAAATTAATGAGAAAATCACAAATTTGTAAGATCAGCTCAATAAAGAGCAGTTTTACTTGGTGAAAATTCTATCGAACATCAGTTTGGGCCGACCATATTTCTACATAGCAGCAAAGTGTGGTTAAAGTTGCTGAGAAAGATTATCACCTCTTTCAGGGAGCATATTTCCATCTTCCATGTAGAAATCACGGATTGAGACCATGGTTCTCCCATTGAAGTCATGAACCGTCACCCTCCTCTTGTCTGATAACTTCACACCCCAAAAGACCAAAAATATTAATAACGAAGCATTTGACTTTATCACTGAGATTGAAGCAAAAAAAATGGACGTGCTATATGCATAGGTGTCAAATGGAGAGCAGTGAAGTGTCTGCTTTACTTAATTTAAAGATTACTCCCCTCCATGAACAATCTAACATTTGTACCCACTAGTTTATCCATGCTTTTGTCTCGCATTCAAAGTTTCACGAGTTATATTCATTGCTAACTTACTCATGACCAGCTTTGAATATCTTTGAAACTGCTTATCACTGAGCTTCTGCTACAATTTACCCTCTATGCATATAGACAGTGAGGCACATTATAATGTCAGATCTCTAAGACCACGTTATCCTTGAACTCCTATGTTTTAGTCATCATCGCATTTCTATCTGTGCCCACGTTACAGCAATCATTCATCAAGCCTGACTTGGGATTACTACAAATTGCAAAGATAAGCAATTTCCTTTTTTGCTTTTTTTCCTTCTTTTACTTATAGAATCTTTCCTCATGAGGAGGAAAGATCTAATTTTAACTATTATAAATGACATCAGAAATAAATATGTGTCAATAAAGGTTAATGTATAACACATTCAAGAGTTTAGAGAGATACAATTGTCGACCGACAAGAATTCACTCATGACCATAATGCTGTGTTTGGACCTTGTTCAACATGGAATATGAGAAGGATATTTTTTCACGCTTTAGATGATGCAACTTTGACCTTTGAGCCTTGATATTTGCACCTTTGCATTTTTCTTCTCTTTTTCCTCATTGTTTTACTTAATCCAAACATATCATAGAAGTGTTGTACATAGTTTTCTTTCTATGAGACAGTTGAGAGGATCAAACTTTTAGTTTCTATAAATTCTCTGCGCTATCGTCCCCATACTAACAGCACTCAAAAAATAAACTCGAGTTTAGCACTAACTTTCAGTTGAAAATACAACCCAACTGTACACAGTATAACTCCATAAATTATACACTCAAATTCCACTCTCCATAAATCTAAACACCAAAAAAGGGAGGAAAAAAAAAAGTAACTGTCTTGAGATGATAATGACCGTATAAACATAAATTTTCTGTATTTAAACAACTCAGACTCCATTCTCCATGACACAACACTAACTAAACTGAATCAGCAACTTTACTGAGCTGATAACAGCCATGAACGCATTCAAACATTTCAATTAAATCCTGGGCACATCTCAACCACAAATCTTTCAGGAAAATATCACCCGGGGGGGTGGGGGGTGGGGGGTTTGTTCTTGATAGTTAAAAAAAAGAAATAAAAAAAAGAACAAAAGAAAATCGATTTTCCTTGAATCTAGTAGCTTCTCTTTTTGCTAGACTAACTTGCAAACATCTATAATTGAAAATCAAGAATTTTAGCTAACCTTACAAATGACTTTGCCATCGTACTGCTGCTTTTTTTGATGATGTTCTGCGTTTTCATCTTTACTGTTGCCGTCACTATCCCTATGCAATTGCGTCGTACTCGTACCTAGAATAGCGGCAGCAGTCGAGAGCAGAAAAGAGTCGACGAGATGCCGAACGAGCCGACGTTGGGTCAAGTCGGATAGACCGAAGCCTAGCCGTTCCTCCGCGGCGGCTCGGACGCCAAACTCGGTGGTTGTCTCCAAGTCCGATGATTTAAGGATTTGTAAAACTGTCTCTTCGATTCTACGCCGTTTCGATGCGTTTAAGCATTCTTCATCCATCTTTCCCCCTCTTACCACTTTGAATTTGGAAATAAAATGGAGAATATGATGATAATGATGAGGGTTTTTGAACTAAAACCCCGATGCTGCGGATTGCAGGGGACAGAGAGAAAAATATAAAAGGAGAAAAGAGAAGGTGGAGGTTCCACCGAGATTTGAACTCGGGTTACTGGATTCAGAGTCCAATGTCCTGACCACTAGACCATGGAACCGCTTATTGCGGCATTTTAATTTTTTAATAAAAATCAATAACAAAAAAAAGTCATAAATTTGAATTTAAGAATGAAATATTATTTAGAAATTTTGTTTAAAATGTAATGATTATGTATTGTTGAAAATAAGTTGTATTTGAAAAATATAGTATTTTATATTAAAAGTTGTACAAATATGAGTAGAAAAAAATGAAAAGTGAAAATGGAGAAAGAGTGTAATAGTGTGTTATCGAAAATATTTTGAGAATGAAAATATTTGTGAAAATATGAGAGAAATTGATAGTTTTCTATTTTTATTTTCAACAGAAAATGAAAAGGGTGTTTGGAAACAAAACCAAACAAGCATTTGGTCATTAAACAAATAAAAATTTGACGTATAACTAATTAATTTCTTCTCTTTAAAAAATGTTTGGTTATGGTTTTTTTGTGATTTTATTATTTGTTTTGGGAAAATGTGAAAGTTGTATTTTGATTTATTTTTTTTAATTTTGGGAACACATTTTTTTACTATAGCAATCAAATCAATGCATTTTTATTGGATTTTTCCAGTGAAAATAGAATTGAGTGATTTTTTTCATTGTTAGTATAATAATAATATATATATATATGATGTGTGTGTGAGTGTGTGTATATATATATATATAAAATATGTATGATATATTGAAAAATTAAAGTTTTGGAGGGAAAATGAGGATATGTTTGGTTATGTTTTTCCAAAATATTTTGTTTTGAGAAAACACAACCAAACACTCCCTTAATTTTTCTTTTTTATGTCATGATTTATTATAACTGTATAGATTTTTTCAATGTATAAAATATAACTTTCAATGGTTTTAATTACTATAACCTTTCCAACCATGATATAAATTACGAACTTTTGTGAATAAATGTTAATTTGGCTAAATTTATTTTTGATATATATTTTTCAATGTCATGCAAATGATGCTTCTTTCCAACTAGAAATATAAGTGACAAAATTGAAGCTTTAAGTGCCAAGATTGTGGGATAACTACCCATTCTTGAATTCCACTTAACACCAAGCTAATTGACCATTGGGGTATGTATAAATTTATATGCTACCAATTTTCAATAAACAAAGTTAATTGCTCATTTTCTCAATTCCAATGTTCTCTACTTTGCATTTGTTTATATTGAATTATGGGTTGTCATTTTCATGTATCCTTCTTTCTTCATATTTCATCCTCAAGATCATTACCACATGGTTTCTTTTCAAGAATTCACAAAAGGGGGCCATGGTGCTCCCCCCCGGCCCACCCAAATGGCCCATCTTTGGCAACCTTCTCCAATTGGGCCACCTCCCTCATAGAGATTTGGCGGCCCTATGCGAAAAATACGGACCTCTAGTCTACATCAAACTGGGCCGGGTTGATGCCATCACAACCAATGATCCGGATATCATACGTGAAGTTCTTCGACAACAGGACGATATATTTGCCTCCCGGCCACGAACCCTAGCAGCCGAGCACCTGGCTTATGGGTGTGGAGACGTTGCATTGGCTCCTCTAGGCCCAAAATGGAAGCGGTTGCGAAGAATTTGCATGGAGCATTTACTGACCACAAAGAGGTTAGAGTCGTTTATGGCCCATCGGGCCGATGAAGCCCAACATTTGGTTAAAGATATATGGGCTATGGCCCAAAAAGGAGAAGTGGTCAATTTGAGGGAAGTTTTGGGTGGGTTTTCAATGAACAATGTTACTAGAATGTTGTTGGGTAAGCAATACTTTGGGTCCGAATCCGCAGGCCCACAAGAAGCTATGGAGTTCATGCACATAACCCATGAGCTTTTTTGGCTTTTGGGCTTGATTTATTTGGGAGATTATCTGCCCATTTGGAGGTGGGTCGACCCGTATGGATGTGAGAAGAGAATGAGGGAAGTGGAGAAAAGGATTGATGATTTTCATGCCAAGATTATTGAAGAACATAGAAAAAGAAGGCAAAAGGGAGGAATAGGGGATGATGAGGGTGATATGGATTTTGTTGATGTGTTGTTGTCTTTGCCCGGTGAAGATGGAAAACAACATATGGATGATGTAGAGATCAAAGCACTTATTCAGGTCAATTCTTTTGCACCTTTATTTTCATTTTAGTTTAAATAATTTATTTTAATTTGTATTTAACCGATTCAATCGAAAGTTGGGCAAAGTTCAAATTTTTTGAGATTAAGAAGTTTGAGGTTCTTTAATGAGCCAAATTCGAGTTGATGTCTAACGACTCAAAATTTCATAAGAGAAAAAGGGTATACTAAATTTCAAATGTTTAGCTTTGTCATTGAAAATGTCGGACTTATTTTTTATTTAATATTTAAAATTGCATAAGTAAGACGTTTGCAAAAAAATTACTATTTCACATAGAGCACGACTCTATTGATTGAGAGGTCTAAATTTTTTAGATTGTGATTGACTGATAATTTGAAAATCGTCATATAATAATTTTTTATGAACTACCTTCAATACCCTAAAAAATGTCCATTTGTCTATCAAGCAAAAAATTCTTTCCATTTCTAAGTGTACAAATATGTATTAAATAAATATTTAATTAGTTGTTTATACTATTATAAAAAGAAATGATGTTTTGTATTTAAAGTGGAAGTTGTTTGTAATTTTTTACATAATTTACTATTTAATTATTCCAGCAACTAAAATAAATAATAGAGTTCGAAGGATAAAATGAAGAATTCAGTACAAAAAAATGGTTTGGATACCAAATTTACTAATATTTAAAAAAAAAAAATTAGTTATCCTTTAAAAGTAATAGTTCAATAAGATCAATATTATCAAATTTTCATCTTCCATTATTTTCTTTTTTCATATTACAATATCTACATAATTTTAATTTTACTCATAATTTAAATTATTTCATGTATTAATTTTAAATATTTTAATAATTAATTTTATGCACGAAAAAATTACGTTCAGCTACTTCATAAAATAATGAAACACAACTTAGACTGAGGCACAAAAATAGCTCATTTTTTCACTATCTTCTTAACCCATCAGGATATGATAGCTGCAGCCACAGACACTTCCGCAGTGACCAACGAATGGGCAATGGCTGAAGTAATCAAACACCCACACGTCCTCGAAAAAGTCCAACAAGAACTCGATTCAGTAGTGGGTCCCAATCGCATGGTGGAAGAATCAGACTTGGTGCACCTTAATTACCTACGCTGCGTCGTACGCGAAACATTCCGCATGCACCCGGCCGGACCCTTCCTCATTCCACACGAATCGACCCGACCCACCACTATCAACGGCTATTACATCCCCGAAAGGACACGTGTCTTCATCAACACGCACGGCCTGGGCCGGAACACCAAGATTTGGGACGACGTGGAGGAGTTCAAGCCGGAGAGGCACTTGCTGCCGGATGGGAGCCGAGTGGAGATAAGCCATGGAGCCGATTTCAAAATACTGCCGTTTAGTGCGGGGAAAAGGAAATGCCCCGGCGCCCCGCTAGGCGTGACGCTGGTGCTCATGGCTTTGGCTCGGCTTTTGCACTCGTTTGATTGGAGCCCGCCTGACGGGCTGAGGCCCGAAGACATTGATACTAGTGAGGTTTATGGAATGACTATGCCTAAGGCCCAAGCTTTAATTGCTATTGCTAAGCCCAGATTAGCTGCCCATTTGTATGATTGAGTTTGCATATTTCGGGCCGATGTTGGGCTAATTATGTTAATGGGCCTTAGGGAAAATTTGTAGAACCAAGCCCACAATCTTTTATATTACTGTAATAAGAAAAATGAATTAGAAGAAAAAGACAGCGTTTTTGCTAATTCCTCTCAGGTTAGTTGAACTGGACAGTGCAGTTTGTTTTCCAACTGTTTGTGAATATGCCTCAAAGAGAAAAATAAGTGGATAACTTATCAGAGCTTTTTACTAGTTTCCCAGTGTGAATGTAACCTCTGCCAACGATGTTTCTTCGTCAAGTTGCGTGGAAAGTTAAGACTCTGCCAAGATGGAGGTTCTTTAGCAGTGGCAGCCATGATTTTTCTAAAGCTATAGCTGAGCTCAATCAGGTGATATTTTGTATTCTTTGAGATTAAACGCATTATCTCCATTATATTTGATTGTCCTAATGTTCACTTCGATAATCTGGAGGAGGATTTTTTCATTGAATTACTGTAGAAGAAAAACAAGAACACTAGGGAACTTGGTAAAGGGTTAGAAGTCGAATCAACATGGAATGCCGTGGATTCAACTCTTTGAAACTGATGTAATAGTTATAGTAAATGGTGCTATAAGTTTTAGATTACTATGTTTTGCCATTCATAATGAATTGTATTATGTGACACCATATGTTTGATCTAAGTTTGTTTGTATGCTTATTTTGGCTGTAGGAAATGGAATCTGTGTTTGGTTCACCTCCTGCATCTAGTCCGGGTGGTTCTTTAGACAGCCAAACTATGCCTCAAGAATCACATTCTGTAACCAATGACGTAATGCAAAAGGAATCATTTTCGGGCTTGACGCATATTGGTAGTAAAGGGGAAGCCCAAATGGTTGATATATCCTCCAAAGAGATTACCAAGAGAGTGGCTGTTGCTAGTTGCAAAGTTATTATAGGCCGGAAGGTCTTTGATTTGGTTTCGGCAAACCAGATGGAAAAAGGAGATGTTCTTGGCATAGCCAAAATTGCTGGAGTTTGTGGTGCGAAGCAAACTAGCAATCTTATCCCACTATGCCACAACATCAATTTGTCGCATGTTGATCTAAATATAACGTTGAATCCTCGTGATTTTAGTGTTGAAATAGAAGGCCAAGCTGCTTCTACTGGGAAAACTGGGGTAGAGATGGAAGCCTTGACTGCAGTTACAATTGCTGGTCTTACTGTCTATGATATGTGCAAGGCTGCTTCAAAAGATATTGTCATTACAGATGTAAGGCTTGAACACAAAAGTGGAGGTAAAAGTGGGGACTGGTCCAGGAAGAAATGATTCAACTTGGAAATGCATAATCACCAATCAACATCCACTTAGTTTCAGCAAGGTTAGTGCTTTATATGTCCCTCAGATTGAATACTCTTCCTAGTTTTCGCTGTAATAATCTGAAACTCTCTGCTCGAGGGATAAAAAGGATATCTTAATATTGGATGAATGATTTTACTTTCTGCATAACCTTGTTATTCAATGAATGCTGGCTTGCACTATCTGCATCAATCATATTTGGATGTTTAATTTATGCTGGAAACTCCCTTTTGTACTGCACATCCCAAAGCTAGTAGACTGGGCCAATTTAAGCAGCCATGTAGAACTGATCTTTCTTTCAGCTAAAGATAATATACCTTACAAAATATCATGTGCTCTATATATAGTCCAGACATGGGAATGAAAAAGGACATAATTTGGTTTTTGGTCTATGTACTCATCTGTATATCCACAAAGCAAACTTGTTTATAGTTTTTGACCCCTAATGAAGTTTTCCCTTTCTCTTGAGATGTGTCACACACTTGGGATATCTCTTTCTTTTCAGTTTGATTTTGTAAGGAAGCTTATGGACTAAGGTGACTGAATTTCCAATTTTCTTTACTGATAAACATATCTTTTGCTTTCAAATCAATTGTTTTTCCAGCAAATTGGCCCCCTTCTTTTGCTCTTTATCTTATCTCTTGTGTACTGCTAGGCCCACATGTTCTTGGCAAAAAGAAATGCCCTTCAATTATGAAACTGGATTGTGACTTCTTAAAGCAGATATCTGCTTGTAAAGTGTAAATCCCATGTTGCCTTCTATTACACAACATTGAACCTAGACCTTGGAGCATATACTTTTCCATTTCATGGGAAGTTGCCTCTACAAAATTAACTGGGTGAAAATTACTTATCAATGAGTTTGGTTATCACGCTTGGTAAGTATTTGAGTTTGATCGCATGAGAAAATCATGTGACCACCTAATTTCTTATTGACATAAGAAAGTATGATTGATGTGATTATGATTCTTGCCCTCTACAAAGTGGTTTTTGAAGAGTTCTTTAAGCAACTCATTTCCAATTACGAAATGTTTAATGAATAGCTTGATTTTTGGCCTACCACCCATGGGAAAAAAAAAAAAGGCGCTATATAGGCCCCTCAGACTAGGGATGGCAATTTATGCCCGATCTATGAGTACCCACTCTGATTGGGGCGGTAGAAAACCTGCCCCGCAGCGAATTGGGATGGGTTTTGTTCTAATTTGTGCGTGTCGGATCGGGTCAGGTGTAAACCCGTCCCGAAGTGTATATATATATATTTTAGTTTTTTACAAAAAATATATATACAACAAACCTTAAACTATGTTGTTAGCATTTTTTCCTTTCTCTCCCATTCCTCACAATCGTGACTCTCAAGAGTAGATTCAGAATGCTTAGAAAATGCTCAAAAACTTTCTATTTATTTGTTTTACATAAAATTTATATGCTATTTGAGTTAAATTATAATATTTCATTAATTTTATAGTGAATTATATTTAAAAACAAAAACAAAAAACAAAAAATAAAAAATATTAATTATGTGCAGGTAGAATTGGGTAGGGTTCGGATTATATATTTATATTACAGGTAGGATTCGAGTTTTCACTCCTAAAACCCGCGAGACAGGTAGGGATGGGTTGAGAGAGTATAAAATCTTTACAAGACGGGTTCGAATTTAGTCAAAATTCACCCCAGCATGCCCCGTTGGCTGTTGCCATCCCTACCCTCAGTCCACCCTAATTCTAATACTATTGTTTTTAACTTGTCTCTATCATGATGTTTAGGTTTAAAAGTCTTTTTATCGTCGTCATTTACTCAATTCATTATGAATTTTCTAGTGATATTTCTAACTTTCATGCTGCATTCGAACCCCCTATACACAAACTAAACTAAAGAAATTTAGCATGTTTTAATTCTCATTCTTTCAATAAATTAAGCAAATAATCTTGTAACACAATGTGTTCAAAGAACATTTGTTTACCACATTCATAGTCCATGTATTTTTGTAAATTGTAACTTCAATTTTAAATTTAAAACTTCCATGAATTGGACTATAGTGATGGGAAGTTTGTTATTCCTTAATGTATAAGAAATGAAGGAAATAGGGTTTGGTTGGTTTTGGATATGACATTATAGTTCCAAGAATTAAGGCCAATCCACACCATGCCCCGTGGTGTCACAAGAGTAACTAGGGCAGCGGTTGCCACTTGCCAATAAATAACCATGTTGAAATTTCACAAGCCCAATAGTTTGGTCAATTAATTTCCAATAGTTTAGTCAATTAATTTCCTTTTCATGGTAGGTGATCAAGTTCCCAAATATGGTTGAAAATTTCACACACATAAGTTTTATGTGGGACAAAGATAATTACTTCACCAATCAACTTATTTGGTGTTTATGATATATATAAATATATATCATAAAATAAAGTACTTTCGTACAATATATGATGAAATAATTTATAGTTCATTTGAATATTTAAATGGCTGATGTAAAATAATTGTGTTTGCATGTGTCTACACACACACACACACTAGATAAATAAAAACAGAGGAGGGATGATAAGCATCAATGTTTGAGAAATCGGACCGATGGCCTTATTGGTTACTGGTTCAATCGGTGTGATGTCATAATTATATTTAATATTATATAAATATATTAGATATATATATATATACATATATGTAAAGGGAAAAAAAAATAAAAATTGCCTAATACCATGAAACTTTCTTCAAACTATACTCTATAATAATATCCATACATCGATTCAAAATATCAACTCATAAAATAAGACTTGTTAGAAAATATCCTTATAGAATCCATTACAACTTATAAAAATAATAAACACCAACTCAAATAACATAAAAATTTCAAATATAAATAAAAAAATATTTATTTAATTATTTTTTATTTTTTATTTAAAAAAAACTAAAAATCATTTTTATTAAAATCGATTCACTAGTTTGCACTGATTTTTTAAACAACTGATTTTTTCTATCAAACCGGATCGGGACCTTGGTTGGTTCCCAGTCGAACCGGTCAGTCCGGTCCGATTTTGTAATCATTGATAAGCATAGCGGTCCCTTAAACATGATTATAAGAGTCTCTTACTATTTAATTTGACCTATAATTATTGTCCAGAAGATGAAACTATCTAATTAAATTGAAGTCATTCGTACAAGGGGGATTAGTTCACGTAATGTCCTACAAACAATTTTTTATTTTTTATTTACTTAAGTATATAAAAAAAATTGTCAAAATTTAAATTCTAAATTTCACATATGTAAGTATGAGGTCTTTTAGTCGATCGACTAATTAATCAATAAATTTAAATTTATGATTTGTCACTAAAAAATCTTGAATAAATTTAATTTAGTTACCCTAGTATATATGTGTATTGATTTAAAAGAAATTTGGATAATGGAAGAGGCCTTTAATAGAAATATCCGTAGTTGGTGTATTTATATTGGATCAGCCAAGCCACTTAGGAGAAAGAAATAAATAACGTAACAAAAAAGAGGGTAAGTGGTCCAATAGCAATAACACTATGCTTTACAGGAAAATTCCACAACTTTTGTTTAAAGCAAGCGAAATATTTGTCAAATCACTTAAAAGTCATAAACTGTGGTGGGCAGATCACCACTTTGGATCTTCATAATTAAGTTTGGAAAAGAAAAAAAAAAAATTGAGTTTGAACTAAAATTCGAAATATAAATATTAAATTTGAGAATTTGATTCGAAAATTCGAGTTCGATTCGATTAATGTTGAATTGTTAAGTGAATTGTAAATAATTGTGAGATTGATAATTTTACGAACCGACTCAACTCGTTTGGACCTAAAAAATCACGCGTATCGTTTAAGCTTGAGATTAGTAGTCATTAATAAAAATAATCTTTAAAAATTCATGAAGTTGTTCGTGTATTATTACTATTTACAAGCGGGTATTATTAGTTCCACTCCAAAATTTGTTATCCACATGTTACTCTAAATTTTGTGTTAGGTTATTTATCAAAATATCCACTTATTTTTCAAATTTATTTATATTAATTTGTAAGATAAATATACCCTTTAGTATAATAATTATCACTTTCAACTTTCTTACTCATGAATATATTCCACCTCAACTTGTAAAACTTAATATGAAATAATATTGATATATATATATATATTTTTTTTCTAATTCTCACAAATAATTTGGAGAATATAAATATTTTTTTTAAGGTAACAACAATGTTTAAGTAGTATTTAAATTTTTAGTTCAAAAAACTTTTAACATATAATGAGATTTAAATTTGAACTTCAAGTATAAAATTATAAAAATACCGGTGCCTGTGGGTTATCCATCACCCATATTCATGAGTCATTGGTCAACCATCTCATATCCAATAAAAATAAATAATTTTATCTATGGTAAATTTACCTAACTCGTTATTACCCATTCTAGGGTTATCTAAGCACTACGAATACCCATTTGTCAAGTCTAGAGGTGTGAAAATATACTATATTTTAGTGATGCTTTTATTTTCCTATTGAAATTTATAATCATGTTTTCAGTGAGATAATTGGATTTAGAAATAGGATAATATGTTCATTTTTATATGCGTTATCAAGTTTAACATGGAATGAATCCAGGCCAAGAACAAATCAAGATTATATTTAATATGACAAAAATAGTACACTAAGGGTATAATTGTCTAACAATTTAAATTAAAAGATATCTTAAAAATAAAGAGATTTAATGGTCAATTCTTATAAATTAAAAATCAAGTTGAGTGCCAATAACAAATTTTAGCGTGCAAATAACAATACTATTTACAAACTTTAAAATGATAAGTATATTTTTTAAGGTTATATTGTGTTAATTAAAACAGTCACAAAAAGTAGAGTCAAAATATTTAAATTTAATTTGTCTTTCGTTTATGTGAGAAAATGTAAATTCCAACTCTTGCAACATGCCAATGTTTTCATAATTTTTGTTAATTAAATTAATTACAACATATATAATCAATAACTAGACTTTTTCTTTTTTTCAATTTTGTAGGGGAATTGGACTCAATATGATTTGAGTATCCTACGACTTCGAACACACCTCAATCTATAGATAGAAATGATGTAATTGAAGTTGTTTCGACTCCCACGTCATTCCGTTAGGATCACATGTCCTTATAATTAGACTCGACCATTGATCAATAACCATACTTAAATCAAAGCTTGTAATAATTATTATTTAATTAATAACTATTACAAAAATAGACGAAAATTTATACTTTCGTGGTATTTAAATTCAAAACTTTGAAATTCATGAAATAATTAAAAAAGAAAAATGAAAAGAAAATCATCAACGAGTTGTGAAGAGTTCGATGGTACATCATTTTCCTCACAGTAAAATACAAACCAATACTTCCAAAAGAAATCCAAAATGGCCTTTAAACACTATCACTGTTTCACAGTCACACTTTCACACACCCACACAGTGTCTCCCATTATTTATACTCCAAAACCTCATTCTCCATTTCCACCACACTGTAAAATGGACGGAAAACGGAAACTTTTCCTCTCCACCCCCATTTTCTTTTCCTTTTTCCTCTCCTTTTCCGTCTGCTTTTCAGCTCCTCTTCAGTATCAGACCCTCGTCCCCACCTCCCTCCCCAGACCTCAACCCCTCTCATGGGCCTCCGAGCAGGAGCTAGAACTCGAATCTGAAGCTACTTTCTCGCTGAACTTGCACCATGTGGACAATCTTTCTCCTGCTTTCAACTCGACCCCGGAAGTCCTCTTTAAACTTCGTCTCCGGCGAGATGCTGTTAGAGTCAAAGCATTGTCTAGCCTCGCCGGCGTTAGTCAAACTGACGTCGCCGGAAAACCCCGAGGTCCGCGTGATTTTAGCAGCTCGGTGACTTCTGGACTCACGCAAGGGAGTGGCGAGTACTTCACGCGCCTGGGAGTAGGCACGCCGGCTAAGTATGTGTACTTGGTGCTCGACACAGGAAGTGACGTCGTTTGGATCCAGTGCGCTCCTTGCAGAAAATGCTATACCCAGTCGGACCCGGTTTTCAACCCGAGAAAATCGACATCCTTTCTCGGAGTCTCCTGTGGATCCCCACTCTGCCGGCGGCTCGATTCTCCAGGTTGCAACAACCGGAAAAAATGCCTTTACCAGGTCTCCTACGGCGATGGTTCGTTCACCGTCGGAGAATTTTCAACCGAAACGCTGACTTTTAGGAGGACGAGAGTGAAAAATGTTGCTCTCGGCTGTGGACATGATAATGAGGGCTTGTTCGTCGGCGCCGCAGGTTTATTAGGCCTTGGCCGTGGGAAATTGTCTTTTCCCACTCAAGCTGGACGCCGGTTCGGGAGAAAGTTCTCCTACTGTTTGGTGGACCGTTCGGCTTCTTCTAAGCCGTCGTCCATTCTGTTCGGTGAGGCGGCGGTGTCGCGATATGCGGTTTTTACGCCTCTATTAACAAATCCGAAGCTCGACACGTTTTACTACGTGGGCTTAAACGGCATTTCAGTTGGCGGAGTCCGCGTCCCCGGCATTACGGCGTCGCTTTTCAAGCTCGACGCCAATGGCAACGGCGGAGTAATCGTCGATTCCGGCACGTCCGTCACACGTTTGACCCAACCCGCTTATGTTGCGCTGAGGAACGCATTTCAGGCCAGAGCTTCGAACTTGAAGCAAGCTCCAGATTTCTCTCTGTTCGACACGTGTTTCGATCTCTCTGGGAAGACGGAGGTCAGGGTGCCGACGGTGGTGCTGCATTTCACCGGCGCTGACGTGTCGTTACCGGCGTCGAATTACCTGATTCCGGTGGATAGCAATGGGAAGTTTTGCTTTGCATTTGCGGGTACGATTAGCGGGTTGTCCATAATTGGGAATATTCAGCAACAGGGTTTCCGGGTTGTGTTCGACTTGGCAAGTAATCGGGTCGGGTTCGCACCCAGGGGTTGTGCCTAGGAAAAAGGGTGGTACTAGGAATTATGGCTTTCTTTTTTCTTTTTTAATTTTTTTTTCAATTATTGAAAAGCCGGAAAGAGGAAGAAAAATTATAAAAAAAAAATTGAAAATAACAATGTCACATGGTGTTGGTTGAATTATGTCCTATAAATTAATTATGTTACAAATTAATGAACTTTTCAATCAAAATGAGCTTCATTGCAAATTTTGCTCACAATGTGAAAAATATTTGTTCAATTTGTTATCGGAGTAATTTGCATCTATTTCAACTTTTATTCATGATTATACATAATATAACAATATTATTAAATAATGAATTTTGGATCTAACTCAATCTTAAAAGCTAACTTAAGAAGTAATGATTGTCTAAAACACATCAATATGGAACACTAACACACCTCGCGCATGCCCATGAATGAACATTTTAGCGTGAAATAATATAAAATGGGTAGCCCAACATTAGAAATTGGTAGCTCCGATGGATCAATACCATATTAAAAAATGAATTTTGAGCCTAACTCAACTTTAAAAACTAGTTCAATAAGTGAAGTTTACTTAAAATCATATATAAATATTACAACTTATTTATTTTATCAATGTGGAATACTAACATGATTATGCATATTATAATAATATCAATAAGATTTGTTGTTAGAAAATAATGTCCAACTGTATTAAGGTATTGTTCTATCAACATATAAAATAGAAAATTTCATTGGGGAAAAAAAATATATTAAATGATGAGAGAGGAATGACCAGCTTGTGAATTATTCTTTAAAATTCTTAATTCATTCAATGTTAAATAAGAACAAATATTACCATAGTCTTAAAAGGAGATATTTAAAAGAGGCATTGCAGATTATATCAATAATAATAACTATATATGTTGTCATATATGAAGATTTGTCATATTAGAGATTTATTTCCCTGAGCACATTACTAAAAAGTGATAACAACCTATAAATTATTTAAAGATCAAAAACTATGGGCTTTATTTGGTTATGTTTCCTCGGAATAATATTATTTTGAAGAAAATAATCAAATATATTCCCATTTTTCCTAAAAAACGTACATTCTCCAATATATATATATATATATTATATTATTATTCTAACATTAAAATAATAACTCAATTTTATTTTTATTCCAAAAATCTAATAAAAAAATATTAATTGAATTGTTACAGTAAAAAATATCTTTCCTAAAATATAAACAAACATACAAAAAAAACAACTTTCATATTTTTCAATAATTCATTCTCCCAATGCACATAATAAAATCAAACAAAAAACATAACCAAACACAACCTTCATATTTGACAAGAAAATTTAACTATTGTAGTAATACTATTATTAGTAATAATTATTGGAAAGTAATAATTAATAATAATAATTTCTTTGGAAAAGTATTGGAAAGTTGTATCAATAATTAAGGAAAACAACTTTTTGAACTTGAGATGACGTGATTCGCATCAATTTACCAATTAGGTGGTGATTGCACGCATTTTGTTGGTTGAGACAAATTAATAACATAGATATAATTTGGACATATGAGTGAAGAACTAACAATTATTATCCTCATTGAAATTTGAACTAATAAAGCAAAAGAAAATTAAAAAGAAAAAGACAAATGAGTACTTCATGTTATCAATAGTTTTTTTAATTTCATTTTCGCAGCTCAGTTATGTGGGATATAATCCTATTAGGATCGACGTATGGGCCGCAGCAATCTCGATTGCACTAATCTTAACTTTAGATCGGAGGTTAATTCGAGATTGCGGAGTACTCAGATTAGATTATGGTCAATTCCCTTGTCAAAATAAAAAGAAAAAATATATACTGTCATAATTTATTTATTTTTTAATTTATACACACACATCAAAAGTCCATTCAAATTCGAACTCATGACCTCCCATATTATGTGGGAGACTTATGCCGATAGACTAAGGCCACTTAGCTATATATTGTCATCATTTGAGTACTATTTCTTTATTATGATGGAGATAAGGTGATAAATCAATCATGAAAATAATATATAGACGAGAGTATGATAATTTTCAGGATCAAATAACAGAGGCGCAAATCCCGCTGTTTCAACAGAGAGGCCATGGGGCATGCACATGTGACATGCCACAATCTTTTACATTATTATTTCTTTCCACCTCCTCTCATTATCTCTTCTTGGTGCTCTTTTTCCTTTTTCCACTCCTAGATATTTTGCAACTAGGTGGTAATATTGTAATTTTTGTTGGCATGATAGTTTAATTGATCTATATCGTAACTTCTCATAAAGAGGTTATGCATTCAAAATTACGGGTATAGATGAGTCGAGCTGGTTCCCAAGCAAGTTCGAACTCTATTTTGAGTTATTTGTATCTAGAACCCTATTTTGAGTTATTTGTATCTAGAATCAAGGTTCGGGAGTTGGTTCGTAATTTGATGTATAATTAAATGTTGTTGTTTTTATTTATTAATATATATATATATATATATAATATTATTATTTTATTATTTCAAGCTTGAGTTCGAACTCAAGCTCAATTTCAAATCTAACCTAGTATATAAATTTCAAGTTTGAGCACGAATTTTTTTTTTTCCTCCAAAATTGACTTAACTTGATTGTAGGCATGGCAATGGGACGGGGCAAAATTCGAACCCGAGTTCAACCCGCTCGAGTTTTACCGACCCGCTCCAAACCTGCCCCACCACCCGTCCATATAAATATTATATATATAATAATAAATATATTATATTTTTCTAATTAAAAATAATGTCAAACTATGCTCGATGAACTGATGAAGAGAAAGATGTTGAAAAATGTAGGATGAGTTAATTTACAAGAGGATTAGAACTATATGGTGGAAGCTTGTTGAACTTAAAAATTTTGAGTTTTTTTGTTTCAGTTTACTGTCAAATTCACATTATATAAAAATTTAAATGTTGTGTTGTTATTACTTTAATTATTATTTTATCTCCTATTATTAGTTTTATTTTGTAGATTCATCGATGGTGTTACCATGTGACAACAAAAAAATGTTGAAATAAATGAGTTAGTCTCCCATGTGACATGTCTTATTCAATGTGCTACAATTCTCTTAATCTATTAAAACAAATTTAGACACTAGGCATCCACACGTGCCCCCTTAAAATGAATCCAATTAATTAAGTTTAATCCTTAATTAATAAATCTTTAAACAACTAAAACATCTGAGCTGTAAAGTTTAATGTGGCGTGACAAAACAACCATGAAATGCTCCCATTAATTACATGTCTTAAAGACATTCCTACCCTACCTAAAGCCATTATTAATCCAATCTTAATTCTACTACTATCAAGTCATACACCTTGGATCATCTACTACATTCCATGTTTCATTTCATATTCCAATGTACTGTATATATGCTATGGACTTATTTGTTTCATATGATAAGGCATGATATATATATATATATACAAGCCTTATCTTTTATTTGCTTCACATTTTTATGGCTCACGATACATTTGCAACCCGACATGGTATCATGGGTCAAGCTGGGTTATGGTGATAGCCTGATCCATTTTTCATCATTTTAAATATGATATGATAAGAAATGAAAAAATCATTCTTACCTCTCATATGAAAACCCTAACTATTATTTTGGAAATTTATCTTATTAGAAGTTAGGATATTTTGGACATTACAAAGTATAATCATATTGAGCAATTTTGCCAATCAAACATTATATAGTGTCAAGTGTGGGATATCACCAATTTTTAAAATCAAAGCAAATAATAAATTACATAGTATTGGATACCATTTCCAGCTTATATATCATTAGTATATGAATCTTATCTAATCCTATATGCCCAAGCAAATAAGTTATAAGTGTAATCTGATTCTCAATCAATTATTTTTATAAAAAATATTTAATACACATGTTATATATCCATGCAATTGAATAAATGATGAAACATAAATTGAAATAGATGATATAAACCGTCAAATCACATTGGGTTAGTTTGATTGGAATAATAAGGTGGGATACAATATTTTTATCTCATTTTATCATTCGTTTAGTTGGAATGACAATAAATACTCAGACTCGTATGAATACCCAAAGCCTGTGTTTATAATAAATTAACTTGCCAACCTAATGAGTTTATTTATCATGCAAGCCAAACTATATCACAATGATAAAAGATCACACAAATTATTACATGATAAATAATTATGAGATAAATTAAAAATATAACCAAGCTAGCCAATAGGGAAATTAGAAATATTTGAACTCTTTTTTAATTACCGAGCATAATTTCTTGAATCCTAGCTCCACCTTCCTAGGAGCCCAATCTACTTAATTGGAGATGGAGCCCAATAAGTTCACATTGAAAAATCCAAGTGCTTGCTTACTAAAATAAGATGGTGGTGGGCTTGTGTCTATGAAGTGGATAAATTATGAATCTTTAATTGTAGTGCTGTCAACGGATTGAATGTAAATTAAATATTTAAATTGTTGTTATTCAAATTTAATTTAATATCATAATATATATTTAAATCTATTCAATATTTTATAAGATCATTTTTTGTTAATACTATGTTGGAATCTAATGAATATTTGAAATTCAAAAAAAAAAAAAAAAGTCATTTTATTTTTTTTAAAATGTAAAATAAAACTTTCACAAAGTAGTTTGATTTAAATTTTTGATCAATTTTATCATATATTGGTGTGAACTTGTTTCACATTATATATATTCATAGGTATACCATTATATATAATTACATTCTACATTTGTTTTTCTTCCTTTTTAGTACCCTCCTTATTTTTGTTGCTAATATTTTTAGAGATAAGGCCTAATGCCAATGGTAAAATGAAGATATTAGGCCTACATGATAACTCTTTATTAATAGTATATATATGTTTATTAATTTAATAAAACTATTATTAAAATTTAATTTCGAATATCTAATGGATCTAATTGTTTAATTTCATATTCAATCAATTTATTTCTAATTACGAATATTTATAATTAAATTCAATGCATTGAATGTTATAATCTGCACGCTGCAACATTTAAATGAAGTTACTATCTATCATAACGTACTCATAAATAATTTATAACTAACATCTGTTCGACGCATACCTAACATAATTTTTAAATCTGAAAAACTTTTATAAAGTTCCACTTATCTATACTACATAAAAAAGAAAGGCACTTTACACACTCAAAGTGGCGGTTACTCCATGCTACACCAAAATTTGCTTTACCAATCATACATTTGATTTTCAATTTAATTTCAAAAGTGAATTTGTCACTTAAATTAACATTAGAAATACAAATACTATAGTGAAAACATAATAACAAAATTTATAAAACACATAAGTAGATATGTTTAACAATTTTTAACTTTTTGATGTAGAATTTATTTGCTAAATATGAGTTTATATTAATGGATAATTACTATTATATGCTATTGATACAATTATTGTTAAAATTATGTTATTGCTAATGTGTATTGTAAAAAATTGAATACATTATTTATTAATATAATTTAGCATTAATAATATGATAAATTAATATGCACTCAGGGACACATGCCACGATGATTAGTATAAAAAAATTAAACTTATTTATTAGCTTTAAAATCCACCACTCTAAGATATAACATCAGTTAATTTCAAGTAAAAAAAAAAAAAAATACAATATTCAGTTCCTTGTTTTCTTTTAATAAATTAAAATTTTTTGGTTCGTTAACCGCCAAGCTCATCCACACAAATGCCGCATCACATGAAATTACATTAACCGCCTTGAGACAGTCCTTAAATCTCCGGTGGTGGCCAAGGACATTATCGTCAATTAAAAAGTTGAGCTAAGCCAGGGAACTAATCCATTGACTTTTACGACAAACTACAAAAACAGACACCGCCGGAAAAAATCAACGAGAAAATAACTGAAAAACTCAAATCACGATAACGATAATGGAGGAAGAAAGGGAGAAGGTCGTGGTGGTGGCTTTGATAGAGAAAGCCATCGACTCTACGGCGGCGGAGGTGGATCCTCGCCTCCTCAAGGCGATTAAATCGACAGTTCGTTACTCCGATTCGGAGCTTCGGCTCGCCGCGCAAACCCTAATGTCGTTCATGAAGCGTGACCATTCTCAGGTATGTTCTCTGCGTGATTACGAAGGTTCTTTTGTTTTTTACAGTTACCTTTGCTCAGTTTATGTTTGTATTGTTGTTTTATACCAGGAATGGTTGAATTGTTACTTTTCTCTTTGTAATTTAGGTTTCAGGATAATTTGGTGCAGGATATTCGTATTTTGGCATAGAAAGTTTTGAACTTTGATTAAGTGTGTGTTTGGATTAGGCGTTGGAACTCGTAAGATCATGTTTGAACAGTAATGGTAAGGTTTGGCCATTGCAATTTCGTAGCGATTCTTTCAAGATCAATTTTAGTACACTCTGTTGTTGGAGGATCAATTTTCCAGGAATTTTATTCAGTCCACTCCATTGTTGAGAATTAATCAAATGTCATCAACTTATGCATTGAAGATTTTCTCAATGTCACATTTTTTTAATTGCCCCAGGTCAATTTTAATGCTAGCATGAACTGTTGATATATGAATGCCTTGTTTTTTAAAAAAAATTTCAGGCTGTCTTCATGTGGGAACAATCATACATGTGTAAAAAGGGTAGGGAATTGAAGTATTGTAACCCCCAGTTTCTTTCTTGGAAAGAATATTTTATTCTGACTTTAGATTTTTTTTTGCTTTCAAGTTGTGCAAACAATCTTCTCAATGTTGTTTGTCTGTGGAATTTGTATCTCTTGATTCTGATTTCATAACGAATAGAGTTCAACTTTTTGCTGAACTATATTTTGTAGGTGCGCTATCTTGCTCTTCTGATAATAGATGAACTTTTCATGCGGTCAAAGCTTTTCAGAAATCTTCTTGTTGAGAACCTAGATCAGTTGCTGAGCTTAAGTGTTGGTTTTAGAAGAAATCATCCGCTCCCTCCCCCTGCATCCATTGCATCTGTTCTGCGTTCAAAGGCAATCGAGTTTTTGGAGAAGTGGAATGAGTCATTTGGTATTCATTATCGACAGCTCAGATTGGGGTATGATTATCTCAAGAACACCCTTCGTTTCCAATTTCCTAACCTGCAAGCCAATGCAGCTCGCATTCAACAAGAGAGAAGGGAAAGGGAGAGGAGAACAAAAGAGATCTTACTGAAAAAATTTGAATCTTTAAAGGAAAATTTTTCATCAATAAAAGAGGAAATACAGTCCACAATTGATGAAATTGATGAGTGTTTGGAAATTCTCAGAACGAAGGACGAGGATATGCCATTGGCTCCTCTAGACGATGAAGAAATGGAAGAGTTTCGTAACTCAGAACTACGACAGATCCGTCTTGAATCTTTGAGAGAAGGAGAAAAAGTTCAAGAGAACTGTGAAAATAAAGTTGTTTTTGATGCTCTGAGGGAGTTTTACAAGTTTTTAGTGACTAAACATCTAGCAGAAATACAAGAATGGATCTCTGTTCTTATAAGGGTGGAAGTGGCGGATAATAGGTTCAGGGACTCTGCTTTGAAAGATCTTATAGATATAAGAAATGTTATTCAATCAACGAAAAGAAAATGTGAAGAAGCAGGTTGTGATCTTCCTAAAATTGTAAATGCTGAAGAAGAAGATATTTGGGAAGAAGGCACTATAGAAACATTTGAAAAAGGAAAATCTGACCTAAGCTGTTCCAAAAGCAGTGATGGATCCACTGCATCGATGACCAATAGCATGAGAGATGCGGGATGCAGGAAGAATTTGTCAAATGTAAGTGAGAAAAAGAACTGCAAGAGTAGCAGTGGTAAATCAAACCCCTTGCGGAGTAAACTTTTGACTGAAGCTCCAGTTCTTAATTGGGGTTCTTTCCTGGATAACTGGGGGTCAAACATGGATGTTTTAGCTAACCACAGGGGATTGGATCTCGAAGGTCACT
Source organism: Jacaranda mimosifolia (assembly GCA_018894105.1). NCBI lineage: Eukaryota > Viridiplantae > Streptophyta > Magnoliopsida > Lamiales > Bignoniaceae > Jacaranda > Jacaranda mimosifolia. The sequence goes on along the minus strand of CM032120.1, from coordinate 14,609,964 downwards.
GGGGTAGGGTTGACTATGATGCAGTTATACCAGCAGAGAAAATTGCAGAATTGAATGTACGGGCATCTGTTTATGAAGAAGAGCCTGTCGAAATCCAACCATGTCGAGCTCCTTTAAGGAAAGGTGGACTTTGTCAAAGAAGGGACTTGAAAGTTTGTCCGTTTCATGGACCCATCATCCCAAGAGATGATGAAGGAAAACCAATTAATGAGAGCTCCATAGCAGAAGAGACAGCTGCCGAAAATCTGCCAGAAGAATTGACTCCAGATGCGGATGATAATTTAGTGGATAAGCTACTAAAACAAGCTGTGAAGAATGTTCGAGAAAGAGACAGAGAAGAGGCGAAGAAGAGAGAATTAGACAAACAGACCTTAAAGAGAGCAAAGCTTGCAAAAGTCCGGGAACACAACGAAGCTGTGCTGAGAGACGCAGCAATTGCTTCAACTTCAAGATCCTCCCATATTGGGGAAGATATTGAAATGGGAAATGGCTCAAGATCTTCTGCTAAAACCAAGAAACAAACACTTGCATCAATGCTAAAAAAGAAAGAAACTTCTAAAGACAGATTAGCTCAGAGGCTGTTGAACTCTCGTGCACGGGATGCTACAATCAGACAGTTGACAGTTGCCGAGGAGGCAAACTACAAGGAAGCATTTCCAAATCAATGGTAGATTAAACTCATCCATGCAGACATGAACCACCAAAGGACTCGTTTCTTCTCTAGGTTCTCATTAATTTGTTGTAGTTCCTAATATAGATTTTGTCAAATGACTTGTAATTAGTTTTTTGGACAGCACACCTAGGTTATTACAGCACGCGTAGGTTATTACCTTCAGTTCCCTCATCTTTCTATTCTCTTCAAATTTCCACCGGCTTTCCCTTGAGTAAATCTGAATCAATGTTCATTTTTAATCTATTACTTGGATAGATTCAACTGTTTTCATCAGGAAATCCGGCGAGCATTGGGCTGAATCCAGGAAAAGGTCAAGGTGCTCAATGATTGAAGATTTTCACAGGTCGGCAACTACAACTAATATCCCCTGTCTGTATTCATAATTTAAAGATTAAAATTGTCTTTTCCCTGTTTTTTATATTCTAAACTTGCTACTACTTTGCCATCACAAGGGATTATCTGTATAGATAATACACTTTACTAATTTGTTGGTGAAGAATCTTTGAAGCCTATGGCTTAAAGGGCAGAAGGAATTATGGAAATCTTGACGGGAGGAGTAAGATTTCCTGTCAAGCCAATCAAAGAAAGGGGACATCCTTCAAAATCTTTGTGCTACTCTATTAGCCCTTTTACTTTTGAATCAGTGATGGCTTTTAGCTTAAGTCATGCTTTTATGCCACTAATATAAATTCCCCATCTTGAGGGAATAGCTCGTTCAACAATCATTACTCATGATTATTACACCTCAATTTGTTGGCAAAAATCCAAGCAACTTTTGCAGTCACTGAATATGTATGGAGGCAACTTTTGAGTTCAATGGAATACTATATGATACTAGAAAGGAAAAATAAAAATATACAAATACTTTGTGATGTCTCATCCATAGGTTAAAGAATCGTATTCATTAGATATTTTTTTTGAACAATCTGTTCAAATTTGATGAGTTTAGTATCAATTCTTGTGTTCTAAAGCAAACTTGTAAACCTGGGGTGTGACAATTAATTCTCGCGTTCAACAAGTTCGTAGTATGATACAATTTATTTGTAAATTAGAAAATTTTGATGTACTCAAAATAAAATGTGATTTTACTATCATATTATACCAATTCAAGAATACAACCCATGATAAATTTATGCTCCCAATCTAGAAGAATAAAAATCTTCCATATCTGACAAGCTATTTCTACATGGGAAGATGCTACCAATATTGTCATTTCTTACTTTATGGTGTGGCTCAAAGTGCAACCCAAAACTTGGCATTCAAAAAATACCCATATTGAAGAAGGGTTAGTTCAGAAAATGAAGGCTGCATTTATGATCCCCAAACCCAAGAAGAAACAGTGCCCATTTTATCTCTTCTGAGCAGCAAAGCAATGGGGCATAATTGTCCCATGCATGGAAGTTGGAACCTCATCTCTTAGTACTCCACCTCATCAGTTATCCAAAATGCAGATGCTATCATTTTTTTTATTACCACTTATCAAATTCACTTAAACATTAAATATGCAAGCATAATTACTCATGTCTTCTTATAGATAACAAGGGAATATTTGTTTTGGAGAAACATAACTAAATATATTCTTTTTTTTTTTTTTTTTAGAGAAATATAACCAAATATAACCTTAATTTTCCCTCAAAAGTTTTGATTTTTTAATATATACATACATCATATATATTTTATTATTGTTCTAACAATAAAAAATTACTCAATTTTATTTTCACTCCAAAAATTCAATAAAAAAATTAATTTGACTGCTACAGTAAAAAATATCTTTCCCAAAACATAAAAAAATACTATAACACAACTTTCACATTTTTCAATAATTTATTTTTCCAAAACACAAAATAAGATCACACAAAAAATATAACCAAATATTCTCTGAATCTCAAAGCATTAACATAACTGATAGATTTGCAATGAGTTTATAAATTATAAACTGTCTCCAATATTGAGTTTTATGCTTGTGTATATTTTAGTGATATTATTGAGGCTTTGCTTTGAGTACTATTGCATTTTGATAATTATAAAAGCATTTTATGCTTGTGATGTTGTTATTTTTTCTTATAATAAAAATAGATGGCCATATGTTTTATTTGAGAGAATTATTACAATATAAATTAATCATTATTCAAATAATAATATATAAAATTTCTAATTTATCCATTGGAGTTATTTGGCACCCAAAAAGCAAAATTAATGCAAACAACAACCAATTTTTTGATGGCTAGAAAAAGGAAAAAGGAAAAATAATAAAGAAAGAAAAGGTCCCTCTCTAACTACCCTACAGACTCTCTCTCTCTCTCCTATTAAAAGCGAAAAAAAGAAAAATCAGAAAAGAAAAGGGAAAGCTCCATCAAGAAAAGCACCTTCATTTGAGAACCCTTCTTCCTCCTTTTTCCCTGTTCACCTTCCACATTCTTTAAAAATCTCGAAATTTCCTGATAAATTCATTGAAGGGAGCCAACCCATCAAGAGAAAATTTTTATTCGATCATCCGCAACCTCAGAAATGAACATTATTTGATATAGAAGCTCACAGGAAGGGGAAAAAGAGAAGATTTTCAAGAATGGAATCAAGCATTGAATGTGTATCATCCACTGATGGAATTGATGAAGATGAGATCTCTCACCTAAATCCCTTTTCTCAATTTTCATCTTCAAAGCCATCCCACAACAATATTAACAGCAATAATGTCAATGGGTTGGTGATTAATCCTGCCACAAGTGTTCATGAGCTTCTAGAATGCCCTGTTTGTACCAATTCTATGTACCCCCCCATCCATCAGGTTTGTTTTCTTCGGTTAACTTTTAGTTTATTGGTTATTGATGATTTGTTTTTCAAGATTCAATTATATCTTGGTATTTTGGACAAATGGATTTCAAGATTCAATTATATCTTGGTATTTTGGACAAATGGATTTCAAGATTCAATTATATCTTGGTATTTTGGACAAATGGATTTCAAGATTCCATCTTGATGGTTGTTTGTTGGAAGGTTGAATCTATTCTGGTTGGTGGATCAGTAATTCTTTTTGTGTGTGTGTGTTTTAATGTGGAGTTGTTGATTGGTGCTTTAGGTTGAAATTTGTGGAAGCTGCTGCATTTTTTTGTGAGAAATTAATGGAATGGGATCTTTGTTTTTATACCCTGGTTTTAAGCAATTGGGATTTGGCATGCTTTTGTAGGAATTTTCACTGATAGCTGTATGCCCTGATTTGTAGGGTTGATTAATTTGGCGCAGTTTTTTAGCTTTTGTTTTTTGATTAAGCTAATTGCTGAAAATGTAGGAATTAGTTCTTTCTTTTTTCTTTTTCCTCTTTTTCCCCATACATTAGGCTGCTGACTGACCGATTGATTCCGAAGCCTGAAATTTGTTTGGGGAAATATGAAAAGAATTTGTTTAGCGAAGAATTATTCTTTGGGCTCTTCTGTATCTATGTTCTTTCTGATTTTAGGACATCTCTAGAAAGCTATGGTTTAGAATCCAGGAAGACCAGAACAGATCAGATGTTAAATAATAACACCAAACTGCGCAAGGATACCCTTTGGTACTTGAGGCAGCTCAAGTATTCGGAGTTAAATATGGTGGTTAATATTGTATGGTGGCTCTGAAACAAGAGAACCAGACTCAATTGTGGGAACAGAATGTGAGAAATCCTTGGTGGTCTGAATTCTGATGAGATGACTGATGATATTGGAATTGGTCCTTGTTTTCTTGTGCTTTTGGTTAACTATACTTAGATCTCGTTTCTCATTTCATTTTAGGAAGTGATATGATGTGAAGTTTGCAAATTCCTTAACCACTTTCACGATCATTCTTTCTTTGAGGCACATTACAAAATTGTCTTTGCTATGATAGAATACCACCAGGCAGATTCTTTTGCAGATTAGCGGACGGAGAGCTGAACTCTCTAGAGGTCAATCATATTCATGGATTTACATTTTCACTTCAAGCAACAGTTACTAGACATGCACATAATTTTATGTGACAACGTATCATGTCATGACCTAAATATTTGGACGTTTTAGCTCCCTCTTTTGATCAATTGTCTTCAAGTGGACTCCGCTTGTTGTTATATGCATGTTTAACGTTATACTGGTTATATATAGGGATTGTGTTCTAACTTCGAGTTGGTTGCTGCAGTGCCACAATGGTCATACCCTCTGTTCTACCTGTAAAGTGAGGGTTCACAATAGATGTCCAACTTGTAGACAGGAGCTTGGTGATATAAGATGTTTGGCGCTAGAAAAGGTGGCTGAATCACTCGAACTTCCTTGCAAGTATTGTTCCCTCGGATGCCCTGAGATCTTCCCGTATTATAGTAAGTTGAAACATGAGGCTGCTTGCAATTTTAGGCCTTACAACTGCCCTTATGCTGGATCAGAGTGCTCCGTTGTTGGTGATATTCCGTACCTAGTTGCTCACTTGAGAGATGATCACAAAGTGGACATGCATTCCGGGTGCACGTTTAATCATCGCTATGTTAAATCAAATCCTCGAGATGTAGAGAACGCCACGTGGATGCTAACTGTGAGTATTTCTCTCTCGTCTATTGACCTCAAATTTATCTTTTCTTCTTGAAATGATCTAGAGCACGTTCACTGGTCTTTAAGAAGTATCTTCATAGGCACTTTTCATCTCATGGCAGGAGTTAGCGGATCACCAAATGATTCATTTTAAACTTGCTCTAGTAATAAACTCAAATCCACAGAGAGTAGAATGATTGTGTTATTATCTTTATCCTATAAAATTGTCACTGAAGATGCTAGTAAAAATTTGTCTATATCTAGATCTTTAACATCTATGTGGAACTTGAACTCCATTTCAATATCACGTTACCAAATAAAAATCTTTGTGATGCATAAACCCTGAAGACCTTGCCTATTCTTTTCAATTCACAGGTTTTCCATTGTTTTGGTCAATATTTTTGTCTTCATTTCGAAGCTTTCCAACTTGGCATGGCTCCTGTTTACATGGCTTTTCTTCGGTTCATGGGAGATGAAATGGATTCTCGGAACTATAGCTACAGTTTGGAGGTTGGGGGAAATGGTCGAAAACTCATATGGGAGGGCACCCCTCGAAGCGTTAGAGACAGCCACAGAAAGGTTCGCGATAGCCATGACGGCCTCATTATACAGCGCAATATGGCACTCTTTTTCTCTGGAGGAGACAGGAAAGAACTTAAGCTTCGTGTAACGGGGCGAATATGGAAGGAACAACAAAATCCAGATGGTGGAGCATGCATACCCAATTTCTGTAGTTAATGCTGCTTGGTTTTATTCACACTCTTTTTTCTTTGTTCATTTTTTATTTCTCATTTCCTGTAACTTTAATCTGAACTTTAATCTTAAAATGCTGGGAAGTGTATGTGTTTCTCTGCTGGAGCTTTCAGGCAAACTATAAGCTTCCCTTATAATGCTGATGTTGTAAGAACATTGCCATGTATCCCTCAGAGCTATGTAAGTGTAAGATTCAGTTTATGAGCTCATTCAGCTTATCTTTTGTTATGGCTCTTAGCTCATTTTTAGAGTCGGTTTAACAATGTTGTATCTGTTGTTGTGGCTCTCGGCTCATTATTGGTGGGGAATGTGGCTGGCTACTTTACTGTATAGTCGGTTTGGCAACAATGTATCTCTTGTTATGGACTCTTAGCTTATTATTGGTGGATATTTGATGGTCGATTATTCTAGTTAATATTTATTCGGCTTTGTTTGGTTATGTTTCCCCGGAATAACACTGTTTTGGGAAAACATAATCAAATACATTTTTATTTTTCCTCCAAAATGCACATTCTTTAATATATACATACATATTTATATATATACATTATAGGGCAAGTTTGGTTGGATTTTAAATTTATCTCATGATTAGTTATCTCATGATAAGTTATCTCATAAGAAGGTGGGGGTGGAATTAATAATACCACATATTAAGTTTGTATATGCGGGTCCAATGATAAATTACGGGCCTGTGTGTATACAATTCTACAAACTAAACATTGAATTAAAAATGATTATATTCTCTAATCTCATGTAATCCCACCACTCAAACTTGCTTTATATATATTTTATTATTATCTAATATTAAAATAATCACTCAATTCCATTTTCACCCCAAAAATCCAACAAAAATGTATTGATTTGATTGTTACATTAAAAAATATCTCCCCCAAAATATAAACAAAGATACCAAAAAATAACTTTCATATTTTTCAATAATTCATTCTCCCAAAACACATAATAAAATTAAACAAAAAACATACCCAACCACAACCTTCATTTTTCTTACTTGTCACAGTTAACAAGAAAATCATTCTATCAAGATTTAAATATGATGCATATAATATTTTAAATAACGATAATACGTATGACACGCATCAAATAACATATCAAGAGAATAAATAAAAGGAAATTTTGATGAAGAAAAGACATGACTTCAATGTGGAAATGACATTATTTTCGTAAGTAAACTACAATAATTTTTTTTCTCCCTATTTTATAGAGTTTAGAAGTTATAAAAATTTATATTATATTTTATATACGTATCATGTCATGTATTGTAGCTCTTGTCCAAGTGTACTTTATATATATAATACACACATATATACTATATTATTTCCCCTCTCATATTTTAATTCGTGAACCTTCGGTAATATTTAGATATGAATTATGTGTTTTGGAAGAATAAATTTTGGGAGTGAGGTTGAGAAATGTGATGTATATTTGTTTATATTTTGGGAGGAGACAAATTCTACCGTCCCAGTCAAATCAATGTCTTTTTATTGAATTTTTGGGAGTGAAAAATGAATTGAATGATTTTTTTATTATTAGAATAATAATAAAATATACATAATATATATAATATGTATGTATATATTGAAAATTGAAATTTTTTTGGGAATAATGAAAGATAGAAGAGATATTTTAAAAAATTTAATTTGACATTTTAGAGGAAAAATATTTGTATGTTTAGTTACATTTTGGAAAAACAAAATATAGCTTTTATAATTTTTATTTACAGTAATATGTTCTTGAAAAAATTAATAAAACATAAGCAGAAATATATATAATTAATTAAAAAAGAAATCGCATTGCATCAAAAGAAAAAGAGAAAAGCTATCATCGTCTTCCCCTGGGGTTTATGCACCGAAGCACAGCTCTCTCTCTCTCTCTCTCTCTGAGCAATCTGCACATGAAGAAGTTGCTGTAAATTCGCACTCATGGAGTTTCTGAACTCCACAATTTCAATCAATCCTCAAATTTCTCCTGCAATTCCGTTCCTTACATGGAAAAGCAGAAAAAACCCGTCACGGCTAACTATACGCACCTCGAGGAAACTCCCTTTGCACCCCTCATTGCCGGTCTATTTATTCCGCCCAATTCCGTCAAGGAAATTCCAAATTTCAGCTCATTTTGGCAGGCGGAATAGCCGCCAAAATTATCTGAGGAAAAAACTCACCCAACAACAACAAGAGCGGCAGCAGGTGCGTCATCTTGAAAACCCAATTCTCGAATTTGATAAAGGTGATATTTTTGAGTCGAATTTGGATAGTTCTGGTGAAAGAAGCGAGAATGTCGAGAAAGGAAGCAGTCTTGATAATGAATCAAAATTTCATAGTGATTCAGCTGGTGTTAAAGAATCAGACATGGAGTTGAAGAGAGAGAAGATTGGTGAATCTATTATGTGGAATAAGTTGGAGAATTGGGTTGAGCAGTATAAGAAAGATTCGGAATTTTGGGGCATTGGAAGTGGCCCTATATTTACTATTTTTCAGGATTCTGAAGGTAAGGTTGAAAGAGTAGTTGTGAATGAGGATGAAATTCTGAGACGAAGTCGAGTTGATCCACGGTTGGACGGTGAAACTGAGGATTTGGCTGAAGTTAATTTCAAGATATCTTTTGCAAATGACTTGGCCAGAGAAATGGAGAATGGCAGTAATGTGATTCCAAAGAATAGTTCAGTGGCAAAGTTTTTGGTGTCTGGGGGGGAATCGCGTCTTATGGAAGCCATTAGGAGTGTCAAATTGAAACCAGGTGTGTTTTCAAGAATGTCGAGAGTTGGAGTCTTAGTATTATGTGGTTTATTTGTGGTTTGGGCAGTTAGAGGGCTCTTCTTGGCCAGGGAAGATAGTAAGGAGTATACAAGGTTGGAGAAGGAGATGTTGCGGAGGAAAATAAAAGCTAGAACTGAGAAAGAGAAGATGGTGAGAGGTAGTGTAGAAGTGATGCAGAATCCAGGAGAGCCTAAAAGCATGCCATTCAGCAGGCCTCAGCTTGATAAAGAAGAACTTGTGAATAGCATTATAAAGGCAAAAGGATCAAATAGTGAACTGGCGGTAGTGGAGTATTCTGGTTATCAAAATAAGGAATTTAAAGATAAAATTGAAGAAATCAGGGCAATGGCAAGGAATGCACGGGAAGTTGAGAAAAGAGATTCTTTGCCGGATGATGGTGATGGAGAGCATTTTCAAGCCTTGCAAGAGTTTTCTAGTGACAGTGCAAGCCCAGGAAACGACCTTATTATTCAAAATGAGGTTAATGCTAGAGATTCTGATGAAACTACAGAAGCTACTACACCTTTTGCTGACACAAAAGATGATATTGGACCTTATACTGATGAAGCTCCGATGGAGAAAAATGAGACACAGTTTTCTAACATTCCTAATGTAGTAATTCCTGATAGTACTGAAAGCTCAGTGCCTGAAATAAGCAATGTGAAAGTGGTTCTGAAATCCTCAGAATTAGATGAAGTGAACCTGCATTCTGATGGTCCAGGTTGTCGATCAGGTCCACATGAAATTTTTTTGAGAAAGAAGTTAAGAATCATAAAATCAGCAAAGGAAGCCAGGGAATACCTCTCAAAGAAGCATCACAAGCCAGAGATGAACCAAAAACATGAAGTTAGAAGTGATGAACAGACTGATATTGCTATCACTATGCCCAGTGCAAATATAGCATCAGTTAACACTGGCCAGATATTAGATTTAACTGACAAAGTATACGACTCTTCCCCTTTAAGTGGAATACATGATTTTTCACGTTCTTCTGAAGATTACAGCATTGATAGTGAAACAGCAGAAGGACATGTGGATAGCCTAAATGATTTGAAAAAAACGAGAATATCCTCAGGTCATGAAGTTAGTGTCAGTAATGGAGATGCTGGAATGTCTACGTTTGAGATACCTCCAGAAAAAGAAACAGATACTAAAACAAGCCAGAAACATAAATCCGGAGGTGAAATATCTTCTTTTCTAGGTAGCAAGCCAGATTCTACATCTACAGAAGAGGTAGCAACTCCTCTTAAAAAGCATAATTCTGAAGATGATGAAAAAAATGAAACATTGATAGGCCTTCATGTGCCTGGAACTGCAGCTGCTAATGAAGTTAATGACAGAAGTGCAGAGCTAGCACCATCAGTGCATAAGGAAAACTGGATAGAAAGGAATTTTCATGAATTTGAACCCATTTTAAGAAAAATAGGAGATGGATTCAGAGACAATTACCTGGTTGGAAAGGAGAAAGCAAGTCAAGAATTGGTTTCAGAAACTGAGATTACAGAACTTAAGTCTGATGGTACTGAAAGTGAGCTCGAATGGATGAAAGATGAAAGGCTTAGGGAGATTGTATTCAAAGTTCGAGACAATGAGCTCTCAGGAAGAGATCCATTTCATCTCATGGATGATGAAGAAAAATGCACATTCTTTAGTGGCCTTGAGAAGAAAGTTGAACAAGAAAATCAAAAGCTGCTGAATTTGCATGAATATTTTCATTCAAACATTGAAAACCTTGATTATGGTGCAGGTAAAAGATTTGTTTTGTGTATTATTTTCTTTAATATGAAGCAAAACAATTAAATGTTTTCACTAAGTATATTGAATGACAAGGTTATAATGTATCTCTACATTTAGTGGAGTGACGTAGCTTTAATTCGTGATGTTTTCTTTCATTCAATACAGTTGATGATTCTTATCTACTATTCATGCCCTTTTATGGAAATTTTACATCCACTATAAAGCCTTGAGATAGTTGTTTTAATGTGTTTCCTTGTTTTCTTTCATTCAATGCAAGTTGAAGATTCTTTTCTACTATTCATGCCCTTTTCTGGAAATTTCATATCCACTATAAAGCCTTGAGATAGTTGTTTTAACGTGTTTCCTTGCTTTTACTACAGATGGCATTAGCTTGTATGATCCTCCAGAGAAAATCATACCCCGGTGGAAAGTCCCACCTGCAGAAAAGAATCCTGAATTCCTGAACAACTTTATGGAACAAAGAAAAGCACTTGTTGCTGAAAGCCTTAAGAATACTTTTCTCTCAAAGAAAACTGGAAAAGATACAGTTCATAAACCAGAAGAACCTTCTTCCCATGAGAATAGTCCTGTGGCAGCAGATGTCTCCAACCCAAGTGGAGAACTTCAAAAAGACACTTCAATATCTTCAAAGACCATTATAGAAGGTAGTGATGGTTCTGTTAGGGCAGGCAAAAGATCAGGAAAGGAGTACTGGCAGCACACCAAGAAATGGTCCCAAGGATTCCTGGAGTCTTATAATGCAGAAACGGACCCAGAAGTCAAAGCTGTAATGAGGGATGTAGGAAAGGATTTGGATAGATGGATCACGGAGAAAGAAATACAAGAAGCAGCTGATTTGATGGAGAAAATTCCTGAAAAGGGACAAAAGTTCGTTAAACAAAAACTCGACAAGGTAAAAAGAGAAATGGAACTGTTTGGACCCCAAGCTGTTGTGAGCAAATACCGTGAATATGCAGAAGAAAAGGAAGAAGATTACCTATGGTGGCTAGATCTTCCATTTGTACTGGTAGGCATCTTGTCCATTTTTAGTGTTGATCCAAATATTGTTGATTACAAAAGTAATACTATTCACTCCATTTCTCTGTCTTAAATTATTGTTAACTGCTTCCATTGAAAATCTGCCTTTCTCAGTGCATAGAATTGTACACTGTCGAAAACGAGGAGCAGAGAGTAGGCTTCTATTCACTGGAGATGGCTGCTGATCTAGAATTAGATCCTAAGCAATATCACGTGATTGCTTTTGAGGATGCTGGCGACTGCAAGAATCTTTGCTACATTATACAAGCTCGCATGGAATTGCTAGGGAATGGAAACGCCTTTGTTGTTGCTAGGCCGCCCAAGGTAATCCATAAATTTATGATGCTTCATCTATTTCTCATGGATTATGCTGTACTCTTGGCCAGGAACGAGATCCCACCATACACATAAACATCCATGAATAATGAGGGCAGATAATCAAGACCAATGAAAACAAATTAATAGGAGGTGATCATTTGTTAATGATTGAGGGTGGCTGCTCTTGAATCCTGAAAAATCTTTAGTCTGATATTATTATATTAAGATTTCTGTAGTTCATAAAGAGATGTAGGTTGATGTGACTAAAATTTATGTCATTCCTGTCGTTTTGTACCCTGAATTAGTTATGCCACATCAAATTAACCGAAGACCTGCCATAGCATTTGTAACCAAAGATACTGAGTAATCTAGGCTCCTTAGCTATATTATTTACTCCACAGCCAAATAACCCCCAAACTACAAAAATAGGTTTGTCTTGAGTGAAAAAATGTCCTTTAAGAATGTTTGGCTTTGGAAGGTCCAAATGGATTGAACTTTTGGTCTTTGTCTACTGCCTATTGTTAAGGACTCAGGGTCTACATCCAATCTTATGCCTTGATTTTCCTCTGTGGGGGCATTGATAATTCCAATTTCACCTTGATCGTCTATCGTCTTTGCAGGATGCTTTCCGTGAAGCCAATGCAAATGGGTTCAGTGTAACTGTCATCAGGAAAGGACAACTGCAGCTCAATGTAGACCAAACATTAGAAGAAGTAGAAGAATCGATTGTAGAGATAGGTAGTAAGATGTACCACGATAAAATCACAAAGGAGCGTTCTGTGGATATAAACGCATTGATGAAGGGGGTGTTTGGCTTCAGCAAACCATCCAAGAGGTAAATTTATAAACTTGTAGACCTGATGTGAGTCTGAGTAGGGCTTTCCTCAAACATGTCCTGGTAATTAATATTCTTGGCTGTAAGTGATGTTGGTTCTCCATTTCTGCATTGCTTTTTTCACAGGAAGAGATCAAAGCGGAAATCAAAAAGGCGCATCAAACCATGAAAACTACTGCTCTTGGAAAATCTGGTATGCAGATATCTATCTTGAGCTAACAATGACTAAATTCAGTCTACACAGCTGTTGGAACGTAGAAGGGTAAGAGAATTTTGTAACTATAGATGGATGATACCATCTCAGGGCCAATCTTCGAGCTGTTTTAACTTGAAGAATCCGAAGCAAAGAAACCACATCTTCTGCCGAACCAAGATATATGATCTACAGCTGCCTTACTGCCTATAAGCTTCATTCCCAGCAAATTATCAGACCCTGACCTGTCAGGCCATTGATGATGGGTTCAAAAGAATGTAATGTGATAATTTGAACGGAAGCCAATAGGCAGCATTTTGCTTGCTGTTATGCACTGTGTGAATACTTGGTTCCCCAGCAACATTTGCCTTCACTCAGCAGAAACTTGTGCACAAAATTTTGTTAGGTACAAAGTAACCCTTCCTGCTACCAACTATTTGATTGAGAGGCATCAATCTTACCTTTGGTCTAATGGCATCAAATTTTCATGGCATTACTTATGTGGTCAATAAGTGGTAGATTGGTTGGCTGTTAATGAGCTATTGATCTATCAACGATGTGGTAGAGAATAGCAATTTAAATTTTCTATTTCAATTTATGTTTCATCTTCTGTTCTATTTCATGAATATATGATTTGTGTATTAAATAATTTTTTATAAAAATATTTGATTGAGAATTAGATATATTTGATATAAATACATTTAAGCTAAAATAGGAGAAGAAATAGAGAATACAAAGTAAAAGAGTAGTTGGCTGACTGTAGGGATGGGAATAGCCAGGCTATTCGTCGGGGGATTATAGCCTAACCTACTAATAGCCTAATTTGGCCTAACCTATCTAATAAAAATGTCAGATTAAAACTTAAAAAGAAGTTTTTTTAACTAAATAGATTAAACTTAGGCTCTTTTAAAAAGTTTGCAAAGCCTAACAGGTCGACTCATATATTTTTCTTCATGTAAAAAGTACAATGATATTGATATAATATTAAATAACTAATTGTATTCGATATCTGTAATTAGTTCTCTATGGAATCTCTTATGTTACTTGGTATTGTTTTTTCTTAAAATGATATCATTTTATACTTAAATTTGAACATTTATAATTATGTATTGTTATTTATCATTTTAATTATTGCTTATCAAAGTCTATTACAAGTTTGAAAATATTAAAAATTTAGATTTATGAAATGTTTAGATTTAATGAAAACCTTCGTAAAAAATAGGCTTTCAGTTCGGGCCAAGGCTTTAAAATTTATTAAAAATGCTAAGCCTAACTTTAAGAAAAAGCCTATCATGGATAATAGGCTAAACTGAGCCTTGTCATTTGTATAACAAGCCTGACCTATTTAAGTCAAAATCTAACCTATTTCCACGCCCAACTAACTGTTGGCGCCTATCGATGATTTCATTCGTGCTTCTATTTGAGAAGTTATTTGCTTATCAATTCCTATAGTAAATAACAAAGTAAGGCAAGAATCATATGCTAAACTTAAATCAAAATAATTCTTCCATTGAATTAAGTTGAAGAAAAACACTACAGATTGAAATGGCACATTCTTTTTCTTCGTGCACTTAACAATCTCATCAATCATAATTCAATCACTTATATGCACATTCTTTCTTTTTTTTTTTTTTTTTTTTTTTTGTAAATAACAAACATGGCATTCAGTGCAGAGCTCCGCCACCGTGATGTCAGCAGCGGAAACCCAAGACAGTGCCGCGCGTGACCTCAATCGACACCCCACACTTCACTCTACTCTCGACTCGGTGCATGAATACCTTGAGCACCCTAACCCTCCCCACCAACTTCATCCGCGTCTCTATCTGCATCGTCTCGCCCGCCACCACACCGCCGACGGAATCTCCAGCATTTACGCCGCCGATCGCTGCTTTCTCAGGAGGCGGCAGTGGATACTCCTGCAAATCAAACTTCGCCGACATTTTCTGTCTGCCACCGCCTCCGATTTTCCCTGCGGGGATGAAAACAACCCCCACCGGCTCTCCGGAGTAAACCAGCTGCAGCGAGCTGTCGTAGTGCGAGAATTCGTCGCGGTTAGGGTTCGTCACAGTGACGTACTGGAAGAACTCGAAGTTGACGGTGCCGTTCGAGACGGAGAATGTCGGGAACTGAACGGCGTTTACAGAGATTTCAGGAGGCTTGGGCTTGAAAAGAAAGAAGTAGACGGCAACGGCGGCGGCGGCGATGGCGAGCAGGAACACGGTGGCAACCGCGCATGAAGCTAGATTAGTACGGCCACTCCTGGATTTGCTATTGTAAGGATAAGGGTTGTGATTATTAGATCTGGGAACAAATTGAGGTTCATTCATTTCTTCAGCAGGTACAACGTAAAGACAGGGGTGGGGTGTGTGTGGGGGGGGGGGGGGGGGGGGGAGAAAGAAGTGGAAAGAAAAAGAGAGAGAGTGAGTGGGTTTTGGAATCAAGTATAGTTTGCTCATTGCTGCTACTTTTATCAAGAAAAGAAGAAAAGAAGGAAATGATAGGAATTTGCCACGTCATTGTTGCTTTTGGTTAGAACTTTGAACGGAGTTTTTGGTGAAGGGTTCTTTAATGGAGTGATGGGGCGGAGAGAGGCTGTGATGACGGCGGCGATGGAGGCGGAGATGGTTGTTTCTGTGGATTCCCGGGAAGAATTTGAGTGAGGAAGAAGTGTGGTATAATTGTGTTTGAAGTGAATTGGGCATTAAGTCATTTGCTTAAGAATGTTTTTCCAGATCCCAACTTCAATACCAAGTTGGTTGAGATGGCATATCATATAGTATGATTTTTTTTTCTCCCTTCTAAAGATCATGCAAACTTTTTTGTTTAATAAAAAAATTAAGAAAAAGAAGAGGGATGACGAGCATAATAAACCTTTGTTGAAGTGAAATATTCGAATTTTCATAAAATGTTTAGTTTAAGTCATAACTACTGCTAAAAGTACTCAAACTAAAATCCCTTAAAATCCCTCCCCTAAAACAATGACTATTTTACGTGCAAAGCATGGAAAAGATGGGAACTCAAAATCTCCTGTTTTTCTTTTTCTTGAGGAGAAAATTAAAAATTCTACAAATACGCTGTGATACAATGTCTTCTTCTGCAAGATAAAGGAATCAGATGGGAACTCTGTTGCAAGGATAAAGATATGATTCAGAGTATCAGAATAACCCAAAGCTCTAACAGTCAATTTTATCCAGTTGATGATGCACGAATAGAAAAGAAATAATCAGATGAAAATTATCCCCCAAGCTGAAGAATGCAGCACACAACCAATAGTACGTGCATATGTACGAAAACATATGTACATAGACACACTATGTACGAAATTTTTTGAGTAGAAAAGGGTTAGATCATATCCTCAAGACGACGATCCATGATGCTAGAGACACAGTCGAGGAATGCAGCTTCACTCGAGCCAGGAAGCACAGAATCCTGAGCTTCTTGCACAATCTCCTCGATGACAGATTGCTTCCTCACTGTTTCCCTGCACATCATGTTGCCTATGGCAAATGGAGTCAGCCCCTTCTGTGTGCCTTTCTTCAGAAGCATGGTGGAGATGCGAAGCACATGTGCGCATTCAAGAGGCAGCTCCCATCCGTAGAACTTGAGCAAGGCGATGTCTTCTTCTGCATCCATTGATTTTATATACTCAATGGTGTCGGAGCTGAAAGGCTGGCGGGCTTGAGGCCAGTAAAGCCAGTCGAATGTGCAATCTTCGAACTGCAGAGGTATGGGAAATAAGAGGCAGCAAAGTGAGATTGCTTGGGCAACCAGTTAATAAATTTATTTGCATATCCTGAATAGTGCATTAGAAAAGACTAGAATAATTGCTCTATGACAGTTCTCAAAGAGTTACTTCACAGATAAACCCAAACAAATCTGAATGCACAACTAGAGACACACAAGCCATGAGACAGGGAGAGAAGAGGGGATATGATAGACAATCTATCAGCTGAAGCCACTAATCTTCGTAACAAGTAGTACTGTAATAGAATTGATCTATAGTCACTTGAAACTACCTTGTCGGCAAGGGTTGCACATTCCCGATTATGAATTATGAAATTCAATTTGTCTGGTCAAAAACTTAAAATAACAATAAGGGGAAGCCGTTCATGCCATTTATGTATTCTCCAACATCAAGAAGCACAACAGTTTAAATGCATAAAATGTAAAGCTGAAGTTTTAACTGAAAATTGGAGGTTGTGGTGGTGCTGCAGTTTACAACAATCAAGATAAGTATCACATAGTTCAACAAATAATAAAGCTAAAAACCAGCAAAGTTACCCGCATACTTGATTTATGCAAACAAGTCAAACTGGTAAATAATAAGCAAGAACTGAAAACAAGAAACAAGACTTACACTATATGGCAAGCAATAGCCATGATCAATGGGGATAAGCACAGTTTGGCCGTCTTCACCTTTGCTCACTAATATATTCCCAGCATGCCTATCTGCGTTGGCCATCCTTATATCCAACACCGCAATCTTGTGCACCTCCTGAACTGGAAAAGCACTAGGGCCCATATCCTCACAACTTCCATTGTTCTCCATAAACATTTGCAAGGACCCAGTCTTGACAGACAGATCTCCTGGATGATTAAAACCTCTGTGAAGGCACTTGACATAAACTGTTGGCGGGACCCCAGCAAAGCCCCTAATCTCACCAGAGAAAGAGTGCCGACCACTCTTTGGATGATCCAGTAAATAGACAGCACACTCTCTGACTGCACCCTCTCCAACTCTTGTCCCCTTCTTCAACCCTTCTCCATCCTCTGACAAGGGCAGCCCTTGGGGGTTATTCACAGCCATGGGCTCCTCGTCTACAGGCTTAAAAACAGATAAATATTTAGTTCCAGATGTGTCAAGCATAAAATATGCACCCCCAGTACCCTCTGAAGACCTAATTGGATAATTCCCACTATACAATCCATTAAGTGTAGAATTAATCAAATTGCTAATCTCTACAGGTAATTCAATCTTTGGGTTGACAATTACAGGCTCCAATAATGTCTCTCTGTCCAGAGGCTTCCTAGGCACACAAAAGTTATTCTCGCTCTCCAAATCACCGTCATTCCCACTTTCCCTTTCCACATCATTCTCTCTTATGTCATTCTGCAGCGGTGCAACAATAGACAACTCAAAGTTCTTTCCAACTGGTGAGGCCCTAATTTTAGCAGACTTTCGCACAAATAAATGAATCACAGCATCTGCATTATTCTTAGAGAGATCAGTTATTAGCCTCTGATCCTCAATTGGCTCACCATTAAGCAACACCTCTTGATCCTTGGTAAGCTCTGACTGTTTTTTTGCTATCTGACGTTTGACATAACCAACATCCCGGCTCCTCTCCACATGAAAAGTGAACTCTTTCCCACAACATGTCTTCACATTAATAACCTGAAGGTCTGAGAGACGAAGGACCAAATGTAGAACATTTCCATTGCTCAAGCAATAGTCCCGCACAAGAGAGTTGCTCCTTGCCAATTCCCTACCTCCACAAACCAATTTTTGGTTCCGAGTGAAAATCCCTTTACAGGTCTGAATTCGGAGCTTCACTGATTGAATTGAATCCGACTCCAAAACCCGCATTGGGACCATTGAACCCGACATAGCCACATAAATCATAATGAATTCTTGACAATGTTCAGGCGATGGAGGAGGCAAAAAGGTCATGCTCTCCTCTCGAACTGGGGTAATCGAAACTAAACCAGCAGAAGACATTTCTACAATTTTGCCCTCAGCTCAAATCCCAAACCCTAAAAGACTAGATCTCAAACCCCCAAAAAACAAATATTCACCAAATTTTCACATACATGATATCCATCTTCCTACCCAAAACTGTACCAAACTGCACAAGACTAAAACTAAACCAAATTGACCAAAAAATACACCCCACAAACCCTATAAGGATTTGTGATTGGCCATTTAATCATTCGGGAGTAAAAAGAAATTCTAAAAAGAAATTAAAGGAAAAACCAAAAACTTTTCACTGTTAAGGCTTTGTCCGATTCATTCAAAACAGAGCCTTCAAATTACTGGGCAAGAGAGACAATCAACCGAGCAGAAACAAAGTTTTCTCACCAGAGAGCAAGAGACTAGGAAAACGGATGCCCTCCGTACAGATGACAGAGGAGGAGGAGGAGGGGTTGATCGGCAGGGAATTGGAGTGGAAATTACGGGCTTTGCTGTGATTGAACTGGGTAGGTATGCAGAAATGAAGATTATTTTGGTTTTTGTGTGCGTAGAAAGAGAAAATTTGGGTTTGGTTGGAGAACAAGACAGGCAACGCGTTTTTGCGTCAGAGTTTTTTGCTATTGGGCGTTGAATATGACTTTTGACGAGGAATATTTATGCCACCTACGCCCTTAAAGAATTTTTTTTTATCTTATTCAAAATGGATAAATACGGTGATACGGTGCTGACATGAATACAACGCATAAAAATAATAATATACCAAGTGGCGTTTAACTTAGTAGCATAAATCTTCCACATAATATCAAAAATTATAAGTTCGAATCCGAACGAACTCTTAATGTATGTGCATGTATATAAATAAAAAAAAAATAATAATATAAATAAAAAATAATTATAATTATAGTACTTTTGAAAAAATATACTAGAGCTATACAAAAAGAATCCATAGGCTACATATTCGTTATTTATAATAAGTCATTGCAGTTGAAAGATTAAATAACAATAAAATACATTTTCAGCTTCGAAATAGAGCAAATATTAAGATTTAATTGTTGCTTAGTCGATTAAATTGTCTTTTCAAATGAAACATAATTGATGTAGTTTATTTATTTATGATTTTTATTAATATAAGTGATTACGATTTGTTAGAAAATTAGTATTAATTCATGAAATCGAGTTCAATATCTTTTTCAAAAATTATTAAATGGTGGACTTCTACTCTAGGAACGTACCCATATAAAGTCTTTTTGTTAATGTTGGAGACACCCCGCTGAGTATTCCCTCCCCCAGTATCAAATAGATCCGTATATAGATACTGCTCGAATTAAAAAATGAATCATTAGATGTCTTTTCTTTTTCTTTTTCTATCATATAAGATGGTATTTATATTAACTGAGCCCTTGTTGAGGTTTACTAACACAAGTCTCACACGTAAAGTTTGAAATCGGAACTTCGAACCTCATAAACTTATGTTTAAATATAAAAAAAAATACTAATGAATTCTTGATGGACTTGAACTCACTTGGCTTATGGAGCCCATTTTATGTAGGCTTAGTTGGCTATTCTAGTTAATTATATTAATTTTTTTATTAAATTTTTATTTATATGCTCCTCGAATCCTAATTAATTATATCAGGAAACAAATTAATTAGAAATTGTATTAAATTAATTATTCTAATGTGGAATTGATGTAATTTAAAATAAAAAAGTAAGTTTGAGGAGTACTTGAGCAAAAAGGACAGAGGGTGTGGGACTTCCCAATATTTGCTGTCTATGTACCATAAACTTTCCGTTATTTTCCCGTTATGAGAAATTCAGCCATCGGTCGGTTGTTCAAACTCAAAAGCTCTTCCCCTGACTTGTAGCATTCAAAAAAGACTGATTCTGACCGCCTTCCTTCTCTATTTTATTGTGCTAGGAAATGGGCATCAACTTTCTCTTTGGACCCCCCAACCACCCCCAAAATATGACAATAATTAAGTGTTTATTTACAAAAATTAGTAGTCGTTGCATGTTTTTTTAACGTATAAAATAATTTTTGGATCACTCAAAATAAATGGGTGGTCTTCCCTATTAAGTGAAAGGTTTTGTGTTCGATCCGTAATGGACACAATTTTATGTGCTTTGTGTGTAGTTTATTCTTTGATTATTTGATTTGAAAATATGAACATATTGCTTGTTAAAAAAATAACATTTCGTCATTTGTAATGTTTTTTCTAAAAAAAAAAATGTATGAAATGAAATATGGAGTAAAAATAAAAAATTTTTACAGTCTAAACATTTGATTTAATAGAAATGACAATCAATGACGAAATTTTGATAATGTGGGTTTTATAAGAAGTATAATTAAAATCTTATTAAACTATTATTTTTAAATTCGAGAATAAATTTGAAATATTAATAAATTAGTATTCAGACTACTTTTCTTATGTTGAGCTTTGCATTTTATCTTTTAAATTGCTTTTTTTGTTCTAATTGATCGTACAATTAAAGGGCTAATCATGTGAAATATAAAAAATAACTTACATTTAACACACAAAATAACATTTTTTTTTCTTCATGATACAATAGTATAGATATATTATAAATTGAAATAAAATAAGCAAAAATTATGTCTTTGTTCGATGAAGATAGTATTTTTCCTCTGCAGATCCACAAAATTAAAAAAATTCAAACATTTCACAAATAGATAGGAATTAAGAATTTCGTAAATAAACTACACTCCTTCGAATGCCTCACACCAATTTTATATACAGTTATACTAGTGGTAGATTAAAATAAAGCAACCCTCAAGACTTGTTGTTAGAAAACCTTAGACGGAAACAACAAATTTGACTGTGATCTTGAGGCGTGATGACACTATTATTAAGGTAATTTTTTGTATCCTACTCTAAAGTAGGGGTGTAAATGAGTTGAGCTTGGCAAAAATTGCAGGCTTGAGCTCAGCTCACTAATTTTTTTTAAAATCAAATTAAATATTAAATTATTAATATATATTTATTTAATAATAATTAATCAAATGTTAAATTAATAAAATAATTTAAATTATAATTATTAATACAATATATATTAAATTATAATATATATTATAATAATTATTTAAATTATAATATATTATAATTATTTAATAGTATATAATAAATATTTAAAATTAAACAAAGTAAATTATTAATATATATTATTTAATTTATATATATATATAAAAAATATTTAAAAATAAAAAAAGCTCATGAGTCGGATCATGAGCTTTTAAACAACTAAAGTTGAGCTTGAGCTCGGCTCATGTTAAAGCTTGTGCTCGAGCTCGAACTCGAAAAACTTGAGCTCTAGTCGAGCTATAATCGAGCAGACTCACTGGGCTTATGAGCCAGCTCGACTCATCTTACACCTCTACTCTAAAGAATTTGCCAATGGATTTAATAAAGCAATTCATCCCTAGAATATAACAAAATCACCAAACTCTGCAAGTAGCAATCTTGAAGAATTCCTTCAAAACTTTTTTTATGATTTCTAATAATATATTTGTAAAGAATAGAGATTGCATAATAATTTTTGTAACTAGTTTCTTAGTATAAAATCCACATAGAGCCTTGTGTATTTATAATTGATGAAACAATACATCCATCAACTATGAACTGATACACTACTTATGTTAAACAATATGTCTATTTAACTCAAATAATCTGATACAACTTTTCATGAAAAATTAAAATCTTTTCATAGAAGATATAACCTTTATTTTATTTTGTAATTAAATAATAATTTTATGATTAAATAGTTACAAAAAAAAAAAAAAACTAGTAACTTGTATAATATATTAATTTACACGAAAATTCTAAGTGCTTTTAAATATAAATAATATATATTAACTCCCACACTTTTCACAATCTTTTATTTAAATATTGTATACCACAAATACTTTATATACGATAAAATTCTTTCTCTATTTTTTTATGTGGGGCAAACACCTACATAGTTATTTTTTCAATACACAAGCTAACAATATATTCCAACACCTAACCCATGAAAAATCAAAATTCAATAGATGTCCGAAAAATTTAAAACTATTATATTCAAGAAAGGGCCCCACTCTTTAAAGGCCCTACAAGGACCCTAGAGCAACTCTAAATGACGACATAGAAGCAACAGAAAGACATAGACTACCAATCTATTCCTTGCCGCTCAGTATTAGATAGGTAGACCAACTATTCTATTTCCCTATTGGTAGGTGGAGAGCATCTTAGATAACTCAAGAAAACAAGGAGCAAGAGAGCAACAACAGATCAAGAGGGAAAGGGCAAAAAGTCAAGCCCCTTTAGTCTATTCCTTCAGTACATTCAAGAATAGTCAAGGGCTCTTGAACTCTTTAGAGTAATCGAGCTTGTGCTCCTTCAGTCACACCTACTCCCTCATTTACAACTAACCTTCAGAGACAGAATCCCTTTTGAGCCTTGTATCCCCGAGTCGATCTAATAATTTTAGACGCTCATTAATCCGGTTAAAAACTTGATCAAACTCCAAAGAAATTCCCGCATTATCATTCCGAAGCCAAGATTTTGAAAACGTATATACATTGACATGTGTAGTCGGGCTCTTTCATCTCTCAAAACAGCAAAACATGTATAGAGGCCAGGCCATTGCTTCTGGTTCTGAAAAGTTAAAGAGTAACAAAATCGTCTCCCAGAATTGCCTAAGATAACCAGCTTTTCGCGTCAACTTGCATCAAGTTGAATAATTCATGCTTACTCAAAATGACATTTCATCCATTTTGCAGGGAGGAGTGTTGGTTGATGGTGGATATGTTGCTATCCGGCCAATCTGGAATCTTGTGCTTCTGTGTGCATCACGAAGCTGGGAAATGCTAGTGTTATATCCCTGAAAAAGGGTGTAAAATTAAGTACATTAAAACAAAGAGAACTTGGTTTGTGCAAATTTGAGACTTACATTAGATATGGAAGAGTCATATTTCTCAGCATCAATGGATTCTTTGCTGCATATTCTTTCCACTCTTCTTGATCAATCTTGCCATCACCATTTATATCAGCTTCTTTGAATGTCTGTGGAAAAACAAAACATGGACGAGAATTATGTTCAGGTAATGAAGTTCGGAGCAACCAGACAGAGAGAAATATCCTCACCTTATTGACAATGGTTTCTATTATATCATCGGATAGACTCAAATCGGATTCATTGAGAAGGGCTAATACCATCTCCTTTAACTGTTGCAAAAACATGTCAAGTTGTAGAGGAAATCCAACATAAAATACAGACTTGAAAAACATAAAACGACTTTTGCCAAATACAATTCTCAATATAAATGTGTGGAGCAAAAATTCTAATTCAAAATGAAAAGAGAAATGTTTTTACCTCTTCACGCTCTATGTAGCCGGTATGCCTCAAGTCATAGAGTTTGAATGCACCTGCAAAATAATTTTCTGAATTTTACAACATAGTAATCCAAAATAAATAGTAAAAAGTACAGAGAAACTGCAAAAGTTGGTTGACGGTTGCTTCTAGCTTTAGTGTGTGTGTGTGTGTGTTCTTGCTTAACAAAAGTTGGTTGACGGTTGCTTCTAGCTTTAGTGTGTGTGTGTGTGTGTGTGTTCTTGCTTAACTTCAGAGAACCAAAAGTAGAAGTGCCACTTTCAAATATTCCAAAACAGTTAAAATTCAAGTAAACATTGAAAAGAATTTTTTTTTTTTTTCTTGAATGTTATGGCAAACACTCCTACAAATGAGTTCAACATTTCATTTTTGCAACAATTTTAACATCCGCAGTGAAAAATGTAGTCTTACATGCAATTTTTTCTGCTGCAGGAGTTCTGGGGTGAAAGATGCTCAATGACCTTATAAATTCTCCAAAATCAATGTGCCCAGTCCGCTTGACATCGAAGAGATCAAATATCTAAAGAAATAACAGGGAGTAAATTTTGACGGTAATCATTTATAGTGGAAATTGTTGGCACTCCATATAGAAGTCAAGAATGTACATTTTTTAACTAAGTTTTGGCAAAGATTTGCATTCAAGAATGGCATTCCAGGTGCTCAAAACCAAGCAACTTTTTGCATTTAGACGTATCTTTATAACATCAATCTTCATATTACCATCACTAACTATTTGAAACACATCAACCTACCTATGGCACTTTGCTAAAATATATTCTTTTTCCTGGGCTAGAATTGCATCCAGAGAAAGTAAAAACTTACAAATAGAAATGTGAGTTAAGGAGATAAGATTCCATACTCTGTCTGCAAAAAGGTTCTGCTTCTTGGTACTCCTGAAAAGCGCAAATGCGAGTTCTTCCTGTTCATTCAGAGATGATAAGGACTTGGCAATTTAATAGGTCGTTTTAAATGAAATTATCGATTGGGACAAAAAGAAAGAGAAACAGATGCAGTAGCAATAAACATTATAAATGATTGCCATGAATTTCCACCTTCTGAATAAGCCCGTCATTGACAACCGAACTGCTCAATTTCTTGTATAATTCATGCAATGCCTCCACTTGGCTCACAGTAACTGCAATCAGAAGGTTAGTCAAATTCAGCATCCATTTTAAAGCAACAAGCAAAAACAAAATAGTACAAACAATCCAAACTAGATTTCAGAAACTTACAAGGTGTTTCAGAAGCTAGTATTGCTGGATCCTCGAATCCAGCTGCTTGTCTTTTCTTCTTTGAGACTTTGGCCCCCATGAATGCAAGAAGAAATGATAAAACCTTGGACTTCTTGAAAGGTTTTGCTTCTTTTTACGTATTTTAAGTCTAGCTCTTGCAGTACTGACAGAACTTAAAACCTGGGCAAATTTTAAGATAAAAATTGACATCATTATGAAATCTACTCGTTCGGATCAACTAAAGCACAAAATAGTTCTTGTCCATGGCTTTAACGACAAAACTAGTCACCATAGTTCAGCTACAATTATAAACATTTATTTTGAAGTGAAAATTCTTGAAGCCTTAAAATCTTTTGCTATCACAACTAAGCCAAAGGATGTATGCTGTGTAATTTCAACACAAGATGCACCATTTTGAACTTTTCTGACAACTACTTGCCTGTTTTTCCCGTATCATAAGCTAAAGTGATATACAACATGCACCTGTACAATTTTGAAGCAAAATTGTAACAGCAAAATGCACTGGATTCTGGAACCTTTTTCAATTTTCATAAATGCCTGAATACTTTGAATATGGCAGTACTAAATAAATATAATGCAAAATGCAACCTTTTTTTCTATCTGATCATAATAATTAAAATTGGAAAACCAAATGGCAAGTGTTAAAAATGCATAATCAACTGATCAATCAGAATCATTTGACCTAAAATGTTAACATCCACCCCAACAGAAAGTGGGACAAAAAAATTACATAATCTTGAAAATTGGAATTAACACTACAGCAAAGCATCAACAAATGAAAGTTTACATGTGAGTACTACATACACCACAATAATATAAGAAAAAAAAAGACAGATGAAATCAGCTTACTCCTCCGAAGCTTTTCCGGCGGCCTTAGAATCGCATCGCCGTTGGAAATGGTTGAGTTTTGTGGCGGAAGGCTGCGGTTGAAGCTGAACTTGGTTCTGACAGAAAGAGTCAACGGAGGTGACATATATACGTGAACAACTTCGCTGACAGAACACCGACTTTAGTTCATGGTTTGCATAAACCAGTACAGTCGGTTAACGAGTCGAGCTAAATTGAGATCGAAGTTTAATTTGGATCGATCTCAAATTATCTTTATTTAAGTTAAGTTAGAGGCTCGTGAGTCAATATATAATTAAATTTTATTTTATTAATAGACATAAATTATATTTTTTTTTTATTATTTTTTTTATTTTGAGTACTAGTAGCAATAATAGTAGTAGTTAGTGGTGGTGGTAGAGCTTGAGGTCGAGGCTGCAGTATTTTACAATTTATTCGTCAATTCGAATTTTATTAAGTCAAGCTCGAATTTTTGTAGAGTCGAATTCGAATTTAAAATTTTAGATTCATTGAACTCGAGCCTAAATTATATATTTCGAGCTTAAGTTTAAATTTGAAAATTTTGTCCAAACTCGACTCGATTGCACTTGTAGTTTATATGCTTTTGACGTAAATCGTGTTGGGCAAAGTGACAAAACTCGCTTTTTAGTTGTGGACAAATTACAACAGGGCCTTTCTTATGCTTGGGCCTACTATGGGCCATAAGCCGGCCCGGCCCTGACCGGCCCATCTCAACGCTACAAGGCAAGAGTTTTTTTCGAAATTTGAAATTGAAAAAGAACAAATTAAAGGCCGGTCGACCACTAGAGCGGCCACCGTGACCCACCAACCGACGTCGTTTTTAAAATTCCCCCAAATGCTTTCATTTTCAAATTCAATTTTTTCCTCTGCTCTCTTTCTCTCTCTCTAGAAATTTGAGATCGAACAGTATCTCGTGATTCGATTTTTCTTTTCGCGAATATAGGTAGGTTTTGTTCGTGGTGGAGTGCAGTAGTTGCCGAGTCAAGTCGCGGATAGTTGACTCGGAGCTGAGTTAGAGATATGGAGAACCTGATATCGTTGGTGAACCGGCTGCAGAGAGCGTGCACGGCGCTTGGCGATTACGGAGAAGAGAGCGCGTTGCCTACGCTCTGGGACGCCTTGCCTTCTATCGCCGTCGTCGGTGGTCAGGTATGATGATTTTCATTTTTATTTTTGGATTAGAAAATATTTGTATTGTTTATTGTGATGCTGATCTATGCGAGCTGAGAGCTTTGGGATTTTAATTGTTCTTACTCGTTTCTGTATATCATTGCCAATGTTTGTTTAGTCGGTGATTTCACGAGTTTTTAATTGGATTGAAGCTTAGATCTGCTTATGAAGAGTTGTTCATTTGAATATGCTTATTTTTGTTTTAAATTTATTCTCCCAGCTTTTGTTTTATCATTTTTTAGTCTTTTGGTCTAATATTATTAGCATGGACCGCAAAAGGTTTTGATTCTCTAGCATTACTAACTGATCCTGCTGTATATTTACAAAATTTAGGTTAATGAAACTTGATGGCGCAAACTTTGTCCCAAAGCCAAACTTCCTGGAAGATTTCTGTCTATAAGATATCAGTAAAATAGATGCCAATAAATGGGTGCAAGTATTTTTAGCTGATCTTTCTTTAAATAACAAATAGATGCTGTAGTTATATTATTTTGAATTTGTGGTGAATTTGTTGCTGTCTTGCATTTTTACACCTGCACATTGCGAATGGACTCTTGATGCATATCAGCTGTTCATCTGATGTTCATGTGTTATTGCTCTGATAATATTGCACCTTTTTTCACCTGAAATGCACTTTGATTTGACACCTTCACTTAATTATTAGCATTATTTGGTTACTTGATCCTAACTTTTTTGCTTTATAGAGTTCTGGGAAATCTTCGGTACTCGAAAGTATTGTTGGAAAGGACTTCTTACCTCGTGGTTCTGGTAAAGTTTGTTTCATATTCATAATTCCATTTTGACATATGGATAACCAGAAGGCAAAAACACAAGGATTTATTTCATGTTTAATACACAGGTATTGTTACTCGACGTCCACTTGTCCTACAGCTTCATCGGATTGATGAAGGTAGAGAATATGCAGAATTTGGACATCTTCCTAGGAAGAGATTCACTGATTTTGGTGAGTCTACTTTGTCAATTAATCTGTCTTGTATTCGCATTTCTATTTAGCTATGCTATCAGAGGTTTGCTGACACTGTCCCTTGGTTATTTCAAAATCTTCCCTTTTGGGGTTCGCAATGCTTGATTGCTAGTTTCATGCTAACCCTTTCACTTCTTGTATTTGTTGCCAACTTCTTGGATGTATGTTGTTCTTATAGCTTGTTTAACATGTTTTGTTTTGTTTTATATATATATATATATATATATATTTTTTTTTTTTTTCTTTTTTAATTTTTAAAATTTTGATCCTAAAGCTTTGTTATATTTTGTGCAGCTGCTGTGAGAAAGGAGATTTCTGATGAAACTGATAGAGAGACAGGACGCACTAAACAAATTTCCACCGTCCCAATTTATCTTAGTATTTATTCACCTAATGGTGAGTCAAGAGTGGATTAATCATTTCTCATTTTTACAATTGAATTGTATGGAACAAAGCATATGAGGAAAATGGGTTGTGCTACATGTGGACGAAAATGAATCAATAAAGAAGAAATCAGAGCAAGTATTTTCATGAAACTTCTAAGTTAATAGCCGGTTTTTGTGGTACTCATTCTTCCTTGATGATTTTGTCATTTATAATTTAATTAGCATTTTGTATGTGTACACCTTTTTCTTTTATTTTTGGTGGTAAGGAGGGATCACCTTCCGCTATTATGTCATATATGTATGTGTGTGTGTGTGTGTATTAGATTTTTGCTTATAAAGTTAAGTATTCAGATAAATTGTCTCCAGACTCAGGTGTTAGTTTCTCCTAGCTCCTTGTACCACTGTATCTCTATGGGTCTAAAAGATTTCTGATGGAATTTGTTGCAACTTTATGCTCTCTTTTGATGTTTAGAAAGTAGCAATTAATTTGCACCCGTGTTGTGAGTGCAGTTGTGAATTTAACTTTGGTTGATCTTCCTGGACTTACAAAAGTGGCCGTTGGTGAGTTTCTGATCCCCTTAGTATCAGTTCTAACATGATTGCCATTTGTCCATAGAAAATCCTAAATGATTCATCTACTTGTTTATCATAGAGGGTCAGCCAGACAGCGTTGTGACAGACATTGAGAACATGGTGCAGTCGTATATCGAGAAGGTATTTTGCGATCTTAGTCACCCATCAGTCTTAGTATTTATCAATTGGAGTGTGTTTCAGCACGTTTTAAATTACTCAAAACATTATTAAAAATCCATGTTCCATTGTAGAAATATCCAGTTATCTATTCACTTGTAAGAGTTCAAAATTACATTCAAAATTATGATTAGTTCGTTTCAGTTCTATTTCAAGTGGAATTTGTTGAATTGTGTCTAAATGATTGTTTCAGCCCAACTGTATTATTTTGGCAATTTCTCCTGCCAACCAAGATCTTGCAACATCAGATGCAATCAAGATTTCTCGTGAAGTGGACCCAAAAGGTATATATTGATATTGTTATCTGGGGTGTGATACTGTTCATTTCCTTACATGTGGATGGGGTTGTAGCTTACCGTCAACATTGATTTGCCATCTCTCATTTAACTATGTGATCATAATTAATAATTATCATTCCACTTAGTGATCATCTCTTTTCTGTGTTTGTGTTGTTTTAACATTCAACTAGTCTTATTTCAGGAGAGAGAACATTTGGAGTTTTAACGAAGATTGATCTTATGGATAAGGGTACTGATGCTGTAGATGTAAGTTTACAAGTGTAGATTGTTAATCTGCTGATGCAGTCTGATGTTTAGATTTTGGTTATGTTGTTGAAGGATGAAAAAATGTGCATTCTGACTATTGTTTATTTGGATTCTTAGATCTTGGAAGGAAAAGCATATAAGCTGCAGTTCCCATGGATAGGTGTTGTTAATCGCTCTCAACAAGACATTAACAAAAATGTCGACATGATTGCTGCTAGACGTAGAGAGCGGGAGTATTTTGCTCAAACCCCAGAGTACAAACATCTTGCTCACAGAATGGGTTCTGAGCATCTAGGGAAAGTCCTATCTAAAGTAAGCAACATCTTGCTTTATTACTGCTTTATTTTTGGTCTAAGGAGAAGCTTGTGAATCAAATCTTATTAGTTTCCAATTAAGAATATTAGTTGAGAACTGAGTTAAAAAATTCTGACATACATTTCTTGCCATGCTTTTGCCCTGGATTTCTGGTCAAGAATGCTCAAATGATGGAAACAATTCATCTGAAGCTTTTTCCAATTTACACAAAACATTCTTTATGTAGTTGACTTTAAATTAGGTCCTAGATATGCTGGTGCTGTCTTGAGAAATTTTATGAGTTGCCTGTCTTTGTGTTGTCTTGAATATTTTATTTATTGCTGTTCCAGAATGAAGTTGGGGACTACAGTTACTTTTTCTTATATTAATTCTTGCTGCTGCATTTTCTAGCATTTGGAAGCTGTTATCAAATCACGAATTCCAGGCCTTCAGTCACTAATCAGCAAAACTATTATTGACTTGGAATCTGAGTTGAGTCGTCTAGGAAAGCCCGTTGCAACTGATGCTGGAGTAAGCTTTTTCCTATATTGCCTTTTCAAAACTTTTGTTTGTAGCCATTTAATCTATCATTTTAAGAATTACTACTCCTTTATTTCTTCTCAGTTGATTTACTTGCTTTTTCCTCTGGAATTGTTCTTTCTATATGCTCTCTCTCTCTCTCTCTCTCTCGGTGGGGGGGGGTCGGGTGGGAGTAAGGATGGGGTGTTCAATTTTAAACTGGTGCCTGTCACATGACTTGCCTGCATCTTTATTGAATGCTTATTCTTAATGCAGGGAAAATTATACATGATCATGGAAATCTGCCGTACATTCGATGGAACATTCAAAGAACATCTTGATGGAGTGTATGTATCTGTGATTTTTGTTCTGTCTTTGTAGTGTGCAATATCATTTTGTGCTCTATTTTGTTTTAATCTCACTATTGTTATGTGATTCTGCAGTCGACCAGGTGGTGATAAAATATATAACGTCTTTGATAACCAACTGCCTGCTGCATTGAAGCGTTTACAGTTTGACAAGCATCTTGCTATGGAGAATGTACGGAAATTGATTACTGAAGCTGATGGATATCAGCCTCATCTTATAGCACCCGAGCAGGGTTATCGTCGCCTCATTGAAACTGCCTTGGTTACTATTAAAGGTCCTTCTGAAGCAGCTGTTGACGCGGTATGTATTTGATGTGTGGTTGTTTTTATCTAGATTCCGGCCTTATGTTGTTCTTATGGCATTATAATTATTTTATTTTGGATTGTTTTCGGCATTCCCCATACAATGTCTAGAAGTCAGTTCTGGTCATGGTTGATGCAGCTGTTTTATCTACTTTATGGTAGTACCTTAGTATTTGTAAATGATTTTGTGATTGTGTTGCGCTAGCCCCACAGAAAATGATATCAAGAATCGTTGGATTTGTGGTCCTTGTAGCTTTGAGAAATGAGATGAATGATATAACTGAAAGTCTTAAAACTTATGGAACTACAAGTGTAAGATGATCCTGGGTTGACTTGACCATTGAATCTGGATGTTTGCTATTATGCTTAATAAGGAAACATAGGTTGGTTGAATTCAAGATATGAGCTTTTGATTCTACATCAGACAACAGTATTTGAGACACTGTGTTCGTGACACGGTGTCCTTTTGGTTCCGAAGTTGAATCAACTCTGCTGAGCTATCATTTGTTATTTATTTTGTTTAAGCAGTTAAGTTGCATGGTAAGCTTATGAATCTGTTGATCTTTTGACTTTTCAGGTTCATGCAATACTGAAGGAACTAGTTCACAAGTCAATTAGTGAGACACTGGTAAGCCCCCAACTTCAATTTATGTTATGTTAATGATTGGTTACAATGTACACAAATAATAATAGTGCCTTGAACATAACAAGCCTCAGGTTTTTTGAAATTCTTCTATTTTGATTTTATTTTGGTTATGGTGCGAGTTAAGTTTGATCTTCAATCTATAAATGGTTTTGCATCATTAGAGGTTCCCCAACCTCCCTTCAAGTAGTATACCTTCCCCCTCTCCTCACAAAATGGAAAAGGGTAGTGAGACAACTTGAAAAAATAGGAAATTAGTAGTACTGCTTAAAGAGAAATGGCTTTATAAAAAAAACTGATGTAATTGTGTCGATACTTGTCTCTGCTGCTTTCAGGAGCTGAAGCAGTACCCCTCTCTCAGAGTGGAAGTTGGGAATGCCGCTGTTGAATCATTAGATAGGATGAAGGAAGAAAGCAAGAAGGCAACTCTACAGCTAGTTGAAATGGAATGCAGTTACTTGACTGTAGATTTCTTCCGGAAGCTTCCTCAAGATGTCGAGAAGGGTGGCAATCCAACCCATTCAATTTTCGATCGATACAATGACTCGTATCTTCGGAGAATTGGTTAGTATAAGAGTTGCTATTCAGATTTTAATCTATATTAATGTTCTCCCAAATTATCACTTTACTTGCTAAATGGGCCTCCAACTTAATACAGGAACAACTGTCTTGTCTTATGTCAATATGGTGTGTGCAAGTTTGAGGAACTCCATTCCGAAGTCTATTGTTTACTGTCAAGTCCGGGAGGCAAAGCGCAGCTTGCTTGATCATTTCTTCACCGAATTAGGCAAAAAAGAGGTATTTATTCTTCCTCAAGTCTCCCTATGAATGGATTGTGGATGCATGAAGGAAAAAAAACTGGATCTTAATTATACTGAAAACCAATTATTTATGTGGCTTTACAGGGAAAACAGTTGGGAAAATTGTTGGATGAGGATCCGGCAGTTATGCAGCGACGAGTCTCTCTTGCAAAGAGACTGGAGTTGTACAGAGCTGCTCAAGCAGAGATCGACTCTGTAGCCTGGTCAAAGTAGACAGTTAATGTCTCTCTTACTCCCTTCATACGTACTTTTTCCGTTACCTATAGTAACGGACAGTTCAGTGATATGAGAGCTTTAGTTCCTGTTGTCATGCTATTCTTTGTACACTACTAAGGTTGGACCTTGTGCTTATTCGCCTAATTTATGCCGGACACCTGAGTTTTGGTCCATGTAATTATTTATGTCAGTCTTGTACCTTGGGAGAGCCATTGTCTGAATGCTGCTTTTTGCATCATTGTTTGCTGCAATAGCCATCATGTGTTGGTATTACAGCTGGAGGACCTCGACTTGATGTTTTGTATGTTGTTGTATACAAATGGGGATCTGTCTGAGCTTCAAATAAAGTGACTTAAAATTCATCCAAAAGTCTGATGGGAAATTGGTTAGTCCAATTGAAAGCGCTTATGTGTTTAAAGATTGATTGGTAATTTTGGTAGTCTATGGATTTGAAACTTACATATAGAAGATTTATTACAAGTGTACAGCTTTGAAGACATTTTTTGGTTGGGACTGTACTGATCGTCATTATCAAGTAAATAGATAAATAATTATGTCTTAAAGATTAGAAAAGCTCTAAGAAGTTCAAAATGAGTGCCACATAACGCTTCATTTTAAATTAGGTAATTTGATTTTTTATTTTTTATTTTTAATTTATACACACATGCTAAAAGTTTTATCAGGTTTAAACTTTTGAAAAGTGAAATAAAGATGTGTGTCTTGGTAGAGTGAAAGTGTGGAGCTGAAAAGTGAAATAAAAAATGCGTCCAAGAGTGGAAGTGTGGAACTTACTGTTGGGAAACAGAGCTAGGAAAAGAGAAATCCACTAAAAGAGAAATGGAGGTGCGGGGAATCGAACCCCGTGCCTCTCGCATGCGAAGCGAGCGCTCTACCATATGAGCTACACCCCCTTGTTGGGAGATTTGAATTGTAACAATGTTTTAAAGGAACTTTAGATCATGATTTCCACGAATTTTCCTCTAGCTTTAGTGTAAGTTTCTTTACCATCTTTTGAGCTTAGAGATTTCAATCAGCACATCTCAATTACCATGAAAATATACAATTTATAGCTAGCTACAACTTGAAATCATTTCATGATATGAATTTAAAGGACAAAAATCTATATCATGGGCCTTTTCGTAACTTCAATTTAAAGGTCACATTTTACCCAAAGGAGAGTTTATGATCAATAATTTATTTATTTAATTTTTAAAAGAGAAGTCACCTTTAGATGGGGATTAGAAGAGGACCCCAACCTATATATATTACTCGTCAAATGAGTTACATGAACCAAAACAAGGTTTGTGACTTGTTAGAAGATAAAGTTCATTCACCGGCAACTGATTTTCAAATAGTGAACTTAGACCCAAAAGAAGTTGGCCATGACGGAGACAAAGGAGCTGCTGGAATGTTCGTTTAACGTTGGTTGCAGGATTTTGCAGGAATTTATGATTACAAACCGCAATCCGCCACTCAAAAAGCTTCAAAGGTAATATATTACATTGCCAATCAAGAAACCATTTTGACTATACAAAGTTCTTGCTTATCATCTGTTTACTCCCTTCACTTCAATTTTTTTTTTTTTCACCAAATGTGAATTTTAATACTGGATTGTTTGTGTTTTAGAGCAAAATTTTCTCATTTTACATTATTTCGAAAATAGAAAATGCTGTTATCTGCACCATTTTCAATGAAAACACCATTCATTTTCATACATATAAAAAACTATAATACCTACTAATTTAAAAATAATTAAAATCCACTCACTAATTAAATATTAGTTTTTTTTTTCCCTATCATTCTAAGATAATGGAACCCACATAAAATTTAATACTAATTTTTCATCACATCATCATCTACTAACTCATTAAATAATTATTTTTAATATTTTCAAGATAATGGAACCCACAATCAATTAAACAATAATAATTAGTACTACTACATTAAAATATTATTTTCAATCTACCTTTCTCAAAATCTTTACAATTTTTATCCAATCACATTTCATTTCCACACACAAAATAATAATAATAAAATGAAAATACATTCTAAAACAACGAAAACAAAAAATGAGAATGAAAACACCTTATTTAACTTGTTCTACCATAAATTCAAGATTCAAGCCGTTAAATTTGAGCTTTCTTTTGGGGGTTTTAACTAGTTTCATCCAACCCAATATAGGGGTTTTCTTTTGTCAGCATAGCTATTGCAATGTTGGTATGGAGTATTGTCGAATATGGTTTTTGTGACCAAATCAAAGTGAACACCATACTAGGAAAGATTCAACGTAAACTGGAAATTTATTGAAATTCTTACCTTGGTAGTATTATTCTTAAGTGGAGTTCAACAAGGTTTGCCTCTCAGTTCTCACCTAGCTGTTCTAAGTTGCTACTGTTAAACATCACTTTTCCCTACAATAAACCTGCTAGTTCTAGCTCTCCTATGTAAGCTAAGCTCTCTTTCCACCCAAGAGGCACTCAAGGAATCAATTTTTGTTGAAAATCTTTCAGGTTCACCATAACTCCACATTCTTGTAGAAGGGATGATGCTATCTCACATGTAGGGCAAAAGAGGAATAGAGCTAGGATAAGAAGAAATTCCCTTTCATCCCATTTCTCTATATGCCTCTGAATTCGTACCTTTGGTCAGAGAATGAAAGGAAGGAGCGTAGCCTCTTTCAAAGAATGGTGACACCCTGACTCAATACAATTTTTTTTAAGAGTAGTCTATGTACTAAACCAGAGCAATCGATCCTAAGAACGGAAGATCCTATGATCCAAAATAAGGTTAGATTTCTAGACAGGAAAGCAATAAGGAGGTGTGGGTGCAGCAAATTCAGTTGCTATGCCTCATCATGAGACTCAAGAAGAGAAAAGATTTAGTTCAAAAATCTGCAGAATTTCCTTTAGCATTTGCTAAATTGGATACGTAGAGGAGTAATAGAAGGAATGAGGGTTGAGGTGGGTATAAAGTATCATTTTAACTGCAGAATTAAAAGAATAGTCATTTGTCTATGTATCAGATTGACATTTGCCAAAAGCTGGAAACAAAAATACTGATATCAAACTCACCTTCTAAAAGAATAAATCAAAATGACTTCAAATATCCTATTATGCATGGTCAAAATTTGTCCTCAAATAAAGGAAAGAATGTGCCAAAATGATCAAAATTCTTCTACTATCTGGTGAAAGAAGTATACCAAGACAGAGACCTCCACATTGACCAAAACTGAATCTCCAAAGAGAACCTGCAAATCAAAAGATCACAATGATAAGCATAAGATAAACGAGTTGTTCTCTTCAGAGTTTACTCAATGGAAACTTTTTTCAGTCCACAGACACTGAATCTCATGGTGGTGGTCATGGTTATGTTCACTCTTTAAACAGAACGCAAGTAAATAAAGACAATGGTAATAGGAATCAGCTATAGAAGTTTCAGGGGAAAAAAAAAATCCAGACACCTCTCAGATAGGCTTGGCAATGGGGTGGGTTTTCCTTAAACCCGAACCCACCCTGCACTTAGAAAAATATTTTGAAACCATCTCGTGCCACCCTGTGGGTTTTACATTTAAAAATCTCAACTCACCCCGCCTTGATCCGTTCAATTCACAACAACTTAGTACAATTTCAAACAAAAAATAGTTGTCTTTATAAAAAAAGAAAAAAAGAAAATTAAGACATAAAACCCAAATAATATTTATTTGGGTCTTGAGAAATGAGAGGATGAGGAAGGTTTGTTTTCTTAGAGAGTGAAGGTGGGCGGCGGGTGTTAAAGAATGAAGAGTTCAAGAATGTTGAATAGGGTTAAGTAATTTAAGTTCTATTTTATATTTTTAAGAATTAATAAAATTTAATATAAATATATATATATATATATACATTCGGGATGGGGCGGGTTGATCTTGAACCCAATCCCACCCCACCCCATGAGGATTGGGTTTTTTACCTGCCCCGTCGGGATGGGTTGGAGCAGGTACCCGCGGAATATGTTGAAATTGCCAAGCCTACTCTCAGAACCATAATAACTAGGACAAAAAGAGAACAAAAATGAACTAACCTGCATATATTGACTGACCCATTGGAGCAAATAAATTTGCACACACCAAAGCTGGCAGATGCTACTTCTGTATGTCCTGTAATACAACTTCAACATCTTCTCAATCATCTTTCTGTGTTATTTGAGTAAGGTTATAAATCTCCTTACGTAGCATTAGCTGTGCTTGTTTCTTTGGAATCGAAACTGGTGGATCTAGGAAGTTCTGTTTCCCTGACAACTCTACTATATACAACTTTGAATGGCTGTGAACTGTATGGTCTTTTGAGCATACTTATTGGCATTCGCAACATCTGCTTCCGGTTCCTTCTCCCTTTAATTAAAATATTGAAGGTTTTCTCACTGTCAGACTTCCACTGCTGTCTTTGCACATGATAATCATTGCATCTACGAGCTTCTTCGTTCGGACCATTATTGCTGTTTAACAGGTTAACCTGGAAAGGTACACCGTGAAAGTTAGAATCATTAATTTCTTGCCCACTCCCGGATTGAACCAAATTCTCCACTGCCTCGGATGCTGGAAGATCAATCTCTTTCTTAGACTCATTCCCAGTGTCAAGATCCACGGGT
This sequence comes from Jacaranda mimosifolia, assembly GCA_018894105.1. Lineage (NCBI taxonomy): Eukaryota > Viridiplantae > Streptophyta > Magnoliopsida > Lamiales > Bignoniaceae > Jacaranda > Jacaranda mimosifolia. The sequence continues at coordinate 14,572,297 of CM032120.1, read as the reverse complement.
AGAGTAGGTGCCAAATTTGGGTTCTCTGAGTTAATAGAGTGGTCCTTCATCTCCAAAATGGGCTTAGTTGACTCAACCACCGTCGGTGAGGGAAATTCTATTGGGTGGGAGGCAGGCCAAACTGTGCCAGGAATGTACTCCGGTGCATTAGCACGCATATTGCACTGCCAGGCAAACGGACCGTGATGAAATGGGTTGCTAGTTACTTGAAAAGTGCTAGGTGGTATTGACTGGTGCTGTGTGTATGGAGGGTATATAAAAGGCAAGGGGTGGATGATGGTTGGTGTTGGTGGGGGTGATGGATATGGGTGGTGAGGAGAGGACATTGGGCTGGGTAAAATAGTAGCATGACCTGGATGAAGACCCATATTCATCGGCCAAGGGCCAACAGGTGGAATTGCTGCTGGACCAGAAGGGAGAGAAATGTTCATTGGCAATGGCGCGACGCGTGAAGAAGCTATTGATGGATTATATGGAGCTGCTGATGCAGACAACTTCTTGTTGGAAACTTCTCTAGAGTCATTAGGACCTCCCACTGGATGTTTTACCATCAGCTCTTCTACTCCTTGAAAAGTTGATTTTGAATCGTCGTTGGATCCTGTAGATTCCAATGAATCTTCAGTATGAGTAACCATTTCCGCAGAATGTGCATAATTAGGCAGGTTATCAGTGTGGATACCTAGCTCATCCATTTGATTCGACTCATCACAGCTGGACTGCACTGGTGAAATACTCTCAGATACTATCACTAAGTTGTTATCATTCTTTGCATCATCTGAGTGAATTTCCTCTTTCTTGTCAGACACTTCATTTTCTTCTTTTAGTTCAGCTGTGGAACCCACTGATAAATCCTCGATGTGCTCTTCCTGATCATTTTCTGCAGTTAACACAATGGACCCTGATCTTTCCTTGGCTCCATTGTGCTGCTCTTCATGTTCTTCAACTTCATTATTGTTATGAACATCATTCTGAGGAACCTGCAACATATGTATGGTACCTGGTGGAGCCAGAGCTACTTCCTTATATGAAGGAGATTTACCCAAACTTACTATTGAACTTCTTTTCGCTACTGCTCTGACCTCTTTTGGTGCAGAAACCGGCCCTGAGTCTGTTGGTGAGTATAATTTCTCAACTTCATCTTTAGAGTTGTCCACTGCAGGATCCATGGTGGATGAAGACACAGACTTCACTCTGTATGCTACAGTTTTGACTACTTTCCGTCCAAATTTGGTTGCTGATGATGGATTCTTTGCTACATAATATTCTGCAAGACCTCCTGGAGACATAGCCCGTTTCTTTAAGACATAATATTTACCGCTTTGATGGTTATTCTTCAGTCTAGCATGATCCACTTCAGCAACAAAATCTTTTTTCTGATGATTAAACATCTTACTTCCGTATTGACGTCGCTGCCTTAATCGTCTTCCAAACAAACCAGCTGATCTTGGTCTTTGAACTGGCTGCCATCCATCTTCTCCTTCAGCATGTGTTTCAAGTGAGACATCATTGGAAGCAGGTGATGTTCTAACTACAGGTTCCTCTGGCAAAGGTTGTTCAGGCTGGACAGGTTTTTCCTTAGTAGATACTTCTACATTTTCTTCAGACTGAACTGGCACAGAGGAAATTGCATGGTTCGTGAAGGACTCAACATATGGGTCAGAGACTTTTTTGTCTTCCTCCACCTCCTCCTTCACGGCATCTTTTGGGAGCACTTCAGAGTCTGAGGTGGTTAGATTGTTTTGAGGGGGTTTTCCCTTGGCCTAAAAATGAAAGGATAAAAGACCTCTTAGAAAGTCAGAAGAACATAGGAAAGTAGAGAGCTTAGAAAAGCATATTTATGGGCCACGCAAAGAAGTCAAAAGGTACATCACTTTTGAGGGAGATGCACTTTGTTTGGATGATTATATGTTTCGCAATGCCCATCAACGTTCTTGTACGGATATTTGATAACAAGTTTCAGAATTCCAAAAGAAAGGAGGAGAAATATCTTCACTTGCATGTTGATAATGACAATCTAACCCTTGTATGTTACATAATGATATAATTGATAATGGAAAAAGACAAAACCTTTGCGACGTAATTTCTTCTCTTTGATCCCACAGCATCTTTCCCCTTAGCATCGGGACTTGGACTAATGTAGTCAAGCAAATCTGATACACTGTCAATAACAATAATCAGTAAATGAGAAACTGGCCTAGCTTTCTAATAATGATCATTGTCCAATACAGCAAGCTTTATTCAATTTATAGAGTGTGGAGGATTTATGTATAGCACATATCTGCAATTATGGGTCGAAAAAACACTTAGAGTCGGATATAAATCAGAAGAAGGCATTGCATTGTATCACATATTTAATATTCTTACCATACTATGGTTATCTTCTGAAGAAATTGCACTTATATTGACCAATATACAATAGCACATTATAAGGCTTCTAAGTGAAGCTATTCAGGATTCTGAGGATCAGAATCACCCAAAGGCTGCAGAAAGTACAATATTACAATGTGACTGGTGAAATTTTATAGACCTCCAGCAAAATGCATGCAAGATAACAGCTCAATCAATATGAAACAACTGTGAAAAATGAGCCACATCCCCAGGACTGGAGTCCACCAGGCACCTTTTCTCTAACTACGCTCATTAAGGGGAAAAGGATGGCAATAACAAATAAATTCAAATTGCAACAAGATCAAATGACATTAAGTGCCATATCACCCAGAAAATGCTGATTTACCTGAGGTGGCCCTTGCTGGCTATAGAAGCATCTGGCTTCCGAGTCCCATTTCGAGCAGCTTCTTGCTGCTCAAAAGCCTTGGATTCAAAGTATTCAAGCCATGCAGCAGCATCCTGAAGCATGCATATGTAAGGACCACAGAATTGGTCAAACCAAACTTTCAACTTGAAATTTTTCTAGAGAAGCCTCCATGACCATAGCCTAAAATATAGTTATTGAGCCGCCAGAATTTTGCAACATCAACTCACATTTTCCCACAATTATCTAGAGCAATATGCAGTATAAAGAGCAGAATAGACTAATATTCTTTTTGACATTTTCAGGAGTCAGAAAACATTAAATACCTGTGTTCGAAGGTCATCTGGTCCCAGCTTTGCCCGAAGTATTTGTAAGGTTGTCTGTTCATGCTGAACACTTAAAGGATATGCTTCCATCAATGAGAGGGCAATTGCAATGGCATGATAACTCGCAGCAGTCTGAAAAGCATTAAATGAATAAGCATACTGTTCTCGGGACATGCAAGCCCAAGCTTAAAAAGACACGTGAAACATGATTAATCTAGGTGTATATTTATGAAAGGAACAAAGCATCAAGGATCCATAGTTGACAAACCATACAGTACAGAAGAAATCTATTCTATTTTCTTTGTATGCTTGGAAGGAAGAAAATTCAAGAAACACTTCTGCCACCTAGTTGCATCCACAAAAAATATTACAAGGAACATCATTTGAAATCAAGAAGGGTACATCATTCTGAATCTGGCTCTTTATGCTAAAGAAAACAAAAGTTCATCACTCTAAAAGAATAATGTAATAGTAAAATTATCAGCCAAAGCTAAGAACCTGAATATGGTCTGGTCCAAGAAGCCTTTGGTTGCACTTTAGAGCTTTATGGAGATATCTTAGAGCAACATGCACATTACCCAGTCCTTCCTCCATCATAGCCACATTTATGTATGTTGCAGCAGTGTTTGGATGTGATGGGCCACATGTGAGATGCAACAGATACAACGCTCGCTTTACGTATCTAAATGATGGAAAATCAAATTAAATGTTGAAAGAAAATGTAAATACTAAATATATATGAAGGCCTGCTTCTATAGGGAGAAAGCTCAAGGACGATTATTGAAAAATGATTATCATGATTTAGTATTGCACACTGAACTCAAATATATGCATAGGTTGAGCATAGAAGAGCAACATGAACTTGATCTCTCGGATTTTAGTTTAGGCTCAAATTATTTGGTCACAGATCATTTAATGCATCTTTAAATGACATAAAAACTGAAAGTCAGGACTTTAAGGCGATAAAATTGATTCACATACAAAGTAACAGATTTTTACCAAAAAAATAAGAAATGCAAACTCATACTTGCTGTCTTCGGAACAGGAACGCTGCTTACTCCATAAACATATATGAAGAAATAATGCTACCATATAAAAATGACTTGTAATTTGAACATAAGTTATAAATGTCAATGGAGCCTAATCTTGGAATGCATCATGCACATGCAAAAGGATCACCTTCGCTGGGAAACAACAAAAACTTCTTTAAAAACTGAAATTCATGTGCAAAAAATTCACAAAACAAATTTTGCTGGAATAATTCAGATTCCCGTTGATAGTGAGCAATGGCACATACTTGAGAGCCAATTCTGTGTGTTGTAGTCTGTAATAGAAAACAGCAAGATCCCCATAACTTTTCATGGTATCTGGATGATCAAGACCTAGCTCTCGTTCATTGATATCCAAAGCTTTTTGCTGATATATTGTTGCCTGTATATAATGAACCGAGTAAACAAGATGCATTGATACTGCAATAGACACTTCAGGATATATGCAAGTCTAATAGAAGGTGATCTACAAATCCTAATGGGCTTTGGATGGATGAACATTTTCTATGGAGACAAATGTAATAGAATATAAAAGATTGAGCAAGGACCTGATTGAAATCTCCTGTGTGATATAAAACAACTGCAAGAAGGCTGTAAGCACCAGCTGTCATCCGATGATAGGGACCACAAACTGCTACCAACTTTGCAAGGGCCTGAGATTGTGAAAAAGTTGCAATATGTTTCTACTCATTATTAACCACAAGATGAGACACCACAATATGTTTGAATCAAATTATATTGGTTATTCTATCTCAATTTTGGTTTTGCAGCTAATTGAAGAAAGAGGAGGAAATGCCACTGCAAGGTTCTAGAGATAACTAATCACAGTTCCACCCAGAAAACATTCATAATGAAATTAACCGAACTTTCTTGTCTCCAAAAGCATTTATTCTCAAAATAATTTATGAATCACCTTTGTTCCATAGCTGACAGCTTCTTCAAGTTTTCCCTTATCCAGGGCTGTTTTAGAAGATTCCAAGAGTTGTCGTCCATCCGCAGAAGAGCATGCCGCTTGCTATAAGATACCAATACAGTTATTGCGTGTGATCATCTTGTAAATGAAAAGGCGACACTACAGAATGCACTTTATTATTGGGAAGAAGGATCGAAGTTCACCTTATGCACTGGTACAAGGCTCACTATGTCTTCTTTCCGGAAGGGGTGTGCAGATGTCATGTCAAAGTCCCTTGGTACGAGCTCAATACCCACCTAGAAATTGAGGAACACAGGCCATTAAAGCATACTTATACCCAGAAATTCTGGCCTATATCATGTAAAGTAAACAATACATGTAATTATCTTTATTTCTGCCTGCTAGAGCGGGTGGGGGTGTTTATTTCACTTTTGACATCAAATATGTACGTGTTATACATCCAAGAGCAGCCATGACCTCCAATGGTCCACACTCAATATGTGAAATCATCATGCGTAAAAGAAAATGGCACGTCATGGATTCTAACTGAACTTATAAGGAACAAAACATAGCCGGTCTTCTGAAAGTTAAATTCATTATACCTTATGGCATAAACCACGAAGAATTGCAAATTTTCTCACATCTTCATAGTTTGAACTGCTTAGATGCCATTCATATCGCTTCTTAAGAAACACTTCAAGCCATCTCCATACAAGGGAATTAATACCATAAGGCTGATCTGACTGTCCATTTTCAGGAACTCCAAGCATCAAATTCAACGCTGCTGCAATTGTTGCTGCCATTTTCTCAGGCTTCTCAACAGCAGATATTACTGCTTGCAGAATATGCTTAAAAGCCCGTACTATCATCTCGTGGATGCAAAGAGATTGCACATGTGATAACTTCTCTGAAAGCTTAACCTGTTAAAAACAGGAAATGTTAAGCAGTACTCAGTAAGTGTACTCAGGCAAGATAATACTCAAGGCTTTTTCTCCTCCAATTGCAAGTGAAATTTAAATAATACCAAAGAACAATAAAATAGGCCCATGCATTTGAATTTGGTCCCGATGACGTATTAGAGAGGAAAATATAGTTGCCAACTCTCTTAACAATCAATTATAATTTGATTTGATTTCTCTGTAACAAAAACCTCAATCCAACTCTATGTACAAATTATCTATACTTAGTCTGTTGATTTTTAATGTGGGGAACAATAAAAGTTACAGAACAAAGTAATGTGATGTATAAAAAGATAGCCCTGTTTTGTAATTGAAGCACTACTGCATATGAGACTCTTCCAGTATACAATTGATCTATAATGTCAAGGTGTATCAATATAGAAAAACATTCTAGTATGCATAAAAAACATGTTGTATGGACAGAAGAGTCTGTATCACAATTAGGAACATACGACTTGTCCAAGGGAACGCATCCGAAGACCTCTAGTGTGCATGAAATCTGTTAATGTCCGACCATCCACTGGTGAGAGTTCCAAAGATCCAAAATCTGCAACCTGTATTACACATGATGAAGATTACATGGAGTAGTGATGATAGTTCCATTCAGATTTATATGAAGGGAAGATTTTCTTATTACCAGTTTTGGCAGAGCGACTTCATTATAATACTTTTGGGATAACTCAAGTAGTTCGTGAAGCGACTGTCAAGATAAAAAAAGTCAGAAACCTGATTCAACATTGAAATTATACATATACGCGAACCATAAATTTATTACGCTACCTTTGCATGAAGTCCAGTCTCCGACTCTCTTAATCGAGTAAAAGCAGCATCGGGCAACAATGCCTTTAGCATATGCTCATTTTCACTTGCACCAGTATCAAGCTGAGATTCTGTCACATTTGTGGGTTTTTCAGCCTCTTCCTTCGCTTTATCTGCAGCAGACCTAGAGTTTTCGGTTTGTAGTTCAGTCGCACTTCCATCTGAATTCTTCTTTTTATTTTTAAGGGATTTAAGAGGTGTTCCTAGCCCCTCAACCTTCATTTCATTTTTGGCCTTCTCATTGGATGGTTTTTTCTCTTTTTCTGTTTTCTTCTGATCTTGTAGATGTTGTATCCAGCAGGCACCAAGTTCCCATCTTACAAAAGCATCATTATCAGTTTCTTCTTCCTGGAGCTTTGCAAGACTATCTTCCAACAATCTCTCGACAAAAGCTTGGGAAGAATCAAGTTCTTCACACTCTAATGTTCGAGAATGCAATGTTAGTTTATTTTGATCAGCAGTCGTGGTTTCATGAAGAAGTAGCCTTAAACTGCAATATACAAGGTCAAAGTAAGAAAATTGAATGAAGATTTAAAAGCAAGAGATGTTGAAGTACATGTACCATAAGATATTAACTAAACCACAGTAGAAGGATGTAAGCGTAGTTAGATGAGGAACTTCAAGTTTTGGGGGGTGGGGATGGAGGCCAAAGTGCAAGTTGTAGAATAAGAAAGAAGTAATGCATCGCATGCCATAATAATTAATGTGTTATTAAGCATAATTATCAGAGGGAATTTGGTATAGGAACCTGTTGATATTGAGGGCATTAGCACCACCATCGGACTGATCAAGTAGCTCTTGGCTTTGCAATGGAGGATTTATGCTGTTATTGTCAATCCCTTGAACTTTCACGCTTGCAATATAACCACAATACCTTACATTCACAATACCAAGGGTGGCAATATCCTGTGCCAACATGTAAAAAATTTCGTCAAAAAAAAAAAAATCTGTCAAACCATAAGCAAGATAATATTGGATAACAGCAATTTTACTCATGTCCTTGAATTACTTACATGAGCAGCAGTATTTTCATCAGCTGTGATCCCCTTGAGCAGGTTTCTTTCACCTAGTTTTTTGGTATCTAGTCCAATAGCTTGTTGTCCATCGATCTTAGTATCAATTTTGTAGCTAGCAATAGAAGCATCTTTCATGACAGCTATACTCAAGTCCCCGACTTTCTCTGAATATATAATTTGACCATTCAAAGCAGAATGATATAACTCCGCAGTTTGCATTACATGTTTCACAGCCGCAATGGCTCTGAAAATGGCAACATCTACAAATAAACTGTGAAGAAGAAAAGCTTTCCTATCTCTAATTTGCCTCTCCTCAGCTGTTTTGCATGGCATAGATGCAAGAAACAAAAGTTCATTTGCATAAGGTAGCAGATCACTTTTGCCATCTCTGCCTAGACCACCTCCATTTCCTCCCCATTTTTCATCTTCTGTGGGCAGAGGAGGAAATAAAGATGGTGACTGTGCGGCCACAGGTGGGATAAGCCATGTGTTGGCTCTGAAGCCAAAAGGGAGGTTCCCAAACTGCAGCAAGAAAATGTAAAGGGTTAGAAATCTAGTGTAAAATAAGGATATGCTGCTACATCATGTAAGACGAAAAAGTTTTTTTCAGAAAAGGCTAGTGAGCAAGTAGAATCCAGAGTAGTCTGGTTCTACCTTATTCCTCTCTGAGAATGCTTTCATGAGTTCATCATAAGCCTGAAATGGAAAGATCAAGGTTTGTCAGATCTCAGTTTAAAAGAATGAACTAGAACTCTACGGCTTAATATATGAAGCACAGCTCAAGTCAAACTTGACTCTACTTCGCTAGGTAAAGGGAATTGAAAGCTTAGAATCCATTTTTTGATGGAAATTTGAAGTTAATAGGAGATAGTGCACTGAAAACCTTTCTTTCCTTATTTACGTTTCAATGGACATAGACTAACAACCACAACATCAGTATGGAACAATTTATTCAAGAATTCCAGCCATCAAGTTTTAAGAGCTAACATTGTCAAAGGCTCTACTGAGTTGTCTCAACAGGTCAACCAGATTGTGACAAAGACTTTGCTGCTTTCCAGTGACGTAAAAACCTTTTCTGGAAGCTTCTATGAAAACCAATTTACCATTGCACAATTTTACCTGCAAAGAACCATTGCACACATTTAGTTTTTATCAGTAGGATTTCATTAAGTAAATTCTTAGCTGGTCTTACTTCAAGAGTGAAAAGATGATCAGCCCCACAAACTCCATCATCGGTTTTCTTTGTTGCTCTCCTTATAACTGACATAACATCACCACATATATATTACATGAGTGTACACCTCAAGTACAAGTTAAAAACTCTTAGGAAAAGGAAAATAGAAGAAAAGGCCAGAGGGAAAACAAGTTATATCAGGTTAATGATTTCCATGGCATACTCAATAAAAATTCCACTGCCTAATTTTGCCCCTCTAGAGATCAACCTCCAGTGAATGCATCATCAGATAATGCATTACGCTTACTTTAAGACAATACCAAGAACATACAGTTATACTGCCTTTGTTACATCACCATTTCACATTTAATTTGAAGTTTTCTTGAGCCCCATACCAATCTAGAAAAGCCGCAAGGCATAATATACTGACAATTACAAGTGCAAGATTAGTTGAGCTGGTTTTGCAAGCTTCATAATCTCTACTTATTACTGTATAATAAATCATATATATTTTTTATTTATTTACATGTACGTACACACACGGCAAGAATTCATTAAAGTTTCCTGAACCTCTCGGAATATAATAAATAATATTATAACTCATAGTTTCATATCTTGATTTTTTAACATATTTTCAATTAGTTTATGTATTTTATTCATAAACTCGACGTTAAATAAGGCTCGGTTATCACATAGCTACAGAAATTCTGCTTCAGCGAAAGTTTGAGCTTCCTTGCTTCAGTTTAAAAGTGCATGCTCCGCCGGAGTCAGCTTAAAACTCTTAAGACGAGACCTTCAACACTACCATGATGAGCTTTTTACTGGGAAACAAAACTAGCTACCAAATTTCAATTCCAGCAGCAGTGAAGAGGAGGAAGAGATTACATTGAAGAGGAGGCGTGAGATGAGAGAGAGAAAAGAACTCGTAGAAGCTCCCCAACTTCGGAGAAGTGTTATTCAATTCTCCTTCTCCGTCAACCGCTGCAGAAGATTCATCCTTTGCCTGAGAATGCGCCGCCGGTGATGGCGGTGGCGAGGAACTCTCTTTGTTACTCCTTACGCGAGGAGACTTGCTCGACTTCTTAGAGGTCTTGGTATCCTGCTCACCCCGTGCATCCTTGACCACGTCTCCTCCCTTAGAGGTGGCGGAGGAGACCGAGGAAGAGGTATCCTTGTTTCCCGACGGCCCAAATGACGTCGTGCAGGAGACGATATCCAGCAGCCTTCTAACGTGCGCCGGGGCGCTCTCTTCATCGTAGTCCTCTGCATCGTAATAAATTAAATTTGTGAGGGCAAAAAAGAGAATAGAACCTTTTAGTTGACACGGCATCGTATGACCTCTTTTCTATTTTTTTATCATTTTACCTTCCACGAGCGTGAGGGTGCAGGGTTTCAGTGCGGACACATCCACCATATCTTTTAATCGTGGGCCCCTAACCTGTCCAGTTGACAAAGGGTAAAATGGGTAACTCAAAAATTGCTTTGAAAGATAGCAACAACTTTCGGATTTCGTCATAAAATGTTTTCAAAAAATTTCCAATGTTATATTTCGATACAATTATTTAATTTTTGAAAATTAATTGAAGAAAATAAAAACATCCAAAACCACTCACCTCATGAGATAAGGAGAAATTCGTAACGTTACACGTTATTACATTAACTGACAACAACCGACGAACATCAATAATTCTGTCCGTAGATATTCCCTATTCCAAACATAAAAATAAATAAAATTAAAAAAAAATAATTATTATCTTTACAAACAAAATTAGGAGAGAAAAATCATTTTCACGATTACTTGCCACAATCATCGTCTTTCATAAAAAATCAAAATTCAATATTTTTAATATTTAAATTACGATTGTCTTTGTCATAGTTACAGTCTATTTAAGCAACCTTTCGAGATCGTTAAAAATGCATTTTACACGTACCCATGAAAAAAAGTGCCCATGTAATGCTTTTTAATCTTTTCTAGTACATATGAATATTGAATTTCCAATATATCTCTATCAAAGAAATTGGAGGGGACAAAAACACCTGTATTTTGGATTGGCTCTCCATGCACATCTTCATGCAATTTGTACAATGTATTGTTCACATAATCTCCTATTCTCATATAGATAATGCTAAAAACATTATTTCCTTTTCCTTCTTTTTTTTTTTTTTTATTTAATTTTTTAGGAGTTCTAATTTGGCATACTACAAACCTTCAAAATAGCATGAGTCTCATCCGGAAGGTTTACTTTAATATCCATCACAACCGGAAGAACTGCAAAGTAGAAAAATAATTCAATTTAGTTAACTTATAAGAAAACTAATTAAATATAAGCTTCAATAAATAAATAAATAATACCCTTCTCTTCTCTCTTCTTCTTGTCACCCTTGGTCTTGCCACGACCACCATTCTTCGGTGCCATTTTTCAAATTCAAGCTCGACTAATTAATCTGAAACATAAAAAAAAATTCTGAATATAACTAAATTACACAATATATATGAAGTTTCTTCAATACGATTACAAACAAAAAAATGAAAAAAAAAAAAAAACTAAAATAAATTAAGTTTCAAGTGAGCTTCATTGCTGTAAACTTGTATAACAAAAATCGAATAGATTAATTTAATCCACCAAAAATATATATAAACATTACAGCAATAAAACCAGATAACACCATAAATGAATTCTCTGTTTGAAGCATCATATTACCCAATCCAAGTATGAAAACAACAACAAAACTTACTGCAAAAGCATAAACATATACCACAGTAAAAGAAAAAATTACCAGAAAACTAAGATTTATGACGAAGAATTCAGCAACTGACAGAGACGACTCTTTAATGCAGCATTCAATATCCAACAAAGTAGGAGAAAAAGAGCAGCTCAGCTAACCAATACTATCAGTTTGTACTTTGTAACAGAGATTTTTCAGAGGTTTATCGGAGGTTTTAAAGAGGAAAAAAAGGCCACCATTAAAGAGTTCGAATTGAAGCTTTTTTTCTCGAGATAGAAACCAGAGAGAGGGAAAGAGAGAATGGAAGACGAAGAAGGAAAAGAGAGAGAGAGATATAGAGTGAGATAGAGGGGGTGATAAGGAAGGAAGGGTTGAGATTTAACAGTCAGAAAATATAATGGCATTTTATGGCAGTTTCTGGTCTAGGCAATTATTATTATTTGTTTTTTTTTCTATGGATTTTTTTTTTCTTTTACCTAAATATTTTTGTTGCGCAATACAAGTTTTTGTTAAAAAAATCAAGAAAATGTTGGTTATGTGTCCCCAAAATAAATATATTCTTATTTTTTCTTTAAAATATATATTTTTTAATATATATTATATGTATATCATATATATTTTTTTATTATTTTAATATTAAAAAAATCACTAAATTCTATTTTCAATTCAAAAACTCAATACAAAAATATTGATTTAACTGTTAAAGTAAAAATATTTCTCTCAAAATATAAATAAACATATCAAAATACAACTTTCATATTCTCTAATAATTCATTTTCTCAGCACACATAATAAAATCACACCCAAAAAAATAATAATAATAACCAAACAACCCTTTTTTTGTGTGTGTGTATAAGAAAATATATTATATTTAAATAAGTAAAAATAGAGTTTTTTCTGACATTTTACCGTGGAGGGAGCAGATAACCGTTTAACAGATTGCAGGGGCAGCCTAAAGGGACCACTAAATTTTTTTCAAATAGGGCAGCACCACTTGTTGAAAGTGTGCGTGTGTTTTTGAATTATGAAATTTTAATTATGTTAGAAAATATATCAATTATCCAAAAATTAAAAAAAAAAGGGGGAATATTGAATATTGTATACTTATACTAGATAAATATATGATGGAAAAATAATGTTTGAAAATTCAATATTCAATACATGTTATATATAATAGATTATATTGAAATAATACACCATTATGAAAGTTATAATAGATTATATTGAAATAATACACCATTATGAAAGTTTGTTTACTTTTTACTATTATACTTAATAGCTTAATTTTTCACTATAATGGATAAGTATAAAGACTTAAAATAAAATTATTTTCATAACCAAACAAACCCGAACAAAATCGATTAAATTGGTTTTTTTGGTTTAAAATTTGAAAAATCGAACGATTTGGTTCGGTTTTAGGTTGGCAAAATTAAAACCAAATCGAATCAAATCAAACCGATAGTATATTACTAAAATTTCTATTTTTATATGCTTTGCCAATCATTGGCTGAATGTTTAGTTTATATTGCTTTTATGGATATTTCAAATTGCTTGGCATTTGCGATCTTTGTCATTTGTGTTTATTTTAATTTGCATTTTGAAAAGTTTTAAGGGAAGTAAGTATTTTCTCATTTAATTCAGCACAAACATTATAAACTTGTAACTTTCTTTTGGTTTCTAATATATATTGTGAACCTTTATCCAAAAAAAAAAAGTTTTTGCAAGTTAATTTATATGAGAAATATAATAGGTTTTGTTTCATCTATACTTGAAAATTGAAATTTTCAAAAATAAAAAAACGAACAAAATCGAACCAAACCAATAAAATTCGGTTTGATTTGGTTCGATTCTTCATATTGAACAAAACTGAATGGTTGGTATTACATTATAACTGATTGGTTTGATTCGATCAAATTTTTTTCAAAAACCGAACCAAACCAAACTATGAATATTATTTCTTACTTGTAAAAGTAGATTAAGAATGCTAGAATTAGTAAACAGAAAAAATTCAGTATTTAAATTTTATGGGCTTTTTTTATATTCATTCGTATTTACGATATGTCGTGTATGTATGTGTTAATTGTTAAGAAATACATTCCAAATGTAATTAGTTCTATTTAGAAATGTAGGTTAAATAGTATGTTGGCAGGATTACGGTGTAAAATGCCTAGTGGTTTATAGCTCAAGTGACATTAATCTCCCATATTATGTGGGAGGTCTTGTGTGTTGACCCGAATGGGCGTCGTTTCTCCCAAAAAAAAAAAAAAAGATTACGGTATAAAATGTACGTAATGGTGAAAGACATAATTATTTTTTTAATGCAGGAAATCTTTTTAAATATTTAAATAAAAAAATATATTTTTAAAGTCCAAAACTTAAAACAAAATCATTGTTGTTTTATATAACAAAAATTAGGAAAAAAAATATTTTGAAAGACGTCGGACAATATTGACAATGTCTTTTGAAAAAAATTAACAAATACGTGTTAAAAGGGAATTAATAGATGAATAAAACTACGAAAGCACATTTATTTTTATTAAATCTATGTTAGATCGATATTCCCTTCATTGTTTTTATTTCAAAATCTGAATTAAAATAACATATTTTAAATAATTTTTTTTCAATAAAATTTAAAATGTGACATTGGTTAAGTCAAATATTTGTTATAAAATTTTATAATTTTTCACAATTAGTGATGTGAAGCTATCAAGTTGCCTAATACTTCTACATTTGTGGAATTTGTTGAGTTAGATAACCCACCATCATATATATTTTTTTTTCTGAAAATGATGCCTTATGGATATAGTACAATTTGAACCACCCATTTTTTTTTCTTTTTTTCTATTTTCTTTTTTTTATTTTCCATATTTCAAAAATAGTCAGTTATCAAAAATTGACTAAATGACGAATATAAACTCTAAAAGACAAAATTCTATCTAGTGGAATCGACTCGAATTTTCCCACCAAATTGTCCCCTTTTAATGTATCCTTGCACGCATCTACTTTTAATATTTTGAAAATTTCATTTTTCAAAATTTATTAATTAATACGAATATTTGATTTATATATATATGCGTGTGTGTATGTATAACACTATGTTCGGATTTAATGTCGGCTTCGGATCTGATTTAAATCAAATCGCTTAGAGCCTGTTTGGTTTTATTTTTTATTTTCATCATTTTTAAAATTTTAAAATTTTAAAAAGTAATTAGTGAAAATGAGTTGAAAATAAAATTATATTTGAATATGTTGTAGGAAAAATAATGATTATGTCGGGTTTAATAAGCCATGTCGGGTAAAGAGAGATGGTAATAATGAAATAGAGAGAAGATATATAAATTATTGAGGACATTGTTTAAAGAACCACACCGGACCGGCCAACGAACCGGTCCGATTTTCTCAAAAAATTCAAAAATTCAAAAAAAGGCCCTAAAACCGTTCAGACTGGCCGGTTGGATAGGTGAACTAGTGAACCGCTCACGGTTCAATTGAACCGGACCGATTTTTTCATTTAATTTTTAATGAAATTAATTTTTTTTAACTTTTTTGTTTAAGTACAAAGTTTGAAGGCTAAGATATACCTTACAAGCTATCTAAAAGTAAAAAAAAACCTTGATTTAGAGTTTAGACTTTAGAATTAACTGACACACTCTCAACTTTAAACTTTAGACTTGAGATATTTAAATTGTTGTAATTATTTATAATATGAATTGTGAAATTTGGATTGTGATGTTAGACAATATCATTTAAACTCTTTATGTTTTATATTTTGACATTTTATTAATTTTTAAGTAATATATATAATATAAATATATATTTTGTAATTATGACGTCATAGTTCAATTACGGTCTGACAAACGGTTGAACAAGTGAACCGTGAACCAATAAGTTTTCCGGTTCAATGAATGATTCAATTTTTCGAACACTGATTGGGGAATGTGTAGTGAAAATGAAAATAAAAATAATATCGAGTAAAAATGTATAAAAAATTATGTATTTTAGTTTTCAAATATTAAAAAATTTAAAAATGAAACCAAACAGGTCCTAATTTCACGCATTCTCCATTTATTTCACATTATGAAATTATAACTTAATATAATCAATCAACTATTTTAAATTGATTGAAGATCTTAAAATTCAAATAAGGTTGAGATTAAATTTTAATCTATTAACAACCCTAGATTTTATAATATGATTATTGGAAAATAATATATATATATATATGTATGTATGTAAATAGAACATGACCAAGATTTCGATAATCAGAATTAAAATTATGCGTAAATATAAAGACACTTCATAGAGTACTTTCAAATTTTACGAAAAGTACAATTAATCATTAAATATGATGCTTCAGGGGAAAAACTAAAATTAGGGGAAGTAGAGCAGTATTTTAGAATATCTAGAAAAAAAATAAATTACTTTCTTCTGAATAAAATGCCTAAAAAAATTCAAATTAGTGCATTATTCATTATAATGTCACATATATGTATCCTGTTTAATATAAACTAGCAATATTAGCGCATTCTATGTATGTGCTAAATTTTTTACATTATCTAGTAAATAAAATAATAGTTATTTTATTATAAATTATAATATTTTTTTTAAAAAAAATGTATTTGATATTTGTCTAAATTTTTATATAAATAATGACAAAAAATTATGATAACATGATAATTATGAGTATAGAATTTATAAATTGTAAATAATAGTTATTATATAAGTTACAGTTATGTGAATTAAAAGGGAAGCGAGGCACTTTAAGTACATCATATGAAAATATACTAAAAAGGGGGTAGCACTTTATTAATAATATAAATATAAACTATAAATTTGCTAAAAAAATATTATTAAAATTCAAATTTTGATTTTTAATGGATTGAATTAAGTTTAACACCATATGACGTGGGTTTGGTTTTGATTACAAATATTAAAGCTAAATCTAATTTTTAAGACATTTTAATTAGTTAAAAATTCTTAATTTCATACCAAATTGATATTAAATTCAACCCAATTAATGTTACAATATTTTTATAAGTACTCTTTAATAACCCAATTAGTGTTTGACCTACATACTAATTTTAAGTTCCATGTCACATCCAACATTGAACCTATATTTTTTTTAAATTATTATCCACAAAGATTTTCATGCACTTAAATTAGAATTATTGTTATTGTTAGTTATTCTTACAAGATGATAAGACATGTTTCAATCCTCCATTAGTTTTTTTTTTTTTAAAGCTTGATTTTTTGATGTAACTTTAATGTTTATTATGAGTTATTTAACTTATTTTCTTCTTTCTTTTAAATAAATAAATGATAGAGAACATAAAATAATCGTATCTTTTTTTTAGTATGATCACATCAATTTTTTTAATTAAAATAAAATCTTCATTGTAATAACACATTTTTATAGGGATAAATATGTTTTAATTGATCATGCTCCAGCGATCAACGAGGACAGCGCATTTAACAACCAATTGGATAATAATATGAGAATAAAATTTATTTTCGAATCTTGAAACCCAACGAAAAGTGAGAATATCCTCAAGTTATCAATAACGCTCGTCTTATATAAAAAATATAGATTACTACTCAAAAAGAATATTTAGATAATAAATACTTTTTTCTTGTGGACCCTTTCGACTTTTTTTTTTTTTTTCCTTAAATGAGATGAAAAGGAAGGAAACAGTAGTGGCGGCCTTATCTCATCTCGCTACACTATATCTGAACTTTCGTGTTCAGCCGTGAATATATCAAATACATTAATAACTTGTGCAAGTACGGATCTCGTCAGCGTAACACGACCAGTGTAGCCCTATTGACTTGTGTAACTCTTAATCACAATTACCTCACATAATCCCACTATCAAAACATTATTAAAAGGCACAAAAGCATTGGAAGAAGTCAGCTAATGACCACTAATCCTTTGTATTAAAAACTATTTTGATAACCTCTTAAGCACATGAGTGGGGCGGTAGTAGCAATTGTATTATTTTGTTTTTATCCTTAAACTTAGGACATTGGTCTAAATAATTAACATTAATTTTATCATAAACCACAATTATCTTAGTGTTGTTCCACATGCCACATGATTATTTCCCAATTCATTGAGGAAAAAGGTGTACTATGGTCCTAAATTGAAGGCCATGATTGGCCAATATGAACCAACGGGATTAGAGCTTTAAGTAATAAAGTTTATGAGGATTATTGTTGGTTAAAAGGTTTAATAAGGTGTACGACTCTTAATTAAACAAATAAGTACAAATTTATATGAGGGTGGAATCGAACCAATAGTATAATTTTTTTAATTTTAAATTTTTAGAAAAATATTATACGACCTCCAACCACTTAGTGTGTGCCATAATACAAAAATATTAGCTTTATTTATAATGTCTTATTCAAAATCCAACTCAAATTGAAAATAAAAATTTGCTACTCAAGAATTTTGAATATGGTAATTTATTAAAATATGTCAACTAACTAAAATATCATGAAAAAAAAAAGCCTAAAATATCATGACTCATCTCAAAAAAAAAAAAGGTTGGGTTGGGGGGGGGGGGGGAGGGGCCTCTAAAATATCATGACATTTGAATACATTTTAGGAACCCATCCACATATACATAAAGAATGTACTATAATTATAAAATTTCAAATTTTAAAACTTTAACATTGAGTGTTTAATATTGATTATAAGTTTATTGATTTTTCAAATTATCTAAATATATCATTTAATTAATTTTGATGACTTTTTATATTCTTTGAACTATCTACATACTCATACACATACTAATAAATAATAAATAAAGACTAATAAAATATAGGATAAAATGAATGACAAGACTAAATAATTTAACAAGTATCATGAATGCTTTATATATTATTTAAATAATGTAATAATCAATTCTACTAATTTATATGTACTTTGATGGACTACTATCTATAAATATACCCATTGAATTTATTCAAGCAAATGTCATTTGTACACACAATTGAATAACTTTATTGAACTTTATTTCATCGCCCATGATAATAGTTAAGTTTATTTATGATACTTAAGTAAACTGAAATTTCATATCTAAATAGCTTTTTTTATTGCTAATTATCCATCAATTTAATTTTTGTATAATTATTAGAATTACATATTGCTTATTTCTATATTTACATTTTAAATGTCAGACAATATCGTATTTACAAAATATGGAATCCGAATTCGATTCGAATTTTTGGATTTTTATTCGATTAAAATGTCCGATGGATCAGATCCGATTATAAATATCTATAATCCAAAATAAGTGGATCGGATATGGAATTATACAATCCGATCCGATAAAGATATGAATCCGAATTTTATTAAATTGATAATTATATAGTAAAAATTATATTAATGAAGGCTTTTGATTGGAATGCAATATATGTGATATTATCATTGATAATGCCCTGATTTTTTTATTTCTTTGAAGCAATTAATTTAATAAAGTAATTATCTATATACGTATGTTTCATATTATAGCATAAATACACAATTTATAATGGCTTATGCACTGTAAAATATACATTACCGAATTATCAATTTGATACAACCCCCATGGATTAGGTCTTAAATCTTTACCTTTTGCAATGATATGATAAAAAGTTATGAAAAAAAATCTAAATTTGAGCTCTCTTAACTTTGTAAATATTATATTTGGATTAAAAGATAATTTTGAAATTTCTATAACATGTCTTATAAGATGGTTCTTTCTAATAATATAAAATTTTAAAGAACGAAAATTTTTTTTGACTTTCTTATCGGATCGAACTTTCTTATTAGGTTTCAGATTTTTATCGGATCCGGACATAGAATTGGCATGCATAAATCCTATAGGACTTGGATTCGGATTCGGTTATATATACATGTTATCGGATTCAGATTCGGATTATCTTGATTTGATCCAAATTCGACCCGTTGACAGCCCTAATCCAATCCGATGATGCTAGCTGCTTTGAGCTTCCGACTAAACTGGGCCGGTCCAATTAAACCCTCCGAGTTGGGCATTACGACCCAATTTTAACTAATTTCCCCAAGTCAGGTTAGGTCAAGTAAGCCCAATAACACGCATGGGTCATAAATCAGCCCGACCCAATAGCTTAACATTTTCTAGTGAGACAAATTTGATTCAATATATCAAAGCCCAATATTTACAATTATATCGACGCGAAGTTAAATAAATTTAAAATAATTTATTTATCAAAGCTTTTAGACTCGAAAATCAATATATTAATTGACACTTATCTAACTTTTTCTATTTTTTTTTAAATAAGAATTATCCTTCTAAAGCCCTCAAAAAAGTGATTGGATTCAAATCCCATCGAATATTTCTCCACTAAATATTCATGATTGGATTCGAAATTCATCGTATATTTCTTTAGTGCTTAGGGTTCGTTTGGTTTCATTTTCACATTTTATATTATTTGAAAATTAAAACACATTACTTTTTATATATTTTTACTCAACATCATTTTCATTTTCATTTTCAAAACACGTTCCTTAATAACCTATATATCTTATCCAAATAATATATATATATCTTGTCTCTCTATTTTATTATTACTATTTCTCTTCACCTACAACTTACCAAATCCAACATAATTATTACTTTTTTAATAACTTATTCAAATATAAACTCATTTTCAGTAACTACTTTTTCAAATTTTAGAAATGATAAAAAATGAAAATAAAACCAAACGGGTCCTTAGTTTTACTTCTATTTATGATATTGTCCAAAATTAATGAAATATCATTGGACATAGACCAAGACTAAGACATCTAGCCATCTAGGCAGACACAGTGGCCAACAAAAGCATACTAAAGTCTTGTGCTAGAGTTTACATCCAAGACTAAGAGGAGCACACTATAAGTGGAATTTTTGCAGTCATCAAATGTTATTTTTATTCTTGTTCAATAATTATCACCTTTTCTTAAATATATGAAATTCTTTTACATTTGACTAATGTTTACTAGGATACGAAGATGATATAATAAATAAATTTGAAATGTTTGAAGTATCCTAAAAAAGAGATAAAAAATGTTCAAATATTTCAAGATTTGTATTTTTTATTTGGATCGACACCGAGGTATTTTGAAATATGAATCGTCTGATTAAAACATGATAATATTCTAAGATTCCATATAAGATGGTCTGTACAAGTCCATCTCATAGACATAGTATAAATAAGTCAACCAAATGATATAAAAAATATGTTGATTATCGCCTACCTGCTACTTTTCTTTTAGTAGTATTCATTCCCTCTATCCATATTGATTTAGATATCATAGGATTTTCTATAGAGTCTTACCTCCCAACCCAAACCTATCAATAATCCCGAATAGAATGTAGAACTTGTGTCCAAATTATAAACACAGCCCGAAAAAACTATTAACTGAAAACAATTTTTTATTCTCATTCAACTTTTAGTAAATATGTAAAATTAAATAATGAATATTTGTATGAACCTAATTCAAAGAGTTATTTGGGGATAGAAGCACCAAACCCATACCCCAAAAGTCCTAAATTCCCTTTTTTTTTCCTCAAGAAAAAGTTATTGTTTTCTTACCAAATTTCCTCAGCACAAAGTTTGTGTGTGTGTGTGTGTGTGTATAGCAATCATTTGTGTGAATTAAGGTTGTGTTGTAAGAAAAATTACACAAGTAAATTGCAAAAATAGAATCGTAAATAAAACGATTTTGTAAAAGAGGACTAAAATTAAAGCCGTGGCAAAATTAAAACTATGACTATAAAAAAATAAAATATAAAAAAGGATAAGGCTAGATGGAAAGCACAATCTGTGCTGGAATATGCTTGCGTGGCGCTCAGCTGGCATAACTTCATGCCTTGTCATATGCCATGTGTATTTTGATAAAAAAAAAATTGCAGAAATAGGACAATAAATAAGGTCATTTTGCAAAAGAGGATCGAAATTAAAGAGTAGCAAAAAAGAGAACCAGATTTAATAAGCAGCAAAAAAGATAATACATAAAACTAAACTAAGGAGTAATATCGTCAATTTTCACTTGATGCAAGCTCGTCAATTTATTCGATTTTGCATCATTAGTAATTTTTGGATAAAATGATTGAATTCTACAGCATTCTAGGTTCGTAAGTTTTCATTTGATTTGGTATCAGTAGTCATTTCTTATGAATTGGGAAAATTTCATAGCATTTAGATGTCATTAATTTTTGTCCGACTTTTTGCTACTCAATATTTTTGTATTATGTGGTTATCTTTTTTGCTGCTCCTTAATGTCCTACTTCTTAAGATTGATTATCTTTTTTGCTGCTCCTTAATTATGGCCCTTTTTCACGAAATGGCCTTACTTAATGGTCATATTTTGCAATTTTTTCTTTGTTAAAGTATACGTGACATATGATGAGGCACAAACCTATGCCAGCCAAGCGCCACGCAAGCATATTTGAGCGTTGACTATACTTTCTGGGGACCTAATTGTACTTTCCGGCGAGCTTTGTCCTTTTTTTTTAATTTTTTTTATAGTTATAGTCCTAATTTTGCTACGACCTTTTTTTGGTCCTCATTTACAAAATGACTTTATCTACGGTTCTATTTTTGCAATTTATCCAAAACTATACACTTATAAGCTTCCACTCATCATCCAATTTTAACCTCAAGTATATATATATATATCTTCTCTCTCTTTGTCAAATTAATATCATTAGAAATGCATGCATGGAATTGGGATTAGGGATGCAAACGAGCCGAACCGAGCCGATACCATTTTTTTAGACTCGAGCTTGACAAGCTAAAGAAATTGAGGCTCGAGCTCGGCTCGGCTCGGCTCGGTTCATTAGACTCAATCTCATAATCAAGCTATAGGCTCAAGTTCGGCTCGGACTCAAGCTTGAAAAGTTAAATTATGTTATAAAAAATTTTAAAATTAATATATTTTTTATTTTATTATATTTAAAATTAGCTATAGGCTCGAGTTCAGCTCGGGTTCGAGCTCGAAAATTAAATTATTTTATAATTTTTTTAAAAATTAATATATAAATATTTTTTTTAAATAAAAAATATAGGCTTGTGAGCTTGCGAATAAGAATTATTTGGCTCAAAACTTACACGAGCTCAGCTCGAGCTCGAATTAATACTTTTCGAACTAGTTCGTCAGGCTCGTGAGCTGGCTTGATTCGTTTGCATCCCTACTCTAACTAGATTTCTAACCTATCTAGCAGCCATGGCACTATGTTTGCATCATACTGCTAATTTAATGCTTTATCCATTTCTTGTGGAATTCTTGTTTCACCAATGCTGATTATGAACTTTGCATTATTTATGTTTATTCAAAATATCGATTATGAACTAATCCTTCAATCATTACTAATGTTATCCATAATTCTATAAATATATAATTTGCTTTTTTAACCAAATCTAATCTATAAGATGTACATAAAATCGCTCAACTTAATTTATTGAGTTGATCATTTCGAAAACCATTTATTTAAATATTTTTTTTACTTGATGGCATATTTATAATGTAATTATAATTCAATATTTCACTAATCCACATATATTAAATTGGATTGAATTAGCCAACTTCTGGATTTCTTCTTCTTGCAGTGAAGAAGACATGCTGAAGAGTACAATTATATTAGTTTGTATCTTTAATGTAATAATATAATTATTAAATCATTAAATATAGGTTAATTTTAGAACAAATTTGTGCTACCCACTTATATATTAGTCAAATGAATTTAAAATTATCAAATGTGCATATGTACTCTGATTGATTATTCTCAACTATACTTAGACGGCTCCCAAATAAATAGAATATTATGTTGGCTAGTTTTGGTTGTTGCACTACTACTTTAATAGCACTAATAACATTATTTAAATGTGTTAAAATACTGTTGGGTTTTTAGTTGTATAAATCACATTACAAAGTAGAAGCTTTCCCAAGATATGTGTGTGATAAATATGATATAAATATTCATCTTGAACTCAAATTATATATTTACTAAAATTGCATTTTGCATCTACTAAATTTCATGTAAAATTTGTTGCTTCCATTGTATGTGAACTTTGTTCTATCACTAATTTTTAATCTATAATAATAGTTCTCTCGTTATTGATTATTTTAATTGATGGTTTTATTTCTTTAATAAAAGATGGCGACTAGAGGGTGAGGACGAGGATGTGTTAAAATATGGATATAGGGGCAACCAATGTTATGAGAGAGCTAGTGGAAAGCTCAATTACTTCACAATTTATAGAGTCCAATGAGAAACTTAATGAATTATCAAAAGCAATGGACGACATACGTGCTGCTGCTGCCAAGATGCAAGAAGAATTTGTAAGAAGAGAATAAGAGGGTAAGAAAATGTTTGCACAAGTTATGGAGGAGGCTCGAAAGCATGAAGAAGAGGCTAGGAAGAGAGAGATGGGCTACAAGAGATGGTTTGTACATTGCCGGTGGGGTACACAAACCATCAATATGCCGGTGGATTTGGACCCCGAGGACAGTAGGGTTTTGGCAGGAAGCATTGATGCTTTTATTTTTACTAATTGGATAATTAATTAACTTTGATGATTAATCATTTGACTAATTTCTTGGATTGTTAGATGATTAATTAGTTACTTTACAGGGAAAATTATAATTTTGGTCATTGAACATGTCACTTATTCGCTTTTCGTCCCTAAATAATCTCGAGTTACACTTTTGGTCCTCAAACTATTATTTTTTTAACAATTTTCGTCCTTATCGTTACTTCAGGCGTCAAAACTAACGAAAATTGATCACGTGCATGGCACGTGAATGAGAAAATTATAATTTTGGTCCTTGACCATAGTTACTTATTCGCTTTTTGTCCCTAAATAATTTCGAGTTACATTTTTGGTCCTCAAACTGTCATTTTTTTTAACGAATTCCGTCCTTGCCATTACTTGTGCCATTAAAGCTAACAGAAAATTGGCCACGTGACACACATTTCTTCCCAAGCTTGGAATTTTGATCTTTGATCCTCCATTTCTACCAGAGAGACAAGTTTTCAACACACATAGTCTCTCTCTTATCCATCTTTATTGTCTGCTTGAGTAAACGTCATTTATGTACCTATTTGTAAGAGCAGGTTTTCAGCTCATAGCCTTCTCTCTATCACTCTGTTTTTTAATTATCATTGAATTAATCTTTTTCTACAATAACTTACTAGTTAGTCTTGATATTTCAAGTTTTTCAGTCTCCAGACAGTTGTTGGCATGTTATAACAAGGTATCAGAAGATGGAAAAGATGCAAACAAGTGAAGTTGAAATAACCCTAAGAAATATGTTGTTTTCCCTACAAGAGTGGTCATGTGCGTGTCACATGGCCACTTTCTGTTAGCTTTAACGGCACAAGTAACGGCAAGGATGGAATTCGTTTAAAAAATGGCAGTTTGAGGACCAAAAATGTAACTCAAAATTATTTAGGGACAAAAGGCGAATAAGTGACTATGTTCAAGGACCAAAATTATAATTTTCCAAATTTCCGTTAATTTTGACGTCTGAAGTAACAACAAGGACGAAAATTGTTAAAAAAATGACAGTTTGAGGACCAAAAGTGCAACTTAAGATTGTTTAGGGACCAAAAGTGAATAAGTGGTTATGTTTGAGGACTAAAATTATAATTTTCCCTTACTTTACATTATGGTGGATGGTCGAAATAACTTGTTTTGGTGAATTGTATTTAGTTTTTAATGAGTCATATTATTTGTGGATGATTGGGTGATTAGTTTGGAATTTGATATTTTTTAATAGTATAGAAAATTCATTTGAAGCATGTATTAATTTGGATTTAAATAAAAAATAAATGGATCATAAATAAATCTAAAGCTAATTACAGATAGATTTATAGGCAAAAATATTGAGAATTAGAGACAGAAATAAAGATGGAAAAAAATATATAAAAGTAGAGATGGATTTTGGTAAAACAAATATTAGATATTAGAGACATAATTAAAGACAGAAAATCTATCAAAATAGAGATGGATTCTATTAAAAAAAAAGAGAAGATATTAGAGATGAATTTAGAGATTGCATTTATCTATCTTTAAATTCAGAGATGGAAATCATTCCGTCTTCTAAATTTGAGATGGGGGCTTTCAGCCATAGGTCTAGAGATTGAAATATTTGTCTCTATTTTGTTTTAGAGACGGAATTATCCTTCTCTAAAGCCTTGTTTTCTTGTAGTGGCATATGATTCTATATTTCTATTTCCATCACATTACCTATTCATCCAAACACGTAACATATGCCTCAATTTTCAAAGTGAGGTCGACTGACTAACCAAATTTTTTATTCATGTGTATAACAATCGGAGTATTAAATTTAATTTTTATACGTATCTAATTCACATTCAAACAAATAAAAGCCTGTCTCGAGCTCGACTTGATTAACCGAACTTTTTATCTTGTCCACTTATAATTTGCTTATAAGCAGAAGAAAGAAAAGGGATTAGTTAAGTAGTGTTAGCAAATAAGGCAGCACAAATTAACTCAAAGAGTGCTTTTTGTGGTTACTGACAAGAAAAAGAAAGAACGAAAGATCAAAAATGTGGAGACTGAAGATTGCTGAAGGAGTTGACAGTCCTTATCTCTATAGCACCAACGATTATGTGGGTCGACAGATATGGGAACTCGACCCGAATTATGGGACACCGGAGCTCCGGGAAGAGGTGGAGAAAGCCCGCCAGGAGTTCTGGGCCAACCGCTACCGGGTCAAGCCCAGCAGTGATCTCCTCTGGCGGATACAGTTTCAAGAACCCACGCCCAACCCCACTCCCACTCTTCTTTTTCTAATTAATTTGTTGTTTATAGAAATTAAAATGCCTTTGCCCATGCATAATCAAGTTATTGAAGTGGAAATATTTTTACTAGGAACTTTCACCACTTTCAAACTATTTTATCTCATTTTTCTAGCAATGTTTTTAAAATACTATATATTAATGTTATTATAAATTATAGAAATAATTAAAAAATAATATAAAAATAAAAATATTGTAAAAAAGGGGCAAGTAATGAATAAAATTAGATATTACACCAACATATCAAAATTTAGCATGCAAAAGTTTGAACATGTAATGACATCAAAGAATATGAAATCTTATATATACATGATATCATGAAAAAAGAATCTTAAAATTATTCAGTAGGAAGTTAAAAAAATTCACAACTTCTAAAAATAAAATTCTATGAGTAAGATTATAATTTATCAAAATAAAGAAGAATATATTATGCAACAAAAAACTAAAAGATAGTTGCATTAGAAAATAAAAATATATGAGAATTATAGAGCACAAGATTAATAGGAGTTGTTAGAAAGACCACTTGATCTAAACTAAAAGACGATGACTATATATATTAATTTAAAACTTAAAATATAGAGTATTAGATAATAATATATAAAAAAATTAAAAGAATATTATGTTGTTTTAATTTTGGTTAAAGATTGACCAAGTCAAGACCAAACTACAATAGTAAAGGTAATAAATAAATAAAAATCTATAAAATAATTATAAAGTAAAAAGTGATATTAGAGTATAAGTTAATAAGATAACCTTTTACTTTGATTCATTACATAGTTATCGAGCGAAGAAAAAGGAGTGTCAGATCACTAATGATAGTTAAAAATAATAATAGATTAATAAAATAATTATAAACTCAAAATTATTTTAAAATAGGAAGGAATAAGAGATATCGTGATTAAATTAGAATGTAAAAAAATAGAAAAAATGAATTATTATGTTTATTAGCAAAATTTCTTTGTGTGTGTGTGTGTATTTAGATCTTTATATATTAATATATTACACAAATAGTAAAAAAAAAAAAGTGAATGACAAAAGAAGTTGTTAACCTTTCAAGCAAATTGAAATTTAAAAAAATAAAAAAATAAAGTTCTATATATTTTGATGAATTAAATTATAAACTTAAAAAACTAATGGGTGTATTTTTTTATTGATACTACCATCTCATAATTTTTTCAAATAGATCAAGATTGATTTAAAAAATATATACTGATGAAGTAGTATAAAAACTTTTTGAAAAGAGTTCGAATTGTACATATTTGTTCATACAAAATTGCATATATATGAGTAAGAAATAAAAACTGACTGGCTTTTATAATTATAAATATTCAAACACTCAAAATTCTAAAAATATTAAAATCAAAGAATAGATCTCATCCTACAAAATTCGATGAGCAGAAAAGAGATTCTAAAAATGAAAATAAAAATTTAACAACTATACTAATAACTTAATGAAAGAATGAATAAAGAGATATAAATGTACAATAACTCAAATAAAAATAAAAAATTAAATGATAGAATTTATCAATGACTAAAGAGAAAAATATAGCTATTAAAAAAGAAATAAATTACAAAAATATTAAAAACAATGAATATATCTCTTTTTGTGAAATTGTAAAATTAAATAAACTAATTGATAACTTGAACTAAGTAATAAATAAAAAGATATAAATAATATAAAAATTTAATAACAAATAAAAACTAAATGATAGACTCTATTCATGGTTGATGAAAAAATACTAGACAGTAAAATTTCAAAATCTCTTAATTTCATCATGTAATATAACAAAGCTAAACGAACAAAAATAAATCAAAAGAGTGAATAAAAAGACCAATCAAAAATTAATAAATTAAAGAATGAAATAGTGAGGCATGCAAAGAGAAAGAGGAAAAAAATGCTGGAGAATTGAGAATATTAATAAAATGACCTTCAAAGTATTCTATATATAATGGTATAGAAATAAAGGGCTAAATGCACATTACCCCCTTGTGTAATTCAAAATTGGCACAAAACCCCATGTGTTAAAAATAGAGTCTGTTTAGTACCTCGTGTTTCAGAAAAATTGACTCACTCGCCCCAACAACAATATTCTGTGAGAAAAAATATGAAGAGATAGAATTGCACTTCTGAAAATATAAAAAAAAAAAAAAAAAAAGTGCCACGAAACCCCCTTATGTGTATTGAGGAAGATTTTGGCCAATCTTACAATTTTCTCTCAATTGTTTCTTCTTTCCTTTGGCGTATTTGAAATTATATACTCAATAGTATTAAAATAATACATATATCTAAAATAATTTAATTAATTTTTTAAAATTAAAAATTAAAAACCCTAAACCTTAAATTATTTTGGAGAAACATATCTTCATTTTTCCTCCAAAACTTCCATTTTTCAAAATATACATACATAGATTATATATAGACATCATATATATTTTATTATTATTCTAACAATAAAAAAAATTACTTAATTCCATTTTCATCCCAAAAACCCAACCAAAAAGTATTGATTTGACTGCAACAATAAAAAATATCTCCCCCCAAAATATAACAAATATACCAAAACACAACTTTCATATTCTCCAATAATTCATTCTCCCAAAACATATAATAAAATCATACAAAAAAACATAACCAAACATTCCCATAGATTTTTAAGTTTTACTTAAGAATATTAAATTTATAAATAGGTCTAAAATAATTTAATTCAATTTAAAAAAAATATCTATTAATTTAAATAATAATAATAATAATTATTATTATTATTATTACTATAAAAAGAATATATATATATACATACATATATATAATTACACTACCATCTTCCTCCCCCCAACCAAACATCTACCCTCGACATAGCTGCCGACCAGTCACTGTCGCTGAGGTGGCCGCTCAAGCCAGCCCTTCCCCCCAAACCACCCATGCACACCCCCCTCCCCCTCAACCAAGCCGCTGGCTGCTGCAAGTGGCCACGGCCAGGTTGGCACGGCAGAGATGAGCAGGCGGCCATGGCCAGCGGCCGATTGCGCATCTGGCCACGACCGCTTGGGCTTCGCTGCCACGACCATGACAGCCGGGGATGGGGGGGTTGGTTGTTGGGGGTGGTATATATACATATTTATATTTATATATATGTACTTATACATATTTATATATACATATTATATATACGTATTTATACATATTTATGCTTTTTTTACATTTTTAATTTTATTTTTTAGTTTTTAAACTTCAGATTAAAAAAGGGCCAACTAGACCCCGGAGGGCATTATAGACAATTCACTGCCAAAATTGCTATCCTACATGCAGTCATACCGCATGACCCCCATCTGGGGGTATGGTGGCAATTTTGAAAAAACATAGGGTACTAATTAGACTCCATTTTTTACACATGGGGTTTTTTGAAAATTTCGAATTTCACACGGAGATTATGCATATTTTCCCCTAGAAATAAATTAGTTATTAAATATAAGAAAAAAGTTATGAAAAATTTATCGAATTATAGAATTTGAATGATTAAGAAATCTTCCACATATTGAGGTAGAGATGAATGAGATTTTGTAATTATAATGCAATTGTTTTCGAATATGATATGTGAATAAAGAAAATTTTGTTATAATCAAGAAAATGATTTCAAAAATTTAGATATCTTTAAATGGAATAAATAATATCAAATTTAATAATCAACAACTAATTTTTAAATAAAACTAAAAAAAACTTAAAATTATGAGAATTCAGAATTTAACTAAAATTGTACAATTACGAGTTCCACACCGTTGTGCTATATATAATAATATAAATATGTATGTCAAATGTAAATAATTTCACTTTGTATTTATATATAATATAGAAAATAAAATATCAATTAGAATTAGAGTATATATATCATATAATATGGGAGTATTGTAAGGAGCCCAACTATTAGATACAATGACAATTAATTATGTATGAGAAGGACAATGTGAAAGTGATGGCAGTATCCTAAATCCCACCTAATTAATTTTTCATATACAATCAAACTATAGCCTTAGTAATTTGCACTTTATACCTTCTCTTTCATTTTTTATTCCATCTTTTATTCTAACTTGTTGTATTTATGTCAAGTGTATCTAATTCTCAATCAACTGGTTTTATAAAAAAATATTCAATACATATGTCACGTACTTATGAAATAGAATAAAAAATGTAATAAAAGATCGAAACTTAGAAAAATACTATTAATTTTGATTATTACAATAAGTACATAAAATTTTAAATTTAATTAAATTCAAGTAATCACATAACAAGCATAGAATGCTAACATTTGTATTTGTTTAATTGCCACTAAACCCATGTGCAGTTCCTACATGAAAAGAATTTCAAACAGACAATACCCCAAGTGAAGGTGGCCGAAGGCGAAGACATAACCTACGAGACAGCCACGGCCGCACTGCGCAGAGCCGTCCATTTCTTCTCCGCCTTGCAAGCCAGCGACGGCCACTGGCCAGCAGAGAATGCCGGCCCCTTGTACTTTCTTCCACCTCTGGTAAGATCCCTTTCTCCATATATACGAACGAACTTATCAACAAACTATATATAAAGTTTGGAAAAAATACAATTTTGATCATTTAACTATTGTCAATTTTTTAAATGGTTCATTTTTTGTTACTGCTTGCATTAGTCCATTATCTTAAATTTATCAGCACATTTGGTCTATTTATTTGCAAATTTAATCCTTCGGGCCGCTTAATTTTAAATCAAGCCCGAAACATACTCAATCACCTTTCATTAGACCAAAATTTGGAATTTTTTGGACACGTACACTCAGGTACCATATCTTTACCGTATCAACTTAAAATTTAACTAAATCTTCAATTCGAAAACAATTGCTACAATTATTTTTTAATCTTAAAGAATAAAAGTTAATAAAAATATTAAGAAAGATGGTTATTTAAAATATAATTTAGGAAAGTATATATATATGAAAAGTTGAAAATAATTATTATAAAAATGAATATTTATAGATGAAAAATGCAGCTGGCTTTTATTTTTATTTTTTTTTAATCTAAAAAAATATAAATGCAGTGATTATTTCTTAAATCACATTTTCAAATTTAAGATTTTGTTAAATTTTTAAGTTGATGCGGCAAAGATGTGGCACTGAATACGCATGGTCAAAAACTTTCAAATTTTGGCCTAATAAAAGGTGGTTGGACATATTTCGGGCTTGATTTTAAATTAAGTGGCTCGAAGGACTAAATTTGCAAATAAATGGACCAAAATATGGCAAATTTAAGATAATGGACTAAGAGGGTGTTTGGCTAAATTTATTTAAAACATTTTATAAGCTCATACATCTTATAAGATGTTTTTGGAGCTTATAAGATGTTTGATCTTATTTTAAAAATAAGTTGTTGAAGTGTTTGGATAAATTATAAGATGTTAATAATGACAATTTTGTAATTAAAATGGTTAAAAATAAAGGACTTGTTAAGATCTTCAAAATAAGTTAGGCACTCCTTACTTTTTTTAAAAAGAGCTTATAAGCTCCTAACATCTTATTTTATGAGCTTATAATCTCTTT
Source organism: Jacaranda mimosifolia (assembly GCA_018894105.1). Classification (NCBI taxonomy): domain Eukaryota; kingdom Viridiplantae; phylum Streptophyta; class Magnoliopsida; order Lamiales; family Bignoniaceae; genus Jacaranda; species Jacaranda mimosifolia. Next base: position 14,540,170 of record CM032120.1, on the reverse strand, counting down.
TAAAAAAAAAATTACCAAATACTTATTATTAACTTGTAAGCTCTGAAACATCTTATAAGATGTTTGAGAGGAGCTTACAAGCTCAGCCAAACACCCTCTAAATATGTGAACTGCAATAGAAAATGGATTATTTAAAAAGTTGGCAATAATTAAATGAACAAAATTATAATTTTCCCTGTAAAGCTGATGATGCTGCCATTTATACTGCAGGTCATGATTCTGTACATTACTGGCCATCTCAACACTGTTTTTCCAGCAGAGCATCGTCGAGAAATTCTTCGTTACATATACTGTCATCAGGTGCAGGATCATTTATACATTAGCTACTTCAATATATATATATATGAACTTCAAATTATGTATGAAGTGTAAGACTAATGGCCGGCCTATTCTGCAACCAGAACGAAGACGGTGGCTGGGGCTTTCATGTAGAAGGCCACAGCATGATGTTCTGCACGGCCCTGAATTACATTTGCATGCATATATTAGGAGAAGGACCGGACGGTGGTGAGAACAATGCCTGCACTAGAGCAAGGAAATGGATACTTGATCATGGCACTGTAGCAGCAATTCCGTCTTGGGGAAAGACATGGCTTTCGGTATGTAGGCGACTCTACTAAGGAACAGAACAATAGAGTACTTGATCTATCTAGAGTTAACCAAATTATTTTTCTTATTCTAGATACTTGGACTATTCGACTGGTCGGGAAGCAATCCTATGCCCCCGGAATTTTGGCTCCTTCCATCTTTTCTCCCCATGCATCCAGGTTCTACAAATCTATGCTTGCTTACAATACAAGAAAACACGAAAATTTGTGATGAATAGAGTTTCATCTTAGATCGAAGACAGTTGTGATGGATTTTTGAATGATCATTAACGAATTTAAAAAAGGAGCAAAAATATACGTTATTAGTGACACTTTTGTAACAGATATGATGAGTGTGTATTGGTGGGAAGAGTCTGTCATATTTTACGACTCTGAATATGATTTTCTTCTATCCGTGATAGAAATTTCATTATGAAACTAATTTTGTGACGCACTTTATTATCGTTTATAGAGCTAATAAGTGACGAAGTACATACTACGTATGAAATAAATTCATTACAAAATCATGTTTTGTGATAGATTTCATTGAATATGCGATGAAAGGAGTGTTTTCTTGTAGTGTTACAAGGATTTACCATAGGTTGTCGGGATTCCTATTCTAACGATGACTTTCTCTAATGAAAACGCAGTGAAAATATGGTGCTACTGTCGAATGGTTTACATGCCAATGTCGTATTTATATGGCAAGAGATTTGTAGGTCCGGTAACCCCTCTTATTTTACAACTGAGAGAAGAGTTATACGATCAGCCCTATGAAGAAATTAACTGGAGGAGCGTACGCCATCTCTGTGCAAAGGTAGAATTTGCTAAAGTTGAAGAATGCATATCTATGCACTGCTTATTGATGCTAAAAGTGGTGTTGGTTTCAACTTTTTAATGCAGGAGGACTTATATTATCCTCATCCCCTAATCCAAGACTTGATTTGGGATAGTTGTTTTATATTCATGAAGCCACTTTTGGCTCGTTGGCCTTTCAATAAGCTGAGAGAGAAAGCTCTCCAAGTTAATATGAAGCATATCCACTATGAAGATGAGAATAGCAGATATATCACAATAGGATGTGTGGAGAAGGTTTTGTGTATGTTGGCTTGTTGGGTTGAAGATCCGAACGGAGACTATTTCAAGAAACATCTGGCTAGAATCCCCGACTATATATGGCTTGCAGAAGATGGCATGAAGATGCAGGTGGATGAAAGTGAAATTCTTAATATTATTGATCCTTATTTTTCTTTATAGATGCTGAGTTCTGTAGTTTTTCTGTTCGAACTGCTGAGTTTTGGGAGTCAAGAATGGGATACCGGTTTTGCCATACTAAGAGTGGGCGTGCAGGTCAAAGATGATCCGTCTGGCGACTTCAGAAGCATGCACCGCCATATTTCAAAGGGATCATGGACGTTTTCAGATCAAGATCACGGATGGCAAGTATCGGATTGTACTGCAGAAGGATTGAAGGTAGTGTAGTGATTAATCCATATTTATCAAGAAAGCTCGTTTAATGCAGATGGGATCTTATACAAACTCTTCTTGTTTCTGATTTCTCCAGTGCTGCCTTCTCTTCTCTATGATGCCCCCTGAAATCGTTGGAGAAAAAATGGAACCGGAGGGGTTCTACAATGCTGTCAATATAATACTTTCTTTGCAGGTAGCTAATTGCAATTGCCCAAGAACTAATTGTTGCTAGACCTGGTAATTGGATACCAATGAGTAACCTAATGATGGGTAATCACGGATTGGATAAATTTACCCACCAATTTTTTATTAGGTACAAGATAGTGGACACATTATCCATACTCATGGGTAATAGGTAACTCGTGGATACTTATAATAATTTTTTATTTTTTTAATATTTAAAAGGTAAATTAACATCTACCTTGCTACTTACATAATATCATTAAAATATTAATAAAATAAAATTAAAAAAAGACAACGAATTTATTAAATTGAATAAGTATATATAGCATATTAATAGCGTTATAGTTTAATATTTACAGCTTTTTTTTTAAATAAGTTTAATACTTACAACTTAAGTATTCAAAACCCATCAAATTTAACGTACATTACATTTAAAGGTTTAAATGTAAATCTAATTATATTAAAAGTTTTTTCAATTAAAAATTTTAAATATCACTTAAACATTGTTGTCTTTGTAAAAGAAGATGTTACATTCATGAAAATATGCACAACAAATTATTTATCAGTTCACTACATTGGTGGTTGCTATTTGAGAAAGATTTTTTGTTATACTTAATTTTGTATTCAGAGTATTGCTCTATGGTATTAGTATGTTGAAATTTTTTTTATTTGTAAAATTAAAAAAAATTAAAACATAATATATATTTATATATATACAGGTAAACCGTGGGTATCCACGAGTTGGGCCAAAAAAGACGGATAGTTTGGATACAGGTAAAATTACCCGTATTTTATTGGGTTGAAAATATAAGACCCATTACCCGTAAATTTTTTGGTACCCATGGGTATGGATACTATTTTGCCAGGTCTAATTGTTGTAAGTAATAATACACAAATTCATTACTCATGAATAATTTGCAGAGTAACAACGGTGGTGTATCTGCTTGGGAACCGGCAGGATCATCCGACTGGTTGGACGTAGTTTCCCCTCTAAATATTCTTGGAAAAGTTAGCAAAATGCAATATTGGTTAGAAGTATATTAAGGTACTACACTTCGTTTCGTTCTTCTGCAGCTGCTCAACCCCACAGAATTCTTCGCTGATATTGTCATTGAGCATGAGTAAGAGTGGTATAAATCCTAAATTTTCCCTTTGACGATGAGCAAATTTTCAATCAAAATTGAGCGTGAAAACATCCCTTTTGACACAGATATGTCGAGTGCACTTCATCAGCAATCCAAGCTCTGGTTCTGTTCAAGAAGTTGTACCGTGAGCACCGGAAGAAAGAGATAGAACACTTTATCGTTAAGGCTGTTAAGTTCCTGGAAGATGTTCAGAGGCCAGATGGTTCATGGTATGGTATATTTTTGTTCTTCTGATTTAAGTCGAAAAAGGTACAAGTGTTTGCAATTATATACATAGGAAAGCTTGAAAATGCATGTGTACAGGTATGGGAACAGGGGCATTTGCTTCACATATGGTAATTGGTTTGCACTTGGAGGGCTGGCTGCTGCTGGTAAGAGCTACAGAACTGTGCAGCCGTGCGAAAAGGTGTGGATTTTCTAGTAAAATCTCAAAGGGAGGATGGTGGATGTGGAGAAAGCTATCTTTCTTGCCCAAAGAAGGTTGGTACTTAGCTGAAATCATTGTTCATAGTTCATAGAACAAGAGAAAGTTGAGTACATAAAGTAGATGTGCTTGAAAATAGGAATACGTTCCACTGGAGGAAAATCGATCAAACTTGGTGCATACTGCGTGGGCGATGATGGGCCTAATCCATTCCGGCCAGGTTGAGATTCTTTTTATAGCACTTGTTTCTGAACAAGAACTTCAAATATGTCGATTTAGATCCTTTACTCCAATTTATATTTCATCTCCTATTCCAATGTGTATTAAATATCTTCTTATAAAAATAATTAATTGAGAATTAAATACACTTAACATATATACATCAATGTAGAATAGAAGATGAAATACGTAGTGGAATAGAGGATCCAAAGTGCAAATATGTGCATTATCTGTTTAAGGAGTTAATTTCTTTTTAAATTTTGATAGGGTGATAGAGATCCTGAGCCTCTCCATCGTGGAGTAAAGCTTCCGATCAACTCTCAATTGGAAAATGGCGATTTTCCCCAACAGGTATCTGCATCTATGACAATTGCTGATATGAATTTGTGATTCATATCTGTATACAGAATTTGATATGGTTGAATGGTGTTAAATCAATTTACAGGAAATTACTGGAGTTTTCAATAAGAATTGCATGCTACATTATGCAGCATATAGGAATATATACCCATTGTGGGCTCCAGCTGAATATTGCAGGTGTGTCCAATTACCATCAAGAAGCATTTAATTCTAGTTAAGTATCGAATGAAATTATGTATTTTTGATTTGTTTTGTTTTTTGTGTATATTTGTATTTTTTTTCTTTTAAATAATAATATGAATAAATATTTGATAAATAAAATACTAAGGGAATTTGTCTCACTTCAAGTTATATAATTTTATGTTTTATTTTTGTATTTTTATATATTCTTTTTATTTTTCCTCATTAAATTTCTTAATCCAACTATGCTATAAAATTGAGGTAATGGCCCAAATAGGTAAAACTGGTCAATGTCCAACTAGGGGTGTAAATGAGATGAGACGATTCGCGAACAGTTTGGGTTCGACTTGATGAAAGTTCGTATTCGGTTCGATCTTGTCAAGCTCGAGCTCATCATTCAAACGAGTCAAGTCGAGCTCAATAATATTTGGCTCGAAAAGCTCGCAAAACTCTATGAGCTTTTTTATTATATATATATATACATTTATAATAATAAAAATAATAATAATTTGATTTTTTTTTATTTTTAGAAAAATATATAACAAAGTTATTTAAAAAATTTATCATTATAGATTTTCTTTTGAATCTAAATGTGCTCGCGTTAATCCAAATCTATACAAGTTCGAGCTTGAGCTCATTCGAGCTTATACGAATCGAGTTTTTTTTGTTTCTCAATGATGAGTCTTATCAAGTCAAGCTTGATAAAGCTCGTTGAACCTTCGTCTATTCCAACGAGCCAAGCTTGAGCTTGGCTGTTTAGACTCGAGCTCAAGTTCACGGATTAATAGATGAGCTGAGCTTGAGCCTTCTAGATTCAGGCTCGGCTCGACTCGTTTACACTCCTATGTCCAACCAACTAAATATCATGACCATGTAATACATTTCTTTAAACCCATCCATTCAACCCATAAAGAATGTACTATAATTATATAATTTTTATCAAATTTTAAAATAATTTCATTGAGTGTTTAATATTGATTATAAGTTTATTGATTTTTCAAATATTCAAGATTTGTCAACTAACTAATTTTGATGGATTTTAAATATATTCTTTGAACTCATCCACATACACCTACCTCCAATGTATATGGTAGAAGACGTTAAGATTTTTCTCAAACAAAACCCTTTAATACTTAAATTAAAATTAAATTTAATGTGCTAGACAGAATAAGTAATTTTGTTGAGAAATAATAAGAACATATGTAAATTTTAGGTTTTAATAAAATATTTACGGACCACCACATTTAATTTTCTAGTAGGACCTAACCTCTAAGTTATTATTATTTTTCCTTAGGCTATATTTACTTTGTAGGAGAGAACAAATAAAGATTGACAAAATATGGGATAAAATGAATGATGGATCTAAATAATTAAATAAGTATCATGATATATGCTTGATATATTATATAAATGATATAATAGTCAATTCTACTAATCACATGTGTATTTTGATGGATCATTATCTATAATGTACCATTCATTATAGAAACCACAAATATATTATTGTGCGTATACTATTATTTCAATACAATATATTAATTCGTCATTTGTAATATTTTCTGGAAAAAAAAAAAAGGAACAAGACACCAATAAATTTAAGTTTTTCATAATTGATTAAATTTAAATTTTACCAAACAAATAAATGATACCAAGTTCAATCAAGCAAATGTCAATTTTACACAAAATTATTAAACTTTATTTCATCGTCCACGATAAATAGTTAAGTTTATTTATGGAATTTAAGCCAACTAAAAGTTCATATCTAGATAGCTTTTTCTATTGCTAATTATCCACTAATTTAATTTTATTTAGTTATTATAATTACATATTGCTTATTTCTATATTTATATTTTAAATGTCAGACAACATCGTATTGATAAAATATGGATAATTTGGACCTTTTATTGTTTTATGAGTATTATATCATTAAGGTTGGACGAAGACATTCCACAATAAAATAATATCATATCAAGACGAGATATAATAATAAACTTTTATTATTCAAGGTATATGTATTGCTAAATTGGATAAAATAATATTTCCAACCTATTAATTTAAAATAAACAAAATCATATAGTACAAATCATCCAATCCAAGGATGAAGGATGGTAGCCGGCTTGAGCTTCCGAATAAACTGGGCCGGTCCAATTAAACCCTCAGGCTTGGGCATTATGGTCCAATTTTAACTAATTTCCCCAAGTTGGGTTAAGTCAAGTAAGCCCAATAACATATGGGCCATAAATCAGCTCGGCCCAATAGATTAACATTTTCTAATTTGACAAATTTCATTCAATATATCAAAGCCCACAATATCTACTATTACATCATTGCGATGTTAAATATTTCTTCTATGATGGAAATATTGTGCGAATTTAAAATAATTTATATATCGAAGCTTCAAGATTCGAAAACCAATATACTAATTGACACTCATCTAAATTTGTCCTTTTTTTCTAAATAATTATTATCCTTCTAGAGCCCTCAAAAATTTAACTAAATTCGAATCACATCAAATATAAGCTTCGAAAATCAATATACTAATTGACACTTATCTAAATTTGTCCTTTTTTGCTAAATAATTATTATCCTTCTAGAGCCCTCAAAAATTTGACTGGATTCGAATCCCATCAAATATAAGCTTCGAAAATCAATATACTAATTGACACTTATCTAAATTTGTCCTTTTTTTTCTAAATAATTATTATCCTTCTAGAGCCCTAAAAAATTTGACTGGATTCGAATCCCATCAAATATAAGCTTCGAAAATTAATATACTAATTGACACTTATCTAAATTTGTCATTTTTTTCTAATCCTTCTAGAGCCCTTAAAATTTTGATTGGATTCGAATCCCATCAAATATTTTTCCATTAAATATTTAAGATTAGATTTGAATCCCGTCAAATATTTTTCCATTCAATATTCAAGATTGGATTCAAAATTCATCAGATATTTCTTTAGTGCTAGGGTCCATTTGATTTCATTTCTATACATCATTTTCACATTTTATACCATTTGAAAATTGAAATACATCAGGGCTGTTTGGTTTCGTTTTCAGTTTCAGTTTCAGTTTCTAGCATTTTCATTTTTGTGAAAATTAGTTATGTAATGTGATGTGAAAATAAAAATGTATTTGGATGAAATATTTGGAAATGTAATGAATATATTGAAAATGTAATGATTATGTTAGTTTTAATAGGCTGTAGATGGAGAAAGATATAAATAATGGAATACAGAGAGAAGATATATAGGTTATGAAAAATGTGAAAATGAAAATGATGTTGGGTGGAAATTGTTAAAAATTTATGTGTTTTATTTCTGGAAGTTGAAAAGGTGAAAATGGGGTTTGAAAATAAAACCAAACAGCCCGATAACTTTTTACATATTTTCACCCAACATTATTTTCAAAATATATTATCCAATAAACTATATATCGTATCCCAATAATATATATAAATATATAGATATATCTTCTCTCTCTATTTTATCATCACTATTTCTCTCTACCTATAACCTACTAAATCCAACATAATCATTATTTTTTTCAATAACTTATCTATATACAAACTCATTTTCAGTAACTATGATAGAAATAGAAAAATGAAAATGAAAATAAAACCAAACGGGCCCTTACATTTACTGTTATTTATCTATGATGTTGTCCAAATTTAATGAAATAACATTGGCATAGACTAAGACTAAGACTAAGACATCTAGCTATACACTGGCCAATAAAAGCATACTAAAAGTCTTGTGTGTGTTTACATCAAGACTAAAGTGAGCACACTTCTACAGTAATCAAATGTTATTTTTATTCTTGTTCAATAATTATCACCTTTCCTTAAATATAAAAAATTCTTTCACATTTGACTAATGTTTACTAGACAACAACAAAACAAACATGATACAATAAATAAACTTGAAATGTTAAAATTATCCTAAAAAAAAAAAAAAAGAAGAAGTCCAAATATTTCAAGATCTGTATTTTTTATCTTAATCAACATCGACACCTATTTTAAAACATGAACCGTCTGATTAAAACATGATAATATTCTAAGGTTCCACATAAGATGGTCCATACAAGTCCATCTTATCCAGCTTACTACTTTTATTTTATCAGTATTCGTTCTCGATCATACGATTTTCTATAGAATCTTACATTGCGATCTGAATTGACAATGATCTGAATAGAATATAGAATTTATGTTCAAATCATAAACACAACCCGAAAAAATTATTAATTTAAAATATATATTTTTTATTCTCATTCAATTTTTAATAAATATGTACAATTAAATAATGCATATTTGTATGAACCTAGTTCACTAAAATCTATAAGTCAAATATATAAAAGTAGAGATGGATTTTGGTAAAACAAATATTAGATATTAGAGACATAATTAAAGACAGAAAATCTATCAAAATAGAGATGGATTCTATTAAAAAAAAAGAGAAGATATTAGAGATGAATTTAGAGATTGCATTTATCTATCTTTAAATTCAGAGATGGAAATCATTCCGTCTTCTAAATTTGAGATGGTGGCTTTCAGCCATAGGTCTAGAGATTGAAATATTTGTCTCTATTTTGTTTTAGAGACGGAAATGAGGGCTTTAGAGACGGAATTATCCTTCTCTAAAGCCTTGTTTTCTTGTAGTGGCATATGATTCTATATTTCTATTTCCATCACATTACCTATTCGTCCAAACACGTAACATATGCCTCAATTTTCAAAGTGAGGTCGACTAACTAACCAAATTTTTTATTCATGTGTATAACAATCGGAGTATTAAATTTAATTTTCATACGTATCTAATTCACATCCAAACAAATAAAAGCCTGTCTCGAGCTTGACTTGATTAACCGAACTTTTTATCTTGTCCACTTATAATTTGCTTATAAGCAGAAGAAAGAAAAGGGATTAGTTAAGTAGTGTTAGCAAATAAGGCAGCACAAATTAACTCAAAGAGTGCTTTTTGTGGTTACTGACAAGAAAAAGAAAGAACGAAAGATCAAAAATGTGGAGACTGAAGATTGCTGAAGGAGTTGACAGTCCTTATCTCTATAGCACCAACAATTATGTGGGTCGACAGATATGGGAACTCGACCCGAATTATGGGACACCGGAGCTCCGGGAAGAGGTGGAGAAAGCCCGCCAGGAGTTCTGGGCCAACCGCTACCGGGTCAAGCCCAGCAGTGATCTCCTCTAGCGGATACAGTTTCAAGAACCCACGCCCAACCCCACGCCCACTCTTCTTTTTCTAATTAATTTGTTGTTTATAGAAATTAAAATGCCTTTGCCCATGCATAATCAAGTTATTGAAGTGGAAATATTTTTACTAGGAACTTTCACCACTTTCAAACTATTTTATCTCATTTTTCTAGCAATGTTTTTAAAATACTATATATTAATGTTATTATAAATTATAGAAATAATTAAAAAATAATATAAAAATAAAAATATTGTAAAAAAGGGGCAAGTAATGAATAAAATTAGATATTACACCAACATATCAAAATTTAGCATGCAAAAGTTTGAACATGTAATGTCATCAAAGAATATGAAATCTTATATATACATGATATCATGAAAAAAGAATCTTAAAATTATTCAGTAGGAAGTTAAAAAAATTCACAACTTCTAAAAATAAAATTCTATGAGTAAGATTATAATTTATCAAAATAAAGAAGAATATATTATGCAACAAAAAACTAAAAGATAGTTGCATTAGAAAATAAAAATATATGAGAATTATAGAGCACAAGATTAATAGGAGTTGTTAGAAAGACCACTTGATCTAAACTAAAAGACGATGACTATATATATTAATTTAAAACTTAAAATATAGAGTATTAGATAATAATATATAAAAAAATTAAAAGAATATTATGTTGTTTTAATTTTGGTTAAAGATCAACCAAGTGAAGACCAAACTACGATAGTAAAGATTGAAAAAATAATAATTAAAGAATCAAAATAAATCAATAAAATAATTATAAGGTGAAAATTGATATTAGAGTATAAGTTAATAAGATAACCTTTTACTTTGATTCATTACATAGTTATCAAGCGAAGAAAAAGAAGTGTCAGATCACTAATGATAGTTAAAAATAATAATAGATTAATAAAGTAATTATAAACTCAAAATTATTTTAAAATAGGAAGGAATAAGAGATATCATGATTAAATTAGAATGTAAAAAAATAGAAAAAATGAATTATTATGTTTATTAGCAAAATTTCTTTGCGTATATATATAGTTAGATCTTTATATATTAATATATTACACAATTAGTAAAAAAAAAATGAATAACAAAAGAAGTTGCAAACCTTTCAAGCAAATTGAAATTTTAAAAAAATAAAATAAATAAATTTTTATATATTTTGATGAATTAAATTATAAACTTAAAAAATTAATAGGTATATTTTTCTATCGATACTACCATCTCATAATATTTTCAAATAGATCAAGATTGATTTAAAAATATATACTCATGAAGTAGTATAAAAACTTTTTGAAAATAGTTCGAATTATACATATTTATACATACATAATTGCATATATATGAGTAAGAAATAAAAACTGATTGGCTTTTATAATTATAAATATTCAAAAACTCAAAATTCTAAAAATATTAAAATTAAAGAATAGATCTCATCCTACAAGATTCGATGAGCAGAGATTCTAAAAATGAAAATAAAAATAAAAATTTAACAACTATACTAATAACTTAATGAAAGAATGAATAAAGAGATATAAATCTACAATAACTCAAATAAAAATAAAAAATTAAATGACAGAATTTATCAATGACTAAAGAGAAAAATATAGCTATTAAAAAAAGAAATAAATTACAAAAATATTAAAAACAATGAATATATCTCTTGTTGTAAAATTTTAAAATTAAATAAACTAATTGATGACTTTAACTAAATAATAAATAAAAAGATATAAATAATATAAAATTTTAATAACAAATAAAAACTAAATGATAGACTCTATTCATGGTTGATGAAAAAATTATAGACAATAAAATTTCAAAATCTCTTAAAGCTAAACGAACAAAAATAAAATAAAAAAAGTGAATAAAAAGACCACTAAAAAATTAATAAATTAAAGAATGAAATAGTGAGGCATGCAAAGAGAGAGGAAAAAAATGTTGGAGAATTGAGAATATTAATAAAATGACCTTCAAAGTATTCTATATATAATGGTATAGAAATAAAGGGCTAAATGCATATTACCCCCCTGTGTAATTTAAAATTGCCACAAACCCCCTGTGTTAAAAATAGAGTTTGTTTAGTACCTCGTGTTTCAAAAAAATTAGCACACTCGCCCCAGCAACACTATTCTGTGAGAAAAAAATATGAAGAGATAGAATTGCACTCTGGGGGGAAAAACAAAAAAAAAAAATAATAAAAAAATAAAGTGCCACGGAACCCCCTTATGTGTGCTGAGGAAGATTTTGGCCAATCTTACAATTTTCTCTCAATTGTTTCTTCTTACCTTTGGCGTATTTTAAATTATATACTCAATAATATTAAAATAATAAATATATCTAAAATAATTTAATTAATTTTTTAAAATTAAAAATTAAAAACCTTAAACCCTAAAATTATTTTGGAGAAACATAACCAAACATATCCTCATTTTCCCTCAAAAACTTCCATCTTTCAAAATATACATACATATATTATATATAGACATCATACATATTTTATTATTATTTTAATAATAAAAAATCACTTAATTCCATTTTCATCCCAAAAACCTAACCAAAAAGTATTGATTTGACTGCTACAATAAAAAATATCTCTCCTCAAAATATAAACAAACATACCAAAACACAATTTTCACATTCTCCAATAATTCATTCTCTCAAAACACATAATAAAATCATACCAAAAAACATAACCAAACATTCCCATAGATTTTTAAGTTTTTAATTTTTAATTTATTTTTAGGTTTTACTTAAGAATATTAAATTTATAAATAGGTCTAAAATAATTTAATTCAATTTAAAAAAAATTATCTATTAATTTAAATAAGTATAATAATTATTACTATAAAAAGAATATATATATATATATAATTACACTACCCTCTTCCTCCCCCCAACCAAACATCCACCCCCGACATAGCTGCCGGCCAGCCACTGCCGCCAAGGTGGCCGCTTAAGCCAGCCCTTCCCCCCCAAACCACCCACGCACACTCCCCTCCCCCGCAACCAAGTCGTCGGCTGCTGCAGGCAGCCGCAGCCAGATTGGCACGACAGAGATGAGCAGGCAGCCATGGCCAGCGGCCGATTGTGCATCTGGCCACGACTGCTTGGGCTTCACTGCCACGACCATGGCAGCCGGGGGTGGGGGTTGGCCATTGGTGGTGGTATATATACATATTTATATTTATATATTATATATATATGTAATTATACATATATAATATATTATATATATTATACATATTTATATGTATATTATATATATGTATTTATACATTTTTATGCTTTTTTTGCATTTTTAATTTTATTTTTTAATTTTTAAACTTCAAATTAAAAAAGGACTGACTAGACCTTAGAGGGCATTATAAATAATTCACTGCCAAAATTACTATCCTACATGTAGTCATAGCGCGTGGCCCCCATCTGGGGGTATGGTGGCAATTTTGACAAAACATATATAGGGTACAAATCAGACTCCATTTTTTACACATGGGATTTTGTGAAAATTTCGAATTTCATAGGGAGATTATGCGTATTTTCCCCTAGAAATAAATTATTTATTAAATATAAGGAAAAAGTTATGAAAAACTTATTGAATTATAGAATTCGAACGATGAAAGAATTCTCCACATATTGATGTAGAGATGAATGAGATTTTGTAAATATAATACAATTGTTTTCGGATATGGCAGGTGAATAAAGAAAGATTTGTTCAAATTTTTCAAATTTTAAAAATAATAGAAATAGAAAAATGAAAATGAAAATAAAACCAAACGGGCCCTTACATTTGCTGTTATTTATCTATGATGTTGTCCAAATTTAATGAAATAACATTGGCATAGACTAAGACTAAGACATCTAGCTATACACTGGCCAACAAAAGCATACTAAAAGTCTTGTGTGTGTTTACATCAAGACTAAAGTGAGCACACTTCTACAGTAATCAAATGTTATTTTTATTCTTGTTCAATAATTATCACCTTTCCTTAAATATAAAAAATTCTTTCACATTTGACTAATGTTTACTAGACAACATCAAAACAAACATGATATAATAAATAAACTTGAAATGTTAAAATTATCTTAAAAAAAAAAAAAGAAGAAGTCCAAATATTTCAAGATCTGTATCTTTTATCTTAATCAACATCGACACCTATTTTAAAACATGGACCGTCTGATTAAAACATGATAATATTCTAAGGTTCCATATAAGATGGTCCATACAAGTCCATCTTATCCAACTTACTACTTTTCTTTTATCAGTATTCGTTCTCAATCATACGATTTTCTATAGAATCTTACGTTGCGATCTGAACTTGACAATGATTTGAATAAATAGAATTTATGTTCAAATCATAAACACAACCCGAAAAAATTATTAATTTAAAATATATATTTTTTATTCTCATTCAATTTTTAATAAATATGTACAATTAAATAATGCATATTTGTATGAACCTAGTTCACTAAAATCTATAAGTCAAATACATACAGCCATAACTTTTGAAAGAAAGAAAACGCTTCATTCTTTGACTTGGAAATTTGGTCACTTCACTTTTTTAATTCCTTAGAAAAGTTAGCTTCTTTTCACATTTTCCACTTTCCTTTTTCCCCCATACCGTCGTCATTTTATATGTGCTAGTCAGCCATCTGATAATTGCGTTTATATTTAATGTTACGGCGCGGTGAGTTGGAAAAAATTTCAAATAAGACATCACGGCTGATTCAATCATCGAGACGGAATAAAAAAGTAATTTAATTAAATTAAAAGATTAATTTAATTAATTGGATGATTTAATTTTGAAGAATTTTTTTTTATATTTTTTGGATTTTTAATTTTTGTCGAAAAGATTAATAATAATTAGGACTAGTGTAAGTAAAATTTTATTGAATTATATATGGATGCACAATTAGAAAAGAGTTGTATATGGTTTTGGTCTTCAAGATTCCCATCCTTGGAGGGTTTTGTTTGAGATTGGAATTTTCTCTTGAAATATATGAACTAATTACCAATAAGTTGTCTAAATCTTACAATATTGTTCACGTTAAGGACTAGGAATTGAATCTACTCTCTTCACCAAAGATTCTTGGTCTTGGCACATGGCTTGAATTAATGAATTCCAAAACTTTTATTTCAATTTCATACTTTATTTTATAAGTCGCATATATATAATCAACGCCAATTATGTATTTGAAAAAATATTTCATACATGACAAAAATATATATTTTGTAATAGATGAACCGGGTAATATTAAAATACTGAAACTTAGGTTTTGTTTGGTTGCCAACTCCCAACTTATTTTTCAACTCTCAAAATATAAACAAACAAACCATACACATTCTCCAACCCCACTCTCAAAACATACAAAAAATGTCCAAGATACTCTTCCAATTCATTTCCTACCCATCCCCCAATGTCTATCCTTTTCATTTTTTGTCCCCCATACCCAATTTATATATACACATATATAAATAATTTTATAATATTAATTTTATCCTATAAACATAATAAAAAAATTATTAAAGTGACATTTTATCTTCTCCCAAAACACAATCAAACAAATAATTTTCTCCCAATATATTTTCCACCTACTACTCAAACTATAAACAAACAACCAACACATTCCTCAACCCTACTATCCAAAAACCATTTTGCCTAAATATTTTGACAAAATACTCCAAAATATAAACAAACAAGCCCTTAACTCTCGATTTCCCCCAAAAGTAGCTAAATAAATGAACTATTTAACTTCAAAAAAAATAAATAAATAAAGAATCATAATCCCTTGTATAAATATTTAGCTGCATCAATATCCAATATAACTTCTAATTTTCCACATGTGATTGTGACATGCAAGGGGTAGGGGGAATGAAATTAATCAAGAAAAAAACAAATTAAAATATATTATTATTATCCCACCATACTCGTCAAGTGGAAAAGTACCCATAGCCGGCAGTTTTCCATAGGTCCCCAATCTTGACTTGCAATAATACTCATAAGACTTCAAGAAGTGGCATATTTTCAACATGCTACTTTTTCTTACAATTTTAAATCAATCCTATGCAATATTTTAGTACCCCATGCACCTATATATATAGATTGTCTACGTTCTTACAACCATATAATTTTTCAAAGTTTGGCACTTCTCTTTGGGGATAGAAGCACCAAACCCACAACCCAAAAGTCCTAAATTCCCATTAATTTTTTTTTTTCCTCAAGAGAAAGTTATTGTTTTCTTACCAAATTTCCTCAACACAAAGTGTGTGTGTCTCTCTCTCTATATATAGTGATCGTTTGTGTGAATTAAGGTTGTGTTGTAAGAAAAACTACAAACTTCCAAGCTTGCACTCATCATCCAATTTTCACTTAAGGTATTTATCTCTTCCCTCTCTTTGTCAAATGACTATTATTAGAAAGACATGCATGGGATTGGGATGCAAGCATATGGTTCTATTTCCATCACATTACCTAGTTGGTCCAAACACGTAACATATATATCAGTTCTGCACGTATTTTTATTTACACGCAAGACAACAAAAGTCCGCCAGTAAATTTGAATTTTATATATATTTAATTTTTACAAGTATAAATAAAACCTGTTTTGAAGTCGACAGATCACTAACTAACGTAAAATCAATTGACTAACCAAACTTTTGATTCGCACATATAACAACCAGGATATTTGATTTTTTACGCATATCTAATTCACACTCATATAAATAAAGCCCGGCTCGAGCTCGACTTGATTAACCTACCTTTTTATCATGTAAAATGTACTCCCACTTGTAATTTGCTTATGTGCAGGAGAAAGAAAAGGGATTAGTTAAGTGTATGTTAGCAAATAAGGCAGCACAAATTAAACTCAAAGGGTGCTTATTTCAGCAGGTTACAGGCAAGAAAAGGAAGGTAAAAAATGTGGAGACTGAAGATTGCAGAAGGAGTTGACAGCCCGTACCTCTACAGCACCAACAATTATGTGGGTCGACAGATATGGGAATTCGACCCGAATTACGGGACACCGGAGCTCCGGGAAGAGATGGAGAAAGCCCGCCAAGAGTTCTGGGATAACCGCCACCGGGTCAAGCCCAGCAGTGATCTCCTATGGCGGCTTCAGGTTCAAGAACACCCCCTCTCCTCTTCTTTTTTCTAATTAATTAATTTTTGGTTTTAAGAAATTAAACTAGGTTTTAATGGCTTTTTCTATTAATTTTGGGTTTCATCGAGTATTTTCAATTAATCTTGGGATTAGAAAAAAATTATTGGGTTATTTTTTTTATTTTTATACACATGCACATAGGAGTCTGTTCGCATTCGAATCCTGACCTCCCACATAATGTGGGAGATTTATGCAATTGGCCAAGACCTCTCGGTCAGAAAAAAATTATTGGTTAAGTGCATTTTGTTGTGTTTTTAATGCAAAGGATTATTATATCATTTAATATTAAGATATGGTTTAAGCATAATATTGAAGAAAGTAACTAATAATGTAGCAAAGATTATTGAAATATATATATATTATTTATATCCACGCACATCATAATTATATTGAATTCAAATTTCTAACATTCCACATAATATGAAAGACTTATACTACTAATCATATACCACTTGATCGAAGACTAAAGTACATTAATGTGAAAGTGACGGCACACCTTCCTAAAGACAATCTAATCTTTCATCATCTACATTAAAACTATAGCCTCACTAATTTGACCCGTGTGGACAGTGGATTTTCCTTCGTCAAAGTTTATTTGACCCGTGTGGGCCATTATGGGTCATAGTTGTTGGAGAAATATCGTTAATTTTGATTATTGTCATAAGAAAATTTTTCAATTTTAGTTAAACTCAACTAATTACAGAACAAGTATCAGTAACATTCAAGTAAAAAAATTATCACTGACTTGTATCTTAAAAGTTCTCATGCGACACTTAACTCCTCGATTGAGATATGGCAAAATGCTGACGTCCATATTGTTTGTTGCAGTTCTTACATGAAAAGAATTTCAAACAAACAATACCCCAAGTGAAGGTGGCCGAAGGCGAAGATGTGACTTATGAGACGGCCACGGCCACACTGCGTCGAGCCGTCCATTTCTTCTCCGCCCTGCAAGCCAGCGACGGCCACTGGCCAGCAGAGAATGCCGGCCCATTGTTCTTTCTTCCACCTCTGGTGAGTTCGTTTTCCATATGAATAAGTAATCAACATCCACTTGATAAACTATAAAGCTGATGATGCTATCTTTTGTGTTGATGCAGGTCATGATTCTGTACATTACTGGCCATCTCAACACTGTTTTTCCAGCAGAGCATCGTCGAGAAATTCTTCGTTACATATACTGTCATCAGGTGCAGGATCATTTATACATTAGCTACTTCAATATATAGATATGAACTTCAAATTATGTATGAAATGAAAGACTAATGGCTGGCCTATTCTGCAACCAGAACGAAGACGGTGGATGGGGCTTCCACATAGAAGGCCACAGCACGATGTTCTGCACGGCCCTGAATTACATTTGCATGCGTATATTAGGAGAAGGACCGGACGGTGGTGAGAGCAATGCCTGCGCTAGAGCAAGGAAATGGATACTTGATCATGGCACTGTGACAGCAATTCCGTCTTGGGGAAAGACATGGCTTTCGGTATGTAGACGACTCTACTAAGGAACAGAACAATAGAGTTGATCATTTCTAGAGTTAACCAAATTATTTTTCTTATTTTAGATACTTGGATTGTTCGACTGGTCGGGAAGCAATCCCATGCCCCCTGAATTTTGGCTCCTTCCGTCTTTTCTCCCTATGCATCCAGGTTTTTGCAAATTTTATGATTACTTTTAAGGATTCAAAGTAGAAAAAGTATCATAGGTTGTCTGGATTATGATTCTAACAATGATTTTCTCCGATGAAAATGCAGCCAAAATGTGGTGCTACTGTCGGATGGTTTACATGCCAATGTCGTATTTATATGGCAAGAGATTTGTAGGTCCGATAACTCCTCTTATTTTACAATTGAGGGAAGAGTTATATGATCAGCCTTATGAAGAAATTAACTGGAGGAGCGTTAGACACCGCTGTGCAAAGGTAAATTTTACTAGAGTTGCAGAATGCATATATAGTTATATGCTGGTTATTGATGCTAACAGAGGTGTTAAATAATCGATTTTAATGCAGGAGGACTTATATTATCCTCATCCATTAATCCAAGACTTGATTTGGGATAGTTGTTACGTATTGACGGAGCCTCTTTTGACCCGTTGGCCTTTCAATAAACTAAGAGAGAAAGCTCTCCAGGTCACAATGAAGCATATCCACTATGAAGATGAGAACAGCAGATATATCACAATAGGATGTGTGGAGAAGGTTTTGTGTATGTTGGCTTGTTGGGTTGAAGATCCGAACGGAGACTATTTCAAGAAACATCTAGCTAGAATCCCTGACTATATATGGCTTGCTGAAGATGGCATGAAGATGCAGGTGAATGAAAGTGAAATTCTTAATATTGTTGATCCTTATTTTTCTTTAGAGATGCTGAGTTCTGTAACTCTTTCTATTCAAATTGCAGAGCTTTGGGAGTCAAGAATGGGATACCGGTTTCGCCATACAGGCGCTGCTGGCTAGTGATATGACAGATGAAATAGGCGAGACTTTGAAGATAGGGCACGACTTCATAAAGAAGTCTCAGGTTTGCAACTCTACTAAAGCTTTTGCTCTGTGATGGATTAGTTGTGATTGGTACTAAGATTCGGCCTGCAGGTCAAAGATGATCCATCTGGCGATTTCAAAAGCATGTACCGTCATATTTCAAAGGGATCGTGGACGTTTTCAGATCAAGATCATGGATGGCAAGTGTCGGATTGTACTGCAGAAGGGCTGAAGGTATCTATCTATACTCATCAAGAAAGCTCGTTTATTGCAGATGGCATCTTATACAAACTCTTCTTTTTTTGATTTCCCAGTGTTGCCTCCTCTTCTCTATGATGCCTCCTGAGATTGTGGGAGAAAAAATGGAGCCAGAGGGGTTCTTCAATGCTGTCAACATACTGCTTTCTTTACAGGTAAAAATCAATCATTTTTTTTCAAGATGTAATTGCCCAAGAACTAATTGTGTTAAAGTAATAATACACAACTCATGAGAATAATTTGCAGAGTAAAAATGGTGGCTTAGCTGCATGGGAACCAGCAGGAGCATCTGATTGGTTGGAGGTACATAGTTTCTTTCTCTAAAACATTCTTGAAAAGTTTAACAAAACATTCAGACAACATTCCAATTAGCGAATATTATCAGTTAAAGGTACATTAAGTTAATACACTTTATTTCAATCTGCAGCTGCTCAACCCCACAGAATTCTTCGCTGATATCGTAGTTGAGCATGAGTAAGAGTCGTTTAAATCATACTTTCCCCTTTCACGAACGAATTTTCAGTCAAAAGTGAGCTAAAAACTATCCCCTTTGATACAGATACGTTGAGTGCACTTCATCAGCAATCCAAGCTCTGGTTCTGTTCAAGAAGTTGCACCCTCAGCACCGGAAGAAAGAGATAGAAAACTTTATCGTTAATGCTGTTAAGTACCTGGAAGACGTGCAGAGGCCTGATGGTTCATGGTATGTACTTTTCTTCAGATTTAAGTCGAAAATTTACATATATATAGACATAAAGCTTGAAAATGCATGTTCTATAGGTATGGAAACTGGGGCGTTTGCTTCACATATGGCAGTTGGTTTGCGCTTGGAGGGCTGGCCGCTGCTGGTAAGAGCTACAACAACTGTGCAGCCGTGCGAAAAGGTGTTGATTTTCTACTGAAGTCACAGAGGGATGATGGTGGCTGGGGAGAGAGCTATCTTTCCTGCCCAAAGAAGGTAAGAACTTTGGTATTAGGCCAAACCATTGTTCGTAGAACAAGAGAGAGTTCAGTACAATACAAGAACAATATAATTATTCTTGATGTGTTTGAATAATAGGAATACGTCCCATTGGAGGGAAATCGATCAAATTTGGTGCATACTGCATGGGCGATGATGGGCTTGATCCATTCTGGCCAGGTTGGACTCTTTTTATAGCATCCAATTTTAAATAAAATCGTATCCACTGTATGTTAATGCAAGTTATTAATTTCTTTTTAAATTTTGATAGAGTGATAGAGACCCAACGCCTCTCCACCGTGGAGCGAAGCTTCTAATCAACTCTCAGTTGGAAGATGGGGATTTTCCCCAACAGGTATGGTGTCCAAGAAGATTGATGATTTTTCATATTGTATATTTTTCAATGTAATGAAATGATAAAATATTATTGAATCAATTGACAGGAAATTACTGGAGTTTTCATGAAGAACTGCATGCTACATTATGCAGCATATAGAAACATATATCCATTGTGGGCTCTAGCAGAGTATCGGAGGCGTGTTCAACTACCATCAAGAAGCATATAATAACAACAACATACAGCTTGAGTGATTTTCATTTAAATATCGAATGGAGTCAAATGTATTTCTTGATTTGTTTCTTTTTTCGTGTACTTTTATAGCTTTTTTCTTATAATAATGTGTATAAATATTTAATAAAGAAATTTTCTTTCTGTGCTTTGAGTTACATAATTTTGTACTTCAATTTTTGTATTTTTTTTTTAATTTTTTTTCTTTTTTTCCTCATTAAATTTCTTAATCTAAATATAATAAAGTTGGGGAAAAAATCTCGGGCCCATCTCGTTGAAACTTGAAAGGATATAGAAATTGGTAGGATGACCTAATTACTAGGCATTTGGGTTGGGCAATTTAGTGGGCCTTAAAGGAAACTGTAAACATCAAAGCCCAATAACATGGCCCGAACACATGCCGATTACATATTTTATAATATGTATGTATATTATCAATTTATATGTAATTTTTACTATTTACATACATTTACATTTTAATTATAATTGTGCAATTTTACTATATTTTAAATTTTTGAAAATTAAAAAAATTGATTTTTGAGAATTATTTTAATTGATTGGTTAACACTAATTTTGAATTTATTAAATTTTCAAATCATCAAAATATACCAACTAACTACATTTCATTGACTTTTGAATATGTTCTTCAAACATATACACATACACAAAAGGGATACGCTATAATTATGTAATTTTAACTAAATTCAAAATTTTCTAAAACTATAAGGCCATGTTTGGTTGGAGGGATTAGGTGGGATTAGGGAAAATTACCGCACTTAATCCAATGTTTGGTTCATATGATTGTATATACACGGCCCATATTTTATCATCAAGCCCGTATATATAAACTCAATTCTTGATATTAATAAACCCACCTCATCCCCTTGGATTATTTATCCCATTTGAGCCATTTTAGCAAAAAGTCCAATTGACCGTTACATTTTTTTGGCAAATTACTAGAATGCCTAAATTATAAAATAGTTTTTTTGAGAAATTAAATTATTATAAATAATTTCATATTTTTCTGTAATTATAAAATTATGAAACTATTTTTGAATAGTTATGTGAAGAAAATTTATTATAAATTTAATTATTTTTTATTACTATCTTGAAAATTATAAAAAATAATTATGGATTATGAGAGTAAATTATAGATTAATAATCAATAAGGCCTTTCAATTTATAAAAATAAATAATAACTAATAATTTTGGAAATTATAAGTAATAACTTGTTTATTTTAAATTAATAATTTAAGAAAATTAACAAAATGAATTATATATTATAATTTTATGAAATAAAATTAATGATTTTGAACTTACATTATAAATTAAAATTTAATAATTTTGAATAATATTAAAATAATTTAATTTATTCTGAATTAGTAATTTCAAAAAATTGAAAGAAAAAAAAAGTCAAGCTATTAATATTGAAAAATTATTAAACTGATCCATATATTATATTTACACATATAATAACTATAAAAAAGTTAATTTATTTTTATTCTAATTTATTAATTTTATAAATTAATGTTTGTGAAAAGTTATAAAAATAAATTAAAAATTATGGGTTAGATTCCTTCTGTTGAGACTTTGGGAAGTGATTAAATCAATAAAAATAGGGAAGGAAAATAATTTGAAAAAAGTGAACATGTCTCTGCAACTATTCATTGCAAAAATAATTTGTGAAAAAAAAGAGAAGAAAAATAATTGTTTGTCTTTTTTAAGCTAAAGGATAGCATTGCCACTTCATAAAACAATCAAATGGCAATAATTATTATACCTCAACCAACAACATCACATGAGTACATTAACAAACAATCATGCAAACTAAACAACACTACAATAGTTAATAATCACACAATTTATCATGAGATAAGTTATCAAGGGATAAAATTAAAATCCAACCAAACTTGCCCTTAAGAAAGCCATTTATTTCATTAATTACTTAACAATGGTTGTAACTTCATTGATTTCTTAATTATCAACATATATCATCTAACTAAAATTTTATGATTTTTTAACTCTTTGAACCTCCCACATGCACATACTTATAAAAAAATTTAATTATTATTTAGAATAACTATAGTGATTGCTCAATTGAATAATAATTTACTATTAAATTGTGTCAACTAACTAAAATTTGATGATATTTTGGATATATTTTTTGAACCCATCAAATTATGAAAATTTGACTAAAATTGATAAAATTTAAAAAATGCATAAAGATATTTAAAAGAATTTCATTAATTGCTTAACATTAATTGTGAATTTGTTGATTTTCTAAATCATGAAAATATATCGATTAACCAAATTTGATGATCTTTGAATATATTCTTTAAATCCATTCATATACACATAAAGGGGTCTCTTTAATATAATTATGTAATTTTCATCAAATTCTAAATTTTTTATAAATTTTTTATTTAATATTAATTGTGAATTTTATTTATTTTCTAAATCTTCAAGTGATGACAATTAATAAAATTAATGTTCTTGAATAACTGCAGATATTAGGATTTTATTTATAGTTCTCGAAATAATGATAATCATTGAAATATTATTTTTCAAATATAGATACAATTATTAAAAACATTTCAATTAGACAAACATAATCATAAATTAAAATATTTAATAACACACAAAATAATATTTAAATAATTTAAAAATAATTAAAACACCATATTATATAAATAATATAAAAACAAGTTGTACTTTGTTCTTGAACAAATTATGAAAAATCACATTTTAAAAGCACATCCAACTAATCCATATGTTATTTGTTTTCATATTTTCAAATTAAATTCTTGCCAAAAATTAAAACTTTAAAATATATTTGTACGTATTAAATGTTATTATTACTATTTTTGATATTAGAACCCAACATTTGAGTTAAAGAAAAATAAAACAAACTTTGGATAATATACAAAAATGTATTCTTATTTGGGGCTTTTTTTTGCTGTGGTTAATAAAATTTGATGGGTGAATTATCAAAAAATAGAAAACCAAAGGACCCGTACATTTGTACAATGCAGAAATGAGTTGCACACTTCCTCTGTACCCCAAAACCCTACCCGTTCAGTCGCAGCCCAACAGCACAGTCGCCATCCAATCAAAACCTGCCACGCAAGGTCCCACATGTAACTTCCCCGTAACACCAAAATTCTGTACTGCCTTATGCTCCAGTTTTTCTTTTTCCGGCTTTTCGCGCGGCCTCCGGTGCAAAAATGTTGGAGCCGACTTTTCCCGAAAATTTTCAATTGAATAAAAAATTTAAATTTTTGTTGTTGTAATTATAATAATTTTCCTTTTTTTGGCTTAAAGGAAAGAAGAATTAATTTCTTTACATCCATGCATTCATTTATTCACACACATAAGCACATACTACTGCATTTTTTGGGGTTCACACTGAAATTATAGCAATTCTCTTTTTTCGCTGTGATTACCCAAATCTGTTGTTTTTGAATTTTCTTTTTCTATTTGATGTGGAAATTTTTCATTTTCTTGCAAAATTGGGTGAAAATCATTTTGTCCGAGAGAAAATTGGTGAGAGATTTTTTTTGGGTTTTTGTGATTTGTGATTTTTCAGTTCTTAATTCTGGGAAAAAATAGGTTTTCTTGCAGATTTTTGGCGAAAGATTGCTGTTAAATCAAAGTGGGTAAATACCAGGATTTATTGGAAGGGAATTGATTTGAATTTTATGCAGTTGTGAAGAGGAATTAGGGATTTTCGCTCTTCGGTTTCGGCGGTAGGTCAATCTTATCGATAGAGAGGCGAAAAATCGACCAAGGAAACTGAAAAATGCCGAAAATCAAGCGTTGCTCGGTGGAGAAAGGAGAAATCACCGGCGTAAAGGGGGTAGAAGAATCATGCTCTGCCGCTGTGGATTCTAAGAAGCTGAAAAGAACCACCAATCATTTGTTCACTGTTCCTGTAATTCAATTAGAAGGGCACAGCAAAAAAATTTCGAACAATTGGCCAGGGATTGGGGTTTCGTTCAGCAATGACGAAGCAAATTCCAATACCCAGAGAGTTGTTAAGACTAAGTCTCCGTTATTGAAGTCATCGCGGGGGCGTACTCAGGTACTCCCATCGAAATTTAGCGACTCAGTGTTGCAACCGTGGAAGAAAGAAAAATCAGAACGTTCTGATGATAATGAGTATGTTCAGGACGCGAGTTGTAATAAGAAGTTAAAGCGCAGAGAGCCGCATGCAACTTCTAATGACGTATATTTAGTAAAGAAACCACGAAAGGAAAATCAAGTAGCCTTCCAATTGCGGAACATAATTTTAGAGCCTCATTCTACTTCGAGGAGTTCAGTGACATCAGCTAATGAAGGCAGTTCTTCTGTTTCCCCAGTGGTGGAAAGTGGTGGGAAGATGAATGAACTCTCAGGAGTGAGGAAACCGGTGGAGGACAAAGTAGTTGAAAGGAAGGCTGATTTCTATGAGCCCGGTGATTTTGTAATGGGAGATCTAGTTTGGGCGAAATGTGGAAAGAATTTCCCTGCTTGGCCTGCCATCGTGATTGACCCCCTCTGGCAAGCTCCTGAATCGGTGCTAAGGGCTTGCGTTCCGGGCACTCTCTGCGTCATGTTTTATGGGTATTCGAGGAGCGGACGGAGGGTAACTTTTCATCCCACATCTACGCTCATGCATGTATCTGTTATTTATAATATTTGATTAGGCGGTGGATGGTTTGATATATTCATATGAAAATATGGGGAATGTTGTGAGTAAGTGCAGCTGTTGCAACTGCCTATTTTTGTCTCTTCCTGATAATTATTGAAGGTCTTGGTCCACGAGGGACCCAATATTTCATGCACATGGTATCAGCGTATTTATAGACTAGGCACGTCTATCATGGCGATTCTAATTCATACTATTCTTTATGCATGCGTTAGCATACAGAATTGTTCAGTCTCTTGCCACTGTAAAGGCATCAGTATGTAAACCTGTTATTATTTGCAGGATTACGCGTGGATAAAAGCTGGAATGGTTTTTCCCTTTCATGACTACATGGACAGGTGAATATGATACCGGGTTTATTATCATCTATGTTAACTGTTAAGTGAGGAAAGTTAACCATTGAATTTTTTTTATGTTTAGATTTCAGGGTCAGACTAAGTTGTATGGCAGCAAACCAAGTGATTTCCGCTTGGCTATTGAGGAGGCAGTTTTAGCAGAAGATGGATATGCTAATACAGTCACTGAAGCTGGCCAGGAAATGTTACCTGTGAGAAATCAAGGTGATGTTGAAGAAGCAACTGGTTCTAATCAGGACTTAGAATGTTCTATTGAACAGGTAAGTTTTAACTGGAATAACTAGTCCATTGTTGTGGGGAAAGATGTGTATAATCTTGCTTGATGATGGTTGTTAAGGTTAGATCTTAGACTTCATATTATAGATCAGTTTACAAAATTATCTAACTGATTGTGTAAGGTTTATGATAGCGTGTCACTGCTGGTTACTCATTGTTAATGTGCTTTAATTATTCATGTTATAATTATGTTGCAAATGCTTTTTGGGTGTTGGAGGCCTTTGATTTACTGATATGTTGACCTTTAGCGTATTACAAGCACATAGATAGCATGATAATGGTTAACTGGTGCGTTACTTTGTCTTACCATTTAGTATCTTTTTTTACCTTGCAATTCTATTATTTTTTATTTTTTAAAGTTGAGTCAACTTCTCTGTGTATTTGTTTGTTGCAGGATGTATGTGATAAAAGGAAAGACAGACGAGCTTGTGGCAGTTGCGGCCTGATCTTTCCGTGCAGAATGATGAAGAAAATAAAGAACACAACAGCTAAAGCTCATTTTTTGTGTGAACATTGTGTTAAGGTGCTGCAATCTCTGTGGATATAAATTTCTCATTTTTATTCTTACATACTTATTTCGCTTGGGAAATGGTTATGTGGCAGTTAAGGATATCAAAACAATACTGTGGTGTTTGCAAGCAAATTTGGCATCATTCTGATGGTGGCAGCTGGGTAAGATTCTGTTTTCTGATGAGAATTTTGCTTCTTGTCGACCGATCAGTTAACTCAGTGACTTATTCACTCTTTGTTTTGCAAAATCTTTATTCTTTGGGTTAGGTGTGCTGTGACAGTTGTGACGTCTGGGTCCATGCTGAGTGTGCCAGTATTTCTACTGAACTTTTGAAGGTTTGCCTACATATGTAATATTAAGATGGATTTCATGCTATTATTATCCTATTTGCAGCCAGGATATGACAATGTAGCATTAACAATGTTATGGCTTGCAGGATCTGGAAAACATGGATTACTTCTGCCCTGAATGCAAATCCAAGCCTGCTTCTGAGCCGTTGGTTTTAGACAGATGGCAATCATGTGACAAGTAAATATCTGCATGCTATCGTCCTTTTGTAACACAAAAGATAATCAACTCTCTTTGTATATTTTTTATTTGTGTCCATACTTCATGAAAAGATAATCAACTGTTTTTGTAAGTCTTTTGATTTGTGTCTAATGCTGATGCTTCCAGGTCTGTTGAAAAGCTTGGACAAAATGTGCTTCCTGACAAGATCATTGTTGTATGCAATGCTGTGGAAGGAATTTACTATCCAAATCTCCATCTGTAGGTCCTAAGTTTAATGGAAGGGATTTTATTTTTGTTTTATGTGTTATTTTCTAGCTGCAAAAATTGATGGTTAAGTGACGCCCACCATGCAGTAGACAGTAGTGCATGTTTAGATATAGGATCGCTGCCTTTTTTGTTAACTGTACTGAAAAATAAAATTCCAGCTTTGACTACTGGAGTAAATAGCTCTCTCTAAGTCATGTTCTAGGACATTTGATATTCTACAACGTACAAAAGAAGATAAAGGAAAGAACACAAAAGGAGAATCAGGGTTTGGGGTTTAGATTGCCTTTGTGAAAATTTGTTATATGTTTAGTATATCAGAACAATTGAAATTAATTTCTTCTTACTTGTTTTATTAATGGAAAAACTCTGATATCATTTGTCATACTTCAGTCTTTATATCCTGTTAAAACTTACCTACATTTTGTGGATCTATTGCTGTACCGTCTTTCAGCTTGTGTTGGTAGTGATGTTTGTGTTAGCCATCATGGCTGAATTGTTACATAATTTTGACACATGCACATGCTGCAGCAATATCATACAAATGGAAAATATAACACATACCACTAGTCCTAGATGCAAAATATTATGGACCTTTTTGGTTTTCAAAAGAATCTTTTATTTATTTTTATCTGATAATCTTCTCAGAGTTCAATGCATTTGTGGTTCATGTGGTGTGAAGAAATATCGGCTCAGCGAGTGGGAACGACATACAGGATGCAGAGCAAAAAAATGGAAGTATAGCGTTAAAGTGAAGGGGTCTAATCTACCACTTGAAAAATGGGTTTGTTCTGATCACCAAGCTCCAAATACAGACTTTTCTGCTCTATAACTATTATAAGATTAGTTAATCTTACCTTTATCCAAAGCGGACAGTTAGTGAACTCTTATAAGGGTGAATGGTATTTTTTTTTATTAAATAACCAGAATGCAAAGAGTATGAGTTTCTTTAGTACTCTCTCTCTCTCTCTCTGTCTGCGTGTGTGTGTTTTTTGGGCCTGTAAGTTATAAAAATCTGTTCAATAGATTAATTACCTGTTGAATTATTTACAGAGCGTTAGAGCAGCGACAATTGTAACAAGAGAATGCTCAAAATTATAGAAGAAAGAAAATTATAAACTATTTATGCATCTCTCCTGATATACCGCTATGGCATCCACTTGCCATGCAGTTCCCTTGTTGCCCAGCTATATGCATTCTTGCTCCCTCTATCGCCATGCTCTCTACAGAAAAGCCTGTCTTTTATTTCCAACTCAAGGACATCTACAACCACAAAACTTATGTTCTTCATTTTATCTCTACTAACGTTAGTGTGTTGCAGATGACAGAGCACAATGCACATGGCTTGAATTCTATGCGGTTAGATAAACAACAGCTGTTTGCTCTTTTGAAAGGTAATTGCAGACATTTTTTTTGGTATAATCACATTTAGATTTTCTTCATTATAATTTATATATGTGGATATGTAAACATGAAAACCCAGATTCTTACTAGTTTCACTTTGACAGAAAAATATGAACCTGTTCATGCAAAGTGGACCACAGAGCGATGCGCTATTTGTAGATGGGTTGAGGACTGGGACTACAACAAGATAATAATATGCAACAGGTGTTCATATCCCTATTTACATATCTGTGGCTCTTAGACACCCCTTAGAAAGGAAACTCTGATTATTGAGAGTGGCACATATTTCGAGAACTTCATATTAATCTAATAAGAAATCCTTTCGTGGTTTAGATGTCAAATAGCTGTACATCAAGAGTGCTATGGAGCAAAAAATGCGCAAGATTTTTCTTTGTGGGTTTGCCGAGCATGTGAAACTCCAGAAATTGAGAGGCAATGTTGCTTGTGTCCAGTAAAAGGCACGTCATTTGATGTAACCTAATTTTCGCTTAAGTTAAAACTTTGTTTGGTGTGATGGTCTTTTCATGCTTCTAATTGAATGCTCTATCCTCAGGGGGTGCGTTAAAGCCAACTGATATTGAAGGTTTATGGGTTCATGTTACATGCGCTTGGTTTCAGCCGGAAGTTGCTTTCTCGAATGCAGAGAAAATGGAGCCCGCTGTTGGAATTCTTAGAATTCCACCAATGTCATTCACTAAGGTATGTATTCTTCAAAGAATTGACATGTAGATAGGTAGTCATTATAGATTTTCTTCCCTGCTCTGTCAGCAGGTTCTATGGAAAATTTTGCTGAACTGAGTGAATAACTAGTGTTCAAGACTGTATAACTCATAATAACTTCCTCATTGAGTTTTCTAGATGAGTTTGCTACAGATTAGTTGTCCAGTGAATAAATTAAAACGTATCTTATTGCTCTTACTGGATAAAATTTTTCATTGTTGTCGTCTAAAATAATCTTCCTCTGTATTTGCTTTTTAAATGCAAATATGCAGGCTTGCGTTATCTGCAATCAGACTCATGGTTGTTGCACACAGTGTTGCAAGTGTGCCACATATTTTCATGCAACTTGTGCTTCTCGTGCTGGATATTGCATGGAAGTAAGTCAACACTAAATTCTCTTGTTTCTTTTACTCGTTTGTTTTTCAAACAATAACATCCTTTTTACCTAGAAATAGATCAGACTTTATGATGTTGTGTGGTTCATGGTTTCTGCCTTTCTGTGTAATAGCTTCAAGTAATTTTTATTCTTAATGTCAGTTACATTGCTCTGAGAAGAATGGAATGCAGATAACGAAATGGGTAGCATATTGTGCAGTTCACAGGTATGAATTTTAGAGAACAGATTGCAAAAAGTTCACTAAGTTAAATTTTACTTGCCTTGATGCTTCTTTTTTATTGCTTCGACATTCCTTAAATGTCAAGGTTATGTGTCTGGTGTGGTAAATGATTAGTGGTTGTCTCAGGGCACCTAGTGTAGAGAATGTACTAGAGATTCAGACTCCACATGGGGTTTTCTCCAACAGACGCTTGCTTGAAAGCCAGTATCAAAAACAATGCTTGAGAGGTTCGAGGCTCATCTCATCGAGGAATGCTGAATGGTCTGATTCATCACCTGCTGATACAAATGAATTTGAAGCAATGCCTGCTGCAAAGTGCCGCATTTATAAGAGACCACATATAAAGGTAGTGTAATCATGCGCCATCGTGTCTTAGATATTTGTTCTGGAGACTCCGAGGAGATCTTTTAATAGATATTTGTGTGTATTTACACTTTTCCTTATCATGATTTGCTTATGTTTCTCTTTTCCTTGTCTTACCATTTCTCATTTTCTTTTTGTAGAG
This sequence comes from Jacaranda mimosifolia, assembly GCA_018894105.1. NCBI lineage: Eukaryota > Viridiplantae > Streptophyta > Magnoliopsida > Lamiales > Bignoniaceae > Jacaranda > Jacaranda mimosifolia. Next base: position 14,509,102 of record CM032120.1, on the reverse strand, counting down.
GAGTGGACCAGAGTCAGTTTTCCACCGCTTGATGGGGCCAAGACATCATTCTCTAGATGATATAGATTGTTTAAGTTTACACAAAGTAATTACTTGTTTATTTATTTTTTATTTGTATTTATTTCAGTTGACAACATAAAGATCTCTCCCTGTTAAATAGTCATTTTTTTCTTGTCAAAATCTAATAAGCTCGCTTGTCCCTTTCTGTATTTGTTAAGGATACTGAAGATAATAGGGCTTCTTCAACATTCAGAGAACGGCTAGAGAACTTGAAGGTAAATACATCTGCCTTGTTATGTTTCATTTGTCCTGCTCTGGTTTTAAGAGCAAAATCTATATATTTTATATTCTCTGTCTGATCATTCATTTCCAATTTACTCTATTGATGCTTCAGAAAACAGAAAATTATCGGGTTACTTTTGGTAAATCAAGAATACATGGTTGGGGCCTCTTTGCTAGGCGAAATATTCAAGAAGGAGAAATGGTAATATCTCAAATGCTCTCATTTGCTATGCTTCCTCTTTCGCGTCACTATTTACTATCCTTGAAAGTGGTACAATCTTGGATTCTAACTACTTCTCCAGGTTCTAGAATATCATGGTGAGCAGGTGAGGCGTAGCGTTGCAGACCTAAGAGAGGCGAGGTATCGATTGGAGGGCAAAGATTGCTATGTGAGTCAATTTTCCAGGCCCTCTAAATATGTGCTCATATGTTTGCTCTTTGGTACAAGTCTATATGTGTAGCTTGATTCATATTCTAAAGAGGTGTATAATATATATTCATTCTCATTTTTAGAGGCTTAATTCTTTCATATGCAGAGTAGAATATCTGTTTTATATCAACTTTGTGTCTGGTTTTGGATGTAAGCTTGTAGTTAACTTGTCCATGCTTTCCCACGCCGCTTTGGCGAGTTTATCATCTTGTTGACTTAGCATTTCATTTTTCTCTTGATTATTCTATCTATCACTTCTATTTGAATATGATTAACTGTGATGAATGCTCTATGCAGCTTTTTAAGATCAGTGAGGAAATAGTAATCGATGCCACAAATAAAGGGAACATAGCCCGCTTGATTAATCATTCGGTATGCTCTGTTCTTAATTCTTTATTTGAAGTTATAGTAAATAATGTTTATCTTTTGTCAGATGAATATTAGTGTTATTAATTTGAATCGAAGTCAGTTCTTGCTGGGTATTTATGGTGCTCTGCATCCTTTTATTAAACTCTTTCATCCACCAACACTTGTTGGCCATTTGGTGCAGTGCATGCCCAACTGTTACGCAAGAATCCTGAGTATGGGAGAAGAGGAGAGCCGGATTGTTCTTATAGCCAAAACCAATGTTTCAGCTGGTGATGAGTTGACGTACGAATGCTCTTCCTTTACCATGGACTGATACACAGTAGTTTGGGTTTTTCATCTATTGTTAACATTCTATATTTGGCCCTTGTTGTTTGAACAGATATGATTACTTGTTTGAACCCGATGATGGCGAAGAGGGTAAAGTCCCTTGCCGGTGTAATGCTCCAAACTGCAGGAAATTCTTGAACTGAGGAACTTTTGTATACCTGCTGAAAGTACTGAACCTTCCAATGGAAGATTTTTGCCAATTTTGTAGAAGCTATTGCCTTAGGATTTCCATATTCTCAAACTGTAATTCTTTTGTAAATAAAGTGTTAGCTCACCGCGGTAAGGATATTCTTTTGTTGATATATTCATGTAAAGATGCATCTGTAAGAGATTCTCTTATCGAAATTTGCCAAATTTGAGTCTAATTTTTGAAGTTACTTGTGAATAAAATCAAATCTTTTATAATCTTAGCATTTCGCTCATTTTTGGATTCTCAGTAACTGATAATTGGGAAAGCTAATAGAAAATTAGAGAATTTATTCTGAATTTTGTAGAGTGGTCTGTGAATCAACCTTCGCAGGGCTGGTTCTGCCATTGTCTGTGCGTAAGGCCATCTTCTACTATCGTATTGTTTGCCTGCACGTTGCCCGTGTGCAGGGCGATCCTCTACTTCTGTCTGCCTGCCCGCGTAGGCCTGGCCTCTGCCTCCTGTCCCCCATTGGCAAGGACTTACATACCGGCCACTCTCCCTGCGCACGGGGCTGTCCGCGGCACTTGTTTGCCTGTGCATGGGGCTGCCTCACTCCTGGTCTGGGGTGGCAAGGGGCTTCTATTCCAATACGCCCTCCTATTCTGTTTGCCTGCACATGGGGCTACCCTCCACTACCATCCTGAGGTGAAAAGGAGCTTCTATCCCAATCATCCTCGTTTGGGGCATTAAGGGGTTTTTGTTACTTCTTACTAAATACCATACTTAAGTAAGATTTTTTCCAATCACGAAAGAACTTGAGATGTATATAAGTTATTAATCAATTTGGATTTAAGTATATATATATATATATATTTTATCTATACACACGTACGCATATCAGGAGCTCGTTTGGAATTAAACTCATGATCTCCCACAGTATGTGGGAGATTTATACCACTGGACCACATGCCACTCAGCTGGTCCAACTAGTTTTTTAACTTCACTTTAAGATTGATCAAACAAAAGTTTAAGAAGTAATGATTTTCCTTTTTTTCCTTTTTTTTTTTTTAATACGGATAGTGCAAACGAAACTTTGGGGGTTGGGGTTTGGGGGGTGGTTGTTTAAGTACCGCCAGATTTTAAATTCCTTTCTTTCCCGCGACTATAAATACGACCCGCAGGAGATCAAATTAATCTTGCTCACAACAGTTTCGCCCTTCAGCTCTTCACACACTTCATGCACTAAAACTTGGAGAAAAATAAATAAATAAAAATAGATATCATTTTGGAGGGAGCTTAAAGCAGAGGCTGAAGAAATTCAAGCAGCGAAGAATGGGGAAGCGATTGAGGAAAGCGAGAGCTATATGCTGCTGCGTCTCTCCGCGATCCACGTACCTTACTCCTCACTCAATTTTCAACCGGTATACGTGTAGTCTACAGGCGTTGTTTTTGAGTCTCTGTGTTGATGAATTTTGGCGGTTGAGATTTTTCTTCCTTTCTTTTTCTGTGTGAGCTCGAAAAGGAAAAATGAAGGTAGATTCGAATTTTGTGAAGCTCGGTTGTGCTTGTGATAGAATTGTGGATTGAATTGTAATTTTGATTTGATTTCGATCATATGTTGTGTTCGTGCTTTGATGATGTGTATATGGAATGTCATTGCGAAGTAAGATCTGCAAAATCAAAGTTGGAGTTCTGGATGATTTAATTTTATGAGCTGCATTTATTCAAATAGCGCGATGATTCAGCTGAAATTTGAGCTGAAGTTTGGCATTATTTTATGTGGATTGTCTCCTGATTGTTTCTGCTGAGAGCTTCATATTACGTTTCGATTTAGCTGAGATTTTTCTAGCTTATGATGGACATGTGAGTCTATTTTGCTATTTGCAGTGAGTGAATTAATTTATTCAGATCTTCTGAACGGTCAGCTAATGCTCATTTAGCTGAGGTTCTGATTTAAAACACATTTGTCATATAAAAGTGGATTGATGTGAGATTTCAAGAGAAAATAATATGCTTGATTACCTCGTGTTTTATGAAGACTTATCAAAATATTGCTATTTCGCTATCAGTAATGTTTGATGCATACAGCGTGTCCTTTTTCATTGTTTTTCGCTCCTCAACGCTCAAAAGTTTTCCTCCGGGATCTACTTTAAGTAGTGCAGGAGATCGCACCAAGAACTGGAAATTTCCTAATGTATAGTTTGAACTTTGTTGAAACAGCAGTTCTGTTTATAATCACGTGGATAATATAACTTATTTATGTTTTTGCATTGTATAATAATTCGACGTGCAATTCTATTAGTTGTTTTTCTGCACGTGTTTATTTTCTTGAATGTGAATAGGTATGAAGAGGATGTTTGGACAGAGATTGCCAAGTTTCTGGATGGAAGATCTCTAGTGATGCTTGCTGCGACTTGCAAATGGTTTAATCGTATCATGATGGAAGACAGCGTATGGAAATATGCATGTTTGCGTGATCTTCAGGTTCCTAACCCTGGAAAAGTTGTATTCAAATGGAGCAAACTTTATGCCGCAGCTTTTGGTATTATTCAGCTTATTTGATGTTCCATCAAATTATGAAACTCAAAAATTTCTATTTACTCGTGTAAAAGAGTTGACAATTAACATTTTGCAGATGGAAGTCATACATACATGTTTCGTCAGGAGGAGAAGCATATTGGTAAATGCATTTCTTCTAGTAGTTTTTTAGAAGCGTGGCTTCTTCTACTCAATTCCTGTCATGCACTATGCTGCTTTTGAAGACAAATAATAATCGTGTTTCAAATATGCATTTCAGACTTTTCTTTTTTGATCTGATGAACAGATTGGATGCGCATTGGAGCATTCTTGCTTGATTCACATACTGCTCTGTTGACTGAAAATTTAATTGCACCGCTGAGAATTCCCAAAGAAGAGACAATGGAGAAAATGTTGCAGCTAAATGGCTGTTGTCTGTTAAGAAATATCAAAACTGGAATCTGGATTGCTGGTAATTCAAGTAACGTTTTATCTAATGGGCAATTGCTTCTTTGGTGTTCGAAATATATTAATCAATGACATATACTAACTGCCTCGAATTCCAACCGTGATTATGTTTGAAGACTTGCAGCTTGTTCGATGTCCAGTTTGCGACCTTGATTCATGTGATGGTGAGTTGAAACATGGGTTTTTAGCTCAGGATTTCTATAGGAGTATTATCTATTTGCCCTTTAATGCAGTAATTCGTGCAATAGACTTATGATTGCGGAAACGGTTGAAATAGCCACCTGACAACTTGTATAAGAACATGAGCTAAACCTGTGTTGAAAAGTTAGCTGGGCTTGAGTTAATACATTCTATCCATAAATATCCAACACATAAAATGATTCAGCAGTTTGAAAACGAGCAAATCATGCTCCCTTTTCTTTCTTCATAACAAGTATATCCTTATTATCCCTGCAGCCAATACGGTATACATGACGAACATATTATATCAAATGACTTCAAATAAAGATATTCTGCATATTTAATACAGGAACAATGCAAACCTTGGATGCAAGGCATATTGAACTCTTCCTAAGTGAGGGATATCATGATGGGAGCTGGGATTATGATATACTAGGATCCCATGACGTCAACAAGCAAGCAGACGGGGCTTCTGCTGGGATTTTCGACATCAAGCATCTCAAGGATCAATCAACCTCTGGTATCATCATGATTTATCAGAATCCCCATATCTTTGTATCACAGAAGTAGAATAAGATGTCAAGTCTTTTGACTTAGGTAGTTATGTTACATCTTAATTTTGATTATATTTCAGATATTTTTAATCTCAAGTCATGGATGGGAAAACGAGATGACTGGCAACCAAAAGCCATGATAACTCTCCATGCTGTAGCAGTAAACACCAATTTGCAAGACAATGAAGGTAATATTTCCTTTTCAACTGAACTTTTTATATGAAATGGTCACTTTACCTTTTTCTCTTCACAAAACCGAACATCATTGTTAGTTTACGTTCCTGTTACCTGCAATTTGGTAGTCATAATGCAAATGGCTTGTTTAGTTTACATTCCTGTTACCTGGTTGTCTAAAACTTCTACAGACGTTCATCTAGTTTATTTTTACCTACACTGATGCTCAATTATCAGTTATTTCATCTTAAGATAAACTATTTCTGATTAACAAGACTCTGGAGACAGGTCTTCAGATTAAATACCATGTTATGAAGGCTGGAAAAGACGGTGAAGTGGTTTCAATCCGCATATCCCAGCAGCTGCTGTAGTTCTGTTCAAATCCCCCAGAAGTATTTTAATCTCCTCTTCCAGGTGTAGGATAAGAAATATTTTTTCCAGGTTGTGATGTCTTTCAACGATTGTCTCAACAAATTAAACAGTCTAAATCTGTTTCCATTCACTTCATTTAAGGCCAAGCTTAAGCAACCTCTGTATTTCACACTTGTAAACAATTAAATACTCTCGAAATTCTTTCGTTGATGCAAACATACTTCCTTATCCAGTTTCCATATTTCCAAAAGCAATATATACTGCAACAAAATGACATGGGATGATGGGACATTGGAAAAAGTCAGGGCTCATTTACATATCATTTTTTACACCGTTGAACTTAGAAGAGTTTTACAAATTTGCTAGTTCTAGAAATATCTTAACATACCCAAGTAAGTCAACGGAAATCTTGGCAAAAAGAAAACCGTTGGCTTCGACATCTATAAGTACATATAATACTCTTATATTTGCCCTTCATGATTCTGACCCTGCCAATTGGGCTATTATAAAAATTGCAACACAAACTTCACTTCCTAAAGTTGCTGCTCATCTATTGTGATATGATCACAAACATTAAACTAATACACAAGACAGGTCGTAATCATGTTGAATAAAAATAAACATTTGGCATATCCAGCCAGCATCTTGCATTGAAATCTGACTTTCTGTAAAGTTTAAATAATTCTGCTTGCTTTTTCTTGGCCTTGCTTTGTGGCAAAATCATTTCTTTCAACTTATGGACATTCCGAAAATCTTCTCCTTCACATTCCTCCTTTTTCTATCAATCCATGCAAGAAATGATTGTCCTCCTCAATTCTGTGGAAGTAATCCATTTTCAGTAAGGTTCCCTTTTAGACTAGAAAGCCAACAACCACAAAACTGTGGCTATTCTGGCTTTGACTTGAGTTGCAGTATCCAGAAATCCAAGACAATACTGAGTCTTCCTTATTCTGGAGATTTTTGGGTTCGTGACATCAACTACCTCTCCCAAGAAATCAAACTCTATGATCCAAATGGTTGCCTTCCGAGCCGGCTATTGAGCTTGAATCTCTCATCTTCTCCTTTCATGGCTGCATATTATAAGAATTTCACTTTCCTCAGCTGCCCTTCAGAGCTTGTGAGGAATCAATTGACCACCGTTGATTGCCTCAGCAACTCAACAACCTCTGTCTTGGCAACTTCCTCAATGAACCTTGCAAGAGCCATGAACATATGCAGTACTATTGTTACTTTACCAATCCCAGTTCCACAGCCAGTCCAAGATGATGAATGGCTTTCATCCGGCCTCAATGGAGACCTCCTGTTGACATGGAATGTGCCTAATTGCGAAGATTGTGAAGCCAGAGGTGGTGTTTGTGGATATGACAACAGCACCACCGAGCAAATTGTGTGCTTCAACCATCCCACTAAAGGTACTAAAGTTTCATTTCAATCAAAGTTTTAGCATGATTCTCAAGTTTCATTCTTGATTTTTGTTGGGAATAAAATAGTTGTGGAAACTTTCGTAGAGCTTAAGGGACAGATTGGACCAAAGACATTCTACGAAAGTCAAACATTAGAACGATGGGGAGCATGACATAAGAAAAAAAAGATTGAAATATTATCATATCTAAGATCTACCAACTTATAATATATAAGAGTTGACATATAATATCCACAAGTTTTATATTATGATCTTATCTTCACTATGAGCCCAAATTTGCAGCTAGAGGCCGTGTCATTTTATTTATCATTGCGCTGGCCGTGGCTGCGCCCGCAATCGCATGCTCAATTGGCCTATTATGTTACGTATGTCTGGTAGCCAGGCGGCTAAACCAACGTCCATCGGATGATGCAGCCCTAAATACGACTACAGCAGCAGTAGCACCAGCACCAGCACCAGCCACAGTAGCCGGGCTCGATGAATCCAGTATTGAGTCCTACAGAAAAGTAGTTCTTGGCGAAAGCCGACGTCTCCCAGGGCCTAATGGAGTCACTTGCCCAATATGCCTGGCAGATTACCATCCCAAAGAAACCATCAGATGCATACCTGAGTGTGAACATTGCTTCCATTCTGATTGCATCGACGAGTGGCTGAGGATGCAGAATACGTGCCCGGTTTGCAGGAATTCGCCTTCCCCAAATCATGCTAGTACGTGACAAGATAAACCATTCTAGTTTTCCAGGTTCCCATCATTCTTTTGTACAGACTATCATTTTTTACCATTTAAACTTTGTAAAATCCGAAGGAACCTTATCAATCTGTCTTATTCATATTTTGTCTCAATCCAACCAATAAATGCATACATGTTATTCATTTTCCGGCCTCCCTGTTCATCAATATGCTCATGGACATTCTTCAAGTCCCCTTCTTTCTTTTCTTGCTCTTTTCGCTTGTCCACTCCAAGAAACATTGTCCATCTTCTTATTGTGGCAATAATAACAGTTTTCGGATTCAATACCCTTTTAAGTTACAAGGCCAACAGCTTCAAAATTGCAGCTATACTGATCTAAGATGCAGCAGTCAAGGTATAGCTATTCTAAATCTTCCCTACTCTGGAGATTTCTTTGTCCGTTACGTAGACTATAAGTACTCAGTTATCCAGCTCTATGATCCCGAAAACTGTCTTCCAAAACGGTTTATGAGCTTCAATCTTTCGTCTTCGGGTCCTTTTCTTGCTGTGAACAGTCAGAAGTATACCTTCTACAGCTGCCCTCCTGAGCTGATCCAACTATCAAATTTCACTTCCATAGATTGTCTAAGCAATTCCTCCACTGCTACAGTTGCCACCGGCACAATCTCAAGCCAAGTGATGAAAAAGTTGTACAGATGCAATGAGACAGTTACCTCATTAGTTCCAGCTTCAGGTCTGAATTCACATGATTTTCTTGGAAATCAGGATGATTTTATCTTGTTCTGGATTGCACCTCCATGCCCAAATTGTCCTAAAGAGACAGGTAAGTTTGTTTAACAGGCCAACAATATATGAAGAAATACAACTTTTTGATATTGAAGTGATAAAGGTTCATTTGGTTTGCAGGATTGGTATCAGAAAAACTTGTTGCAGCAGCCTTCATAATGATTTCCTTTGTTACAGTCATACTACCCTCAGTTATCTGCATAGCGTGCTGTGTGCATTTCATCATAATGTTCCGAAAGGAGTCCAAGGCAAAAAACTCAAATAGCCAGATTACATAGGAAGCAATTTCTGAGAAACTAATTTGTAAATTCATAATTTGTATCTGCCCTTTCAATTCAGAAGTTTTGAGATGTTAATGTTTACACAAGTTTGTTGGAATAGTACTATACAGCTTCTAGAAATCAACATAAAAAGGAAACCTTTTCTATTCAGCAAAAGGTGATCATCATACTCGAATTCTGTTAATATATAAGCGATTTTTATCTTGGAAGTTTCACCAATTCTGATATGATACGATCACGTCAGCTGACTACTATAAATACCTGAGGAGTAAACAACATATGTATACTTTTTTCTTCTTATTTTGCATACCTTAGGTCCAATGTTCTATCCGATTGCTGATTTAAACATTAGAGGGCTTTCGCTGGACCTTCACAACGACTCTACTGCTCAAGAACCCATCAATCTACTTGATCATAGGTTCGACCCGACTGATGACAAGAAGAATACAAATAGATTAAATTCAAATTTGGCCTAGGTAGAAGACTCTGGATGAAATGGAAACAAGAATGAAAAGTACTGGTGCTACCTAAGTATATCCTTAATTTCCAAGAAAATTACTGCTCTCAAAGTCATGATTTCTATAACTCAACTGTCTAATTGTCACCAACATTTTCCAATGTCTTGCTGTAAATTCTTGTTTGTGGCCACAACATCTAGTTCCAGGTTCTTGCCCTGGATTCAGCTGATCAAAAACTATCCAACCTAAGAAAATGTCGAAAAGGAAAAACAGTTCAAAATCAAAACTAGCTGTTCATTTCGTTATAACTGAAAAGGATACAAAGATCAAAATGGTGAATTCAATCTCTCCAGCTAATTTCCTAACAGGTACAAGGCTGACTGTATTTTTTTGTCTCTCTCTCTTTCTCTCTTATATCATTATTTTAGTTGTACTAAATTACCAACAATATCATCGACATTTTGGGAGCTACTAAAATGAAATAGGACAACATGGGAGCTTCCTTGCATGTGCCTTTTCTTTGCTATTTAACTACATACAATAAATTAAAACACTCTTAAACTGTCATTTAATGATCAAAGTGATATCCACAATGTTCATCCATGGATCTATATCTGAGGCCTGCAGCTTTTTCCACTCAAATTTTCATACCTTACACAGTTTTTCCCATATGGGATTTCTGGAAATCCTCTTCCTCTTTCTTCTGTTGATGTTTTCAGCTGTCCATTCCAAGAATCACTGTCCAGCTTCTGTTTGTGGAAATAACACTTTCCAAATCCGGTACCCTTTCAAGTTGGAAGGCCAAAAACCTCAAAATTGTAACTGTACTAATGTCAAATGCAATAGTGATCAAAATATAGCTGTCCTAAATCTTCCCCTTTCTGGAGATTTCTACATACGTTATATAGACTACAATGCGTCGACTGTAGAACTCCATGATCCAAATAACTGTCTCCCAAGAAGGCTTATGAATTTGAATCTACAAGACTCTCCTTTTGTGGCTAAAGATTATCAGAACTTCACATTCTATAACTGCCCTCCAGGAGCTGTGGGGGCGAATTTAACGGCCATAGAGTGCCTAAGCAACTCTACCAATGCTGTTGTGGCTACTTCTTCTATTTCAGGCCGAGCCATGGAAGAATTTTATGGCTGCAGTGTGATTTCTACTTCACAAGTCCCCGTGGATTCATATTATGATGGAAATAGTGAAAATCTTGTGTTGAAATGGTCTGTGCCTGTCTGCAAAGATTGTCCTGAGGAAAAAGGTAATTTGTTGTTGATCTCTAAAGGACAACGTTTAACTCAAAACTAATTGGTTTCAACTTGTGATAATTCACAGGTAGGTGGAAGCTGAAGGTGATCTCAAAAATCTTTGCATTTGTCCTCATGATACCACTCATTACTCTACTATTGATCGTCTTGTTTGTCTGCGTTGCATGCTGCATACAAATGTTGGAAAACTTTATAAGAGAAAGGGCGATAGCTGGCCATCAATCTACCATAGCTCGGACTAGGACTCAATCTACAACTTTCTATACGGAAACATCAAATGCAGAAGGCCTTGATGACTCTAGAATCAAGTCTTGTTCAGAAATGGTGGTTCTAGATATTAATGAAAACCAAAGCGTCGATCTGGGACTTAGTGAAAATTTATGCTGCCCTATATGCTTAGAAAGCTACAGTGCTAAAGAGATGGTAAGAAGGATAAGTTTGTGTCACCATTGCTTTCATGCTGATTGCATTGATCAATGGTTTAGAAAGAAAAGCACCTGTCCAATTTGCAGAGTTTCTGTTTTAGATGTAAAATTATAGCATTTGAGTTTAATTTTCTGATCATATGAACTATTCTTTAAGAAAGATTGTTCGACTTTTATGTATCTTGATTTACATGGACTAGACCGTATTGTGCCCCTTGAAGTTCTTAATGGAAAACTGCATTCTCAAACTAACATGTAAAATCCCCATGTCCTGAAATCATTTATAGAAAAAATGAAATATAAATAACTGTAAGAAGTTAACGAAAGTGTAAAGAATTAAGATAATTTTGAAGAGCTATACATCAGATAGAATTCTGTCTATACAGCAAAAGAAATTCTAGAGTCATACCATAACTCTATTTATACAATCAATGAAATCCTAAGTATACTAAATTTCAGATACATTTAACGCAAACCACATTTTTCTACTGTAGATATTGTCAGAACTTAGGCCTGATATGGGCTGAGTCAGGCAGACAAATTGAGTTATGATGGTAGTAATATTTTTTCTTGCAGGATTCAACGAAAATCTTGGCTCTCTTGCATTAGAATATTGAAAAAGATTCATAAAGATCAAAAAGAACAGCTAAAACTCCATTTCTCCATCGATTTAGACAGACAAACTTCATAGGTGGTTTCCTGCCTTAGCAGCTGCCAGCCTTATTGTTAAAACCAATGGAATTCCAGATAACAGTTTCTGCCGCAACTCATCTTAGCCTTTTACTTATGGACAAACATCATGGGAATCATTAAACTCACTTGTCTTCAACCATTTAACCTTACACAATGCAGACAAATTTTCTCCACATTTTCTTGTTCTTTGATGATGTCCACAAGGCCTACATGAACATCTGCAGCTATTTCTTACAGGCATATATTGATCACAATTCCTCTTGCCTCCCCAACTCTCTAAAAACATGGGAATTCTTGAAGTAATATTCTTTCTTTGTTCATTCTTTCACCTTGTTCGGGCCGGTAAAGAGAATAACTGTCCAACTTCATTCTGTGGCAACTTCTCTTTAGATTACCCTTTCAAACTCCAAAACTTGCAGCCACCAAATGATTGTTCCTACATAAATCTAACTTGTAATTACACTCTGAATACAATTGGAACACCCATTGTAAATCTTCCTTATGGTGGAGATTTCTACGTTCGTTACATTGGATATTATGATCCATACATACAACTCTATGATCCTGGAAATTGCCTTATGAGAAGGCTAATGAGAAACTTGAACCTTTCGTCGTCTCCTTTTAAGGCCATTTCTTATCAGAACTACACGTTTTATATGTGTCCTGCTGATGCAAACATCATAGGCTATTATGTCTTCCCCATTGGTTGTCTTAGCAACTCCACAAATTCTACAGTAGCTACTGGTTTGGTCACATCAGATGAAATGTTAGAATATGGCTGCAAAGTCATTGGTAGTTGGCTTCTCCCAGTTTTTGACTCATTACAGTTTGAGTTTGATGGAATTAATGGTGATCTCTATTTGAAATGGAATTCCAGTAGTTGCAAAGCTTGTAATGAAACTGATGTAGATACAGGTAAACTAACCAATTCATTTCTTGCCTTCTGCTTTATTTTTCACTCTTTCATAGATCATGGATCATTGTAGTCATCATTATCATTATCAATTAATATTGTGTTGACATGGGATCGGACAAGTCCTATCCAGATGCAGTTTTTTCGTTGTCCTTGCAGTCGAGTTGCTAGTCTTAACTCTAGATTGGGTTCGACTTGGGTTCTTGAAACAACACGGATTAGGGTTTGCTGGAATGATCCAAGGCCTGTTGACTTTGTGATATAGGATGTGGGACATGGGATAATGGGATGAAATAAGAGATAGACAGTAGGATTAAGATAATTTTATATTTTTAAAATTATGTTTACTTTGTGGAATAATATAAATAATATATGTGGATTATTGTATTGATTATTTACTTGGACATATGATAATATTAGAAAATTTTTAAATGACTTAAATACCCTTGAATAAGAAATGATGGAATTGACACCACAACGAAAATTCTTTTTTAAGTTGTAGCTCGATTCTGAAAATTTATACAATACTGATATTGATTACTTCAAAGTTGCGACTAAATACACACACACATATATATATATATATATCAAGTCGCGACAAAGTAATGGCTTAATGGTAATTTAACTCCTCATGCCACAAACCTGTCCGAGTAAGATTTTTCAGTCCTAGATAATTGGTGGAATTCCACATCCCATAAATTATCTCTACAGCACTGAGCTAGCCTTTATCGATTGGACTTTTATCAAATGAAGTAAATGAAGGATTGCATTGGGTGAGGGCTTTCATCCCCCCACATCTATTGAAGTAAACACGCCCTTTCGAAGATTAAGCTAGTAACAACTGTGAGATTAGTGCTAAGATATAAAATAAAAATTTGAAGATTATTGAATGGCTGACAAGACTGTTATGAAGCCTACTTCTAAGCCCTAACAGACTTCTAAATTTGGGTCAATGTCGTGATTTACAAGCAGGTCAAATCCGACCCAATGAAAAAAAAATGTGAATCTAAAAGATATATATATATATATATAAGTACAAAATATAGTACAAAGATTAACTTTTGTCATCTAATGATTGAGGGTATTTATATTGGATGGTTGATATAACCTGTCACATCTAAACCATGATAGTCTTTTAAGATGAAGTCACATATAATTTATATACGATCTAAATTTTGGATCTGTATCCTGATTTAGAAGCAGGTCGGATCCGGCTCGATAAAAAAGGACACCAATCTTGAAGTAGGGGTATTATTTTAAATTGACAAGGCAAATATTTATTTTGGGTTGGGACATACATCATGCTCCATCTTTGGTTATCTCTTGAACTTAAATTTTTTTTTCATACTTCATATTTAAACTATTCTGTTCTCTTACCAGTAATCATAATATGAAATCACAGGTGGATCCAAGGATAACAAATGGGCAAAATTTGCTGGATCACCATATTTCCTTCCATCCTTCGCAGCAATGGCTTTATTTTTTCTCATCTGTTTCTTGCAAATAGTAAAAATGATAACCCGCAGAAATGAGAGAAACTCGGCGTCGCCCACAACTGATATGCAGCCGGAATCCGCCGCAGGACCGCCGCGGTCCAACGCGGAAGGGCTGGATGAGTCTAAAATCAATTCTTGCACAGAATTGGTGGTTTTTAGTGAAAGTGGAAGAAATCCAGGGGGGCCTGATTCTAATAGTTGCTCCATATGCTTAGAAAGCTATCTTCCACAAGATATTGTGAGAAGCATATCAAGATGTGAGCATGGATTCCATGCAGGATGCATTGAGGTTTGGTTAAGGAAAAACAGAACATGTCCTGTTTGCAGAACAATCCTATGACATCTTTTTCATTTTTATTTTATTTTATTTTTTCCCAAAACGATCTTGAGTTTTTACATCTTTAGTTGTTTTTATGTTATTTGAGTATAATCAAAAGATATTGCATGGTACATGTAATGGTTGTTGCTTGTGACTTATGGTTGCCAAGAGTTATGGATGAATACATGGGGAAAAAAGAAAGAATGAAAAATAGAAGAGAAAGATGAGTTTGCATGGTTTGACTCAATGGAAATTTCATGTCCATAGTTGAAGTACACTAAAAGTAAGAAACAAGAGAGATTTCTTTATTTGAAATTGTCAAAATCGGGTTATGATATTAGGTCGAGTTAAGTAAACGGATTGTACGGATCAAGACCTCTAAACCTTGAAATTAGAGTAAAGCATTAAAATTGTTGAGAGTCATCCAGCGAAAACCTTCAAATGCTCAAAGCCAATTCAAAATAATAATGGGACGTAAAAGTGTCGATTGCTTAAAATTGCCCATCTAAAAATTGGGTGATTATATTTGAGTGTCATTTGACAATCATGTGGCAAATGATTTTGAAAGCGTCAACGCCTACATGAATTATGGAAAGAGCTGCATCGAGTTGGATGAGTTAGACTCGACCTGATTAAAAAAGATGTAGATGGTGACTCATTAATAATAAAATTGACTTTCTTTAATGTCCCATTACCATGCATTTGGTGGGACTTAAACATAGCATGCCTAAAACAATTGATAATTCTATTCTTAAGATGAAAACCTTTTCTTCTTTTTGTAGAACTTGAAAGGAACATTGTTTGATCAATGAAGGGCCTTTTGTCCCATGCAACTTGTCTTCTATTCACAAACTTTGAATTACCCGAATACTATTTTGTCTATAGTTTCTTGACTCCAACCATGTCCTCCAAATCATTTTCTTACATCATAAACTTTGAGGCCGGCTGCAGCTGGCCTGTCCAAATTTCTCAAAAACAATGGATGGCATAATCCATCAAACTCTCCTCTTTCTTTTCTTCATTAACTTCCCTGTAATAATCCACTCCAAGAACATCAATTCATGTCCAAATTCCACTTGTAAAAGCCTCTTCCTTCCCATCAAGTACCCTTTCAAACTAGAAACTGATATCCCGCCACCAGGAAACTGTCAGTATTACATCAATCTGAGATGTAATGATCAGGGCCAGGCCACAATAAATCTCCCTTCATATGGAGACTTTTACGTAACTTATATCGACTACTACATGCAAAAAATTGTTCTTTCTGATCCTGAAAATTGCCTCCCGAGAAGGCTTATGACAAATTTTCCTTTATCCCCTCTGGAGGCCTTTCGTTATGAGAATTACACGTATTATACATGTCCCAGAGAGATTCTTCGACATCGTTTTAGTGAGATTCAGTGCCTAAGTAACTACACAAATGCTACTATAGCCATAACAGGATTTCCAACTGAATATATGGAAGAACAGTATAGCTGCAGGCCAATTGTTAGTTCAATGGTCCCAGTTTTATCCACCACTGAATATGATTATTTGGGTATTCCTGGTGATCTTCAGCTGACATGGAATGTTCCTGGTTGCAAAGATTGTGAAGAATATGATCCTGAAAAATCAGGTAAATTTGCCGCCTTTGAGTTTATTATTAACCAGTTCTTTACCTTTTTGTTTTTTTTAATAAACAATGTTGATCTCTAGTGGACCTTTTAAAAGAATTCGAACCCAACTGAAGTTCTGACCATTTTTAGTGGATCTTGTAGGATTCATAAGAATTTGTTGATTTCTTCCGAAAAAAAATGATTAGTCGTATGGTTTCTACATTTTATAAATAGTCGGGACATCGAGAAATATTTAGAAAGGCATTTCAAGAATCGAAACGGAAAGTTTATATTCCTTCCTTTTGGAGAAAGAAAGGTTTCCATAGGATCGATAATTCTTTTAGTAGTTAAATCTCTCTTTGATTCATCAATATATGATATATTCCGAATCCTCGTTACTTATGAAATCCATATAATCTCTGGCTAGAAGATCCGTTAGTTGAGAGAAACTAAATCTTGTGGACATTTCCGGATACATTTAATAAGTACACTTTGTTCATCTTTAGAGAAAAAAATTGGGCTTTAGTTTGCAAAGAAGAGTAGGGAAAGACAAAGGGCTTCAGCTTCATTGATTTTCTTGCTTTTGTACTTATTAGGGTTTGTTTGCTTCATTGGATAAAACTTAATAGATTCATTTTCAAGCTTTATCTCTTGTTTGCTTCACATTTTTCTGACCCATAATACCTTTGCGGCCTGACATGATATCACAAAGTGTAATCACATTGAGCAATATTGCCAACCAAAAATTAGATAGTATTAAGTATGGGATATCACTAATTTCTAAAATCCAAGCAAACAATAGATTACATGGTTTTGGATACTATTTCTAGCTTATGTATCACTAGCATATGAATCATTTCTAATCCTATATGCCCAAGCAAACAAGCCCTTAGAGTATTGCTTTTACAAAATAATATACATTCATTTAATTTTGCTCATTATCATCATTCTTGGGATAACTCAATCCACAGGTGATTCCAAGAGTAAATGGACTAAATTCTTCATTCCCTCAGCTACTGTACTGGTAACATTATTCGGAATAGCCAGTTTGCTGCGCTTGATGCAACTCATAATAAGGAGAAACAACAGCAATAATACAACAGCCAATAACCCTCCACCAGACTCCACCACCACCACCGCAGCACCACCACAACCTACCGGAGAAACATCTGCTTCGCCACCTGAAACCACCAATGGGACAGCAGGTATTGAGAATTCCAACCTCAAGAGGTGTACAGAATTAGTAGTTCTTAGTGAAAGCCAAGGCAGATTTCTTGCTAGTGGGATGACTTGCTCAATATGCATTGAAGAGTATCATGGTAAAGAGACAGTGAGGTACTTGCCTGTATGTGGGCATTATTTCCATGCTGAATGTATAGATCAGTGGCTGCAGAAAAATACTACTTGTCCAGTTTGTAGAACTTCCCTTTCTGATTTCAAATAGTAAAAATGATGTACATGTATGTTAAACTTTTACAAAAAGAAAAAAAGGGGTCTCACTTGGTGATGGTTTCGGTATTTGGAGTTAAGGGTCTTGGCGTAATTTATTACAAGCTCTCTCAACCTTCAAAACATCTTTTTAGGACAAAACCTTTATTAACGTATGGCATACTTGTCACAGGGGCCGTGGATAAGCCCAAATTCTTCGTCACTTTACCACCCACTGTGCGGCCTAACCCCACCAAGGAACTAGCCCGCTAGCTCACAAACACTCACACTAGTGTTTGCTTAGCATAGTTTGAAAAAATTGAGATAGATTTGATCGTCATCACTTTACATATACATATTTTCTTGGTCATTTCAATACGATCGCTGGTGATGTGTTTGCAGGTTTTCTTACCCTCCAAGATATACCGAAAATAAAAACTGCTAAGGAAAGTCTAGGTCTATCAGGCATATATCCCACCAAAATTTCCAACTTTATGGTACACACGACTTCTCCAATGACGTTAATGTTCTGACACTTTTTTCCTTAAAAAATAACTAGGATAAGTTCACCTAGTGGAGATACTTTTCTATCTTGTATCACATTTCCATTTTGTTTAACATTTAGTGGAATCTTAGTCCAAAGTGTTCTCAAAAGTTAAAATTTTTGAACTGTAAAGATACTTATCTGTACAACCTCTGTAATTCCATCCCTTTTGACTTATTAATGCACAGGTTGGGGTCATTGCCTTAACCCCTTCATTTAAATATATATATATATATATATATGTAGACTTAGCCAAGTGACAAACTGTGCTTAAATACTAAACCTGTCATATACACTCTTGTCCAGAGTCACCCAATGGTCAATGCCTGGAGCATATGGGCTTCCTCCAAGTTATTAAATTCTTCATTTTTCTGCTCTTTGCTGCCATGTACCCCAAGATTTCTAGCCAAACTCTCACTTGTGGGAACAACACGTTCTTTATACAATACCCCTTTCAATTACTAAAAGAAGGCCAAAGCCCTCATCACCACAGAGCTCATTCTTATCACTTCTTTCTGAAATGCAACAGCCAGGGTATAGTAGTTTTAAACCTCCCTTTTTCAGGAGATTTTTACGTGCGCGATATAGACTATTTTGAGCAGAAAATAGAGCTTTATGATCCAGGGAATTGCCTTCCAGGGAGGCTTATGAATTTAAGCCTGTTTTCTTCTCCTTTTGTGGCTATAACTTATCAGAACTACACCTTCTTCAGCTGCCCTCCAGAAAGCCTGACAGGTTCTCTTAATGTCTCCATCATTAGTTGTCTGAGCAACTCCTCAGCCTCCATTTTAGCTACTTCTTTGCTGTCAAGAACAGATGAGATCATGAAATTGAAAGGGTGCAAAGTGATTGTTAATCAGCAGATCCCTAATTCATTTCTTGATCAATATGAGAATAATGGGTTTGATGGTGATCTTTATTTGGCTTGGAGTGCTCCCAGTTACAAAGGTAAATAATTAAGATAGATTTTGATTAATTCTCATTTTCAATATGAGTTATTTAAAAAACCCTATTCAAAGTTTTAACTCAAGAGCATCTGGTGCCACTGATGATCGCAGTTTATTTATTTTATAGAAAGATGCAATCCCACTGTTAATGTCATCTTGCAGCATGTTTGTGATGAGTTTAAAGTACAATATGGTGGGCCTGGTTGCTAGTTCTATCTCTAGATTTCATTAACATAGTTTACAGAATTTGGCGGAGGTTAATTACTTTAATCTATTTCTTAAGAAAGAAGTTCTGCAGATCATTGTTCAGTTTATTTATTTAAAACGTAATCATATAATACTTCTTGAATCTCATGATGACTTTCCCAAAAGCCATTGCAAGAATGGGCCCTTTATTGTCAGCATTGGGACAAAGTTGTCTGCTGTGTGTCTCTTTCATATTATAAAGATGATATAGAAAGCGGATGAAAAGATAAAAAGGTACAAGAATATATACATATATATATATGCATGAAGTAATTATGTACTGATCTTTTCTTCCTAGTATAAAGACATTAAAATCAATTCATACCAGGTAAATCACCAGGAAGATCAGTCCTCGGTATCATCATTTTATGCTTCATCACAATCTCAACTGCCATACTAGGCTTACTGTTCTGCATAGGGTGCTGCTTGCGGTTCACAGGATTAACGGTGTTAGCACTCGATGAGGTAAATATTCCAAGATCCGACAGGCTGTCTACCACCCGAGTTTGGGAAGTAGTTCGGAGACAGCCTCAACCATCTGAGCCAAGTGTGGGTGAATTCTCATTCAGGTCTTCGACTGAGGACCCAAGCATAGCTGCTGCAGCCTCCAGGGATAAATTTTTATCGACAGAAGAACTGATGATAGGTGGAAGACAGTGGATTTCAGGGCCTAACAGTGATTCTTGCCCCATATGTTTGGAAGAATATCAGGCAGTAGGAAGGTTGAGGCGCGTCCGGGAATGTGATCACTGTTTCCATGCACATTGCCTTGAGGAATGGTTAGAGAGGAAAAATACCTGTCCTGTTTGCAGGATTAGAGTCAAATAGTGCATCCAGCAATTGCTTATATATATTTTAGCAGGAAAGAACTTGTTTCTTTTTCCAGTTGCCTCATTTTTGGTTGATGTATTTTACAACTCAAGAAAAGCCTTATTCCAAACTTGGGTAAAGAAGTGTTAGTTTCTCATAGATGTGAAGTGAAATATTAACTTGTTTCTTAGGGTAGAAAAGTACAAAAAGAAAAAAAAGGAAGACTACAAGTTAAAATCTTGAACAGGTCTATGACCGACTCTTTTCTTATTGTTGGTTCGGAATTTGGTGAACCAACTGGTCGCTTCTCTAATTGAAGTATCAGGCCCTTTTCCATTGCACAGTTTACACCTTTGGAAACTATAAAACTAGGCTTACTTTTTTGCTGCAGTGTTAAACCTACAAGGAGCATATAGGCATTCAGAACTTCTTTATTTTTCCCTCTCTGTGGTTTATGCTAGGAACAATTGTCCAACTTCATACTGTGACAAGAATGGCCTCACAATACAGTTCCCCTTCTGGTTACAAGATCAGCAGTCCCAAAACTGTGGACCTCCTGGATTTAACTTAAGTTGCAATGGCAGAAAAAGGCAATTCTAGACATCCCTCCTTCTGGATATTTTTAAGTTTCATCTACTACTACATAAAAAGAGTCACGCTTTATGATCCTGATAATTGCCTCCCAAGGCGACTTTTGAGCTTGAATCTTTCGTCTTCTCCATTCATGGCCGTTTCCTATCAGAATTACACCTTTTTTGGCTGTCCTAAAGGCCGTGTGAATTCTAGCAGTGTCGTAGATTGCCTCAGCAACACAACCACTGATATCTTGGCTACAAAATACGAAGCAGATTTTATGCAGCTTTCCAGGTGCAAGAAAATTGTCACATTACCAATCCCACTTCCATCTTATTATGATTTTGGCCAGTTTCCAGACAGTCTGGAGCTAACTTGGGATGTCTCTACTTGCAAAGATTGTGTCTCTGCAACTGGTGAGGATCTTTTTAAAACTTCTTTTCTTTTATGTAATCAT
The DNA here is from genome assembly GCA_018894105.1 of Jacaranda mimosifolia. Taxonomy (NCBI): domain Eukaryota; kingdom Viridiplantae; phylum Streptophyta; class Magnoliopsida; order Lamiales; family Bignoniaceae; genus Jacaranda; species Jacaranda mimosifolia. Next base: position 14,487,942 of record CM032120.1, on the reverse strand, counting down.
GAACATCAATCTGAAGCATTCTTGGACAATCATTATTCAGGATTTCTTACTTCTAAATAGGTCAAAATATTCTTGATGATAGCAATTCAACTATAATTATATGCTGAAGATAATCTGTTCAGCAAGAGCAATATAATACACACATTTGATTTCAACTAAACGTTGAAGTATAATAATAAAAATTAACTTAGTCAGCAAAGGATTCTTATGCTAATAGGTTTGAAAATTGGTGGGAGAGGATAGAGCAAACAATGACGAAATATCCAAGAAGAATAAGCACACGCAAAATTTCATATTTTCATGGATAATAATGAGCTAACCTTCATTGCTAAAAATAAATTTGCAGGTGTAGCAAATAAACAACCTGTTTTCAGAATCATTGCCTTGTCGTTTGTTATTCCAGCTGTAGTCATACCTGTACTGATATTCGGCATATCCTGTTGCATATGCATGATGAGGAGCGACCATCCTCAAGCCATTGATTCAATCCAGACTTCTAGTAGAGCTGGTTTATCAGACACAGTGAACGCAGGGCTGGACAAATCCACCATTGAAACCTACAAAAAGTTCACAATTGGTGAAAATTATCGTGTTGAAGGACCTAATGATGTAACCTGCACAATATGCCTGGCAGATTTTGTTCCAGACGACACAATAAGATTCATGCCTGAATGTCAATAATGTTTCCATGTTTAATGTATACATAAGTGGTTAAGCATGAATAGTAAGTGCCCCATCTGCAGGACTTCACAGACTTAGGATGGATTCATGCTAACTTCTGCAGTTCCAGACTATTTTTCCTTCTCTCCACAGCAAAAGAAGCTCATTTCAACTCTCAAAACGGGATTTCTCCCCCTTTCAGAATCGTTTTAAAGTAGATTTGCCCCTTTAGGAGACATTTGTTTTGGTTTTCATTTTTATGTCATTTGTATAATTTTTGTGAAGGTATTACTATTTTCAATCTAGTTACTTGAAGCAAATTATTTCACATTTCAACCTTGTGAAAGAAAAAGAAAGGAAGGTGGAAAAGGATTAAACCAAAACTCAACCAGAAACAATTCAATTTAAGTTGCAACAAGTAGAACTGATACACCAGAGCCAGCTGGTTTGTCAACAACACACACTTGAGGGGGAATCTCATACATCTTAGGAATACACTTTCTAGGCTATATAGAACTGCATAAACTCACAGATGTTTTCAGTAGCATCTGAGAAAGTTAAATTGTCTATTTCACATAAGAAAGTTACATTGTCTATTTCACATAAGGTCTAATTAGCTCCAGATGGTGAACCGAATTCAATCAGGTGTGCTAGGCATTTCATTTCTTGGCAAACAGCTTCTTTGGAAGCATCTCTAATGGTGTGGTTTTGAGCAGGAAGAGCCTGGCTGCACGTTCTTGCAGAGTACCCCCACACTTCAATCCCCGGGCTTGAAGTTCAGATTTTAAACGTTCCAAACCAAGAACCTGTAGAATTGATCATTGTTATATAATATGAGTGGCAGCCAACATCCCCAATATTTAAAAATAAAATAAGATACACGATTAACTAGGCGTGAATAGAAAGATATCAGTGAAAGCCGCTATCAGAAGCATACCTCTAATTCTGCCGCTGATTGATATTCATCAAAGTTTAGGGGCTTGTCCGAGTTCTGAAGATCTTCACCCACAGACATTGATTCTTCTGGAACTGGCTCAGGCGTGGAACTATTTCTTACTTCTGTAGCAGAAGCAACTTCCTCCTCTGAACCACAGAAGCCAGGTTGCTGACTAACTATTTCGTCCTTTTCACTGGAGTGAGATTTCTTAGGCTCCTCTGAGACAACTTCGCTATGGTCTCTGTTTGTTTCAAGACTCTCTATCACAGGATTATCAATATTTTTACCATTACCATCCTCACCACACCTATCCAGACTTGTATTTGATTTTAAAGACTCCTCAGCAACAGTGTCTTCCTCCTCCGAGCCACTTCCACAGGAACTTCGATCAAGTTTCCCCCCAGTAACTGAACCTGAACTTGCATCTGCTTCTTTGCTTGAATCTGAATGACTCCCATTATCTATTATGACAGATTTCTCATTCTCCTCTTCTTCTTCATCGTCACTATCAACCTCATCCAGGTCTTCAGACTCTTCACTCTCACTATCACCAAATTTTCTCTTTCCCATCCTGAAAAAAGAGATCAAGAAGCAAGAGTCTAATTAAATACTGTATTCAACATACAACCAAATTCTATTGTTTCAAAAATCTGGAGCGCAGAGAATGCACTCCAGTATTCAGCAATTCAGGACAAAGTTCTCATCATTAATTTTCCAAATCACTTTTTTCAAGCTTTCTACAGCACAACCCTTACACTTGCAAATAATACACAATCGAATCATCTTTTTCAGAAAACCAACAAATAAATAAATAAAACTCAGTTGCAATAATCAAACAAAATTTCATTTGTCTGATCATCCCAATCATCAATTAACACAATTCCATTATACAGTTATATCAAAAGAGCAACTCCTATCTTAATATTGATAAAGACAAAATATTCTTGTCAGTGTTCACAATCATTCCAAGGGAAATCCCGTATTCTATTATTCATGTTTCAGATATATCTCTAGTCATGCCAATTTATTACAAAAGAATAATAAAAAAAAAACAAAGAGCAATACAGGGATTTGAAAATTCCATACCATATCTTCAAACGCTTGGATGCAGACTCACTCCCCTCAGCACAATTCTTCCTCTTCGAGGTCATCAACCCCTTAATTGACTCTCTGACCGACCTCTCCACCTCCTCCATACACTTTGCCGAATCCTCCCTGTACTTTGCCACATACTTGTCAGCACTATCTCCATTGCTCTTTCCTTTCTTTAAAACCTCTTTTGCCTTCTTCTTAATGAACTCCTCAGCCATCTTCTCCAACTTCCTCTCCTCAGCCTCTGCTCTCCACTCTTCCAGCTTCTTCTCAGCATTCACATGCCTCAGCCTCCGCCCACTCATATCCCTACAAGCATCAAAATTGTTCGTTTTCTTCTGCCCAGCCTTCGTCGCCGCCCCTCTCAACAACGACCCGAACCCACCTTTCCCACCCCTAAGCCTCAGCAACAAATGCACTACAACAGGAAACTTCCCCACCCCATCAAAACCCGTAGAACCAAACCGAGTAAAATCCTGATCTTGGGCCGTTCTACTTTCGCGGGATTGAACAAGAGTTAGGGTTTGGTCGTCATCGATGATGTGGGAATTGTTGAATAGGAGGAGTTGGAGGGGCGAGGGGATTGAGGTCACCGTTTCAATACGGTGTTTGAGGGCGGCGACGGAGATTGAGGGTGCATCGAAATTCAGGATTCTATGCTTTCCATCGAGCAATTTCACAAACACCTGATGTATCCCGGACTCGAACACCTCCATCAAACAGATTGTGATCAACGGATTGATTCAGAAAACGATTCTGCTTCTCTCTTTCAATGTGTGCGAGTTGAATCTGACTGCAAGAGAGAGATGGTCTTCTTGAACCTTCGTCGGAGTTTTATAGATCCAGAATCTAGACCTCAACAAATTAGGATTTCATGATTGAATGGATCCAAAACGGGCCCCACCCAGTTCGGATCCGTTTATTATGATCCGCAACGTATACTTACTATAAGGCCCAATCATCTTGGGCTAGAAGTGGGCTGAGACATACAATTTGGATCCGACAATAATAGTCCAAATCTGGACCCACAATTTGGATCTTTTTATTTTTCTCTTATTTTAGAAGAGCGCTACAACTTATGATATATTTTTGGGGATATTTATTTTTTTAGAAACACATAAATATATTCTAACGTGGCGGCGTTTTGATTATGGATGTAAACAAATTGAGTCAACTCACGAGCCGAGCTCGAGTCGAGCTAAATCAAGCTCAAACTCTAATTCGAGCAAATCTAGAATAGTATGTATCTAGACTCGAGGTTCGCGAGTCAATATATAATTAAATATTATTTTTTTATTTTATTAATAAATATATTTATTATATGACTATATTTTTATTTCGAGTTCATGTTCGAACTGTAGTTTTTTACAATTGATTTGTCAATTTGAATTTTATTGAGTCGAACTGAACTCGAACTTAAAATTTTAAGCTCGTTGATCTTGAGCCGAAAAAATATATTTCGAGCTTGAAAATTTTGCCCAAACTTGGCTTGGCTCAACTCTATTACACCCCTAGTTTTGATACACTAGAATAGGAAACAACATTTTAAGTAGGGCTGTCAATAAATCGGATTTTAATCTAAATTCGATCCGAATTTTAGGAATTTTTTCCAATTAAAATATTCGATGGATCAGATCCGATTATAAATATTTGAAATTTGAAATAAGTGGGTCGGATATGGAATTAAGCAATTCGATCCATTAAAAATTCTAAATCGAACTTTAATATTTTTTATTAAATTAATACTCTTATATATAATATTAATAAAAATTTTAAAATAAAATATATGTATTGTATTAACCTAATATCTATATTATACTATTAAAATTGAGTTTTTAACCTAAAAAATAAAAGAGATATTGATAAAATGTCAAATATAATAATATATAATAGTTTATCTATACATTAATATAATGTAAAAAATGAGTTTAGTATTCAAATATTTAAAAATTTAAAATATGACATATATTTACTTTATAAATACAATATTTTTATAAAATTAAAAAAATATAAAAATAAATTGGGTCGAATCTTTTAATCGAAATTCATATATCAATCGAATTCGGGTATGATATCGACTAATAAATATCCCATAAGATTTCGAGTCGGATATAAATTTTATTAATCGAATTTGGATTCGAATATAGCAGATTCAATCTAGATCCGACCCTTTGACAACCCTAATTTTAAGGAATTCAAAAACTATAAAAATTGGCTCCGAAAAATCAAAATCAATAAGATGTCAAAATTCCATACAAAAAGTAAATTCGTCGCCCCATCTCGAATTTTGGTGGGCTCATTTATCCTCCCATCCGGCCCATAATGGGCCCAAAATCAGTTCAACCCATCCAACTGTAGCCCAACTTAAATGGCCCAAGTCTGCTATATCATGAATAGCTCGGCAAACAAATCGAGTTAATTTATGAAATATTCTTTGTAATGCCATAAACTTTTAGCAATTTACAAAGAGACCCCAAATATTTAGAAAACTATATAGTTTCGCCCTCAATTTACATGAATATCACTGGGCCCCCAAAGTTCAGGCGTCCGTAGCATTCAGTATTCATAGAAGAATTTCGTATATTTCTGTCTCTTGCTTTACCAGCGAAACAATTAGTTCGTCAGCCAATGTTCAAGAATTAATACTACTCTGGGGGCTGAATAATCCAATCAGGAGATCAATTAATCGGAGGAAATTTAATCTGAGATGAAGAAAAATGGAAACGGGAGCAATGTTGCTGATAAGGGTCGGATCCTGCCGGCAGACCCGAATCTTCCGCGGTTCCTCTGCCAGAACTGCCACCAAAGCCTCTGCATCGTTGGCGTCGATTCTTACGCCGATAAATTCCTCGCTTCAGGTCTTTTTTTTTTTTTTTTTCTCCCTTCTTTTTGCTTCTTGGTTTCCCGAGTCGAGCTAGGGAATTCTGTACACGAGTCACTTGTTTCAAATTATAGTTGATGAAAACTTGTAACTTAATTATTGAGTGGAAAAACAAAACATTTATATTTATAGACAAAGATTTTTATGGCTAACTTTCGGGGGATTGCGGAGTTTTTTGGTTGTGAGTGATCAAGCCTTTTTTACCTTCCCTTTTTTTTTTTTTTTTTTTTTTTTTTGGGAGTTATATGGATTGAGCGAAGATTTCAACTTTACTCCGTTACATGTGAAAAAACTATACCTTTTCTGTGTTTCCATGGCATTGTAATTATGTGCTGATGCATTAGTTTGGTGATTTTTTTCCTTGTTCTTTCCGGTTTTCTCTTTTGATAGTGGAAGACCTTAGGGAACAGATTTTATCATTGTGGTTTCTACTAGGTTGATTTTATCAATTTTTTAGTTCAAGCCCTCTTCAAGTAATTTCATATTTGGAACTTCAGCACCCTAAAATGGTAGATTTATTATTTATTATGGTGCCAAGGGAAATATATTGTGTTTCTGCCTGGATAATTTTTTGATAAATGTGCAGGTATGCAAGGCTCTTCGATTCTTGGGACTAGTAGTGTTGTAGGTTCAACACGGATGGACCATTCATTTGTTGTCTTGCCAAAGCAAAGGAATCAGACACCAGGAGTTACTCCTCGACCTCGAGGTGGAACCGTGCAACCTGATGCTAGCCAGTCTGGAAAGGCAATAGATGAGTCATTCGTTGTATTACCTCCACCAGCTGCTTCAGTGTATAAATGTGAACCTGGAGCTGATGGAGGAGGAACCAATTTGCCATCACCTGAAAGTGGGCCCACTAATTCTCCTATGCAACCGCACAGTTCGGGCTTCCACTCCACCATAGCAGTCCTAACTCGTGCATTTGATATTGCCACAACACAAACACAGGTATATATGATCTATGAAATTCGTGTTTGTTGCAAAAGAAAACTACAACACATCATCTATGAATCTGTATGTATTATTCTGGCACCAATCATGCGTGCTACAATCACGCCAGATAATAGTCATTTTTTACCACTCTGTTTTCTTCTTTTTCTGCAGGTTGAGCAGCCTTTATGTCTCGAGTGCATGCGAATTTTGTCTGATAAACTTGATAAGGAGGTTGAAGATGCGAACAGGGACATAAAAGCATATGAAGCCTGTCTTCAACGTTTGGAAGGGGAAGCGAAAACTGTTCTCAGTGAAGCAGAGTTTCTTAAAGAGAAATTGAAGGTGCTTATTCCACAGTCTTATTGGAAAATTCATGTTTCAAATATTTTTAGAAATAAAATAAATTACCTGATAATACATCAATGAGTTTGCTTTTTATCCTAAGCACAATGTTAGAGTCATTTGTCATTGATAACTCTCGTGATTGAGACCAGATCCGAGAGTGAAACAGATTTGACTCTTTCACTTACCCAATGTCTTACTTTTTTTTTTTTTTTTTTTCCCTCTTGACATTTCATACTCATACCCCTTTACTGGAATTGTGATGGGGGGTTTGTATTTGTTTATTCAGTTTCCTCTTTAATTTGCCAAGAAGTTACCTGTTCTTCTGACTGGGTGGTTGAACCGATTTTTATTACACATCTATAATATTTAGAAATTCTGTAATCAAAGTAAAAGCCAAAACAGTAAAATCACTTAGCGTATTTCCTCTGTAATTGTTACTGTGAGCAGCAACTGTGTCCTGAAATATCTAACTAAGAATTCAATGATTGACTTTGTGGTATTTGGTTGCCATATAAGATAGAAGAAGAAGAACGAAAACTTGAAGCAGCAATTGCAGAAACAGAGAAACAATGTGCGGAAGTAACTGCTGAACTAAAGGAACTGGAGTTAAAGTCCAGCCGCTTTAAAGAGTTAGAAGAGCGGTAATCCCAATGAACTTATTCTGGCAGTTTATGCTTTTTTTATGTCTTTTTTTTTTTTTTTGGTTCATTTTAATCACATTGGATATACAACTTCCTATTTTTATCTAATTCTAAGTATTGTCTTTCCAGATATTGGCAAGAGTTTAATAACTTCCAGTTTCAGTTGATCTCACATCAGGTTTGTTTCAGTTGCCCTTGTTTTTGGACATCTTATTTTTTCTCATATCTGATACCACCAGAGGAGGGAAGTCTTGGTTAAGGGGACTCTGGATTTTCTGGCCTTCTGAACCCACTGCTTTTGTACTTCCTTAAGGGCATTATATGTGCCATGCTCCATTAATATCAAAAGATAATGACACCGAAAAAATACAAATCCTTGTTCCTATTTATAGTAATTTTTCTCTTGGCAAAATTTATATAAATTATTTAACTAGAAATATAAGGTCAATAGGAAGAGCGGGATGGAATTCTGGCTAAGATTGAAGTCTCGCAAGCTCATCTGGAGCAATTGAAGCGTACTAATGTGCTAAATGATGCCTTCCCTATTTGGCATGATGGAGAATTTGGAACTATCAACAACTTCCGTTTGGGAAGACTTTCTAATGTTCAGGTATAAAAATTAGATTATGAATGATAGTCTGCAGCAATGATATTTCTCTCTTTGAAGATCCTGCCTTTTATTGTACTTGTCTGCGGAATTGCTTAGGTTGAGTGGGATGAGATAAATGCTGCATGGGGGCAAGCTTGTCTCCTCCTTCACACAATGGCTCAATACTTTCGGCCAAAGTTTGCGTATCCTTTTATGAAAGCAAATATCTGTATACTGTTTCTGAATTCTCTGTTGTTGGATGTTTTACTTTTAGTATCTACCCTTTGATATGATACTGCTCTCTATTTTGGTTGGGTGCTTGATCCTACTTCATTAACTTCACACCAATGAACTTAGGTTGAATTTTTATGTTAGCTTTCCTTTTTCCCTTTCTGTCTTTCTCATGCTATTTTATTTTTTATGCTCAAGCGAAATGGTGCGAAGTGGAGTTGTCTGAATATTTAATCTTGAACTTGCAGAACTGAAATGAAACTAATATGCATTGTTACTCTGTTTTCCTTAATTTATTGGTTCCAGATATCGCATTAAAATTCTTCCTATGGGGAGTTATCCTCGCATAATGGACACCAATAACAATACTTTCGAGCTGTAAGTTCGAAACAAAACTGTGCACATCTGTTCTCTGAATTTGACAATATTGTCTAAATGCTATATGTACACCACCAAGGGAAAGTAAAACTATAACAGGGTCCGCTACTTCAGGATCGATAACCAAGTCCAATTTGTTGTTCTCCACACTGTCAAAAACCAATTGCAAAGACTCAATGGCCTTCATTGTGACTGGCCTGAACGTTAGCTGCTTCAATGTTATCAAATGAATTGAACATGCCTTTAATACCATTTCTTTTTTTATATATACTGATTTAAAAATTATTCTTTTTTTTTTTTTTTTTTTTTTTTTTTTTTTAAAGTCTGCCTATGTAGCTTGCCAATTTTCAGTAGCTTTCATTGCTCTTTAATTTTAACGAACAATCTCTTGGCTGTATATTTAAGTAAGGCCACCATATGAGACTACTTGCTTACTAACAAATGTTTATATTTCTCAGCTTTGGTCCTGTGAACTTATTCTGGAGCACTCGTTATGACAAAGCAATGTCATTGTACTTAACCTGCCTAAAGGACTTTGCAGACTTTGCAAACTTAAAGGATAAAGAAAACAACATTCCTCCTGATAAATGCTTTAAGCTTCCATACAAGTAAGTGGCATTGACTTTTTTCTTTTAATGGAAAGCTGCCTGTGCCTAGGCAGGGGGTTTGGCATCGCCTCTACCCTGTATATTAATCAATTGGGATTGACTTGGATAATATGCATTCAATGGTATTTGGCAGAGATGTCAGTGTATCTTTTCATTATTCCATTAGTAATTGGACAATCTATTGGAAAACAGATATCATTCTTGTAGGTTGTCCAGATGTTCGTCATCTTAAAATATCATCTGCTATTTTTTTTAGCCTGGAGATTTAATTTGCCACAATAACATCGTGTTTTATTTTATTTTATCTTCTTTTTCCCTTTTTTCGGTCAAATTTGCATCTAGAGAAATCAGCAGTAAACGATGATTGAAATAAACAATTTTTAGTGAAAAAGTGTTGGCAGTCCCTAATTTTTCTTGCAAAGATTCTTTGAGATAACCCTTAAAGAGAGAATTTTTCGGATTGCTTTTGTTTTCATTGAATTGAGTGGTGGAACCACATTTTCATGAGAACTCTATATATTCTGCTGCAAAATGTATCACTTCTTCAGTGTTCTTACTCCTTGCAGAATTGAGAATGACAAAGTGGCAAACCTCTCCATCACTCAGAGCTTCAATAAACCAGAGAATTGGACCAAAGCTCTCAAACACACCCTTTGCAATCTGAAATGGGCACTCTACTGGTTTATTGGGAACACAAACTTCCAGCCTCTTACAACCTCCGTTTCTTCCCATTCTGAAGTGCCGGGCACTGGCTCCCTGTACGCTAATCGACCAACTGATACCAAGCTACAATCTTAGAACTCTCTGTTAGATGCTTCTAACATTACAGAAAATGTAAATAAATATAGACAGTTGAGTCCTGTTCATATCATGGCACTCATTCCATTGCCAATAGGAGCTGGAAGTTCTTTTTCTCTGCATCTTTTTCTTTAAAAATTTCTGTGTTTCACACGATATTAACCAGCCATCTGTAAAGATCGCTGCTTAGGATCTGGAAATCATATGGGTGTCTGTATATAGAAAGATGTTTCTCTCTTTTCAAACACTATAGTGAGTGGTTAAAACAGAGACCATTGACTTGTAACTACTGCATGAGGTTTGACTCTAGAGCCTGGTCATCTATTTTAATTGATATTCAGCTATATTCTACTTTATGAATATATGTCAAATGTAATTAATATTTATTTATAATATCTTTAAACATTCATTTAAGATAGAGATATCAAAAGGGCTCTCTTTAATTTGTTCTTTTGCATCAACTTTCGACCTAAATAATACTTCCACAATCACCAACTCCAAACTACTCTTCCAACTTAATCAATTCCATAGATGCAGAATAATTTTTATTCATGGATGAATGGGAAAATATAAACTAAAATTCAACACTCAGTTCGTACTTTTGTGAAACATATTCTATCCCCCAAGAAACTGACTTGCGGGAAGGAGTGAATCAATGCCTTGTTCCCTTACATATTTCGTGATCAACAAAAACAGAGCATTGGGAGCATGCAAATGTTACATTCACAAGCCGTGGAAGAAACAACCTTAAAAAGAAAAAAAATCCCATACAACTAAACCTCTGCACAGCCTATATAACCTTCACTACTCCACACTCCTCCAGCCACACACCTACAACTCCCACAGGCTCAACTGAAAAATGAGTCGTCTGCTTTATCTTTCCATATGTCTTTTGCTCATTTCAGGATCAGCAGTATCCCTACCTTCATGCGGAGCAGTGGTAAACGATATAAAGCCGTGTCTGAGTTACCTGGAAGGCAAAGACGCGACGCCACAATGCTGCTCAGGCATAAAGGACTTGAAAGCCATTGCACAGACGAAAGCTGATCGGATTGCTGCTTGCAACTGTGCGAAGCTAGCACTATCTAACATTAAATATGATCCAGAACTCCTCTCTCTTCTTCCCAAGAAATGTGGAATCAACGTTGATCTGCCTCCAATAGACAAAAACTACGATTGTTCTAAGTAAACATAGGAAAATATTTCGCGTTTCTTGATTATCTTTTACCCTTTGGCTAATGTTAGAGATGTTGCTAATCATGTTGCTTGGATAATGCAGGGTTCAGCTTGAAGGGATGATGTGATATGCTGGGTAAAAGGTCATCTGGGAGATCAGGAAAATGAATAAAAAGTTCAATGTATGAAGATGGAATAATTGTTGTTGGAGATCAAAAAGTTCTATGTATAATAAAACAGAGATTCTTGAGATGGGATTTTGCTGTTTTATTGCTAGCATGATTCTTTATTGGATGACCCTTTAAGCTAAAAAGTTAAAACTATGAAAAGAGCAAAAGATATTTAGGCTTCATTTGAATCTATGATGAAATGGAGTACTTTTTTCCTTTAACTTGCTAAGGTATATGCAAGAAAAAGAGATGAAATTAACTCAAATATGGTTGATGGGACGACATCATTGATCAGACCAACCTAACCTGAATGTTTTAGAAGTATAAAATTAATTGAAATCAGCAGTCCTTTTCCTAGGTTGTAATAAAATGACAGAGAACTATGTTAAATAATGTATTTGTATGTTAGTCCACGCATGGACCAGACATCTCTTTTTTCTTCCTCCTAAAGCAAACAAAGCCTAGAGTCAATCAGAGCGTTGGGTGGTTGGCTGGCTTCAAACAACACAGATATACTTGTGTTTTGGCCACCAAGAATCTTGAAATAATTTTGTAAGAAACTTCAAGATTTCTTTTCTATAAGATGGCCGCAGTTTTAGTGCTTGCTTTTGTCTGAACTATTTAAGTAATTAAAGCCAAGCACATCAAGAGAGAGAGAGAGAGAGGAAAATGGCAGAAAGAAAGAAGTTTATTGTAAAGATTGAGGATGCAAGAGAAGCAATAGATGGGAAGCCATCAGTTGGGCCAGTTTACAGAAATGTGCTTGTGAGAGATGGATTTAGGCCACTGCCCCAAGGCCTTGACAGCTGCTGGGATAGTTTCTGGTAAGGACCCTTTAGGTATCTTGAGTATTGGCATAAGAAAAATGATGATCTCTGCAAAATTGGACTAACTTATGTGAGTTATCCACCCTCCTTACATGGGAAAATTTAGTGTTTCTAGGTGCTCAATTTTGACACTTTCAAATTCTTTTATAAGGGAATTATAGCCGGAACGTGTGGTTTTAAAGTTGAATTTAATTTTTCAAAATAGACAAGAATTTAGCCAGAACGGAGGTTATTATGACAAGAAAGAATTAATTTCTGGTAGTTCAGTTTTATCCCGCATTGAAAGAAAGAAGGGATACGTTCGATACACCTTTATCCCACTTGGACCATACAAATTCAGTCTTTTAACTATTCATGATTAGTAAGAAATCTATTTGTCTGATCCATGGAAAGGAAAATACATAATTATGAGGTGTAGTTCAACAAAAATAATAAAACCATATAAAACATGCATGAATCATGAGCACCAAATATAATCTTTAGCATGGTCAAATTTGTTTACAATTTGACTAATCTATAACAATTCACATTTCATACATAATCTCCCACATGGACCATTTCATGGGCCAAAATAGAAAAAGTATTTCTCTTATGAATCTTTCAAGTATCTAGCATGATTCCTGTGGTAACCTAGTGAGAATCTTTGTTCTTTCTCTTTCAACAAAGAAACCAGAATTCCCTGTTTGGTAATCAAGAAAGAACGATACTTTTGAGCAGAAGATTTCTCGTCTATTCTCTCTCCCTCTATTTCTTGATATCCAAACAGCCCGGCTGCCACTTCCCTTTCCCTTTCACATATATTTTCATAGATTCTTCAGTGCCAAGAAAGTAATATAATATTTAAATCTGCCAGCAGTGGAAACTTTTTTTCTTCGCTTTTTTGTGTGTGTACTTGTGTTAGCATATGAATGAAATGTGATCACAATACAGAGTTAGGTGTTCTTGTTCTTGCATTGTTAATCAAGCTCATGAAGTTTTTGAAAATTGATATCAACTGTATTTCTTATTTTCTTGGAAAAGATTTCCTTTTTGTGACTATGCAAAAGTCCCATTTGTGCCATCTTTAAGCTGAAATAACTAACATCATTATCTTTAAAATACATTTGAAATAATTCTTGTGGCCTCACTGCAGTGAGTCTGTGAAGAAATACCCCAATAACCGAATGCTGGGTGAGAGGGAAATGGTAGAGGGACAGGTATGAGATAATTCATTTATCTTCTACCCTTTTGGGTGGGGGGGTTTTCAATATGGCCCAATTTTTATTTGCAGGCTGGTCGATATGTGTGGTTAACTTACAAAGAAGTACACGATAGAGTACTACAAGTTGGCGCCTCCATTAGATCTTGTGGCGTCGTGCAAGTAAGATTATGATGGGATCTATAGAGATCTCTAACAAGTGTACTTTCCAAAGATTTTTTTCTTTTAGATTATCTTTTCTCAAAATTTCAGTCTCGTCTCTCATGTTTATGATGTTAGAAATTAGATGAAACTATTCAAGAATGTGAGAATTTGGACTTAGTTGACTAGTAACCGTTCTGTATATAACACAGGGAGGCAGATGTGGGATATATGGTGCCAACTGCTCGCGTTGGGTGATAAGCATGCAGGTAGTTTCTAATCAGTCATAAGACTGCAAATTCAACTTAGAAAATTGGTGATAAGAAAATGAATGAAATGCTCTACTTACTGCAGGCCTGCAACGCTCATGGTCTCTACTGTGTACCACTATACGACACTCTTGGTAGGTCTTTTTCTTGCATCTTCCTTCTGATCCACAACAGCGTTATATGATCATTAATTACATCCTTGGACAGCATTGTCATGTCTCCTCTATCTAATCTATGACAAATTTCATTTCAATCTTCTGCTTGTGGTTTCAGGTGCTGGTGCAGTGGAATACATCATCTGTCATGCTGAGATTTCAATTGCTTTTGTAGAAGAAACTAAAATTTCTGAGGTAATAATAAACTTTTTGCATTTGATTATTTCTATTCTGCATCCTCTTTTTTTTTTCCAGTGTTCTAACTATCAACTCTACAGGTGTTGAAAACGTTTCCCGCCACTGAAAAATACTTGAAAAGTAAGTTATCGCGTTTCAGTTTTATTTTTCTGGGTAAAAAATTCAGGTAAGGATAATTTAGAGTCACTTATTCAGACAATTTTACAGCTATTGTAAGCTTTGGAGAGGTCACTCCAGAACAAAAGCAGGTGGCTGGAAATTTTGGCTCAAAAGTGTATTCTTGGGATGAGTTTTTGCTTCTGGTAATCTGCTTTAAACTTCTTCTTCTTACCTTTATCTAATTAAGTACCAAATATGGATATTTTGCCTTAAATCTTCTTAAATTTTCCTGCAGGGCATGAAGAAGAAATTTGACATCCCAATAAAGAAGAAAACAGATATTTGTACAATAATGTATACAAGTGGAACAACAGGTGACCCAAAGGGAGTGAGGATTTCCAATGAGAGCATTCTTTCAATCATATCTGGAGTGAAACACCATTTGGAGAGCATGAATGAAGAGGTGAATTTTTTCACTTTCTTTTCTAAGCCATTTTGTATGGAAATGTATCTGATTATTTGTTTTATTTTCTCTTATAATGACAGTTTACTGAGGCAGATGTATATTTCTCCTATCTCCCCTTGGCACATATATTTGATCGGGTTATGGAAGAATTATTCATCTCAGAAGGTGCATCAATCGGATTTTGGCATAAGGCAAGTTAGAGAGTAAGATTAGTAACAACCAAATTTGTCGCCTGTTGAGTTATTGTCCCACCAATATGTATTTAGTGGGAGTCTGTCAAAAAAACGGCTACGCATCTCTCCATTGTCTTTCGCCCGATACGCTATGATGATACCTAGTCTTATCTTACATCACACGAGTAAAGTGTTGAGATAGTTTATAGCCCCTCTGTCACCCTATGAGATGCCTTTTCAGCATGAATCCTCTATTTAAATACGTGACGATGGGATAATATCTCTAAAGGGTCAGATACCCACATCTAATAACGGATTTCAGCATTATGAAGATATCATGTACTTTGATATATTTCACTCTGATCTTCTTAAGTGGTTCACCAGGATGTAAAACAATTGCTCGATGACATCAAAGAACTAAAACCAACTGTATTCTGTGCTGTTCCACGCGTGTTAGATAGGATCTACTCAGGTTTGTAAAGAACTATGATACAAATGAATGCAATTGTCCTAGCAATCACAATAGATCTAACTCCATGAACTCCCCAGCTCTGCTGGAGAAGATTTCTTCTTCTGGGATCATCAGGCATACACTCTTCAATGCCGCCTATTCGTTGTAAGTTTCTATTCTGCTGGAAAGAACATTTGACAGCAACTTTACCTTCTTTTCATCATAGTTGCAATGTAAAAGGTTCCTAATTATGAATACTGCAGCAAACTGCGTTACATGAGTAAGGGCTATAAGCATACAGAGGCAGCTCCAGTATTCGACAAACTCATTTTCAACAAGGTGATGAAACCACAGCCGAGTAAAAGAGCTTCTATTTCTTACATTTGTTTAAAAAGACTTCAGATAGTGATAGCCTCAAGATTCTAAATTTCTAATAGGTAAAAGAGGGCCTAGGAGGGAATCTGCGTCTCATCCTTTCTGGAGCAGCTCCTCTTTCTCCCAATGTTGAAACATTTCTACGTGTGGTGACCTGCGCTCACGTTCTACAGGGATATGGTACACACACACACACAAGATATTCAAGAAAGATCTCTATGGCTTCAAATGAAACAATATTGTTCCACTATATTGCAGGTTTAACAGAAACCTGCGCAGGGTCATTCGCAGCACGACCAGATGAATTGACAATGGTTGGGACGGTTGGTCCTCCATTGCCAGTCGTAGACGTGTGCCTGGAATCTGTACCTGATATGGGATATGACGCCCTTTCAAGTACTCCTCGTGGGGAAATATGCATCAGGGGGAAGTGCTTGTTCTCAGGGTACTACAAACGTGAAGATATCAAGAAAGAGGTCATGATCGATGGATGGTTTCATACGGGTATAATTTTATATACTACTAGTTTTCAAGACTCCAAGCGGGTCTTCCAATTTGTTCATATCCTTTTTCTTCACCACAGGGGATATTGGTGAATGGCAGCAGGATGGGAGCATGAAGATCATTGATCGGAAGAAGAATATTTTCAAGCTTTCTCAAGGAGAGTATGTATCAGTCGAAAATCTGGAGAGCATTTACTCCCTTGCCTCTAGTATTGACGGGGTGAGTTCTTAGTTCTTTGGCATCTATCTATCATGTGTTAATGTTATTCTCAATGTTTTCCCCGTGAAATATCTACATTATGTTTCAGATATGGATTTATGGCAACAGCTATGAGTCCTTTCTCGTTGCTGTTGTCAACCCTAATATCGAATCTCTTGAGAACTGGGCTGAAGTGAACCAAGTTTCTGGAGATTTCAATACCATATGTGAAGATCCAAGAGCAAGAAAATACATTCTCAGAGAGTTAACAAAGATTGCTAAAGAAAAGAAGGTCTGTTTTGATTTTCTGCTCTGCATTTTTAGCTCTGGACAGGTTATTTTGGTTCTAAATATTGCTGAAGTGTCATATATTGTTATCAAATAATGAATTCTAAATGCCAATATACAGCTGAAGGGATTTGAGTTCATAAAAGCTGTCCATCTTGACCCTATTCCATTTGACATGGAGCGCGATCTTTTGACACCAACTTATAAGAAGAAAAGGAACAGATTTTTCCAGTATTATCAGGTTTGTTCCTAGGGCTGACATTGCCTCGTTTGCATCCTCAAGCATTTTGAATCTCATATATTGAAAAATACCACTACAAAGGTGCAACACTGATGGTCTTGCTATTCTGTTTACTGCAGAATGTCATTGAAGATATGTACAAGAGCACCAAATGATGATAACTATCATACACTACAGTTACAAGATTACATCTAAATTGTCTCCACTTAGTTGTCTTGTTCTCTTACAGTCATTTGTTGTACTATATACCTCAATATAATGAAGAAAATACCAAAAGCCCGAAATGTAATTTACGTTATTCGACTCCAAAAAGCGAACTACATCAACTATCCGAAATACGATTATATTATTTGAGTCAAGAAAATACAGCATAGCATGATGAAATCTTTCTTTCAAAGATGTCATCATGTGTAATATCCACCATGACAAATTAGGACTAACAACTGCTTCTAAAACAACAGATGGAGCTATTATGTTATCTGAAACCTCTGGTGTCTAAATCTGTTGTTAATAAGGCCTGCATTACATGCCTAATATAGATAGCTAATTTTGCTACTTTTAATGATTATTGTACATTAACTCAGACCAGACTAAAGTTGACAAACTTGATGGAGATGAAATTGTCTCACCTTAGGGCTAGGATTTCTCTTCATCCGAAGGCGGGCATTGGCTGGGAACAGAATCCGAATCAACAAAGAACTCCTCTACTGAAACAAAATCAGCCACAAGTGTGAGAATGGTTTTAAAGATTTTCAGACAAGCATTACCAAAGACAAAATGTTCCGATAAAATTTTAAAAGTAATCATGAAAAGGGTTATCCCCCTTCTTACCTATATCCTCTTGTTCTGGAGAATCAAGTAGAATATCTGAATCAGAAGGCAAAAATGGAGAACCGGGATAGTTTCCGAGAGCTCCTAAATCTGCAGCACAAAGTTAGAATTTGATGCAATCAATTGTTGAAAGAAAAACAGCTAAAAAAACACCGCCACATCAGACAGAATTTATAATGATGAAATAACAACAATAAATTCGAATTACCTCCCAAGTTGGATAAATCTGCTGTTAGGTCTGAAAGGCTAAAATTCCATGGAATCTGAGCAAGGTATCTGAGAGAATCTCTAGAATTTCCTGCTCCATTATCTGGTGGAAGCTGTAGTCCTACTGAATTTGCCACATCAGATGTAAAAGCTGTATCAAGTGCTGCAGTATCAACCCCCATGCCTGGTATTTCTGATGCACTAAACGGAAAATGTCCGCTGGATGCCACTGACGTGGGGCTCACGGGCATATCCAATACGGACGACATTGCATTGTGTGGCGGCATAATGGGCGACACGTCAGCTGTAGTAGTGTCAATCACCATACTACAGAAAAATAAAAAATGGAAGTCATCAGAGAAAGATCTAAATATTCGAGCATAGTCCAAGGCCAAGACCATCAAATTATCTTTATATTCGAACGTTAAACAAGAAAACGAAGTTCATAATGCCAGAGTAACAGGGATTTCTCACTCATTTCCAGAATTCATCCGCATTGGATGAAAATTGCCTGGAGCAGGAACTCCATTAACAATATGACAGCTAGATGCGGAATAGCCCATAAGATCAATATGAGGTTGTCCTGTAGCAGGAACTGGAGGATGGTGCATAACGGGATATCCCATAGGTAAATTGTTGACTGCACTGCAAAGAAGTGACATTGAATAATGATGACAATACAATAAGAAAATGAACTTTATATATACAAATATAACAACTTTAATTCAAATTCTTGGCGGTTCTTTTCTTTTTTTCTTATATCCTACTTTATTTGATTAAACAGGTAGAGAAAAAAGACAGTAGCGAGTTCGGTGAGAAAGGGTAGAATATAGGAAGATGAAGAAAACGAACACATAAGCTTTCGTACAAGTGGCATATATCCACAAATATGACTGAATAAAAGAATACAGGCATAACCCAAATCAAAAGGTAAGCTTACCAGGCATTGGATGAATTCCATTTTGCATGGGGACTAAAGGAACCTTCGGAGGCACTGGATACTTCATTAGATGATACTGATGCTCAAGCAAGTGGTTGAATAAGATAATTTGTTTCTTCAGCTTAAGCCTTATGTAGTAGGCCCGGAAGAAGTTGGCATTTTCCTCCTCTAATTTCTGCCACACTGTTGAGAGAGAACAAATGTCGGTAAAAAGAAAATTAAATTTTTAGAATTATAATTATATTGAAGCATGTTTTATGCGCTCATCAGCAATTTGTTACACAGAAAATGTTCTGGAATATATTGAACTAGTATAATCCACAAACAACAGATAGTAGGTTACCGCGATAACTTGAAATTACCTACCTAACGTTGTAAACCCAGGATCTATTCTAGCACGATTCAGTAGGGTCTTTACCACCTCATCTCTATTCATATACAACTGTAGACATCGTTCTATCAAATTCTGAACCTACAGCAATTAAAACAATGAATTAATATAGAGAATTGCAGCCTAAAATTTTTTATTAGAAATCTCAAAAAATAAAAGAGAAAGCATAGAAAAATAGTAGCCTCACAAGTTCAATATCCTCACGGGATACTTTTCTGTTGTCATTGCTTGATACTGAAACTGAACCTGAGTCAGGTATAGGAGTTTCTGTGGCATTATTTGGCTGTTCATTTTGGGAATCACATGCAACGTGACTAGGCTTTATGTCCTGTGAATTTTGTTCTTCCTGTAAAACGTTATTTATGTCAATAACAAGAAAAAGCTAACTAAGACAGCAACAGCATAAGAAAATAAATAGTTTTTGAAATTTGACATAAGAATACTCAGAAAATAAATTGTTGGGGTGAGCTTATATAGTGTGTGTGTGTTGGGGGGGGGGGGGGGGGGGGGGGGATGTATGTCTAGAAATATATACATAAGTACACACACATATATACAAATGTATATATACTTATATGTGCAACAATATGCTATTTATAGGTCCACACATAGAAGCATCTAGATATTGCAAGTATTTGTCTAGATGTTCATTTACTAAGAGGCACACATGGGAGATGATCATGCCATTGTAAGAAAGAACTTCTAGCATTTCCATTTCTTCTCCATATTATTATCAAAAATTTTATTTCGACGGGTGATAAACAAAGGTGAAACGAGTTTCCCTCCTTTTTCATTTTTTGCCTCCTCTTTTGTCTTCCCTCGATGAGATCAGGATTCAATGGCAGTCTTATGACAAATTGTCAGGCACAAAATCTACTTGGCACATTTTGTGAAAGAATGTGCATCGGGTGCATTATTTGGGATAAATAAACCTGAAACCGAAACAGTAATAACATAATATAACACTGAGGTTAACCCCCATAACATCACAAAGAACTTTCACAAAGAGCATTGTCTATAAGAAACAATGATGAGCTTAAAATCTAAGAATTCAACCTGCAAGTTCTTCATTTTAGCTAAAAACAAGCCGATAGTGATTCTCCATGAAGCTCTTGTACCTCACGTTTGTATAGCTCAATCGAGTCTCAACCTTTCTTAAACAAATGAGCAACAAAAAGATGAAGCACTTCTCCACCTGGGACAGAAAACTCGGTGTTATATATCTTTACCATCCATAATCAGATTCAGTAAAAAGGAATATGCTACAGCATCACAAAATTGAGATCTCAACATATATTAGTGAACTAGCAGCTTGCACCATAATGATCTAGTTTCAGTCAAATGACAAGCAGACATCATGATTAGCTGACACCCAAAAAAAAAGAAAAAGAAAAAAAATATTGTGCTATTATCTGGTAAAAAATTTATTGTACTCTACCACTGATTTTTTTGCGCTACTGTAATGTGGTCTGCTTGATCTCATAATTATGATAGTGAAAGAATTCCCAAGCTCAAACAGTGTATTGCTCGGCAAGAAGTTGGCTTCATATTGATCAAAAAAGGAGTTAGAGAAGAGAACTAACAGCTTCAACAAACTCATGTGACAATCACAAGGATGGGGCCGAGCAGCCTTTGGCCCAATGGCATTAGTCTTGCAAGTAAAGTGGGAGGTCCGGGGTTCGAATCTCGCGTACTCCTGGCATGCGTGTAAATTTATTTTATTTTATTTTTTTTAAAAAAAGTCAATTATGGGGTTTCATAATTTACCAAGCTCTAGTGTCAGGTATGTCTTAGATGTATGTTTATGGCCCAAAACATCTACAATATCGGTAATCATGAGCAAATCCATTGCAATCTCTTGTAACTTAATATTTGGAGCCCTGGACTAAATTCAGTGGCTCAATTACAACACCACAGGGAGCATAAATACATTTATGGTGAGTACAAGATGTATTAGGAGCATATGAATTGAGCCACAAGCAGCCAAAACCATTACCAATTCAAAAATGATAAAGATGTGGTGAATTTCATTATTGACAAGATAATATTTACTATCTGAGTCAGGTTGCACAAAAATTCTTCAAGGTTACTTATGGTCATAACATGATTAGGAAGTCCTTAATAATATGCTGCTCAGAGTGGAGTAAAGAATGTCAGACACAAAGTACAGATTAAAGCAGTTGACAAAATAATGTTCATATTCCAGGATCGCAAGATTCAGTCAAAGTGTGCCTTGACTTCAAGATGCATTATTCATTGATTCAATAAACCAAAATTACGAATTGCATTGATGTTTAGTAGAAATTCTATTTTATGATAATTATTTCAGAATCATTTCTAACTTAAGAAAGTCCATAATCATCGTCGATTACTTCAAGTAAAAATTACCATCTCTTGTTCCTAATCATGTTGTTTGTCCTATTAGTCAAAAGATTATTCCGTTCCCCATATTTCCAACCAGTATAGAACCCAAATAACTAAGAATTTTTCTTTTTAACCACAGGATATAATTTGCAGACGGGCCGAGTAGGACTATATCTATTTCTCAGATTTGCATCCACAATCTCCAATGCTACATAGCATCACTTCATTCAACTAAACCAATCAAATTGCTTCAAAAGAAATCAATAAAAGAAAAAAGGGGGAAAAAAATGACTTATCTGTGCAACCAACTAGATTATTTCTGATAGCACCACCAAGAGAACATCGGCAATTCTCAATAACCAAAACTACTTGGAACCAAATTTTTAGGCCACTCCTATAATATTGTGAAAAGATTATGCATTTGACATCTTTAATTTACTTTTGGATACACATTAGAGCAAAGATTTAGCACATTCCAAACCAAGATTTGGGCTTTATAAAAGAGAAATTAATCACTCCAAACACTTCAATTAGTAGAATCAAGCACTAATATTAGTTAATTTCTCCACAACAAGAAACAGAGAATAGTTTCAAACATGTAAAGCCCAAAAAAATCACTTTTTTCCTTATATACTCTTATTGGAAATAAAGACACCATATTTTCCAATCTCTTTACTTATGCCCACAGTCGTGTTTAAAACCTCACCTCATTTTTGAATTTGTACTCAAACCTAAACATCCATCAAAATTACCAACTACCCATATGCACAATAATTTAAGTCATCTACAGAAATTAAAACAATACAATCATCAAAACATATGATAGACCCACATATACTTGAAAAACTAAAAAAAGAAAAAGTAAATACCTTTTCAAGCAGCTTTAAACTTCAAATATCAAAAAGGTCCAAACTTTAATTTTATATGAACTTATTACACAAACCCAGGTAAGAAAAACAGTGGATTACACCCACAAGTCCAACTAGCTAAACCAAAAACACTGGAGATGAACAAAAAGGTGAAAAAGTTTAAGTCTTGAAGATGGAATGGGAAGCAAGAATTCATGAACTCTTCTTTCCAAAGTCTAGCAAGAGCTGCATCCTTGAGAGCAAGAAAAGGTATGTTGATTATTAAGAAGAACAAAATTGTAGCATTGAATTAAACTGTGGGGGAAAAATCAGAAAATCATGGAGGATTTGCCTTTGGTAGGAAATGGTGGGTATGTTGAATCTTGTGAGGGGTTTTATTGTGGTTTAGTTGTTGTTGTCACTGACTGTGTGTGTGTGTGTGTGTGTGTGTGTTGATAAGTTTGTTTACTGTAGAAAGTGAAAGAGATAGATAGGAAAAAAGAAGTATAAAGAAAAATCTGCACTATGACCAAACAGCTGCTGTTGGTTTTGGTCTGAGTTTTCAAATGAAATGAAATGGAAATAAAATGAAATTTTCTCCTTTTCCTCAAATAGTTCTTTGTGCCATTTGCAAGCATTCACCTGAAAATGGAAAATTTTATATATAACTACCAGTCAATTATTCCAATATAACAGTTGTCAAATTTAAAATTTCTAAACCTGATGATTTATTTTTATTTTTATTTTTATTTTTATTTTTTTTTTATAAGATCTAAACCTGATGATTTGGTGAATATGAGAAAAACATATATGTCTATATATGGATATTAGTATTTATTATTAATAGAAAAAATATTATTAAGGAAAAAATTAATTGTAAAAGCAAAAGCTTTATTTTGAGACGTCGCATCTAGTAAAATAAGATTTGAAAAAAAGGGGAAGGAGGGAGTGTAAAATATGAGTTTCAATTGATAGGAATATTTATATTTGGATGAATAACAATATTTCTTAGTTAAATCACAAACAAATAATTTGAGTTAATTATCAAAAAAAAAAAATTGAGTTGATGATATAAGTTTTTAGCTGATTGAAGTCCAATGAAACAAAAAAGAAGAACAATAAATTAGTTGTTATTTTGCCTTTCTTTCTCCAAATTTTGAAGTAAGGGTTACTTATAGTGAAAGAAAATATGTTAAGAAGTCATATGTTCAACACCACCAACCCCCCCCCCCCCCCCCAAAAAAAAATTGTTTAAAAGTTTTTGTCACTTTTTTCTTTAATAGATTTGAACAAAAGGATGAGAAAAAAGTTGTGGGCAAAGAATATAAGATGTAGGCCATATAAATAGATGTTTGGAAAGTTGAGAGGAAACAAGAACATGACCATCTCTTTTCATGCATGATTTTCTATTTTTTTCTTTATTGAATAACAAATTAATTAAAAATAATCAAAATAAATAAATACACATTTATTTCAGTTTGAGGGGCCTAAGAAAATGACTCCATTAATGCAACCCAAATTGTTTCTTGTTTGTTCTTTTATAGCCCGTTTGATTTTGTTTTCTGATGTTGTTTTCATTTTCTCATAAAAATAAAAAGAGAGAGCTATCAACTTTTCCCCTATGTTCGCACACATTTTAATTCTTAAAATATTATTTCAAATAAACTCTTACACTCTCTTTTCATTTTCACACTTTATTTTCTCCTACTCTTATTTGCACAAATTTTAATACAAAAACTCATTCATATCCAAATACAATTTATTTTTAACATTATATAATCATTGCATTTTAAACAAAACATCTAAACAACATTTCATTTTTAAAAATACATTTATAACTAATTTTTCACTATTCCTTTTAATGAGAAAATGAAAATACCTCCAAAAAATAAATCCAAACGGCCCTAAGAGGCTAAGCCCCCGTTGGGATTTATTTCCATTTTCAGTTTCCAGTATTTCTAAATTGGTGAAAAGTAGTTAGGTAATGTAATGTGAAAATGAAAATATATTTGGATAAAATATTTGAAAATGTAATGATTGTGTTGGTTTTAATAGGTTGTAGATGGAGAGAGAGAGAGAGAAAGAAGACATATAGGCTATTGGATAATGTATTTTGAAAATAAAAATAATATTTAGGGAAAATATGTAAAAAATGATGTATTTTATTTTTGAAATAGTATAATTTGTGAAAATAGGGTTTGAAAATAAATCCAAATGGGCCCCTAAGACTTTTACCAATAATATTCTTGGCCCTTTACAATATTATGCATAATTTAAAAAAAATAAAATACTTTTTTATTTTGAATTTGATGGGGGCCCACTATCAGTGTGATCCCACATCCTAGATCTCCTTACCCATCAAAATGATCTTTTGATTAGGGGACCCCCATGGATGGGCTGCAGCCTGGACCACTGCACTTAATCATAGTGTGTGTATTTTTAAGATGGGAACATAATTTTTTTCAAAAGCTGTGCCTAAGATTGTTTCCACTTGAGAGCAAGCTTTTGCACCATAGAGCTTGTTGACATAGTTCATTTGGCAAATTTGGCAAAAATCAGCAATCAAGGCAACAAGCTACAATAGAATAAATATAGACCTATATATGTTCCCATGTGCACCCATTAGATTTTCTTTGGGTAGTTTTATTTTATTTTTATTTTTTTGAGTTACACATATATAATAAAATGCATATACTATGTGAATTACGAATGAACACATGTAATCAATAATAATAAATAATTATAAATTTATCGATACAATCATATAGAAAGGCAAACAGGCCGAGTTTTGAAAATTTTAACTTCGAATTTGAGTTTACATAAAAAATAATAATATTTAAATTGATTTAAGATATTTTTTAATTATTGTAAATAATATTGTTAGTTTTTATTTCTTGCATCATTCTTGTCATCTTAAACTATTTGTATTTAACTATAATACATAATATTTTTTACAACTTTTTAGAAGTAAAGAATGTTATTTTGTTTTATTTCAATAAATTTAGTATTAATATATTTAATTATCATTAAATCTTATCTCGTTTTTAACAAAAATACTAATATTATTAACTTTTTTTCACTATTAATAAAAATCAAACTAAAAATCAAAAATTAAAATTAAAAATTTTCGAACGAACTCCACATATTGAATATCTGTATTTGTTTGTGAGTTCAATCTTAAAATTAAATTTAAATTTAAATTAAATTTTATTCAACTAACTTGTTAAATTTATAAACCAGCTCAACTTATCTTGCACTGCTGAAATTACACAATCTCTATTTTAACCTAGTTAACAATTGAAAATAAAGATGAGATATTTCATATAATCATAGGCCAAGCATAACCAAATGATGTGTTGCTAATTCTTGTCTTATTTGTTCATTTGTCCGTTAACTCTCTCTCTCTCTCTCTCTCTCTCTCTCTCTCTCTTGTGTGTGTGTGTGTGTGTGTGTGTGTGTGTGTGTGTGTGTGTGTGTGTGTTGTAATTCTCTCTCTTAAATGTATTTTGAAGTTTGAATTTTTGTTTTGTCCCCCCCGTTTCTCATTGCAATGATTGGTGGATTAATTTGTAGCACTTATCATAAAATGACATGTTAAAAAAAAAAAAAAACTAGATGCAATGTTGATGGTCATTGTTGCATGATTTGTGGTGTACTTTGTGGTATGCTCAAGCAAAAGTTACCTTTTACCTTTTGTACCAATATATCTTTTTCCTTTTTCTCAAAATTAAGTTTTTTTTTTTTTTTTTATTTGTTAAAGGATACATAGATCAAATTGCATCACCAAATATCTATTATTTCTCTAATAATTCCATAATAAAATCAAGAATTTGATAGGTTTACGTGATTTTTTCTAAGTAATGACAATGTTTTGAATTCCATACATACTTCAATAGACACATAAATAATAATAAATCACATATTTATTTATATATTTAAAAGTGACGTTTTAGGCCACAAGCTTATTATATATAAGAATTGCTTTTCACCTCATCGAGTGCAACATGAAATTCAATCATATAAACATTTTATCCAAAAGAGGTAAATACTAAATGGATGCAGATTAATTTTTAATTAAAGTTTTTGTTTATTTTTTTTTTCAAAAGAAAATGTTTACTTTTTGAGTTTCTAGTTCACATAAGAAAGGGAATAAAAATAATTCCAATGCAATTAACTATATTTTTATTTCAAAGTTAATTGAAATACATTCAAAATATTTTTACATGAGAAGCAATAGCAAAAGAAAGAAATCTTACTCATATTATTTGTTAAATATCCCCAAATCAAAATATTTAAAAAGAAATAAACAAATATACCCATCAATTATACATGACATCAAGAATTATAAAATTTTATGTCATTTCCTATTATTTTTGTGCCCAATCTTGTTATTTAAGGTTTAATGTGCCCAATCTTATTACTTAAAGTTAAATTATTAAATTTGATATTGTACGAAGTTGGGTTCGATGTCTTTTTCGAAAATAATTGAACAGCAGGATTAGGAATACGACCACATTGAAATAATGCTCGAGTTAGACAATAAATGATTCGATGTCCTTTTCGGCTATAGAAAATAATAACTTATACTAGTTAAGCTCTTTGCGGTCTGGAGCTTGTGAGGTTTTGGTGGGCTCAATAACCACCCTCTTTTATTAATTATTTGGTCTTTTTATTGGACTATTTTGACATATATATATATATATGTCTTTAATGAAGTATATATCCAAAAAAATTTACTAACGAAAATCTCTATTTTTTCGGGGGGTTTGAGTTTCTATAAACTCCAACCATTTTCCTTATTTACTCAAATGGTTTAAAAAATAATAATAATAATTCTTGCTGAGGAGAAAAATTAAATAGTTTAATAAACAATGAGTAGATGACACTTGTGAGTTTTTTGTTTTCTAGTACACACCAATCAATGAATGTCCCTATCCCGCCAATCCTTTCCAATTTTGCTTTGTACACGTGTCGCCTTAACACTGGTGAGTCGTGGCTTGCAACTGACCACTTTTTTTTTTTAAATTTTTTGGTGCCCATTTCCTTTATTAGTTTATGGGCTTTATTTGAAGGGTAGTTGTGATAAATTGATCAAGATGTCGTTGAAATAGAGTTAAATATTGTGTTCAATTCGGTTATTATTAATTTACTTTTGATATTTTAAATTTTCAATGTTAAGAAATTTAGTATTGAAATTGTGTGTTTTATTTATTATTTTTTGGTAAGCAAAAAATAAAAAATACTATAAAAATAAATATATAAAAGTATTGATATGGGATAGCCTAGCAGGATCAACCCAATAACACTCGATCAAGCCAGATATGACCCAATTACCTATTAGGCCCAACCGGTTATGGGCTAGCCACATTATCGAGTTGATTTGACCTCACTGGCAGCATTTGCCTTATCGACCAGGTTATTCAGCCACGGAGGCTTGAATACTGCAAAGTTATGCCTCGTCGACCAGAGTGCATAGTGCTATCTCGCAAGAAGTATTTACCTCGACCAGTGAGGTAGAACCTAGGTGATAGCCTCGCAGCTGCATTAAATGCTCTGCCAGACGGTATACCTCCATATTAATGGAGCATGTCACTATCAGTACTACCTTTTCAACCATGCCACGCTAATGCGCGCCTCCAGTGTACCACCTCGTCCTAGGTAGTAGGAAGCAACACCACTTGGAATAGTAAACAAGTTGGATAAAACGCAAAGGTCCCCAAGGTCCTACAAAGGCCCTTTTTGTATGACAATTACATTGTAAACATATAAATCACACCAAAAAAGCTATAAATACTCCAATACCAATTTTCAACAAGGTATGCCATTTATCATTCAAAAAATCCTCACTCTACTGCTCTATCTTCTAATTGATTATACTTATTTGAGCGTTGAAGTGCCTTAGCCGAGAGCCCATTGACAAGCCTGGTGTTTGCTATTGATTGTAGGACTCGACCCTGTCACTTTACCAAGCACCTCTATCGACCTACTACCTGCTCGATCGGATTGGACCTTAGCCCGAGACATCCCCAAACAGTTTATACCCTCATTGAGTATATACAAATTAAATGCAAAAACATATAAAAAATGATAATTAGTATTAGATGGGTGAAGTAAACTAAATTTTAATAGAATGTCGAACTTTGTTAAAAATAAGAATCAAATATGAAAGATTAGGGTTCTCAAACATATACTAATACATATTAAACTTTTAATTTTAGTTAAATCAATATATCAAGTTATGAATAACTCTATTTTATTCACCATTGAGATGATAATCTAATTTGTCTAATCCGTTACATCTCACAAAAGGTCATGGATTGAAAATTATTTGCAATAATAATTTATGATCCAGTTACATTTTCAATGAAATGGGCTATAGTCTTACTAATACTTTGATGAGGCTTTGGTAACAGATTCATCCATTGGGCAATAAGTATGTTTTAAGTCGAATATTCCATAATGATGAGGGATTTTGACTCAAGAGGATTGTTATGCTAGTTGTTTATCTCAATTTTTTTCCCTTAAAAGAAAAAGAAAATAAAAAACCTCTACTTTGCTCTTACTTTGTCGAGTGGACTTTGACCCAAGTGCATAAATATTACACATAAACTGTAAGGTTAGGAGTTCAAACTTTAGCAAACACCTGATGTGTGTCTGTATTATTAATATATATATATATATATATATTATCTCAAAACTCTTGGGGCCCGTTTGATTTCATTTTCAAAGCCCACTTTCACATTTTCGACTATTCCATAAATGAAACATATAACTTTTTACACGTTTTCACCCAATATCATTTTCAAAACATATTTTCTAATAACTTATATATATTATCTCTTTATTTCATTATTTCTATCTATTTCCATCTACGACCTAGTAAAACCAACATAATCATTACTTTTCCAACAATCTATCAAAATACAAACTCATTTTCATTAACTAATTTTTAAAATTTTTGAAATGATGAAAATGAAAAGAGAAACAAACAGGCCCCAATAATTTAATTGGAATTTTAAAATCTCCAAGAAGGACCCCACAACTCAGCATTTTGGGCTGTTGGACCGTTACCCTCTCACTTAGTCAAGTCCTAAAATGACTTTTTCCCAAACGACTTTTTGCTTATTACGACTGTCAATTTGAATAGTTATTGCTTATCCGCAGTTTGAGCTTAAGACACCTAAGTGGACTTGACATACATAATATTGGACTAAGTTATTAAAAATAATCTTCTTATATTCTACTTCATTATCAATGTTTTTTATTTTTGAATTATTTTACATGATCGACTATTTATTGATAAAGTCAGCTCAAAAGTGTTTACTCATTTTGATTGGATTAAACTTCCATAGTATATAGGGTGGCAATCGAGCATAGTCGAGTCGAGCTGAGCCAAGATTTTTGAGTTTGAGCTCAAAATATATATTTTAGGAGTTCAGACTCGATGATTCTAAAATTTTAAGCTTGAGTTTGGCTCGATAAAGTTTGAATTGACAAATGAATTGTAAAAAACTATAAGTTTGAGCTCGAAATAAAAAAAAAAAGTAATATAATATATATTTGATATAGGGTGGCCCAAAAAGCCCAACGTTCAGACAACGGCCCAGGGCCCAGGAGCCACGTCGACCCTGTTCGACCAGGCGGTGGCCCCAATGGCCCAACGTTTAGACAACGGCCCAGGGCCCATGGGACACGTCGACTCCGTTTGACCAGTCTCCCCCAGGCCCAGGCGGGCGCCTCAGAGCCCTCGGATAATATCGACCATATTCGACCTCCATCAGGCCGACAGGAGGTCGAATTCTGCACAGTACTATGCCACCGCATTAATGGCGCATGCCATTCCCTCATTGTCTGACACGGCTGGTGCCACACCGTATGCCGTCCCGTCCTGTAGCATGAAAGGACATATAGCTGGCGAAATTCAAATGGGGGAATAGACTAATTGCCCCTTGGAGGAGGCTGAAGACCCCAAAGGTAAGCCAAGGGCTCACCTGTCATTTCCTACAAGGGGAAGAATATAAGAACTCCTCTATCTGGCCTCACTAGGTATGCACTGATACACTCTAAAACTACCTTACTCCGTTGCTCAAGATTGGGAGACGAATCTAATACTGACTTGAGCGTCGGAGGGCCTAAGCCGAGGGCCGTTTGGCTAGCCTAACGTTTGCCTTGATTGCAGGATTCTCAAACATCATCAACGGAAGATATCCACCCTTGGGTTAAGCCCACTATAGATCGGAATTGGCGTACCTGTGTCACGATTCGAACCCTCATCAATATTTATTAATAAAATTAAAAAATAATATTTGATTATATACTAGCTTGCGAGCTTCGAGCCAAATACAGACAGCTCGAGATCGACTTCAATTAGAGCTTGAGCTTGATTCAGCTCAATTTCGAGCTTGCGGCTTGACTTGTTTGTACCCCTAATTGTATCAATGTAAAATTTAAACAGAACTAAAAAATTTAAATAAGTTGAGCTTAAATCTGAAATGAAATTCAAATTCGAATTTAATTAGGTATCTCGTGAAACCTATTGACAACGATGCATTTGTACTTGATAGGCATGAAAAATATTCTTTGATAACATTTAATTTGATATGCATGAGATGGCCCTATAAGGAGAGGTGTAAAGGAATTAGACAAGGGTCAAGATAATTAATTTGAATAAACTATAAACTTGATTGGTTCACCACAAGCTTAGGTAAATATGTGGACCAAGTAATTGAGTTTGTCTCCAATTTTGAAATGATTAACATCATTAATTAGTTGTACCATCTTAGGTCTAACTTTTGTCTCAATCAAATATTTGTGATGGATGAAGTTTACACCAAATATTTATATTTTACAGTAAATCGAGATTTTGATTAATTTTTGTATGTATTAATACATTTTGAATTTTATCGATATTTTATTTTTTTTCACATTCCTATTGTGCGTTAAACTCGAATTCAATTAATAGATTCTCTTTTTAAATGCTCATGGAATAGTAATTAAAGCTATAATTATTGGTAAAATCCAAATTACTATAAAAGGGCAATCGAAATTAAAATAGGGTCACAATCAAATGGAGACATGCATGGCTCAAGTTTTAAGTGCACAACTGTATGCAACTTGAGGGAGACAACAGTAATTTTCAAATCCAAACAGCCACTAATTCTTCGAACATCTATTCATGGCCAATTTTTGTTCTAAGACCAAAAGGGATGGGAGAAAATATCTTTTGTGACCCACCCCTTTATGAATTATTTTTTGTTATTTCTTTTTACCTACTAATTGGGATATTATATTTTCCCCCTAATTTTTGGATAGTAATTTTATTTATATTTTTAAAGAAAAATAGAAGAAGAGTTCTAATAATAATGATGTTAAGTCACATAAAGAAATACAATATGTTTGAAATTTTAATAAAAATACATTTCACGTTAAGTTATAAAAGAAAGATTAAATTATCTTTAATATAAGCTTTGAAATAAGAGGAGTTATGCAATTCACATCGGGCAAGATGGAGGAAGGTTGAGGAATTATAAATTTATAAAATTTCCTACATACCCCTTACTATTTCAGTTACATAATAGATTTTTGATCGAGCTATAATTTAAGGTTGCTCTCTGTATTTCATAGGTAGATGATTATGATCTTATTGAACCTATATTTTGAGAAGGGGTCGTGAATTCATCTTAAAAGAGTGACTTGGTCTGCATTTTCATCCATCCCACCTATATTATATTTATTTATAATATCAAACTTGATGAGGGTAAAACTATTTACTGCGAATATTGGGCTAAATTTCAATATAATCGACCAGGTGACAGGTTAAGAAAAGTACTTTGTAATGTATTGGGATCGAGTCCTGCAACCAATAGCAAACGTCAGGCTAGCTGAGAGGTCCTCGGCTAAGGCACTCCGGTGCTCAAATTAGTAAGATCGACTAGAAGGTAGAGCGGCAGAGTGAGGACTTAGGATAATAATGTGCATACCTTGGGGAGGTTGTTAATGGGGTATTTATAGCCTTCTCCATATGGTTGTTTGTCTATGATGTCTTTGTGGTAAAGGAAGGGCATGTGTCTTAACATGAGGACCTTTAAGTATTCTCTAGCTCATGCACTATTCCACGTGTCCTTACAACATGGTACATTGGAGGCGCGCGCTAGTCTGATGCGGTTGAAAAGGTGGTATGGGTGGTGGCATGCTCTATTAATGAGGAGACACGCTGCTTGGTAGATCATTCAATGCGGCTGAGGGGCTATCGCCTCAGTTTGACCTCATCGGTCGAGATGAATATTTCTACGAGATATCCCCTCAGATTATGGTCGACAAGATGTAACTGTCGCAACTAAATCTTCTTGGTCGAGTGAAGGATTGCACATCATAATGGTGGTCGACCGTAATCTGATCGACATGTTGAACGCTAGTATCCGCCATGATGGATAAGGCCCATGAGGTTGAATGCTGGTCAGTAGGTTGGGCCGTCTTGCACCATATCTCTGTATTGGTCGAGTGTTGTTGGGTTATCCCATATCAGAACCAATGAAAAAATATGATTGTAAGTCACGTATTTGAATATTACATGTTAGCGTATATCATCTTTAATTAATAAAACTGGCTTTTTTAATAAAAACATATCATATGACGAACTTAAATAACGAATTATATTTCTTGACAAGCTCTTAATATATGTAGGAAATAATGATTTTAATTTTATTTTTTTTAAAAGGGCAAAATACTGCCCTTCATAATTTCGAGTAGGCTTGTCAATGGGTCGGATTCGGATCGGATCATGCTGGATCCGAATCCGACAATGATATGCCATATCCGAATTCAACCCAAGATCCTATAGGATCTTGACTGTTATAACCATACTCGAATCTATATAAAAATTGGATATTCGAAAAAAGTTTTGAATTTGAATACTCCCAAAAATCAAATATTTGTTATTTTTCTAAAAAATTAGTATAATCTAAATCCAAAACATTCATCCTTAAAAAAAAGATACACACAACATATTAACGAATAAATTTTCAAGTCTATTTATCATATAAAAGCAATAATAAAATATAACTTAATCACATTCATTTATCATATCATTGTATTTTAGGTTCTGCTGTTGATAATAATACTTGTTTGACATTATAAATGCATATATACTTGATTTTTCAATCAATTAATTATAAACTTAAAGTTTTATAAAAAAAAAAAACTCATTTCAATCAAATTGAAATTTACATTGCATTCTTTTATTTCACAACATTCAGCTCCTACTCATTATTTTTCCTGTATCATTTTTTATTATAAAAATAGAGAAACAAGTGATGCAATTATGATGTAGATAACCTCCAAATCTAACATTTTATATGAAAAATCAACTGATTTGATATATTGCATAGAAGCTAATTACTTTTTTCGTCCAAAAATTCATTTTGGCATTGCTATAAAACCCTACGTATATATATGTATAATACTATATGTATACATGTAATACTATATATTCGGATTCGAATTATTAATGGATCGGATCGAATCAAATCCATATTCGCTCCATTTATTTCGAATTACGAATTTTTTTAATCGGATCATATCCATTGAATATTTTATCGATTAAAGATCCTAAATTATCGAATCGAATTAAGATCGAATTCGAATTAAAATCCGTTCAATTGACAACCCTAATTCCGAGAATATTAATTTTACGCCTGAATTAATTGAATTGGATTGATGGAACCTAAATGCGGTCGAATAAAACTTTTATTTTAATTAGTAAAAGAACAAGGCCCATTTATGTTCTGTTGAACATATACACAAAACCCAACAATTTAAAGAAATAGGCCTATTTAACTTGAAAAAAGGCCCAGCCCACATCGCAATCTAATGGTTAAGTACGACGTCGTTTGGTTGGTCATTGGAGATAAACCCATTTATGCTTAAACCCTTCCCTTCTTTGTGTGACTGTGTCAGGCTGGGGAAACGGAAAAAGCTTAAACCCTATCTCTCTCCGTTTCTTCAGATTCCCCGATATACCTGCACGCTTGTCCGCATTTTCTAGTTATGCCATCCAAGATTTACCCATTTCGCCCCATTTTGAGACCCATTTTGTCAGGGTTCTTCCCTCACAAACTGAAATACCATTTTTTCGGACTCCCAAATTTACAGAGAAGGCTGATTTTAAATCGGGGCCAAGGCCACATTCCGGTCCCATTGGGTACGAGTAAGTATTCAACCCGTTCGGTCCGGGAAAGAATGCATTCGGATTTCGGGCAGGAGGTGCGGGCCGGGTCCTCTAAGAGTTTGATTGAGGATGAGGCTGAGTTAAGTGATTGGGTTAGTGGGTTGAGTTCTAATTCATTCAAGAAAACTCCGTTGTACAGTGATAGTGAGAATGACGAGGATGGTGCGGAAAATCGGGGATTTAGGAGCAGAGAGGGGGTTGGGAAGAGAAGAAGAGAGAGTCAATTGGATGAGGATTTTGACTTTACGAGTAGGCGAGGTGGTGGGGGGCACAGCTCGAGTGATTTCGAATTCCCTAGCAAGCGCGGTGTTGGACGCAGGTCGAGAGAGCCCCTCTCAGGGAGGAGGAAGAATGAGAACGATTCTGATGGTAGTTTGTTTGGTGGGAGAGGTAGGGGCCGTGATGCAAGTGAATTTAGGAGGGGTGGGAAATCTGGGGGTCTGTCTGAGGAGAAAAGAGAAAGTGCTAATGGCTTTTTGAGTAGGGGAAATAGGGGGAGTAGAGAGAATAGGCAGAGTGAGAGAGGGTTGGGACCGCAACATAGAAATGAGAGGGGTGGGAAATTTGGGGGTCTGTCTGAGGAGAAAAGAGAAAGTGCTAATGGCTTTTTGAGTAGGGGAAATAGGGGGAGTAGAGAGAATAGGCAGAGTGAGAGAGGGTTGGGACTGCAACATAGAAATGAGAGGGGTGGGAAATTTGGGGGTCTGTCTGAGGAGAAAAGAGAAAGTGCTAATGGCTTTTTGAGTAGGGGAAATAGGGGGAGTAGGGAGAAGAGGCAGAGTGAGAGAGGGTTGGGACCGCAACATAGAAATGGGAGGGGTAGAGGTGGTGATCAAGGTGGTTTGGCAATGAAGAGAGGAGGGAAAGGGATGGAAAGAAGAGGGTTGTTCATTACAGATGATGAGGATATGGAGGAGGAGGAAGAAGAAGAGAAGGGGTATTCGAGTTTTAAGGAATTGATTGACAGCGATGATATAGATGATGAGAGTGAGGAGGAAGAGGAAGCAGTAGGAGCTCATGGCCTATGTGAGAAAGAAAGGATTTCTTCTCAATCGCCTCAAAGCTCACCCCAGAAAAGTGATTCTTACCTTAGTGAAAGCAGGTCATTTCCAAAGCTTCCCTGGTGTAGTTAAATTATCCTGTGTTTTTATTTGATGATCCTTTGTTGGAAAGTTAAAGGCTTTGATTGCAATTAGGGTGAAAAACAGAAGAATAAGTGGATGGAAATGAATGTATAATGCTATTTTGAAATTTAGAACTCAAATGCTGCTAGTTGCTGGAGATTGTGCATACATGGCTGTCAATTAGGAAACATTTTGGCATTAAATAGAATATTGTGTTAATAGTTGACCATTTGGCATTAATGCTCCTACAAGCTTAGTTGTTTAATTTTGGCAACCTAAAAGGCAATATGGTGACAAGAACATAGTTCAGAAGTACATAAATTTGGATGTTCAAAATCTTGGATCACTGAAAGGCACAGTTGGAGAAACTTTACATTTGAGCTCAGTCATTAAGCTTTATTCACCGAATTTTTTGTTTGTTTCTCTAATGTTTGAAGCATTTGTTAAGTTAAATGAGTAGCCTTTTTTCATTTCATCTTAATTTTTAACAGTTATACATGTGTATACTCCACAGGTTTGATCAATGTTCCATCTCACCATTGTCACTTAAAGGAATCAGAGATGCTGGATATGAAAAGATGACTTTGGTGCAGGAGGCAACACTTCCTGTCATTCTGAAAGGTAGAAATTCTGTCATGAGCTCAAAGAACACAAAAACTGAAACTGTTTCTGTTAGAAACTGAGAAGTCTTTATGCTTAGTCTGCCAATACAGCCTCTTCTTCTTGCTGGATCTATTCATAACCGAAAAAGATCTAAACCTGCTTGGTTTCGCTCTCAAGAATCTCAACCCTCAACTCTCTCCACCTGGAAACTTGCGATGTTAGACTGTTAGACTTTTTTATCAAAAAATTTACATTTTTGTTTTAGAAATCTTATTAACCTTCAAAACTATGATGAGAGTAATGAAATCCTTATATTAACAATTTTCACACGCTTGATGTGCACTCCTTGTTTTGAAAATTATAATTGTTAATATAATTGTATTTATGTTCAAGTTGAAAGTATACATATTTACTAATTTTTTTCCTTAACTTTATGATAAATATATATGTATATGAACATGTATGTGTGTTTGCTATGTTTAGCCGGCATACATGCACACTTGTACTACGTTTATACACATGTACAAAACTACAAATACATATACACACACACACACACACATATGCATGGAATCTTTATGGATTGGGTTTTAGGGCATGTTGACCAAAACCTTTATAGATGTAGAAGTTACTTATTGGACCAACCCAATTGCCATCTCTAGTTATTCTAGGATTATTCGCATAAAATGCAGGTTCTTCTTTCAGAGTTCTTCTCATTCATAACTCCAATGTCATCACTTTGTATTGCTAGAATATTTTTGTATCGCTTAAGATAGTGCCAGTATCTAGTCTTGTTTTATTTAATTTATTTTAGGTAATGGATCATATATATATATATCCATATCATTCTTGCACTTTTAACCCTGTTCTTATCTCAATATACATGGGTTAGGATTCCTCAATACATCAATAAGACACCTTCTCTTCTGCAACTGGTATCAGAGCAGGTTTTTCAAAAATAGAAGAGGGGGAGGGAGAAGCTAACTCCTTTCTTTTCCTATTGCAAGCCTGCCCACTGCCTTCTCCACTGCCAGCATCCGCTTAATATCTTCTTAATTTCCTGTCTGCCTAATTATCTGGAAACAAAAGGGGAAAAAAAGAAACTTTGTCACGATTTTACTCTCATTGTGGTATTGGTCTGGTTGGTATGGCTATGCCTTGATTTCTGTCTGATTGGTTGCTACTTTGTACAATCTCGTGATTTGTAACGGCTAAGCCAAATCTTGTTGTGTCTATCCTGTCTACTCAGAGTTTAGGTGCCCACATAAATTTTCTTTTTCTCTGCTCGAGATTGCAAGGATGCTCAGGTTAATGAGGAGTTTTAAAATATTTTAATTTACTAAGATTATCTTTTTTTATGTTCGTGTTTTTGTATAACAAGCTAGAGCATGATTGATAGACATGCTCAACTTGGTGGGGAGTGTTGGAATATTTTCTGTATGTAGTCTTCCTTTATTTAGTTTAGTTTATGTAACAAGTCATACATGTATTGGTACTATTCTTGCATTTTAGCCCTCTATAAACAGGACCGGATTTTCCAATACATCAATAAGACAGTCTCTCCTGATCTATGTGTTTTTCAGGTAAGGATGTGCTGGCCAAGGCAAAAACTGGCACGGGAAAAACTGTAGCATTTTTGGTAAATGCTTTAAGCTTTTGTATTCTAAAATGAATCCTTGTAAATTATTTTTTAATCCATGGGAGCTCTGATTTGGCGAAGGCATATATACTCTCTTTTGCAAATAAAACTCTACTATTGCACCAATTACACCTTCAGAATCATCAAAGTTTTCCTTTAGGAAATGTTAGTCATCATAATGCCATTGGACTGAGCGCAAGCCATTGTTAAGAAAGGCAACAGTCTCACTTGCCTCAGGTGAGAGGCGAGGTGAGGCGAAACCACGTAGATTGTCACCTCTTCCTCTCCAGGCCAGGCGAGCACCATCAGGTGAGATGAGGTGACCGCCTTTGTCGCCTTGGTCCAACATAAAAAAAATAAATAATAAATGAACCTTCTAAAAGAGACCTTAGCTTTTTGTAATAAATAACCCAAAATAATGAAGCACCCAGACCTTTTTTTACAACCAAGGCATTCCCTCCAACACCTTGATTCCAGCAACCTCAGCTCCAAGTTCTCTTCTCTCATATGTTTTTTCTCTTTTCTCTTTCCTCTTCTCTCTTAGTTTCTTCTTTTTTTTTGTTATGTTCTTTTCTCATACAGCAACACTTTTGATTTTTCTAAAATATTTTTCTTTCAGTTTGTTTAATATATTAATACTTACACTAATACTTAATATATTTAATTAATTTGTTAATTTAATACTAAATATGTTTAATTTATTAATATGTTAATCTATTAATATTTAATATATTTAACTAATTTAATTTGTTGTACTATATATATATATATATTTTAAATTTTTTTCTTTATTGTTACTTCATTCGCCTTGTGATTGCCCGCCCCTCATCTCGCCTCTCGCTGGCTTTGCACCTCGCACCTTTAATAAGTATGGCGCAGGCTTATTGCTCAATCATCCAGCCTTGGCCTTCTCCATTTTTATTATGTTGCTTAAGCTCTTTGTTCGAAACAGTACATAAAGTAGAAAGAAAATGCTAAGTAGAGTAAAGTTGTTGATATCCTCAAGATTAAATTATTGCATGTGATGCATATTTTCATGTAGTCACTTCAAATTAACGATCTGTAATATCAGTTTATGGTGCTATGATAAAATGCTGATATATTAAGTATGCTTATTTTTGGTATCTCAATTTCAGCTTCCTGCGATTGAGCTTGTTGTAAAATCACCTCCAGCTGCTGTTGATCAGAAACGATCTCCAATACTTGTGCTCATTATATGCCCAACTCGGGAGCTTGCTGGTCAGGCTGCTGCAGAGGCCAACACCTTGTTGAAGTATCATCCTTCAATTGGTGTTCAAGTTGTCATTGGAGGTACACGGTTAGCTCTGGAACAAAAACGAATGCAAGCCAATCCATGCCAGGCAAGTTCAATACATTTCATTGGTATTGAGTTCTTGTTGAACTATGAATCTTTATGGTTCTAGATCTGATCATGCATGCATGCTATTAGAGGCTCAATAACAAAGCAAATTTAAAGAAATGTCACCATTTGGAATGTGGAAACCCGAAACCTAGATGATCCCTACTTGGGGCCAGTGGCGCAATGATCTTTTAGGAGTCTATATAAATGTATTTTTCTCTTGTTCCATATTCGAAGTTCCCTGTCCAAAAGTTTCTCTGTCTGAGCTATACAGAGGAAAAATGCAGTAACCTGTTCAGGTAGGTCAAGGGCTTACTTTGCAATGTACTGTGATTGTGAGTCATTTCACATATGTGGAAGAGTTCCTAAGGTCGGTAGTATACTTTAAGTAGACGTCTATGAGCCTGTGAAGTGGCATGAATTTTCAATTGCAATACTGTAATTTGGTACCATTCATGAAGCTCAAACTCTATTTAATGCGTGTGGGTTCTAGGCATAATGCCCAGTATGTCCTTGTCTTATTTTTTATGATTAAAATAAATCCCAACATTATCGTTTGGTGAGACTCATGAGTTGATGTGAACTGTGCTTCTATTCATTTCCCATCTTGGATCCTTAACTGATGCATTAGATTTAGGCTAACTGTTAATGCATGTGTGTTCCTTATCAACACTCTGTCCTGCAATTTGTTAAGAATATTTTTAATACTATTTCCTTCTTTTTTCCCTCTTTTTTTTTTTTATAATAAATTCTCCATATTTAAAACACAGATACTTGTGGCTACACCTGGAAGGCTTAGGGATCATATAGAGAATACATCTGGATTTGCTACTCGGCTGATGGGAGTAAAAGTCTTGGTCCTTGATGAAGCAGATCATTTATTAGATATGGGATTCCGCAAGGAAATAGAGAAAATAATAGCTGCTGTTCCAAAACAGCGCCAAACACTTTTATTTTCTGCAACAATCCCACAAGAGGTAATTTTCATCTTAGCATGTTGTGATACGTCGTGAAATTGGTAAATTCTAAACATAATAGTAGTGCAGGTTCGTCAAATTTGCCATACTGCTTTAAAAAGAGACCATGAATTCATAAACACAGTACAGGAGGGAAGCGAAGATACGCATTCACAGGTTGGTTGGTCCTAACTATTCCCTTACTAGTGTATTTCGCCTGATGTTTTTCAGAGCATGGCATTACAACTCTTTGTAATGTTAAAATCTTTCAGGTCAGGCAGATGCATCTAGTTGCTCCTTTGGACAAACATTTTCCGCTTCTTTATACTCTTCTAAAAGAGCATATTGCAGATGATGTCAATTATAAGGTATCCAAATCCATCAATTCTTTGGACTTTTACTGATTATTTAAAAGCATTCTTGGAGTATTTTAGATATTCCTGTAATCAAACATCAGAAATTAGAATAACACAATGGAAATGGACCATTGTAGAAGAAGTTCTACTAAAAGGAATTAAGGCTAGTTGGGTTAAGGGGAGGAAGGCCCCAAATTTCCTGGATTGAAAGTTTCCAAGAGTAAAAGGAAATTTGACAACAAATAATACAAGACCTATGAATCTTTACAAGACTAAAAGGGATTTGCAGTAATGCTATAAAATTGGCAATGTTATAGATATAGAGTGTCGGGCTCCTTAGAAATAACATATATAATCTCAATTTAGCTTTGGGTAGAATGTTAATTTGATTTACGATAGAACAAGGAGTAATAGATTGAGGAACATATTTGTCAGTTATGTTGCTTCTATCTTTAATAAACTGCAAGAAACACCATTTTTGAGATGGTTTGGACGCATTTGACTACAAGATGTGCTACTTGTAAAATAGATTGATTTCTTATGTATAACCTAGCAGAAGCTTATGCTGTTTGTGGAACTGATGTTGGAAATGATTCAGCTTCAGCTATTAATCATTTTTGAGATGGCTTGGACACATTTGACTACAAGATGTGCTACTTGTAAAATAGATTGATTTCTTATGTATAACCTAGCAGAAGCTTATGCTGTTTTATTTTTTTTTTGGGAACTCCAAAATCCATGGGAATATTTCTGTCCATATGACACCCCCATGCTTCTCTGTGTAACAGATTCTTGTTTTTTGCACAACTGCAATGGTAACAAGACTTGTTGCTGCGCTTCTCAGTGAGCTTAACCTGAATGTGCGGGAGATTCATTCTCGAAAACCTCAAAGTTACAGAACCAGAGTTTCGGATGAATTTCGGAAGTCAAAAGGCCTCATTCTTGTGACATCTGATGTCTCTGCGCGTGGTGTAGATTATCCAGATGTGACTCTTGTTATACAGGTTATTAGTTACTTGATCATGCATCTAGAAATCATTATAGTTTATTCAGTATCAGTTTCCTGCATAAATCAAATTACCAGCGTAATACCTAGGCTGCCCGTTCGGTACAATCGGTTTTTCAGAATATTATAAACTACTACGGAATACCTAGAGTCCTAGACTCTACTTACAAGATGCAATGTGATAGTGACCTCTTCTGAGGTTCCTCATTCTTAGCAACAAATATTTAAATCTATTTTTTCTTCCAGTCATCATTGGTTATTTGTGTTCTGGGGTTGTAGAAGGCGTGCTGATTGGCTTATTATTTGATTATTTTGGTTTGTTTCTGTGGGGTTATTAAATCCATTGCAATGATGGCTCAAGGTGTTATACTGACTCTTGAGTCAACTGAATAATGAGTTCCATTTGATTTTACAAACACAGGCTCACCCCATATATACTATAATGACTGCTATTACTTCTATTGTAGATTGGTGTTCCAGCTGATAGACAGCAATATATACACCGACTGGGTCGAACTGGACGAAAAGGAAAAGAAGGACAAGGCATGTTGTTGTTGGCACCCTGGGAAGAGTTCTTTTTGTCTAGCATCAAGGACTTACCTATATCAAAAACAGCTGAACCATTGGTTGATCCAGACACTAGAAAAAAGGTGAGTTGTTGGAATACAATTATGCTGCTCTCTAGCAGCCATTTGTTTGGAGATATAACTATATGTTGAATGGAATCATATGTAGTTTAACAGGAGTTTATCCTGATACATGAAGCATATTCTTCCCTCCTGAATTAATCGTTATCTTTCCCATAAAATTTAGTTGTAACGTTTTTTTCTAATTGAAAATTGTGTGAAGGCAAAAATCTATTTGTTGTTTGGACAGGTCGAACGTGCATTATCCCATTTGGAGATGAAGAACAAAGAAGCAGCATACCAGGCATGGCTTGGTTACTACAACTCCAATAAAAATGTTGGCCGCGACAAATATAGACTTGTAGAGCTTGCAAACGAGTTTTGTCGAAGCATGGGGCTTGACAATCCTCCAGCCATTCCAAAGCTAGTCCTTGGCAAAATGGGCCTGAAGAATATACCTGGATTGAGGTCCAAGTAGATAATCAAGACAAATCCTATCTCACTTTTTTTTCTCGACTGGCCAATGTCCAGTTCTCATAGATTGTTGTAGCCAAAGATGTGGACTTTCTGGTAGAAATTTTCTTGATGGGTTGTGGTAAAATGTAATTTCACCCCCCAATGTTTAATTGCTGCAAGTACTTTGTAATTTATTTCTTCAAGTGATTTTTCGCAAGTATATTTCTTAGCTGTTCTTTTCGACTGCATAAGCTGAAATTTGTCCATTATTTTGTGAAAATTTTGTTCTTGAGTTATATGGTACCATAATCTGAAACTGCATCAGGGTCATTTTCCAGGGCATTTTTTGTATCATCTGCACAGGAATTTGGCCAAGACACAAAGGTCCAGAGATGAGAAGGAACCTGTTAAGTGAATTTACTTTTGCCACTCATATAGCCAATGTTTACATCCTGACCAGGAGTCAGATGATTCTAACACAAAAGGGATTTTGTAATCAAAACCCTACTACATTATCTATGGGGAGTGAATTTAGACACTAGTAATTAAGTAAAACTCTAATTCTATTTCTCTGAGATCACAATGTGTTGTGCCTATAACAGAAAAAAGGATTGCCAAAAAGGCAAAATATGAATGTACTGCTACTACCTTTACTTCAAGGTTTCTCAAGTGGATAGTGGTCAGAAGTCTGGCTAGCTATTCTACATACAGGAACTAATGCTGAAGGAAGACCATTCTTGTGCAAGCCCAACTGTATTTTGTAACAAGACAAAATTGGGAACTGGTGCCATAACCATCAGGCCAGAAAATTAGAATGTGGATTATCCTCATCCTTTGAAATATCAGACCCTCCTGCTAAGAAGAAAAAAGATAAGCATCACAAGTGTTTCAACTAGATTTGAAGATTTTCTGGAAAGTGCCAGTAGTGATGGATAATAAGCCACTAAGAGAAAGCAAAATGTTCAAACAAAAGCTAACTAGCATATGATCATGGCAATTCTTGCTTAATCACATTCAATAATATCATTTGGTGGCAACCAGCTTGAAGATTTTAAGACTCCAGATAAACTGCCACTTACTCTTACACCATCCTCGACAAGGGAGCTT
Source organism: Jacaranda mimosifolia (assembly GCA_018894105.1). Classification (NCBI taxonomy): domain Eukaryota; kingdom Viridiplantae; phylum Streptophyta; class Magnoliopsida; order Lamiales; family Bignoniaceae; genus Jacaranda; species Jacaranda mimosifolia. The sequence goes on along the minus strand of CM032120.1, from coordinate 14,443,877 downwards.
CCACCTGATTAGAATACACTCCACTTTTGTGAAGCAGCATTTTCTCTTCAGGACCAAGTCAGATGAGAAAATGCCACTCAAGAATGTGGGGTGGCATCCAAATCATCATAAGTCTACTATGTAGGGAAATTTCACTCCATACGAGACTTGATGCTAGTTCTAGTTTTGCATCTCACAAGAGACTCCTAACAAATCTCACTCATCCAACTAACTGAAATTCAATAGAGGGCAATTCAGGATATTCAGTTCTGTTGTTAGGGCTGATGCAATGACTTTGGAAAGCCAGCAAAGCATGAAACCACATAAAACTAGAGATGACATAAACAAGTACCATCTAAGACAATATAGAGCTGTTCAATTTATCTTATTCCTTTGATGAGTTCTGCATCATCACCTACTACAGGAAATTAATAGGGCTAGCATTTGTATAAATAGGGACAGCAGATCATTTCCCCTCTTGCATACTTGAATTTAGAAGTTTGCATATAATATGTGTCTATCTGCACAAAACTCACCCAAGCACACACGTAACGATGTCAAGTGGGATTTCTCACTTGCTGTGCTGACTCTTTTACAAAATATCTATATAGGGGAAGCCACTGATAAATCTACAAAGGTAGTACAGCACAAGGGACGACTCTTCACGCCTTCTGGTACACCAGTTTCAAAATGATAGTCTTGTTGTAATGTGGCTTTTGGCAGCCTAGTGTTGCAATTGTAACTTATCTGAACATCAATGACTAATTTTGGATAACACATGATATTAGCTGTTTTACTTTTGTTTAGATATGATTGAACATGAGTATGTTTTTGGTATACACAGAACAATAAGCTAGAATTGGGGCATGACAGGATATCTAAATCTTGTGAGATTTACCTCCGATGTTGAGGGGAAGATGGTTGTTCTGGTGAAAAATGGTGCTCAGAGCCCCCATGAAGTCTATGGTCCTCAAATGCCCTGCCTCTAGTTCCATCATTTAGTGGGGATTGGTCATATATACCTCGAAAGCCTGCTGGACCCAGAGAACCAAACTCAAGCTGTTGACTATGAGAATCATAGGTAGCATTATGTTCAAATGGATACAGCATCATGATTGGTGGAACAGAAGGTGGTCCGTTAGAAACTATATTGGGATTCGTGGTTGCCAAAGGGTACATGCTGTATGCCACATTTTGAGGACCATTTTGACTAGAACTTGAGTGCAATGGACTGTTCTGTGACTGGTACGAAGGGATTGAATTGTGTCTGTATGAGTTCCAAAAACGATCCGTTTGACCAGCACCATGAGTGAACCGATCTGTTCTTGAGTTCGACTTATCAGTTTGACTGTGGCTGTGACTGCGAGCAGCACCTCGTGATTTTGAATTAGCATTCCAGTTCCCCTCTCTGTCACCAAAGGCATCATTTCTGCCATGGTTATAGTTTCCCCTTCTGCTACCAGATGAGTGACGCTCCCTTACAGAAACCTTCTGAAGCAATGAAAAGAACAGGTTAAAATATAATACTAGGTTGAAATTGTTAGTAAGTTTAGAAGTACCAAGTTTTCCTGGGGAAAAAAAGATCCTCCAGTTGTCAAAAGTCAAACCAAGGACATATAACAGTCGTAAAGATGACATCATTTTACAAAACAAGTTCAGTTAACTTACATCCCACTATTCCAAGTCATAAAACTGGACATTTCATGCAAAAAGCATTCCCCTCCAGTAACTTAAATCAAGTCTAATTTGTATTTCATGCTGTTGATGTTTGATTACAGCTTCTAACCAACTTTCAGCAAACCAATCTCATATTAAATTTTGATATGGATAACAGCGGGAATAATTGTACATAGACATGCTGACCTAGAATAATTCCCAAAACCCAAATCATCAACCTCCAAACCTACCTATGTGGAAGCAACAAACAAATGCCTCTGTTAGTTTATTATCAAATATGATAAACTAGCAAAATGTTATGATGAGAATGGGACATATGTACATCTAAAATAGGACAAAAATTATACAAAAAAAAGCAGAAAATGAAGCATCATCATAAGAAGTAATTTTTACAGGATTCGGCAGGTATGTTCCAGTCCCACTACGATATCTTGGCAAATCATCCATGTAGGTTTGATACATATTGGGATGTCTACTAGAAACTGACTGAAGGGGAGCAACAGGAAGCAAACGTTGGCCATAATTCGTCATAAGCTGAGAGAAGAGGTTTGTATTGGTCGAAGGTGGTCTGCCAGGGTTATCGTATGGAAGTTGGCCCTGGACATAATAAGGTGGCACCATCACAGGTGAAGGATAGAAGGGTCCTTGGTGCCGGGGATTTTGGCAGAACCTTCCAAATTGTAAGTTTTGCCAATGGCTAGCAAAGTCACTATTAAGAATATCAGACTTTTGATCTTCAGATGTCTCAGTAGTAGATGTCCCTCTTAAAGAACTTGAGGAATTTAAATCCTCCGACTGATCAAATCCCTCAGCATTAAAATTCATCCCAGATTCGCTGTTATCCAAGTTCTCATCACCGCCAAAATGCCCACTAGATGCATCAGAAGAACCTGTCTCAGGTGGAATATTATATACTGGAAGCATTGCTAAAAAAGGGATTGGTGGCCCAGTAGGATAGAATGCAATCAGCTGAGAATTATCATTTGTTTTCTGCCTTGAGCCAGGACCAATTACCATAGGGGCAAACGAGATCGTTGAGTCTGATCCACTAGTCTGAGCAACTTCAAAGCCAGGCATATGTTGCCTAGGAACCTGCAGGTGAGCAACTTGCTCAGACCCTGGGTTCCTTTCAGCCATTTCAGTCCCCACATTTAATGATGAACCCCATTCTTGGTCATCATCATCCATGTCATTGGAGACACGCTCAGACATAATTTTTCCTTTTCCCTGGCTGGCAGTTGGATCTGTAGAAAGTATTTTCTTCCCCCTTTTTTCTTGAGTAGATTTAGGCACCTTCACTGATGATCCATCCCAGGAGCTTTCTGAAGGTCTACTTCTCAAAGAATTACTATGAGCAGCTGATGAGAACCTTGAACTGGCTGATCTATCTTCTGCACAAACCTCACTACTTCTAGAGATTGGGGAACTATCAATATTTTCCCGCATTGCTCCACATTTTTCCCTTGGATGCTTCTGTTGAAACCTTTTGGCACTGTCAGAGCTACTTACTCGAGATGGCGGAGGAACATATTTTGAACCAGACAGCAATGCTGGTCTTTTATCATCAGATTGGTGCGTATCAAAATTTCCAGTCTCAGGGTCATAGCCACCAGAGGAGCCGACATCTTGCTCCTGCAAGAAGTCATTAGCTGCTTCTCCTGAGCTCATCTCCACAGGACCAAAATTCTCATTGCTTTGCTCAACTGGATCGTCAGATGGATTGAGCCCAATCCCAGGGAAATAATGCGTCAATTGGGGTGAAACCAAACCATGAGGAAATTGCACAGGTGAAAATGATGGATCCATCAGAGGAATATTTGTAGGAACAAATCCTGGCATATTTCGTTGAGTATAACCCATAGAAGCAAGAAAGGATGGTGGGATAGGGTAAGGTAGATGACCTGAAGTTAGACTTAATGGAAAATGAACTTGGCCATTGAGCCCTTGAAGTGAAGCAGATGCCATCATGTTCACAATATCCTGTTCTTCTTGGCGCATCATCTGTGCTCCAGAGGAGGTTGGCAACTCTTCACTCAAGACATCTAAGCCCAAATCTTGGTGGTAGCTATTTGAGATGCTGGAGTCAGCAGCATCAAGACTTTGCTGGGATGGATCATGCCTCACAGATGAAGTATCTTCAACTGAAGAATGACTGCTGTGGCTTGCCATGCTTTCTGATCCAAGATTCCTCCTCCTATTACCAGAATCCAGCTTAAAATAAGTAGCATGAGCATCTGCAGTTTCAGCCTGTCTGTTACATTGTCCTTGAGATGATACGTTACTATAGCTATCAGTCAATTCAGGACTGGAGCGGGTTCGGGCAAAAAGAAGCCTTCCCTGTGTATCATTTACCAACTGATCTGCTTGAGAACCTTTCTGGATCTTATCATTAAGCACAACCTGCTCAGAGACGGTATCTCTTCCAATTTGATCAATGGCCTGCAAGCTGTTCAGATTGAATTGACTTTTCAAGCTGTGTGTGAGAGAAGCTGAAGATAATTCACTTGTTATTGGGATCCCCCTAGATGCATTTTTACCATGTTGGTTGCAAACACCATGGACACGAATACCCTCACCTTCCATCCAATGAGCATAAGAGTTTTCTTTTACCTTTTTCCCACCGTCATTATTGTTAGAATTCCCAAATTCATGGGGACTATCTGGAGTTGACACTCTCAAGTGCCATGAATCAATCCACGGTGCATCAGGCCGATGCCCCCTATGATGCCGCTCCCATGTATTCATAAAGAACTGATTGAGTTCAAAGATAAGGTTTTCTTTTGGGCAGTCAAGCAATCTTGCCAGTCTTTTAGCTCCAAAATCAAATGCACTTCGTATTCGAAAAAAATTACCTGACAAAAAAAATAAAATAAATAAAAAATGGTAAACTTAATCTTACTAGAAACAATGAGATGGGAAAATGAATACATATGCATTTCCCAAGGTTAAAAGCTGCCAACTTGCAACAGATAAAAGCATTCAAGAAGAGGAGTCATTTCTTTAGAAATAATGTTGAGCAAAATATTTAGACACAAAATTCTATACAGGAACAAACTTAAAAACACAAAATAATTATCAGCTAATCAAATTTATATCACAAATTATATTAATCTAGCAGGTGTTTTATTTAGAATAACAATCAACTGAAATCACAAGCAGGAGAAAGATAGGAGCCTTTCCTGGCCGTGTTCCCGACCTCTTGGTTAATTGTCCATTTAAAAGTGTTTTGACAAATTTGTTTTGGACAGTTTCTTTCAGCATCTTGGAGAGCTCCTCAGACTGCAAACATGTTTTGTCTCAGCCCGAGGATATATCCATATAAAGATACATACAATGCTCTATTATTTGACCACAATGCAATTCATGAATCTCTTCTCAACTGCAGAAGAGAACGTGGCAACATCATACGATTGATCACCTTCCAAACTTGCAGACTTCAATAATCCATGCCTTTTCACATTTAAGGACTTTATAATGTGGCTGGAGAAATTTAATTAAATAAACAAGACTTTATCCAAAATGTCCAGCAAACATCCAGTAGCTTCCACAAGTTTCTTTGCTTTCTGAGGGTCATAGAATGCTGGAATGCCATTTTCACATTCTCAAGTTAAAAAAAACCAAAGAAGATGAGAACAGACTTCCAAAGAATACATAAGGTAGTCCAAAATTTTTTGGCAGTTGATATCTGGCATCTGTATGTATACATGAAACTAAGCTTAAGGCACTTCCTTGGAAAATGATTAATGAAAGGCTAGCATATAAAAGCTACTGACCTAAACATTAATACATACATCATATTAACAATCAGATGGTAACTAGAGACTTGGAACCTATAGAACCACAACAACAGTCTCTTTCATCAGTGGCCACAAGTAAGTTCATTGTCAAGCCAAACACCACAAGGACAACATACAGGTTTCAGGACTATGCTATCCACCAAATAAAGCCTTCAAGGACCAAGTGGATTGTTGTTGTAGAACCATGGTCTAGTTAGCACATGTAGCTGAGACTTATGAAGATAATACAGATGAGAAAAAACAAAATTGAGAAAAATTAAACCTTCAATAAAGAAAGACAGCAGAGAAAAACCCGAGCTTACCTTTACTAACACTACGTCCAAGGTTGTTGTTCACACGTAAAGGATCGATTACATTGAAGTGTTTGGAAACAAATGGCTGCTCATTGTTTTCCTGGCCACCAGGGAAAACAGCATACACAGAACTACAAGCATCAAGAAACATCTTGCTAAGTAGCAATTCTCCAGTGTCCTTCCTAGGAGGTGCCGCTGCAAAATCGTGCCAATGAAGTCCAGCAATAAAAGAACAAGTATACAGCAATGCATTACATTAACTGAAAAATTCCTAGTGCTTAATACCAGTTACATCGGGCAGAGAACTAATGGGTACGGGTCCCCATAAGCTAACACAAAAATTGTCCCAGTCAAAATTGCTGAAGAACTCCAGAAAACGATATAGGACCTGCAAGGGTTGCATAGAGTGCTTCAGAAGAACAATAAGAAAAAAACCAATTTGGACATAGAAAAACATAAGAATGAAGTCACCTCAAGTGGTCCATGAAAGGAATTGTTGAACACATGAAAGATGTAAAGAACTAGAGTCTCCAGTGCATAAGTAGATATGAGTCCATGATGAGCACCTAATATACGGCTTTCATAGTAGCACCATGCTTTGATCAATATAATACTACGCTTGAACAAATGATTCTGGTTTATCAGATTATCGATCTATGAAACCAAACATGGAAAGTCTTTGTCAGACAACAAGTTATTTGTCTTGGGCAATCATAAAATTATGAAAACTCAATTTGAGACAATTTTATCAGTGAATATTAAACTACTCACCTCGTCAAGAAAGCAGAGCGTACATAACCCACCAACTTGATTAAAAGATATATCCACCACAATGTTCTCCACAAGACATTTAATTATCTTCACCTGAAATATAAGAAGACAGCAATATCAAACAAAAGTTTATACATAATGGGAATAGCAATGACTAACTTAAAACATTCCTGGACTGGAAAATCAGCATTTGATCCTAATATTGATGTCTAAAAATTCAAATGACAAGTTCTATCATTTGCTAGAATGTTCCAATCCAATAATAATAATGTTGTAGGATTTAACCATCCGTGTATGCCAAATAAGAAATAGACTCCATGTTAGGGCCAATGCAGAAGTACTGCAAACTGCATCTGAAAAAAGGATAAAAATCACCAAAGTCCATATTCCATAACTGCTTCAGCTACCTAATATGACATAATGCATTTCCCAAGGCAAGATTCAAGCAATCATCTCCTGATAATAATTTAACAGCTACGCAAGCCAGAAAGTATATTCTCCAGAAAAAAAGGAGAATGTCAATCATCCAACTCTATCCAGGGATAAGATCAGGAACACGGTACAAAGGTCATTGGGCCAACCAGGGAAAGATCAATACTTTAAGCCCACAGCAGAAGGTGCATCCATGCAAACAAAATGCTCTTCTCTAAAGAAAAATAGAAGCAAAGAGGGGGGTGCAAAAAGTGTTTTCCATCAGGCAACACCAATTTTATTAACTTGATATGATTGATGAAATTGCAATCCTTGACAGAGCCAAAGTTTCCACGACATATTTAGAATTTCCAATGGCCACCTTTAAGCTCGCAAGCAGTAAGTTAAGATACAATGCACAACGATGCCTGTTGTTGAAGGCTGAAATGAATATATATAGAAGAAATGCCTAATGCAGAATAGTCAATTGAAAGCAATAACATATGCAGTATGCCTGATGAATATAGAAAAGATAAGAATAAATGTCATCTGAAGATTGTCAATAGCATATGTTTGTCCCACCATGGAATGGCTACAGTCAGAACTCCAACTCATTTTGACATGAAAGGGTGATGGAAGCAAGGGTTTCAAGCCCCCATCCAACCTTTTACTATTAAGTTCTTTTAAATTGATTTTATGTTGACTTTAAAAGAATTAGTATACTACCATTGTCTTACACTTAAGTGGGTTAAAACTTCTGATTTTATGGACCAGTATCATGTTTAGTCCCCTTTGTGAGTCTGGTTACATTTGTAAGGAAATTAGGGACCCTATGTAAGTAGATAATCAAAATTATCTATTTTTGACACATAACAACAAACTTGGCAAAGTCCCCTCTAGCGAACTACTTATATAATCTTCTTCACCTTTGATTCTACCTGTTTGATTCTTAGCTTCATTTCCATTCGTCATCACCTTCTACTGCCAACACATCGCCTCAAAGGAGTTATAAGTGAGCTGTTCAAGGGCAATCAAAATCTACAACTGATTCTTCAATACTTATTCTCAACTACTTTGGCCACCAATAGTCAAACAACCAACTTGGAAAAATTAGAGAGGTGAAAATTAGAGTAATAAGAACTTGGGTAATTTCTTTGTGGAATTCCCCTAGGTGATATGTAAACAGAGCTGTGTGATGGTAATTGGTAAGATCTTCGACACTAGTTTCTTTCTCAAGGGACTCATGCAATCTCAATTATATAAGATTTCTAAATTTTTAGGAAGTTTGGGCTATATAGATAGTATTTAGTTTTTGAAAATACTTAAATATTGTAAATATGCCAATGGTTGACGCTCACTAAAAAGTTACAAACATGTGATTCTAAAGCTTGATTGGATTGATTTAATGAAACAATCAAAATTTTAAATTTTATCACATGCAATCTTACAATTATCCTGCTTTTATTAATTATTAAATGCATCATTGATATTTGCCATTATTAATGTCACTAGTGGACATTTTTATTGATACTGGACGAGCGTAGTACTTTATCTAGCCTATGCAAAAAACGTGAAATATTTATCATTGAAAATGTGTTTGTTTGGGCCCATTACGGCATGGAGATGGTGATCCTTGCGGGCAATATTGGGAATGCCGTATTGGTTGGTCACCGCCCTGTGGCGATGATGGGATCATAAATTTGACATGTATACAGTATCTTTGTTTTATTGGCAAGGCCGCTTCTTCCATTTGGTGGATAAGGGTTAATAATGATTATTGGAGTTACAAGGGGGCAGATATTGTGTACTTTATTGTAATGTGTCATCACTGTTATTGTTTTACATTTATATGGTGATTTATTACTTGTTTAATTGTTACATCTCATTCACTTTTTGAAATGATTGGACTCATGCACCAAGTGGCTCATTAAGCCATTGCTTATGTTTTAAGGTCTTCCTATAGATTTACAACACAATATTGGTTTATAACAATAAAACTAAAGCTGGTATTACAAACACGAAGTTGACTTGGGGATAACCACTCCTCATGGTAGCCCATTTTGGTGCATCCACAAATACAAACATCAAATGTCTCAGGAAAGAGGTCAAGATTTGAGCATCAAGACTGACAGCATCTGATCGGATTTTGTTTACTATTCTAACCAGAATGAATATCTCTTAAGTGACATCAACTGCCATAAAGTATTGGCATGAACACAAAGCAAAAGACTTTGCTTTAAGTATATTGAATTAGAGCTGGTCATCAAATTTAAAGCACCACCTGAACCGCAACATACCGCACCAAACCAAACCAATTTTTGCGATTGACTACATAGGCCACAGTTTAAGAATTTCATTCAAAACCTCACTGCCTTATATGCTTTGGTGTCAGTTAAACCACACCATCTATATATATATACATTTTAACCTTGTTAATGTTAAATACATAAAATTCAAAATTTTTGTATATAGTTAACTCTTTTATGTGTGAAATTTTTAAGTTTAATTTAGTGGTTCAGTCTTAATTGTTTAAATCTTTATTTAAATTTAACATTTGATTTACATATCTACAAATAATTAAAAGCTTTCTTATGGTATTTCTAGTATTTGTTTACACTAAATTCATCATTTCATTCATAATTTTCTTTTTTGAGTTTATCAAATGTACTTCTTTGCTAAAATTTGATTCAAATGTTCCATTTAGTTAAAGAAAAATTTTAAGTATTAATAAGCTATTTGACTACCCTGTTATTATATTGAGGTATCAAATAATTTTTGTAATGCAATTTGGTTTGAAATTAGTAAAAAACAAAATCGCACCATGATCACTCCTAGATTTAATATAGAAGAAACCAAAACAACCAAACCACAAGATCAAAATAGGTGCCAAGTAAAGCACAAGATTCTGCGTTCTATACCACAGGATCACATGCTATAAAATGGAAGGCGTAATGCAAGAATTAGAGAAATAAAAATAAAGGCAAAATGAATATTCCCGCAGTTCAAGATTTTGATAGTTAAAAGAAAAAAGGGACTAGAATAATATGAAGACTTGGGCTCAGAAGAGGCATACTTCTGCTTGGATATACTGAACCTCCTTCACATGAAATTCCGCATTTTCATTCCTCTCCTCATTCTGTAGCATATCCCGAACCTGATTGGCCCATGTATCCTTCAGATTCTTATTTTGACTGAATGCAGTCAAGTCGATGTCTCCATCAGGTAGATAAGTCTTCAAGGGAACAGAACCAAAGGTACAGACCTGTGGCAATGGACAAAGGATCAAACAAGATTTAAAAGGAGGAAGCAGTGATGCATATCACTAAAGCAACTAACGCAAACCTAAGAACATTTTCAAAAAGATATTTTGTCATAACAGAGTTACAGAAAAATTCTGCATTTCCATTTTGTGCTCAGAAACACATGTAAGTCATCTCTTAGTTTCATTGTATCTTTCTTTTTCCTATCTCAGAGAATTCACTCAGCATATCACGAATTCAATTTAAATTTTCAGCATTGCAGATAATCACCATGGCCTCACTTCATGCTATATTCTAGTTCTAGAGCACATAAAGTAGACCACTATCAGCCTATAAGACCACAAATTTCCAGGTCTGCATAATTTCTCCGTACTATGCACGTATTTAAAACCTGCATCAGGAAATACAAAATTGCAGACACTGTGAGCAAAGACATATTGCATACAAACAATATTTCAAATAAAAGCATCAACATCTCTATATAAATTCCAGTGCCTATTGACAAACAAGCAAAATATTAACTATATCATCTATAGACATTCACGCAAGGGTATTTCAGCTGCAAGACTACAAAACTGAACTCCCAAAGCATTCCAACAACCTGGCAGGGGAAGCATTTCATGATGAGCCGCTGCACATAATCTGCAACAGCATTCCTCCTCTCCTCAGACAGCTGGTTGGGCTGAATGCAGGCAATGAGCTCTGCAGTCCGCTCCTCAGCTTTCACCCACCGGTCTGTATCGATAGCCCGCATAACAGGACCTGCCCCAGGCAAGAGCCCATTTGGCAATGGCCCACCTGGCTTAGCCCATCCCACATTTTCTCCCATACACTATGCCTTTTGTTTTCTTTCAACTCAAACTAATAAGCCAGCCTTTCTTCAGAACCACCCACAAAAATGTAGTTTACAGCAAACAAATGCAACTTTCTTCTCCAAAATATAGGTTGATATGCCACTATATCAAACCCTAATGAGGAAAAAAGACAGTGAAAAATGGCGTCAACTTCATAACAAATATAAACACTTGGAAAAAAATGCAATATATAGTATTCAAAACAAATCACTCGAAATTTCAATTCCGAACTTCCCATTATCCCCAAATATATTAACTAAAAGACAATCCACCCCAACCAAAAACCATCAGAAAAAGTTGATCAAGTAATCTGAAACAAAGCCCTAATTGAAACTTGCTTTCAAGAGTTTCAGAAAAATTCACCCCAATGCCGACGAAAATTCAGATAATAACTTTAGATTCTCCTTCATGTACAAGAAGATATATCGTAAAAAGAAGGAGAAAGATCGTCCAATTATATAAGGAGGCAGATGAAAAGGGTTTGTCTATTTTTCTGGGATAAAGTTTTTGGGGGAATAAGTGTGTGAAATGTGTGTAAATTAGAATTGTTTCAGAGGAATTTGAAACTTGTTTGACGTTTTGAGGAATTTGATTTGATTCTGATTGTCTCTGTGTGTATAGAAATGGGGAATTAGGGTAAATAATTTGGTGAAATGATATGTGAAAAGCCAAATATTGGGAAAAAAAAAAAAGTTATTCCTGTTATTCTTGTTTTTAAAATTTTTATAATTTTAAGTTTTTAAATAATGAAAAAATTATATCAATGAGCTGTGAGCATCAAATACAGCATTTAAATTTTTTTTTATCTTTTTAAATTGTGCCTTCCTAATTTGTTGTTATATTTTATGATTTTAAATTTGAATTTTGATGATTATTGAATCTAAAAAGTGAATTATTTGATTATGATTATTTAATTATGAAAAAAATATTAATTGATTTGTTAGTATTACATACAATATTTAAATTTTATAAAACTTTCTAACCTCTTTAAATTTCATCCCACTAATTTGTTATCACATTTTGTGATTTTAAATTTTGATTATTGCATATTATATTTCTATATAATTTATACTATTATATATATTGTTCGTGTGTAGGGGTGTAAACGGATATTAAACGGATTGAATACACTATTTTCATATTCGTATTTGTTTAACTTTTTGAATATTCGAATACAAATACGAATTTGACGGATAATTAAAAATGATATTCGAATTCGTATCCGTCGGATATCGGACGAATTCGGATATATCCATATTCAATTATAGTTATTCAGATGTATTCATATTTGATTAAAATTATCCATATTCGAATTATTTTTTTGTATTTATATTCGATGATAATTATTTAGATATTTATTTACGAATATCCAAATGCATGAATCTATGAACCCATAATAAAAACATATTCTAATTAATAAAAGGAACGATACAATTTCATTAAAAAGAAAGCAATAAAACAAATAGTATAATTTCTAATTAATAATTGACTTTATAATTAATTAGTAGTACTAATTAATAATAATAATGGCATTTAAGTATATTAATTATAAAGTCAACCAACAATAATTATGTTGATTAACTTTATTCTTCAATTATAATTTATATATACATATATGAATTATGAGATTTTTATTGAAAAATATAAATAATATATTATTTAATAAATAAATATATATATATATTTGGAGCGGGTGTTAAACGAATTAAATATGCATTTACCATATATGTATTCATTTACAATCGGATATTTATTAATCAAATACGGATAATATCCGTTTTAAACGGATGTGGATAAATTTTTTATAAATGGATATGAATGTGAATGGTAAACGAATTTTTGAATATCCATTTAGTCATTTACAGCCCTACTCGTGTGCATTAAATATGATATTTAAAGTTTTTAAAAATTTCGAACCTCTTTAAAATTATATCCCTCCATTTGTTGTTCGATTTTACAATTTGAATTTCAACGGTCATTAGTTATCACATATTACATTTTCTTATGTATCATTAAGAAAACTTTTAATTGAATGATTGATTAATGGTTAGTTAAGAAATATATATGCAATAAAATAATTATTCACATATTTTACTGTTTTTCTATAATCAAACTATAATCTCCTTCATTATTTAGAAATTTTATTTCCCCCTAATTTCTTGTCATATTTTCACAATTTAAAACTCAAATTTTTAATCATTAAATTTAAAATATTATATTTTTGTATATTCTATATTATTACATATATATTAGCAATAAAAGTCATTTGATCAAGACATAAAAGATCATCCTATATTATATAAAATAGATTTTACTACAAAAGTCACATGATTCTCATGTCAGAATTTTCTGAAAGGCCCGTTTGGTTTCATTTTCAAAGTTCATTTTCATATTTTCTATTATTTTAGAAATGAAACACGTCACTTTTTACATATTTTCACCTAACATCATTTTTATTTTCAAAACACATTCTCCAATAACCTATATATCTTCTCTCTCTATTCCATTATTTCTATCTGTCTTCACCTACAGCCTATTAAAACCAATATAATAATTACTTTTCCAACAATATATCCAGATACAAATTCATTTTCAACTCATTTTCACTAATTAACTTTCCAAATTTTAGAAATGATGAAAATAGAAATTGGAAATGAAAATAAAACCAAACAAGCCTATGTGATTTTATTACAAGATTTTGAAACAAATGAGTTCTCCAAGCTCACTTTGTGAAACATACATTGCAAAAACCTTAGAACCATCCAATATTTTTCCTCAACTATCTCAACTATTCTAACATGTGTGGCTCCAGGCATGTGGTGATCTTGAACTCAACAGTGGCCACATCTGGTTCCTCTGTTCTCTGCTTCTTCTTCTTCTTCTTACAACCATCCTCCTATGTTGTCTTATGACTTCATTCACCGCCTTCAAGTAGTTGCTCGAATCGTGGTCCCTAATGATCGTGCCATTCGATCCATAGGCCGTTGGATCGCTCAGAGTCCGGATGGGATGAGGGAAATTCAAGAAGGCTCGGACAGCACTCTTCCTTAGGGAACCATTAGCATCATCCAAGGTATATAGGCCGCTGTCTGGAGGGAGTAGAGGATGAGAGGGGGACGACTTCTCGTTGGGTTGGAGGATGAATAATTTCCCCATTGGAGAATATAACAGCTTCTGGACATATAGGAGAACATATGTTTAGTTGTCTAGGCAAAGACAAAGGGATAGGTAAGGGAAAACATATTTTGTGATATGGAAAGAAAGTATGTAACTATATATGTTTCTTGAATCATTAATCGACTTAGTTCTTGGAATACTTACTTTCTTGTTATTACAAGGATCAAGGGCGTGGAAGTTGCTAGTCAAACGTTCGATTACTGCAAGAATGCACAGGGCAAGAGTACTTACGTTCTTGTTAAGACAAGGATGGAACCGGAACGTGCCAGCCAAACGTTTGAGTATTTGAGCAACAAAATTGGGGTATTTGCAGGAGAACGCCCTTGGGACGATATCTCTATGCATCATCACACTATGAACGTTAGTCTCGTCTATGTTCAATTCTTCTAGAATCTTCTGACCACCGCAGAAGACAAAAGGCGACCCAAAAGTAACTACTGGAAGAAGAGCTGAAGGTTTAACTTCATTTCTCATCAGCAGCATCAAGTGGACCAGAAGAGCAAGACTTCCCCCAAGCGAATGGCCAGTGAATTGGAGCTTTGCCCGGCTGCCAAATCTGTTCAAATGCTGCTTAATCTCTGGCATGAACTGGGCATATATTCCCTTTGCAGCTTCATATATTCCTCTATGAACTAGCACACCGGTTCCCTGTGGCAGATGAAACAATAAAACTCTCTTCTGCATAGAGGAGTTGCTTTGGAATTTGGATGACAATTGTTTTACCTCAAATCGTGTTGGTTCAAAGAAGAGGTTTGCTTGCCAGGACGCCAATGAGTCTGATCCCTGCATATCCATTACAATCTTTGAGTATTACTTTTAGTTCTTCGATGACTCCTTATGTGTGGGAACCATAATCTTGCGTTTATGCAATTACCTGGATAACAAAGAGACGGGTATATATACTTGAATCATCACAAACGAACCATTCACAGGGCGAAGATTGGAGCGACTGAAGGTCCCTAGCTGCCTCTTCTTTCTGCTTCTCACCAGCAGCAACCACTGCTGTCATTGTTGATGCTGCTACATATGCAGCCATTTCCGATTTATAAATCCTTGGGGAAAACGTCCCGTCTTCCTCTATATGGTGGTTGGGCTCAAGGGACTGGACATAAGATGCAGCTGATGCTGCAATCCCATAAGCAGCCGATGGCTCAGAATTTTCTGCCAATTCTGAAATATAATCTGCATTGCAGCCCTGCTCGACTTTTTCTCCAATGGCTGCAGCTTCTGCCTTCTTTTCTAGTGAAGATGTCACAAATTTAAGGCCATAATATCTCCTCAAATCCCCTGTCTGCATCATATACAACTAGTTATAACTTGTATATAAGCTGCTATTCAAATCCAAGGCTCTTACTAGCTAAAAAAGTTCATTTCTTCAAACCTTGATATCTGGGATCACATAAGCCATGTTGCACAAGAAAGCAAGCTGGGAGAAAAGCCTGGTATCCGACCAAGAAACGGGCCTTAACAAAGACGAGAACGTTTCTCTATCCATGCTAACATCCGATCCTTCTCCATCTTCCTCATACTCCACTCCACAGCCGTCTCCTTCATCACAACCTTCCATCTCTCCACCAACAACGTACCCCTCTTCATTTTCTTGCCTCCCCTTCCAACTGCTACGAAGCTCCATCAGTCTCTCTATCCAGTTGGCTCGTTTCTTCCTCTCACAATCGATCTTCATCTCATCCTCCTGCTCACTCTCTTCCAAGTTCTCCTCCATATCAATCTCTCTAGTTGTCCCCGGATCAAAAAGAAACGATTTTAAGGTTGCCTGAATGTTGAGGAGGTCGGCAGAGTGACTATTCTTCAACTTTGGCTGCAATGAGGACACTCTAATGCCACCAGCTGGACAACATAGGCAGTTGTCTGAGTCTGATCGTCGTGTTAATCCAGCTGTTCTATGCAAATTTGTACTCATGAAAAATCTCTGAAGCCCTCTGTCTGCTTTGTGTATAACTCCAAGGGTGGTGCTTGTAACTGGATACAATGTGTAGGCCATTACAGCAACTCTTTGTCACAGTTTTAGTGCCTTAAAAGTGTGAAAGATCAGCCATTTGAATTCCCTTTCTAAGTGCATATGCCTGTGGAGTGTTGCTTAAAAATTTGTAAAGCTGTTATTCTTGAAAACCAAATTCAGAGACAATGGGATGTATTAAGAAGTTGCTAGTGACAAAATTTTACCTTGTTTGCAACGAGAACATGAAAGAAGATACCATTTTACAACTATTAAAGAGTCATTCAAAAATAATAAAAATATCTAGTCTGATTTAGACAGATGGCGCACAATTTTAATTTCTTCTATTTCAGTACGTGTTTTACCATAAACAAACATCGAGTATTTAAAATGTATATTTTCAAATAAATATTTAATTATAAATTTTATAAACTTAATATGTATTTATAAAGTGGGTTATTAATTGAAATAAGAAAACAAAAAATGGGCAACATATATGGCATAAGGTTGTCTACAAGGCTTTGTTTGTGTCACTTGTTGTCTTCCTTTAGCATAGTTACTCTATCCACCAACAAAATTGGTATTAGGTGTGACAAAAATACAGTCAACAAGAAATTTTCTCCTATAATAACCACTATCACAAGCAAAAGCAAGACCAATGCCCTCCACATATCAAGATTCCTTTTTACTTCTTATTTTCAAATAAATCAATGTTCAAATTGAATGATCTAGATTAAGGAAACAAATTAGGCTGATCGAAATGTCGAGGTCGGTTTAGATCCTCTATTCTACTATATATTTCATCTCATATTCCATTGCATAGATGGATGACATGTGTATTAAATATTTTTTTTGATTGAGAACCAACTATACTTAGCATATATACATCACATTAGAATATGAGATAAAACACATAATGAAATAGTGAACCCAAAGTGTGTCGCGGCTGCATTTGATTATAATTTTTAAATCTAAATTAATATATGAGGAAAGTTGATTTTTGATTACTTGAGTTAAATGTGCTAGGACATCTATTAAATGAGCAAAATATCTAATTAATATTGTGTCACAATTAAATCAATTTCTATTTGAAATAGGGTTTGGGTCATGCATGTATAGTCCTTATACTTCATTGATAAGAGCATTTTTGTCCATTTAAAAAAGGATCTAAACATGACTCAAATATTAAAAACATTTTAAATTTATTGTACTAGTTTGACTAATAATTTAAAATGCTTCTTAAAGAATTTAAAACACGCAATATCTAAATTGTACAAATTAATAGTGTAAAATCGTTTTCGTAAATTTAAGATCCTTCCGTCCTAAATTCATGAATTCAAATACACGTTAAATTCATATAGTGACAATTCACAATCATTGATAATTAAAAAGTTACACAAATGTCTAAAACTAAGTTACATAATACAAAAAAAAAAAAAAATCATTTAGAAATCACCAATTACATATATAAAAAGAAAAAGAAAAGAAAATCTTTACTTCCACACCAAATTTTAATTTTATTTTTCTACAATGTTATTACATTATAAAATAACTCAAAAATTTTGTCCTTTTCCACAAGGCAAACAAAAACACCAAAAGTTGTCTTTAGTAGTTTCTTATGTGAAACCATATTCTTTAGCGTTCTAAACTAAGATCTTCTTGCTTGGTTTTTCCGTCCCACCACCTAACATAAACAAACTTCTCAATGGTGAACCATATGGAGTTTTGCAAACCATTGAAATATATATATATATATATATATGTGTGTGTGTGTGTGTGTGTGTGTGTGTGTGTGTGTATTAATTTATAAAATTGGACAAAATAAAAATTATATTTTCTTGGTAGAAGTAGACGGCTAAATTGACAAGGTGATTGCTATGTTTCCATGCAAGGTATAAAGAATGGATAATTTTAGGAGGAGAAGTTTGATTTTCTTCATTAATTTTCAATAAAGATTGAAGTTATTGAAAATAGCATGCTATCTAAAAATGCATGAATGCAAATAAGCGATGCAATATGATATGATATGAAGACGATGATACAGTCTTTTTTTTTTTTAGCAAGATTATTTAATATATATAAAAATATTTTTATATTACATAAAAATTAATATAAATATGTATTTTATTTTTTATTGATGGAATTTATTGCGTGGAAGTCTTAACTAACAAGAGTGTGAAATTAGTCTTTGTTGCGTGATTAGATTGAATTTCATGTTTAGAAGTTATTTTGCAATTTGATAAAAATGGAGTGATGCCACCCAAAAAAATTGGAATTATATAGTAGTTATTTGGACTTGGACCTATTGTACTAGTCCATTAACTTGGCCCAATTAAGATACCCCAATGAAACCTGAAAGCCAAGTTAGAAGCCCATTTCAAGAATCCCAATTCTACCTACACCCAAATTATGGTAAAAAATATTAGGGCTGTCAAACGTCAATGGGTCGGATTTGAATCGAATCATACTGGATTCAAGTATGAATTTAAAAGTAACATGTCAGGTCTAAATTCGATCCAAAATTCATCGGATTTGTAGTTAGTATAACCATATCTAGATTAAATAAAAGTCGGATATAAAAAAAATTCAAATTTGAATATTTCAAAAATCATAATATATTTATTATTTTTCTAAAAAAATTTAGTATAATCCAAATTCAAAACAATTATCATTAAAAAAAATACACAACAGATTAATGAATAAATTTTCAAGTTCATTGATCACTTAAAAGCACTAATAGAATTTAACTTAATCAAATTTATTCACCAAATCATTATAGTTTAGGTTATGTTACTTATAATAGTACTTATTTGGCATTATAAATACATAATTATACTTGATTATTCAATCAATTAACTATAGACTCAAAGTTTTATAAAAAAGAAACTCATTTTAATCAAATCGAGATTTGCATTGCATTCTTGCCATATTATTGTATTCGGCTCCTACTTATTATTCTTCTCGCATCATTTTTTGTTATAAAAATAAAGAAACAAGTGATGTAATTATGATGTAAATAAGCTCAAAATCTAACAATTTATATGAAAAACACCTAATTTAATATATTGCATAGGAGTTCAGTACTTCCTTCATCTAAATATCCACATTAACATTATTATAGGACCCTATGTATACATATGTATAATACTTAATATATTCGGATTCAGACTATTAATGGATCAGATCGAGCCATATTCATATTCGCTCCATTTATTTCGGATTACTAATTTTTTTTAATCAGATCATATCCGTTGAATATTTTATCGGTTAAAGATCCTAAATAATTGGATCGAATTCGAATTAAAATCCGCACCATTAATAGCCCTAGTAAAAATAGCTTTTTGCATTTTCCCTCCTCATTAATAGGGATGGCAACGGGGCGGGTCTGACAGGACTTGGGACCCACCTCGTCTGAAAATTGGGAGACCCAAAACCCACCCCGCCTTTCCTTTGGCCCTGAACCCTTGCGGGTTGGACCCGCCTAACTCGATATTTTTTTTGTTACCCTCTCTTCTTCATCATCACTTGAATGTACATATTTTGCTATGGTGGGTAGCGAGTTTGAGAGAATAAAATTGAAACAAATAAAAAGAAAGAGAAGCCCTAATTTTTTAATATAGTATTATAACATATTGGATACTTATACTTATATAAATAATATATATATGTGATGAGGGTTCAATCCGTTGGATAGGTGTTCGGGTTTGGATATAGGGGGAACTCGCCCTGAGAGGTTTGGGTTCCTGCTTGATTAGGGAAGAATCCTGCAATCACAGTAAACGTTAGGCTAGCCGAGAGGCCCTCGGCTTAACCCCTCTGACGCTCAAGTCAGTAGAAATCGACCTCAAGAATCGAGCAGCGGAGTGAGGGCTTTTGAGTGTATATGAGTGCATACCTTTAGAAGGTTGGATTGATGGTATTTATATCTTTCTCCACTCGAGGAAATATCTGGGAAGCCCCCCGGTACCCCCAGGGGCCCCTAGCCTTGTGCCAAGGGTAATTAGTCATTTCCTTTGTTTGAATATTTCCAGCTAACTGTCATTCCAAGTTTTAAGAACAAAATAGTATACTGTAGCGGCGCCTGCTGTGTCAGGCGGTGAGGGGGGATGGCATGCGCCATTAATGCGGAGGCGTGGTGTTCGTCTGGGCATTTAATGCAGTGGCAGGATATTGTACTGTTCTCGACCTCCGACTCAACCCGATATGGTCGGCTGAGGTCGAGGAGTTCCATGGGCCTTCGAGGTCTGGCTGGGCCTGGCGGTGTGTCTCTGGGCTGGCCTGGTAGAGCGAGGTCGATTAAGTTTATGGGCCCTGGGCACCTGACTGGGCCTAGGAACTTGGACCATCCTATATCAATATATTATATAATATATATAATATATTACTATACGGGATGGGTTCGGGGCAGATCCACCTAAACCCGTAAACCTGCCCCGGACCCGAACGGGTATTTTTAATCAAGACCCGCTATCCGTCCCAAATCCCGTTTATTTCACCCCGAACCGAATGGGACGGATCCCCAGTTTACCCGAACCCATTGCCATACCTACTCACTAACGATTACACATTCAACCCATCCCACCCCCCAAGAAAAGGAAAAATTGATTTAAAATATTGCCTCACAAAACTAACTTCTCATATATCAATTAATTTTAAAATATTCTTTTCTCTTAAGTTGTACTATCCCTACTATGAGAGAATCGAGAAGAACACATCTCTAATGTACTAATTATTATACCCATGGCAAACATTGAGTAGCTAAGTGAGTAGTAAATAAAATTCGACAATCTAGTACTATGGTCAGGATCACAGTGAGACTAATAGTTGCGATTATGACTTTCTCTTTTAGTTGGTCAATAGGAATAGTTTGTCTTTTGAGGAATTGTTAACAAAGTTGAAAGCGATTATTCGATCTTCTTTTAATAGGATGAGAATATTCATAATCTGTCACTTAATATTTTGCATAACTGTTAACTAACATTTATAAATTTCTATTTTTAATCTTAAACGAACACCTAATCTTCACATGTATTTCTTCAACAATTTTGATTGGAATTATAATAATAACATACCAAAATACTCAAAATTAGTTACCAAAATACTAAATTGTTTTAACATAACCACAAGAATTTTAGGCACATTTGTTTCCTAGGTTGTGGCCTAGTAGGATCACACATCACAAGTACAATAACCTATTTACACCCTCCATTTTAACCTGTGTCAAATATTGGATCATTGGGTGCATCTTTTTTGCCCACCAAAGTGGGAGACAACATTTTTGTCTATTTTACAATTGAAGCCAATCAATTTTGCCATTTTTGGCTTTTTTTATGTGGACATAACATCACTAAGAAAAAAAATTCTCTCTCCACATGAAAGAAATTTGGAAGTTAATAAGATGGTCACACGTTTTCACATGGCATAGGATATGGTTTGGATTCACCAATTATATTTGTTCATGATGAATCACAAGATAGCTATCCTTTACATTAAGATGTTGATTATTAATATTATAATAAATTATTAAATTATTTAGTTTACAAAATTAGATGAAAACAAACAAATGATTAACAAAATTAAAATTTAAAATCTAATACTTATAGAATTTTTAAATTTTAATTATACAGTTTAAGTAAAATTTTACCAGCGACCAGTTATAAGGGCATGTTGGAGCAATCAACCTTAAAAAAATAGAACCTTTTTAATTATAAGTTTTAGAAAGGACTTTTGAAAAATACATGCCCACAAGACATTCATAATACTCTCCTTTTGCATTCTATATCCAAGTTATGATTTAGATTTTGTAGCAATAATTAAGCAAATAGCCCACCATTCCATTAGTTTATTGTAAAGAAATCCTCAATTTACATCATTTATGTACATGTTATGCCAATTCAATCTCCAATTATTAGTCAACTGAAAAAAATAGGTCTATGTGATAAGATTAATGATGATGCCAAAGAAATTTTGCTCTCCATGCAAATTTAATAAAAAGACACTTGTTATCCTCTAAATAAGTTTCAAGATCCCATCACATCATATTATAAGTTTATGATCTTAGTTTTTTTCCATTTTAGTCTAAATAAATCTACAATTAATAAAATGACCTTAATCTAAGAAATAAACCTAAAAATTGAGAACAAGAGCATTCTAAGCAATTATAGTAACTATATTTATTGATATGCTTGGTATTGTAAATTTATCACATATACAATTACCTAATTCTAATTTTTCTGTTGAAAAAAATGGGTCGGTGATGAAATTTTTAGAAGAAAAGCGTGAAAGGGAATTTTGAACCAACTCTGGATAAGATTATTACATCAACCCCTCTTATTATTATTCATCAACCAACTCTGGATAAGATTATTACGCTGTTATTATTACATCCTTAAGATAAAATTTGCAAACTTAGGTCCCATCAACCCCTCTTTTACCAAACACATGTAAATCCTCCTCTTGCATTAATGCAAAATATTCAATTTATTACATTATTAAATTTTTGAAAAAAAATCCTTCCTTTTTGACATTAGTATCTATCCTAAAGTGATGGGTGACAAGTGTTCTATTTGAGTTGGTGAAAAGTTTTCCCACGTTAGTGATCTTTCACACACAAAGTGCCAAGTGGTTCCATTTAGTAGGAGTAATAGTGATTGCAATAATCTACATTTTATTATATAGGAAAAGGGGATTTTTTTTTCAGATATCATTTTACAATTTTAATCAAATTTTAAATTTTTTAAAAACATTAGAATTTTTTCATTTGTTAGAATAATTTAATCAATTCATTAACATTAACTAGTAATTATTTGTTCAGTGGCTTGTAGCACGAGTGACACTAGTTTCTCCTATTATTTGGGAGGTCTCATGTTCGACCTAAATTGACGTCATTTCTCTCAAAAAAAGAAAAAAATAGTAATTATTTAATTTTTTAGATCATCAAAATGTATCAACCGGCTAAATTTAATGTTCTTTTATTTATTTATTTTTAATTCATTAACATGCACATAAATTAGAAATTAAATCTTTTAATCAAAACTTTATGTAATTTATATAAGCTCAAGAGCTTCTTAATTAAATTATCAAAATATTAAGCAATTCCACCAATTAAATTAGTTAAAATTTAAGAAATATTAGAATTATGAAAAAAAAATAAAAATAAAGAGCATAATATAATATTTGAATAATACCTATTCACAGATTTCATAATCACTAAGATTTCTTCCTTTTGATAGACAATCCAACTACCCGCACGAAAAAATATAAATTTTGGTTAGATTAAACATTTTACATTTAAAATGAAAAGGAAAGGCAAAAAGATTGGCTCTTCAATAAACCTAAAAAGAATAAAATGCTCTTCAGTCCCCTTATAACTGAAAGAAAAAAGAGTTTAGGTATTAAAAAATGACCATGTTTGAGAATAAATTTAAATATACAAAAAATGTAAATTAAAAAACTAATTAAATTTGATAAATTAACATGTTTTGATAATTTAAAAAATCAAGAAATTCACAAATACTATTAAACAATAATTGAAAATATTATAAATAACAAAAGAATTAAATTCTTAAAATTCATCATTTGATTAGAATTTCATAATTGTCAATAAGAAAAAGGAAAAAAAAACAATTATATAGATTTATTTGTGTTTGAATAAGTTTAAAGGGCGTATCAAAGAATGTTATTAAATTTAGTTAATTGATATTCTTTGATTTAGAAAATTAAGAAATTCATTGTGTATTCGGGATGTTCAATGATTTTTTTTAAATACTTAAAAAAATAAATTTTAATAATTCAAAATTTAGTTAGAATTGCACGATTATAGTCATAAGACTCCCTTCCCAGATATAATAGTATGTATTTATTTTTGTAAATAGGTTTAAAAGATGTATAAATCATTTTATGTATGCGCCTATAGATTTAAAGAATGGTCATCAAATGTATGTCGGTTGACATATTTTAATAATTTAGAATATCGAAAAATTTATAATCATGTTAACTAACCAGTATAATTGTTACCAATCATTAAAAAAAAATTCATAATTTACTCCAAATTATTTAATTAAAAGTCAAAAATACCCCTTTGATGTGTACCATGGCATATAGATTACCAAAGGAGAAGGCAACTTGGTGTCCCATATCTCTAAAGGTTGCCTGCCCCATGACATGAAACTTGATGTGAATATGTGATTGGCCAAAAGACAAAAATAGGCTCACAAGGGACCTCCCAAAGGCATGGAATTCAAATAGTGCCATCCATAAGTTGAGGATCTCATTTATGGTTATTGATTCCTTATCTTGAAGCTTTTCCTACAACTAGATTGCTTTTGTATTGCTCCACTAGTGATGTTATCCCACTTGACAATTTCCTTTTGTGTTGTTCCTTGTATTGGTTTAGTGTGGATGTGATGTCCCATCTTTGTAATTTCACAACTTTTTTGTGAGTGAAGATAGTGTGAATATAGCTAGTCATGTAATTAAAATGAGCCAATGCTTTTCTTTTTGTAAATTTTATAATTTTGTTGTTTCTACTGTGCTTAAATATTACAGAGATATGTTGGGTGATTATTGACCCAATTATATAAATTTCACATATAAAATGTGAACTTAGAGATTCGAATTTAACAAACTCCTAATGCACGTGTGTATAAATAAAATAAAAATATTACATAGATGTCTGTTACTAAAATATTTTTGATAGTACAAAAAAGAGTTTGAACTCTAACTCAAAAGAATGCCAACACATATAAGTTGGACGTTGTTTTTGAGAAGTTGGGCAAAAGAAAAGACGACTCCCAGTTAAAGGTAGTTTGTCTAGCCAAAAATGTGAGAAGAGTTGACAATAAAGTATAAATAGGTACATAACCCGTGAGAAAAATGATTATTCAAATTGTCTATATCGATACAACAAGAGTTACAATATTTATTGAAGAAGTCTTCCTTTTAGGATTGAATTACATTTTATAAACTAAGAGGGTGTTTGGATGAGCTTATAAGCTTTTCAAAACATCTTATAAGATGTTTGAAAGCTTATAAGATGTGAAAAAATATTTGGTAATTTTTTTTAAAAAAGAGTTTATAAGTTTCTAAATAAAATATTAGAAGCTTATAAGCTCTTTTTAAAAAAAGCAAGGAATGCTTAACTTATTTTGAAAATCTTAATAAGCTAGCTTATTTTGATCATATTAGTTACAAAAATACCATTGCTAACGTCTTATAAGCTCCAAAATCTTATTTTATCCAAATACTTTAAAATTGTATTTTTAAAAAAAGATTTAACATCTTATAAGCTCCAAAAACATCTTATAAGACATTCTGAATAAGTTTAGCCGAACACCCTCTAATAACTCTAATTCCATTCCGGCGTGTAATGAATAATGAGAATCATGGATTCGCCCAAAAATAAGTGCAAATTTATGTTTTAAAATTTTAAAATTTTATTATTTCTATTTTATTCAGATACTACATAGATGTTATTATTGAAATTTCTCGAATCTCGAACTAGAAACTCTAATTCAATTCTTGCTTATAATAAAATGAGGATCTCCCACAAATAAAAATATTAAGTAATAATAATATATGCCCCTTAAGAGTGTCAATAGTTAAATCTCAAACTCCCACAAGACTAATCCTCATTAATGAATACATATCAACCAATCTTCCAACCGACTTTGATGGACATTGAATTTAATTCGTGTCCATAGAAAGTTATAGCGACATAACCAAAATTGTCAATGGTTTGGGGCAAAAAAGAAAAGAAAAAAAAAAAGAATTGCTACAGAAAATCAAAGAGATAATTTTGTTAAATGGGATTCATTTAAACAACTGGGCCTAAAAGTGCCAGGGCGGTGCATGCTGACAAAGACTTTCACCTTAAATGTTCAGTATTCACACACACAAACACACACAGATGCATGCACTTCAGTTCTTGATAGGCCTGCAGGTAGGGTTCTAGTGGATTTTAATCCAAACACACCACATAATTGATTTTTTACCTAAAAGTTTCTGTTTTCTGAAAAGCAGAGCTTATTTCTTTATCTGGGATTTCAGTTCTTGGTCAAAATTTTTGATAGTTTTTTCTGTTGAAGGAAAAGAAGAAACAATGGAGGCACAGTATATATGTAGACACCATAGGCACCAGCTTAGTGGGCACCAGTGCTCTTCTTCTGTTGTGAAGCACATCAAAGCTCCTGTTGACATTGTAATTTCTTTCTCTCATCACATATGTATGTGTGAATACTTGGATTTTCTGTAATTTTGGTGTGATTTCTTTATGGTTTTTGCTTTTTCCCTGAATTCTTGTTTTGGTTTTGCTTGTTTTTTCTGTGGATTAAGTGTATTTTTCTGATGACAGAAGATAGGGAGAAAAATCAAGATGTGGGCTCAATCAACTTATGGTTCACTATTACAGTTTTGGTGTGATTGTGATTAAATTCCTTTTCTTGGACAACATAATTAGGTCTCAGTTATTCAGATTTGATTTTATGACTTGATGTTTAGATGAGAAAATTGTCTTTGAGCCCTTGTTTCTTGGTGGAATTTGAGTTCTATATGTTGAAGTTAGGTGAATTGGATGATATTTGTTGCTTTATTTTCAGGCTATATGTGAAAAGCCCAAATCTTTTGGAGAGATCTGTCCTGGTGTTTAATTTGTTCTAAAATCAGAGTCAAAGCCTGGAATTTTGCTTACCTTTTCTCTCAGTGTCAATTGAAGGACTTATGACTGGAAATTTCATAGCTGAGGTTCAGGGAAGGGAAAGAAGGTGGGGTGGGGTGGGGTGGGGTGGGGGATGGGGATATTGAGCCTATTTACTTCTAATCATTTCTCTGTTTCCAGTCTTGCATATAGCTTATGCAAAAACTGAGAAAGCTGAAAAATATATGCACTTCAGAGACTGCAAATTGATGTTTAGTTTTGTTTATCCTTAGTGGGCTTCACATTGAATTTGATATTCAAGACCTACTTCTCTGTCTTCTTTAGGTTTGGTCGTTGGTGAGGAGATTTGATCAGCCACAAAAGTACAAGCCCTTTGTTAGCCGGTGCACTGTGCGGGGCGATCTCAAGATTGGGAGTGTTAGAGAGGTTAATGTGAAGTCAGGACTTCCAGCCACAACCAGCACCGAGAGGTTGGAACTGCTCGATGACCAGAAGCATATTCTTGGGGTCAAATTTGTCGGTGGTGATCACAGACTAAAAGTAAAATCTTGTTCCTATCTTGTCACCATATAGCTTTCTCCATTTTAAACATATTTATTCACTTGAATTTTGTCAGTTATGGTAAATTCTTGCGGCCCTTTGGTCCAATTATGATACTTTTAAGTTTGTGAACTGCCTTAGATTGTATGTTGTATAATGCAAAAGGTTCCATTAGGTTCTGCTAAGTTAATCCCCATGCTATTCTGCTGATCTTGCAGAACTACTCATCAATAGTCACTGTCCATCCTGAGGTAATCGATGGACGGCCAGGAACACTCGTTATCGAATCGTTTGTGGTGGATGTACCTGAAGGGAATACTCAAGACGAGACGTGCTACTTTGTGAATGCTCTGATCAACTGCAACCTCAAGTCTTTGGCCGACGTCTCAGAACGAATGGCAAATGCAGGGACGGTTTGAGCCACTCAACAGGTTATGTTGGTCCCTATCTTAAACCATTCTGATCAGACGAACTTTGAAGAAATTCTTCGTTTTGGCTTTAACCGGTTTTTGCCTTCTGCACTAAAAAAACATCCTTGGACTGAAAAGGGGTTTGCTTTTGCTCTTGTTATGTTATGTGCTTTTCATTGTGTTGTATGGTGTAAGTTATTGTGTGGTAGAACAGATTGTAAAACCTTTGGGAAACTGTGTTGCTCTTTTGAAGACTATGCATATGTGATGTATGCTTTTTGTGTACATAATTTAGCTATGCTTTTGTTATTACTGCCCTTTTGGGAAATTGGTTTGATGTCATACATCACTTCTTTTTAAGATTGATGTATTCCTTCGCCGAGTCCAACTGCGCGGACCTGTGACCTTATTGGAGGCGACGTGGGGCTGAAGCAACTTTGGTTACACCAATTTTAGTCCTAGATCAGGATGGGTTCGAGGTCGCATGGATACTCAGACCAGATTGAGGATGATCCCTGCTAAAGAAGAAGAAGATTGATTGATTGATGTCTTCCTTCTAAGGGGGGAACCTTGTAGGCATCCCACTTTGCAGAAAAAGCATTTTAAAGTCAAAATATACCATCAAATTGATCAAATGTTAGAAGTTTCATAATTTCAATTATTACAAGTCATCAAATGTTTGCTTGGCCTAACAAACAAAGCAAGAAATTGTTACAAAGTTCCTTCATCATAAAACTTTACTGCAGCCATGAGCTTTGCGTGAGTAAGACATATATAGCAAAGGTGATAAAGTTTTCTAAGGTTGGATAATCATCTGCCCTATTAAATTGATATGCTAATTAAGCTAGTAATTACTCCAGAATTCTTAGAAATTTAATTTCTTTTTTTATAATTTAGGTATATTTTAGGTTTGTGCAATTTAAAATTTAAATAATTTTAGAGTATCTAAATACAATTTTCTTAATTATGTGGAAAATTGAAAATATTATCTTTATGGCCTCTTTTTGTGCAGCAAGACTCATTTAAATTTTTTTTTTTTAATTAACAAATTGGACCATTTCACATATAAGGAAAAAAAATAAATTTATTAATAGTAAGAGTGTTTGCGGTTCGGTTTGCATTGATTTTGGAACAAAAGGTTAATCGATCCAAATTATATAATGTATATTTGGTGGGTTTGGGTCGGTTAGATTTTTATTGTAAATTTAATCTATTTTAAATCGGTTTGGATTGGATCGGTTAATTCAATTTTTTAATTAAAACATTTGACAAGTTACTATTGATAATTAAACTAATTTAATTAATTGATTTGCAAGTTTTATTTAGCTATCATATCACACTAATATTGTGGAATTAAGTTAAATTATGTAAGAACACGCAATTATAAAGTTATAATTCCAAAATAATTATTCCTATGTATTTAATTTTTGAAAGTGAAAAAATCATATGTTTAGTTTATTTTAATTTATTTGTGTATTTTACAATTAAAAATATATATTATATTAATATATAAATTTCTGTTCAATTTGAATTGGATCCAATCTGATCGATTTTTAGAAAATAAATCCAATTCAATCCAAAAAGTTTAGTTTTGATTGATTTTCGATTTTTTGGATTGGTTCGTCATTTTTTTTTTGGTTTGATTGGATTTGAACACATAGTGTGAATTTTTAATAATATAAAAAGAACTGGGCCCAGTTTCTGATTAAACCAACAATAAAAGCCCATAAATTTTTGGATATATAGGCCCATTTGTTGCTAAACGGGCATAGCCCAGCCCATCTGGAAGAGGAGAAGAAGAGAGAACAGAGGAAGAAGAGAAGAGGGAAAAGGAGAGGGAAAGAACAAACGAGAAGAGGAAGAGGGCCAAAGAAGAACAGAGAAAGAAGAAGAAAGAAGCGGCGATGCAGGGCGACGAAGCAGATGGAGATGGTGGCGCCGCCGCCAATGAGACCGGTGTGTGCTGATTTCTTTAAGCCCCAACTCACTTAGGGTTTCGTCCGCAAAAGAGCGCCTCTGTGGTGGATTGATGTTTGCATCAGTTTCCTTATTATATATACTTTTTGTTAAATTGAATGTTTATGCATGTCTAACTTAGTTCGTTCTTTCTTGTTTTTGAATCTTAGAACGGTTAACCTTGATGCAGACTGAGCAATTGCGAAAATCTTTAGCTGAAATTTTGTTTATGCATGTATACTTAGTTGGTTCTTATTTGTTTTTAATCTTAAGAGAATTTGATTTTGATGCAGGCGGGCAATTAAGCAATTCTTTAGCTGAAACTTTGCTTAGGTCTACTTAGTTTTTGAATCTTAGAGCGTTTGATTTTGCTGCAGACTGAGTAATTACAAAGATCTTTAGCTGGAACTTTGTATCTGTTTCTAAATCAATGCATTTCTCTTTAATTTTTGGAAGTTAATGTAGTTCATGTTAAATTCT
Organism: Jacaranda mimosifolia; assembly: GCA_018894105.1. NCBI lineage: Eukaryota > Viridiplantae > Streptophyta > Magnoliopsida > Lamiales > Bignoniaceae > Jacaranda > Jacaranda mimosifolia. The sequence goes on along the minus strand of CM032120.1, from coordinate 14,413,661 downwards.
GAGAGTGGATTTTATGGAAGAATCGATGTTGATATTCTGTGATATGTGATTATTCTTCTCACATATATTTTCTTATTTCATTTGGGCTTGCATAGTGAACTGTTTTATTTCCAGTCTGTAATTTCTTCAGGAAACCATCAAAGGGCAAGAACATTAGGAAGCGAACTGCTGTGGAGGAGGGAGAGGGTGAAGATGAAGATGAAGATTCTAAAGTTGAGAGCTCGGTTGTGTACAATAAGAAGAGGCAAGCAGCGGCTGGTAACAAGCTACACTTCTCTAGTGGGCCGTTGAAGAGTTCGAAAGAGTCTGAGGTTGAAGGAACAAAAGCCACAGTTTTTGAATATGAGTCCTCCAAACAAATTCAGGTTCATAATGACAGTGGAGCAACAGCCACTTTGGAAACAGAGACTGAATTCTCAAGAGATGCTCGGGCTATCAGAGAGCGAGTTCTCAAGCAAGCTGAAGCGGCTCTGAAAGGGAAGAACAAGAGTGATGATCAGGAGAAAGTATATAAAGGTTTACATGGGTATACTGATTACAAGGCTGGGTTTCGAAGAGAGCATACTGTTGCCAGTGAGAAAGCTGGTGGAGCTCATGGACCTCTGAGGGCTTCTGCCCACATAAGAGTCTCTGCAAGGTTCGATTATCAGCCAGACATTTGCAAAGATTATAAAGAGACTGGTTATTGTGGGTATGGAGATTCATGCAAGTTTATGCATGATCGTGGTGATTACAAGCCGGGGTGGCAGCTTGAGAAGGAGTGGGAGGAAAAGGAGAAGGCAAGGGCAAAAAAAATGGCTATGGGATTGAAGGATGATGATGATGAAGGGAGCCCTGAGTTGAGTGACGAAGATGATGATGATTCACTACCATTCGCATGTTTCATTTGTAGGGAACCTTTCGTAGATCCTGTTGTGACGAGGTGCAAACACTATTTCTGCGAGCATTGTGCATTAAAGGTACTGCAAATTAGGCACTGATTTGGGAAAACTTTCCATGCCACCTAATCTATCATATTATGGAAAAAGTCCTAATGAAATTTATTTCTTGCTAATAATGATTTTGTTTTTTTGGTTCACAGCATCATGCAAGAAACAAGAAGTGCTTTGTGTGCAACCAGCCGACGAATGGGATATTCAATACGGCCTTTGAGATACGCAAAAGAATGGCTGCCGACGGAAAATGATGGGTCAAATGTACACCACGATAATCATATGTTGGAAACTTTTTTTTGTTTTATCACTTTGATGTAAGCTCTTTGAATTTGTATAAAAGGAACCTCCATAATTTACTTGCTAATGCAACGTTTTCTTTGAGTGTGGTACAATCCCTTTTGTAGATACATCTGTTTTGGTTGTATGATATAATTACTGAAATTGTTCTCGTTCTGCTTTTGTTGCACTTATTTTTGTTTTTGCGAAAAACCTATATCTTAGCAGCCATGAATTTGAACAAAATTGATTTATGTTCAAGATGGCTTTATTCCACATTGAGGAATCGATTTGTCCTGTATTGAGAAATTGATTGGAATGGGACTCTCCGTCACTCTCCACTAGAGATGTTCAAAATAAAATTCTCCACAAGTATGTGTTTGATAAGATAATATTTCGATGCGATTATCATTATTAGTATTGTCTATGAAAATGATGGTTATATGTCTTTTCTCAATTCTCATCGTTGTGAATTAAGGTGATATCTAATTCTTAATTGAAAAGTCAATGGATACATGGGTTGTGGGATCTTCTCCATAATGTTTCCATCATGTTTCAAGGCAAAATTTTCTATCAATACATGTCGGCAGAACAATATCTCAATATGATTGAGCTTCTACATTTGACAATGGATGTAGTAATCTCCTATATCTAACAACAAACTATTGTCTTCAATATTTAGGATCATGAGGTAGAAAATTCCATATTTAGATTCAAGAAGACAGTTTCATGCCCCAACTCATCGACATGATTAATTCACTGTTAATATGTGCTACAAGCTTTACTAAATACATTTGGGTTGAATCAAGTTGCAGATGTAAGGCTAATTCAGATACTTTGTCCTCATCTATTATCTGATAGTTGCTGCATGGAAACTATACCTCGTACTTGCCCAAGAGGCCTGATTATCTACATCCCTCAATATAACTGTCTATAAAGTTTCTTGAACCTTCATCACCAGAAGTCACTGCAAGAACATCTCCCTTCTACAAAATGGTGAAAACGAGTACCATCTTTAAGGATGATCTGCCACTTTCTCACCAGGGAAACGTACTTTGCAAATGTATGACAGTCTGCACAAATTCTTGTATTCTTAATCACTCTAATTGTTGTATTGGCTTTTGTCTTGATCAGCCCATATGTAATTGCCATTTTCTCTGTGTGGGAAAGCAGTGCCTTCTCCTTCTCCTCCTCATCGACATTCTGATACACTCGTTTAGTATCCGGTACGTATCCCATCTTCTTGATCTCAGATATAAGTTGATATAGTTCAAAATATATCTCTCCATCCTCTTGTGGATTGCCCAATGCAGAAAAGACATGATTCTTTCTGTCGATTTCTAACCAGCTCCAGACATTTCCTAGTTTCACCTTCCTACTATCCATCAAATCTTTGATCTTGTCTACATCATCCCATCTCTGTGAAGCTGCATACATGTTCATCATCAAGGCATAGTTAGCAGGATTTTGTGGTTCCAACTTGAAAAGTTCTCTGGCAGCAATCTCTCCCAGGTGAATGTTGTCATGGATTCGGCAAGATCCAAGAAAAGCACCCCAGACTGTTGCATCAGGCTCTATTGGCATTTGTCTGATGAAATCCCATGCTTCATCAAGATATCCAGCTCTTCCAAGAAGATCAACCATACAAGAATAGTGTTGAATGTTTGGAGTTATCCCATATTCTGTCTCCATGCTGTCAAAGTATTTCCACCCTTCATCAACTAAACCGGAATGTCTGCATGCTGACAGGAGAGCTGTCATGGTTATGGCATCCGGCTGGAGTTTCTCTTCTAGCATCCTCTGGAACAGAGAGACTGCATCCTTCCCATGGCCATACGTTGAAAACCCCATCAGCATGGAGTTCCAAGAAGGTAATATTTTCTTCTGGGCTTTCTGGAAGACATTATATGCACTCTCCAAGTCACCACATTTACTATACATGTCGATTAGTGCTGTGCAGACAAATGCATCTTCTGTATAGCAGTTTCTGATACTAAAACAGTGTGCCTCTTTTCCTTTCTGCAATGAAGACAAGCATGCAGAAGCTCTAAGTAAGCTTGCAATAGTAGCCGCGTTTGGTTTTATACCTTCTGTTTGCATCTGGTGGCAAAACTCGAGTGCATTCTTGTTGAATCCATTCTGTGAACTACCGGATATAAGAGCTGTCCATGAGACAACATTGGGAGTTAAGCCTGAATTCTTGATTTTCCTAATCATTTCTAAGGTTTCAGTTATACATCCAGCCATCGAATACCCAGAAACGATGCTGTTATATGTCACTAAATCAGGCCTGATTCCCTCTGTCTGCATTTGATTCAAAAGAAACACAGCTTTTTCAAAATCTCCCTTTGAGGAGTAGCCAGAGATCATTGAGTTCCAAGCAAAGATATTTCTATCCTTCATACCATCAAAAACAGCTTGAGCACTATTTAAGTCATTACTCTTCACATACATGTCTAGCAATGAAGTTCCTAAATGTAGATCAGAATCAAGCCCTTTCCTTACAACATAACAATGGATTACCTTTCCAAGATTTAGGTCAGACAATTCACTTACTGCCTGAAGGACAGTGGTAATGGATCTGCTGTTCGGCTCAAAACCAGCTGTCTGCATACGCTGCAAGAAAATAAGTACTTCTTGGTACGACTCATGGTGGAGATGGGCTGACAGAAGGCTATTCCAAGTTACAATATCCGGCTTTATATTATAAGTTTCCATATCATGCATTAGCTTCCATGCATCTTTTAGATAACCAAGTGCTGCATAACCAGAGATGATCGAGTTCCATGTAGACAGGTTTCGATTTTCCATCTGATTGAAGACTGTTTTAGCAAGTTCAAGGTTGCCATTTTTTAAGTACATATTGATAAGTGAATTGCATATGAATACATTGGATTTCATTTCATTCCGTACCACATAACCGTGTATCTGCTTTCCTTCATCAAGAGCTTCCACTCTCCCGCAAGCCTGTAGAACTTTAGCAATAGTGAAAGTATTGTTAGCCTTTGCAGATGAAAACTGCATATGTCGAAAAACTTCTAGACCTTGAAACCATCTTTCGCTCCTCAAAGCTACCAAAACAGCTTCATTCCACAACAAAGAATCATGATCTGAAGTTTCAAGAAATGCATTATATGCATTATCTAAACCCCAACACCTTCCATAGAAGTTCATCAATGCAGGTTTTGTATAGACATCCAGATCAAAGCCTCTTTTGATCAAACAAACCTGAACTGCCAAACCTAGCCATGGAACCATTAAATTTGCACAAAGCTTAAGAACTATGGCTAGAGTTTCACTTCCGAAAGTAACTCTCATATTGTGTAATCTAACAAAAACTTCAAGAATTTCAAAAGGGTCTCCTCCATAACTCCTGAAATACTCCAAGAAAGAATTCCAGTACAAGTAGTTTTGGGGAAAACCCACAAAGAAAACCATTGCAGCAGACTGAAAATCGCCCAATTCCAAATAATTTGTGAGCAAAGACTGCACCTTTATATCTGGATCCTTCTTCTTGGGCATTTTTATGATCTGGGCATGGCTTGCTTTGACTAAACTGTTTGGATTAAAGTTACTATATGAAGAAATTGAGAAAGAATCATGGGATGAAGGCTCGAGAGAAGCACGAAATGAAGTTTCAGCAGGGCTCTCTGCAACATTTAACAGGCTGAACTTAGCGGTGAACTTTCTTTGTGAGCTAAAGTTTAAGTGGTGCAGAGGACTGATGGCTTCCATTGAGGCCCAAAATTTTCCTTTTTAAGGTGGCTATATAGTTAAAACATGACAGTTGTGAGAGAGAGAATTTTGGAGGTTTCATCTTAATGAAAAAGATGGAAGGAGAGAGAAAAAATTGTAAGAACAAAGAAAAGGAAAAAGGATTCTACCAACATAGATCTTCAGTGGATAAGGTTATCCACACTGAAGATAAAGAGTGATTGAAGCTGCACTAGCCTGAACCAAGCCAATTTGCTATAACAATCAATCAATCATAAAAGCAAATACCAATTTTCTGTAATTTGCTGCTTTGACTATTCATGCATCATAGTTTTCCTAATAATTGATTATGCACCAAAATTTTATTGAGTATTGATTATGCTTGAATGAGTGGTATTTAGCATTGTTTAAACATAACTGGAAGTCTTTATCCATCTAAGGGTTCGATCCCTTCAGAAGCTCCAACAAGTCCTAAAATGTCTTGCTAAGTTTGATCATATGTGCCCATAAAAATTGTATGTGTTTTTCCCCTTTCAAATATTGCAAAGAGAGGACATACTTTTTTCTTTAACCTTGTTCTTCACGATGAATAGTATTACTCACAGTGAAACGTAGAAAAATTTCCTTTTGAAAATACAAGAAATTGCAAGGACTTGGAGAAAACTTTATAAATCCCCTTTGTTTCCTTAGTTGACACAGACCCCAATCATCTAATAATAATAAAATGAAGTTGGGATGCTACACTGGGAATGGTCGGATGGCTCAACTAATAGAGCAGAAAATAGAAAATCCTCGTGTCACCAATTTAAATTTGGTTGATGATACATGATTAATTTGTATGAGGACTTTCTTCTATAAATTAATTGATATGAAGAACTTACATATCATTCTCATTTGAAATATGAAGAAACTGGGCTTTGCCCAAGCCACCGGTATACTTTGGAGACCAAAAGTTGGATGTACAAAGCACGGTGATGGCAAGTTTGTTGTCCCTCTTGAGCGTGGAACTTAGCAGTTGCCATTTCTACCTTACCATGAGAAGGAGAAAAAAGAAGGCAATTTTTATGAGGATGCAGCAAGAAATATGATAATAGTAGAACAACTGGGAAATTGCCCATATTTAGGTGGTTTAGTAAAACTCAGCCTATTACATGGTTGCAAGCTTTCTCCATAGACAAGAAATCAAGAAAAAGAAGAAAGCAAATCAGCAGAGACGAAGGAAGTGGTTTTAGCAGACATTTGGATCCTTGTTCAGCCATGATTCTCAATATTTGTAATGTAGTCTATGTTGTGTGGTTATTCTTCTTAGTAACATATCTAGGAGTGAATTTGATGACCAAACTCTATTCTGGCACCTCTTGTACTGTGTAAAAAGTCTTCTGTGTGGGTTATCATCTATTCATATCTGCTTTGAACATCTATCACTTGTTTTCCTGCAAACAAATAGCCAATTTCTTGATACATATATAGTAATAGATATCCAAGAAAACAAACCAGATTATGTATTGTATCTTAAGCAAAGATAGCATAGAGAAGAGATCATGATGGATTTTGTTCTCCCTCCCCCAAGGTTTCAGGCTTTCTGCACAATCCAAATATGCTGTACCAGAAACCTTTGAGGGAGAGAGAACAAAAGCTCTCATGGTGAAAAATAATGGTGTTCTAATTCTGTGAGCAAAGGCATGGCTTGTTAGTTCTCCCCCAAGGTCTTCTAGCACACCATGCTTCATATATATAGCATTTCAGCATGCAACAGGGCCAGAAGCCCTTGAGGGAGATTAACAATCGATGCTTTGATATGTTTTGTTATCTAATGCATGGAAGAAAGCTATATAAGCTCTTTCTGGTTTGATGATCATTTTGGAATGAGGTGAAAACCTATTTATAGGCAGAAGTCGAGAGAGAATGAGAGGGAAAAAAGGCATGGTGGGACCTGAATATCTTTGCCACTCGACATGAATGGCCTAACCAGATCCATTTGATTCATGATGGAGTTCCTAATCTCAGTAGAAAAAAATATGGCCCTCAACCACAGAAGTCAACCCTCCTAAACCAAGAATAAAGCATCTCAAGCATCTCAGAATCCATCAATTATCACATTTGATTCCTTTCTACCCCTTGAGATGAATTCAACTTCTTGTATCAGTGGGGTACATCTCAAAATTCCAGTTGAAACATGCATGCAAATATGCCGTCTCATGAGTTGAGAATTCTCATGTTTCTAGATGATCACTCTCAAGAATTCATGTCTACCTACTCAAAGATCACTGTAGAAAAACTTCAGTGGTGCCGCATCTCATACTTTTGCCTTCTGCTGAAAGGTACTGATATATTAAAAAAATAGAGCAGATAACTAGAAGCAGTTGGCATGCATTTTAAAGAACTATTAGAAATTCCACCAAATCAAAGTGAAAGTAGTATAATATATTATCAGATAGACTGTTTTTGTTGGTGATATCTGTTTTCCTGCAGAATTACACGTCGTGGGATGACTCATCTGCATGAAACCTAATTCCATTCAGAAAACAAACGCTTCTCGGAAGCAACATAATCAACACTGTTATAGTTGATAAGAAAACAAAGTTGGTGACTTGGTGATTTTCTTTGCATAGAATCATGGCTTTTTAGAGATCATAAGGTCCCCCACACTTTTACGAGCAAAAAGATTACAGTGCTGTAAAAGAGACTTTAGAATTACTAGTGGCACAGGGAAACACATGATATTAAAGAAACAATTCATATATTTTCCTTGGAAGTATGTATCTATACTTTACCTCAATTTGACAGAATCCAGATAAAAACTTTAACAAAAGAACAGATTCAGAGTGCCAAACTAGAGTTTATTATTAGAAAATTGCCGTACACACTGATTGAAGGAGCAAACAGAAAAACCAAGAAAACATGGTGCATGAAGGAAGAATCCTATTAAAGTAGCTTGCAGTCACAGTAATTTATATTAACAAATGGAAAATCAAAACCACGCTACCAAATTCTGGGCTCCCTCCATTTGAATTTAATAACAAAAAGATTACACTGTTGCTAAAGATAGTTGTGAATTATTGGTGCCACATCTACCGTACAATCGATGAAACATTTAAAATCTTTTCCTGGGAGGAACGTTAGGCTGCGATTGGAACGTATTTAAAAGAAAACAAGTGTTTGATTGCCATACTTTAAGAAAAGTATTATTTAGCACCTACCATGATCAGAAATTAAAAAATTCCAAGATTTTTGCAACTCTAAATTCACCTTCTTAGAGATTTTTTCATAAGATAAATAGTCATTTAAACATGTTTTCCCAGTCATTTTTCTTTTAAATGCATCCCATTCAATCGCAGCCTGTCTCCTTGTAACGGTAATGCACATAGAGTTGAGTAAATAGAGCCAACAAAAGGATTCTAAGGTTGGTTTATAATATGATGAAACTTCAGTACACCATGACAGGAACAAACAGGAGAATGAACAGCAAGGTACATGACAAAATAACCATATTTAGCTAGCAATTGTACACCAAGTAAATGATGGAAATGAGAACCATAATATGAATCCAAATGTGGAGAAAGATCTTAACAAAGGGTAGAAAACAAAAAGGCAAAACAGATCTTGTTCCGTAGTCCAATCAAGATCTCCAAAGGAATATATGTTTGATAGCATAGTTGCCCAATTTAGCATGAATCTTTCACAAACTTCCTTATCATCCATCCAGAAGGATGATAGTTTGCCCTTTCAAATGTTATCAAAGTCATCTATCGCATCCATATCCTCAAGATTAATGAAATTCCACTAACAATAGCCTTTACATCCTCTTTTGAGAAAAGTGCTAACCATATCCATGCAGCAAGAGGCAACTATGGCCCCATTGATTAATATGGAGAATAATGAACTGGACGGTTTACTTTAGAATAAAAACAAATAATTGAAGTAAGAAATATAGTGTGTTATATAATGCAAGAACATAATTACACACAGCGGAAAAATATCCAACTCTCAGGCATGATAGATGTTAAGTATGTCCATGAAAGATGAGAAGTATTCATATAGATGCAAAATTCTACATAATAATTCATCTCATAAACAAGCTAGTGGAAATGAAGATAAGATTGAAACAATTTTTGACTATGTATCTATTCCTAAGCACCTTAGACCCAAAAATCTAAGTAGAGATACATAATTAAGATTTCTTGAGAAATTCTGAAGCTTCTGACCAAGAATATTGACCCTTTCTTAGATATGACATGCCTCCAATGGTGAATACTAGAAGGCTGTGATTTAATGTAGCCCCTTGAGCTGGAACTTTTGATCTGCGAATATGTTCTTCATATTTTTACCAGCGTTCTCTTGGCCGGCCATCTGGAAAGACAGGAACAAGAACTTTATCATCACTCTTCCTTGAGCCATTAGCTTGCTCAGTTGGTTTGCCCAGTTCTAAACTCGGCAATGCATTTTCTTCTTCATCACTGAAGTCCGGAGGCACATCATCATCGTCATCATCATTGCTCCATTCATCCTCATAATCTTCATTGTCATCATATTCATCACTTCCTAAATTTTCAATGTCAGACCACTCATCTCCCTCATCTTCACCAGATCCATCCTCTTGTTCTCTTCCTTCTGCTTCATCTGAATCAGTCCTCGGAACATTTCTCCTAGGGAATCTTGGAACATTGACAAGTGTGCGAAGTTTCTCCTTGATGAGCAACATCTTATCTTTTTCTATTAATTGAGAATCACGATATGCTTCACGGAGGAAAACTGAGTCTCTATCCCCCTTCAGAGATATGTAGAACATATCCGGATGCCTTATCAACATCCCCCTTAGCTGTTGGGAGAATCTAAATTCCTCTCGAAAATGGGTTAAGTGATCAACAAGTGTTCTCTTCTCGAGAGTGAGGCTTAAGATCTCATGAACAACACCACAAGCATGCTTTTCTTTCTCTGGGCTACCGGACCTCAACTCTGAAAAATCAGAATAAGGTGAAATATAAGGCATATCTCTAAATTGACAAATCCTTCTCATCTCACCCTTAGAAAGATTAAGTCCTTTTGGTAGCTTAACTCTATTGAATCTTGGAGTACGATCAATAATTAAATCTCTATCTTCCAGCTCCCGTTCCCTACTCTCCTCTTCTGCAAGCTCTGCTGCAGACACTGCAAGCTCAGGATCCCAATGAGTCAACTCCAGCGCTGGCCCTCGCCCAGTTGCAACAACCTTGAAATACTGTGGATACCGATGACAAATAGTATCACGAAATTCCAGAGGAAGCCCTAAATCAGTCTTCAAATGGGCAATCTTCTCCAAAAGAATCCGCTTATCAATTGACATCATCAACAATTTTCTCAATTTAACAACCAACAAATCCTCCATTTCATTCCTAATCTTCATCTCCTCAAGGTAAAGCCTCTCCGCCTCAGGGGTTAACTTGAACCGCAGCGAATAAGCCCCTTCTTCCACAATCTCAAACACGGAAGGAAATTTCCTCAACAAAGCAATAAACCGCCTCCTTTTCTGTAGCCCCAAGGCTTTTCTGAACCTACCCATATCACGAAGGGCCATAATTCTATCCGGCTGGCTCATCAAGATCTTCCTAATTTTCAAAACCAATTTGAGCTTCTTATCCCTTTGAATCACATTATCAAAGGGAAGCTCCTTCCGCCTCTTCACAGCACCGGCTCTTATAACAGGAAAATATGTCCTCAAATTCTTATAAGATTCATTATTTTCTCTAAAGACTACATTTTGACCCAAAAATGGTGTCTTTTTCAACTTATCAGAGGAAAATGATAAACGGAAATCTAAACTAGACTTGGGTTTTTGAATCAGTGATGAATTGTACGAGAGCCAAAATGGAAGAGCACTAACTGATGGCGAAGCTTTATGCGATAAAATCAAGAACTTGGGTTCCATTCTATATCTTGAATTCTCGTGTAGAATCACAGGAAAATTATATCGTAATACAGCAGAATTGACATTACATATTACCATTAATAGCAATATGCATATGCTATGTGTATCATTATATGAAGGGGAGAAATGGAATTCAAAAGGAATAACTGACCTGCAATGCTTAACTAGGGTTTACAAGCAAAAACCCTCTGTGCAGATATTTCTCATTTTCCAGTTTATCTTCTTCTTCAGAAACAGATTGATAGATGGAAAATTTGCTTATTTGCCCCTCTACTTCTCCAAAAATGTAAAAGCACCTCATTATTAAAAAATAAATAAAAATTCTATTACTTCTAATGTCTATACTTTGCAAAACTTGCATTTATTTAGAATGTTTTGCTCTTATATTATTTTATTAAAGTGGCTTTATATATTGGGATATATAATAGGAAAATTGTGAAAAAGATTAGAAATGTTAATTCTCGATATGAAAATACAGAGTTAGACCTGATCTTTGAATAGGAAAAAAAGAAAAAGTCATCACTTTCTTTTTTCATTAATTAGAATTCTTTCTCATTTGCAGTCTTATAAAGGGATATTACCCTTTGACTCTAAGATGATAACCAAGCGAGTAGCAACTAATAAAAGAATAAGCGACTTATGCCATCAAACTTCAGTGAATAAATTTTTTTTTTATAAGCAAATAATTTGTATTTTCGTCGATCCATATACAATTGATGACAGTGGGTGAAATTTTCGCTTTCATGCTGAAGTATTATCCAAAACCACCTAACTTCCGCGATGATTTCTTTAGATAGAGATCGGAAGAAGCTAACCTCCTTCAAAGTTTTGGTACATTTTTTAGTTAGAGTTGTTTTTGTTTTATGAACAAAATAAGCAGTTTAAATATTCTATTCCATTTCATATTCTATCTCCTATTCTACTTCATGAATATACGATACGTATATTAAATATTTTTTTATAAAAATAATTAATTATAAATTAAATATACTTAATATAATTATAAAAAATTAAAATAAAAAATAGAATAGAGAATAAAAAAGAAGATCCACGAAAAATAAGAGGCAAGTTTGTAGTGTGTAGCATTTCATTCTGGCCCATGCTGTGCTAGGCCCAATCAAGTTGTATCCAATTATTCATATGGACAAAATTTTCCAAACCAGTGCTGTTACCATTCTGTATACTACAGCATCAAGAGTTTCTCTAAACTTCCTTTGGTACATTGTCACTTCTCAGCCACACAATCATGAAGGCAGAATCGATCTACATTTGTCGTACTACAACTGAGCCAACATCAGGATCACCCAACATCACACGTGGCATGCAGTAACTGGCCACATCATGAGCACTCCTTCCCACTCAAGGCTTGAGATACACCAAGAAAGTTCATAACTTTCACTTTTAATGGTGTTTAGAGCTTAAAAGAAGTGGGGAAAAAAAAGAAAAAAACCCAGAGATTTGGCTGAAGAAATGGAGGCCCTTAAGGCAGTTGGGTTGACACCATTATCAGGCCTTACTAAAGGAAAAGAATCCAAGAAAAAATTATCACTGGCCACAATTTTTCCATCCAAGAATCAATCTTTTTCCAGTTTCACCAATCCAGGTTGTGTTTTTTCTGTGTCAAGAGCCCTGCAGGGGAGTTTGGTGCTGTTATCTTCAGTTCTGAACTCAGAATTAGCTAGCGCCCTGACAGATGATGAAGCCCTCCAGCAATCCTCCAGCAGCTCCCCCACAGATTTTGATGTTGGCGGAGTTCTTGACAGCTTCATCAGTTTTGCAGCTGAAAATCCCATTATTATAGGCGGTGGAGCGGCGGTTCTGGCAGTGCCGCTGGTGGTTTCTCAGCTGATCAGCAAGTCTAAGCCATGGGGAGTGGAGAGTGCAAAGGCTGCTTACGCAAAATTGGGTGATGATGCTAATGCTCAATTGCTTGATATAAGAGCCCCAGCGGAGATAAAGCAAGTGGGAAGCCCAGATATTCGAGGCCTGAAGAAGAAGCCGGTGGCAGTTGTCTACAGTGGGGAAGACAAGCCAGGGTTCTTGAATAAGTTGTCTTTGAAGTTTAAAGAACCAGATAACACCACATTGTTCATTCTTGATAAGTGAGATTTGAACCCTTTCTTTTATATTTTTGTTATTGTTCTATATCTTCAGATCATTTTTAGACTTTTTAACTGATATTGTGTTACATTTGAACATAGTTGAAGCTAGAAATATTAGGGGTTTGTTTGGATGTGTTTTGGATATTTTGGGAGAATGTGTTTCGAGTAGTGGGCTTGAGAAATATGATGTTTGTCTCTTTATATTTTGGAGGTGGTTGGAGAATGTTTTGAGAAAATATAATTTATTTGGAAATTTTTTGGGATGAGATAATTTTCGCAAAGTGGAGAATGTGAGTGTTTGTTTGGATGTATTTTTCGTTTTTGTTTGGTTGGATGTGTTTGGAAAATGGTCTGGGAAAACAAAGGCGAACAAGCCCAAGGTGTCTTCTGTATGCTGCTATAGTTATATGATCACAGACTCTCAAATAGGTCTAGGAGTCTCATTTGTACCATATGGGATTGCATTGGTATGCTATGAATATTGATCTTTTGAAGAATTCTTAGAGCTTGAAATTATTGGATCCCTGATCCTAGAAATGCATTAGTTATAATTGCATTGCTTCGAACGGTGAGGATTTCCGGCTGTCGTTCAGGTGAAATCATCGCGAAACAGATATAGACTATAGAACTATGAAGGATTTGAAGAACTGACTATGGTGATGTTGAGGTTGCCTAGGCACAATGCCTTTTGTGTTCAGAATTTTCTTAGGTTGAAATCTCTTGTGAAATTTTTTCGCAGCATCCATTTCTTATGTTTCTGAATTGTGATGAAACCAGATTTGATGGAAACTCTGAACTTGTAGCAGAGCTGGTGACAGCAAACAGATTCAAAGCAGCTTATGCAATCAAGGATGGTGCAGAAGGATCAAGAGGATGGATGGTTAGTTCATCATCTTTTATTCTCTTTTGCTTTCCCGAAAGAACATTGTTGCTGGTATGAAACTTACAGAGAGATGAACCTATTGCAGAACAGTGGCCTTCCTTGGATACTTCCGAAGAAGACGTTGAGCCTTGACTTCAGCAATTTGACCGGTGCAATTGGTGATACTTTGGGGGTAAACTTTCTTACCTGTACTACGTTGCTGCTGTATATTTCGGCTTAGAAACTAAGCCACTACTTTAAATCAAAGCATCATGTCATTTTGTACGTCCTTTACAGTTCAAATGTGTAACTTTTTTCTTTAAGTTTTTCAAAGCAATTAGTTTAAGGCTCTGCTGGATTTGCAGGAGGCTTCTGATGCTGTGCCTCTGACACTTGGTGTTGCAGCTGCTGCTGGTCTTGGATTATTGGCTTTTACAGAGGTTACGCGCAATCTAAGTACCTTCAAGGGTATTTCATCGATTACGAATTACCTAATCTTTTCTTCATTTCTTTTCCCAGGTGGAAGCAGTTCTCCAAATTTTAGGCTCAGCTGCTCTTATTCAGATTGTTAGCAAGAAACTCCTGTTTGCAGAGGTTTGTTTTTCACTTCCTTTTTTTTCATCTTAACTTTGTAATTATGATTCATTCCTACAGAAAATAAGAAGTTCGGCATTATCTTTGCTTCTAACATCCTAAAATGAGGTTCCATCATATTCCTTCACAGGATAGAAAGCAAACCATACAACAAATTGAAGAAGTCTTGAACACGAAAGTTGCCCCCAAAGAGCTTGTGGGTGATATTCAGGTAAGAAGGCTACTTCTCAAACTTAATTTTTTATGCCAAAAGTCCCTCTTCTGATCTAATTATACTCGACTCTTTTAGCAAATTGGAAAGGCTCTTCTACCATTGCCTGTTACTAGGAAGGCCCTACCGGCTCCAACAGAGGCGACCTCTGCCCCCAGTGATAGTGCTGTCCTAAAATCCGAGTCTGTTGCTGAGGTGACAAGTGTTCCACCAAGAGTCGAAGCAGCTCCAGAACCGACTCCAGAAGTCAATTCTGTCGCCAAAGCTGAAGTCCAAGAAGAATCTCTTCCTGTGCATCCAAGGCCACTTTCACCATATCCTAATGTAAGTTCTTCCATTGTTAGACAACGGCTGTTGTTCTTGTAATTCTTTCATTTTTTGTGCATCTCATGTACAAATATAATCTATGTGGACATATGCTACATGTATTAATCCATGATCAATGTTGTCTATGGAAGGAACTGATCATCTAACATCTGTTCTTTCGTCTGTCTGTTCTTTCCTCATTGCAGTATCCCGACTACAAGCCTCCATCATCACCTATGCCATCGCAGCCTTAGTGTCAAGACAGCCTGCAGGTGTATCACTGCAAGAAAATTATCTACCTTCAACAGCATATTATCCTCTTACACGAGGTTTTTGAGCCTACATAAGTACAAGCAAGATATATATATCTTTATATATGTTCTTGAGTAGATGGTTTTGTTATATCATCATTTCCTTTGGGATGTTTCATGTGAATACTGCATTAGCCTTGTCTGGATTTGGTATGTAGTTGCTCTAAGGATGTTTTTTAGTTGCTTGAATGAAAGATGAGATGTAATGGTAGAGGGATAATAAAGCTCGGATTATATATCAATATAATTTGATCCGTAATCTATTATTTGGTAAACAATAGCTGTATATTTCTTTCCAAGACAATTGATTATGATATTAAATCTTATTTCACGTTGAAAAAGTTGAGGACATTGAGCTACTTTATAAGTTGTATGCTGTCTCTCATTATTTTGTACGTTTTTTCATAAAAATAAATATCTACAATGAAAAATGACATAATGATATTTGTGAAATAGAATTTTAATATTCGACGATAAATTTGACCACGTAAATGGTCACATAATGATAAGAAAACCTACACTTGCATATAATGTTCGGCTTTTAATTTGACAATCTCTCGTGGCCACAATTGTTCAGATAAGTTTTGATGAGAGTGACATAGAAATGTTATCATCTTGAAATTAAAAAAAATAAAAAATGAATAATAGGCTAGTGATAATGAGCTTTTGATAGCGTTCTGTTTGGTTCAAAAATTTTGATAATTATAAAAAATATTAATTTTTTTAAAGAAAAATATCGCGAAAAATCAAAAGACGAGATACATGAGTCGGAGTTAAACATACACCAATCAATCAAATTATTTTCAATCTATTTTTCTCTACTTGCGTGTGAAGATGAATGAGAAAAATCATCATCTACAGGTGGGTTGTTATTTTTCTAATAATCTTTCCATATCCAAACTATTAAGGATTGGCTTATCTTTTTACCCCTTAGCAAAATGTTTGGGCTTACTTGTTTGTCCTGTCGTACGTCTATCCAAATAGGTATAGCAAGAGGGACAACACACCAAAAGTCTCAATTGCTAGATTCTTATTTGAGTCAAAGAATTAATACTATTTGTGGTAGTCCCTTATCTTAATATTGAAAAGATTATTAGTATTTGGTACCATGCGACTAAATTGATTATAAACTTGAAAAATACGACTATTTTAGTATCACTGTCTAAATATTGGGAAAAAATGCACTTTATCGAGTTTGTAAAAAGTGCATACTTGATTTGTGATTGTCCAATAAATTTTAGTGGGGGTTCATCTATGTGTGGCCCACCGAATTGTGCTTTTTTGAAGAGATGATTGAATTTTGAATCTAACTTGAAATGAAGACAGGATTAAGGTCGTTGAGGGTTTCCGCCAGCAAAAATTCTCCGAAACTTAAGTTAGTAGCGTCGAAAGGTCGGAATAGTAGCATAATAGATCAATAAAAAGTCTACCTTCGGAGTTACGTGACTAGGGCAATTTATATCAGGATATTGAGATGGACTTCTTGTTTCAATTTTAGGTCATTTAACAAGATAAGATCAATTTTTCTCAATTAAAAGCTGAGATTGCGGATTATAGTCGAGTCCAATTTTGGATCGAATCTGAATCACGAAACTTAGTTTAGATCTTCTATTTCATTTCGTGTTTTCTCATATTTCATTTCATAAATATATAAAATGTGTATTAAATATTTTCTTGCAAAAATAACTAATTAAAAATCAAATATACTTGACATATATACATTAAATTAAAATAAAAAATAAAATAAATGATCCGAAGTACGAAACACTACACCAATCATGAAGCAAGGGAAATTATCTTTTAATGATTGGGCAAAATGGACACTTTCTTATTTCCCAATTCAGTGTTCATTGAAGAAAACGAAATGTTGGGCTGAAAGTCAGGATTTGTTGTAGAAAACGAAATGGTGGGCTAGAAAATCCGTGAACGATTAATCAATAATTTTTTTAATTAAGTTAATACCCATTAAAATATTGCAATAAGTCTACATTATATTAAGGTTTAATTAATTAATTAATTAATTATGTTGATTAAAAATCAATTACATGCATGGTACAACTCTCCTCCATGTGTTGTCTTCATTCAATTATAAACCATACATCCATTGGTGGACAAAGGATATGATTAACGTCTCTTTCCACAATAAGATAGAATATGGGGCCCTATTTATCTCCAATATATCCATTACTATGATACATTTATTAATTTTCAAGAAATATTCCACGCGTCGCTCTTAATTTATTTTAAATTTCGATACATTTTCAAATAAATAATTTATATACTCACTTTATTTATTAGACTTACATTCTCGTATCAAAATTGCGACGTTCGTTTTCATCTGTTTGCTGTCTATTGGTCCTCGTTCCTCACTATTCCGAACAATAAATGCGCAACATACGAATACAATATCTCCAAAAAAAAAATCAACAGAAAAACACATACAACGAAATTACGTAATCTATTTTTATTTTCTTTTAAAAGAAGTATTGATTTAATATAAAGTTGTACCTCCAACTCCTCCTGATGATTCCCAGAATGGCAACTATTAGTCAAAAACTCATGCCCATCTGTTTGGTAGGACCAGCCAAGCAACTTCCTTTCTTCTCCAATCCAACATATTTTTATATGTCCTTATGACCATCCAACTGCAACTATATATATATATATATCTATACAAATCAGTGTTCCATTTTCACACATAGTTTTGCTCTTTGCTATAGTACTTTCCCCTTTTCTTCTCCTCTGGCTATGGATAAGTGTAGGCAGAAGCAGAAGTGTTGCTGCACTGAAGGTGATTTAATTTCTCTTCTTCTCCTACCTTCTAGTCCTATATATATATACATATATATATAATTCTTTTTTTTTTTTTCGTTGGATTTTCGTCGCAGAGACCAGCAGTATAGAGTGGGAATTCATAAACATGACTGAGCAAGAAGAAGATATCATCACTAGAATGCATAAGCTTGTGGGAGATAAGTAAGAATTTCAATACCATACTTTGGAAACTTTATCATTTTTTTTTTTTAAGTTATCAAGAAACAATATATTTAAGTTTATAAATTCGTCGAGTTGTCTGTGGCCCAGTGGTATAAGTTTTTCATATAATATATGGTATTTAGGGACTTAATTTCCATGATTCTTGGAGGTTATGAATGGGAAACTTATGCTGATTTTTAATCTGTTTAATTGTGTGTGTGTGTGTGTGTGTGTGTGTGTGTGTGTGTGTTTTATCTTCTTTGTTTTTGGTGTAAAGTGAGAGTTATCTCTGATCAGGTGGGCACTGATAGCTGGAAGAGTTCCAGGCAGGACAGCAGAAGAGATTGAAAGATTTTGGTTGATGAGAAATAGTGACAGTTTCAAGAATAAGAGGATAGAACATAAAAAAAGGCCAAATTCTTAAACTGATTCCTCTCCTAGTGACATTTTTTCTTTTTTCATATATTTTTTTTTGGGCTTGGGGGTTGGTGTTGGTGGGGGTGGGTGGGGGTGTTGGTGTTTCTGGATTTCTGTTTTGTTCTTTTTAATGTTTAGCCACAAGAGTCTTTAGTTGAAGTATAGTTTTTCGTTTTTTTTGGCAGGGATCGTCCCCAATTTGATTTGAATACCCCCGCAGTCTCGAATCCACCTTCGATTTAGGACTAGAATTAATGCAATCATAGTTATTTTGACTCTCACATCATCTCCGCTAAGATCACAGGCCTGCGAAATGGGCTCGACGACTTTAGTTGAAGTATAGATGGTAATTGTTGATGGGCTTTTGTCCAATTTCTTGGGGGACCCAATGTTTAGTGGGGTATCTTCCCCAATATTATCTTTGGGTTTTGTTAGATATCTATTTAATGTATGTTGATGTAAGGATAAATTAGTGTTCAAAAAGTGACCTCTCTAAAACCAAGAATGTCATAATTCTACATGTTTTTACTTTTTTGTTCTTATCTTAATATAGTTCATTAATACGATGAGTATGTCACTTGTTATGAAGCAAATGTTAATGTACTTTCATAAATTTCATCAAAAATTTTAATTTGAATTTTTTTTTTCAACTTAAACTTAACTTGATAGAGCAAATTAATTGAAATTGACTCGAGAAGAAATTTCCACGCATAATAAATGAATTAATACAATAATTGTTTTGACTACGTCGTACAAAGTTTGAAACTCAAAAATAAAAAGAGGTTTCTGCATCAACACTTTAATTAGTTGTAAAAATTAACAAAATAAGGGGCTGTTTGGTTTTATTTTCACACTCATTTTTTTTTTCTTTATTTTTTACTATTTCAGAAATGAAAACCATTACTTTTTAGAAATTTTTACCCAACATTATTTTTATTTTCATTTTCAAAACGCATTTTTCAATAACCTATATATATATATTCCCAATAACCTATATAACTTATCTCTCTATTATATTATTTTTAGTTTTCTCTACCTACAACCTACTAAAACCAACATAATCATTACATTTCCAACGATTTATCCAAATACAAACTCATTTTTAATTTATTTTCACTAACTAACTTTTCAAATTTTAGAAATGATGGAAATGAAAATAAAACCAAACAGCCTCTTGATTTAGCAGTTAATTAGTCTAGTGCTATTATTGTCTTCATATTTATACATGTGAAATTTTTGATTGGTGGGTATGATAAAATAAAAACAAAAAAGTAAAATAATCAAAAATAATATCAAATGGAGACTTTTTGGTAATGTTTCTTATCTTTTTCTCATTTAATATACGATTCCTTGTTTCTTTCATATGAATTGTCAAATTCCAACAACTAACAAAATATAGTAAGAATATGTGCAAGGAAAGATCCATTTTTAAATCTTAAAACAACATTTAATCATGAAAAGATTTTAGAAACCTTACCACAACAATGATCTAATCGGTTTAGATCCTCTATTCTAATATATATTTCATTGTTTATTCCACTATATAGATATATGACACGTTTATTAAATATTTTTTTATAAAAATAATTGATTGAAAATCAAATGCACTTGACATATATACAACACATTGGAATAAAAGATGAAATATGAAATTTCGAATCTGGGTCTTTCCTGTGCAGCTTAGGTGGAAGGCGAAGAAGGCTTCCTTCAATGAGATGCTACTTTGGAAGAGTCAGAATTCTAATCTTATATCATAACCTCCGGGTCAAGGGACAGTTTCAAGTAGACAATTTTTATGAGGCGTAGGCCTCCCAAAAGGTAACGGAGGCGTGCAAAGGTTTTCTCAGACCGGTCGAAAATTGGCCCTCGAGTGCAAAGGCAGAAGGAAGCTTAATTGTAAGATCCATCCAATAAAATATAAAATATAAAATGGAATAGAGGATATAATGTGTGACCTAATGGGCATAGGATGATTTCAAGAAAAAGCAACAAAATACAAAACAATCTTTCAAGCGGTCCACCCAAGTCAAAATCGCTTGATCTTGAAATAATCCTAGAGATATGGTAATTAGTGGAATATCACTTGCATTAATAGCTAGATAACTAGTAATATAATCTCCCACCAGCCAAGCAAATGGAGAGTGCTTCTGATTTATTGCGGCAATTAAGACTGATGGCATCAACAAAAAGTTAACTTTTTTCTGTAAAAGAAGTCCGTTTACTTCCCAAAAAATCACAGAAATTTGAGCAAACTGACGCCCCTGCGCGCCTTTTCAAGAAATGGCATCACACACTACACACAGTCACCAAGAAAGCATTCAATTGCGTTTGTTTGTGTCACCTGCCTACAGTCCTTGGCCTGTTAATCTTTATAAACCTCTGTCCTTACTCTCTTGTTTTCTCTCTTCACAGAAAACCCATAATTGTTCTCTCTTGTGATCTCACTGGTCAGTGATCAGGGGTGAACAAATTTGTGTGCATGTTTGATTGGTAAAAATCCCTTCTCTCTTAAGCACTCTTTTTATTGTATTTGGGTTCTTTTTGTTGTTTGTTGTTGTTTGGTTCACACAAATACCCACGTTTGTGTGCGTGTTTTTTCCTTGATCGTGCGTGTTTTGTGTTTGCATTTACTTCTTATTGTGTTTCATATTATACCAAAGATTCTTGCCTTTTGTTTTTTCCTTAGCGTTTATTTTTTTTTAAACGTATTTCGTGTTTGATGATTTGCTTATTAAAAACGCCAATGTTTACCAAAAGATTAACTCTTTAATGCCCTTTATAAGAGCCATAATTCTTCCTGTTTTTCATTTTTACTCTCTGATTGTGGGTGTTTGTTCTGTGTTAAAAGAAGGTGTAACAATGGCGTCCGCTTCACAATCAGCAGCCGAAGAAACGACAGACGCAAAATGGGAGGTGGGTCCAACAGAGGATGTGGTTCAGGCACTGATGGAGAAGTTGGTTGATCCTAGGTTGCCTTTGAGGGTCTCTGGTAATGACCCTCCTTCAGAAGATGCTCAGAAATCTGTTGCCAGACAGGTCATTTTTTGTATTTTTACATTACTTTCCTCTGGTAATAAATTAAGCTTCGATCTTAATATTTTGCAAGAACTGTAATTATACACTTTAAACAACAAGTAATTCACTGCTCAAAAGGGTATTGCATAAATCTTGAAAAACACAAAGAATATTGGTTAGTTGGTGGGGGGTGGGGTGGGGTGTGTGGAAGTCGGGCTCTTTTATTTGTTGTGCATATGTAGGAAATTTAGTCATATTTGATTCAGTAATGTTTTTCGCATAATACAGATGAAACTATGTTTTGGGTTCCAGAGTGAAGCAAAAACAAACTTATGGTATCACAATAGGCCCATCAAGTGACATGGTTTTTGGCTCACAAGGATATTTACAATCCCTATGGCCACTTCCTGGAAAGGGAATTAAGCTTTAATTATACGATCATTGTTTTATTATATAGCTATTTTGACACCCTAGAATTTTTCATGCATTTTGTAAAAACAACTTGACTTGTGGAGCATTGTCGTTTTAATGAAGCTAATATAGCCATTTTACCTGGATTTCAACAGTTCTAAAATGCTTTTGTCTTCTATTTTCATTACATTAGATGCATGCAGTTGTTTTGCTTTACAACTACTACCACAGGAAGCAGAAACTGGAGCTAGAATTTTTGGATTGTGTATCATTCTGTAAGTTGGCTCTGTTGCTGAGGCCTTCTTTGATCTCATTCATGAAAGTGATGGGTAAAAGTGAACCTATGGAGTTGAGTGCTGCTGAAGATCATCTTTCAGTGACTGAGAAAGCAATAAAGGACGCCTGTGATATCGCAATGGCGTTGGATGCATCAAAAGATGTTCCGACTGTGGAAGGATGTGCGATGTCTAAGGTTGCCGTGTTGCTGATTGACTCAAGGAAAGAAAACTGTTTGCTCCAGTTTGGTGCTGTTACTGAAGGTGTTTGGTCACTTATTG
The DNA here is from genome assembly GCA_018894105.1 of Jacaranda mimosifolia. Classification (NCBI taxonomy): domain Eukaryota; kingdom Viridiplantae; phylum Streptophyta; class Magnoliopsida; order Lamiales; family Bignoniaceae; genus Jacaranda; species Jacaranda mimosifolia. Next base: position 14,391,069 of record CM032120.1, on the reverse strand, counting down.
AAAAAGGGCTTGGTGAATCTAACATCAATGAAGATATAGTAGCCGAAGAAAAGGTGGGTGAGAGGAGGAAAAGAAACAGTCAGAAGGGATCAACTAATGATGGTCAGTCTTTGCAGGCTGGGTATGATGCTGTAAAGGATATCACAGGTATGTCATTACTCGATATCTATTCTCCATTTGAGGAATCTTCAAACAAAAAAGCTGGTTTATCGGCTACATCCTTCAGAAGTGGATTCATTTTTAACCATTGATGACTCAGTGATATGTTGTGAGACTTTATTCAATAATATAAACACTTTGATGGTTGTACTTGGTTGGAAAACAACCGCAGATTTTCTTAGCGTACAATTGTTATATATATTATATATACCAGCCAAAACCACTATATTTTTTGCCTATAAAGAGATGAATTCTATAAAGCGTTTGGCACATCTTTCATTTAGGATGAAGTGAGTGGTTCTTCATTGTTTTGTTGCATGGAGCAGGCATTGACAGTTCTGACCTTGTGGTCTTGGAGATTGGTGTTGCATATTCATTAAGCAAAGCAAAGACAGCTGCTCAATTTTATATGATGCATTGCCCTAAGTCATTCAGCATAAACCAGAGTGTTCCTCTTAAATTTCTTGTTGAGAGGTTAGTCCCATTCCCTACCATTTCGCATTATAATGATAATAGTGCTGGTTGTTGCCAGTGGTAATTATGGCAGGACTTCTGATGGAGGCATATAAGATGATTGCTTTTCTTGAGGAACTTGCCATATGTTTTTATCTAAGCTTGTAATTGCATGTAAATATTTGTTTGGCTGACTTTATGCTTGTACCTCTTTTCTGTTAGGATGTTCTTCTGGATGTATTTCTGTTCACATATTAGGAAGAAATATAAGAGAAAGTTTGCGTAATTCAGCTCCATTTAAAGATTAGAAGGAAATATAAGAGAAAGCCTGTGTAATTTATAAATCCCAACGTAGATTTTGCATTTCGTTAGATGGATTGGTCTTGGTATTACTTGGCTTCTGATGTGTAATTCTGTGACTTTGGCAGTTTGCAGGGCCCTTTGGCAGAAAAGTATTGTGATAACTGGACGGCTACAACAGTTGTCGAGTATTATCACATGCTTCCTTACGTGGGTTTCATATCATCCTGGCTCGAAAGGTATGATGCCCATGAACCTCTCCTTCTTGTAATTGGTGTTTTTTATTGTTCCCTGTATGTGATGTAACCTCAATTTGTTGTTTTAAATTGGCATTTTCAGATCTCTGTCTCTTCAGAATTGTTGATATGGATATGCTTTAGTTAATCCATTAGTTGATCCATAAACCGTGTATCTGCATATTCATGAATAATGCATAAATCAATATAGTACCATATAAACTTTCTTTGTATTTATTAGCACTGTGTTCAATTAGTCATGCATCTAATGTTGTCTGCACAAAACAGAAGAGATCAAAGCGGCTAGATGTTGGCCGCATCATTGAAATGCGTTTGTATAACAAGCTGGAGAAAGTTGGAGAGAGCAATGTGGAAGTTTTCTATCTTTCTATTTCTTCTGACCAATTACCAAATGTTGCAGGGAAGCTTTGTGTTTGCCCAGTTTAAATGACTACAATGCTCGAAGCACCACGAACAGTGGCGAAAAAGACCTGGATCACACTGATATCAACAACTCTGAGACGGAGGTCAGCTCGTCTGACAAAATAGCTAAAGAGAGTAGTGAACACGGACAAAAGAAGTGTAAACATTCATCTGGCGGCGAAGTGGCAAGTTCTGTCAATATCTTTCAGACTACATCAAAAGATGGGAATGTGACAGACGAATTCAACAAAAAGTATGACATCCTCGATTCTGCTTCAAAAGAGGAATGGGAGGCAGGTTTATCATCTGGTTCTTCAAGAGGGCTATCTCAGACAATAGTGAAAGACGATAATATCGTGGACAAATTCAACAAAAGATGTGACTCTCTGGATTCTGCTAAAAATGAGGGAAGTAGAATCGACCATGAAATTTTGGATACTGACAACAACAATAATCTCAAGGGTTTAACGACTAGAAGGCCGTCTCAAAACACAATAACAGATGAGAAATTCGACAAAAAGTGTGGAATGGCAGATTCTGCTAGAAAGGACGAAAGCAGAATCTATTCTGAAATTTTAGATAACAACTATGAATATCTCAAGGGTTCATCATCTGGTCCTTCAAGAGAGCTGCAAAAAATGAATATGAATGACTCAACTAAGACTACTTGCCTTAAAAGCGAGGATACAAGCAAGAAGCTGGATTCAAAAATCAGAGTTTATCATCACAGGAGAAAGGACACCTTCTCTGCACAGCACGATATAAGTGATCCAGAAGATGGCATCAACCTGAAGGTGAGAGAATTCTTTCTCCTGCAGAAATTTCTGTTCCTTGCGTAGTGTATCCTATGCATGATCCTTTACATTAGGATGCTTATTGGAGTTGGAAAGAAATTCAGAGTAAATTGGCAGATGAATTCTTATTGCTGGGCTGGAGTTTACTCTTTTTATGCATTTCAATTTATGTGCTTTTGCATGCTATACAAGCATTTGAAAATTTTCCATCATATTGAAGCCATAGAAGAATTCAATCGGGAGAGCCACAAAATATTAGGTAGATACTTATTCATGTGTTAAATATGCATTCACTAGGCGGAGATTGCGGACCCTTTGAAGCCGAATGATACTTTATGCATAAATGAGAAGGTAACTGCAGATGGTGGCGGCGGCGATGGCAATGTGGATATCTCATGCAATCAAGGTGGGATAGCTGCAACGGAGAGTCCACTGGTTCAACATGAGGCGTCATACAATATTGAAGTACAAAATGTACTGGCTTCAGAGGACTTACAGAATGCACTGGCACTTCTTTATCAAAAAAGACAAGAACTGGTAATGCTTTAAACTTTAAGTCAAAGATTGACTCTACTTCTGCCATTTCAATTTTCTCATATATATATATATATATATATGTTAGTGTCCTACATTGGTGAAATAAATAAATTGTGGTCTCTATAGATGGTTTTGGGCAATCCTCACCTCTTGAGTTAGCTTTTGGGGTTGAGTTAGGCCCAAGGTCCATTCTTTAACATGGTATTAGAGCCCCACCCATTCCCGATGTTGGGTTAGCCAATGTTGTTGGGCCACCCATTTCATGTTATTCCACGCTCCAGATGTTCATTCCTGGGTGTTCGAGGGGTGTGTTAGTGTCCCACATCGGTGAAATAAATATATATATATATATGTTAGTGTCCCACATCAGTGAAATAAATAAATTGTGGTCTCTATATATGGTCTTGGGCAATCCTCACCTCTTGAGCTAGCTTTTAGGGTCGAGTTATGCATAAAGTTTTATAAATGTGTGTATGCATGCCGTAATTTCACTTGTCTTGGCAGTATTCTCAAATCTGCATTATGGAAGATGCGCTTGCGTTATATGAAGATAAAATTGAACGAATACGGGATGGTATGTCGTCTTCCTGGGACTTCTTGTCCATCCTTCTGCTGTTTTTCTGTAAACATATTGAAGTTACATATTCTAAGAAGTTCGAAATAATAAATGAGAAAAAATCTCCATCATCATAATATATGAAATAACATTTCAAATGAAAATAAACGTCATTTTTTTTAGGTGGCGAAGTTGTTTTAGCTCGTGAATGCATCAAATCTATTTTAAGCGGGAAGAATCATTTGCTGCTGCAGAACGAGCCCACTGAAGATCAACACAACCCTCAATCTGAGAAGCAAACCAGATTATCCGACACATTCCTTCCCGGGAGATCTGCAAGTCAAGTGAGTTTTCATGCTTGAGAGATTCATGTCAAGTCTATATGTTTTTCTTGAACATGTTATTAGTGTTCTTATTACAAGATTTTCACTTGTCAGGACTTGGAGTACATATGTTTCAAGAATAACTGGAGATTTCCAAAATATGTTGTAGAGCCATCAGACGGTAAGATATTTCGTACGTTATCACAGATACGCGGATGCATTTCTGATCATTGTGTTTTAATTGTGCTATCATCGTTCTATACATTGATTCATCCATATGCAAATACTGCATTTTTTCAGGTAAATTCTTGGCGAATGTGGCCGTGGAAAGTAAAGATTTGAAGCTGTCTTCAAATGGCGGTTGGGAGTCGAGTCCCTGTGAAGCAAGGGAGTCATCTGCAGCTCAGATGATAGCCAGAATACAGTCTGATTATGTGATTGTTTCTCCCAAATTACAATCTATTTAGTAGTCCATGTTTTGAAACTGAATCAAAGAAAGAAACCCGTTTTAAGGTGAAGTGCTGTTGGTTGATGGAAACTATGAAATTGAGGTAGTCTTCTTGCCATGTCTTGGGCTTAGACATCACTAGCAAAATTGAGATTTTGCTTTGTTTTTGAATATTACACACACACACACACACACACACACAAATATATATATATATATAAGCATATGTGCACTGGGTTCGTTAGGATTCAAATACTTAACATCACACACACACACACACACACACACACACACACATATATATATATGTATATAAGTGTGTATGAGAGACTTCTGTTTGAAAAATACGAATTGGAGTTTGAAGAAGGGGAGGGAAAGAAGCCCTTGACCCATAATATGTAGAGGTCAAAAGCTAAGTGGTCTGTGGTTCAATGACATAAGTCTCTCACATAATATAGAAAATCAGAAGTTCAACTCCTAGCAGACTCTTAATATGTGTGCGTGTGTATAAATATAAAAAAAATGTATTGGTCAAAATATATAGATGATGATTTATTCAATCACATAGTTTGGGCTCTTATAATATGGCGTCCTTGGGATTTTATATTTGATTGTATCAAAAGGCTCAATAAATTGAGAATTTTCTTTTGATTTAGGTCATTTTAGGATAAACAAATCATATATAATGAGAGAATGAGTCGGAGGTTTTACACAAGGTGATGTTATTGAATCAATTGATTACTTGATCCAACTTAAATTTGGGAGTTGGGATTATAGAAATGTAAATGAATGGAGTTATGCTTTTAAAAAAAAAAAAAAAAAAAAAAAGAAAGAAAGAAAAAAAATCTACATATCGTACAAAATTCAGTTGAAATTTGTATCGAGTTAGAGTTTTACTCTATGTTTGGATCTTAAATTTTAGTGAGGAAAACATTAAGAATTTTTTTTTCATGCTTCAAACGACTTAATTTTGTGCTTTAATTTTTGTACATTTGCATTTTCCTTATTGACTTCCTCAATTCAAATATAGCATTAATGTTCTATTTTCAGAAAAATGAAGGGAATGTTACTCAACCACCTTCTAATATATTTTTGTTCAATTTAAAAAAAAAAAAATCATTTTCATGATTTTTGATTTCTGGACAAAATTATTCTTGAATACTTTACATACATCAAACTTTGAAATATATACTAAACTCAAAAGTTGAACAAAATTTTATGAGCAAAAAATTTAATGCATAAAGTGTTCATTTAAATGGAATATTCTCCAAAAAAATGACAACTCGATAAATTAGCAAAACTTGAAGATGGACCATCAAGGAAGAAGCTGCCTTTTCCCATTTTTCTTTTAAATTTCACTTATTTCCTTGAATTTCCAATATTGAATATAAGAAATTTCTAAAAAAATTTGTTACTTAAAATAATCACAATTTTTATTTAAACCATCTAATTTGGCTAAATCTAACTAATTATATGTTACATGCAATGCTGTTTATTTTATAATTAATCACTTTCCTTTGAATATACTTTAAGCATATACAAAAATTTACTTATTTTATTTAAAAAATAAAAATTTATTACACATTTAAATAATATTAAATTTGAATTAAAACTTTTTAAAATGAATCAATTCAATTGGGAAATAAATAAATAATTTAGTGGGGGCATATTCCTTTGTGTGTATATATATTCACTAGTCTGCCATTGTTAACCATCATCGTCACCCAACACCACCATCACGTCTCTTGCTGAGTGACTTGAGTTCTTTTATCATTTAATATTGATAGTGATTAATTGATTAATTTTAATATTAATTTGAATACTGACTGGATCTAATTATTGATTGATATCGATTGAAAATTTAAAATTGAATATTAATTTTAATGTAAGTTTAAAACATGCATATTGGAGTTCGTAAATACAAAAAGTGAAATATATAGATTGTGTTGAGTCAGACTGTCATATTTATCATGTTGGGTTGGGTTGGGTTTACCGGGTTACTCGGTGACCTGATTAAAAATCAAGTCATCAAACCTAACTCGATTTTTGTGAGTTATGTTAGAGTTGAGCCCTTTAAGATTTAGCATCGAGTTAGGTTGAGTTCGAATTTGATATTTTTATATTATACCCATGTTTTAACCCAGCTTAAACCCATTAAATCCACCCAAATTGAAACTCCCGGCTTTAAACAATTAAACACACACAAGTAGGGGTGAGAATAAGCTAGGCTAGGCTTTACTTTAAATAGGTCAGGTCTGTTGCATAAATTGTAAGCTGAAGCCTAGCTTATTACCTAATACAGGCTTTTTTTTAAGGTCTGACCTAGCCTTTTAAGATTTTTTCAAAGTTTAGCCTGAAAAAATCTATTTTAGTTAAGATTCTAATGAGGTTGAAATTTTATATAAGTTCAGACTTTTAATAGGCTCAGGCCTTAATAGGTTTAAAGATTCTATAATTATTATTACGCAGAAATAATTAATAATTATAATACATTTATATAAAAAAAGAAAAAATCATAACAAAATATAATTATAAGTTAAACAAAAAATGTGAAATAAAATAATTATGTATTAATTAAGAATATAATATATAATTATAAAATCAATTAATATAAAATATAAAAGTAATTATATAAATTATAAATATTTAAATGTATATATATATTATAATATAATTAAATCATATAGATCGGCCTCATAGGTTTTATAGATTTTTTTTTTAAAATCTATACCTAACTTTTTTACATAAATAAATTTTCTTAAAAGTTTAAATTTGATCTATTTATTAAATAAGTTAAGTGGAATTAAGCCTCAAGTAGGTTAAACTATAGCCCCTCACGGACGGTCTAGCCTATTCCATACCTACACGCAAGCTCCGTGTAAAAACAGAAAGAGAGACGTGCTCAAACAAAACACCAACACAATAATGTAAAATTATTTAGGGGAAGAGAAAAAATATATATATAAGAAACTCAGGTCTGTCAATTTTACATTTTCTCAACTGTTCTTCCAGTATGAAGTTGCCCTAGTTCTCTCATCCGATCATCTTTAAATTCAGTTTCATAATCAGGTAATATGAACTTCTTGATTGAGGTTCTTTTCATTTATTATGTATTTAAGCTTGTGAGTTCTGATTTGTTTCAGTTATGATTGGAATTGGAAGAGACTTTCTCCTTTTTTCTTTTCTGTTCTTTTCTGGGCTCCTTTTTTTTATTGTTTCTCTTAGTTTGGAAAATTTATGTTCCAGTTCCTTGTATGTATGAGCTCTTAATGCTGGTTATAGCAGATTCTATATATGAAAGTAGTTTTTACCTATTTGGGTTAGATAATTGTTAGATTCTGTTCATTTTGAAGCTATGATTGGGCAGACGGTAACTTTATCGGAGTAGTAATAAATTAAAGCAAGATTATTTGTTTAAGCATAATTGTGTTGACTCAATGAGGTGGAAGTGTTGTCCTAAAATTCAGTAAAGTTAGTCATCATGGATTTGGTCATGAAATGCTCTCTTATATTTCCACTTTCATTAATTACCTTAGATGCTTGTCCATGATAAGATTTCTATACTTTGTGTGAACGAGGAAGCTAGTAGTGCAACTGAATATTTTATTGATATTGTAGTCAAGTAACCTTGTGAATCTATATGAATTTGGATGGAGTAGTTTAATATGCGTGAATAAACTTATTTACCAGATATTCGTGCTTCTTTCTTTTTCTGTAGCATTTAAAGTGGTGTCGCATGTTTTTTTGCCCCGTGTTCTGATACTTCTTGCTAATATTTCGACAAGATGGTTTCTTCTGAATTTTTTTGTTTTATATATTTCTTTTCTGAAAGGCATCAATATTTCCACTGGAGGAGGTGGTTGGAGGGTCAGATATGTGAGTAATTTCTAGGAACTTTTGGTGCTATAATAATGGAGGATGAGAAAGGTCTTGATCTGAGCTTGGCTCTGCCTTGTGGTGGCAGTAGTTCCTCACTGAGGGGTAAATATGGAGGCTCATCTGATATAAGGTCTGATGAAGGTGATAGAGGTAGCAAGTTGATCAATGAGTTCAAAAACTTTCTAGAAGGTGGAACCCAACAATTGGAAACTTCTAAGAACTCAAACACTGGAGGAATTCAGTTGACAACCAATGGCGGGTCTACTGAAATTGAAGAAGAGAGGAGATCAGGTGTTGGTGACAAGCGTAAAAGCTTGTTCCTTGAGATGAACCAACAAAAGAAGCATGAGAGAGAAACGAATCATCCTGGTATGACTGATAACACCAAGACATCACATATATCCATAACCACAGATGAGGGGTCAACTGCCGAAAATGAAGATGTTGCAGATTCTGAAGTGGATGGTTCAACTTCAAAGCATGCTTCCCAAAATGATGATGTGTCAAATCGATTTGTGTCAAGTGGTAGCCTTTCCAGGGGTCAAAAGGATGCATTTGGTGATTCAGGCAGTGTAGAAATTTTGGGACAAAAGAGATATACCATTTCATCGGAAAATGAATTTAACATTACGAATATGCCTGTGTCATATGGTGTCTCGTTCCCAGCTCAACCAGTGAACATGAACATGTCTTATTCACAATCTGTAAAGGATTTGAACTCTAGTGGTACACCTACTCTTTCTAGCTATCCATTGCCTGGCATAATGCATGGAACAACTGCCCCAAATGGTGAGCGACCAGGTATCCAGCCGGTAATAGCTAATTTTCCTTTAATGTTTCGGTACAGTCCTGTCCAGATTCCAGCTCCAGACAGGGATAATTCTCAGGGCATTATTTCTCACCATCAACAGATTCACGAATCTTATTCTGGACGGAATCCAGTGAACTACGATACGCAAAGTGACAGCAGGAAGTTAACTCAAGGTTTTCCCTTAAAACTCTCTCTCTCTCTCTCGTCATATTCATTTAGACAACTATGGAACACTTTGAAAGGCCTTTTCTCAATAACAAGACGATCATAGGCATTCGACGAATTATTAGTTGAAAAAATGTCTTGCATGCCAGTGATCAGTGGTAGTTGTTATGTGGTCATAACTTGCATAGCCATTGGATTTTGGTCTCCTCTCATTGTATTCCACAACTATTTGGGCCCTGAATCTTAACTTTGACTTATTTTCTATTTAACCAGTCAATTGATTATTCCTATTCAAATGCATGCTTGTATTTTCTATTGCTACTACGGCCGTGATTCATAGGGTTCCATGCCAAACAATTATTTGGCTCCACAGAACAGTAGTACTTATCAAAAAGAGAAGGCATCTTCTCAGTGCTAAATATGATCTTCAATCTATTTGTTTCATTTGAGTGCCGACATCCACTATATGGAAAATATCTAAGTTTTGAAACACAGACCTTGTTGTATATTAATACAGAATAAATGTATCTAGTAGTTAGAGCAAACACTTTAATTTGATAGTCTTGTCTGTTACCATAGTTGTACTCGAAGTAAATATGCATATCAGCTGATGTTAAAACTCAAAAGCAGTAATGTATTATCAATATCGTCATTGTCTCACTATTTAAGATTTATTTACACAATTGATGACACACAAATGATAAATATAGAAGAAGTTTTTGTCAAGGATCTAGAGATTTAGTTGAAAAATCAGCATACGTGGACCCTGCCCAACACTATGCTTTAAATTATTAAAAGATGATGCATAAAGCTGGGAAATATGATGATGTTGCCAACTGATATAAGTGCAAAGATAATGCGTGTGAGATACATGAGATATGCAATCTTTACGAGTTTCAACAAATAGAAACTTGATAGATTGCAAGCTGAGCTTATATAATGAGTTCCTTTTGTAAGTTAGATACCAAGCTGCTACTTCAGGTGTTTATCACCTATTAAAATGTTGGCCAGCAGTGGGGAAAGTTTGGAAGAAAGGTTCTTATAGATAAGGAGATTTTTATCATGTGTTACATGCCATCTGGAGCATATCATGATTTTGTTCTGCCGCCAATGAATGAGTTTTTCTGATCACTAATCATCTTCATTTCTGAAATCAAGAGATGCCTATGCCAATCTGAAACAGCAGACAGATTTGATAAATTTCCTCTCTCATCCAAGTCGTTCCAGGGTACAACCAATCTTTTTAGGACTTCGCATTCACTCTTAAGAGTTTCTGCGTGTATAGGTTTATCTTGTTACTTATCAACTGTATTGGCCAACTGTCAAGTACCTGTGAAAGTTATTTTCTTCCAAGTGTCTCTTAAATGAAGATTTTTATGAGAGCCTAATTCTTGTTTGTGGTAACAGCTGTTAAATCATGTTCATGATAGCAACTGAATGATTCCCTTTGATGCATGTAATTGTTAGTCTAAAGGTCCAGCTATTTTATTTGATATGCCTTTTCCAACGTATACAGATTACCCCTGCTGCTGCAATTTGGTTTTCTTATGATATATTGTGTATTAGCTGACTCTTTGTCTGTGTCCATCAGGATTACTGCAGACATCTGTGTAGAAATCCCACTGCAGTAATTTATAATTCTTTGCTGTTTCTGAAACATGTTATGTTTATATGTTTTATTGTTATACATATCAATTGGAGCATATGACATGCCTATATATTTGCTCTGTAAAATAACCATTATCTTTCTGTTAACGTAGAACATGGGAGAAGTAACGGAAAGCAGCATTTTGGAGAAGAAGGGGCCTCTTCTCACACAGAAGGTGACCTAAAAGGAAACCATGCAATTCATCAGGTAAAAGATGCATCTGATCAACTTAGAGCAGAAACAATACCTTCTGAATATCCAGCTATAAGACCTGGTATAGCAGCAGACCTGAAGTTTGGAGGTTGTGGTTCATACCCAAATCTGCCATGGGTGTCTACTACTGGACCAGGTCCCAACGGAAGGACAATCTCTGGTGTGACATACAGGTATAGCCCTACTCAGATAAGGATTGTTTGCGCTTGTCATGGTTCTCACATGTCTCCTGAAGAATTTGTACGGCATGCTAGTGAAGAAAACAAGACTCCAGATGCTAGCAATGCTTTAGCATCATTACCAAGCAGCAATCCGGCTGCCTCAGCTAATAGCTGATTTTGAAAATGAAGCTCTTGGGAGTTTTTGAATTTCGTTCAGGTGAATAAACTTTGGCATCTCATGTAAACTAGGGTGTCTTGCTGTATGTATGATTCACATCATCCATTGTATATCTGCTTCTTGTTTGATTTCTTTCTTAATCTTTTATGAGTTATTGTGTCTGAATTTATCTGCGCATTGGTCCGTTATTTACGCTTGCTTTAGTAATATATCAATCTATTGTATGTGTGTATATGCATTTACATGAGTCACCCCGTTGCCTAGAAAGATCAATGTGGGTTCGGATTAAGGGGTAGTGGAACATAGAGGGTGTTTGCCTAAATTTATTTAAAAGATTTTATAAGCTTTTATATCTTATAAGATGTTTTTGAAGTTTAGAAAGTGCTATATTTTATTTTTAAATTAAGTTATTGAAGTGTCTGGAAAAAGTTAGATTTTAGATTTTATAAGATGTTAGAAATGACAAATTTTATAATTAAAATTAAATGTGCTTATTAAGATTTTGAAATAAATCAGAATTTTCTTACTTTTTTAAAAAAGCTTATAAGATCTTATTGATGGGTGATGAATTCGATAAAAATAAATTTCTACTCTAAAATATGATTTATAATAAATGGTAAGTAGGGTCGTATTTTATAGGATTGGTAAATTTTGTTTTTTTCAAGTTTACTAAATAAAATAAAATAGAAGAGAGGTGCGATTTTTATGAAACAAAAGAATTAGAATTTTAAAAGTAGAATAATTCATATATAAAATAAGAAATCTATAAGAATAAAATTTAGCCTAAAGTAAAATTTCAATTTGGTTCTCAAATTTGATTATTTATTTAAAGATAGATTTTTCTTTTTTTGAATAGACTGGTTATAGTTACTTGGACGCCATAATAATTAATCTCTCCTTACTATCTCGATAACTAAAAGAAGATAGTTAGTTATTTCTCTTGCCAATAAACAACTCTAAAAAGACGTTCCTAGGATTTAATTTATCAACAATCTTAAAAACTAGAGAGATCTAGCTCTAGTCAACAAACACACGTAAGTGGGGTTCATGTAGATTAGATTATTTATTCACATAACATAAATAATGCATATCGCCACACATAACTATGTTATTTGCCACAAGTATTAGAACAATTAAATAATTACATATTTAATGTTTTAATTGATAGAACAAATATTCTAAGCTATTAAATTTGGGCCCCAAATTTAATAAACCTGAATATTCGTAACAAAAACAAAAGATAAATAAATATTGAAGAAGTAAGAAATACGAATAAAACAATTTAGATCTCACAAATACTGAAAAACCTAAACTTCGATAATCCCTTAGGCTAAAACAAGAGTTTAACAACTCATGTTTGAGAGAAAATCGCAGGAAAAATAAAATATGCTGAATGAAAGAATGAAAAAAGCTATAAAAGATTCCTAATTCCTTATAAATAGCCTACTACTCCTAATGTAACTGTGAAACTAAATAAGAGTCCTACCAAAGCAGGAAAACTTAAATTCTTCTAATTAAAGAAATATAAATTAAAACATTCCAAAAATGTACAACTGTCAAAACATGTCTGCACTCGAATTATTTCCTTCTTCTATTTCCTGTCTCCTCAGGAATGCGATTTTTGCTCCAAGCATGTCAAATACTCGATTTTCAACTGCATTTAACTTGAATCTTCAATTTGCTTCACAAAATATAAAATGAAAGTTAAAATCCAACAATTAAGCATTTTTACCGTTAATTATAAAGGAAAATTATACGAATTAAATGACAAAAATACAACTTTACGCTTACATTTTATCATTGTGTTTTAATTGTGCTATCATCATTCTATATATTGATTCATCCGTCCGCAAATACTGCATTTTTTTCAGGTAAGTTCTTGGCAAATGTGGCCGTGGAAACTGGAAAGTAAAAGCAAGGGAGTCAACTGCTGCTCAGATGATAGCCAGAATACAGTCTGATTATGTGATTGTTTCTCACAAATTACAATCTATTTAGTTAGTCTTCTTGCCATGTCTTGGGCTTAGACATCACTAACAAAATTGAGATTTTTGTTTTGTTTTAGAATATTACACACATGCATATATATATATAAGAGCGTATGTGCACTAGGTTTGTTACAATTCGAATTCTTAACATCACACATATATAAGTGTACATATCAGAGACTTTTCTATGAAAAATACGAATTGGAGTTTGAAGAAGGGGAAGGAAAGGAGCCCTTGATCCACATATCGAGATGAATTTATTCAATCACATAGTTTGAGCTCCCATAATATAGCGCCCTTGAGCTTTCCATTTGATTGTATCGAAAGACCCAAGGAATTGGAATTTTCTTATTGGTCTAGATTGTTTCAGGGTAAGCAAATCATTTATGATAAAGAGAATGAGTTTGAAGAGAATGATTCAGAATGTTTACAAATGGCGATATTATTGAATTAATTGATTACTCGATCTAATTTAAATTTGGGAGTTGGAATTATAGAAATGTAAACAAATTGAGTTATGCTTTAATAAAAGAAAAAAACCTTGCAAATCGTACAAAATTTTGTTGAATTTTGTATTGGGTTAGAGTTTGATCCTATGTTTGGATCTTAGATTTTAATGAGTAAAACATTAAGGAAATTTTTTTTGAAGAAGACGTAATTTTGTGCTTTAATTTTTGTATATTTGCATTTTCCTCAAATATATTTTTTAAAAAAAATTTCATTTCATCAATTTTTATCTAAAAATCTTAAATAGCCAATTTTTAAATTGTTATGATTTTTTATTTCTGGACAAAATTGCTCTTCAATACTTTACATACATCAAACTTTGAAATATATACTAAACTTAAAAGTTGAACAAAATTCTATGAGCAAAAAATTTAATGCATAAAGGGTGCATTTAAATGGAATATTCTCCAAGAAAATGACAACTCCATAATTTGGCAAAGCGTGAAGATGGATCATCAAGGACGAAGCTTCTTTTTCCCATTTTCTTTTAATTTTCATTTATTTCCTTGAATTTCCAACTTTAAATATAAGAAATTTCTCAAAATTTTTGGTACTTAAAATAATCACAAATTTTATTTCGACCATCTAATTTGGCTAAATTTAATTAATTATATATATATATTATTTATACATACACATAGTAGGAGTCTGTTATGGTTCGAACTCATGACTTCCCAAATTATGTAAAAATACTTATACTGTTGGGCTACAGTCCCCTGTCTTAATTAATTATATGCTACATGCGATACTGTTTATTTTATAATTAATCACTTTCCTTCGAATATACTTTAAGCATACACAAAAATTTACTTATTTTATTTTAAAAAATAAAAATTTATTACACATTTAAATAATATTAAATTTGAATTAATAACTTTTTAAAATGAATAAATTCCAATGGAAATAAACAAATAATTTAGTGGAGGTATATTCCTTTGTGTGTATATATATATTCACACACCTCATCGTCCACTCCAAGGACAGCTCCATTGAGAATCAAGGATGGAAAGCGAAGAATTCTACGCCAAACTTCCACAAGATGTGATCTTCCAAATCCTTCTAAAACTCCCCACAAAAACTCTTCTTCAACTCAGGTGTGTTTCCAAATCTTTTCTTCCCTTAATCTCGCACCCCCACTTCCTCAAACTCCACCTCTCCGCCGCCGCCGCCTCCACCGCCACCGCCAATCCCACCCACCCCCACCCCCACCACATCATCTACTATGAATCCACCGACTACACAAAAGCTTACTTCTCTTTTAATGTTGAAAAGACTTATTCTTTGTGTAGAATTCTTGAAACTCCATTCAGGAGTGTTAATGGTTACTTAAGGGTTGTCGGTTCCAGCAGAGGAGTTGTGTGTTTGTTCGATACCAATTACTTTACTTTTGTTGGGACTGTGATTTTGTGGAACCCCTTTATTGGGAGGTTCAAGATTCTTCCCCGTCTGCAGGGATTAAGTTGTTTTAGGAACAATTTGTCACATATGACTGTTGGGTTTGGGTTTGATCATAGGACTGTTGACTTTAAGGTTGTCAAGATTATGTATGATTGTGATAATGAACGTGAGTTTCTGTCGAGGGCTTTTGTTTATGGAGTAAAAAGTGGTTCATGGAGGAGTATTGGACCAGCAGTTCCTTGTTTTATGCCCAAGAATTGGTCTAGCAGTGTGTTTGTCAATGGAATTGTGCATTGGTTGGCATATAGGCGGCCGGAATTTAATGATCAGCCTAATTGCATCATGGGGTTTGATGTAGTTGAGGAGGTCTTTAAGTTGATGGAATTACCACAGAATCTTGGGCCGAATTGTAAGGAAATGCGTCTGTCTCCTATGGTTGATGAGAAATCGGTGGTGCTGTTTGTTAGTAATCGTGAAAATATCGGTGAGGTATGGGATGTGTGGTTAATGAACGAGTATGGGAAGGTCGAATCTTGGACGAGAAAGTACACTGTTTTGCTGGAGCAGGTTTTCTTTCCCTTAAAGATTGTAAATGACGGTGAAATATTAGCTGCAGTAAGTGATGAGAAATTGGTTTTGATTGATGTTGTAAAGGAAGATGTTAAGGATCTTGAAGTTTGTGGTTTGCCTCCATCCTTCAACGTAGATGGTTATATTCCGACCTTGGCGTTGCTTGATATTGGAGAGCAACTCATGGAATAGGATTCTCCAGAAAACGAGCTTGAAGGAAGTATAAAGGAGGCAAGAAAGAGCTTTCATAATGCCTGGAAACTTATATTTCTTGTAGTATTATTATTCCTTTATGAGGTTATGGTACTTAGCATGATAGCTTGTGAACATGTGGATATGACCTTTAGTTTACCTAATTTCTGCAAATTAAGTACTTCCAAATATACTTGTGGTGTTTATATAGCATTTGTATGGTTCTGTTATTACCATAGACTAGTCCAGCTAAAGCTTCCATGAGTAAGCTGTTATCCTTGTAACAAATGCAGTAGAATTTAATGTAAACAAGGTTCATGTTAAACATACATCTTTATGAGTTGTTGTAAGATTTAAAGCTTGGCTCAAGCTCTATTGGATTAGTTGAGAAAATATAAAATATGTGTAGAAATATCAAATTACTTGTGTTTGGCTCATTACATGTTGTTTGAGCTTGATAAGAAATTCAAATCAAATTCGGATAATAACTTGTTTTGCCTGACTAGATTTGTTTATACCCCTAATTGTTATGATTGTCTATATCCTTTCATATTATTTGCTTATCAGGATGACATTTATCACATCTGATTTGCACCTCTAAGAACTTCATCAGTTGTATTACAGTATATAGACTTTAGTTCCAGTTATGAAGGATTCATATTTGCTCGGACAAATGTTTTTTGCCCCTTAATGTTATATGCCATTTGAGATGAAGATTTAACTGTCGAACATGTGCATGACAGGATATTATGTTTCAATGGTGAATTGTCCACGCATACAAGTACCTTCCCCTGTCCTCCCCCCCCCCTCCTAAACAACCCCCCTCCTTTTTCCCTTTTTTGATTTTCAAGAACACTTATTCATGCATTTTCTTGCATTAGCTGTCTCTCTCTCTCTCTCTAATTTTGGTGAACAGGAGATGTTATTTCAGTCACTTATCTGGCCCCTGAATTTCATTTGTGAATGCAAGATCATGCAATAAAAGTTGAGGCTGTCTACCTTTATATCTATGCTCTCGCCCTTTGCAGTTACTGCCCTAACGTTTTACATTCATCGTAACATTGTCAATATGATTTTTCCATGGTAGAATTTGCATAGACCTAACAAATGCGAACCTTATATGCCTAAATTGCTGGTAAAAGTAGCACTAGTTTTTTGTATACTTATGATTAGTTCAAAATTTTGTAATTTACAGCTTTTCTAGTCCTTTAAATACATATAATGCCAGGGAATGGAGCTTTGTGTGTGTGTGTGTGTGTGTGTGTTTAAGCTGGTTTGATTAAACTCTATGAGTTTTCAAGATAAAATATTAAATCAAATTAAGCTTTCTAGTTGCATAAGCATATGTCCTGCTGATGTTTAATCTTATGTTTTTGCTAAATATCTGCGGCCTTCTTTTCCAGAGGATTTGCCTCTGTCTTAACAGGAATCTTGCAGGTGGGCTGCTGAAAACCTTGTTTGAGGAAAAAATGACTTTGATGATTGATTTTGTTCATAAATAGGTAAACTGCTGGACTCGAAGAACAAAGACTTAGGTTTTTAAATTTATTTTTCTTTTATGTCGCGGGGTGGAGCAAATTACTATAATGCACCCCACCTACGGTTTAGTCGACATTTTCATATTTGACATTCCTTATCTTAATTCTGAATTTATTTTCCGATACAAAATAAATCTTTTGAAATTTTTATTCTCGAATCGTATTGAATAAAAACTACTTAATCTTTCAAATCTTTGTTTTGAAATGGATAAAGTATACGTCTTGTCGTTGAATCTTCCAACCAATTTGGACTCTTTCTTTATCCCCACGATAATGGTGTATATGGTTAATAACTACTCCTTTTACTATATGACTCTTATCTAGCCAACACTTGGATGTGGTTCTATCCAAACTTTTTCGATTCGCTTTAACATTCCTCACTTGTCTGACTATTGCTTATTAATTTTTGATATTAAACGGATCTCTCAAGTAATGATGGAAATAGGTTACGTTAGGTTAGGCTTTGGCTTAAATAAGCTAGACCTGTTATGTAAATAATAAGCCTAAGTCTGGCCTATTATGTCTGTGATAAGCTTTTTTTTTTAATGTCAGATCTAGCTTTTTTAATAAATTCAAAAACATTAATATATAAAAGCTTGCTTTCTATTACGGCTCCAATTAGGCTTAAACATTACATAAGTCCAGGTTTTTAATAAGTTCAAATTTGTAATGGACCTTAATATGCTTAATTATTCAATAGGCCTGAAAGTTTTGTAAATTATGAAAGCATATACAGAGAATAGCCAAAAAGATAAAAACATATACATAGTTATGGAAGTTAAAATTAAAGTATAAAATAGTTGTATATAAAAAGAAGTTATATGGATATAGAGCCCAAAAGTAAACTAACCCACTTTCATCAAATGTTGATTAAATAGTAAAAGTTATTTTTTATTGACTTATTAATATATAATATAAATAAATTATTTTTATATTATATAAAGAACGATAAATGGGGTTTTGGGCTTTTAAAAAAGTTTAAATTTAGCCTATTTAATTAGAGGGGCAGTTTTTTGAGCTTTAATCTGATATTTTTTATTAAATAGCCTAAACTTAGGTAGGTCATAGACTACTGACAGACAGCCTAGCCTATTCCCTTCCCTACTCTCACGGACGTCTGGTTGGTAAAATATTATCTAGAAGTTTCTCCATCTGAACAAAATTTATGGTTCTTGCAAATATTGTGTTTAGTGAATTTGTCCTAAAATATTTACTATGCTGAGGATTATTATGCATCAGCCTGAAATTAAATGTTATAGTTTGTACAATTGAGGTAAGGATTGCACTCGCACTTAGGGCTAGGAGTCTCAATTGGGTCGAACCTTCCCAAAAGTTTATTTTTTGGGTCCACTTACATTTGGGTTAGGCCTAAATAAAGAAAATGTATGTGTACCTAAGTTTAAACATTTAATTAAATTGATAAATTTGTGAACTAAGTTTGAGCCTTTCTTGACTTGGTCCACCATAATTTTAAACCTCTCATATGATTATTTGTGCCATATAACAAACTTATTTTGAATTATATTTGAACACTAACGGTATGTGTGTGTAAATATAAAAAAGAAAATTTTAAATATTTCCACAAATGCAAATTTTTATTCCACATATTATTCAAAAGTAATCTCTTTATAAAATTTTTATTGTGTACTTTTTTACTATAGGAGATTTGGGCTCACACAAAAATATGAATTGAGTTAGCTTATGATCAATTAGGACAAAAGTAGTTGAATTTAAATTAACATAAGTTCAAACTCAAAAAATATTTTTGGCAACTTGGAAGGCATGGGTTGAAAATGTTTTCACTAAGGACCAATTATATTAAATCATAAACCATAATTTCCAAAGTCTTAACCCCCCCCCCCCCCCCCTCTTTTTTTAAAAAAAATGCCTCCATTAGGTACGCGTTCGACAACAAAGAAATTTTATCACTTTTACTCATCAAATGAATCTTTTAACTCGATGATTTAAATGATTTTTAAATTTTAAAAAGGCCCTACACGAGAAAATTATACTCCCATACAGATATTACATGTACGATAACAGATAAATTTCATTATTTTCACACATCAAATCAATCTTTCAACTCCACTAATTGAAATATATTTTAATTTTTCCATGCAATTTTAGACCTTCCTATCACTTTTTACCTTTTAAAACACATTTTCAAAACCCAAATTAAATAAAAAAATAAAACCATGCAACAAATTAATCTTTTTGTTGGGTTGGTGCAATGCATGTAGAGATCTTGGGGATCAATAGTGATTTCCATGAAGAAATAATTGATGTGACTAATGTAACCCACCAATGTGACTAATTGGTGCTATAATCATTCAATTAATCTTTTAATCATCATATTTTATTTTTTAATTTCTTTTTGGACCAAGTCATATATTTTGAACCCAATAAAGCAGTCTAACGCGTGCTAACTTTCTTAGTTAATGACATTAAAATCGTGTTTCCATCACTTTATCTTCTAATTAATGTATAGTGACAACATCTTTGAAGATTGTTGAACATTAACGTTGGAGTTTCAAAGATAACGATGGCTTAACAGAAACCAATGCTGTCAGCATCCTTTCACATGATAACAACCTAAAATATTGTTGCAAGGCTAAACTTAGTTTGGCTTGATTGCACTAAATTTAAATGATTTCTAATGGGATTGAGAATTAGTTTAGTTTGAGTATTTTAATGTTTTTATAATATTATATATATAACGGTATTTAGGACCACGAATTTGTTATAGAACCATGTTTAATAAGTAGAGTATATTAACTGTTTGTTCTCCAGGTTAACAAGTAAGGGTCGCAGGAGGGTAGTAACTCATTATTAAAACCAGCATTTTTAAGATCAAAGAGTCGAGCAAAAGGGGGGAGAAAGCCCTTCAAGTTGTCATTCCAGATTCTCATGTAGCTGAAATCTCCGAAACCACAAAAATATTTTGAGTAAGTTTTGAGAAGAGCTGCTCTTTGGAAAACGTATACCTAATCGAGCCCACGTTGAGCCAAATTTAAAAATTTTTTCAATCTAAAAATATTATTAATTTTGAATTTTTTATGATCGACGGATAAAGAGTTTAAAATATCATTAACCAAGTTGTAAGTAGCTTAATCTGTTTTTCAAACTTGTATTTACCTAAACTATTGCTCAATTATGCATATTTGAGTATTAACTGCACCAATAATCATCAAATATCTCTTTCTTTGACTTAAATTCAGCATAGAAATACATTAAAGGATGCTGGAATTTTCCACGACAAAATTGCTCCAAGTATGTAGGTAGATTTTTCTTGCTAGAAAAATATAAAATTTGTTGAAAATAATAAATATACATCAGTCAAAGTTTTAGTGATGTATTTATAATTTGTTGAAAAATTATTTGCGAAAAAAACATAGATATATAATTGTTCGTAATATTTCGATTGAACAAACATATGTGTTCTTTCCTACAGGTACATTTATTTGACGTAAATTTTTCTATTTCTCTATCTAAATATCTTTTCATTTCCTCGTTCATTTGCAACATAATTTTTTTATATTCTATATTAAATTCAAATCTATCAACATATTTGTCCTACTAATTATTCAATTGAACTCGATAATTTCATTATTTGAAAACAACTCTTTAGAAAATCATTGAACTTTTAAATCTAGTCGAACATCAATTTCAATGTATAAAAAAATCGAAGAACGTACATATCACATCACTCATATTTTTGACTTAGTATAAAATCAAGAAAATTGAAAAAAAAAAAAATGGAAGAAAGAGAAAGAAATGAAAAGCATCGCTTTGTTCATACCCCACACGTCTAAACGCCCACCAAGGAATAGTAACATATCTAGAAGTGAAGCATTGGCCCTACTTCCTTGTCTTCACCTGGAAAATTCACATGCCATTCATCTTTTTCCTGGAACTGGGGAATATATATATATATATATATATATATATATTATAAAAAAAATAAAAAAATAAAAAAATAAAAAATACAAAAACCCTAAAAGCTTTTTGTGAGTAGAATATTTCTATAGTGCTTTTTCCCCCTTTTTGTCATCAGAGAAGTGGACAAATGATATAATAATTACATTAGTTTGAAGGTTTCTATTATTTTATGGGGCTAGAAAGTGGTCTATTTTTTCAATAACAATATATATTGATAAAGGTCTCTTTTTGGATCTCTTGTCTTTTTCATACTTGTATTCTTGATAAGTAGCAAAACAATTAGCAATAGTATCATTTAATTTATTGGATTTCAACAATCTTGTTCTTGTCCACTTTAATGCAATTTTCATTTTACAAGTACTTTGATATGAGTTTGTCCAAATTGATTTATTTAGATTCAATTTATTTATACTTTTTAAGTTGTCGAACAAGTCACTCTTTGAATAGATTGGATGATGGGATTTACCAGGTTAAACACAGTAAATCATTAGAGGTCGTTGAGAAGGTCTTAATAAAATTCTCAATGTTAAAGTCAATGATTGAATAAGTTTAAGAATAATGAAAATAATGAAACGCAGGCCAAAATTATGTGCCTCTAAGCTGACATATCGGATCATATTCGGCAAACAGCTGAAATCACAATTCGTATGTCGGCTCAATCACCTGCCCAGTTCTGACCTATGAGAAAAGACACGAATCTCTTGATTACTTTGATATTTTAACTACAAGCAAGGACAAATTCATAATTTTGATGATTTCAATTCAACTCTATATATTAAGATATAAAATTAGTATAAATGAAAAATTATTAGGGCTAAGATAAATTAAGAATAATTAAAAAATAGAAAGCATGCCAAAAATTTGTGCCTCTAAGCTGACATGTTGCATCACATTCGGCGGACGGCTGAAATCACAATTTGTATGTCGGTTCAATCACATGCCCAATTCTAACCTAAGAAAAAAGGCACGAATCTATTGACTGCTTTAATATTTTAACTACAAGTAGGGACAAATTCATAATTTTGCCCTTATCCATTTTTCGTACTTATATATTAAAATGTAAAAATAGTAAAAATGATGATTTCAATTCAACTCTTGATTCAATGATTATTAGAACTAACGCGTAGGGTTTTTTGTTTTGTTTGTTTTTTTCCAAAGTTACAATGTTTACGTGTGGATTGAAAATTCAATAATAGTTGCTACAATAGAACATTATTTAGGCCTTAGTTTCATTGGAATCTTAATCCTTGATCACTCTTGGAAGCACGTGGTTTTGGAGTAAACTATATAGTTGGCAATCCTAGCCCATTAACTAAAATATTCCCAATTTAATTCGACAAACATATGGAAAATGTCAAATGAAAGAGAAAAAAATCTACAATATAATATTATATATTTATCTTGGACTAAAATTTTGGACCTAAAATATGAGCAATTTGGCGAAAATTGAGCTATGAATTTGAATAAAGGACAATAGCCCCTATTTTGTTAAATTGTTAAATTAGCTCAATAGTTGTCACAAAAATTTGACTTTCCCCTCAAAGACAATTCTTTGATTGAGAAATATTTGCCCTACTAATTATAGTTAGTTGTGATAATCAAGAAATTTCAATCCCTTAATGAGGATCTATCATGTGGGCCGGATCGAGAATTGTGTTTATGCGAAACATGCTAATTATTTCAAAATTTTATTTTCAGTTCAGACTGCAGGTTGGGATTCATTTATATAAAATCAAAATTGATCACATATCAAGTAAATTTATTTTCATATACTGAATAATTTACATTATTATAATATATATATATATATATGTATATATTACTATACTTACTATGGGACCTAGGAATATAATCGAATTGATTTTAAATTAGAAATTTTTTATGATGGTGGACTTTCTACAACTCCATTAATTACAACCCATGAACCCACAACTCAATGCCAGCATCACAAAGCATCCAAACCTATCTGTATGTTTGCAAGTGGGATGTATATATTTTTTATTATGAGATAGTGTATATATATATATTATAGTCTATTGTATTTAATAAGAAACTTAGGCTACATAAAATACTTGTGTAGACTATATATGCCAAAAATATCTCAATCATTTGTTCCCCCAATCTTTTGCACCCTAATTAAATTATCAAAATCTCATTTGATGATTTGGAGGGGTGTTAGGTTTATTTTTATGCTGTCTATTAATTAGCAATTAAAATTTTAAGATATATCATAATGTACTGATGTAATCTCTTTTTTGATATAATTAATTTATATAACATGAGAATATATTTTCAAACGGTCAAATTATATGCTTTGAGCTCTAAAATAAAAGGATACGCCAAAAGTTACTTTTTTCGATTCATCTCCCATGGATAAAAGATGAATGGAGATAGTATTTATATGCACAAATTTTGAGAATTACTATTTTGTAATCTGTATAATACAATGCATTCCTCCTTTGACTTATAATTAAAATTTATTTAGTACTTCTAATTATTTAATAAAAACAACATAATGTAATTTATGATAAATATTTATAAGTTAGTTTAGTTAGTTGTGCAACGTTAAAATAAAAAAAAAATAAAAACCTTGAAGATTATAATTTTACATCCTAAGGGCCCTTTTGCAAATTGGTCAATATCCCAAGGGCCTTTTTGTCAACTAAAAAACTCTTCCTTTGGAGTTTTATATTTGTCATTTTCTTAATTATTAACGTTAAATTTTAGGTTTATTGAATGAAAAGATAAGAAAGAATTTCAAGGAATCTTATCATTTCACTAACAATAATAAACAAATAATTACAAAAAAATAATCCCATTAAATATTAATAAGTTTGTGGTTCTTCCTGCTCGCATGCTTCTTCTTTCATTGTCAAACGTAAGAAAAGGTGTAGCCTGACGTCATCCTATGACGTCACATAAGTGGGTTTTATCCTTTTCTTTTTCTTTTTCTTTTTCTTTTTTCCCCTCTTTTTTCTTTTTATTTAAAATCCTCTCTCCTAATAAATAAAACACGTAAAACCCAAAGGCCCCATCAACGCGGAAGAAAGTTTGAAGGTTCGTAGAATGCTTCCTTTCCTTTGACTTTCATAGCAATTCTTAAGTTGTCCAATTTCATAGAAAGTTCTATTCCCTTCATCTATCAAGATCCCACACCAAAATCTTATCCCTTCAATTTCTTTTGAATTCCATGGTTATGCATTGTTCGTACTTTGAAATTGCCAAGAAAATGCATTGTTTGAATTGGAAATTAGGTGCTTATAAGTTTATATGGATTTAATACGTATGAATTGATGTAATATTGAAATACAATAATCTAAATATTTTTTAAAATGAACGTATCAAATTAGTCGATTTATACTATTTAATGATCGGGTCAACAAGTTAATAGGTAGGAAGAGGTAAACGTATAAGTTCAAAAATTTTGTTTAGTGAATAATAAATATCTAACATTTCAATTATTGCAGCTGATTGCCAAAAGGGGGGGGGGGGGATTGAGAGCCTTTATTAATGTGGTATGAATCTTGTCCTTGACTTCCTTCAAGAATACTTTTACACTCAATTCAACTTGCATTTTTTTTTTTTTTGAGCGAATTCAATTTGAAGTCACGATTCATGATTTAGATCATCCGATAATTATATGTGGCACCGCCTTATAGGCCAGCAAGACTTGATACAACAAGAATACACCAACCAACAAATATAAATAACCCAAGTACCTCTTACATTATTCTTATAACTTCATATCTTAATTCTGACAGCCTAAACTATATACTCACTTAAGTTTTGAAAAAATTTCGCTGAAATGATTCTCAACAACTCCTAACCTGTAGTATTTCAGGTCTAGAACTCATCATCCTACCCAATCGAGACATCAACTTGATTTTTGATTCAATGGATACAAGTAGAGAGATTCCAAAACTAAATTTATGTAGCCAACCCCAAATCGCCTTAGGAGTGTTAAATATTACAAACCTTGTTAGCTTGAGAATATCTAGTTAGGGGGAATATGAGTTGATTTGCATTAGTTTACATATACATAAAAGCCTTGAAGTTTAGGGAAAGAATGACCACTTTGTCCCATCCTCAATATATGATGCCTTGTTTTACATTGAAAATTGTGGATGATAATTAATGAGTTCACATTGGAAATAGATTCTCTCATTTAAAAGCGTAAAATAATATTAATTTGAATATATATATATATATATATATAAATGTACAATTTAGATTACCACCACAAGCACACTGTGGTGGTGTGGTGGCACCTTGAAATGGTCAAGAACAGGATTTTAACTATCTCTGTTGTATAATTCTCCCATGACTATTTTATTTAGATTAAAAGAAAAAAGGAAAAAAAAAATTCCAAGTGCCTTTGTCCAGTCAAAAATCTCCTCTTTTCCACATCCTTTCTTTCTTTATATCCCCCTCCAGCTCTCTTTCCTCACTCCATCATCATCAAACACATACAAAAACTTCACCATCTCCCACCCCAAAGCTCCATTCTTGATCAAAAAACCCAACTCTTTTCAAAGATTTTCATGCTCCCTTTTACAAGTTTTGTGTCAATTTCTAGTTCAAATCAGTTTGCATTCTCCCTGTCTGGCATGATTTGATTCAAGAAACTTAAAGCCAGACCTTCACCACCCCAGATTATAACTTTTTCTTGAGTTGCACCAAAAAGTAGCAATTTTTGTTGGGAAAGTTTTTGAAAATGGACAAGATTGGAACTTGGGACAGGAAGAGTGTAATCAGTGTGTTAAATCAAGGTAGGGAGCTTGCAAATGAGCTGAAAAATCAGCTTCACCCCACCACCACTTCAAGAGAGGATTGTGATATTTTAGTTGGGAGAATACTTTCCTCTTATGAAAATGCATTAAAATTGCTTGATTGTATGGCTCTACTTGGAAATGGTGACCCTTCAAAAATTGCTCTTGGCGACATGTTTGAGCCACCCAATTCAATTGAGGGTAGCCCTAGGAGTGAAGGGTCTGACCAGAACTCTAAGGATCAGCCCCATAAATTCAAGAAAAGGTAACTTCCTTTGGCCCTTGATTATATTTTTCTTTGGGTTTTAAGTTAATGGGTTTCTCTTTTCTTACCTTTTTTGGGGGTTCTTTTGTTTGCAGAAAGACATTGCCAAGATGGAGTGAACATGTGCGCATATGCACTGGGACAGGGTGTGAAGGTCAACTTGATGATGGTTATAATTGGAGGAAATATGGGCAGAAAGATATTTTAGGGACTAATCATCCAAGGTGAGGGAGAATTTCCTTTTTCACCTTTTCTTGATTGTTGCTTAATTTGAGGAGCTATTTATGTATACTCTTGGACTACAATTAACTTGAGTAATTTGTGTTTGTTAAGCAATGTGGGGATTGAGAATTTTGAGTTGGAGTTAAGGCTTGCATTCAAATTTTAGAGTGAAATTTTTGAGGTTTTGACTTTGATCAATTTGCCAACTTGTTATGAATATAGCCAGTTGCTCTGATTTTTGGATCCAAGATAACGAACGATGAATGTATATAATAAACGTGTAAAAGAATTCGCAGTAGATGCAAAGTATGTGCCTTAGCCACTTGTTTTTGAGATTGGTTATTGGTTCTCATATGAATATACTTAGAACCATTTGCATGGTCCCCATAGGCCTTTCCACCTTTAAGGATTCAATGATCAAGCTATGGTCCTCTGTTTTGTCTATCATTGGAAAGGCTACCGACTACTATTAACTTTTACTCAAAAAGACCTATCTTTGGTTGGGAATGAATTCAGCCATTGATTTATATAGGCTTGTGAAATTGCAATCGATGTGATTGTAAAGAAAACGCTTCGTTTTACAGTTGGAATTGCTTTTATTGGACAGATATTTATGTTGTTTTCTCATAAAGGGTTGTCCAAATGGCTTGGCAGGGCATATTATCGATGCACCCATCGCAACACACAAGGATGCTTGGCGACAAAACAAGTGCAACGAGCGGATGAAGACCCTTCAATCTATGAGGTCATATATAAAGGAAAGCACAGTTGTATTCAAGAGAGGCTAAAACAGAAAAAAGAAGGAAAGAAAGAAGAGAAAAGCCGAAGACATTCGCAGCAGATGATGATCGCCACTGAGCCAGCACTTAAAGCTGAAAATCAAGAACTGAATGCTAAGGAGGAGCATTTTCCTTCGTTTCCCTTCCCTTCGACCCCAATTGAATCTGAAAATAAGGACACTGGTTTCTTCTCAGAGCTGACCAACTTCATCAGAACGAGCAATTCGCCTCCGTTCCTGTCCCCGGCCACATCTGAGTCTTATTTCTCACTGTCACCATGCCCGGTGAACGATTTTGGGTTTGGTCACAGTCTGCAGAGTTCAGAATCAGATTTTGCTGAAATAATCTCAAACCCAACTCCAGTCATGAATTTCCCGTTGGGAGACTTGGATTTCTCCATTGATCAACTGGATTTCGACTCTCATTTCCTTGATGCCGCAGAGTACTTCTAATAATCTCACATTTTACTGATTGACCACATAGCAAGAAGTGGTAGTAAAGCAGCACACATGTGCTTCTGTACCTATTGATCCTAGCCAGCATCTAAAGGAATTCTAAACTTGTTCATACCACTAGAAAATAGTTCCTTTGAGCCCCCTACAGATGCAGACCAAGAGAATTTTCCTTAACCAGGTAGAATTTGAGTGATGTGTTAATCATCCTGTTTTTTTGTTTTCTTTCTAGTTGGCTTACCAGTCCTTCAACAGGGTTCTAGTCTAGTTGTCTAGCTGTTGTATGTCTTCTTGTTGAATTCAATTTTGTCTTACTTTTCTTGGATTTCAATCAATAAAAAACAGTAACTTCTATGATATTACATATGATCTTTATCATTTCTCCTCCATATTTGTCAACCATTTGAGCTGTGGTACAAGTCCACTTTGGCATCAAACCCAAAAATGGTTGTGTTATTAGGCCTTTGGACCCTAATGGCATCAAGCCCAAAAATTATTGTATTGTTACGCCTTTGGGCCCGATTGGCATCAAGCCCAAAGATTGTTGTGCTTGACGCCCTCGGCCCTGATCAGTTTTCATGAAACGTCAGTTGAAATAGAAGATATAAAATAGTTTAAGATATTCTCAAGTTTGGAAAGCAATCTACTTAGCTCCACTCATCTTGAAAGGAATCAAGAATAGAAAAGATGTTCACACTCAAATGATACTCCCCAATCTCTTGGCACAAAGAAGGCTATCATCTATAATCTTTTCAGCATCACATTTGTACTGGAATCCCAAATCCTCCAGCTTTCTTGAACCCCACCTGGTTTCTCTCTTTGTATCTTCAATGAACCTGGAAAGTAAAAAGTAGATTCAGACAAGGTTATTCCTCAATTCTTATACTTATATGATGCAGTTTTGACATAAACTATAATGTAATATGTCTTACTCCTGTGGGATGCTTATGTTTTCTCGTCGTCGACATTTCTGAATCAGAGATGCAATCTCTGCTGATCTTAAGAAAGCACTGGCACATAGAAATCTCCCATTGATGTGTGAATTCTCCATGGAGAAGATGTGTGCTTCAGTCACATCTTGGATGTGTACAATTGGCACTTTCCCCAGAAGTTCCTCCAAAAACCTCAGAATTTTGTACCTCTGTCCATCATTTGTGGCTTGTGATATAAGGGCCCCCATGCTCTCAGCCATTGAAGATTGAATTGTGTCACCTCCCACAAGCCCACAAACAAGGCTCACCACTTGTATGCCTTTCCCATTGTAACTCAACACTTCTTTCTCAGCCAATGTTTTGGAATGTACATAATCCTAATTGCATCACCATAAAAAGAACATTTTTATCATAAAGTAATTGAGGCATGCAAGAATTGTAGATCAAAGAACAATCAACAACAAGAGTTTTTCTTTAGAATTTTCTTCATTCATATTCAAATTCAAATGGGTTCTGATTAAACCACTATTTTACTTTACACCCAACGTTTTTACTTTATTTTTATTTTATTACTTATTTGATAATTTTTTGAGAGAGTATTATAAATTATGAAATTTTATCCTTTCAACAAAGCAATATATTTCTATTTTCAAATTAAATAAATCCCTATTCTCAAATCAAATAATCAAAGTATATAAACAACACACAAAGCATATAAAGTATACAACGCATCCATTACGGGTCGAACACAAGACCTCCCACTTAAATGGTGAGACAAATGCCACTTGGGCTACAAGCCACTGGATTACTTATTTGATAATTGAAGGATTTTCATTCAACAACCCCCAACGACCTTAACTTATCTTTGCTCTGAGAACTGAGTCAAGTTCAGTGTCCAAGATGATAAAAAATTGCCATACTCACATCAATTATAAAAAGGATGACATCCAATCCAAGATGATTCAAATTAAAATCAAATTAAGGAATTTAGACATACTGAGAGCATTTCATATGAGAGATTGAGAGGAGTCCAACAAGTTTCATCCATGAAATCCTTGTAGCCAGAGCCATCATCACTCAAGGGCGAAGCCGCCACCACAGAGGCAGTTTAAACGAGTCTCCTCACTGTCTTTGATTTCATGCAGCTCTCCATTATGATCTTCACCCCACCCACTGCTGCCTCACTAGTACTCTTATACTGCACCAACATATGGGATATATGTATCAATTATATCAAATCTTTTTACTATAACAATAACAAAATATATAAAAAGTATCAAAAATTGAAACTTCAGTGATTTTATTTATCCACCCACACCAAGAGCCTGTTAAATTCGAATATCTAATCTCACGCATGATATGTGACACTTATACAATTGAATCAAACAGCACACGGCTTATTCATATTTAGGCGTGTAAATGAGATAAAACGATTTGTGAATGGATCAGCCTCGACTTGATGAAAGCTCATATTGGGCTCAATCTTTTTAAGCCTGAGCCAAATCAAACTCAATAATATTCAACTTGAAAAGCTCGCGAGTCTAAATGAGTTTTTTTCATCATATCTATATATATAATTATAGTTTAGGCCCACATAATAAGGTCAATAAAGTTAAGTAAATAACAGCAGTAGTAATGATAATAATTTATTTTTTTATATTTAGAAAAATAACAAAATTATTTAAAAAGTTTATAATTATAAATTTTGTTTTGAGGCTAAATGAGTTCAAGTTAATCCAAACTTACACAAACTTGAGCTCATCAGAACTTATACGAACGAGTTCTTCTTCCCTATGACAAGCTCGATAAGGTTCGCCTGAACCTTTGTCTATTCAAACGAGCTCAACTTGAGCTCGATTCTCTAAGCTCAACCAAGCTCGAGGCCGAGCTTAACCTCACGAATTAATAGACCAGTCGAGTTTGAGCCTACTAGACGTGGGCTCGACTCAGCTCGTTTACACCCTTGTTTATACCTGAGAGTTCATGTTGGGATAGTGTTGCAAAGGTGTGGCCAAATGAACCACAGCTTGACAACCCTCAATTGCAGATGCAAAGTCCTCAGGATTGTATATATCAGCTTCAAACAGTTTCAATCTTGTATCTGCATGAGGAAGACCCTTTAGAAGCCCCACCTTTGATGCATCATCTGCAACTCAAGAACCCAAAAAAATAAAATTAAAATTAAAATTAAAATTAAAATTATTTTTCATGAGAAGATTATTTGTCCCATACATAAGCAAATATAGAAACATAAACTAAGATATGTTAGAGCTATAAAAGATAGTTATTTCCTTTTAGAGAAAGGCCTTTGACCGAAAGCGAAACTTTATTATAGCCATTTTTGAACATTCAAAATATCATACGGATAATACAAATAATGATTATCCCACTTCTATTTTTCAAGGAAAAAATTCGTATTTTTCGAGTTCGATTAAAAATGAAAAAAAGAAAAATAAAAAACGAACCTAAACTTCGGAGAGTGGCATGAACTGTGTACCCCCTCTCCAGGAGATGCTTGACAAGAAAAGAAGCTAAGTAGCCAGCACCTCCAGTCACACACACCTTCACATGATTCTTATCCATCTCCAACTTGTGTACAATGGTAATTGTCAGCTGGATGATGGTCTTATACTTATTATTGGTCAATGAACTTGAATTATTAATATATTCGACGTATGCCTCAAGGGCACATAAGTAAAATTATTATAAAAACGAATATAAACTATTAAGATGGACCATTGAACATAATATACTTAATTTATTAAAAACTCAATCACTATAAATATGTTTGTCGGTCGGTTAGTCCCGTGCGCAGGATGCTCTGTTAGCTGTCGGCAGTGGCCTGCTACATTTTGCGTTGGCGTTGTTTCGATGAATCGTTCAAATGGGGAGCCCATAAGCATTCCTGACTGGGGCAAATTGGAGGTGCGACGAGCTTGATGCTTCAAGTGTCGAATCAGCGCCAATACAAGCTCCGTAGACTGTTGTCTGTCAATCGGCTGGTCCCGTGCACGAGATATTCTACTAGTTGTCGGTAGCAGTCTGTTATACTTGTGTTGGCGTCATTTAGGTGAGAAACCTCGGGTGAGTTGTTTCATAACATTCATAAATAAAAAATTATTAACAAATATTTTAATTATTCAAGAACTCTCTTAAAATAAGTGGATTCTTTAAAAATCTACAACTTCACAATTTCGAATAAATCGAGGAATTCAAATTCAGGCAACATCAATCATATTTCTTGTCTGGATCTTTATTAAAAGACTAAAACGAACAGTGTTTTTATAAAATATTGTCGTGATGATATTATCGAAAAGATTTTAAATATAAATTTTGGAGTATGTCTTGGTTGCGGTACGGACAAAGGGATGGGTCCGAACGTGGTGACTTCACGTGTAATGTTTACAAAATTTGGCTAAGATTTAAGTCCATGGGAATCAGATAACTATTGATTGGATTGGAAGGACATTTTAAATTCTTTATTGAAATTTATTTTTTAATATTTTACTTTATGAAGATGCTTAATTACATGAAATTTATATTTTTAAAAAATATTGAATGTATTTATTAAGTAAAGCAAAAGATAAAAATAATAAAATACTAAACGGACTTAGTGATGAATTTCACGAGAGAGTTCAGTTAAAATACCTCAGATAAATGTCATAAAAATATTGAGGATAAAATATTAAAATGTTACAACTTTATTTATATTTAACAATATAGATCATCTGACAAACGAGATGAACTATAAAATTATATCATAGATTATTCTATTTAGTGTACTATGTACAAAATAATTTTTATTTGATGAACTAATTTCATTCTTAATTCTTATTTTGCTATGGGTTGACACTGTTAAAAGATTAGGTATATGTTATGAAAAAATTCACATGAAATTGATTTTGCATCGACGACTATAAATAATTTTTTGTAGAAAATATAATTTTTTTTTAGTAACAAACAACAAAAATTATTAACTAACTATTAATTCATAACTATTCATCAAAAGCAAAATATATGTGTATATATATTAATATAGCTATGCATTAACTTTTGTGGATAAATTATTTGTCCCCCTACCCAATCTATATTTACATACATAAATAATTTTAAAATATCAATTTCATCCTACCAACCCAACAAAATAATATTTATGTGACATATGTTTCATCCCAAAACACAACTAAACAAACAATTTTCTCTCAAAATATTCTCCACCAACCTCTCAAAATACAAATAAACTATAATGACATTCTCCGGCCCCACTTTCCAAAAATCATTTTGCTTTTGAAAAAAAAATACTTAAAAATGGAAACAAACAAGCCCTTAATGATTCTGCATGCAATTATTTAACGAATTAACGTTTCTAGTGGAAAATGTGCATCAAGTGGCCTGTGTGGCCTGTGGCAGGTGGAAAAATTAATGATGCTGACTAGGATTGGTCCCAACATCTGAAACGAGTTCAACTCATTTCAAAAAATGAAAGTTGGATAACTACTTTTTAAACTCCTAAGGTTAATATATATATATATATATATATATATTCGCATTAAAAAAAATTGAAGTTAAAGATTTTGGGTTATTTAAATTACTCTCCCTCTTCGCCCGTAAATATATCCTTTTATAAAAATAAAAATTCCCACCATATATATAATTACTAGTAGGATAAGACTTGATATCATCCGCATGAAATTAAAATGGTGACAAACAAGGAGATTGGTGTTATTAGCTATGAAGTCCGGTAATAGAAATTTGTGATCAACAAGTAGTCGAGGTGGGAGTGGAGCTCTCTTTTTTTACGACGAATTAGCTCTGCGCTGGTACTAGCGGCAACTGGCTATCGTTTCTCAATATACAACAACTAATTCATATGATAGTAGCACTACAAATCGTTTGATGTCTCAAACATTAGCGTACTGAAACTCACTTTTTTTATTGGACAATGCAAAAATGCTATATGAAATGATGCAAATTCAGGACTATTAATAAAGCCAAAGATGGCAGTCAAAATTCGAAGATATGCATTTTCAGCTCTAAAAATTAAATAGTCTGGTCAACCTTTTTTGGAGAATTATTTAGTTGGGCCAAAATTAAATCAGGCTCAAATTCAAATAGAAATTGGTTCAAAAAATTAATCCTAGACGAAGGCCCAATTAATTTGATCCAATCCAAGACCATGCCAAACCCCAGCGGCTTCGAATGAACATACCACCATATAGATCATCTCCCCTCCAAATACTTATGGTACCTTCAAGGGGCTCATCTCTTACATTCACACTTGAGTTATTTATTTTAGTCCACCTTTGACTCATCTTTCAATGTGGGATAGAGTTTCTCTTGTCCCAACCCATTGACTTCTTTATCAGTCTTCTTAGTTAACTATCAAGTAGCTTATTTTATCATTAATTTTTTATTCACTTGAAATTAGTTTTGGCCAATTAATCACATTGTCGATATCTACTCACGACATAGTTTACGACGATTATCAATTTTTTAAAAATTAATGCTTTGAGCCTAGGTAAATATCTAGTCAAAGAAGATTAATTTCCAACTTTAGCTAGCTAGGCTAAGACCACCCTTAATTTGATTTTTTTATGATTAAATATTGTTATTAATATAGACTTTGAACCTTTATATATTGAAATTACTATATGTTTAACTGATTCCACTAGTCAATAATTCTTTAGATTTTTTTTTGAATAAGTGGAATTATTAGGCTGAGGTAAGATATGTTAGGACTTTCAAATAAAACTAAAAGACTTGCATTGAAATGTTAAAACATATTAAAAAAACAGTCATATATATTGAATTCGTAACCTTAAGGATCACGTAGCAGTTGAATACAATTTTTCACAAATAATAAATATATGCGCAAAATTCTCAATTGAGGCACATTCTTTAGTTTCAAAACGAAAAATGTTTTTCTTAATTATAAGCAAAATCTATATTCAGAACTTAAGGCTTTGTTTGGTTGTATACTCTCAATTCATTTTTCAACTCCCAAAATTTAAACAAATAAACACTATACATTTTTCAATTCCACTCTCAAAATACAAAATTTATTCCCCAAAATATCCTTAATATTCACACTCCCAAACCATTCTCCAAAGTTCCAATCATTGTCTCATCATTACAAATATATACACATACTACCACACATTCCGTCTATATATACACATATATAAATAATTTTAAAATATTCATTTCACCCCACCAGCCCAACAAAAAAATTATTGATGTGATATCTTATCCTCTCTCAAAACACGAACAAACAAATAATTTTCTCTTAATTTATTCTCTACCTACCACCCAAAACACAAACAAACAACCATCACATTCTCCAACCCTACTTCTCAAAAATCATTTTACCAAAAAATTTTGATAAAATACCCCAATTCACAACAAAAAAAGCCTAAGTATAACAGGGCTTTCTTTGTATTATGTAAGAGAAAATTCAACATGCATGAATTTGTCAATCTTCATGCAATAATTTTCTTTGTCGTGGTGTCCAAAAGGGCAACTAACCTGCTCCATTTATTCTCAGTGCCCTCCCAGTCCCACTTTTTTATTGCCTATCTAAGTGTTGGAATAATTGGGTCCCCTCCTCTATTATTTGATTGGGAGGTTCTTCTTGTTTCTATTTAATTTCTAGGATGTTCCCATCTCACCTAACACTTCACATCACCATAATGGCTAAGTACATGTATCATTAACAAGTGAAAAAATAAAACTACAAAAAAAGTAGTTACTTTACAATGCCATATTCTCTATGATAACAAACCACAATCATACATTTTTATATCCTAGGTTAAAAGGCAAAAATTCTAAACAATTCTATTATACCACCGGTTGTAGTAAAAACGAGAGACCAAAGAGCGATGTAACGCCTCTATTATTCACATTTAAACAGTTGCCAGTGTAATTCAAGATTATTTAGAAATGTTACTCCTCCATTTGGCCGCCAATTCATCTAATAACTTCACGGACGTACCATTTTCACTAAGTGTTCTTGCAGCTGCATCCTTAAGGTTCTTTATTCTAGTCCGTATCCCTTTCCCTTCTTCTCCCTCCATCAAACCCTTAACAATATTCGCAATTTCAACTCTTCCCACCAAACCGTTTTCTTCGAATTTAGGTCTCAGGGCGATCTTTGCATCCTCATGAAGGATGACGGCATTCATCCGCTGTTCAGCGTACAGTGGCCAAGCAATCATCGGTACCCCATTAACAACACTCTCAAGAATTGAATTCCATCCACAGTGTGTCAAAAACGCGTCTGTTGACCCGTGGGCTAGAATCTGTGCTTGTGGGGACCACAAGGGGACTACCAAGCCCCGGCCCCGGGTCCGATCCAAAAACCCTTCTGGCAAATAAGCCAAAGGGTCATCAGAATTCTGAGTATTAAAATAAGTGGCGTAGGAAGCTTTGTTATTTGGGCATCTAACAACCCACAAAAATCTTTGCTCACTCATTTCTAACCCTATTGCAAGTTCAATTATCTGTTCATGGGACAAAGTCCCACCACTCCCAAAAGAAACAAACAAAACTGAGCCACTGGGCTGATCACCCAACCACTTCAAACAAACAGAAGATTCATCAGCCTCAGACTTTGAGCCCATTTGGATCAAAGGCCCAATGGGATAAACAGTTGGCTTACTAGTTTCCTTTTCCAGCAAAAATTCAACAGCACCAGGCTCAAGTTCTTTAAAGCTATTAACTATTATCCCTTCAGCCATTATATATCTCTTGGTATGATGAAGAACCCATTTATAAGCTTCGTTCTTCCTATCCTGAAGCGGATCCAACAAGTCCCTCCCGTGGATCGGTATGCATCCCGGAATCCGCAGCTTCTCCGGCACCTCTCTATACTCACACGACACCGATTCATCCAACTTCGGCAAGTGAAGAAACAGAGACAGAGTCATCGCGGTAGAAGGAAAGAAAATATACGAAGGAATGTTGAATTCAAGCGCGACTTCAAACCCGTCAGTCCCGAAAAGATCAACCACGAAAGCGGCGATCCTTTTCCTGCCATGCAAGGCTTTGACGGCGTCATGAAGCGACGGCAGCGAGCGGGCGACGCTGAGAGAAATACGCGTCTCTATGTTGACTTCCGGTGGCAAGTCGTCGAAGTTGACGGGAGGGAGGAGAAGGTAGTCTATGGCGGCAGGGAGGGTGGACAGGAAGGTGGTTTGGGCTTTGGAGAGAGGGCCGTCGGTTGGGATTATGAGAGTGGCGGAGAAGCTGTGGTGCCGGTGGAGTTTCTTGGCGAATTCTACTAAGGGGATAAGGTGGCCCAGCCCTGGGGTCGGGAGAATGGCTATGTGCGGCGGGGGCGGCGGCGCGGAGGATTCCATGGATGAATAAAAATGGAGAATTTCAAAGATTGGATAATTATTGGGAGGAATTATGAGAAGTTGAGAAAAGTGGAGGGGCGTAGATATAATATACTGTGTATATATAGAATGGGGGGTGGGGTGGGGTGGGGATGATTAGGGGTGGCTATTTTTTATTGGGAGATGAATTTTTGAATAAATTATATGAATATTCTAGGAATTAATAGAAATTTTTTTAACATGTGATGATTACGTAAGTATTGTATCATGGTATACGTATGTTAACTTTGGGATTGTCGTAGGGTATGTATATACGAGGTTGAGTATTTGTCGTATGGGAAATGGAACGATGGGTAGGGAGTAATTCCCTATTGTTATTGGTGATGATTGCAAGGCCGTAATAATCGATTTAGATTCTTTATTTTAATTTATATTTTAT
This sequence comes from Jacaranda mimosifolia, assembly GCA_018894105.1. Taxonomy (NCBI): domain Eukaryota; kingdom Viridiplantae; phylum Streptophyta; class Magnoliopsida; order Lamiales; family Bignoniaceae; genus Jacaranda; species Jacaranda mimosifolia. Next base: position 14,353,459 of record CM032120.1, on the reverse strand, counting down.
TTTTTATTCTATTTTATGATTATATGATATATATATTAAATATTTATTTATAAAAATTATTGATTGAAAATTAAATATACTTAGCACATATATATCAAATTGAAATAGAAGATAAAATACGAAATGAAATAGAGGATCTAAAATGCATAATAATGACTTGCGTTAATTGCATGCTTTAAACTAGTAAATAAATGTACTTTTTTTTGCCCTTTTTGGATAGTAGATATTATTCAGATTCTCAAAACATAATGTTAATTTAATTTATATTTAAATTGACATAACTAGAGAAGGATAGGATTAGAACTTTCGAGTGGCTAAAATAGTTATAAAGTCATTGGCTATAATTGAAGGTAACTATCTATGGTACTCTCACACCAAACTTTATTTTGGATCACTTTAATTGATTATACATATAAGGACAATATTACTATCTTCGATACGAAATTTGCGATTTGATTTGTTATCTATCTTTTTATTTTTATTTTTCTCTACTTTTGGAATCTTAGACTAATAGGTTAAGAATCGTTCTAACTATTTATATTTTATGCTATGAATAATGAGTTCTATTAGATTGTCATTTAAAGGTAGGGTGCAATCGAGTTAAGCCGAGCTAAATTTGGGCAAAATTTTCAAACTCAAACTCGAAATATATATTTTTGGTTGGAGCTTGATGAGCTTAAATTTTAAGCTCGAACTCGGCTTGGCTCGGCTCGATTCGATAAGGTTCGAATTGACAAATAAATTATAAAAAACTGCGGGTTTGAACTCGAAATAAAAAAATATTAATATGATATATATTTATTAATAAATTAAAAAATAATATTTAATATATACTAGTTCATCCTAGATATAGACACCTCAAGATCGACTCAAATTAGAGCTCGAGCTCGAACTATTTCAAACTCCAATCGAGTTAGTTTAAGCTTAATTTGTATGGATCGTAAACTGGTTTGACTCATTTGTACCCCTATTTGAGGGAATCTACCCACCAAGAATCTTTGAGTTCACCTCTGCGGTTAATATGTGTGCAATTATTTCTAGTTACATGCACGTGATATGCGTTATGGTACTATGCTAGTATGACTAATTTCCTAGCACTTCACCTTCTATTTTCTCGGACACTTAAAATTACTAAGAATGGCTCTTGCTTAAAATTTTTAAAAAAATTATAAATTTTTAAAAATATTTTATAAAATTTAAAATAAAATTATAAGAATATTATAATTTTTTTAAATAAGGAATTCTTAATAAATTCATTCATTTTTTATCATTTAAATTCTATTATACTAATATTTCATATTGTTATAAAATCAATTATAGTTGTTTATAAATTTTAAATTATTTTACAATTTTTTTAAGTAGATTTTGAAAGTATTAGATTGTCGAAACCATTTATATTTTGACATTTTATATGGGCTCACATAATAAACTTTAAAACACAATATATTTTGAAGGAAAGTTTTTATATAATTCACTTGAGTGTATTTAAATACGTTGTTGTTATTGAATAAGAATATTATATGATTTAGTAATTTATAATTTATTGTAACATATATTCAAATAAGCAACAATTTTGTCTTGCTCCATCTAGGGTTATTAGAGTAGGAGTTTTCTTTAAAAAGATTATTTAATTTATATATATTTATACATAAAAAAATTATTAAAATTTAAATATTATATTTTACATGTATAAATATGAGGACGACATCACACGATCAATTAATAAAAAAAAAAGTTACTAGAGTTAGAGTCAAACTGCAATTGTTGGACATGTGGGGCAGTAGTTTCTTCTAGAAGAAAATGGAATCATTCAAACATGTGGTGATGTCATTCCTATGTAAGCATGATGTCATGGTCTAGCTTTTGAAGCTACCAAAGCCTAACTGAAATAAAATATTTAAACTATTCCCCTCTTACATATACAATGCTTCTAAAAGGTTGTGAAAAAACAAATTTTTAGCCTACATATATAAATATATAAAATATATAAAGTGTTTTATAAAATTTATTTTTCCTCTTATTTTATTCTTTTCAATAATCGCGTTCTATTTTAATATTATATATTACCTTACTCTAAGAAATAATTTGAGGATATCTGGAAAAATTGATTCAAAAACATTTATATACAGCATAAGATGTTATTGCAATTCTTGAAAATTCAAATAAATAAAATGTTAAAATTTATAAAATACTAATAATGATAATTTTATAATTAGTATGACTAAAATTAATAATTTAAATTTTTTTTAAAATAAATTAAGAATTAATCTTTATTTTTTAAGAGAACTTTTATAAGTCATCTTATTTTATGAACTTGCTTATAAACTTATGTTTTGAAATTTTCACTAATTTTTCATGACATCAGATATTTGAAAATTTATAAGTTCAGTCAAATATTCTCTTAATTTAAAATAAGTATATAACATTATAAAAATAAAGTAGAACAAATTTGACCTACAAATAAATAATGGCATGGAAATTTTGAAAGAAAGGTGGCTAGGGCTGCTGGTCGAATGAAAGGGCAAGAGGTGACGGGTAGTTGGGAAGATGTAAAATATGACAATGTACGAGTCAATTTACTAAAATAGCTAGACAATGGAGATTCACAAAAGATTTTTGTTCTATCCACATGTGACATGTGACAATGACATTATTTGTTTTTAGTACTTTAGGTAGTTAAATATGAAGGTGAAATTTTATGTCGGCATGAGTAAATTAGTTGATTAGATTTGAAAGATATTAGTATATATGTCAAAATTAATGTTTTTGAATTATTTAAAATTATCGAAATAAGTAGCGGTGGAGAATTTGTAGAAATTAAATATAAGAGCAGTGTTTTTGTATAGTGGGATGTATATTTTACAGCTCACTGAGGTACAATAGATTTATTTTCTCATGTGAGCTTGGGTAACAATTATATTTTTATGGATCTTACATGGAAACATAATGTATGATGAATATAGAGGTTCGGACACACTGAGATACTGTCTTGAAAAGACTTTATGAAGAGTGAAGAGGAGGAATGACTTATAAATTGTTTCATGATCGTCGACTCTTCAAATATGAGACGAGACTAAAGTATATCACAGGCCACTAGTTGAAAAGTTTGAAAATAAGCATATAGCCATCTTTCGCATAGACAACACAAATAATAATGACCAAACTCCTTACGAAATACGTAATAGCAGAACAATATGTCGATATGTTTAGATCTCCATGTTTGACGACGAACTTATTCATCATCAATGTATATTATAAAAAGTGCTTAGATTTCCATGTTTGACGAGGAACTAAGTAACCCTTTTGAGGCACACACCACAAACATTACATAATGTTTTGGAAATTTTCAAGATCTTTGTAATAGATATAACACTTCTTTACACTAGAACTCATTCTCATCTTCCAAAGGCCCATAATTTTTTTTTTTTTTTTTTTTTTTTTGGGACTTTGTAATAATTGTTTTATTCTATATAGATCCAAGCCCTATTTGACCAAAAGCAAGTTTAAATTCAGGCCCGAAACAATACGTTGACATTGAGTCCAACCCAATATATTCCGGCCCAAACCCATTGACATGACAACTTGGGCTACTTTGAAGCCCACCCAGAACCCAAGCAAGCCCGTTCCACGCATATTACATCTTCACATACACAAATCGAGAATTACAGAGAGAAAAGCAAGAGAGAATAAATTGGAAGAAAAATGATATACAGAAAATGGAGTCTGCTCACCGGCCCAGCTGCCATTTTGGCCGGAATAGTCGGGACTGTCGTCGTTGCCGACCTCCTCTTCATTGAAAACGTCAGTTTGTTTTTAATTTTATTTCATTGTATAATCGATTTTTAATGTTGTTGTTCTATATGAATTTCTTGTGGATCGGAAGAATGAAATCGAGTAATTTCTTTTCTTTTTTAGATTATTAGATGGAGTTCTACCTGACATTGAACCTGCAGGATGCAGATTTTTCTGTTCATGATTTTTACTTGTTCTGCAATTTTTGACGAGGGTTTCGTGTTTCTTGAAGTGTAGTGGTTGATTGGATCTTTACTTGATTTGGAGAGAAGATGATGGAAATCTTTCATCTTCAGTGTGCTTTGAATTGATCAATTTCTTGGATATTTGCATGATATGTTGACTGTGCACACAAACATGGTTGTGGTTACCCTAACTATTGGAAGATTGATTTTAGAAATATATTCTAGGCATATTAGTTTTGGAAAAGATTATCTACTACGTTATGGTTAATGAAAAGCTATGATAATGTAACTTGCTGTAACATGTTTATTTGTTGTGTTTGGATAGCTGAATCTTCGCTCAGTTTGGTTGGCAAGCAATTCTAAGTATTAATATGTTGGCTTAGACAAACATTGAGTGAAGTACACAAGTTATATTTAATAAGAGCTGAACTTATAGCATGCTGAAGCTTATGAAATATCCCAGTGTATTTTAGACTAAAATTTGAGGGTTTTCTGGTTACCTTCTCGGTTTTCAGTTAGCAAGAGTTTGTAGCATTAATAACTGAGCTAGATACCTCAAGCAACCTTAGTTATTGATGGGGGTTTAGTAGGTTAGCCGGGAAATGAGTTTTCAAGTCTTGTAATAAGTTATTAGTGAGATTTTGGGGTTAGCAACATAACGAGCTGGACAATCACTTTTTAGATACACACATGGAAAGTCCAGCTTCAATCTAGAATGTAATATTTGGGATTTTCAAATGATACCACTCTTGGAGTAAATATAAAAGTACTCCCTGCCAGTGCAAGGGTGATGGTGTTCTTGTAATTTCTAGTAGTTGAAGTATGGTTTGAGTGGACTAATTTTGTGGTTATTGATTTTAGCTGAATATGGGTTCAGTTAAAAGAAATGTTAGATGCATGTTAACCCAAAGATAAGGGTAGCTTGAAAAGATCTATATAATGGCTTCATTCATTGAACTCTATGGTAATCAAACACCTTTTTTGACTTTTGTCTGACCTGACATCTAGTTCATTCTCTGAATGCAGGATTGGCTACGTAAGAAAGATCAAAAGAAGCAAGACTCAGCACCTACAACTAAGTAGAAGATGATGTGATGCAAAGGAAGTGTTTGTGTTTACAGCGATCTAAGCTTGGCTGAGGTTTTCTGTTTGTTGGATGTCTGCTGCAAAATGTTTAGTTGAATAAACTCTAGTTTTCTAGTTTCATATATGCTGCGACTTTGATGTCTCAATTCTTCATTGCGTTTGTGTAGCAGAGTTTCTCCTTTACCTTGCTTTATCTTTTATAATGAATCATTTGGCCAACATGTGATTGATACTTGGGAAATCACTTAAAAAGGGCACGGTTGTGTGGAACATGCTATTCTTATAAAGCCAATAGAAAATGATCAGCATTCTGCAACCAATGCTGTTGGCAAATTTGCTTCTGTTCTCCCACACTGATCACTTGTTATCAATTGATTTGTTTCCTTTATAAATCTTGGTTATTGATTGCATTTAACTCTTTTGAGCTCTGGTCAACAGCTTCACTTTAAAACAAAAATCTGTACAACATGCTAAAAAAGATGGCATTTTCACGGATGACATTGTGAAGAAACAAAGAGCAATGAGCAAAGTAGGATTATTTTGGACTTCTGAGAAGCAGCTCCATCATCAAGTCATTCCAAGAGTCTATAGGGCCAGGCAGGCACCAGTGTAAGCAGTCATTCTGTATCTTTGCATCTTTATCTTTCCCAGCATATGGATGGAACTGCCTGTAAACACCCGGGTGCCCATCCGGCCTCAAAAGCGATAGTAAGGTCGTGTCGAATAGTTTCAAACTCACCCCATTTCCATTACCTATTGCTGCTGCATTTCCAAATTCTTCAAGTTCAACTCTTCGCATAATCTCATCTATCTCATTGATTTCAATCTCACCAACTCTTAACGGCCTCGTCCTGTTACAATAACCACCTGTGTCCCATTCCCCATTCTCAAAGTGATCTGGAGCTATAGTTCTGAAGAACACATAGGGCTTGTGCTTTGACCTGGAGATGAATTTCAGCGTGGAATTTAAAGCTTTTTGATAGGCGTATCCAAATCCTAGCTCTGCTATGTTCTTGTCATGGCAATTATGGCAGCCCACAATAGTCTTGTTCTCATAGTAAACTGCAGATTTGAGAAACCATTTCCCTCCAGCAATTACCACATAATCAAGATCTTGATACTGCTGCGTCCACACATTGTCCAGCTGATCAAGATGCAGCTGGACTAAACCTGATGAAACTCCATTGTCGTCCTCATAAGTAAAGGCTTTCGTGAGGAAAGGAGCCCAGGCAACTGAGACAGTGAAGCGATGGGACGGGAAAGACCATTTTCGGTTCTTGTATGGTTCGTCATGGTAGACTTCAACAGCTTGTTCAACCTGCAAACATAGTAGTTATGAATGAATATCACAAGCTTAGACAGACCTTAAAAGCTCAAAGGAAAAGCCACCTGCGAGAGAATGCAGAGCAACGATTGAACATGATTACGCATGATTGAATCACCAATAAAGGCCAGTGATTTATCCCTCATTATCTTAAGAAATTTCTTCGGGTCGAACTTAGGTAAATTACAGTCCCTCGGCTTCCATCTCCAGTGAACATAATCTGAATCTGGCCTTCCATTTTTCATGCAATTTTGGGGAGCTTCAATCGTGTAGCAGGTAGTGTTGGTGTACATTGGACCACTGGAATCCGGAACCCATTCTCCTAAGAATAAATTACAGCTTTCTGTAACAAGACAAATGAAAAGAAACCTTATAAGTCTACCCCATGGTTCCTAGAATTCCCTAGGATAAGGGTATGTTTTTGGGTGGCGTCTACCTCCAAGGCCCATATCTGTATCACGTGAAATACATATCAAATGCAGGTTTATTAGCACCTGTTTGGTTTTATTTTCAGAACACTTTTTTCATTTTCTCCTATTCCAAAAATAAAATCATCACTTTTTAAAAAAAATTCACTCAACATAATCTTTATTTTCATTTTCAAAACACATTCTCCAATAATCTATGTCTTTTCTCAATAACATATATATATTCTCTTTATTCCATTATTTTTATTTCTCTCCACTTACAACCTATTAAAACCAACATAATCATTATATTTACAAACATTTCATCTAAATACATTTTTATTTCCACATCACATCACATAATTAATTCTTACTATTTTAGAAATGATGGAAATAGAAATTGAAAATGAAAATAAAACCAAACGGGCCCTTCTAGCAGAGGTAGATTGTGCTGCTAATTACATGAATGATTTCTTGGGCTCGCCGAAGGCACATTGAGCACAATGTGCAACACAAGGCATCTTCAGCTACCAATTGAACAAATTGGAGTTCAATGCAGTTCAACAGTAAAAATTTTTAGCCCATGATGCTTTGACACAACTAATCAATAAATCAAATTACCTCAAACACCCACAAAGAGGAACACACACACCAAGAATCAAACTGAAAAATACTGAGCCATCTTATAATGATGAAACAAACCAACAAAGATGAAAAGGGCATGGCATCACAAATCATGCATGGATTGAAGGTAAAAAAGAAAGAAAAAGAAGGGAAAGGATTAACTCACCGTTTTGAGAAGTGTAACTCTCAAGGTTCAACGAAAGATCACCAGTGGGTTCAGGTGGCTGCAAAGTCTTGCCCACACCCAATGCAGCCTCATCATCCGGTAAAAACGCTGCAAATCTTGAAGAAAACAGCCGATAAGCTAAGCCCAGTAACAGAAAACACACTGCAAATTTTACCAACACTGATGAAAATGGATTCTTGTGGAAATTGCTATTGAATTGCTTCATTTTTTTTTTTTTCTCTTCCCACTGAGACTTTAATTAATATATGTGAACAAAGAAAAGAGATAATTAAGGGTATCTGCAACGCCCAAAAAGAAAAAAAGTCAAAAAGATGGGGAAAATCAAGAAAAGGTATAACAAAAGTTTGAAATTTTCTGAGCAAACTATCTGAACTATGATGGCTTGTTTGACAGGTGGAGAAAACAGAAATGTACAAAATGAATAAAGATGGAGGGGTGGGGTGGGGTGGGGTTGGCGTGGTTGTTTGTTTTGCAAAATTGGTTTGTAGTCTCCATCTGCCTATTGATTGCCTCATTAATTGACTTTTTGGTTTTTGGTTTTGTTTTTATATATATTTTCTTAATTTCTTGTGCTCTAAAAATTCAAGAAAATCTACTTTTATTTTTATTTGCATAATCTCTACTTACAAATTTTCAATTGTTGGAAGCCTCTTGTCACAATCCCTTATTTGTTGATGTGTGCTAACAAATACTGAGCGATTTCTTGTGTTTGTTCTCTGGGTGCAAAGGGGAGCGAACATTTTTCAGATTTCAAAACGATTCTTGATAATGGATATCTCGACTCCCACATCGAGTAAGTATTGTGAAATGTTGTTTTATCTTCTATTTTATTTTATGAATAAATGACAAGTTTATTAAATATTTTTTTATAAAAATAATTAATTATGAATAAGATACGACTTACATATATTTATAAAATGAAAGGGAAGATGAAATATGAATTAACTATTCACTAAGGGCCCGTTTGTTTTTGTTTTCTGAACCTATTTTTATTTTCTATTAAAAAAAAAAAAGAGCCATAAACTTCTCTCTCATGTTCACAAATATTTTCATTTTTAAAATATTCTTCCAGACAAACTCTTACACTCTCTCTTCATCTTCACTTTTCATTATTTTTTATTTTTTTCTATTCACATTTGCACAACTTTTAATACAAAAACACTATATTTTTCAAATACAATTCATTTTCAACCATATATAATCATTAAATTTTAAACAAAACATTTAAACAACATTTCTTTTTCAAAAATACTTTTATAATTAACTTTTTTCTATTCATTTTTATCAAAAAATAAAAATGCCTCCAGAAAACAAATTCAAACTGCCTATAAATATATAGTTTTCATATTGAATGAAACTTCTTTTAATTATATATGTATGTATATATGTGTGTGTGTGTATTCCTATTGAACCTGACAAAAAAGAATATATGTCAAGATGCATTGAGTGATACAGATAAACTCCTCAGTTTGATAGGATCATTGTTCTCCAGTTGAGGGCTGAAGTTGGACTCTTTGCACATGCTTTGCTTTGTTTTCTGCCCTAAACCTGTTTCCTCTACATCCCATCTGTTTTTTGTCAGTCTAAAACAGTGGAGAAACTGTATTGGGGATCCAATCACAACAGATGGAAATAATCACTGCCATTAAAGAATTTGATGGAAATGGACCACACATTTCCATTTTCTCTTCTGCAATTGAATGTTTTCTTTTTTTCATTCTGGGCTGTCAGAAGAAAAGCTTTTTATTTGTGATTATTAAATTGTGCATGCTTTTGTTCATTTCCCAAAGCTTTTGCTTGGGCCCCTACAGGAGATTTGAAATCCCCCCATCCCTCAACCAACTTTTCTGATTGGTTGGAAATTGATATGCCCATGTTTAATAAGTCTATTTTACCCTCATTGTTTAAAAATAATATTTCTATGCTACGTAGATTAGTGTCTTTTTATGTGGATCAAATTCAATTTGAATACAAATTCAAAAGTATGAATGATTTAAAATAAGTGCCATGAAAGATCAACCAAATAAGTCTACATTAAATGAAAACTGCACAATTTATTCACCTATCAATTTTTTATATTTCAATTTGTTTTCATTTCAATCTTGACTTAAGTTTTCAAGTTTTTCTCATTCGAACACTCCAATGACCCTAACTAGGGGTACAATCGAGCCGAGTCGAGCTGAATTTAGGTAAAATTTTTGAGCTCAAGCTCGAAATATATATTTTAAGCTCGAGCTCAGTTCGAATTGACAAATAAATTGTAAAAAACTGCAGACTCAAGCTCGAACTCAAAATAAAAAAATAAAAAAATAATATATATTTATTAATAAAAAAAAATTTTAATTATATATTGGCTCGCTAGCCTTGAGCCTAGATACAAACGGCTCGAGATCGGCTTGAATTAAAGCTCGGGTTCGAACTATTTTGAGCTCAAATCGAGCTAGCTCGAACTCGGCTCGCGAGCTGGTTCGACTCGATTGCACCTCTAACCCTAACTCTTCCTAATGATCTCAAGTTTTCATCAAATGCTATTTCATTAACATTATTGGATTTATGAATATACAACTAAGTGGACATAAATAGACTGATCTGATAAATTCTATAAAGCTACCCCAGATATGTAGACTATTTTTGCAAAAAAACATAAAAAAAATGTAAGGAATTTTTGCCATAGTGGGTTCCCTTGTTTGGACGTAGGAAAAAGGGGGTTTAAAGAGTAAATTAATTGAGGATTAAGTTAATTTATATTCCACTTTGTACTTTGATTGCTTCACAAGTTTTTCTTGCTTTTTGTGATTAAGTTGTACACTAAAGTGAGTTTATTAAGGTGCAATCATAAGATATGGAGGTGTGAGTCTTACATGTAAAGTTATATGTTAACTTCAATAAAATACATTAGGCTATGGATGCAATCATTCTCATCATTCCAAGAAACCATAAAGTTTTTTTTTTATACCTTGGCTAAATTGGCAACCAAATTCTTACGGATCGTTTGTTTTCATTTAAGAAGCCATTTTCATTTTCTCCTGAAAATGAAAACAAAAAACTATCACTGTCTATACTATTTTATCAAATATTTTCATTTTCAAAACATTACTTTTTACATTCTCTCTCCATTTTCATACCTTTTTCAACCCCTGTTATTACATATATCATTTTTTACATTCTCAATACTTCTCAAACAACATTCACCACAAAAATATTATAAATTCAAATTCAAAATCAAATTCAAATTATAATATTACTTTTTCAAACAATTACACAACACATCATCAATTCAAATTCAAAAATTTTCTTCCTTTTAATACAAAAAACACTCAACATCTAAATATATCTCATTTTTACAACTATATAAACCTATAATTTTAAACAATACATTTAAACACAACTCATTTTCAAAAATACATTTTTTAACTAACTTTTTACTATACATTTTCACTAGAAAACGAAAATGGCTCCATAAAATGAAACCAAACGGCCTCTTAGTAATTATTTCCACTATATATCCCTAATTTCTTAAACCACATAGAGGTCCCTATGTCTAGACCAAGTTGAAAATATCTCATTTTATACAGGTATTTTCACATCAAACAATAAAAATAAATCTAATAAATAGTAAAATCTACACTATTTATTTATTTATTGATAAAAATTACCATGTCGAGATAAACACCTTGGCTTAGATCATTACCAAATTTATAAAAAATTAAAAAATAACTACAAAATGTGAGTTCTAAAGAAGCAACAACTAAATACATCCATACAAAATAAAACATAGCTCTATAAAAATTTACAAAACCAAAGTGAAAATAAATAAATAAATAAATGTATTATCTAAATTTAAAATAAAAAAACTAATATTATATTGACATGACACAATTCTCACCGTCCATGCAGAACACCCCATGTAGACAAGTATTTTTCGATAGATCATATCCACACAATTTTCCTTCTATTTACTCTTTACTAGGGGTGGGGTGGTCCCATACCATTGTTGCAAAAGTAACAAAATTTTACCACAAGAAGAATGCCCATCAACAGACTTCAATCCCCTTATACAGTTTACAAACAGAAGAAGGATTATCATAGACTTGCAAAGAATTTCAATTTTACAAGATCACATTTTGTCTGGCCATTCCATGACCAAAAATAAATTTCAAAAACACTTCATCTAGTCATCTGTTGTCTCTCCCAGGATTCAATTCCATGCTAGTTTCCTAAATCCAATATTAAAAAAAAAAAAAGAAAGAAAGAAGAAAAGTGACAATATCGAACTAATTTTTACACGTAGAAGATGCCCGGTATCACAAATACAAGAAGGTAAAAGAGAAAGGGACTATATATAACTCTGTGAGGCCGTCGAATATGCATTTCTCACAGTTGAACCAATCAATCAAACATAGAAGAATATGGCATAGTATAAAATCTTTCGTCTTAATATTCTTTCAGGAGAAAAAGAAAGAACAGAAAAGTACTTGCACCAGGAGCATTCATGCATTAGAGAATAGCAGTGGCAGCGTTGGAGTCGTCGGAAAGCTATTGGTCATGCAACTGCTTTTGGAGGTCTCATGCCAAATCCATGCTTCATTCTCTCCACACTGTCAAAATTCTTGAATTAGTAAAGATGGATTTACCTCAAATTGTAGTTATATGTATAGAAGTTTCAACTAGAACGAGGAAGAACTTATGTATAAGCATCAAAGTTTTTTTCCTGGGACAAATAATGTGACAATGGTAGGATGGCTTTTGGTAAAGCTACATTGGTGCCCTTTTGTAATAGATACGAAAGTGTAGTAAGAAAGCCAATGTATTTGAGAGAATAGGTACTCACGTTGGAGCAAGTTTGCCTAGACCGCCCAGCTCCTCGCCAGTGTCCTCATCTAGGACTCGGCCAGAGATCTCTACAATGTATGATCTGTCTCTTTCTGTTGGGAGCCCTCTACTTGCTAGTAAATTCAGATCTTTCTGGTTGAGTTCTCTACCATTTACAAACACATGTGTGTTTCCACCAGCGCAATTTTCTGGCATCGGATAGTTAAATTCTTCAATAAAAGGCTGCAAGAAAAAGACAGTTAATGGGTTAAGCGAGACGTTAAGGTCGTCATCAGACTTCAAGTCATAGTGTTCTACATAAAAATGGTAAATACTCTTACAGGAATGATGCCAAGACAAGGACTTCCAATAGCACCCCAGAATCCGGCTCGAAAATCATACCTAGTTGAGGAAGGTTATAGAAATCAAAGTGTTAGCAGTTTAAACTTGAAGAAGAAGATGAGGATCACTCCATTATGATGTTTCATTAGGTGAATTAGCCAATAAGCATCATAGAATAGGTAAATTTCAAGATCAATGTTCACTTGCAGTTCATTACTAGCAAGATCATATCGTATTCTTTAAACTCTATAGCTTTTAGAGTAGAAAAGTCATATGACCGTAATTTAAGAGAATGCATACCAGTAATGCCCAGGGTGGATAGGTCCAGCCAATTTTTCAGCTTTCTTAATCAATCGATCGGGTATTAGATACCCGTTAACAGTGACATTGGCTTTTTCCTGCTCAAAGGTTTCGTGGGATCTATTTGAATCTTTAAAGCTCTTTTTTATAATGCCAGCAAAAAATGACTCTGCTGCTCTACCGACTTTTAGATGATCTACTTCTCTGCTCGCTTCACCCGAATCAAAGGTTGTCCCTGTATTAGAGTACTCACTGGATGACAAATCTATCTCAGTAGCCAAGGACTCCTTCCTTGAAATCTGTCGAGCGGAAGTCTTGTTTGGTAACACTTGGTCATGTTCGGAGCTTCCACTTCTGTTCCCCTCCCCAGAACGGTTCGCCACATTATACTTATTCGAATATTCGAAGTAATCTTGAAGAGATGAGCCTGCAGGAGGTGCAGGCCCTTTATCCTTTGTCGAAAGATCGACCGAACTGGAATCATTTCTTGTGGCAGTTAAACTTTCAACATCTTCATCTGCCTCAGAAGCATAGGTAGATGTAGAATGACGGTTTTTTATCTCACCAGACTTGTTAGCTCTTCCCTGACCAGTTGGTACTTGCCCCACTTCTCTATCCATAGAGTGGAAGTCATAACCAGAATTATCGTAATCACTGGACGAAAAGGTTGTCCTAGCTTTGTTCAGATGCTCATCACCACGTGTCAGTAGCACATTGTGCTTCTTGTCGATTTCTACAGGATTATCCTCAGCCTCCACATCAAAAGAAACAACTAACTTTTTGTCTGACACAGCAAAACCAATCACTGTAGAGCATCCCCCGCATCTCATTTTCTTTCTGTTGTTATTCTTAGCCAGAACTTTCTTGGGCAATAGCAGCAACTCAAAACAATTGTAGCAAGTCAAAAATGGAGCACCACCAGCTATGGGGCGGCAATGTTTTCCACCAGAGGCTAAATGAACCCTGGGTGGGCGGCGATGAATAAAACCATCCACTTCAGAATTCACATCACTAGGCCATCTTGTGTGTGACTGAGCATTATAAGATCTTAAGGAAGGAGGGTTGGAAATTCTGCGGTAATAATCTCGCGGACCAAATGGACCATGATTATCCTGATAATTAGAAACCCTATCATTTGAGATGTCGGAGTATTTATCACTATAGACAGTTGGCGGAATAGGGGTGGGAACTCGTCTCTTGTTGTGGCACTGGTAACAGGAGCAAGTAGGATGATGACGACTAAAATTAGGAGGATATGGCTTCATAGTATCCATATAAGACACACCATCATCTAGGTATGGTCCAGACATATATCCATGAGATGGCGATATTTGATAAGGGGCAGGAGCTTGGTGTGGACCTCTTCTATGCATGTGAGATCTAGATGGATCCCCATATTCTTGGACATGACTTGGAGCATATCGTGGAGGATAAAAATTGCCCCCCATTTCTTGCCTATACATCAAAGGAGGTGGCTCAGCGTATTGATTCTGATAAGGTGGTGGTCTTTTAAACTGTCTATTCATTTCCCATGATGCATCAGGATACCAATTCTTGGAAGCATAAGGATCCTGGTGAGCCATCCTCCTATCAAAAGGAGCCTTTTCTTTACCCTTGTCGATCAAATTGCCGGACCGACTCAGCTGATCTTTCAGCTCATCCAACTTTTTCAAAAGCTCAGCTCGATCTTCTCCAATGTACTCAGCAGTGTTATATCCATCCTCATCACTCCTGTTTCGAGTTGGTTTTTCATAATCAAAACTAGAGCTAGACAGGAGATTTCCCGGGCCATCATTTGTATGGCTCATAGCTTCAACATCCATTCTCTGAGCCCTCCAGAAACCCTCCATATCACTTTCCTCCCGATTTCGTCCATCAAGCACCCGCCCCGACCTTTGCAACCCATTCTCATTCTCACTATATCTCTCCAAATCCTCAAAACCTTGAGCAATTTTTGCTAGCTGGAGTTCATCTGACTTTTTATCTTGAATTACATCGGCCTCAGCATCCCAGTTCTCCTCTTTCCTTGCCAAACTAATACTACTATCTTCAGCTCTATCACGCAAAATCCTCCTCCTCTCGACTCGACTCGAAGAACTAAGGCTTGACCTTACATCACTCTCAGAACCATCACTCATGTCCTGCATTCTTCTCTCAGAAACATTCATCATTTTCTGATATCTATCAGAAAGTTTCTCCACAGAACCTCCAACTCTTTCCTCATCAGACTTTTCTGAGAATGTATCCAAGTCAACACCTTTGTTCTTGGCTGATAAGTCAACCATTCAGCAAGAAACAACAGGTAAAAGAAAAATAGAGAAATCAATATTAATCAAGTCTCAATATTTCCAGCATCAGCCAAAAGCCCAAATGAAAATTTCAGTTGAATTACAGTAAATAAACCAAAAAAAAAGAAAGAAAGAAAAACAACATGCAAATCTTCCAATTTCAGGTACTACAGCATATTAATGATGAATCAAGAAGACATAGACATCCTATAAACAATATGAATCCAACAAATACTTCACAAACCACAAATCTTGATAATAATATCCCCCAAACTTCATCATTTCCTTAAAATACCAAAAGAATAATATAAACAAGAAGAGGAAAAGTCAAAGAAATAGGAGAAAAATGTACCTCTTAGCACAGCACCACAACCCCCACACTGATAAACAGAGTAGCCGGTGACCTCTGGCAGTAAATTCTCACACTTTGGGCAACGAACTAAACGAACTTTTGCTGTTTCAGACATTTTTCCTTTTTCTCTTACAACTTCCAAACAATCTTGAACAAGCCCTCAAGCATATTACACATAGAGACAATTTTGTTCAAATATGCACTCTTGAAGAAAAATAACTACAGGGTTTCAAGAAATTTCAACAGAAAATTCTTGAAATGCCATCATTTCAAAGATGCAATTTTTCTTTTTTCTTTTTGAGAAAAAGAGAAAAGGGTTTCGAGAAACTTTAACAGATAATTCGGTGATTGTGAGTCAAAGTATCTGTTAACCAAAGAACGAAGAGAATTTTTTCTTTTCAGACAGATTCTGAGGAAAATCTAAGGATTCTGAAACATCATGAGAAAAAGTAAACATAAGCTGATTATGCTTTGGGTTCTTTTCCTTAGTAGCTTGGCTTCATATGTTTGTGTGTGTACAATTTCAAGAGAGATACAAATGAAAGTCTGTAATTATGGACAAATATTCCAATATTTTTTGTTTTGGTTAGTACTGTTTGGATTTATTAGTCCCAAGCTAAGGAAGAAGAGAAGAAAAAGTAAAAACAAGAGAACAAAAACAAAAAAGAATTTTTTGAGCCATGAAAGACTATTCATACTATATTATATTGAAGATTTTATGAAATTTTTTACTTTATTAGATTTTCTTTTTCTCAACTAGTCATCATAATTTAGGTTTATGTTATATCATTAGTTCAATTTTTTGAAACTTATCTTTTACAAGAGATATTTTTGTATAACAATTTTTCTTGACTATTCTTCTTTTGATACTACTAAGATTATTTTTGTAAAAAAATAAATAGAAATGATAGATTACTTTTACTCTAAGGCCACGTTTGGTTTGAATATATAAATAGAATTGATAAGAGTATAATGATATCATGGGATTACAATGTTCAAAATTAGATAATACTATGTTTGGGGCTTAGGATTATGCATTTTGAATGTGTATTTATTCTTTGTATCCTTTGTGTGGATACAAAGATTAAATAATTAGGCTACTCAATTTACTAAAATATTAATTATAATAAGACATTTCCAAATCCCAATTTTATGAGTTTACATAGGTATTATTGTCAAATGACTATTTTTTTTTTCCCACCCTGATTTTGGATTGCATACTCTAGGCCAACTTGGGGAGATTATTTATTGATAGGAATTGGGATTGTGAACCGAGCCCTTTATTTATCATGGACTTATTTCAATAAAATCAAACATTTGATGGGATTTGGTATTATAATCTGTTAAGCCCCATCCTACAAACCAAACCAGGCCTAATAGATTAGAAAATAGAAAGAAAAAAAATAGAGTGGCTAATTCATATTTTTAATTGCGATGTGAGCTAATGAGCTAATTCATTATTTAGTCATATGATTTAGGGTTGTAGTTGAGTCAAGTTCGCCAAAAATTTTGAGTTTAATATATATATATATATATATATTAAGCTCTAGTTTGAGCTCAATAAACTTAAAATTTTTAGTTCAAACTCAGTTCAATTGTGAGCTTGAGCTCAAACTCAAAATAAAAAAATAATATTTAATTATATATTTGGAAGCAACCTCATGATTCTTGAGTTTAGATAGAAACAGTTTGATAGTTTGATTTCAATTCAATTTGACTTGAGTTTGAAACAGCTCAAGTTCAAGTCGAGCTAACTCGCTCATAAAACTTACGAGATGATTGAATTCGTTTCCACCCTTAACCTAACCAACAAACATAAACAACTAAAAGAAAATATAGATGAAGTCTTAATACCATGTACTATAAAATGCAATATAACACCGGATTTGAAGAAATCAAACTTTGCCTAGAAAGATTAGACATTGTAATTAATGTTGATATTATTGAACAAACCTTCTAGTTAGGGAAAATTAGCTTGATTCAAAGAATCTTGATCCACATAAACAAAAATATAAAACAACATTTTTATCGCTTATAAAATGTTCTTGCAATCATGATTTAGATCAAAATCTCGAGTTTTTATATTGAAGCTTAATTCCAATTTAGGCTATGTTTGGTTATCACCAAAAATATATCATTTTTTTTTCTAAAATATCAAATTAAGTTTTTCAAAGATACCCTCTTTTATATTTCATTATCCCCAAGAATTTTCTCATTTTTCAATATATATACATATAAATTATTTTATTATAAAAAAATTACTCAATTTTATTTTTAGCACAAATATTCAACAAAAAATATTAATTTGACCGCTACAGTGTAAATTATCTCATCTCAAAACATAAACAAACATATCAAAACTCCTCAAAATAATTTTCTAACTATTCTCCAATATACAAGCAAACATTCATTACATTCCTTGATATAATTTCACATTCTCCAAACTTACTCCCAAAATACATAATACAAAACATACAATTTGTAACCAAATATTACCTTAATTTTCTCAAAAACCCATATTGTTTTTTTTTATATTAACTATTAAGAACACACAAAGTACAAGAGAAAAAAGAAATGGGAATGCGAAAATTTCTCACTTTCCGGTAATAATGACTTTTAGTCAGATTTTCCACATGATGTGGTAGTGAAAGAGAGAGCCATGGTTTGGTTCTTTGGCTTTGTAAAACTTTTCTGAGTTGGAAATTTGTAATGTAGCATGAAAATGTCAAATTTTCTGACAATTTTTGCCCATTGTTTGGATTCCAAGTTTCCACCTTTGACTCAGCTAATACACCAACACCCACCCCCCCCCTTTCTATATGTGTATATATGTGTACCCACCCCCCTCTATATATATACATGTGTATATATATGTGTACCACCTACCATTTTTCTTTCAACTTTGTGGGACCCTTGTTTTAATAATTTTTTAGATAGTTTGTGGGGTTGAGCAAATTCCTTTGTTCTCATGGTATTCCCATTTGAATTTAAATAATTGGTTGATGTGGGATTATACTTTAAACTTTTCTTTGTGTGTGTGTGAGCTTTAATAGAAGGTGATATGAATAGGCTTTTTCTTAAATAAAGACCATATATTGAGGTTTGAGTTAAGGTGGTTTATGCTTTAATTGTTTGTAATAGCACACTTAGTTGAGCATTAAAGATGTTATTATAGTTTGAGTTGGTGTTTTAGTTGAATTTTTTAGAGTGAAAATCATTCATCGAGTCAGTAATTTTCTATCCTATCTCATGTCGCGCTTCTTCTTCCTCCAAAACCAATTTATGTGTTAGCCAATTGAATTTCGCTAATCGAAAGAAAAAAAAAATACTAAATAATTTTTAGAATTATATTTTATTTTTTTAAAAAAAAGAACTATAGCTTCTAAAAAAATGAAAAAGTAACATAATTTTATCAAAACCCTAAAAAATAGTTATAAGTGCTTGGAAGGCTCATTAAGTTCTTTTTTCTTTTCTTCTTTTTTTTTTTTTTTTTTTTTTTTTGGGCCCTTTCTTACATCACTATTGCCAACCTCATGTCCTTGCATTTGGTGACATCTCCAAGACCACATCTAGGTACAATCACCAACATTTTTCTAAAGAATATGGGTTCTAGAATTATGTGATTAGCAATTTTCTTTCCTTTCTCACCAACTTATTATGCTTTTTCTCATTTGTAACTTATGTTTAATTAATACAAATAAAAGTCATCAATCATTGTTAGAGTTCAAGACATCTTAATAAGAGCACAATTGGATAAGCTTATAAATTTTTCAAAATATTCTATAAGATATTAAATAATGTTTCGTAAATTTTTAAAAAAAGAGCTTATAAACTCCAAAAATAAAATGTTAGAAGCTTATAAGCTCTTTTTAGAAAAGTAAAGAGTTCCTAACTTATTTTGAAGATCTTAATAAATTTTCTTAATTTTAATCATATTATTTATAAAATTGATATTACTTACACCTTATAAATTCCAAATATATCTTATAAAATGCAGAAGCTTACAAGATCTTTTAAATAAGTTTAGTCAAACATCCTCTAAATTCATCGTAAATTAATTAATTATTTTTTGAATTATTCACAACTTGCAAGACTTGGTAATATCCTCCATTCAAAATTCAAACTAGCCCTACTTGGTCAAAAGTACATATATTAGAAGATTCTAAAAAAAAATGTGCTATATATATGTATATATATTATCATATAGTATTATGTAATACTTGCAGCGTGTTGACGTAATTAACACGATGTTCCAACATTCGTTTAGTTTGTTATGTAGTGACAAAGCACATTCAAGAATTTATAAAAATTAGCAATAAATTACCAAAAGTTTGAATTAAGGAAAAAAATAAATAAATATTAGTGAATGACGTGAAGAGCAACTCCTTGAAGTGTGTTATCCAAGAATTTCTAATATAATTTTAAAAAATAAAAAGTCAATGAAATGAAAAAGTATAATGATTGATCTATAAATTTATATTGCAATATTCTAATTTAAACACCGCGTCCGTTTGGTTTCATTTTCATGGGTCGTTTTCATTTTTGTATAAAAATAAAATATAAAAATTATTACTTTCTATTCATTTTCATTTAAAATATTTTTTTTTATTTTCAAACTCTTTCTAAATTTACCATACCATTCTACTCTCACATAAAGTAAATTCAAATTTGATTTGACATAAAGTATCTACTATTATTTTAAAATTAATAAATATACATATATTAGAAAAAAGAAATCTTTTTAAATATAAATCAATATACTTTCTCAAACATATACATATTTTACTCATTACTTTCCAATATTTCATCTAAATACATATCAATTTTTATTTCTATTTTATAATTACTTTTTCAACTTTTAAAAATATATGAAAACTAAAAATACCTTTGGAAATAAAACCAAACAGATCGTAAATAGTCCATTTTGCGAGTATAGGATGATTCACAATAGGTGTTGGGATATTTTTAATTACAACGAAAGAATTGAAAGCATTAAATAAGATATGATTCCATAATAAATTAATACTACTAGCAAATAGTTGACTTGACCTATTCAAATAGTATTGTCTCAATCCAACCTTGCATATAACGCTTAGCTAATTTTGAGATCTACAAGAAATTCTATTCAAGTCTTCCCACATTAAAAAAATTTTACTATAAAAATATTATTATTTTTTTATTTTTCTTTTGTATTTATAGAACAAGGTTAGGGGTGCTAAGAGTAGGTCCAAAAAAGTTCGATTATTACTAGGTTTCCAATCTTATTTACATCAAACGGTTTACTCTTGTCTTAACTATGAGCTTAATCTTATTTGAATCAAAAGATCGAATTTTATTTGAATTCGGAGTTCTTATTTTTCTAGATTGAGACTTTAGTTTTACATGAATTCGACTTAAACGATTAGTTTGACCTTATGATTAGACTAAAAAGTTTTTAATCGTTGGGCCACCGCCCTTTCACAACTCCAATTATAGGAAGCTCGAACATACTTTCAAAGATTAAGACGCAATTGATATTATACCGGGCTTTGTAATAGTTCCTATGTCTCAAAAATGTATTGTCGGGCCCTCGAACCACTAGCCCACAAAGGACTAGATTGCTTAATTTCACTACTAAGTGGGCTTCATAGATAGGCCCATATAAAAAATAAATCTAATAAAATGATGAAAATTTGGTAATTTGTATCTTATAAAAAGATATAACCTAATTAAGATTAAATAGTACAAGATACATCCATCTCCATAGATATTGCAAAAGATTATCTTTTCCCACTATAAAATATAAATAATGTCCATTGTACAATTTGGTAGTAGCCCATTATGTCACAAGTGCCCTCCAATTGAGATCCCACTAAAACATTTTGTGCATAGGATCACTTTCAAGAAATGATATTATGATGTTGTTGTCAAATCGATACATCAAAACAAAAAATAAATAAATAAAAAAATAATGATCCCAAGCATGTTAACCCTTTTTTTAAATTAGCTAAATGTTGAATTAATACAATGACATTATTTTTATATTTGTATGTACGAAGTTTGAAATATGAATTCTAATAAAAAAAAATTATATGCGCATGTCTGTACATATATACACTATTTTTCTTAAGAAAGTCTTACTCTCAATCCATTTTTTTTCTCATTATTTATATTAATTAATTATCTCAAACATCCTCTTTTCGACTCTAACTCCCCCACTTCAGTCCTTGCTTTTCTTTCTGTTACTTCAAAAGTAGCTACTTCAGCATCATCCACTCAAATTTTCGACATCAACATCTATATTAAATAAAAAGATTTGTTAATCGAATTTGAGTGGAGTGTAAATTGATTAGGTTGAATCCTTACGACTTTAATTTATAGTTTTCTCATTATTTATCATCGTTTTTCATTAACTGTTCTCTCTTTTATTATTCGTTCAAATTAAGTAATACAAAAATCTTCAAACGATCAAGTCTATCTAGATAAATTAAATACAAAAAATTATCAATAATTTAATATTTACTTATATACAAACAAGTAACTAATAAAAATGCTTCAAAACTCACTTGAAACTAATATCAAATCAGTCGTGGAACGATATCCTCGTCATTTCCACATGGAGAACAATAATTGGTAAAAAAAAAAAAAAAATCCCCACTTAATTAGATCATTTCGCCCTAAAAACTATCATTTAATTAGTGATTTTCGTTAGTGTTTCCCGGCAAAATGACAACTAGATTAAGATAATATATCCTCCTTTGATTAAGCCCCTAAAATAATATAGATGCTTCAAGGAACAATCACCATGTGGTAGTTCAACTCTTGCATATCTTATATACACGTCTAAGATTTCTTAAGATTATAAAAAATTAGGGCTTCAAAATTCTTGGCTTTAATCATGAAATTAATCTATACAAATTTGAAATACATGATCTTATAGGTAATTCTTATTGTAGTCAATTCTTAAATGATGATTACATATATATATATATATATTAATTTTCCTATGAATAACACATAACTGGTCTGTTACACTTCCAACCATAGACGGAGCCAGGTGGCGGTTGGGGCTACTGCCAACCTCAAAATATTAGAACTTAATTTTTCATATTGAAAATTTTAAAATATTATAATTTTGCCATCCCCAAATTATAAAATTGTCTTTCCTTTTATTGAAAATATGTCAATTGCCATTGTCCTTCTTTGTCTTTCTATTTTTCTAGTATCGATTGTTTTGAAGCTATAGATTTTGAATGATTAGTACATATGATGAAATAAAAAAACAATATCATATTTTTGGTGTGATTCAAAATTTCGCTCCCCATAATGAAAAATTCTGGTTTCGTCCCTATTCCAACGAACAATGCTATGGATTTATAGTCGTACCTACAAAATTAATTTCGTAACTATTTTTTACCATGAATACATTATGTTTTGGCAGTACAATGGATCGAAAACGTTAGTAGGGCAGCTGATTCATCAACACAAAGCAAAGATATCTTCAAATGATTAAAACCTACGAAAGATCAATCAGATGATGTCTGTTTTCAAATGCATTAAGACATACCACAAAACTAACTATTTCTTCTTCCATGGAAAAATCTTGGAAACCCCACTAATTTTCTGCTTCTTTGCTTTCTGTTTTCTCTCTAAATCCATGATCTTCCTCTTCAAGAAACCAAGAAAAGAAGAAGATTTTCCAGCTGCATTTTTGTACGCTGCCGCCGCCGCGGCCGGCGGCGGCTGTTTCACTGATGATGAATGAGAAACATTCTCAGTTGGCTGCAGGTGTCTTGATCCACTGAGATAAGGCAATCTCATGAAATGCCTCTCAACTACATGGCTGACAGCAACCAGTTCATATGAATCATATAAAGGGCTCCCACAGTCCCATATCTTTAAGGCTTCTTGCTGTTTTCTTTGTGGGATTCTTGAATTCCCTTCATTTATATGGTTTTCTTGAATTTTTTCCTGTTGAAGTTGGAGAGAAAGGGTTTTCTTGGACAGCAACATGTAGATTGTAGAGTTAAAACCTTGAGCTGGCTACAAAATAATTGGACAATAATTATGAATTCCCCATTTGTGCTTAGTTATAATTTAATGAAAATCAAGTGTTTGAAATGCCAAAAATGGCCCATGTGATTAGGTTTTGTTTTTAATATATATATATATGTATTTATGTATATTATGAATACGTTAGGGTTTAAATTTCGAACTTTACACATGTAAGTATGAGAGTGATGCCATTAGATCAGTTGACCATTCAATTGAATAGGATTAATAATATATATATATATATATCTCCATGTATATGATGAATACGTTAAGAGTTTAAATTTTGAATTTTACACATGTAAATATAAGAGTGATGCCATTAGACTAGCTGACCATTCAATTGAATAGGATTGATATTATATATGTGTGTGTGTGTGTTAAGAATACGTTAGGATTTAAATTTCGAACTTTACACATGTAATTATGAGAGTGATGCTATTAGACCAACTGACCATTCAATTGAAAAGGGTTGATATTTGATGGTTTTTGCATCAAATGAGTTGCCCCATTATTGCATTAATATGTAAAACTAAATTAAGAATGTAATTTGTGGGATAATAAGTGACAAATCTGCTCATTTAATATTTGAAGATTTCTTTCTCACAACGTGTGAGTGAGAATATAGTAAGGTTTACAGAGTATAATCATACCATTGCCTATTCAACTTGAAATGCATTCAAATTCAAAGGTTGTGACATTAAATGGCCCTATCTCCAAAATCCATTTTCTTCCCTTTCTTGTTAGGGTTTGAAATCATATATGTCTTCGATTTTTGAAACAATGTGAAAACAAGTATTTTGAATTATTGCTATTACATGACTTGATTTTATTCTAAACAGATTATAGTATTTTAAAAATTTGTAGTTACAGATAAAGTCACGAAAAACAATTATACTAAAATATCACGTTGGCTTAATCTTGATATAAATGAATTCGATTAGTAATCCTATCAACTACTAAAGAAAAGTAATTCTCCATTGAGCATCTACAATTTTTTTTCAAAAGAATATTTTTTTTTTTTTTAAATTCAGTAAAAGTTAGCTTACTAGAAAAAGGGTTTAGTGAAAGATTTGAAATTCATTGACACAAATCGATTTTTCTTTTATTTATAGTAAAACTTGGCTTAATAGAAAAAAGGTCCAACGAAAGATTCAGAATCCATTGATGTAACTCGAATTTTCTTTATTTATACTATAATCAAGCTCCTTATAGGCCTTTCAAGTTCCAATTTACTTATAGTACAACGAGATCTTTGTAGATTTTTAAACTGATTCATTCCTTTTATAGAAATCGTGATTGACTTTGCGTATGTTTACATGTCTTTATGTTGACCCTACATTCGCCGCCACCCCCTCCCCCTCCCCCTCCCCCTCCCCCTCCCCAAATCATCTCTTCACCTTTTTCTTTTTCTTTAATTTGTCTTTGTATTTCATAAAATCATCAAAGTAGAACATTAATTAATTCAAAATATTAGCTCAATTGGGACATGTCTCGTTTGTTTAAGCTTCATCCCACGATTGAAGCTAAAGTAAAAGCAGCTCATTGCAGCACTGCTGATTTTATACAGTTAAAACATCCTTATTTAGAGTACATTGCTGTCAAAACCTAGTACAAATCACTTATGCTACATCAACAAAGAACAGCAACTTAACCAACAAATTCTGAGCTAAAACGCAGTGCTGAAGTAGCTCTTGGCAGCATTAACACACAGTATTTGCAGCACAGTATTGTTCGTCGGCCCGATACAACGTGGAGTTTTGAACTGGCTAACAGCAGCTCCCAGTCCTACATAATGATCCAATATCTTGTGAAAAGTTCCCCTCTTCACTATCCGGAGCTCCAGCGCTCCAATGGTGTTCACCTTCCGGGAACTCACATATCCTGCATCGACAAACGACCTGTCCAGACAGTTGCAGCATTCTTGCATAATCTCATCCTGGGGCTCGCCGCTTATCTCCCAGAAGACGACATAGTGGCTGGGTTCTGTTGATGAGTCCACATAGCTGGTGAAGTCGACTACTTCTAGCTTTTCCTCAGCTAGCAACTTGGCTGCTGCTTCTACGGCTAATTGTAGATCCTTCTCGGTGTTCTTGTCGATGTTGATGGTGAGAAGAAGATTTCTTCTGCAGATGAACTGGAGCTCTGGAGTGGAGTTGTGGAATCCTATAACTTTGACTACGTCTCCTAATCTATATCGATACAATCCTGCATACGCAAAATTTTGCCGACTATAAGTGAACTTTCAAGCCCACTTTGAAACAATGGTGGTAAAGAAATAATCTTGCTTATCTCAATATGTTTCTCATCAAACAAGAACTAAGCAGTTGATGCAATAATCCAGTGGGAAATAAGAAAAAAGAACTAACATAAATGAACTTTATGCAACTTTCTAAATAAAAACAAAATGAAAAACACAACTGATGATGTCTAGATCTGTCTGTCGCTGATATGGAGGTCCAACCTCTTTGAGGTATACATCTGGTGGGGGTTTTGTCCTAAAAAGACGCCTCTAAGGATGAGAGGGGGGATAACTTATAAATTATCTCAAGCCCTCAACTCCTTCTGATGTGGGAAAACTAGTTATCATCAACAACCAACCTACCTTAAGAAAAGATGTCTAGATGGCCTATTATTCAGCAGTCACTGTCTTTTGTGCATTAGTCAAGCCAGCCAAATGCATACTTTTCATGGGTTCAGATTAGGCTTCTCCAATCATATAAGCCTGATGTATACCTAATGTGGGGACCTTTAGCATGCAACACACACACACACACACACACAAATAATACCTCCAAGGTCAATACCATAAAAGTTGATCAATATAGAAACATAAAGATATAGATGATGACAAGAGCAGCAAGAAGACTTAATTAACCAATCAATTTATATAGGCAGAGACTTCACTTTTCAAACCATAGGGTAGACTCGTATTCAACAACTGTATGATAATCTTTTTTCGGTCATGACGAACATACAGTGTTTCAACCAGCACCTATTATCAGCATTATATATATATGTATACCATGTTGATATATATATATATATATATAGAGAGAGAGAGAGAGAGGGAGACAAGTTGAACTTGTCCACCAATAATGTGTTCTATATATTATATTTAAACCTTAAAAAAAGCAAAAAAAGTACGAAAATCACTGTAAGTTATGAAATTAGTGTGAAAATTAAGGAAAGACCAGAACAAGAAAGCAAACTGAAGCGAAACTTTCGGAATACATTTAAACCGAAATATCAAAACTGACAACAACAAATTTATGTCAAATACTTTGATTAAAGGAAGATAAGTAGTATATATGTAACAATCAAAAACTTCTTATTAAATGTGTGTATATCTGTAAGAAAACAAATTGGTCAACAGAAGTAGAAAGTTCATACAATAAGGAAGGCTCCAGATGCATAATCTTGAAAGAAGTGGTCCTATTTCCCTACAATTATGGCTCAAGTAGTGGACAATAAAAAAATGCCACGCTGCCCATAATGTGTCTTAAATTATACAAGAGTCATGTGCCATGGGAAGTATAAAATAGTGAAGCTGTAACTACTTTTGAAACAATTACAGTTTCTCATGTGGCCTAGTGAGTATCCAATCATTCTTTAACAATACATAGTGCAAAAGTCCAATTAATGATAACAACAACTATGAATGAGGAGGAGTAAGACCTGGGAAAGATTATAATATGAGTCCCCATTATCTGAAAACCACATGCAAGCATTAAAGAGAGCTTAGGAGTTAGGTAACCAATTAATTGAAGCTGAAATATACTGTCACACAAGGTTAAAAGCAAGATCAGTGGCTCAGTTTTACATAGGACAGAGCTCTGAGGTTGTAATAATGTATGAACAAATGCTTGCAATAATGGTTACCACGACTAAAGAGGAATGAGTAAAGAGAAAAATGTGCACCTGCAAAATTGGTGACGATGATCTCGTATTCCTCACCTACTTTGACTTCAGTTAGCCCTAGAGGCTCGGGTTCTGCCGACAGCATGCAGGACCTCTCTTGCTTTGGGCAACCTACATCCTCTTTCAAGGGGATAAATTCAAAATAACCAATATTGGGAAGCACGGCAAAGGTGGCCGACTCAGGGGGTAACTTAGGGTTGACGTTTGCTCCAATCCATCCTTCAGAAGATCCATAATCTGCACTTAATAAAGGTAGCCCTCCAGCATAGTGCCTCAGTTTTTTGAGATATGGTTCCATGGACCCTGTCATAATCCCATATATGTACTTGGTATTTGGGAATAGCTCTTGAATTAATCCATACCAGTTGCTTAGTCCCAAGCACTTGCTATGAATTGTGTGGGCCAATTCAGGGTCCGGTTTGAGAAGCTTTGCTATGGCTGTTCGAATTGATGGAACCGTAATTTGGCTACTAAGGGACCCTTCTCGGATATCAGCAACAAGTTCTTCCCATACATGTTCGAAGGTTCGGAAGGCATGGACGATGCTATGAGCAAATGTGGAGGAAACAACTTGAACTTCATTTCGGAAAATTAGTCCACATAAGAGGTGACAGTATAGCGATTGGTGAAAATCAGGTCCGAAGATCACTTCATCAGGGCTGCAGCATGGAGTCTGCATTGCCCTCATTGTTTTCTTGAATTGCGCATTGCGGTACACATTGGTGGTGGCCGTTCCAGCGGCTAGGCCCCCTTTTGTTTTGAATTGCTTGCTACTATAAATGAATTGTAATGCCTTTCCATTCCCAATTGGATATTCCCTGCAAAAATTAATTTTTCCACACAAATGTAACTAAAGATAACCTTGGAATAATAGCAAAGAATTCTAATTAGCAGGGATAAACGTTTCCTAGCTCAAAATGAAGGTCAGTCAGAGTGACAGCACAGAAGAAAACTAAAACAATAAAAAAGCAATGCTGTATCTTCACTAAGAATTTCTAAGTTTACCTGGATATTTCAAATATGCATATTAAGTTTTGTCATAAATTATATCCCCACACTTTAACTGAA
The DNA here is from genome assembly GCA_018894105.1 of Jacaranda mimosifolia. Lineage (NCBI taxonomy): Eukaryota > Viridiplantae > Streptophyta > Magnoliopsida > Lamiales > Bignoniaceae > Jacaranda > Jacaranda mimosifolia. The sequence continues at coordinate 14,324,740 of CM032120.1, read as the reverse complement.
TGCCACTAAGTGTTATCATGAACAGTGGAAGTGCCTAATTTCACTTGAAACGCTGAAAAAGGTGGGCAATCATGCAAGCTGGAGCTAATAGTAATATTTTTGACTTTATCTGTACTTAAGTTTCAACAAGAGGACACCGGCGAGGAAAGGAATGGTTTAAAACGAAAGAAACTTTTTCTTATCGAAGCAGCTGTAAACTTTTTTTGACAAGGTGAGGTACATAAAACAAAAGCACCATTACAGCATCAGATTACCTGTTCCTAAATGCAAAAGAAGTCTTGTATATTTGCATTGTGCTTTCCATCAATTCATCATTGAAAGGTACAAACTTAGGCCTCCCTTGAGTGGTACCAGAACTGCAAGAACCTCAAGATTCATTAACCTTGTACAGTTCACATTAGTTGCATTCTAAATGCCAAAAAATCATTTTCTTCCAAGAAAACAAATAAACAAAAATAATAACAGAATTAATTGATCAAAGTGGTGAAACTGCACCTCAATGAAATGGTAGTTATTGGTTTTCTGGTGAGAACGGATGGATTTTTGCCGTCAGCTATGTGCTGAATGTAAGGTTCTAAGTCCTTATGAGTGACAAGTGGTACGCAAGCCTTAAAACTATCAGGGTCTGTTCTTCCATTGAGACCCCATCTCTGCAAGTACTCTGTTTCACCATTTTCTTCCAAGATTTTCTTCAGGGTCTCCCTCTGAACTCTCCCTGCATCACTTGACAAAGCCTCAAATTCTTCTACCACTGCATCCGGATCAAATCCTTCCTCCATTTTCTCCAACATCTTAGCAACTCAATCAAGCAAGCTGCAATTTTTAAATACCAACTCCAGTGAGCCCTGAAGAAATCACAATCTTGAAAAAGCATAAGAAGAAATTGAGACTAGAAGGGGGGAAGCTGATTTACTATGTGCCTAAATCCACAATAAACTCTACAGAAAGAAAGAAAGAAACGAAGTCTTATTTGAGTCAATAAAATACAAGGTCAAACTTTGAGAACTAAGAGCAAATTCACAGAAGCTGGGGTTGAAGCCAAAATAATAGATTATCCTCACAATCTCTATGGACGAAAGCTGTTCATTTTTGACACTGGTCAACTAAAAAGCTGAGCAAGAATAGGTGAACCCCATAGAAAGAAATTAAACAGAAAAGCAAGATCCTAATTATTAAATGCTATGAAGTGGGAACACTAGTTAATAAATGGTAAGGATGTTAAACAAATTAAGAGGGTATTTCTGAATAAAGATAAAATCAGATTCAAAATGAATGAAAAGGGAGGTTCAAGGTAATGAGCTGAAAACAAAGGAAACTTTCCAGTCATTATTAATGCATGAAAAGGACTCACAATTCATCCCAATTTTTACAAGATTTAATCCCAAGGGGAAAAAAAAGGAAAAATAAAAAAAAACAACACAACAACAACAACAACATCCAAAATTCATTTATTTCCCACAGACAGATAACCACGAGAATCACATATGGTCCAAAAAGGTTAAAAGAAAAAGTTGAATAAAGCAAGTTCCAGAAAGAGATACACAGCAAAAGGGAGCTCCCAAGAATCCCAAAAGAAAACTAGTAAAAAAAGCCTTTCCAGCAACAGAGATCAACCAAAAAAAAAAGAAAGAAAAAGATTCATCGTTTATCCATGAAGAAAGAATTCAAAGCCAGAATCTCAAACCAGAACCAAAACCCACGTCAAAAAGGAAAAAACAAACACAACCCCTCACATACAAGATTCACATAATTCACAAACCTGCTATATATATACTTCTGCGTGGGAAAAAGGAAAAGAAAACAAAGAAGTTAAAACGAAAACAAGAAGCAGCAGCAGCAACAGACAGCTGAGTGTTTCTATGCAATAACGGTTTTGATGAAAGTGGTGGTGGTGGAGGGAGAAAGGTTGAATTGATTTTCTTGAGATCACCCCACTTTAACACAGTGCCAGTGCGTGCCGTGTGTGAGAGAGAAAGCTCAAATATAAAAATAAAGATTGAATTTTTCTTCGAGGTTACGATGCTGGTTTGAGCTGGGAGGCAACAAGACAGAGAGTTTGAGGAAATGGAGAATGAGACAACAAGAGTTGGAGGAAAAATTGGTGTCTAGCCAATGGAAGATTCTTTCTCTGGCTGAAAAAGAGTGATGGGATATTAAACATATTCTATACATTTATAGATATAGGGGGAAGTTCCAAAATGAGGTGAAATGCCCGGAATACCCTTCGTTAATTACGTCATAATCTTGTGGACAATTTATTTGACTTGATTAGTGATATAATTTATTTATTTTTCTTTCTTTTTCGTGCAAGGGGATCGTCGCCAATATGATTTAAGTACCTTCGCAACTTCGAAGCTACCTCTAATTTAGGGCAAAGATTGATGTAGTCGAGGTTGCTTCAGCCCCCACATTGCCCTCACTAGGATCACAAGCCCGCACAACTGTGCTCGACGAGATTAGTGACACAATTTTGTTGATCATTGTTTTATAAGAATTATTATAGAAGGGGGTCTTATCAACTGGATCAAAATTTGCAAGTAGTAGGAGTGTGATCTTTCATATTTTGGCAATATTTTGACATGATATTAAAGATTTTATGTTTGATTTCAATAGTTATCATCGATCAAAGAGTTCAAAATCTAATTAATAGGGTATTTATTGATGATATTAAATTTTATTTTATATTGGCTAAATAAGTGGTTTGAAGTAATTTAAATATTTTTTTTTTCCTATATTTGTTAAGACATTTTCATAATTTAGACAAAATCTACATTAATTGCCTAGAACCCTTAAGGATGGTGCTAATTTTTTAAGGCTTAAATAAATGCGAAACTAAGTAAGGTCCACCCTCAATTTATTGGTCCTAAACTTCTTTATTTGTAAACTCAATTGGGCCATTGAAAATTTAGGATTTTTCGAAAGAAAATTGAAATGCAATATCAATCATGGATTATTTATGCCCCCTTGTTGGTTAGGTATGTTAATATCATTTCCAAGAGCTGCACATATGTGGGACCTAGCTGTCAATATTTGATAATAGATTTGATCAGAATTAGACGATATTATTTATAAAATTTAATAGTTATATATATATATATCCCTTTTTAAAATTTTAAATTATGAGAAATTTATAATTCCATAATGAAAGAATTGAGAATTTTAAAACAGCTTTTGAATTACTTCTCGTCTCTTATCTATTAAAGTATTTACTAATAGGATAATATTTTATTGAATCAAGCCTTTATAAATTTAAGCATCGCATCTAATATCTATAAGTCTGCTTATTTGCTTGTAATTTTAGATTTTATTTCGTATTAATCGCATTTGATATCGAATATTTGTCCTTAAAAAAATTATATTTTTTATTATATGACACGATAAAATTTGATAATTATTTCAAAATGTATCCAATGTCAAATGCACCTAACAATACGACGTTACTCAACTTTGCGAGTCATTTTCAACTTTGATCTCTTCGCAAACACAGTGACGAGGCAAACATAATTAATTTTATATGATTCGACCCGACATCGACAACTTTTTTTTTTTCCCCCCAATTAATGACATCAATGACTTATAGAACTCCAAATTTTCAATAAACTAGAGTAACAACGGAGATAAAACTTTTTCAAATTTTCAATATGACCCGTTGGGTTAATCCACAGTCAATAAAAAAATAAAGATAAATATTGGGGCACTACAGCATGTTTGTTTGGAAAATATTATCAAGAAAAGTGGGGTCTAATTAATTTTTAGTGACACATAAGGAGTGGGGATCTTTGCACGAATTATGAGTTGTTACTATCTAGCCCATTAACTCAAAGTGCTTCTAGTACTTTTTTTTTAATTTTTTTGGCTTGTTTTATTTTATATTCCATGTTTATTAAGATTAAGTCCAGTGGCTTGTAGCCCAATAACAACAGTCTTCTTTTTATTTGTGGAAAGTTTCGCGTTCGATCCGAACGGATATCATTGTGTACGTTATGCGCATTGGATTATATTTAATATTTTAATTTATTAAAAGAATAAATTTCGTCATTTATAATATTCTCTCTGGAAAAAAAAAATTAAGTACAATATAATTCCTAATTTGTAGGGGGGCTTTGACGTACTGGTCCCAAAATTTTGCCACTAAAATAGAAACATTAATTTTTCCAACCTATAAATAGGGAAAAACAAAAGAAAATGAAGTGGTCCAATTGTATTGATTGATCTTGGGTTACATTCGTCAAATTAAATGTGAAATGGGCTCATTCGAAAAATTATTAAAGTTCAAATTAGTTATAGAATAGGCTAATTCAACTACTGAATTAAATGTACGAATATTATTGTACATCAGTTCCAACTTGTAATATTTTTTGGTTGAAATTTATAGAATAAGCTAATTCAGCTACTGAATTTTTAGAACAAAATTTTATTTATTTTTTTCTCTCACAAAAATGATTCCAAAAGCCAAAAAAGGATTGCATCATCTCTTACTGAGTCATATTAAAATAATTTTTGTCGATATTTATAGTGATTAAATTTATTAATTCGAGTATGCTGCACTTATCGGTCCATCTTAATACTTTGTATTTATTTTTCGAGGTGATTTGACTAATGTACCCTTAAAACATATTTAAAATATATCCGAGATAAAGGTAAAATGAAATTGTTACAGGGCAAGTCAATTTTTTATTATCTCATCCTAAGTTAGCCATTTATATATTTTTGGAGTAGATCAACACCAAAGAAGGGCTCCCCACTTTTGCCTTAAACAAATTTTTCCCTTCAAAAAATAAAAAATGTGATAAATTAAAAAAATTTAAAAAAAATCCAAAAATAAAAGTATATGATGTTGAACTATTGTTTCTTGAAATTAATTGTTGGCCAAAAACCACCAAAATTATAGTTCTTATAAAAAAAGGGAGAGGGCATGTAGCCCAGTTGTATAAGTCTCCCACATAATATATGAGGTCAAGAGTTCGAGCTTGAATGGACTCTTGATGTGTGTATACAAATAAATGAAAAAAAAAAAAGAAAAAGAAAAAGAAGGAGGGGTAAAAGTGTAATTTATTGAGTCTTCTTTCATATTTGCCTCAGCTTTCATAGCAAGATGAGCTGTGGATCTAGACTTTCATTAGTCCATGAAACTGACATTTAAAAAGCAAGAATTTCCACAGTAATGGATTGAAATTGACTTTGGCTAACTTTTTAAATTAAGATTGTAAAAAAGTTTTTGCAGTAACTATTTTATCAATATATTATAAGATATTATATTGTTTATAATATATGATGATAAAAATTTTCAGAGGATAACTTATAATTTTAACTTAACTAATTTATTATTAAATTATTTCATCTGACTCATTTTTGTATTCATTTGTTGCAGTTACTTGTATTAAAGAAGTATCTAGTAATAAAAATAAGTATGATTGGTTAAGATGTTAGAATCTTATAAAATACGTATGAATTTATTTTATTTTATTTGAAAACCTAAAAACTTGTTTGGAAGAAAAGAAAAAATCAACATCTTATAGTTTTTAAAATTATCCTATAAAATGCAAGAGTACACTATAAGAAAAAAAGATTAAAAAAAAATAGTATATAACAAAATAGTAGGTGATAACGTAAAAGTTATCAATAATTATGTCTATTAAGTGCCAGAGTATTTTGTTTTGTTATAATAATAATTTTTACAAGTTTGATAAGAACCAGTATTTTAAGTTTTTTTTATTAACAATTAATGACATATCTACAGTTACAATTTAGCGACAATAGAGATTGTCATTAAAAAATAATTATCACATAAAAAATATCATTAGCAATATAATAAAAGTTATCGTAATTTAATATATGCCATTAGTGATAAATTTCACATTCTCGTCACTCAGTTCTCACTAATATTATATATTTTTGTAGTGTTTATTTATACTATATAAAAAAGGGATTTACACTAATATAACAACGTTTTCAACACCAGAAAATTAATATTTGATTTACCAAAAATAGCCTTATAGTTCATAACTCCTTTCTCTTACCAACGCACCCAAAGTCTACTATTTGTAAATTTATTATTCTCAAAATAATTAATGATTATTTTATACATGTAAAGTTAACGCATCACGAGAATTAATATTTCAAAATTAATTTAATCAAACATTCTTTATTTCAATAAACGTTGATTGGACAATCCAAGTTAAGATATAGGACTTTGGTCTCATAGCCACATGCTAACGTTAGGTTCCTAAGTGAAGAATATTAGTATAGCATAATCGACATTAGGGGAGCTAAGGATGTCCTAAATTCCTAATTCACTTGGCAATGAGAATAAGACGAGTTTGGCTAAGCCTATAATAGTTCTACCAATTTATAATAAAATTAAAGCTAACTTTATTGAATATTCCTAAAATCGAGATTCTCGTATCTTTCAATATAAAATTAAAACGTTAGACTCGACAGAACCATTTTATTATTAAAAAAAACTAAAAAAAAGTTAAAACTTTCAAGAAATATAATTATGACCTACGATATATAACAACATAATTCTCAAAACAGTAATTGTTGCAAAATTAATATTTAATTATTCAAAAAATACAGTTCTAAATATATTTTCTATTTTATTATATACACTCGATCGATTGTTATTTTTTTCTTTTTCTTATTTTACATAATTAAATACATTATTAATCACGTCCGCTCAGAAGACATTAATAGTTACGCATTGCCTAACATATATTATTTATTATATCAATTAAAGGACACATTAATCATTGAAAACGTTGTATTGTTATCCCTACATTGCATTTGAAACTCATTTTGGGTTGTTATAAAATTGTAACACAAGTAAATGTTAGAATTAATGAAAAAGTTGATGGGACCATAATAAAAGGACGTGACATTTATAAGCATTTTCGAGTGTACCCAACATGTTGTACTACCAAATAAAAAATAATCTTGTGTTACATGACTAGTATGGTTTTTTTTTTGTTGGGTGCGTACCCAGTGGGTACGCCCCTCACTGTGCACGCACACACACACACATACATGTATACGTGTGTATGTGTGCGTGCGTGCACAGTGAGGTGCGTACCCAGTACGTGTGTGTATACATGTGTATGTGTGCGTGCGTGCATAGTGAGGTGCGTACCCAGTATGTGTGTGTACGTACGTGTGTGTGTGTGTGTGCGTGCACAGTGAGAGGCGTACCCAGTGCATCAACCCAACCGACTAGTACCACCTCTATATCCGCACTAGAGATATATTATTGTTCTTCCACATTTACCCTTGTTTTGCATTTTTCCAAGTTGGCCTTGAGGGGTAAAATATATATATATATATACATATCACACTCGATAATAAATTAATAATAAATGAAATATATTTTTCTCCAATAAATTTCGCAATTGCATTTCAAAATAATTGGACATTGAAAAATTTTAAATGAATAACAAATCGATATCCTAAATGATATTACAATTTTTCATAATTAATAATCCACAAATTATATTTATAGATATTGAATTAGTTATAGAATATCATATGATATGTTCGCTTTTGAAATGGTTCGTCCAACTTTCTCACCCTAAAGTATGGTATTTAGTTTCCAAATATGATTTTGAATTTGAAATTATAGTTTTTGAAAAACTAACAAAAGTTATTGATTTAATTTAGGTAACAAAATTGTTTTGAGGTACTTCTTTTTATTGTTGAAAATTTAGCATTTTAACTTCAACTTTTCATGTATAAAAATTGCACCTTAAATTCGATTCCTCTCAATCAAAATTATTCATTAAAATGAACAATTTATATGTGTCCATTGTCAAGTGAGTTGTCATACTTTAAGACTGGCAATTTAACTAATAAAAAGATAAATGTAGTTGTTCTTGTCAATTGATTGATTAGATCTTACTCAAAAATGTACGATGAATTATTTTTGAAAGGATGCTAGATTCTTTGAAGAAAAATTTGCACCAAGTTGACGAATTTACTATGAGAAACAATAAGACAAAAATGAATGTCACAATTGAAATCAAAATCCTTTAGTCATCTATGTATAGGAACATTGTACCTGAATTTGAGTCCAAAATTGGACCTTAAAAAGTAATAATGAGAAGGAAAAATTATATTGTTCCAATTTTTAAATATTACCCAAATGCCTCAATAAAAATTTAACTTTTTTCTACAACGCTATCTGATTTTTCATGGAATCGAATTTGAGATCCATCTCAAAATCGTTGAATAGTGGGCTTCTGTTTTAAATTTGCATCACATAAAGATAGCGTCGAAAGCCCACGTTATATGGGCTTAATGAACCATTCTGATTAACCATATATTGACCCTTTTCTTTAAATTAATGTATTGGATTTATTTATTTATCCTGATGACCTTAATTGAGCATGTCACCACCTGTAATTGAAAAAATAATTTAACAATTCAACAAAATAACTAAAAAATTTCATCATTTGGGGTAAAATAAATTAAGAAATATTTACCATATAAGCATGATCTTTCTAACATTACAAAAAAATATCATATTAGTGATAAAATAATAAGTGATAAAGTAAAAATTATCACTAATAACATACATTGTGTGATAATAATTTTTATCTTGTCACTAATGATAATTTTTAATGACGATAATTTTTATCTTATCACAATATGACTCAATAGTGATAAAAATTAATATTTTAAGTTATCATCATTAACAATTAGTGGCGCTCCTATAATGATAATCTAGTGACAAAAAAATAAATTATCACTATAATTTATGTCAAGATTTTCACTGTCACCATAGGTGTGTAACTAATTGTCTATGATGACAATTGAAATACTATTCTTGTCATTATTTAGTTTGTAAAAATTATTAAGGTGACAAAACTAAATTTTTTATCACCTAATATATATAATTAGTGACAACTCTTGTATTATTACTTACTCTTTTGTTACTAATTTATCTATTTCTTGTAGTGTAAGATGAAAGTAATAATGAATAAATAAAAGATCATTGTGCTTTAAACTTGCCAATAAGTAAATCTTGCACTATTTTAGAAATGGCAAAGATGGAAAAACAAAAATTGTTGTTGTCATTTGGGAATTTGGACCCAACACAGCCAACGGGAATATAGGACACCCTATAAATATTCCCATTGAAAATCATATGGGGATGCCAAGATTTCTACCTCAGATTCAAAGTGCCTAGCCAATTTTTCCATGGCACAAGATCTATAGTGTCCCAATTAGATCATGGTACCAAAAATGTACACAAGAATATCAAAATCCAACCACCACTCCACATGTGAAATAAAATATATGAAAATCCGCAAAAAAATAAAAGTGTCGACATGAAAAAATAAAGTAAAAAATTAACATATAATATAACTAGAATTCGCAGAATAGATATTTCGTAACTTCTCTAGTTTATCGATTGCTGGATCTATAGATGAGAGTTATCTATTAATAGGCAAGTATAAAATAAGTGAACTGAGAAGTAAACTAAACTTATTAATAATTTTAGATTGAACATCGTTTTAATAAAAGATTTGTAAAATTTTGCAGCAAAAAGTATTTTTTTGAATGAAAATGCAAATTTAGATATTTAAAAAAGTTTTTATTTTTATTTTTAAAGACCATTTAAGAAAAGATATATACATGATGGAAGGCCAAAATTTCCCCCTTTGTCCAAACCAATAAAGTAAGCAGCCCTTTGCCCTTTTTTTCAATTAGAACACGTGATGATATATGCATTTGCCTTATGCATGTTTCCAATTATGCACTTCCAAAGAAATTTGCAAAGGTCCTTTCTATATCTTTTTTTAATGGACTAGCAAAATTCCTTACACCTCTTTCATATATATATATATACACACACATAGAAAAAAAGGATATATTTACTAAATAAATTTTAATTGTATCGAATTACTTACACGATAATTCTTAAAAAGGTTTTTGCTATGTTATTCGCCTTGCTCTCTAGTTCGCAGATCAATTTTCGAAATTATTATAATTTAATAATTTTTTTAAATGGAATGATTATGTATATTAATTATTAAATATAAAAACAATAATAATACAAAATAGGCATGACAAGATTAAAATAGATTAATTAAGCTATTAGAAAAATAAACCCACTTGCAACCTAGCCCATTTGGCATGTGGCTTGGAAATCTTTTAAATCATGTGATAAACATGCAATTAATTATCTTATGTTATTATGATAATAATAAAGTTTTTAAAGATACTTTTGAAATCTTTGTGAAATGACATGCAAATGAAATCCATCTTATTCATTTAAAAGGATAAAAAGGGCAAAAAAATCATCTACTTGTCGACAAATCCCAATGAGGGAAATTACTTATAACACCCAAGAAAATCTCAATTAGAATCAAATCATATGGTACTAACTTTCTAATGATTGAATGTCTTGAAAAGGGCATTTCTTTCATTTGTTGTAAAGAAGGCCATTTCTTTGCTCCTAAGATTCACTCAATTTGTCCACATTTAGCTCTAATAATTGTTAGTTTTTAGTCTCATGGTAATCACATATATATAATTTGTCCTTGAGTCGATTTGAATTCAAATTACTTGAAAATAATAAAAATTATAATATTTTATTAAAATTATTGGCTCGACCTGAAAATTAAGTCGGAAATATGTAAACGATATGTTCATACCCTTACCAAGAACTTTTTGCTATCGCTATACCTCATTCACAAGATACGGTTAAGAATGCTACAATAGAAGCCTAACAAACATCTTCCAATATTTAAGTTAGAATATGAAAGAAATAAGAAAATACAGTGAGCATAAAAGTATACAAAATAATAAAAAATATACTCTTTATTATACATTTCATAGGTCTTAATTTGGTATAATGCTTCATTTATTGGTGAAAGGCTTTAGTTTAAATTAAGATTTCTATCTAATTAGTATCAAGAGTTCAGTCCTATTTGAATTAAAAGACTCGTCTGATTTAAATCATGAATCTCTCATTGTAATAAGAGTTCAACCCTTATTTGGGTTATTGAACCCAAATATTATTGAATTTTCAACATCAAAACTTATAATGTGTCCTAATTCTATTGGATTTCGAAATTAAATCCATTACTTGTTCTATAATTTATTTATTTGGAGATATATTATAATTGAATCATATTCAACCATCCATATCACCCCTATTTAAAATATAATATAGCCTATAGGCCACCTTAATTTTGACTATTAAATTATTTGAAATTGGTGACCAACGTTGTGACATAGTTCCCACATAATACCTTATTTTATTTGTTAACTTCAACCGGTAGTATACATTGAGATATTTCCTTTTTCTATGTCTTTCATTTGTTTTTTATTGTCTTTTTGGTTGGAGGCGGTAGATTCTCTTTATTTATTTTTGTTTTTTGTTTTTAAGTTATTTGAAAACATAAACATTTATCACATTTTGATATAATATCAACTATTTAATATGTTGACTCCAAGTAATAGTTTTTATGCAACCCCAATAATTCAAATATCTTTTTACTTTTGCACATATTTTTTGTAAATATTCGATGTATCCATATTTACTTTTGAAAATACAAATATAAAATTAAATCAAATTAAACAATCGACATCTGGAAAAATAGAATTGGAAATTCAAACATAATTGTTGTATTTGATGTAGAAAGAAAATGACCCTATTCTTTTTTAGGGTAAAATTAGATACATTGTATCTAAGTTCGTTGATTAATTAGTCCATTGACCAATTTTTATTGGTCAATGGTCTTAATAATAATGTCCCCAAATTTCTATATATATCTATAAAATTTAGAGTTTGAATTTTTATAAATTTTTAATGTGCATATATATATACATGTATATTAAAAAAAAAGTTATAAATTAATAGACGATGATGGCTAATTTAAAATAAAATTGAAGTTTTTAAAAATTTTAAAATCTGAATTTAAATTCTACCAAGATATATGTATATGTCTACTCTTACATATAATAGTAATTATCAATAATTTGATATTTGTAAATTGCTTATCAATATCATTTGACCTATTATTATTGATTAATGTATGAAGTAATGATATAAAAACGAAGTTACGAATATTAGTATAATAATCCAATTCAAGATTTTCATTTTCTTTAACATTTTCTTTTTGTTGGAATTCAAAATTTAAATATAACTTACATGCATTTGAAAGTTTCAAGAAATGATGATGTAAACTTGATAAATTCTTGAAATTTTTAGATTTAATTTAAAAAGTAATAATGAAGAAATGAAAAAGAAGAGAAAAAGACTGTCTTTGAAATTCAATATTTGAATATAATTTACACTTCAAATTTATTTTTACCATTAAATAAAATTTTTAGTCAAAATGTATATTGGTTTGATAGAATAGTTTCTTTTGTAATCATTATATTCATCGTAACTCAATGTGGGTAATGATAAAAGGGAGACTAAATGTTAAGACATAATTTGATGTATCTATTTCTCACAACTCACACACAAAGAAAATCTAAGTTATGGATCCATTTTGTAATAAACCTCAAAAGGGATTAGATTGTATAATTGTTGAAGATTTGGGGGGTCCATCTTTTGAAATTTGCATGCATAAAAATAAGTTTTGATTTATTGCATTTTCCTAAAATTGTGTGCTTGTTGTCCTAAGACTATATTGCATGGTAAAAATAATAAGAACATACTACTAGTCATTGTCCTATAACATGTCCAATCATTTTGTTGGAACTTATATATTTGTGAATATATATATATATATACTAAAGTTATAATGGTGTACCACTTCCTATTGCTAATAATTTTGAATTTTCATCGGTCACTTTGTCGGGCCTGTTATTTTAGAATCAATCATACTAACATGACTATAACCATACAACATAGTGATTTCATATCATGTAATTATTATTATTTTATTTTTTAAACATTGATATTTGTGCTCCTGAACTTTAATTTGATTTGACCATTAATGAGGATAATCTTTCATGTCGACAGAGAGAATCATTCATTTACCTTTTTAGTCATATTAGCTTTTGAATTATATCAATCTTTTGAAATTTATTTTGAGAGTTTATAAATTCAAATTTTGACAATTTTGTAATATACTTTAAGATAAATTTTAGAACATTCTTGTAAAGTACCATAAATAGCTTATAAATTTCTAATTTCATAATCTATTAACAAGTTGTTTTATAATTTCATAATTTCAAGCCCAGTGACTTGTAGCCCAAGTGGCATCCGTCTCTTCTCTTAAGTGGGAGATCTTGTATTCGACCCGTAATTGGCGTGTTGTGCATTTTTATGTACTTAGTGTGTTGTTTATACTTTAATTATTTCATTTGAGGATAGGAATTTATTTGATTTGAAAATAAAAATATATTGCTTTGTTGAAATGATAACATTTCGTTATTTGTAATACTTTTTCAAAAAATGGAAAAAATAAAAACAAGTTGTTTTATTTGCACATAATCTATAATAAATTCCAAATGCTGTCATTTTTATTATAAATAATATTAATTAGTTGGTTGAATTTGGATATTTTTTAGAACACCCTTATATATAATTGTTCTAACATTTTGGTTCGAATCTAATTTATTGACGGTTCTAATTTATTGATGGGTAATTAAAATATTAAATTTTACCAAGAATTCTCTCACCAAAAAGGATACATATAATTTCTTCTCAATAAATGGATGATAAAATATAACTTAAAAAAAAAGTATTATAATGATATTTTTGAATAGGGTTTGTTACATTGATTCTAAAGGGTCAAACCAATTATGATACCATGATTTATTATATGTAGGGATGATAATCAGCTGGGCTTGGAATGCTATTATCAAAACTCGAGGTCCTTCTATGTTAATATTTTTATGGATTTGAGATTTGATTTTTTGAGAGCCCAAAATATGTTGGGTTAGACCCCTTTTTTAAAATACATTATATAAACACATACATGATAAATAAAATTTACATTATATAATTTTATAATGGATCGGGTGGATTCGTATTGGGTATGTATTTAAAAGCTAAAATTCAAGATTTATTTATAGATTCAAAATTTGCTTCAAGTAAGACGGGCTCAAAACGGGTTTGCTTTCTACCAAAATCTATTGACATCCCTAAAACTTGTACAGAATCCCTAAAATAAAATGACAACATAAATTTAGGGTTGTCAAATCGATTAAAATATTTGATGGATCAAATTTGATTATAAATATCCATAATACGAAATAAGTGGATCGGATATGAAATTAAGCAATTCGATCCGTTAAAAATTCGAATTTGAACTTTAACAATTTTTGTTTAAATTAATACTCTTATATATAATATTAACAAAGATTTTTTAGACTAAAATTTTTATAGTATGTTTGCCTAATGCCTATATTATGCTACTGATACTGAGCCTTAATCTAAAAATAAGTGATACATTGAAAAAAATATATATATATATAATAATGTATAATAATTTATCTATGTATTATAGGATATCGGGTCGGATTCAAACATAAACTTTGATAATCGAATTCAAATTTAAATATAACTAATTTGATCCAAATCCGAACTATTGACAATCCTATTTAAATTAGTTAATGACTTCATCTAAACTACATATAAACCCAAATCTATGAAAGATTCAAGACCTAAAAGAGTTACTTTAGCCCATTTACAATTCAAGAATGAGACTCAAAAAGGAAATAAATATTCTCATTTGAAAGATATAAAAATATTTGTTATTTTTTAAGTTGTATTTTTTTTTTTTCAAATACCCAAACATATTCGATTTGAAAATTAAGTCGGAAATATGTAAACCATACGTTCATATCCTTACCAAGAACTTTTTGCTATTGTTATACCCCCATTCACAAGATACGATTAAGGATGCTACAGTGAAATCCTAACAATCATCTTCCAATATTTAAGTCAGAATATGGCCCTAAAAGAAATAATAAAATATGATACTGAGCATAAAAGTATATAGGATAATAAAAAATACACTCATTATTATACATTTCATAGGTCTTAATTTGGTAGAATGCTTCATTTATTGGCGAAAGACTTTAGTTTAAATTAAGGGGCAATTTGTTTTCATTTTTAGAAGCCATTTTCATTTTTTTTCTGAAAATAAAAACAGAAAACTATCATTATCTATATTATTTTCTCAAATATTTTCATTTTCAAAACATTCTTTATTATATTCTCTCTCCATTTTCATCCATTTTTCAACCCCTATCATTACCTTAATCATTTTTTATCTTCTCAATACTTCTCATATACCATTCACAACAAAAATATTATAAATTTAAATTCAAATTATAATTTTATTTTTTCGAACAATCACACATCACATCATCAATTCAAATTCAAAAACTACACAACTTTTAATACAAAAACACCCAACATCCAAATATATCTCATTTTCACACCTCTATAAACCTATAATTTTCTACAATATATTCAAATAAAACTTCATTTTCAAATTCAACTATTCTAACTAACTTTTCACTAGAAAATGAAAATGGCTCCAGAAAATGAAACCAAACGGCCTCTAAGTTTTTCGTCTAATTAGTATCAAGAGTTCCATCCTATTTGAATTAAAAGACTCGTCTTATTTGGATCATGAATCTCTCATTGTAATAAGAGTTCAACCCTTATTTGATTATGGATCCCAAATATTATTGAATTTTGAACATCAAAACTTATAATATGTCCTAATTTTATTGAATCTTGAAATTAAATCCATTGCTCGCTCTATTATTTATTTATTTGGAGATATATTATACTTGATTCATATTCAACCATCCCTATCACCCCTATTTATAATATAATATAGCCTATAGGCCACCTTAATTTTGACTATTAAATTATGTGAAATTGGTGACGAACATTGTGACATAGTTCCCATGTATTTACCTTATTTGATTTATTAACTTCAACAAATAGTCTACGTTAAGATATTTCCTTTTTCGATTTTTTCAATGTCTTTTCATTTCTTTTTCATTGTCTTTTTGGTTGGAAGCAGTAGATTCTCCTAATTTAATTTTTTTGTTTTGTTTTTTAAGTTATTTGAAACATAAACATTTTTCACATATTTTGAGATAATATCAACTATTTAATATGTTGACTCCAACTAATAGTTTTTATGCAACCCCAATAATTCAAATATCTTTTTACTTTTGAACATGTTTTTCATAAATATTCGATGTAACCATATTTACTTTCGAAAATACAAATATAAAATTAAATCAAATTAAACAATTGACACTTGGAAAAATAGAATTGGAAATTCAAATATAGTATTTGATGTAGAAAGAAAATGACCCTATTATTTTTTAGGGTAAAATTAGATACATTGTATCTAAGTTCGTTGATTAATTAGTCCATTGACCAATTTTTACTGGTCAATGGTCTTAATAATAATGTCCCAAAATTTCTATATATATATCTATAAAATTTAGAGTTTGAATTTTTATAAATTTTTAATGTGCATATATATATGTATATTAAAAAAGTTATAAATTAATAGACGATGATGGCTAAGTTAAAAATAAAGTTGAAGTTTTAAAATTTTAAAAATCTGAATTTAAATTCTACCAAGATATGTATACGTCTGCTCTCACATATAATAGTAATTATCAATAATTTGATATTTGTAAATTGCTGATCAATATCATTTGACCTATTATTATTGATTAATATATGAAGTAATGATATAAAAAGTAAAAACGAAGTTATGAATATTAGTATAATAATTCAATTCAAGATTTTTTTTTTTTTTTTAACATCTTTTTTTTTGGTTGAAATTCAAATTTTAAATATAACTTACATGCATTTGAAAGTTTCAAATAACGATGATGTAAACTTGATAAACTTTTGAATTTTTTTGATTCTAATTTTAAAAATAATAATGAAGAAGTGAAAAAGAAGAGACGGGAACTTTTTCCTCAATAATTTTTTTCGTTGAAATTCAATATCTGAATATAATTTACACTTCATATTTATTTTTATCATTGAGTAAAATTTTTAGTCAAAATGTATATTGGTATTGATTAAATAGTTTCTTTTGTAATCATTATATTCATCGTACCTCAATGTGGATAATGATAAAAGCGAGACTAAATTTTAAGACATAATTTGATGTATCTATTTCTCACAACTCACACACAAAGAAAATCTAAGTTATGGATCTATTTTGTAATAAACCTCAAAAGGGATTAGATTGTATAATTGTTGAAGATTTGGGTGGTCCATCTTTCAAAATTTGCATGCATAAAAACAAGTTTTGATTTATTGCATTTTTCTAAAATTCATGTGCTTGTTGTCCTAAGACTATATTGCATGGTAAAAATGATAAGAGCATACTACTAGTCATTGTCCTATAACATGTCCAATCATTTTGTTGGAACTTATATATTTGTGAAAATATTTTTTTTATTAAAGTTATAATGGTGTAGCATGTCCCATTGCTCATAATTTTGAATTTTTGTCGGTCGCTTTGTCGGGTTTGTTATTTTGGAATATATCATGCTAACATGACTATAACCATACAACATAGTGATTTCATATCACGTAATTATTATTATTTTATTTTTTAAACATTGATATTTGTGCTCTTGAATTTTAATCTGATTTGATCATTAATGAGGAGAATCTTTCATGTCGACAGAGGGAATCATTCATTTACCTTTTTAGTCATGTTAGCTTTTGAATTATATCAATCTTTTGAAATTTATTTTGAGAGTTTATAAGTTCAAATTTTGACAAATTTGTAATATACTTTAAGATAAATTTTAGAACATTCTTGTAAAGTACCTCAAATAGCTTATAAATTTCTAATTTCATAATCTATTAACAAGTTGTTTTCTTTGCACATAATATCTAATAAAATCTAAGTGCCGCAATTTTTATTATAAATCAAATTAATTAGTTGGTTGAATTTGGATCTTTTTTCGAACATCCTTATAGTTGTTCTAACATTTTGGTTCAAATCTAATTTGTTGACGGCTCTAGATGCCCATCAAAATATTAAATTTTAGCAAAGATTCTCTCACCAAAAAGGATACATATAATTTCTTCTCAATAAATGAATGATAAAATATAACTAAAAAAAAGTATTAAAATGATATTTTTGAATAGGGTTTGTGGGGTTTGAATATGATGCAAATCCCTCCCAAATAAAAATAAATTTATTATATAATATTTTGTTATTGGTGAGGCTTGTTACATTGATTCTAATGGGTCAAACCAATTATGATACCATGATGTATCATATGTAGGGATGATAATCAGCTGGACTTGGAATGCTATTATCAAAACTTGAGGTCCTTCTATGTTAATATTTTTATGGATTTGAGATTTTATTTTTTGAGAGCCCAAAATATTTTTTTAAAATGCATTATATAAACACATACATGATAAATAAAATTTACATTTATATAATTTTATAATGAATCAGGTGGGTTCGTATTGGGTATGTGTTTAAAAGCTAAGGGCTTATTCTTTTACATTTTGGGCATTTTTGGGGGGGAGAATGAGTTTTTGGGAGAAAATTTGAAAAATGTGCCAAGCATCTCTTTTTGTTTTGGGAAAACAGGGAAAGTGATTTGAAAATGAGCTGGTTGTTCTTTTTTTGTTTTGGGAGGAGACAAACTTTAATGTAGAGATCAAATCAGTTGAATTTTTGTTGGGTTTGTGGGGGTGAAAGTGATTTTTTTATATAATATATGTATATATATATTTATAGTTGGATAATGTGTATGTGTGTATATATATGTGTAATGATTGATATATGATTGTAATAAAATGATATGTAATTAATTTAATTAGTGATTTATTATGAAATTTATATTGTTATAAATTTAACATTAGCAAATGATGTATTACTTAGAAGAAAATACTTATTAATAAATATTAATTATTTATGGAATCATAATTATATATGAACTATAAAAAATTGGCTAATACCATAATTATGTCATAATTTGTTAATATTGGTTTATATAAAAAATGATAATATTATTGTTAATCAAATATAAACTAATTACTATTTATTAATTAAAATATAATTATTTAACTATTTATTATTTTAATTTGTGTACAAATAAGACTTAATTATTAATTTAAATAAAATAATTTATTTGAAAATTTATATATGTAATACTTACAGCAATTCATCAAGTTAAAAAAATAAATAAATTATACTATATGAAATTAAATAATCTTAAATTATTTATTAAACAAATAAACATAATATTTAACTATACGTGAATGAAATATAAAACATAATTGATTATAAATAACAAGTATTTAAATAATTAAATAAATTAATTTAATAGGTTATTTAATTACTTTAGCTCATTGTTTAATTAATACATTATTTAGTAAATAAATTACCTAGTAAAGAATCAAATATTTTTTACTTAAATTTAATTAATTTTATCGACAATTATTTTAATTATTTTAATATCAATTTATTAAACTTAATATATTATTAAATAATAATTAAATTTTGTTATTATAATTTTAAATAAATCTAAAGATTAATACTTAATATGTTATCTAGTAAACAAATTATTTAATAATAAGTAATTAATATTATAAAATATAACTAAGTATATTATTTAATTAATAAGTAATTTAATTAATTTAATACATTATCTAGTAAATAAATTATTTAGTAATAATATAAACAATATTTAATTAAATTTAATTATTTTTTGATAATTATTTTAATTGAATTTTTAAACATAAGTTTTAGAATTTTATAACTAGTAAAATTATATATATATATATATATATATGAGTGAAGTAAGATAGTAATAAATGATTGAGTGATGTAAAAGGTAGAGTGAGAAAGTAAAGGAGTAGGTGGGGGAAGTGTGGATTTTAGGATATAGGTGTTTTGAGATTGTTTTGACAGGGAATTTTTGGGTATAAAATTTTTTATTTTGAGAGAATAATTGGAGAAGGTGTACACTTTTTTGGACTGTCCTGATAGTTGGAAAATATTTTGGGAAAATGCTAAAGTCTAAATTTCAAGATTTGTTTTATAGATTCTAAATATGCTTCAAGTAAGATGGGCTCAAACGGGTTTGATTTCTACCCAAATCTATTGACATTCCTAAAACTTGACTAGAACCCCTGAAATAAAATGACTAATTAAATTTAGGGCTATCAATGGATCGAATTTTAGGCTTTGTAATCTATTAAAATATTTGATGAATCAAATTCGATTATAAATATCCATAATACGAAATAAGTAGATCGAATATGGAATTAAGCAATCCGATCCCCTAAAGATTCGAATTCAAACTTTAACAATTTTTTTTAAATTAATACTTTTATATGTAATATTAAAAAAAAATTACACTAAAAATAAGTGGTATACTGAAGAAAAAAAAAGTCAAATATAATAATGTATAATAGTTTACCTATGTATTATATGATATTAGATTAGATTCGAATGTGAATTTTGATAATCGAATTCAAATTTAAATAATACTAATTTGATTCAAATCCGAACTATTGACAATCATATTCAAATTAGTTAATGAGAACTACATGTAAACCCAAATCTAGGAAAGATTCAAGGCCTAAAAGAGATACTTTAGCCCAATTACAATTCAAGAATGACACTCAAAAAGGAAATAAAAATTATCATTTGAAAGATATAAAAATATTTGTTATTTTTTTTCAAATACCCAGACGTATTTGAAATATTCTTCAAACCTCATACATATAAATATAAGGACAGTACGTATTGTCGTCGGGTGAGAACTATTGGTAACAAAAAAATAAATAAATAAATAAATGAAATTTGATGTTAACCCATACCAAAATTCATGATGTGTCTTCACGTGATGGTGATTCAAAACCATAAAATATTGTAATGGATTTGGGAAAGCCATCTACTTTTAGTGGCCCAATGATGGCCCAAGCCCACCTACCCACCAGGAAAATTCCAGCAAACTATTTTTCTCTAATATTAAAATTTCAGATTAGCTCAAGGTACAACCAATTAAAGCGTGATGGAATAACACGGGATCACTTGTGTTATGTTTGGTTATGTTTTTTGTTTGATTTTATTATGGCTTTGACTGGTTATATTTTTCTAAAATAATATTATTTTGAGAAAATATAAATAAACATATCTCTATTTTTTCTCAAAATCGCACATTTTTCAATACACACACACACATATATATTATATTTTATTATTATTCTAACATTAAAATAATTACTTAATTTTATTTTCACCTCAAAAATTAAACAATAAAGCATTGATTTGACTGCTATAGTAAAAAAATTTATTTCCAAAACATACCAAAAAATAACTTTCACATTCTCAAATAATTCATTATCGCAAAACACATATGTTGTGTTTGGTTATATTTTTTGTTTGATTTTATTATGTGTTTATTATGTAAAACACATAGGTTGTGTTTGGTTATATTTTTTGTTTGATTTTATTATGTGTTTATTATGCATTTTCGGAGAATGAATTATTGGAAAATGTGAAAGTTATTTTTTAGTATGTTTATTTATATTTTGGGTAGATATTTTTTACTGTAGCAATTAAATCAATACTTTTTGTTGAATTTTTGGAGGTAAAAATGGAATTGAGTGGGTTTTTTAATGTTAGAATACTAACAAAATATATATGATATAATATATATATATATGTATATATTAAAAATATACATTTTGGAGGAAAAATAAGAATATATTTGGTTATGTTTTCCCAAAATAATGTTGTTTCGGAAAACATATCCAAACAAAGCGCTGGTTTTTTCATTCTTCAATGATTAAATCGGGTGAAAAGTCAAGCAAAACGAGCTCACTTTACTTCTTTAACCGTTAACACTCGCAAACCGCCGTCGCTTCTAGAACCCCCACGCACTAACACAGTTACTGTGTGCGGCTTACGGTCTCTCCCGCCACCATCGACGGCCGCCGTGTAGAGAAGAGACGATAGTGCGAAGGATTCACGCGTCGGTTTGATCGACGTCGACCTAGGTTCTTATTTTTTTTTTTATAAAATTAGGTTTAGCTTCTTTTGATCGATTGCGATTGTTTGGGGGGATTTGATGGCGTCGGAGGATGTGAAGAGGAGGGAGTCGGCGGTGTCGAAGATTGTGAATTTGGCGGAGGAGGCTAAGCTCGCGAAGGAAGAAATCAAGCCTTCTAAATATCAAGTTTATAGTATTTGCAAATCTCTCGTCGCCGGCGGTGTAGCCGGAGGAGTGTAAGCTTTCGATTTTTTGTACTTCTTTGTGCTGTGTTTGCATGTGAAGTATGTACGGGGTGATCGATTTTTGATCTGCATGGATTGATTATTTCCTTGATTGATCTGTTTAATATATGAAATGAATATTTATATATGATTGTAACTTCACGCAGGTAGGTAAGGTTTAGTTGTGCATGTTGCACGGGTTTAAGAAATTTTTGTATTTCGTGGTTTCTCTTTTTGCTTTTGCAATTCGAATTCTTTGTTGGTGAAATTTAATCATTGCTCAGCAATAGAAATGTGAGAAATAAGTCTGATTTGAAATGTCTTTTTGTCTGCATTTATGGAAATGGTTATAGAAATGAAAATTTTCTCTTTTTCCTCTTTTTGATTGACTGTACTCTCTTTTTTTGTAAACCATTTATGATTTTTTAGAAAATATTTTTGGCTTATATCTCTAGCTGCTGGTTTCTTTTGAAGTATATGTGGGTGTGACTGACTTGCTGCATACTCATCACAGGTCGCGAACTGCTGTAGCACCATTGGAGCGACTAAAGATATTACTCCAGGTTAGTTATGTTCAATGTAGCTGCACTTTCTTACCCTATCCCATGTAAATGCTCATGATCTAAAAGTAAGGTTGCAACATGAACTTTGACCACTGTAGAGAAATGCATTAAATTATGCTTTGATTTTTTGACACTTGATCAGTATATCATGTTGCCTTTTGAGATGCTCTGACTATTCCATTTATCTAAATCATCATTTCTTGAGCTAATGTATTACGGAAACTACTCTTTCTTCATTGCAATGCTGTGTGATTTTCATTGCATGACAGGTTCAAAATCCACACAACATTAAATACAGCGGTACTGTTCAAGGCTTGAAGTATATATGGAGAACTGAGGGCTTTATGGGATTGTTTAAAGGCAATGGCACTAACTGTGCTCGTATCATCCCAAATTCAGCAGTGAAGTTCTTCAGCTACGAGCAAGCATCCAAGTATGAACCTAGAAAAACATATAATGTTCATATGATGTTTTCATGCATATATCAAAACCATTTAAAGAGATGTGGTGGATTCTAGCTTGGCATTTAACTCATCATACTGCTAAATTTTTTTGAGGTTTTTCTTTGATGACTGTTATATGGAGGTTTTGTGGTGCAATTATTTTTGATGTGATAACTTGAGCTCAGCATTACTTCCTTATTTAGAAGCAAGATACATAATATGTTCATAATAAGATATTTTTATAACAAGGATATGTATAGTATGTCTAGTGTGATGATTTGGGAGCTTTTTTCAATTTGCCAAAATAATAGAAATCTAAGTTTGAATTCTGTGGCCTTGTTGAATTGGGTTTTCATCTTTGAATTCTATAAATCCAAGGACTTCATGCTCCCAATGTCACATACATTTTACTAGAAACTTGCACTTTCTGGAACTTAAACAGTTTTTAGGCAACATCAAGAAACATAATGATGAAATTGGAACTTTGCTGCATCAGTAGGAAGAAAGGAGTTATGATAAAGATAATGTTGATGTTTGGTCGTATCTCGAACTTTCTAAAATGTGTAGCTGGTCCTCGACCAAATGTGTTTAGTCAGAACTGTTCTAGCCTTTGATAGCTATTTCTCATGTGGTGATTCTTCCAATTTCCCTTTTTTCCATCAATTGATCATATAATTTTATGTTATAACAGGGGCATATTATACCTGTACCAGCAGCAAACCGGCAACGGTATGTTGTTATTTTACCCACATAGAGATTTGTATTTTATTTTATTTTATTTACCATTATTCATGTGTGAAGTATGGACGGTCACAACCCCCCCCCCCCCCCCATCTTTCCTTTATCTTTTTTTCTCTTTTCTCTTCTCTTCTCTTCTTTTCTTTTTTGAGTTTGTGGTCTCATAACAGCTTTGTCTGGTAAGATGATCAATTTTGTGCTATGTGTCTCTCTGTTTTCTACCAATAATTTAAGTATAAGCAAGGTAGTAAAAATAACTGGTCTAAAATGGTGTAGTGAAAATTACTGAAAACCAGATTTTAGTTGTGGCTATCCTATTAATCTCTCTTCCCCCCCCCTCCCAACACTAATACTGTATAATAGTATAGCATTGTATTGGCCCATTAATTACTGTGTTAAATGAAATAATGGGGCCAGATTCAATATATAAGTAACAATTTAACTTTTATTTGGATCACGTTCTTGTTGTTTCTGTCTAATTTAATTCCAAGCTGATATAGAGTTGCAATTCTGAAGGCAGTACCTGTTGTTATCATAACTATTATTTTATATGAGACTTGAGGAACAGTTGAGTTGCTGAATATATATTTTGTTTTTCTTTATATTCTGTTCTTGTAGAGGACGCTCAGCTGACTCCTTTATTACGTCTGGGAGCGGGAGCATGTGCTGGAATAATTGCCATGTCTGCTACATACCCAATGGACATGGTTCGAGGCAGACTTACTGTACAGGTATTGCCGGTGGTCCTGAAATGAGCTTTTTGGAAGTTATTTTGGCTTTCTTTGAAATATGTATTCAGCAAAATATCTACTCTTTGTCTACTTTACTGCAGACGGAGAAGTCCCCTTATCAGTACAGGGGAATGTTTCACGCTTTATCAACTGTGCTTCGTGAGGAAGGCTTCTGTGCTCTGTACAAGGGTTGGCTTCCATCTGTCATTGGAGTCGTAAGTTCTGGAATATTATATATTGTAGGACTGGTGGTAATAGCATCTTAATTTGGACAGTTTTTCATCTGCCCATTTGTGATGAAGTGATGAAGAGCAGGCTTTTCTGACTTGATTAGTCAAACTACTAGCCAAAACATATTCAAGACTTTCTTAAGTGACTATTTCAACAGTTTATTTCTTGGCCCTTGCAAATTGATTGTTAAGTGAAAAAAGAATATAACTTACTTTTAAATTGGTTGTTAAGAAGAAAAAAGTAATGTTTATGAGTTTCAATGTGATAGTGTTAAAGTAACTGTTTCCCAACAATAACTTCCATTACAAACCGTAACTTCCTTTACAGAATTAAAATTGCTCTGGTAGTAGAAGACATTGAATATACTTGATTGAAAAGAACTGTGAGATCTACTTGGATACCTGATTTCAACTTTAAAAGTCATATATGCAAATGGTGAAGTGGTGGTTGAGAAGAAAATTGTTTTAACATTTTCAAAATGATTCTTTGCAAGTCTTCACCGACTTTACTTGCTTGCAGAATTATTAGTTTCCTGGTTCTGTTAATTCATATAATTGAATCTACATAAACACTGTTGCTTTTTGAAGAATTTCGGAACCTAAATAGTTACCTGATTTTGACCTTAATCTGATCACATTCCTTTCAAGAGAATTTTGCTTTTGCTTTTGGAAGGGAAGTTAATCTCTGAGATTATGCATGATGAGATCATATGTTTGAATTTTCTGGTGATAGTTTATTCTCTTCATCTGTTTGCAGGTACCATATGTGGGTCTCAACTTTGCTGTGTACGAATCTCTCAAAGATTGGTTGATTAAATCAAAGCCTTTTGGTCTTGTTGAAGATAATGAATTGGGAGTCGTAACAAGGCTCGCATGTGGGGCTGCAGCAGGCACAGTTGGACAAACTGTTGCTTACCCCCTTGATGTCGTCCGTAGAAGAATGCAGATGGTGGGGTGGAGTAATGCTGCTTCAATTGTCACTGGTGATGGGAGAAGCAAGGCCCCCCTTGAGTATACTGGCATGATTGACGCTTTCAGGAAAACTGTTAGGCATGAGGGCTTCGGAGCATTATACAAAGGATTGGTCCCTAATTCAGTGAAGGTTAGTGTGGTATTCTTTCCTTTTCTTTGCTCCTATCATCATCATGTGCGTAAGATGTCCTTTGTTATCACTTCGTCTGGACATTGGAAGTACTGCTAGAAGGGGGTAGACGTCAGTAGTTTTAAATAATTTTTTATGCTTGCCATATCATTTAAAGATCCCATGAAATGTGAAACTTAAAGGGACATAAAATTATGATTCTCATGGTGATGCATGGAGCATTATATAGTGCTCTCTTCTTTCTACTTTAAAATGCTTTCCAAATTATTAGATTGCATTTGACATGATATGAGTGCAGTTGATGTTAGGTTGCTGGTGTTTTGTTGGGCACCATTGTCAACCTAGGAAATAAAATGACCTGTACTAATGGGCATTTTGTTCTATGTTCAGGTTGTCCCATCAATAGCCATCGCTTTTGTGACATACGAACAAGTGAAAAAGTTACTTGGGGTAGATATTAGAATATCTGATTGATGCAGAGAGAGCTGTCATTTTTATTCATCAGGGGTAATTTTTGTCAGCAAGAAGAGGAGAAGAGATTGTTGTAATACCCTCTATTGCTTAGAGAAGTTGGAGTGGAGACCATTTTAACCCCTGTCCATATGTTTTGCCATGGATGTTTTTCTTCTGGGTTCGGGAATTAGCTGCTTGGTAGAAATGCTTTCGCAATAAGTAATAGCAAGGAGTAATGCAATAATAATAGCTTTGTTAGTTTGCTTGATGAGTAACTAGCTTTATATATACAGCCTTGCCATGTTCTGGGACAAAAGCTGCATGTTTTTCAGGCATCGTCGTATTTATAATTTGGGATTATATTCCATCATATCATTTTCCCCTTAGCATTGAATGTCTTGACCTCTCATATGCTATAAGAAGTAATTTGATACATATAGCAGTACATTATTAGAATTTCGTGTATCCTTTTCTGTAAAGCTATGCCAGTAATACCTAACATCTTTCTTCTGGCAGCAACGTGTAACTTACCTACAGTTATCTTTGTTTCTTCTACTCTTCTGTATGCATCAATAGATTGAAGATTCCAAATGTAAAATATGACCATGGATTGACATCTAGAAACCATGACTCACAATCTTCTGGAGTGCCTGAAATCAAATAGCAAAATAGATTACTGTGGAAATTTGATGCAGATTTTCATAGATGTTTTCTCCTTTATAATCTTATAAGTGTGTATTTGTCTCAAGGACATGGCAACATTGGTGGGTGGACAAAATAATACCTGCAATCCCTTATCTTTGTATGAAACTTCGACACTTGCCTTTCAGCAGCTGGGAATTGGTTAACTTCTCGCATTCTTGTCTGAATATTAGATCTGGGCACACCATGTTTGGCTTTCTGATTATAATCGCCAGTTCTCGTCTCCTGGGGTTGGTCGAAATTCGAGCATTCTTCATCCGACAAAGAGAGAAAAGAGAGAACTACAGCAAGGTTAAGCCCAGCAACAAGAGACGTGTTTGTCTCTAAATTTGCCTCCTTGTTGTCTTCTTCATTAGTTCCCTCTCCCTGCTCGTTGTGATCAACAAGCTTATTTTCTTGGTCCATGAATCTGTCACAAGATTGAAAAGAATTACAAGTTTTTATACCAAGAAAATGGAAGAATAAACAAACAAACAAGTAACTAGTTACTCATGCATGCGCGTTCTTCCCTTTTCTTGGTTGACAAGGATAATAAACCACCCACCCACAATTGCACTAGGGGATTTTTTTCCCATTTTTACCTTTGAAAATTTGTAGATATGATCAAGGGAAAACAATAATTTCAACTCTTTTAACCTTTATGTTGAAGTCTCTCCCTTTTTTCCTTTTTTTTTTTTTTTTTTTTGGTTTTCCTGAAATTTTCTTTTCTATTCAGTCAAGTTGTTGGTGCGGAAACTGAAACGCGATGGGCCAAACGAACTTAAGACACAGGCTGATGAATGAATTTCTGCCATAAATTAGGCCAATGGTTAACAATAAATATGCCATACATTTATTTTATATTTTTTCATGGTTTTCATTAACTCCGGTTTTAAGCTCCAACAAAAACACTTCGGATGTTCTATTTTCAATAGATATTTATTTTTTAATTTTATATTATGAATAAATAGATAAATGCTTACAAAAGAATTAAGAATCCCATCTTATGAACATGGCATATAATTTACTCCAAAGCTGTGAGGGTAAATGATTTTATTTTTATATTTTTCATTTTTTTTTAATAATTTGTTTCCCATGCTTTTTGTTAGAATTTTGTGGGAGTGCATGTAGCATGTGGTTCTGAAACTAATGAGGTCAAGGGAGACAATTCCATCATCAAGACTTGAGCCTGATTCTTGCAAACTTGATAAATATCATGTATAAGATTAAGATCCATTAAGAGGCTGCAAAGTTTATGCCTACAATATTACTTGAGGAAAAGGACTAGCTGTTTCAAATGATAGTAGCTGCTAATTCTCAAATTCATCGCTAAATATAAAAAAATTATTTTCACGAGATATTATTTCACTGACAGATGTAGGAAAAATGTAGTCCTTACGAAAAGGGCATCCCATCAATAGACAATAGTGGAAGGATAACTTTGTCTGAGACAAGATTAGTCTCATCAGAACCCTCGTTGGTCGACGCCTAGTGATGGCGTCTGAATTTTCGTAACAGTTAAAATTGATGCACGTCTTAAATTATTTGAATAGTTTTGTTGTCTTTGGGGACTAATTCATATGTCATAAAGGCTGCTTCATTTCAACTCAGTATGGTTCCAATCTAGCGATTCAAATAACTAAAGTGGCTGATGCTTGTGGTCTGGATAAGATATACATATTGAAAGAGAAGAAAACAATACACTTGGGACTAATAGACAACTTTCCTTTACAAGAGAATTAATCTTCTAGTATGAGTCACCACAGAAAAACTGGACATGTTTATAAACTGCACTAAACAAACATACATTTTAAGGTTGCAAGAAGAGTAAGTCAAGAACAGCAGATAATGTGAAAGAAAACATTATTTCCTCTGTTCATCTATAACTTAAATCACTATGTGGATTGTATAATCAAACATCTAGTTAACTTTAATACAAGCTGAGCACATGGGCTTTAAGATTATCAGCTGTACTAGGGTAACTCAGAATCTGAGACGTGCCCGCTTGATCTTCGTGTTCTTGGACTCATCATCATCAGATGATTCTCAGAATTCATCCTCATGACTCGTCCCGTGGGTGTATGTGGAGGTCTTACTGACCTTCCCTTAGGCGTCCTAGGTGTCCCTGTTAGAAAATATTCATGAGATTACCTCACAAGCACTTCAATGTTGTCTTAAAATTGTGGAAATTTTTGTTTTCTTGATAATAAGTTTGAATGTTAAAGGAGTTGAAAGGATTTCAGAAGTCAAGAGATAACCTGGTTGTTTGCTGCTCTTGATTTCTGATGATTTCTTCGATAAAGAAAGTTTCCTGATCATAGTTTCAGGAGATGGCGACGATTTCCTTTCAGTTGGCGACATGAAGGGGTCCTCCATGGGCAGTAAACTCTCATCACCGCAAGTGGAAGCATCGCTGCCTGATTCAGAGTTATCTCTCTGACTTGTGCTGGCTTTTTCCCTCTCAATCACCCTATAAGCAAACATCTGAAACGGGATCTGTGATATCGACAGCAACTTTGAGTTATTTATTGAAGGGAAGCTTCTTATGAACCCTGCCTCTAGTTCACTAAAGTCTATGGGGGGCATTGGCGCGTCTGGCTGGCTGTGCTCAGGGTTCATTATCAAGAAACGCTTGGTATAACGAAGTATCCTACAGATAGAGGAGAAACTAGGGCGCTGGCTGGGTTCGACATGCCAGCATTTCTTTGTCAAAGTTGTGATGAACTTGGGGGAATGGAATGGGAACAGTGGCCTCTCTCCTGCTCTAATGTTCCGGCTCATTTTATCGCCTTGAAGATGAGCATCTTCAAAGGGGACTTTCCCAGTTAAGACCTCAAAACAAATCATCCCAAAGCTATAAACATCGGACTTTTCGTTATACTTAGAAGAATTTCCTCCATCCCCAAAGTTTTCCTGCCCTGCTAGCACCTCTGGTGCATCCCAGATGAATGAAGACTGTCCATTTTGATTCTGAGTTAGACTATTAATTGAAGATGATAGGCCAAAGCCAGAAACCTTAGCATGCAAGTATCCATCTGTGCTAATGTTTCTAGGTTTTATAAGAATGTTATGAGGGTTCAGCTCTCCATGATAGATTTTCTTTGCGTGTAGATACTCCATCCCTCTTGCTATTTGCAGCATTAGATCAACTGCAACTGGAAGAGAAAAGGGGATTCTCTTTTTTCGCCCACAGAGTTCCTTGATATAGCTTGAAAGATCTTTGTTCATTAGCTCCATTACCAAATGACACTCCTTTTTTTCCTCATCTGTGAAGGCACACAAAATGTGAAGTATATTCGGATGGGAAAGAGTTAATTCTCTAGAAATCTCTGGAATCAGCGCCTCAACGTCCCCAAAGAAGTGCCTCAAAGCGAAACTCTCACCAAGCCAAGAAATCTCCTTATATTGGCTACCGTTCCCCAGTCGCCTCCTTACTTGATAGTCCTTGGAGCCAACTAAAGTCAAGCTAGGCAATAGAATGTCATCTGTCACTGCTGAGGAGTCTAAGTACTTCAAAAGGATATCAGCCAATCTATTGTCCCTTTTTGAGAGTAAACAATCTGAGCCCTTCTTGTCTTTGATTTTCTTGAGAAGAAACCATCTGTCCTCATCCCAAACCGACTCTAATCTACTGCAGAAATCTTGAGAAACTAAGTACTGATCCCCAAATATCCACTGGAAAATTCCTGGATCTCTCAAATCTTTGCAGTATTTCATTGAGTAAACTGACTTCTTCTTCTGTATTTCGTCCTGATCGCAGCCTGATATCTGTCCGGCCATTTCTATTGCCTCAATGACTACAGGAATGATGCTGAGCAAGTTGTGTATGTGGAACTCAACACAGTCGGCGTTCTGATAGAGGGCAATGGCTTTAGCCCACCAATCCTTTGTCTCCAAACACTGCTTTATGTAAGCCTCTCCTTCTTTAAACACTCTGAGAAGCTCCCTCAATGGATGTTCAATGATTTTCCATTTTGTATTCTTTTCTTCGAATCTCAAATTCAGTTTCATCTGCTGTGCAATTGTTTCGTATCCTGAAGTAAGCATGTCTACCAATAGACAGCACTGTTTGTGATTGAATATGTTGTCCTGGAACACCATTAGAGCCTTTAGACTTCCCACTACTTCTCCAATTTGTCTGAATTGCTCCATTTCTTGGAGAACTTCTCTTTCAGACAGAAGATCAGAGAACAAGAATCACAAGGAAATCCTGATGTAATATATGATGTAATATGGATTCTGATCAACAAAATCACCAGCACAGAAACATGATTCAATTCCAAGAACCAAGATCAGCTATAGAAATTTATTATCTTTCTGCGACGATTCTCTCTTTTTTCCTCCCTTCTGGTTCAAGAAAACAAATTCAGAATACAAGGGCCTGGCAAGAATGGATCTCTTTCCAATATGAGAAACTTTCAGCTACCATCTGATCATCAAGAAACAGAAGAATCTGTTCTAGCATTTGGAATGTAAAAGTTCCATTTTTTCACCAAAAGCATGCAAGAACAACAGAAAATGTTGTCTGTGGAGAATCAAAATCTGGGATTAATGTGATCAAATGGATTGTAAAAGATCCAAGAGAAGGTTTGGTTCTCTTGGATGAATCTGAAATAGAATGAAAATGCAGCAAGAATTCCTATAGTTTTTGTTACCCCCAATACCTGGCAGTTTGTTTTGTCCTAAAGGTTTGTTTTGCATGAGGTAGAATAGGTCATTTTTTCCACCAAACTCAATGCTAATTTTTTATTTTTTATTTTTTATTCCCAATTTTCTATTTAGGCTTCAATAAAGTGCGAAAAGCTTAGGCTTACATAACATAAAGTATTGGATTTAAATTTCATCAATTGTCTTAGTTCATATAATATTCATTTAACGTGTAATCTATATTATGTATAGTCTGTATTCATTTGTTTCCAAATATAGAATTGTGTAAAATTTTAGTAAACAAAACAAATATGCAAATTGTCAATCTAATTCATAAAGAATATGCTTAATAATGGAATTTTTTAATAAATAAAAAGTTCAAACTATTCGAAAAAAATATATAGATCGGATCAGTATGATTATATTATTGTTACCAAGTTATCTCATTCGAATATTATCTTTACATTTAATCTAGCCATGTTAGACTTATTGTCTTCTATTTCTCATCCCATGTAATCCACTATCTTGCCTTATGAAATAAAGTTAAAAACACTTAGTGAGTGTTTGGTTATGTTTTTCTAGAACAAAATTGTTTTGGGAAAACATAATCAAACATATCCTCGTTTTTCCTCTAAAACTTTCATTTTCTAATATATACATACATATATATTATATCATATATATTTTATTATTATTCTAACAATAAAAAAACCACTTAATTCCATTTTAAGCCAAAAAATCTAACAAAAAAATATTGATTTGATTGCTACAATAAAAAATGTCTCCCCCAAACATAAACATACATGCCAAAATACAATTTTCACATTCTCTAATAATTTATTCTCTTAAAATACATAATAAAATCACACAAAAAACATAACCAAACATTCCCTTATGTAAGGATTAATATTAGGGGTGGCAATTTTCGACACGAAACGAACCGACACGATGTTATTAGGCTTGAGTTGGGGGTTATTGGGTTGACCCAATAAACAACACAAAAATTATGGGTTGGTTTGAGTTGGGTTTCAGGTAACCCGACAATAACCCAAAAATAAGATAATTTGATAGTTATACTATGTTTTTTGCATTTTTAAGTAATGACTTGTTATTTTTGAACAATTTAACTCTAGATTGATTTGTAAGGATTAATAATTATTATATACTATTTAAATCTTGACTATTTGGTGATGTTGGGATGATTATTAATCATTGAATGTGACGAATTATATTTCTCTGTTGGAGTTCGACTTCATTGTTGTTAAAATTAAGTTGTGCAAAACTTTTGGTTTAACATGAAAATTTGTATATTATTGATGTTGTAGAAGAAATTAAATGAAGTCCAATTATCAAATTGCTCTATGGTGCAAAAGTTGGGTTGTTAGAGTATAATGTTGACTTTTTTTAAATTTTTTGTATAAGTTGACTTTTCTCAAAATCTTGGTATAAATTGATTATTTTATTAAAATTCTAGTTGAACATAAAATATGTAGATTTTTTAGGTGAATTATTAATGAAAAATAATTATATGTTGAAACAGGTTAGGTTCGAGTTAAGGCTTATTGAGTTAAGTACTTATTGGGTTGGGTTCGGATTGAGCAAAATTTTGTGATATTCCCTCCTCAACCCGACACGAAACAACCCAATACGACACGATTGACAGCCCTAATTAATATGAAAATACCACATATTATTACAATTTTAACCCCTTAAAAAGTACAAAATCAAAATATCGTGGCACAATTACTAATTATACAAAAAAGTGGGGTTCCTTTTATAAATATCCATAATAAATGGGCACCACCCGAATTCTCACCTGAGATCAAAACCACGCTGCATTCTGACGTACAAGCGAGCAATTTTACAGTTCGTGCAGTGGGAATAACGTAGAGGGAGATGCAGTGGTACGTCGTCGCTTCAGTACTCACCATTCTCACAAGCTCTCAGGTTCGCCCTCGCTCTTGAATTATAGCTCGAAAATTGAATCTTGATCCCTACGGATTTGTTTATTGATGAATTTATTTTATATAATTGCTGCAAAAATATGATCTTTGGAGTAAGGGATTGTTTGTTTTGGTCGATTTTGGCAGGGAATATTGACAACTTTATCACAGAGTAATGGGGGTTACAGATATGACTATGCCACTGTGCCTTTTCTTGCTGAAGTTTTCAAGGTACTATGTGGATTGTGGGAAAATGTGGTTAGTTTAGTTGCATTTACCTTAAAATCCTTTTTATATGCTTATTTGTTTTGGAACCCAGTTTCTGTATATAGAAAAGGAAAATGAAAAGTACCTATTTTCAATTCATCCTTGAAGGGAGATTCTCTAATCGAGATAGGATTGAAGATTCTTTTAGGCTGAATTCAGGCATATCCTGTATTTCCTTTGGTTTCCATCTAGACATATGCATGGTTTTATTTTTTATTTGTCCTTTTTATTTGTGTTGTGTGTTGTGTGTGTGGGGGTGGGGGTGGGGGATGAGGGGGGTATGAAAGCAAGCCAGCCTCTTTAAATTCGAGCCCTATAACGAGAATCAGAAGATTTTTTGCGAGAAAGATTGTTAGTGTGTGGGTATTTATAGCTTAAGTTTTCCTTTCTGATGAAGCAAGTACTTTGATCACATTAAGAAACTGCAATTCAGTTTTTTAGCTATTGACAAGCTTTTGTTGAGGTGCAGCTTATTGTATCTAGTGTGTTACTATGGAGAGAGTGCCAGAGGTCACCTTCTCCTAAAATGACAACCGATTGGAGGAGTGTTCGACTATTTCCTATCCCGTCAATCATATACCTTGTTCACAACAATGTGCAGTTTGCTACATTGACATATGTTGATACCTCCACTTATCAGATAATGGGCAACTTAAAGATTGTTACAACTGGAATACTATTCAGGTGCTGCTACCAATTCCATTCTTTCTATTGTTTTACATAAACGCTTGTAGTCGAAACTTTAATGATCTGACACCTTTGTTTCACCAAACGAAGAGCTATTACCATCTCTCTACCATTAACTTTGACATTCTACAATTAGCAGATACTTTGATTTCCTGTTTTAGGCTGTTTTTGAAGAGGAAGCTTTCTAATTTGCAGTGGATGGCAATTGTTCTATTGGCTATTGGAACGACCACAAGCCAGGTGTGGCTGGGATCTTTTTTATGTACTATTTTGTTATGCATACAGCAACCATAATATGTAGTTCTGGGAATATATTGTAGCAAAATGACTTATTGGGTTATAAAGTTATTGTTGTTTCTGAATTTCATAGTTTGATCGAAGAGTTTGCATCTAAATGTACAAGAAAATGCAGTTTAAACTCTTAGATAGACCGTGAATGTAGTGTTCTCTGATTGTGATTTTTTTACTGGTCGGATAAATTTTTGATATCAACATGTTTTAAGATCCCCTGCAGGTTAAAAATGCATTTTGTCTGAAAATTGACTAACAGTTGTCAAAACCTATGAATGTTGGATTACGATGCTTAATTGTGGTGATTTTTAAAATAGACAAGATATTACATGGTTTTAGTAGCAAGGAAGCTGATGTTGACTGTTTTCTTAGTCCTAGCAGTTTTTTAATTGATGTTCATGTTAATGTAACTAGTCTGCATAAAATATGCAATTGTGTTACTCTAAATGTAAGCCTTTTATCTTACATTGGCATAGGTGAAAGGTTGTGGAGAAGCTTCTTGTGACTCACTCTTCTCATCACCAATTCAAGGATACATGTTAGGTATATTATCTGCATGTCTCTCTGCATTGGCTGGTGTTTACACAGAATTCTTGATGAAAAGGAACAATGACAGCTTATACTGGCAGAATGTTCAACTATATACGTGAGTTTCCTTCTTTGATACAAGCACCCTTGTCTCTTCTTACATTGTACAAATACAATTACACAATGAAAACCTTCCTGGCACACTTGCGCCATCTTTATATAGCATGATCATGTTCCAATCTTTTGAGTAAACCTGGGGGCCCTGCGCGCGCGCACCTGTGATGATGGGGGAAGGTTCTTTTTTCTTTTATTATTCATTCTTATTTTCAAAGGTAGCTGACTTTGGTTGGCATTCAAGGTCTTAGTTGTTGGCTATCATGATTAATTTGGTTGTGTATTGAAGCAAGGTTGCTAGTTCTTTCTTTCAGATTTGGTGCAATATTCAACATGGCAAAACTTGTCTTGGATGATTTTAGAAGTGGGTTTGAGAAAGGACCATGGTGGCAACGTCTTTTCAATGGATACACTATCACGACTTGGATGGTTGTGTTAAATCTTGGGTCCACAGGGCTGTTAGTATCGTGGTTAATGAAGTATGCGGACAACATTGTTAAGGTACCTACTACTTCCATCCCTCATTTATAAATCATTTCTTCCTGTAATAAATTCTGGCTCCGATGTCATTTTTATCTATAAATGTGCTTTTGTTTCTTGGTTACTCACGGTTTCTAGATAAAAATTTGATGTTTGATCGTTCAGAGAAAAATCTAATTGAAGAACTATTCTTTAACAAAGAATTTTTAATTGTCAGTTAACTCAATGGGATTATTTACTGAATTATTATTTGCAGACCATTCTTCCTCTGTTTTGTTCTTCTCCTTTTGAGCAAGGGAATGATAGTTCATTTGTGCATCCAAAGCAGTATAAAAGATGAACATTGACTGTTGCTAAAGAATCCACCAAATTCAGGACAGATAAATAAAGAACCTTGATGATGGGAGTTGAACACGAGACTAAATTCCCCACGACCTTAGCTTAGCAGTTGAGCTAGTTAAGATTGGCTTATCGCTGACAATTCTAATTGTTCTGGTACTTTGTACTAGGATGTAAAATCAGTCACTGTACAATGGATTAAGTGAGGCTATCACCTAAAAACATATATTTATGTCTATACCTCATGCGTAAGCTTTAGGATATAATGAAGCATGTCTCCTCGAATTAATTTGTAGCATTTTGCCTACAAAGAGAGTCTATTTATTGACAATATTAAAGTTGTGTTTGGATTCAAGAAATTACAGCTAAGGATTTCAAATGACTCCACTCTCAAGCATTTTTGAAATCCATCTAATGATTCAAGAAATAACTCAAAATTTTTACTGAAAGATTTGAAATCAAATACATAAAAGTAATTGACTTTGTTTTTTTTCCCCAACAGGTGTATTCCACATCCATGGCAATGTTATTGACAATGGTATTGTCTGTGTTCCTTTTCAACTTCAAACCAACTATACAGGTGATTTTCCTACATCTTTGTTCTTTTCATACATAAAATGTTGTCTGTCATTTCTTTCAAATCTTCGACAGATATATTCCTTGTTTTTTGCCTGTTGATAGTTTACTTGTCCCCATGCAGCTCTTTCTGGGAATTTTTGTCTGCATAATGTCACTGCACATGTATTTTGCCCCTCCAAGCGTGCTCATCAACCTGCCTTTGACAACAAAAGCCGCACCTGAAAATCTAGTTGAAGTTTCTGTTGATCGAAGGGCAGCTTCCTAGAGCAAGTCTGTAAGAGGATCAAATCCCTTTTTTGGCTCTCTGTTTCTTGGGAATATATTTTAAATCGTAAGCTTTTCTGATCATTAAAACATGTTAAGATGTACAATCAC
Source organism: Jacaranda mimosifolia (assembly GCA_018894105.1). Lineage (NCBI taxonomy): Eukaryota > Viridiplantae > Streptophyta > Magnoliopsida > Lamiales > Bignoniaceae > Jacaranda > Jacaranda mimosifolia. The sequence continues at coordinate 14,287,335 of CM032120.1, read as the reverse complement.
AGCGTGCAGGAATAGGGAAACTAAAACAGAAATCCCACAGAGTTCTTACAGGAGTAGGTTAGATAGTTGTACTAACATCTGCATCATATTGATGGAAGTGAAAAATTCTTGCTCTCCTAGTTGAGCTTCTTGGTAGAATTCATTTGAAATCATGTGTTCTATGATTCTTAGACTTTACTAAATCGACCATTTAAGGATATTACATCATGGGGTTTATGTGCGTCTCACTAGAACATGCTACCCCAAGACCAACTCACTTATGAATGGAGATGCAAACTAGTCGAATCGGCTCACAAGTGATGTGAGCATAGTTCGAGGTAACTCAATTCAAACTCCATCTTTGCTTCAAGCAGATCACGAGTCATTTGTATCTGGACTTGAGACTCATAGAGTGATATAATTCATGAAGAACGGCAACTTTTATGCTAATTTTCTTCCCAAACCATTATTACATGAAGAGAAAAGTGGATACTCCATATTTCTTGCTGGGGGTGGGGGTGGGGGTGGGGGTGGGGTGGGGTGGGGGGTGGTTTGGCCACAACCACCGACAGCAAGAGCTGTGCCACCATATGTGGCCTGCAACCTTCTTTCCCCAGCTGCAATAAATTCAATGCCCAGTTGGTGCATTATTGATGGCCTACAAAGAATGTGTGGCTCTTCAATTGTTGAATGCTTATTCAGACATATATATCACACATTTAAGGTCACTGATCAAATAATTTGCATACATTCTGTTGGTTGGCCATGTATTTTGATTCACATGGTAGATATTATAGGGATTTGTGGACAACATTGCAAAAGGGACACATACGATTAAATATATTATATCATTTGTATATCAATTAAAAATAATGATGTAGTTTTTCTATCGAGGGATAGTTTTATTCGGTGCGAAAATAAAATTTTAATGTCAATACAAATATACTGGTCGACTTGATTTAAGAAGAGTTAAGAGTGAATTTTCCGTCGCGACTGACGCATAATTCAACGTTATAGTATGATCGTATTGAAAGATCAAATGAATTGGAATTTTTCTGTTGATTCAGTTCACGTTGAGGCAAACAGATCATTTATGACGAAGCAGATAAATTCAAGAGAATGATTCAGAGTTCTTACAAAATAGAATCATGCAGTATGCAAATTCACTCGTCATCAATTAGTATTTTGCAATAATCAATAATCAACCATCAAATTATTGCAATAAAAGTAGACAAAATATGGTATCTATTGCATTTAATGTAGGTAGCTTGTTGATACTGTAATATACCTTTCAACATTAATGAAGTACTTGCTGACAAATACCATGGAAAAAATTGCAGTGGGGAATCATTTCATTCAATTTTAAAGGATAACATAGCTATATATGTCTTGATTTACTGAAATTAATAATTAATTTGTTTTACGTAACAATCATTTTGCTATTTACAAAGATTAAAACTAAGTGTCCGTTTGTTTTTGTTTTTAAAGCCCCTTTTCATTTTTTCCTGAAAATAAAAATAAAAATTTATCAACTTTTCTCTTATTTTCACAGAAATTTTCATTTTCAACACATTTTTTCAAATACACTACTACACTGTCTCTCTGTTTTCATTTTTTATTTTCTCCTACTCACATTTGCATGACTTTTAATACAAAATATTATATTTTTTAAATACAATTCATTTTCAACCCTACATAATCATTATATTTTTCCAGTTAATGATAGGGTTTTTATTTCTTCCAACCACTAGAATTTGTACACAAATTACCACATTTTGAGTTAATTCCACACATGAAATGACAGGTCCATTGAACAATTAAACTTGGTAGAGGAGCCAAAACCAATGGGCCGGAAATGATAAGGCGGCAAATTTGGCTGTTAGTGGAGAAAAATGTTACCTAATTAGCCTAATTTTTCCATATTATCAAAGTGGATATGCCCTTTTGATTTACTTTTATGAAGTTTCTTGGCGAGAGATCAATGATCTGTAGTTGAAAGATAGAATTAAAGTTGCATACTCTATTTCAATATATGTCAAAGTATATTTTATCCACAGTTAAATATTCTTATAACAAAATATTTAATATTTTACATAAAATTAAGATATGAAATGTGTATTGATATAGAGGATTCAAAGTAAAATTCGTGAAGATTATGTTCATCTGATACATGAACATAGTCCTCTTATGATGTTGTACAAGAGGTGGATGATATACAATCGCAAATTTATTGAAAACGCATTAAATAATTTAGTTGCGAGTTAGAGCTAAATTTGTTAAAATACACAGATATTGAATGATCTATAGGTGCAGATTAAAATCAAGTTTGTTGACATATGTCAAGTATAGAACCATCTGCAGATGAGAGTTAGAATTAAGTTCTTTGAAACACATTAAATATTGAATAATTTATAGCGGAATGTCACGAACTTGTCTCTTATAAGCTACCGTGTTGTACTTAACTCCTCGTTTGCCTCTTGCAATACTACTTAAGTCAGTCTCACCCTTTCAAGTGTTGTGTGTGCTAAATGAATTAGTCAAGTGTTAGAAAGAAGAAAGAGTTGGGAGAAACTGAAAGAGGCTTCTATTATTTGGTTTCTTTTTTTCTACTTCACTTCTTACTTTGTTTTCACTTTGTAAAGAACAAGAGAAACAAGAAGAAGAAATATAAACCAAGTGAAAACTAAGAAGAAACCAAGTAATAGAAGCCTCTTTGAGTCCCTTTCTCAACTCTCTCGTTCTTAACGTTTGGGTAATTCACTTAACACACATAGCACTTGAAAATAACGGGGCTAATTTTGCTAATCATATCCGTTTCAACATTTCAAATATATTATCGACTTTTATGGAAACACATAAAAATTAAATCATGCATGTATAACATTAATTGATTACTTTGAATCTATCAAATTGGTTATTCTAATAATTTTTTTCTTGGGATAAAACAACTTTTGGAGGCAATCAAGAGCTCACATTAAAATTTCCTACACTATTATTCAAATCGAAAAATCTTTTATTATTATTTATTTTTCCAAAAAACATTTATTTTCCCCACCCACCTTGACACTGCTAGTCCCTCTCTTTCTCTCTCTAAAATTTCTCTATAAATACATCTAAGCCCATCATTATTTTCTAACCAAATTGTGAAAAAAAGTAGTAAAAAAAAATAAAAATAAAAAGTGGTGCTAAAAGAATGAGTGGTGGAGGAATGGAATCCATTGCAAGCTCTCAATCTACAAATCTTGGCGGCGGCGGTGCAAATGGGCAGCTGGGAAGAGAGAGGTGTGGAATATTCCAAATGCCATTGCACTACCCGAGGTACAGTCGGGCAGAGTACGAAGCCATGCCCGAGTGGAAGCTCGATTGCCTATTGGCAGAATATGGGCTGCCCGTAAGTGGAGATGTTAACCATAAGAGGAAGTTTGCAATGGGGGCTTTCTTGTGGACTTATTGAAAATGTAGAAATATATATAGTATGGTGCTTTAATTTATTAATCTAATGTTAGGGCTTTTTTAACTATGAGTGTGTGTGTGTGTGTGTTGTTTTTTCATAATTTGTGATGATATTATTGAATTATAGTATTGGAATTAGCTTTTATTTTTGTGTTAAAATGATATCTCTTTCTTTAGTTAATCATATATTTTACTTTGATTGATTTGAAACTAAGGGACGGATACGAGCTTTTGATCGAAAATTCATCCGGATATGATTTCTTGATTAAAGATCCATAGATGTATCCTTCCTTCATTGTGTATTTTGAAATAAAGAAAAAAATTGAAAATACTATTCTTTTTATTTAAAAATACACACACACACACACACACACAATAAGAATTTTGATAAAAAAATTTCTTTGAATATGGCTTTTTAGCAAAAGATCCATGGATCATAGACGGTATTTTGGGTTGGGATGTGCTCAACATTTCAGAAATAAGTTTAAGCGAATTTGGTTTTAGATGTGTTGTATCAATTTTGAATTCAAAATGAGTCCATTTAAAAAATTTAATTAATTTAATAAATCATTTCACTATATTGTAAAATTGTATATTAAATAAAGTATAGAAGGTATAATAATATTACTATGGTCTTTTAAATTAATTTTTTAAAATAAGTAAATTAAATTAATGTTTTTGTTTTCTATTGAAGTCATTTCAAACTTAATCCAATATACAACTCAACCCATTTTGAACCCAATCCACTTCCAACCTCTGTATCTTAATCCATATAGAACACAATCCATTTTGAACCCAACATATATAAACTCAAACTCAACCCAACCCACCCATTTGTCACTACTGCTATTAAACTAATTGACCATTCGGTAATTCAAAAGACAACGAAGTTTTAAAATCTCAACCTTGTGTCGAATTTCGTATGGCATATTGGCATATATCTTTTAAATTTGTTTATTGAAGGTGGCAAACAAAGTACCCAAAAGAGTTGGGCCATCAAGCGAACAATCCTTGGGCACGGTACGAAAAAGCCCAATCAAAGATGGGCCAAAAAAGATGAAAACCCAGATGTACTAACCCAATTTCAAACTGTCGAAGCCCATGGGCAATCCATGAATAGCCAGCCCAGAAAATCATTTCATGGGCCAAAGTGTGGCTTATGATTAGGCATTTAGGCTAGCCCAGACGGACCCCCAAAAAAAATAAAAAATAAAAAATAATAATAACAATAATAATTTTTCATCATATAAATTAATATAGAAAATTTGGTGTTTAATGTTATATATATATATATTTATTTATACACATACAAACATATCAGGAGCTTGTTTAAGTTTGAACTCTTGACCTCCTACATTATGTGGAAAATTTATGCCACTAGATCACAGATCACTCGACTTGTTTAATGTTATATTTGAAAGGGCCTTTAATATATATATTCTATCTTTCTCTTTAACTTCACTTCCATTTCTCCAATTTTTACGTTCCTCTCCCTTCCAATAGCTTATTTTGGTTTATTAATCCTCATATTATTGTTAATATTTTGTTATTTATGTAAGTTCTAATAAATTTATAATGCAAAATTTTATAAATAAATATTTTTTTACAATTTCAGAAATTTTGAAAATTATGCATATGTATTATTGAATGTGTAGCGCACATGCAAAGAAAGCATAAAAAGCTTTCAATTATTTCAACATATTCTCAAACAAATTAATATTTTATTTATGGTCCCATATGTTTAAAGTAGGACCATAATAATGGTCGTCAAGTTGCTCAAAAATATCTTCAAGATTAAAAAAGAGCCCTCGATTGAGAAAAATAAAGGAACAAACGTATAACCTACGTAATTTTCAAATAATTTGATGCTAGAAATTGATTTTTCAAGCAATAAAAATTTAAACTAAACTCATAGAATCATAAAAAAAAAAAATTTAAAAAAATCAAGATAAATAGTAGAAGGTTGAGATGAGCAACACAACAATTTGTCATTTAGAGGAAAATGATAGGTAAAAACAACTAACAGTCTGTTTGGTTTTATTTCCAAATGTCATTTCTATTTTCAGTCATTTATAAAAGTTGAAAATTTTGTTAAATAGAAATTAAAATGTATTTGGATGAAATGTTGAAAAGTAATGATTATAATAGGTTGTAGGATTAAAAAGTAGATTAATTTATATTTTTTATGTTTCAAATTTTTTATTTTTTAAAATATATGTATATTTTATTAATTTAAAAATAATAGTGGGTAACTTTATGTCAAATCAAATTTAAATTTGATTGATGTGTAATAAGATGATATGGTAGGTTTAGAAATGAATTTTGGGAATAAAATGTATACTTTTTCTGAAAAAAGTTATGAGAAAGTGTGTTTTCAATTTTTATTCCCACGTGAAAATGAAAAAGGGGCTTTGGAAATGAAACCAAACACCTTGTTGAGGACAAAAAGAAAGAAACTATTAAAGGAAGAATTTATTAAAATAAATAACAAGTTACGTCTAATTAGCTGATATGTAAGATAACAAAAGGGTGTTTGGGTGAGTTTATAAGCTTATCAAAATATCTTATAAAATGTTTGAGACTTGAGAGCTTACAAGATGTTAAATAGCATTTAGTAATTTTTTAAAAAAAAGAGCTTATAAGCTCAAAAAACAAGATGTTATAAGCTTATAAACTCTTTTTAAAAAAATAAAGAATTCCTAATTTATTTTAAAAATTTTAAAAAGTTCTTTTAATTTTAATCATATTAATTACAGAATTGTCATTACCAACATCTTATAAGCTCGAAAATCTTATTTTATCTAAATACTTTAATAACTTATTTTTAAAAAAAGATCTAACATTTTATTAACTCCAAAAATATTTTATAAAATATAGGAGTTTATAAGACCTTTTAAATAAATTTAGCCAAACACCCTCTACATTATTAAAATGATGATTAATTATTAATTCAAAAAAAATGATTAGTCACACTTAAAATTGAGATACGGCCTAAACTCCTATGATAGGCCGCAAAAACTTTTCACAACAAAAAAGAAAAAATAAATCAGAGACAGTTTTTCAAATTAAAAAAAATGAAAAAAGAAAAAATATATAAGGGGATTGGGGCATTTGAATCATCAATTTCAAAATTCAAAAAAGAAAGAAACTTCTTATCTGGTTATCCGTTGGAGAAAAGATGAGTTAACGAACGACTGAGGATGATTCAGTAATTTCACATCTCGATGGGGTTTGACGGGTCGCCTCTGACAGGTGGCGTCAACAATTGGAGAGAGAAAACGCGGCGGCACATGGCTGAAGAACTTTGAAAACATGGCAGCGGGCCCACTTTTCTGCCTACCATTCTTTGGTCTCTCTCTTTGGTCTCTCCTCAATATATAGAAATCCCCCTTCTTTTGATTTCTCCCTCAGCCGCCGCTTATTGCTCCGAATTCAGATATAGATACAGTCTGTATACATAGATATAGAGAGAGATATGGCTATGGCGAAGATTCTGATTGCATTGATGGCGATCTGTTGTGTTTTGATGAGCACTGCAATCCCGCGCGCTCAAGCGCAGGCCTTCGCTCCTGCTCCGGCGCCTGCCAGCGACGGTAATACTCTCTCTCTCTCAATTGAAAACGTGTGTGGATTTGGTGATATTAAAGTTCAACCCTTTGTGGGGAAGAAAGGTTTTCTCCTTGAGGATTTGATGATATTAAAGTTCAATCCTTTGTGGGGAAGAAAGGATTTCTCCTTGAGGTTTTGCTGTTCTTGTTAAATTCTGCCGATTGAAGTAGTCTTTGCTGTTTGTATGTTATGCAGGCACATCAATTGACCAAGGAATTGCATATGTTCTCATGTTGGCTGCTTTGGTGCTCACATATTTGATCCACCCTATGGATGCATCATCTTCTTACAACTTTTTCTGAACTTAGATTTCTTGGACATAGTGTATTTCATTGGAACATGGCCTTTCCATTTTTCATTGTATTTATGGGTTGATGAGAAAAATGTCATTTGTGCTTTGTAATGGGGGAGAATTCAATTTATTCATTGTATCATTTGATCTTTGTATGAAAATTTTAGTTGAAATGAGTGTAAACATTTTTAATCCTCTCGAAAATTCCACGATCACAAGTGGATCGAGTTCATTACACTTCGATCAATTCATATGATAACTTGCTCAATGTTTGAGAAATCAGACCGGTGATTGAATCGGTGGCCTTATTGATTACTGGTTCAACCGGTGTGACGTTATAATTATATTTAATATTATATAAGTATATTAGAAATATAAAAAATATAAATATATATATATATATGTAAAGAGAAAAAATAAAAATAAAAATTGCCTAGTATTATGAAACTATCTCCAAACTCTACTTCATAATGACATCCATACATCAATTTAAATATTAACTCATGAAATAAAACTTGTTAAAAAATATCCTTATAGAATTCCTTACAACTTACAAAAATAATAAATACCAACTCAAATAGTACAAAATTTTCAAATATAAATAAAGAATATTTATTTAATTATTTTTTATTTTTTATTTTTTTGAAAAAATAAAAACCAATTTTTTTAAAAAATCGATTCACCGATTGAACCGATTTTTTACCGATTTGCATTGATTTCTTAACCAACTGATTTTATACATCAAACTAGACTGGAACCTTGACCGGTTCCTGATTGAACTAATTGAACCGGCCAGTCCAATCCGATTTTTTAATCATTGAACCTGCTCGCTTTTGTTAAAATGATATGTTGATGTAGTTCAACACATATAAACCGTAATTGAAAAGTCTCATTTATTTTAAGGGATGCAAAGAATTGTGGAAAAGTTGCGTTTCCAACCAGAGATGAAAAAGGTCGAAGGAGGCATTGCTTGCACTTTGAACCACCTTCAAACCATGCCATCAAAATTGGCTTTGAGGATTGCTCCAAATGTCAAAGACAATGCTAGGAAATGAGCATATATGCATTTGCTCATCTGTTATTCTACTGTATCTTGGCTGTAAAAGTCCTGTAAACTTTGGCCAGATCAATCGTTTCTTCCTGAAGAAGAAAGAATCTTCATGAGAGGATCAGATTCTCCACTCCTGTTATCTTTCTTTTCAGCTTTCACAAACTTCTCCAGGGCTATAACTCCTTTGACTGTCTGTATTGTAACCCGTATTTTACAACTTCATAAAAGGAAACTACGATCCCGACTGAAGGACCTGCCCGAGCAACTCGAGGACCAGCACCAGCAAACAGTCCCTTAATACCTCCATCTCTGATTCACAAAGAGAGGAGTAAGTTTTGTAAGGAAGAAAAAGGGCTATAGTAAGTTATTCTAGAGAGGAATTCTCATGGATACCTCCAGATCTCTGCCAAAGTCTGTCTAGTGGTCATCGTCAATGCTCGTGTAGGATCCTTCTGAAAGTCCAGAAATTAGATATTCATATCAAATGACAAATTATACTGTAATAAAAAGAGAACTACCTCTATCTGTCGCCGGGTCCTTGCAACATCTAGAGGACATGTGGTAGCAGCTGCAAGGCTTCCAGCCACAAAACCAGCAGAAAAGTTGGCTCCAAGGACACTGGATGCGCTGCTTTCATTGCCTATCCGGCTCAAAATTCTTCTTCTGATCTGCAGAGGAATTAGAAAGTGTAAACTATCATGAAAATCATAATATATCTAAGCAATGCCGTATAAATATAGCTCCTTACGTACTGGCTCTAGAGACGACCAGCAAACTGCAGAAAAAGGAACGTCGCGTGCTAGTTGTGCTCCAAGGCCAGTCCATAAGATTCGATAGCTTTGAACTGGTGCAATTGTAATAACTAAGATATCACTCCAATCATCGTAGTGATAATAAAATGGAAAGGACTTTAATCAAAAAATAGAGATACATGAAACTATCCCTGTTAACGTGACTATTAAGCCGTGTGTAAGATGTACCATAAGATATTTTCTTCCAAGTTAAACCTCAAATTCAAATAATTTGTTACACAAACATCAAAATAGACGTTCATAGGCAACGTACAAGCCTGATGGTTATTAGCACTCTTGACGGGAGGGACGGCGCTGATCAAAGTTTTCCACACGCCGGGAGGCTTCACACCACCTTGGCTGTGTTTGAATGCCTGTTACCAGAAATATGCAGTCTTGAGAAATATAGTCGTTTCTAGGCAATGTAAAAATAACATACGAAACTAATCAAATTATGCCAAGTATAAAAATACCTGCATGCGTGTTCTTGCAAGTTCAATAGGATAACAAGTGACGCATGCTATTGAGCGCGCTAAGGATCCAGCAAATAAGGGAACATATGGTGTGATGCTTGGAGCATTCTGTAACGTAAGATTTTCCAAGTAGTTCCGAAAAATATCATAAAGTGGCATATAGATTCCCACCTGCAAATATACTCCAAATGTTTCAAAAGAGAGTTGTGAAAAAAGTATTTATCCTACACATGACTTTAATCCCCTAGAGCAAAAAAGTAGATAGTTTCTGAGAGGGAAACTTACAGAAGGGACTGCCAATGCTAAACTAGCGTTAGTTCCTCTCCACAATCTTGAGAATCCTTCCTGGACAATTCCAGAGTTACTTCAATAAATGAAGATGCGAAAGGCAACAGAGCAAATAGTATTGAACATGAAATGCAGATCTCTTATGTCAAGAATGTTCAAAGTGCCAAGAAATTAGAAGCAAAAACTCCTCCTGAATTACAACAAGTTAGATATCGCTGTACCCCCCCCCCCCCCCCAAAAAAAAAATACCGCAGTTAGAAACAAATAAAAGTATATATTATTAGAGAAGGAAGAAAAAGCAAGTTCTCTAACAAACTATTCATGAAAAAAATTAAAACACTGATTGCCTTGACATCATCAACAACATATCCTAGAACTCAACTTTAAAGTTGGAAAAATTATCAAATTTGATCTTACCCAAAAAGAAAAATATTGAATCTAAGTACATCGGCTGTAACCATTCCCACCCTCTGCGGAGCAAGCACCAATTGCAAATTTGCAACATAAATACAGAATGAAGGATATGTGAGTTAGAGAATATCTGCAGTAAATATCAGATATGCTCTTCATGAATTTAAAAGTGTGGAGTCTATATTATAAATCCAAAAATGTCATAATCTCTTCTGCTTGCAGAGAGATACAATACGACTACAATTATATTCTTCCAGTACAAGTTCACCAACCTGTTGTATTACTTTGTAGAATACATCCAATGTTCCTCTGTAACGTGTACAATCAGGAGAGCATGTTGGTTGAGTTCCAACAGATGCACGAACACATGATGGCATATACTTCAATTCTTGCAACATCTAAACACAAATCCAGAATGATAACTACTATGAGAACATAGTTTGTTGAGAGAAGTATAGCAACAGCATTTCCCATACTTTAGTTTGACTAACAAGAAAATGAAATAAGGAACTCCTTCATGAATAGACTCAACCTGATGGTACTGAACCTCCCAGCAGTCAAAAATTATGCCAGAAGCACGAACCGATTACTATGCTCTTATCTTATGAGATAAAATCGCATGAGGAAGGAAAAAGTATGAAAATCATATTCCCAATGCCACCAAGAAAGGTGTGTATTAAGAAGGAAGCTACAAATATGTCTCTTAATCAAAAACTTCACTGCAGCATTAATGGTTTTATGAACATATATGAAGAAAGAAAATAGGAATTGGCTTTGGTTGTTTTACCGTGCTTGTTTCAAAGCATTCCACATGACACAAGCCATCATAGGGGACACCAGCAGCCTGAGCTTGCAACCTAGTCTGAATAAAGCAAAAGGTACTAAAATGAAGAGAATAATAAAAATGGCCAATTATAGTAAAAAGTAGTGCATTTCATATTGCCATAGTACACTAAAAAGAAATTCTGCATATTTCCCTTATTCAAATGTAAGCATACACTAAAAGCAATCCCAATATTCAAGAAACCTCCAAAATTGTAAATTTATACCAAACGATTCTTGAAAGAACTCATTAATCTGATGTATTGAGGAAAATTGGCTACCGTAGACAAAGAGAATCATACAGATTATATTCCATGAAGAGAACTGGAGAAAATGAAAATCAACAGGCTCTTACTATAATTGGCTGAACAAAAGATAGCAAACAGAGCATAACTCAAGAACACTAACCTCTATAAAATATTAAAACAAAAAGGCCTTATCAATTAATTTAGCTTGTCTTTTTCATAGTATATTAAACACATGAACATCCTCAAAACTAGGTAAATTGCACATAAGCACCCCATAACTACCAACACAAAAAAATTCAAGAAATAACACCTTGGCAACATCAAGAGGGTTGACGATGACGGCGGAGATGAAGGCGGCGCCGCCAGCAGAAAATGCCCTCTCCCCAAAACTCAAATCATCAGAAATTGAAGCTTTTTTCTTCAAAGACTCATCTTTTATCATACTTTTATCTAACTCAACTTTTCTTGTTGCCGTCGCCACTCCCATCCATGAAGGCAGCCCTTGTCTTGATGAACCCACCATCGAATTTGGATAAAATTCTCAAGACTTTCGGAAAGATTGAAACTTTTCTGGAAAGTGGGAAGTATTTGGTGGTTTTTTCCTCCTTTTTTGTTGTGGGTTTTTTATTCTGTTTGATTTTTATGCATGGAGGCTGGAGAAGGAAAAAAGAAGAGGAATCAAGAAATTGTGCGTGATTCGTGGCGTGGAACTAAGGGCGCCAAACATTAGGAAAGATTGGTCAGAGGTTTACACTTGTCACTTCTGTATTGTCAAGCAATATCGTATTCCCAAGGTAGTGTTTGGGGAATTCTCTAAATAGATTGTCTTTTCTTTATAATTTTTGGAGTGTATAAAAAGTCTTTGGGAGTGTGTGGTTATCTTTTCCCATAACAACATTATTTTGAAGAAATATAATTAAACATATCTCTATTTTCACTTCAAAACACACATTTTTCAATATATACATACATATTATATATAAATATATATATATTATATTTTATTATTATTTTAATATTAAAAAAATCACTTAATTCTATTTTCACCCAAAAAATCTAACAGAAAAATATATTGATTTGACTGTTAAAATAAAAAATGTCTTCCCCAAAATATAAACAAGCATATCAAAATATAATTTTCACATTTTTCAATAATTTATTCTTCCAAACAAATAATAAAATTACATAAAAAACATAACCAAACATTCCCTTTTTTTTTTTTTGGTCTTTTTCGTATATTAAAAATGGGGTTGAACATGAAAATTTCCCAAACTAAATCAAGCTACAAAAGTATAATTTTGTGTATTGTTTATTTAGAGATAGATTCATTATAATTATAGTTTCGAAAATTTAATATTGATTTAGAACAAATTTATGTCTAAAATTTGTAAAGAGCTAGCACCAAAATTGATCAAAATATTTGTTAAAAAGTAAATGGGATAATCGAACTTACACCTGTTTATAAATTTCTTAAAATATTTATATAAATCTTTCGGAATGTTTTTAGAATTCATTCCTAAAAGTGATTTTATAAACAATTGAAATAAAATACTAAAATTTTACAAAAAATAAGAAGTTTCTAACTCAATTTTAAAATTTTAGAAAACTCTTTCGACTTTTTTTATCTTAATTATGAAACTATTGACAAAGTTTTGCTCAGATAATAAAATTAAGATCCCAAAACTCTAAAAAAATTCTATTAAAAAAAATCCCCAAACATAGCTCAATCACGAGGTCACTCCCTACGTTGTGTTACAACATTGTGAAAACAACTATTGTATCAGAAACTTCCACGACTAATGGTACAAGTCCTTTTCCACTTTAACAACGTACGAAGTAGGAAGAAAATCTTTGAATAATCATCTAATTTACTATTAAGAATATGATAACTTCAGTCTAAATTCTCTATTCCGTTTCATATTTCATTGAATGAATATCTACTAATTGTATCAAAAATTATTACAAGAAAAAAATAAATTAATGGCAAAATAGTATGTGATAATGCAAAAGTTATCACTAATTATGTTTATTAAGTGACAAAAAAATTAGTTTTGTAACTAATAATTTTTACAAATTAAATAGTAACAACAATAGTGTTAAAGTTGTCACCATAAACAATTAGTGATACACATGTAGTGACAATAAAATTTTATCACAAATTATAGTGACAATTTTTATTGTCACCATAGGGGTGTCACTAATTGTTAATAGTGACAACTTAAATCATTAATTTTTGCTACTATTGAGTCATTTTATGACAAAATAAAAATTATTATTAATGACAAGATAAAAGTTATTGTCATTCAATGCATATTATTAGTAACAATTTTTACTTTGTCACTCATTATTTTGTCACTAATATTATATTTTTTTGTAGTAAATTTTCTTATAAAAATAATTGATTAGAGATTATGTACATTGGAGTCTGGACATAAATTCACCATATTGGAATAGTTGATGAAACACGAAATGAAATAGAGGATCCAAAATGCGAAAAATTTATCCTCTCCCACATAATACATCCAAATCAACATCTGAAAAATCAGTTAGCAAGAAACCAACTTTTCTTGCCATTCTTGTGGAATCCACAGGGCCAACAACTCCCCTGATCTGCTGCCTACTTTTACACAATCCAACACTTGCATAAATACTGGCAAATATCAAAGCAAATTCTAAGGCAAATCTACCTGTACTGACAAGAAAACTAGAAATTCCATTCACATTTTTCTCTTCAATCTTCCCATCTTTGAAATTTGCAGTTTTCCCATCTCTCAGAAACGCGATAACCTCCTCAACGACATCAACTTTCCTCTCCTTCTCCGGCCACTGATTTACCCTCTCGATCAGAGCCCTTCTGCTCTCTTCCAAACGGCCTAACGCTTCCTCCCTTTGCCTCTCCTGGCTCGATTTTACTCTCTGCATAAAAACAAGAAAATCGGCTTTTAGCAGGAGCTAGCAACCATGGCTCCAACCAAAAAAGGGCTATAAATTTAACAAAAAGACGACATATATAACCTGTAAATATCATATAAAAAAAGAAAATTGGCCTTTAGCGGGAGCAAATATCATGTATGGCTCCAACCAAAAGATGGGCTATAAATTTAACAACCTGCAAGTAGACAAGAATGTTGTGAATATCTTTGAGAGAATCCCTTATAGCTATCATCTTCTCCCTCTCCTCCACAGTGCTATCTGCGACCACACAGTACCGGCCGTGGTTGGAGCAATGGCTGCAGAAACTGAAGCCATTTTGAGTGATCTTCTCATTGATTCTGACATGCAAATCCCATGTTTTTTCTGTAAGAATTTGGAGGTGGCCATTATTCTTGAGCTCCATCAGAGTTAAATATGTTGTATTCTAATGTACAATCATCATTTTGTTTTATATGTACTTATGAAGTTTGTTGTGTTTCATACCTTGGGAGTTCTTTTTTTTTTCAAAAAATAGTTGCTTTTTAAAGCTATATTCTCCACCATTTACTTCTTTTTCAGAGATTTGATCCTCATATATTTCTTTTCCTATTTGGAGTCAAGCTTCTCCCTTTTATGGTCTACATTTGGTGGCACTTATCATTGTGTTTTTACTTTTTATTTTTCTTGGAAATCTTTGTTTCATGTGGTATTTGCTTCAAAGCCAAGTTTTGTTTGGGAGTGAAGTAATAGTACAAAAGTTAGCTGTTTAATGCCCCACAATTGACATTTTAGGGACAATATTTGTGACAAAATTAGAAGGTAAAATGCCCATCAATTAGATGTGGAAAATATGATGGGTAACTTTTTCTAACTAGGTCATTATTCACCTTACAACCAATCACAACTCATGAGTTGAATTCTTTAACAAAAATGGAGGCCCTGTTCTCTTGACTTTTCCCAAAAAAATTTCATTCTCCCAGAATAATTACAAAATGGGTACACGTTTTCCAATTCTTCTCTCAAAAAATAAAATTTTAATATCCAAAAAAACCTCACAATTCATTTAAAGAACCACCCTATAACCATATTTCAATCATTATAAATAAATAAATATATATATAAATCATTTTTACCATATAAACCCAACAAAAAACAACTGATTTGACATCAACAGTAAAGTTTGTCTGTCCCCAAAACATAAAGAAACAAACAACTCATTTTCAAATCATTTTTCATATTTTTCGAAAACAAAAAGAAACATATAGCACAATCTCTAAATTTTCTTCCAAAAATCCATTCTCCCAAAATATTTTCTACATTTCACTAACATTCGTGAGGTTGGGCTCGCACTAGCTAGCTTAATTTAATTTCAGGTAGACAATGCAAAATTTAACTTTTTTCACTCACAACAAATAATTATTGGAATAAGAAGGGCTCAGTGATTATTCGCCTGCTAGAATCAAAAATAAAATATTGATGGGTGAGAATTATGTGAAAACTTCTTTTAAAAAATGAACCAATTTGAATCATTCTGAAAGACAATAGCTAAAAATACTAATATTATTACTTAGATCTATGGCTTATATATCTGATGCTCATCATTTCGACAGGCTTGAATCCAACCTTTAAAGCTTAGTTGGGAGAATCCAATGCCAAATAAACAATAATCTTAGCAAAAGCTACAATGAGGTCAAAGTTTGTGTTCATGATTCTTGATGAACAATTTACACTTCACTATCCATGCCCATGTGACATCCTTCATGATGATCATCTTTCTTGCACAGCTCACCTGATTTCTGAGTGCTTAATATTAGGGCCGTCAATGGATCAGATTTTAATCTGAATTTGATCTGAATTTAAAATTTTTTATTCGATTAAAATATTCGATGGATCAGATTCGATTATAAATATTCAAAATTTGAAATAAGTGGATCGGATATGAAATTAAGCAATTCGATCCATTAAAGATTCGAATCCGAATCTTAATATTTTTTATTAAATTAATACTCTTATATATAATATTAATAAAGATTTTAAAATAAAATCTATGTATTATATTGCCCTAATATCTATATTAACAACTATATTATACTATTAATATTGAATTTTTAACCTAAAAAATAAGAAGAATATTGATAAAATATCAAATATAATAACATATAATAGTTTATCTATACATTAGTATAATGTGAAAAAGGAGTTTAGTATTTAAATATTTAACTTTTGGACTAATATATAATAAAAAATTATTAAAAATTCAAATATACATATATTTACTTTATAAATACAATATTTTTATAAAATTTAAAAGGAAAAAAAGAAATAAATAAATCGGATCGAATTTTTTAATTAGATTTCGAATATCCTTCGGATTCGGATATGGTACTGGCTAATAAAGATCCTATAGAATTTTGGGTCGGATTCGATTATGAATTTTGTTAATCGCATTCTAATATGACAAATTCGATCCAAATCCAATCCGTTGACAGCCCTACTCAATATAAAATTGGCCCATCATTTTTGACGAATGCCTGCAGTTGTAAGAGGCCCAAATCCTTTCTTTTTGAGTGAAGAAATTGGACCAGGTTCATTATGCTACTTGATGAAAATGATTATGTTGGGCCAGTTAAGGCTGTCAATGGGTCGGATTTGGATAAGATCATATTAGATCCAAATTCAAATTCAAAAGTAATATGTTATATCCAAATTTGATCTAAGATCCTATAAGATTTTTAGTTGGTATAATTATATTCGAATCCAGATAAAAGTCGGATATCTGTAAAAATTCAAATCCGAATACTCTCAAAATCATCATATATTTATTATTTTTCTAAAAATTTGGTAGAATCCAAATTATCAAAATAGTCATTCTTAAAAAGAATACACACAAGATTAATGAATAAATTTTCAAGTTTATTGATCACTTAAAAGTAATAATAGAATATAATTTAATAACATCCATTCACCAGATCATTGCATTTTAGATTTCATTACTGATAAAAATACTTATCTAGCATTCTAAATACATAGTTATACTTGATTCTTCAATCAACTAATTATAGACTCAAAGTTTTATAAAAAATAAACTTATTTTGATAAAATCTAGATTTGAATTGCATTCTTGCCATATAATGGCATTAGGCTCATACTCATCATTCTTCTCGCATAATTTTCTGTATGAAAATAGAGAAATAAGTGATGTAATTATGATGTAAGTAAGCTCCGAATCTAACAATTTGTATATAAAATACCTGATTTAATATATTGTATAGGAGTTCATTATTCCCTTCATCCAAATATCTACTTAGGCATTGTTATAGGACCCTTTTTATATATATGTATAATACTAAATATATTCAGATTCAGATTGTTAATGGATCGAATCGTACCATATCCATATTAACTTCATTTATTTTAGATTATCAACTTTTTTAATTGGATTATATCCATCAAATCTTTTATCAGTTAAAGATTAAAAATAATCGAATCGAATTCAAATCAAATTCAGATTAAAATCTACTTCATTGAGAGCTCTAAGCCTAGCTTATAATAATATTTTGACATTTCATTTCTTGGTGGAAATTGACAAAAGAAGATGAATACAATTAAAAGCCATCATTAGATGTAGTAGCAACAAAAGGCAAAAAAGCACTAGCCAAAACTTATCATTACTGAAACTACCAAGTAATCATAGCTATCTATGAAGAAGAGATAACATGAAGTACATGTTCTAAATTCTAATCATCTAAAGCTATAATTACTCCACAATCTACAATTTTATCATACATAGGTCATGTGATGTGGGGATGGGCCACGTGCTCACCAATTTGAACCCTGCAACTTCATGGACCAAGTTGCAAGAATTTTGTTGCTAGTACATCCATTCCTTTAAAAGTCATATCCACCGTGATAGAAGGTGTAATTAAGTTGAATCGGCTCACGAATTTCACGAGCTAAATTCAAATTGTTTTAAATTCAAATTAAATTGAATTGAGCTCAGCATCTTTTTTCAGTTAATTTTCAAATATTTGTATCCTAGCTCAAAGCTGGCAAGAATTGCTTATAAGTGATACCGATCATCACATCGGAATACAAACAGGTCTAGCTCTAGCTGTTTCAAGTCCTAGTCGGTTGAATCAAGCTTGATATTTATTTCATTCCAGTCTCTATAATTTAACATTATTTTTTATTTTATTAATAAATATACATTATTTTACTGTTATGTTATATCAATACGAGCTCATTGTATTTGAAAAGTTGTTTGACAACACAAGTCGAGTCGAATTTGAGTTCAAAAATATTAAGCTCGTCTAGCTCAAGCTCTAACTCAAATTTTTTTCTTAAATTCAATTCAACTCAATTTGACTGAATTCTATAATCACATATACAAATATCAAATATAAGACAAAAAAGAAAATTTTCCTTCAAATTCGACTCTAAAACTTGACCCGAGTCAAAATGTTGACCCATTTTGAAGGCTCCCATCAATTCTATAAATGACCAAATTCATTGAATTAATTGATATTCATGCAAATTAGTCTTCAACGCCACGTGGCCAACAAATTTATTTATTTATTTATTGTTCTTTTCTTCTTCTTTTTTCTTTATTTTTTATTTTATTTTTTCTTTTCGTTTCTTTTCTCTCTACCCTTTTCCAAAATATATTAGATTTGAGATGTTTAATCATTTCAAAATATATTCCCACATGTTTTATGCTGATTTTGAGTCAAAAAGAAGTATTTTTTTTCCTTTTGGATTTTTGTTTAATCTTTTTTAATAAATTTATTATATTTTAACCTTGATTTATGATCTTTATTTCTCTTTTTAGTAGCCCCCTCCCCCCTTTTTTTTTAATTTTTCCTGAATTGTCCATCTCAATAGGATAAATTAGGGATCACAATTTGCTATTTTCACTTCTTCATAAGTGCAGCTCTTGATCTCTTTTGATTATTCTATTTTTTATTGAGTTCGCGTTATGCTAGTCATTGAATACTAATAAATCATTACAACATTGATAATTTTAATATAAACGATGTGTATACTAAAATATTTTATAGATAAAAATGATTAAAATATTGAATTTTGTTTAATATATTATTAATATTTCGATGTGTTTATTTTAAATTTTAGAACAATTAAAAAGAAAAAATTAAGATAAATCAAATAATAAAAAAGAACTGGAAAAAAAAGTAAATTATTAGAGAGAAGAAAAAAGAAAAAGAAAATGTCTTGTCATTATTTTTCGAAATTATGTTATTTCTGTCAACTCATAATATAACACACTGCTAAAATTCACACACTTTATATACAAAACTAATAAATAAAAATATCAATAATTTATTTTACAAAATCTTATATATTCATATTAAATGGCTCACAATTCAATTAAATAACATTTAATGGGACATCTTCATATTGGACTTATGTCGACGTAACTTGTTTGATGAGTAAAGTATTAACATCCAATAATTACCTTTTTGGATAATTTAAAGAAAAAAAATTCTTATTAATGTTAGTATTGTATTATTGTGTTGATTTGGAATATATATATATACATATACATATATTTATAATAATCTTCATTATGTGGATTAATAAATCCATGTATAAATATGATATACTTTGAATTTTCTATTTCCTGCATTTTCTTTTTATTTTTCAATTTATGTGAAATTTGTAGGGTACGTTTGGTTACATTTTGCCAAAACAAAATTATTTTGGCAAAATATAACCAAACATATGGCTCCCTTTTTCGTCAAAACAATAAATACTAATTTCCATAATACCCCTTCATATCAATTGGCTTATTACCAAAAATTTCATATACATACATATACATATCATAATATTTTATGATTTTATCGTTATTTTTACAATTAAAAAATCATACTCAATCATCACATGTGTGTGTGTATATTATATTTTATTATTATTTTTATAATAAAAATATTATTCAATTCCATTTTCCCCCAAAAAATCTGATAAAAAACAACTGATTTGATTGATACAGTAGAAATTGTCTCCTCCCAAAACATAAACAAACACATCAAAATTTCTCAATACAATTTTCTAACTATTTTCAAAATATAAATAAACATACATCACATTTTCCACAACAAATTTCATATTCTCCAATTACACTCTCAAAATTCATTCTTTCAAAATATACAATTCATATCCAAATGTTACTGCAGTTAAATTTTTGGAATGTTTTGGGCAATTCCAAAGGACAATAACAGGAAAAGTAAAAAGTACAACCGACAGAAACCGACAAGCATACATAAGACAATTAGACAAAATAATTAACCTTAACGAATAGGATAAAAATTCTATGCACGTATTACACGAGTTACTTTTAGAAGATTTCAATTTTTTAGTTCATAAAATAAAATAACGATTGGATTTTGTTTTAAAAAAAAATTGAAATAGTCATTAAAATTAATTTTATGGGATTTATAAGATATTCGCTATTTCATTTGTTCAATAATCATTTCAATTCTGAAAAACGTCGCTAAATGATGTAATTTTCAATCAAATAGAAGAAATAATAACTTTCAATCAGTATTTGAAAAATAAAATCAAATTAAAATTTTATTTCCAAAACGAGTTCTCGAGATGCAACATTAGCAAATTTTAATAAGTAATGGTAAGCTACTAAATATGTAGAAAATGATGTATTTATAAGAATTGAGAAAGAGGTCTTTTATTATTTATGATGCAAATGGGAGTATATTATAGGGAGATTCTCACCTGTATTTATTAAAAGTATTATTATATTTTAAAAATTGTATATCTATAATGAAATTGTTCTTATATTGTATGTAATATTTCAAAACTTAAAAATTTTAGTAGGGAAAAAAGAAAAAATATATATAAGAATTAAAATATAAAATATGATAAATGTAAATATTTTCTTACTTGAAATATTCTAAAATCAAATGTAGTGGCACAACACTAGTTTGGATTACAAGCATTATGGAAAATCTTTCTAATTAGTTTATTCCAAATGCTAGTATTATGCAGCATCCACACAATTATTATAATAGTATTAAATTTTATACAAATTAATTATTGAGAATTGTCGAATTATTGAAATTCTTTAAAATATCATGATCATTATGAGATATTTATCGATTATTGAGAATTTTATATTTTACTATTATTTATTAACCTATGAGTTTTATAAAATTCAGGAAACGCCCATCATATTCCGTATGTTACGCTATGAGTTTTTATTTTTATTTATTTATTAATAATTTTTAGCTATGGTATTGTAATGTCACCCATGTACCAAAGCTATGTTAGGGTTGTATTAGACAATTGATAAATATTCGACACCACATGAGGTAATTTTTAAAACTATCCATGCATCTTACAAAATAAATAAAATGCGAGTAGTTATTACATCCTTAAATCATATATAATGATGTCTACATTATACATAACATGTCTAAATACATAATTAAATAAAACCACATAAAATTTCACATCATACAATAACAAAATAATTACAACTTCCTAAAGTCACCTACCACCAAAAACTAACCAACTATTACTAACTCCCCCAATATTTCTCAAGAATAGGTACAAAATTACTTACCATGTTAATTCTTAGGCCACCAAAAATTGGTCTTCAAGTAATTCATTCACATCCCACCCAAATTTATCATCCAAATCAATGTCAACCCCATCAAAATTCTCTTCCAATATTTCATCTGACAGATTAATTTCATCATTAATCATTGAAGAAGTCAATCGAAAATCAAAATATTCGTTCAAGAAATATTGATCCAACGGACGATAATCTTTGATCAACAAGTTTCCTTCATCCTTCACGATCATCTCGTCGAAAATTAATGGCGAAGGTGATCGAAAATCAAAATATGCATTCAAGAAACATTGATCCAACGGTAGACAATCATCCATCAACAAGATTTCTTCATCTTTGATACCACAAGTCCCCGCCCTCCGATTTTCCACATCATCACTAACGTTTTCAAACTCGGACTGTACCGCACCGTACCGCACTGCACCACTGTCAGTGCTAAACCGCAAAACAGAGGTGGGTGAGCAGAGAATCTCAGAAGATTCCTCCTTGCCGGAATCATCGCCGGAAACTGACAATGATGTCACTGTCTCCGGCGCCACCCTCTCCGGTAGGTATATAAAATTAGTGGTAGCATCAGGACCCCGTATTTGAATAGCTGCTCTGTCATAAACCATGGCAGCCTCCTCCGCCGTATCGTAAGTCCCCAGCCAAACTCTCGTCCGCCGAGCCGGATCGCGTATCTCGGCAGCCCATTTTCCCCACGGCCGCCGTCTAACGCCGCGGAACTTCTTCCCTTTCCCCTCCACCATATGCTCCGCCGGCCGCTGCACTGCTAGCTTCTTTCTCTTCTTCACATTACTAAAATCCTCTCCAATACTTTTCTCCGTAACAACGCTCTGCCTCTCCATAATTCTAATCTCATTCACATGCTTTCTCACTCGGCGAAACTGCACACTTTCACATTCATCGCCGGAGGACTCCGTAGCATCTCCGTCAGTGACAGAGATCCTCACCAAGCGCGGCGGTTTCGAGCTAATCCCGCCGTCGCATGGCGGCGGAGGAACTAGCTTGGTGGTGATGGACTTATGGACGGAATACTTGATGGGCTCTGAGTTTTTTCCGTACATTTTAACAGAAATACACAAAAATCACATGAAGAAGATCAAGGACAGGGCCAGCAAAATGGGGATGAAATTGAAAACGAAAATTTTTCGGAAGAAATATTAAATTTAAAACAGTTAATGAGTGGAGCGAAAACGGGGCAGACAGCAGAGAAAAGGACTTGTTTTTGGGTAACTGAAGAAGAATTAAGAACAGAACGAAAGTGAGAAAAGAGAAGTTGCGGATGCAAAGCGAGGGAGAAATGTGAAGGGATCCCACGTATATAGGAGAGTGGGGGTCTATGTGATCCCATCACTCTTTGGAATCAATAATTTTATTTTGACCCCTTTTTGGTTTTTTGGTTTATGTCAATTGACCATTCAAAAAATAGAGGGGAAAAAAAAGAAGAAAATTATCAATTTTCATATTTTGTTATTTCGTTTTTCAAAAATTAAATTAAATTATTTGACAAAATTCTTTGCTAAATATGGAGATTTAGTCGCTCTAAAATATTATTCTAACAACATCTTATAAATTGATATTCAACGTCTAAGATCTCGTTTACTTGCTTTAATATTGTATAATAGATACACGATCCAATTCAATTCCAATGTTTGGTTCATTTTAAAAAGCCCTTGATACAATTAGGGCCCGACATACATTTAAGTCCAAACTTGGCTTGTGTATTAAGGCCCTAGGGTGTGATATATTTTTCAACCTAAACTAAAAATAAATTATAGTTTATCAAATGGAATAATCATGCCAAGCAAACAATCAAAGTTGGATATCAAGTTATTTAAAATATGCAAACAAATATTAGATTAGATACACAATAACTCCATATTTATTCTAATCATATGTATCATGATAATCCAAACATATGTAGCAAACGAGCTCTTAGAATATTATCATACGGACAACTTATAAAACATCTCAAGATTCTCGACCTTTTGACGAGGGACAAATTAGATATTATCACAAATATTTTTTTTTATTCATACTTACACACACACACGAAGAGTTCTTTAAGATTCAAACTCTCGACTCACTATATATGTGAATATAATATTAGTAGATCAATTGATCGCTCTACTATGTTAGATATAAATACATGTTCCCATTTCCTTGGGATGTTACCACGTATTTTTCTTGTGTTTAATCTTTCCCGATTCGAAATCATAATCAATTTATTAATAGGTGATAAATGAAATATTGATATTATTATATATGATCTAGCAATTTTATAATATGTTTGGATCCTATAAATATATATACATATATATATATCTAAGTAAATGGTATGACAATCAACTTCCAACAACTCAATGAAATAAAATTTATATTGTGCTAAAAATATGTGAAAAAGGAATTATTAATATTGCTTGTTTTCTTTTGCTTGGTAAATAAATAAATATCTCAAATATAAAATGGAAGTCAAGGGTTACACCAACTATTAAAAAAACAAAAAAAAAGGTCAAAGGTTACACCAAAAATGCCAATGGCATGCTTTAGAGGTTGTACTCATATTCCACACAAATGACCATGCATGGTATACACTTGGGCTTCAAGCAAAATTTAGAACTTGGGCTTCAAGCAAAAGAAAACCATTTATTCGATGAAAATTCGTTGAAACTTGAAACAAATTCTTTTTTAATTAATGTGACATCATTGGCCTTTAATTTTATATAATTTCTTATAATCTCAATTCACAAATATTATAAAAAATTTCCATATAACAATAATTAAGAATTTTTTGTCGATATTAAGGTGAGTCTTTATGGGAGTTATTCTTTTCATTTCAACTAAGTTGAGTAATATAATTGATATATTAACATCCATAAATATTAAATGATAAATAAAATAGTCATAAGTAACGCTGGCCTAAGTCAGGCAATATATTTTGAAATATCAATATTCATAAATATCCAATGATAAATAAAACAATCGTCTTTAAGATTTATCCAGAATTGAGTAAATATACAACATTCATAAATCTTGATATTGTTGATGTCGTCATTTACAGGGTAATTCTACTCCACACCAGGTGTGGCCAAGCCATCCAATTATACTGTGACATGTGGATATTAATTTTCAATATTTTTCTTTTTTATCTTGAAGATAGTTTTGTATTGAGAGAATTAGTAAAGTTAAATCCAATAATTTTGTGCATCCATTCTTTCTAAAGTATAGAGATTGAGAAGGAATTATAAGATAAAAATAGTTTAATTTGCTTTTAAATCCCAAAGAATCAATCTCTGTCAGTGCAAACAAAAGAGAGAAATCAAGTCTTTCTAGAAATTACGGCCCGTTTGGTTTTATTTCCACACTCATTTTTTTTATTTTCTACTATTTCAGAAATGAAAATCATTACTTTTTAGAAATTTTGATCCAACATTATTTTTATTTTCAAAATACATTTTTCAATAATCTATATATATATATATATATATTCCTCATAATCTATGTATTTTTCTCTCTTTATTATATTATTTCTATCTCTCTCCACCTACAACATATTAAAACAAACATAATCATTACATTTCCAACATTTCATCCAAATAAAATTCATTTTCAACTCATTTCCACCAACTAACTTTTTAAATTTTAGAAATGATGGAAATGAAAATTGGAAAGGGAATAAAACCAAACAGCCCCATGCCGCTTGCTAATGGGAGTTGAATAAATTAAAAAAAATGATAAAAAATAATTAGATTGATTTAATTAACTAGTTGGGAACTATTTAATTTTCAGTATCAGTGACAAAATTCCATTGGAGTTAATATTTTATTTGGAATATCATTGCCGAATTAATTATACATAATAGTATCTAAATAAACTGATTAAAGAAGATTATCTTATCTTTTATTCTTGTCTTACTTTATCTCAACTGCATGCCAAGTCAATTCTTATGTCTGATAACTAGCATAAGAGAGGAGCCAGGGGGGCTGACAGGGGCAGCCGCCCCCCTCAAAATATTAAAATTTTAAAATATTACACTTTTGTCCCTCTTCAAAATATTAAAATTATGTTAAAATTTTAAAATATTATACTTTTGTCATCCTCAAATTATAAATCTGCCCCTCCTCTTATTGAAAATATACATTTTGCTTCATTGTACTTCTTTGTATATATGTATAATTAAAAAAAAATTATATTTTTGATAATTTAGAATTTCACCCCCCATATTCAAAAATTTTGATTCCGTCCCTGACTAGCATTATAGTTCTTCTGCTGATTATTTAATCAAATAAAAGAAATCAAAATCATAATGTACAAAACCAAAAGAACAACTAATATATAATTGTTAGATGGGAAAAAAATGTAGAATATTCATTCAAAAGGTCTTCCAATAGACAAAATAAATATACTATGGATTCTCAAGCATGATATAAATCAAGTGCTCTACACCATACCATTCTTCTATGCAATAAGCTCCACAACTTTCAAAGACTGCATAAATAATATTCCCAGCTGAGGTACTTGCAAGGAATCTGGTTTTTTTATAGCAAAGATCCAACTGAAAAGGCAAGGAAAAAAGGACCCGTTTGTTTTCATTTTCAAACCCCAGTAGAAAACGAAAATAAAAAACTATCGACTTTTATATTATTTTTTCATTTTTTTTCATTCTCAAAATATTTCTTTTTATATTTTCTCTTCATTTTCATACATATTTTCCCCTATTATTACCTATGTCTATTTTTTTATTTTCTCAATACTTCTCAAATAACATTTACCACAAAATATTATAAATTCAAGTCCAAATTATAATATTATTTTTTCAAATAATTACATATCACATCTTCAATTCAAATTCAAAAATTACACAACTTTTAATACAAAAATACCCAACATCCAAACACATCTCATTTTCACAACTAAAATAAACCTACAATTTTAAACAACACATCCAAACACAACTCCATTTTCAAAAACACATTTTTTAACTAACTTTTCACTATACATTTTCACTAGAAAATGAAAATGACTCTAGAAAATGAAACCAAACGGGCAGTAAGGGGCTATTTGGTTTTACTTTCATTTTCAATTTTTATTTCCATCATTTCTAAAATTTGAAAAATTAGTTAGTAAAAATGAGTTTGGATTTGGATGAAATGTTGGAAATGTAATAATTATATTGGTTTTAATAGGTTGTACGTGGAGAGAGATAGAAATAATTGAATACAGAGAGAAGATATATAGGTCATTAGGAAAAGATATATAGGTTATTAAAAATTATGTTTTAAAAATAAAAATAATGTTAGGTAAAAAATTTTAAAAAATGATAATCTTTATTTCTAGAGCATTAGAAAATGAAAAAAGTGAGTATGAAAATAAAACCAAACGGGCCCACATTGAAAGAAGTACTCAACGACGCATGCCTTATTTTGAAGAAGCATAACATATCACACACATTGAAAGCAAAATCTAAAATGATTTTTTTATATAAAAAGGAAAAGGACTCTATGACTATATGTATACACACAGTTGTTTTGCTACTTTTTAATCTCCATTTCCATATCAGTTGTAGAAAAATAAATTTATAAATATAAGGCAAAAGAAAATTGTGAAAAAATGGAGTGTGTGAAAGAAATTAAAATTAGACGTTGAAACTGATGGAGACAAAGTTGGGTAATTTAGGTGATTCGAGAGAAGCACTCCATTGGAAGTTTCAGGCTTTTTGTTTGTGTTTCTGCAATTTGGTAAGGTTCTTGAAATTTCGCTTCTTTTCTTTCAAATGAGTGTTGATGCTAGGGGTAAAGGAATTCTACTCCAGATCAGATGTGGCCAAGCCATCCAATTATATTGTGCCACGTGGAAATTAATTTTTTAATTGAAATATGGTTAGATAATTTCCACATGACACAGTATAATTGGATGATTTGGCGACACCTAGTGTGGAGTAGAATTATCCCATCAGGTATTACATTTTGTTTTTATCTAATTTAGAGAAAAGGAAAAAAATAAATTTGAATTTTGGGAATAAGAAAATAAAAAATCCATTATAACACACTAACATGGACCATATCCAATAAAGTTTCACTAAATCGAATGGAGACCAATTTTTCTCTCTAAATAAATGCATACATACATATATATATATAGATACATATGGGGGTGGCGGGGGGGGGGGGGGTTTGTTCCAATGCAGACAATTTAATTTCAAGGTCTGATGCAATTCAATTTTTGAAATATTTCTTCATTAATTACTCCTATAGGTGCTAACAAGTTGAGCCGATTCATGAGACTAATGAATCAGCTCAATTTATTCAAACTTGAGTTGAGCAAAATGAAGCTTGATCTCAATTTCAAATTAATATCTACCATTTACCAGTTTATATATGGGCTCAAAGTTCGCGGCTAGCTCGAGTTGAGTTAAATCAAACTCAATCTCTATTTCAAACCAATATTGAGGTGTTTGTATTTAGACTCAAGACTCGTAAAATGATATATAAATAAATATTATTTTTATTTTATTAATAAATATATATTATATTACTATTATTTTATTTTAAACTCGAGCTTAAACCCAAGTTCAAGCTTGAACTTGTAGTTGTTTACATCTTCACTTAACAATTTGAGTTTGATCAAATTAAGTTGATCCGAACTCGAATTTCATCAAATCGAGGTCAAGTTCAAAATTTAAGCTTATTGAACTTGAGCTCGAACTCGAATTCAAACTTATTATATATACTTTGAGCTTGAACTTGAGGCCAAAAATTTCATCCAAACTCAAATCAACTCAACTCGATTACACCTCTAATCACTCTAAATTCTTTCATTCTGTAATATTTTTTTCATTAATGACTCTAAATTCTCTATTTTTCCCGTTATTTCCTTCGAGAGTAAATTCACTCACTCCACCAAACATGAACATGCCCCAATGGGCTCTGACAATGTTGCTAATTGATTTCATGTCAAGTACCAATCAATTGACATAAATCTTACACATAAAATATGAAGTTGAAAGTTCAAATAGTATGAAGTTGAAAGTTCAAACCATTAGACGCCTAAGCTCCTAACATGCATGCTTTTTTTCTAACCTAACACACACACACACACACACACACACACACACACACAAACAAAAGTACCAATTTACCAATCCCAACTCTCTCAAGTAGTCCAATTTTGCCCTCTCATTGAAGATGAAGACCTGAAACATCTCCTACATAGTTTATGTAAATATCTACTATTTATACACTTCTTGATGGGATTGATTTCAAGACCTTACGAATATATATACTAAATCTCACCAGCCAAGGACTGAAAAAAGAGTTACTCAGCCTAAAGATCAAACAAGATCAATGAAAGCCTTAACATAGAACAAGATCAGTAAACCATATCCAGTCTTTCTCAATAGTCATTCCATATGAACAATTCAAACCATCATTGCATCAGTTTCAAGCAGTTGCTCATAACAAGAACATAGAGAACAAGCACATCCTTTTTTACATATTGCAATCTAAGCCATTGAGACAGATCCCACTTAACCCATCGCGTATTTCTGGGTCCAGCTCCTAGCAGTTTGCTCGTACTTGGCCCTGTCCGTCTTGTACATGTGTGCAATTTCAGGCACCAGGGGGTCATCAGGGTTTGGATCCGTCAAAAGTGAACAGATTGAGAGTAACACCTGAAAGTACGAACAAATATATTTATGATTCACATTGTAACAGAAATCACAATTTGCACATACAAATTTCAGACTCAGAAAAGAAATAGTGAAAAATGCAGCATTATAATCAGAAGTACTTTAATTTCAGTCACTAAGCACCTGTTTGGTTTTATTTTCACTTTCAGTTTTCATTTTCATCATTTTCAAAATGTTGGAAAGTAGTTAGTGGAAATGAGTTGAAAATGAGTCTGTATTTGAATGAATTGTTGGAAAAATAATTATTATGTTTGCATGTGGAGAGAGATAGAAATAATGAAATACAGAGAGAAAATATATAAGTTATTGGGAAATATGTTGTGGAAATGATGCCAGGTGAAGATGCATAAAAAGTTATGTGTTTCATTTTTAGAATGGCAGAAAACGTGAAAAGGGTTCTGAAAATGAAACCAAACAGGCGCTAAAGCATCACATTTTACATAATCCCAAGAGTAAGTGGCAGTGCTGGTGGATTGCTGCTGCTGGAGACAGTATGGTGGCTTGATAGGAGGAAGACAGGGCAAGCTAAGTTGAAGAACTGAACAAGTTTTGAATCATCTAGTTTATATTTCTGCAAATTTGGAATCTTAGAGAAAACTGTATCCATTTTATGGAAAATCATTTAATATAAGACAAATGTCTTGT
The DNA here is from genome assembly GCA_018894105.1 of Jacaranda mimosifolia. Classification (NCBI taxonomy): domain Eukaryota; kingdom Viridiplantae; phylum Streptophyta; class Magnoliopsida; order Lamiales; family Bignoniaceae; genus Jacaranda; species Jacaranda mimosifolia. The sequence goes on along the minus strand of CM032120.1, from coordinate 14,257,061 downwards.
TGGATTAGGGAAACGAACATGTTTTTTTTCATGTCCAATTGGCCATTATTCATTTGATGTGGTAAACATGTTGTGACTAACAACATGAAAAGAAGGCATCGAAGAGATAAAAAATAACCTTGGAAATTGTCAAGGCAGGGCTCCACTGCTCCTTCAAGATGTCAAGGCAAATGCTACCATTGCTGTTGATATTGGGGTGAAAAACTTTTGTCCTGAATGCTACCTACAAAAATCCAACCAAGAAAAATGTTAAAGACATGTTTATTACAATTCCAACAGAAGTTCGAATATGAAATGCTTTTATCCGGAATGCAACTTCAAATCCAACCACGCAAAATTCACCATAAAAAATAAAGTTCAAAAAAAAAATAAAAATAAGAAAGGATCTTGGGTAAGGTTAGTGTGATCTACAGGTTGCGGCTTACTAGTTTTCTTGCTTTCAATACTGTCCACCATTTTGATGAAGCACCTTTTGCATTTATTTTCATCGCTTGAAGAATATTAGTACTTGTTGAGAAGTGAATGAAGAATACATCAAGAAATTTCAAGTTCCAATTTTCTAATGCACTCTAGCAAGACTTCAGGGAGAAAAAGCAACATCCTCCTGGTATGTAACCATTCAGGTTCCAATAGTTAATAAGAACATATATCTCACAGATTTCATGAAGGTGAAACAATTTTTTAATAACTGTCCTCAATTACTTCAATCAGAAAATCCACTATCGAGTTTACATCACATACCCACCATGCGGGCACTCTGATAAAAACCAGGCTGTCTTTTTTAGGGATCCAGAGAGAAATAATGATCCAGTTAAAGTCAGATGAAGCAGATAGCACATCTGAGCTTCTCTCCAGGCTCCAGAGTTGTGTCATCAAATGCTAAAGGTAGAATTTATTGCTGGAATGATAAATATAACTAGAAATATAAAAGCAGCAGCATTATGGCAATGCAAGATCCACATATATAACAGCAAAAAGGGTATAGGATCACAACGCTTAAAAGACTCAATGCAACACAAAAAAAAGCCAACTAATGGACCACTTCATCATACTTGTCAAACGCGCGCTATCTCACAGCGCGACAGATTTCAGCGCAGCGCTAAGTGTACTAAGCTGAACCCTAATCTGTTTTTGTAAAAAAAAAAAAAAAAGGAAAGAAAAAAGAAAACAAAATTGCTAGAAGGGAAAAAAGTGCAACAAAAACGTGCCAGGGCCTTTTTATCTTCTGCCCAGAAGGACCCAAATCAAGAAACCCAATTACCCATCCCTTTCCAACAATCTGACCTTCGCCCATCCCGCTGGCAAGCGACAAACAGCTTCGCACCTTCCCGCTGGCAAGAAATGAACAGCAGTAGCCTTCTTCTTTATCGACGTAACGGGCAGCTTCAGTTGGGCCTCTTCTCCGCTCTTCTTGACTTCTCCGGTGTCCAGGGTTTCACAGGTAACTAACTTTTTCCTTTTTTTTTTTTCCCCATTTCTTCTTTGATTCTTTTTGCTTTGTTCTTTTCTTTTTCTTACTCTGTGACTCTGTCTATTTATTTTACACTAGCCCAGTTAAAAATGTTGTTATCTTTTCGTGTTATGTTATTGCTTTGTTCACTTCTTCTTCTTCTTCTTTTTTTGTCCATTTATTTTACATAGCCCAGTTAAAACGTGACTATTTTTTCATATTACCGTTAAAATCGAGTTGAATTTTTCATATGTTCACAGTTCAGTTTTTCAAGTCATTGGTAATGTTACAGTACCCACCCAGTGATTATCTTTTCATGTTACTTTTGTCCAAAATCCAAATTATTCAAAATGGTTAAAGCATTTCACATTTCAACAAAAAGGAATATGGTCACAGCATTTCACATTTTAATTTGTTAATTATTGTTCTCAAATGTCAAATTTTGTTTCCTTTTTGTTACAATAGGAAAAAATGGAGAGCACTTCAAACAAGAGTAGGAAGAATCTTGGGTGGAATCATGGCACGTTGGTCAATCCAAATAAAACTAGTGATGGTATCAAATGCAATAATTGATCCAAAAAATCACCAAAGGAGGAATTTCTAAGCATAAAGAACATCTAGATAGTTGGTGTTTTAGGTGCATAGTAGAAATATATACATATATATATATATATGCGGTGCGCATCATTTCGATAAAGCGCGCCAGGCGCTATAGCTCCGATGCACCTTTGCGTGTTGCTGCGCTCTGCGCTCTTGACAACTATGCACTTCATCATAAAAGAGGATTGCTGTAAAAAGTTATGTTCACCCCCAACCCCCAACTATGCACTTCTTCTTGACAACTATGCACTTCTTCTTTCTTAGAGTAAAATCAAGGGTTCCTAACATAATTTTAATAAGGTCTTACCTTTGGAGGTTTGAATGGGTAATCTGGGGGGAAATGAATTGTGACTAAAAACACTCCTCCTGCATATGGACTATCTTGTGGTCCCATTATAGTTGCTTGCCAGTGAAACATGTCCTCACCAACAGGTCCTGGGAACATCATGATTCCATGTAGCAACAAGAAAGAACAAAATAATAGTCAGAAATCAAACTGTTTTTCCCTTTATGTCCACTTCAGAACTCAATGAATACATTTTACTGGGAAGAAAACTAGTTTGGAGAAGATAATTGCTATAAAGTGGACACAGAACTAAGACAAAAATCAACTTGTAAGTACTAATATATTCTTGATTAAGGTCCTCTGCTTCCATCTTTCTTGCTAGAAAAATAAATTTCTGTATGCACCTCATTTCTTTTAAAATTGGCTTGCAGCCTTCAAAGTAGGGAAACACAACATCCTCTCCTCCATTTCTATCAACATGATGAATGCCGTAGAAATGATACCGACGTATCATAGATGTGAAAACCTTTAATAATTCAGCTCTTAACAATTCAGAGCAATACGCAACACGTGGCTCAACTTCCTATTTCAAAACTTCTTCACATCAAGGTTGCATAATTAGGTAGGATGATGAGCTGGATAGTTCCTAAATAATAATCAACATCCCAAATAAACCGAAGCTAATTAATTCACACAAAACCATCCTAGAAATACTTTTCATTGCTTTTTTCATTACCACTAAACATCAACATGCCCACATACAAATTTTCATAGCTCAGACAACTTTTTACACCAAAAAAATTTGGTAAAAACAATATCATCATGCAAATCCAAATAAACCAACATTTTATAAACGTTAAGTAGAAAACACACACACACACACACGAAACATCTATTCCCATACTCAACATGTCCATCCACCCACGAAATTTCTTAGTCAAAACAAATTTTTTACAGGCAAACCGTGGTCAAAACAAAGACATCTGCAGACCCATATGGAGAAATGTTCTTCACACACTAATCATCAAGATGCCCAACCAAAAATTTCCACAACCAAGATTCCTTTTTTACATGGCTGAAAATGGTCAAAACAACAAAATCATGCAAGCCCACATAAAAGCTATTGGTCCACGCACGCATAAACATCAAGATGTAACAGATCAAACCTCACAACACTCAAACAGCACAAGAAATCAAAAATAGATAACAAATAACAAAAGGGGTCAAAGTAATACCTGCGCTGCACGAAGTAGGAGGATCTTTCTGCAAATCCTTTAGCTCTTTCAAGATCCGTTTCGAAGCCATCGAACAAAATCAGATCTGTATACCAAATTCAAGAAAATTCGAATCCCACAAAGAAGAAGAAAATGTTAGACAATGCCAAGAAATGTATGTTGGGTTTATATGAACGAACAAATTCGTCGGTACTTGAAAAGAAAGAGAGACTTAGTCTACTTCTTCCCCCTTTTTCCTCTTCTGGTTCAGCTGCCGCTGCTGCTTCTTGACGCTACCAGGAGGACTTTCAGAAGAATATAGTGCGACTTTTATTTATTTTCTTTTTGTGATTTTTCTCTTCCAATCAATTAAAATGCTAATCAGACAAATGCGTTTTAGCAAAGCATTAAAGCCTTTTCTTTAATGTAAGAGTTCGAAATTGAACGAGCTCTTTATGTACATATGAATAAATAAAATAAAATATATACATATTTTTTGTTTTATTATATATTTCAAAAAAACAAGAAATTGTAGTGCAATCATAAACTTTATTGGATATGTGGATGAGTGTGTAGTCATTTTTCAAGTTAATTTTTTTAATTGTAAGATTTTTACTATAAATTTCACATATTTTGCATTTAATGTGGTTGTAAATGGTGTGAAGTATTTATTATGTGATAAATAAATATAAAAATTTATGCGCATTTAAAATTTTGATGTAGGTACATTTTTATTAAGTTCAATATTTATTCTCTTTTTTTGAACTTATTTCTTGAATATTAGAGAATTTTACATTGGGAAAATCTAAACGATCCTCACATTATTTTATAAGAGTTATAATTTGAGAAGTAAAATTTATATTGGAGTCCAAAATTTAAGTGCATATTGTGGTATTCTTTTATTTGTTTGTTTCAACCACTTCATCGACAATAGAAAAAATTATGAATTTTCTTTAAAAAAGAATACATATTTAAAAAATAGATAAAATTAGTTCTAAAAAATTTATAACAACGACGAACTCTCGAAAACCCACAAACAAGCTACGTAAAATATATGATAGAAGAATTATTTAGGTTGGCCAATATGAATTTCATATTTCTTTTTCCTCCTTTTATTTTAAATTTAAGTAATACATTTCCCATGTTTTGCCAAAAATGTTATACAAGGTATAGTAAAGTAGAAAAAAGCAGGGGAATGTTTGGTTATGTGTTTTGTATGGTTTTATTATGTATTTTGAGATAATGAATTATTGAAAAATATCAAAGTTGTATTTTTGTATGTTTATTTGTATTTTTGGAGAGACATTTTTTACTATAGAAGTCAAAGCAATGCTTTTTGTTGAATTTTTTGGATGAAAATGAAATTAAGTAATTTTTTTAATATTAAAATAATAATAAAATATGTATATATTAAAAATTGTGTTTTTGAAAAAAAATGAGAATATGATGATATGTTTGATTATATTTTTCCAAAACAATATTGTTTTAAAGAAACATAACCAAACATTTCAGAAAAAAATCCCAATCCCAAATTTTATTTATTTTATCATAATTCTTGAAAAGGTAGAATGAACTTTCTTTGGGTTTGGGCCCAAAATGGGCTTGGGAGGCTGTTGTTTTAGTTTCCTTTTCTGGCCCATATTTGCTGGAAGCCTGGAACTTGTGACTGAAGTGCAAAACCCCCACTTAAACTCAGCTAAAATCCCTCCATAAAATCACCACCACCTGCGGCGGCGTGCGGCGGCTCTCTTTCTCTTTCGGCGTCGGAACAGGTATGGAGTACGTCAACCCTGAAGGTCTTCGGTTAGATGGTCGCCGTCCCATGGAGGTTTAATTTCTTTCTATTCATTCATTTTGTCTTCCAAGATTAGTTTTTTGTCGTATTTTGTCCTCAATTTTGATTAGTTCTGATTGCTTTATATAACTGAATGTCTTCCTATATATTCTCTTCTTCTCTGTTTCAGATGAGGCAGCTTCGTGCAGAAATAGGCGTAGTTTCTAAAGCCGACGGGTTAAAATTTCACATTCATAGTCATTTTCAATTAATTTTTTCACTACGCTGTTTAAATCATCATAAATTGCTTATATAAATGTTTAATCAAGTGTTATTGTCTTAAGTTGAAGTGGGTTTAATTAATTTAAATTGTTGATTGCAGCTCTGCTGTTTTTGAAATGGGCAACACTAAAGTCATTGCCGCAGTTTACGGTCCAAGAGAGGTGCTTTTATTTTTTATTTTTTAAAGATTTTTTAACAGTTTTTGCATAAAACATGTTTTTCATGAGCAACCTTATGTTTACTGTCATGATTTTACGATTTAGTTTTAAATGCTAGTTTATACCAAAGCTAGAGTCTTTTTGATCAGTTTGTGCATGTGGAAACACAAAGGAAGTTGAAGCGATATTTGGATGTTTGCTTTCAGAGTAGAAAAGATCACTGAAATCGTTTTACTTCTTTTGGTGCAAAACTTGGATGGAGGAAGTCCTTTGCTATTTGTGGATATTACTTGCTTCTTTAAGTTTAAGCTTGTTTGAAAATGAGAGATTTCTTTGGGAATTGTATTGGTTGAAAATGTGGCATTTACTGTTGAATATCTTTCAGGTCCAAAATAGGAGTCAACAAATTAATGATCAGGCCCTGGTAAGTGTCTCATGTAATCACCGACTGCATGTTTAGTTTTTTATGCTTTCTGTACGGCCATCATTCTGCGTTTATGACCTAATATGGTTTGCCAGGTACGTTGTGAGTATAGCATGGCCAATTTCAGCACCGGAGATCGCATGAGGAAACCCAAGGGTGACAGGTAATGATGTAGTTTGATGAGTTTTGCGAGATTATGTTTTTCCCGAGCTTTGATGCTCATATGTGGCAAATTATTATGTGCATGCTTCAAGACATGAGTAGGTTGGCTGTAGAGTGTTAATTTTGTAGACATTATCCTGGATATTAAATTAGCAGATATTAGCTCAATTCCCGAGTACATCCCATAAAAGGCAACAAAATTAGTTCCCCCGTTCTTCACAGCTTATGTAGCTTCATCTGTTCGTACCTATTTCGGGCCGATAATGAAGTAAATTCTTTTCCTATGTGATGAAAAAGTTTATTTTTTATACATGCTTTCCATTTGTATTATAATAACTTACTCCAGAGTAATTTTTCATTTGGCATGCAGGAGATCCACAGAGATATCTTTGGTCATTCGTCAGACAATGGAAGCATGCATACTCACACACCTGATGCCTCGTTCGCAGGTTCTTCTCCAACTAAGTTGAAGTGTTGGCAACTTGTAGGGCCTCATTTAGTTTCTTTTTCTTTCGTTTTCCACTAAAATAAAATATTTGTCCTTTGTATTTGCAGATAGACATTTTTGTCCAAGTTCTCCAAGCAGATGGAGGTAAGATGAGATCCTTATTGCATCAATGATACTTCTATCAAATGTAGAGCCGGCACGGACATTTTTTTCGCCGTCCACTACCCAGCACATTTCTAACTTCACATCATTCAGGGACAAGATCAGCTTGCATAAATGCGGCAACCTTGGCCCTTGCTGATGCTGGTATTCCAATGCGTGATCTTGTTACCTCCTGCAGTGCTGGATACCTGAACGGAACTCCTCTTCTTGGTAATTATACAGCTGTCCTTATGTCGTTGAGTACTTAACCATGGTTTATTCTAATCTTTATGATCCTATCATCACATAATAAAAGTAACCTTGAGTTTTCAAATCAACCAGATTTAAACTATGTGGAAGATAGTGCTGGTGGGCCTGATGTTACTGTCGGCATTCTGCCTAAGTTAGATAAAGTGACCCTCCTTCAGGTCCTTTCTGGCACACTCAACTTTGGTTTTTCTTCTCTATTTGCAGTCTTAAGTTGTCTATTTTGATCTTTGATTACCTATATACTATGGTATTATTCTACCATTCTTTGCTGTTTACTCATGTGCTCCAACTTCTTGAGAGCCATGCTGATGGAAACAGCAGTAGAATCTCCCAATTACACTTCACTTCCCATTCTAGGTAGCAAGATCCTCCGAGTTTTGCTAATTTTGCTTATGTATGATCTAAAACCGTAACGTTTGTCCCTCACAGATGGATGCTAAATTACAAATGGACACCTTCGAAAATGTCATGCAACTAGCAACGGAAGGCTGCAAAGCAGTGGCAACTTACATTCGAGAAGTAAGGACTGTTAATATTTCCCACCTGTGTTTTTACCATCCTATACATCCATTTTCATTCATTATGTGATGGTTTATTTGATAGATATTATTGGAGAACACCAAGAAGTTGGAATCTCGTAGGGGTATATGATTTCCTACCACGCTAGGAGAAGTTTCTAAACGCTGGCATATGAGCGGGCTCTTAAAGACTGGCAACGCGAACAAAGGGAAGTAAGTGAAGTCCATGTTTCTTGGTCAGTCTATATATAATTCTACGATACGATGGAGGCAGTGGGTGATGGTAGTATATAGAAATATGCTTATCCTCATCTTTCCAGATTAGTTCAAACAATTTTTCTATCATGGTTCGGGTTGGATTGGATTGGATTGTCTTACGACTGGAGCACCTACAGTTGGAATTTTGGGGCATTGTAACCACTAAAACTGACTCTTCATAGACAAAAATTGTGTTTCTGTTGTACTTGTTAACCTCTTGTCAAGATTGGTAGTGGATGTCAAGCAACTAGTGTTAACTTTATTTCCATGTAAACTATAATATTTTTTTTCCTACTTACATTTTCAATTTGAATAATTTGAGGCCACATTTGATATATTGTATCAACAATATCACATAGTTGCAGCTTGTGAAAAGTACGCAATTTTTTTTTTAGAGAGAATATTACATATTCTTTTAACAAATCAATATTATCCTATTATCAAATTAAATCTAGTCAATTAAAATACAAATCATACAGAGACTCCCCACTCAGGATCGAATACGAAACTTCCTACATAATAGGGGAGATCGATGCCACTGGGCTATCAACTATTGGATAGAAAATTATGCAATTGTCAAGATTATATAATCTATTTTGGCCGTTTAAACCACTCTTAATTCTCGTTCTTCGCCCTAATTTCTTTATTAGAAATAAAAGATATTATAGTAATTTAATTTGTATCTCTTATAAATGATTAGTTAATCTTAAATTAAATGCAAAAATATGATACACTTAATCATGTGAGTAGTTTGGGCCTCGAGCATATTTAAATATAATATCACTTAGTTAATTTCAAATTAAATGCAAAAATATGATAGACACTTAATCGTATGAGTAGTTTGGGCCTCAAGCAAATTCGAATATAATATCACTAGTATGCAATTTTAACCTCGAGCAAATTCAAATATGATATAGTTCCGACTCGATATATTATTTTCAATATCATATAGGTTACTAGGCACTTTTAATTAGATATTATCTTATTTGTCTAACTATATAAATTTTAATTTTTTTAAAAGGTTAAATATATTTCTGAATAAAAAAATTTAATATAGAAATTATAAAATGCATTTAAAAATAGCAACCAATATTAATTACATATTTTTTTAGTATATAGATACGTGTTGGTTGCTTTGTTAAAGGCTCATTTGTTTTTGTTTTCTGGATCCATTTTCGTTTTTTTTTTTTCTTTTGAAAATGAAAATAAAGAGTCATCAACTTCTCTTCCATTTTCACAGATATTTTCATTTTCAAAATATTCTTTCGGATAAAATTTTACATTCTCTCTCTATTTTCACTTTTTATTTTCTTATATTCACATTTGCACAACTTTTAATACAAAAATACTATATTTTTCAAATACAATTCATTTTTAACCTTACATATTCATTATATTTTAAATAAAACATACAAATAATATTTTATTTTTAAAAATAGTTTTATAACTAACTTTTCACCCCAAAAAAATGAAAAATACCTCAAAAAAACAAACCCAAACGGCCTAAAAATCATGGAGTCTAATTTACAGATTTAATTTATTTAAATTTGGCGGACCGCAATTGATTTAATCTCTCTCAGGCAAAAGAATTCCATCAGAATCTACAAAATCCCAAAGCGTCTTCCTTATCGACGGTTGGTTGGCCGACCGTAAATTCGAATCCCCGAACGAATTCTGTCTTCTCTCTCACTGATTGAGAGATGGAGGCTCGTCATGCATCTCTTGGTCGACGGACGGTATTGATATCTCTCCATTTTGTATCAAAAATTTGTTGAATTTTCGGTCTAGATTTAGGTTTATTCCACTACAATCAGATTCTCATCTACTTTTCTGTAATTATTTTTTTTTTTCAAATGGAAATCGCAGTTGGAAGATATTCGACAGAAGCGAGCAGCGGAAAGATTGAGCAAAGCATCATCTGGACCAGATCTAACCAAACCCCCTACAGGTATTAAATCTTTTTGATCCTCTGTTTTTACTTAATTGTTCTTTTTTTTTTTTCTTTGGTTAATATTTTTACTTTTTTTCTTGTTGTGATAGATGGTGTGGGGATTAAGAGATCAGAGAGTGCAAATCGACTCTCGGAGGTACCTAATTATTTTTGTTAATTTTTTCTGGCGGCGAATAGCATAAAGTTCTTTGCTTTAATCGTTTCTGCCAATATTGTCTGATTGTGATTTTTTATACAATAAAATAATGCAGAATGATATCAGTGGTTTAGTATCACAATTGAAAGACATGCAACAAAGGAATGCAGAACTTGAGGAAGCAAACACAAAATTGACCTCAATGGTATCTTGATTGAAGAGAGCTATATACCGTTATTTTAGCTGGAGAAACTATTACTACATTATGCTTTACATAGTAAAATGCTTGAATGTACTGATGATCTTTTGCCCTTTCTGTCGATCAGCTTCAGAAGAAAGAAGTGGAGAATGACATGCTGCAGAAGCGACTCAATGATCTGGTAACTTCTGGGGCTTGATTTCCCATTTTGAATTTCTGTCTCATTCAATATGCTCTACGCATTCATGTTTGCACCAAGTTATGTGTGATCAATGTGCAAGAATTGACTAGATATGCTAATTATGCTTAGGGCATAAACACCATTGTGCATCACAGTTAAGGCTGTTAACAATTCCAGCGGACCTAGGGAAAAATCTATATCAAATGACTAAATTACTTGTGAGGGGTTATCAAAAGTACAGTTAATTAGTTAAAGATATTTCCTTTTCGTTCTTTAAATTGTAAAAGTGGCAAATTACAGAACAGATCCTGACCATGTGGTGGAATCCATGTTTAATCAACAATATTTCTTCTGCTTGCTATTTGCAGGAGCAGAATACAGTTCCATCACTAAGAAAAGCTCTCAAGGATGTTGCAATGGAAAAAGATGCTGCCGTTGTTGCACGAGTATTAATTTCACCACTACTGTACTTGTTCACAACAGATTACCTGTTTTCCTCTTCTTTTTACCTATAAACTCATACATTTAGTGTAGGAGGATCTTTCTGCCCAGCTTCGCACACTGAAAAAACGCATGAAGGAAGCAGAAGAAGAACAGTACAGAGTAAGCCAGCAACTACTATGACTGACTAAACAAATATTGGCAATTTATATGTGCTTATGATCCTCTTGCATTAGGCTGAGGAGGATGCAGCTGCGTTAAGAGCAGAATTAAATTCATTGCAACAGCAAGCAATGCGAGGTCCTCCAGGGGGCATCACTGCAGCAGGATATTCAGTTGATCAGATGCAAGCCATGGAAAAAGAATTATCTGATTTGAGATCCAAGCTTGAGGTCAGATTATCTGGAAACGTCTTTTGCTGTTTTTATGAGATTATCTTTATTTCAAACATACAAGCCACATGATTCTTGAAATTTACAGCAAGAATCAATATTGCGAAAGCAAGAGCATCAACAGTTAGCGGAGGAGCAGGCCCGTACATCTGCCCTTATTATTCAGAAACAAGAGTTAGAAGAAAAACTTGCATCTGTATCTAAAAGGGCCACAGGTATCGCCAGTTTCTTTGCTGGAGCAACATTTAAAATGAAGTGGCTGATAATCGACTATATTATGTCATTCATCATGATAGAACCATTTACTAATGTATATCTTCTCAATTAGTCCTCATCTTGGGCATATCTAAGCACAGATTAATAAGAAGCCAGGCTGAATGATCTGATTGACCCCAAGATGAAAAGTTTTTGAAATTACTTTGACTCATGGGACCATTACCAGTGTAATCTAACAACCATAGAGTATAAGTATAATTGAGCAGCAAGAAAGAAGGAAAAGAGGAAAGTGGGGGCTATGTAGGCTAATATAAATATAAAATATGTAGTATTAGAGATAAGATTAAAGGGGCTGCTTATCTGGTAAAGGCAGTTGGATTCTTTTGGGTGGGGTGGTCATTGGTAAATAGATTATAGCATACGTATCCTTTAGTGATTCTTTGTCTGGGTAAATGACCTTGTGAATACAAAACAAGGTTGTTGGTTTGAGTTGGACCCATGGTCCAAACCCTTTTTGTCCCCTCTCAGTTATGTCCATCTCATGTTATGGATCTGAAAATACATATAACTTGCAATGATTGTAATCAGATCAACTTCATAAAACACAGTAATGCATCACACAATTGGGTTTGTGGCATAATACCTAAAAGCCAGGCCTAGAAAAGCTTTTCTTTTCCCACAAATTTGGATTGTGTGATTAATTTCTGCGTGTTTTCAGCTGGCTAGTGAAATCATACTCACTTCTAGCACTGCCTTTTCATAGATTGCGTAGAAAATGAATTTGTTACTTATACTGCTGCATTTGTGTTTCAGAACTGTTTGCTGTTTTATTAGCACTTTTAACATCTTTTCTGTTTCTATTAGCTTTTTATTTTCTTGTAATTTTTTCCCTATCTTATGTACGGCAGAGGGTGAGACAGAACTGGCAAACCATAGGCCATTCACAATGGTAAGAATTGCTTTGAGGGATCATTTTTTAGTTATGTGGGAGACCTGTTTCTGTTAATGGTAGGAACCATTGGGTGTGATGTGCAGCAAACAACTTTTCTTATTACTAAAACCACTTTTAATAGTTTCACTAATTCTATTGTTGCTTCTTCTGAGCTCCAACAATCAATTATCTCTGTAATGATGATCCATTCAGCTAAATACATGCCACGTATGATCCCAGGAAGACAAGGAGAGACTTGAGAAGCAATTGCATGATATGGCTGTAGCTGTTGAGAGACTAGAAACTAGCAGACAAAAACTTTTAATGGAGGTACCTGCTTTTGCTTTGGCCCATTTAACACAGGAACTGCTACTCATTGTCCTTCAGTTTCTATTTACAGATTGATTCACAGTCTTCAGAGATAGAGAGACTCTTCGAAGAAAATTCAGCTCTTTCTTCTGCTTATCAAGAATCAACGGGATTGGTGGCACAATGGCAGAATCAGGTGCTTGTATATAAGGATATAATGAATTCATTAGTTATTAGGATGACTGAACTGTCCTATTTCTTCATTGTTCTTGCTTGATAACTCCCTTTATTTTCTAGTTACATTTTACTGTGTTTAAATAAGACTGTTCCTTTATTGTAAGATTGTTGAAAATGACTCTTGTCCATCAAGTTTTTGTTATAAGCTTCAGGACTGACACATCCATTTTTATTTGTGTTGGCTGCCGATAGATAACACTTCTTTTATGATTCTTAGCGGACCTTTGTGTCGTGTTTGAAGAGTTGTATTATCACATTCTTAATTTGTCCACAAAAAAGTATTACATTTCTATTTTGAGTAATCCATCTTTTCCTATTGTATGTATTTTTCCTTGATATATGTTTCATGCAGGTGAAAATCTGTCTAGAGCAAAATGAGGAACTCCGTGGCATGTTAGATAAGCTGCGGACTGAGCAAGCCAGTATACAAGGTCTGAATGATAAAGCTTCCCAAGCACTATCGGACTCTTTCAAAGGAGATAATAAGGTTGAATCTCAGTATGCGGCTGAATTTTATTCCCTCAAGGTTTGTAAGGATATTATTCTATTAAAACTGGTTCTCTAGTTAAGTGTATCCTCTCTCTTTTTTTGGCAAGAAGAGGGTCTGTTTGCACTAAAAACCCAATAAAACTGCGATCTGCTGGCATACTTTCTTCCTTTGTTCGGCCATATCTAATCTGCTGGCATATAGAGGTTACAGTTAGAATAACAAGTTAACATGTTCTTTAAATGAGTCTAAACTTATTTCCTCTATATTTTGCAAATGTAATCTATTTTTGCTGGCAAAATGCAGAATCAATTCTTTGACATTATGTGAATCGTTCAGCTTTTCCCATGACAATTTTGTGCAACTCGTACCTCCTCTCATTTTCACTTGGAACAGGGCCAACTAGCTAGAGAACAAAGCAGAGCAGAGGCTCTATCTGCAGAGGTCTTGCAGCTCTCAGCACGCCTCCAGCAAGCAACACAAGCATACAATAACCTCGCACACCTGTATGCGTTCCTTCTCTACTCTTCCATTTTTTTGTTTGGTAGTTCATATTGTTCTTAGCTTATGTTACTGATGCCCCCATATTTGCAGCTATAAACCCGTGCTGCGGAACATTGAGAACGGTCTGATGAAGATGAAGCAAGATGGTTCACTGACTGTGCACTAAACGTACAAAACTACTTGGTATTTTGGCTGAATTAAAGTACTATTTCTTGAAATTTTGATATCAAAGCTTAAAAATCTGAAGATATGTGAACTATAGGTACTTGATTTAGAACAATTGTTTTGTTAATATGGAAAACAGTGGACTGATTTTGTGTGGTCAACAGTATAATTTGAACTTTGGATCATCTATTTCATTCAGTGTTTCATCTTTTATTCCAATATAGTGTATAAATGTCAAGTGTATCCGATTTTCAATTGATTATTTTTATAAAAAAATATTTAATACACGTGTCATTTATTCATGCAATGAAATAGAAAATGAAATATAAATTGAAATAAAAGATTTAAACCATATAATTTGTCGTAACTTTTTCACTGCTCAATATTACATTCCTAATGTTGTGTCCTGGTTAATTGAGAAGGTTTTTAGACTAGCATTGAGAAAGTGAAAGGACATCTCTTTCAAGGAGACAGCCGTAGGGATTCGAATCTTAGAGGTAAGGTACTATGAATGGAAGTTGATCATGAATCACTAATAAATCTGAAAGTTGAAAACATGAAAGGACATCTCTCTTTCAAGAAGATAGCCGGTAGCATCGATTCAAATTTTTCTTAAAGTTTTTGTTCAATTCTTTATTTTGCACAATTTGTATTTTTAATTAGACAAAACAAATAAGGTGTATCTTGTCTAGGCAAAATTTTGGAAATGATACCTTTAGTTTCGCGTTCTTTCAGCTACTTTATTGCCTACTTTGATTTCACGTTTCTGTGAAATATATAGACGAATCGTTTTTGGATTATAACTAGAACCTTCCCTTTTTTGGATCCACCTCACATCAATAACCCAACTCCTCATTGCCTTGTGAGGGTGAAAGCTACGAATTCGAGCTCCACCAATTTTAGAAATCTAATATCCAAAACGTACATCAATTAAGAATTTAATATCTAGTAAATACGTCAGTTGGTGCTTTTTCTTTTCTATGAACTAACTAATAACCAATAAATACATAAATTTAGGGCCTGTTTGTTTTCTTTTTCAAAGCCTATTTTCACATTTTCTACTATTTTAGAAATGAAACATATAATTTTTTACATGTTTTCACCCAACATCATTTTCATTTTCAAAATACATTCTCCAATAATATATATATATATATATCTTATCTTTTTTCACCTACAACCTATTAAAATCAACATAATTAGTACTTTTTTCAATAATCTATTTAAATACAAACTCATTTTCAATTCATTTCTACTAACTAACTTTTCAAATTTTAGAAATGATGAAAATGAAAATAAAACAAAGTAGGCCCTTATTTTTCCTTTTCCATGAACTAACTAGTAAAAAGCCTTGGGTACATACTTCCATTCCGAAAGCAAAAGGAAGCCTATTTCTTTTTCCTCCTTATATTTTTTCATTTTGTTGTTATTGTTTGTTTAGGATCACAACTATGTGTTTGATCAAATTTTGAGTATCTATGCTAGTTTGGTAAAGATAAGTGTGAGAGACCAGAGGACATCTATTACACATGAATCAAAACAAAAGACATTATGCCCTGGTGGAAGTGCTTAACAAAGCAGCAAAGAGAAAAAGATAATGCTGTGCGATAATCAAAAAAGCAAGGCCAGCAAGAGGAACACATCTAAATCCCTCACAACATTTCCAGATAAGCAAAAATAGCAGCCCATCTCCAAAAACCACAAAGGCTCCTATAATATTGCAGGGTTCGCTAACCAGTCGAACGTAATCAGAAAAACTTGAGATGGGGATCAAGATCGTCGCTGCAAAAGCTAGAAGGTACGGCTGCGAGCTCCACACGCCCCGTCCACTCCTCTCCTGGTTTCAGAGTAATGTTCTTTTCTAGTGCTGCTGCATTGACACACAGCATCTGCTTATATTCTTCGTCCCCAAAATCAGCCATTGCTTTGGATTTTTTCTCCCATGGGTTCCACACAACTATCACAAGAAAGATAGGTAATTATGATTCCGAGAAAAACCATTTACAATGCAAGTACAAGATTTGATCTTCACAGTATATAGTTACCAATGTCTGGTAGGCCTTCCTTTCTTATTACATATGTTCGTTTCCTCTCATGATCCAGAACAGCAACGCACTGGGGAGAGCTTAGGTAAATGCGGTCCACCTGAAGACAAGGGAAGTATTATTCTTGTCACTGCAGAAGACGGTGAGATTATTCTATGACAAACTTCTTCAAGCCTAAAAGAGCACAAGTATATGTTATTCAATCGTGGCATCAAAAGACATTCATCTATTTCACTGAGAGAGACATGGAGATAACACACTTTTCTTGCCTTCTGAATCTATACCGACAAAGAGAATCTCATGGGGGGAAAAAACAACTCTTCTAGGAGAAAAGAAAACATTTCTATACAATACAAGCAAGATCCTTGGGGGGCCCTAAACCAACCGGTGCAAGCTTCCCACAACCATTTGATTTGTCGGGCCTATGTTTGGGTGGCATCATATTGTCCTGAAGCCAACTCACCTACCCCACAAAGAATTACCTAAAATATAACCGCAATACTGAACTGTCATGTGTAAGAAGATTTACCTCTGATTCAAATGTTATGGCATCACCTTGCTCTGTAAAACGTTCCCTTTGGCAGAGGTTGTCCAGGTAGTCCAGAGTTTCCAAACCTTCTATCCTTACTTCACTGTTAATTATAAACATGGGAAAAAGAACAAAGGATAATTGCAACTAAATTTTGATGTCATCCATCATTTATTGTCTGCATATGCTACCAATTACAATAAAACTTTGATGTCTTCCATCATTTATTGTTTGCACATGCAATCATGGCCACCAACCTACCCCTCAAACAAAGAAAGAAGAAGAAAAATGCCTAACTGCTTTAGTTATTCAGAACATCCCATTATAATCATGTATTGACCCCATAACAGAGACATTATCTACCTAAAATCTAGCTAGAGAATGAGAAATCTCGTATTTTACCTTATGTCAGAAACAGAAAAGTGTGTATGATAAGCAAATGAGAAGCTGAAAGGTTTCCCATTTATGTTCCTGATGCGAGATATCAATATCAAGTTCCCATCCGATGCCAGAGAAACCCGAAGACGAAATTCAAAGCTGATAGAAGGCAAAAAAGGAGAAGAGTAGACACAATGAGTAATCACACTGCCAAAGAGTAGCAAATCAAATATGACTTCACAAAGCAAAGGGTTTGAGGTGTTATCAGGAATAAATCATTCTTCCACTTTGTTGTGTGCAAATGTGCAATCAACCTTTCATTTCTAAATGGCACACTCTTTTCACATTTAAAATAACAAAGCCACGAAGCATATAAGAGTTTACCCATGAGGCCAGCACTTTAGATCTTCTTCAGCTGGTTTGAGTAGTAAGTCAATGAAGGATTTACCAAGAGAATCACTTGGATGCAATGGAGGAGGATCATCTTCAATTGTCCACATTTTGTTCCTTGCAAACCCATGCTGCTCAAGAGAGCCACCATTTCCAAACTGAAGCATTGTCAAGATACATACATTAATAGGATTCAGAAAATCTTGAAACAAGGAGACATATATAAACAACTAATGGTTTTGTACCTGGGGAAAGCAAATAGAAATTCCTCCTCGCATTGCTTTTGGAGACTTAAAGATGGCCTACAAAGTTTGTGGAAGCCAATATACAACGTTCATTAGCAAAACTAATAAAGAACAGAAATAGATGGCTGAGGCAAAGTATATTTCAGGTGAAAAACATGCACGGATGCTCTGCAGGATATACTGTTGCTTGTTTCATTTGCCAAATCTTTAAGCAGATAGAGACTTTCATGGATATAGATAATTAAAGAAAAATTCCCCACATTTTTAATTCCTTCAAAGCTACTTATACAAACAACAAGAGCAGATAGCATGAAGCAAAAACCAGATACTGATGATTTGTGTACTCCCATGAAGTAAAAGAAATATTAAATAGACAAAAAGATAACAGCCCACTGGTGAAGAAGCAGAAGTTTCACTTTCCATTTTACAATAGGTAAATAGTCATTGCAAGACCAGTCTGAGACCATGAATGATTGAGCTATCCAGATGTTTCACAAGCAGAGCTCTATGAAAGAGATTTTTCTTTTATTACTTTAAAAATATCTACAACTCCTGCAAGTCGGCTTGATATTTCCCTCTAATTGTTTAACCATGTGCTGAAGTTCTTGTTTTGGATTAAACTTGTTCCAATATGCAAATCCTCAAAGAGAAGTGGTATGGATTACTGCAGTAATACTGCAAATAGGGTAACAACATTCAGACTAAATGTTTCATAATACAGTTGTTAAGTTTTACCACCAAACTTCTACATTTTTATTTTGTTCTTGTAAATACTCCAAATTACCATCAAGTTGGATCTATGTATGATAAATTACCAAAAGAGTTGTTAGAAACTAGGATAGAAACCACACCTTACTACTGGTGAACAGAAGTTCTTCACCTCTATCATTCCTCCATGAAATAACTTGTCCTCCGTGCAGACTGACCTGAATTTTTCACAAATTCACAATAACAAGAACATTAAGAAAACTGTCTCGAACTAAACAGATCTAATCAGACTAACAATAAAATATTTCTTTTAATCAATGAAAGCAACAAAAGCAAATATAAAATCAGAATTTCTATATGCAAAAATACTGCATTCAAAACAATCTCTATAGTTGCATCTTACTCGGGCTGATGCTCCTTGAGGGTTCCGAAGTACAACTTGCTCAATCCCATTCCAGTCCTTTGTGAATTCAAGTGAAACTCTATGGTCCCAAACTGCTGCAGAGTGCCCCATTCTTCAAAGCATAAACCAAAAAAAGAATTGCTTCCTCTCAAGTGGCAATACAAAACCAAAGTCCTACTGAACTCCTTCAATGTGATAGATTTCGTGGCCGGAAAATGAAGGCAACAAATATTATTATAGCAACTCCTTCAACTTTCTTGTCAAAGATTTGCCAGCCAGTGAAGCAAATTTATAACCAAATTTTCAACATTTCCGACTTTGCTCTCATCTTACACCCTCAGATTCAGGAAAATCCCTTGACTTAAAGCTTCCCGATACGTTACAGATAAACAGATATCCCTTTTACCATCCAAGGACTCATCAAAGTGTAATACTTGGCATTATCCCACGAAACTTCACCAACCAAAATTCTAAGGCAATTCCACACGGGACCTCCTTCCGGTCAAATTCTAAGGCAAACCCAAGAAAGGTGCCAAACTTACAAGTTACATAAATTCAAATAAATCACAAAATTGACAACCAAATGCACCCCACCCCCCACCAACACCACCCCCCATTCCCTCTCAGAAAATATTACAAAATATCCAAAAAACTTTTGAAAAGAAAAGAACTTAAAAACCCAACTCCCAATTTAAATCTAAACCCAACACCACCAAGAATAATTAAGAAAAAGAAGAAAATCTCAGCAGAGTCAAAAAAGATCCCTGCAGTTTCTCAGATTTCAAGTAAAACCCAACTTGAGCACAACAAGAACTGGAGTAGCTAAGCAATAAAGTTGGAAATCTTCACATGAACCATTCAGATTCAAGAAAGCCCATTTCAAGAAAACAAACGGACAAGCAACAGAACAAAGAAAGAGTGATGAAAATTGTGAGCTTTATACAATGCAGAGTGCACGAATGAAGTGTGATGCAAATTTGAAGTCAATTAAGCATTAATTAACTCCAATTAAGATTCAAAAGCAACAATTACAGCGTAACGTAATCAGTGCTGAGTAGCAAGAATGTGGGAACATGAGGAGACTTGAATAAAATAATGAAACACTCATGTGAAGTTTACTGAGGAAAGGATTTTTAAATTTGATTGTTTCTCTGTGTAGCAAAGGAGGAGGGTGTGGAGATACGTGCAAGTACATGTAGCTGTACAAACGGTCGAGGAGGAATGCTAAAATGCACTGGGTATTGATGTACAATGGTCAAAGCACTATAAAAAATTAGGGCGGAAGGTACAACTCCCCCAAAATGGTAAAAGATGCACAAGTTAGCAACCAGGCCCAATTTAGGTAGTTTATTCTTTTTTATTTTTTTATATTTTTTGGGTTAGAAAATCATCCATCTATTTGCAAGTTTTAGACTTTGGATGCCAATATATCCTCAGGGTCTTAATTTTTATGGATCAAATAGAGTCGGACAGTCGTTTATATCAGTTTAAGATGTCTTGAGATAAACTCAATAAAATCAAGTCGACCTAATTGTTAAATAACAATTTGATCTGAAATATCATGTACGATATATAGTATATAGAGAGTTGAATACTTCAAAAAACCACGTAAAATAAAAATTCAATCGAGTTTTTCTATTCTTGCCATGTATTTTAAATATTTAAGTTAATTTTTATTAGCCTCTCACTAACCATTAAAAAAAAAAAATGTTGAGTTCATGAAGGGAAATGAAAATGACTAGTGGAAAAAAGTATTAATTAAGTAGAAATTGATGTTTCAATTCTTAATCATTTCCACAAAGATAGATAGGAAAAAATTCAGGCAATAAGTTGCAGTGAGTGAAATGCCAAAAATAAAACAACATATACATAATTAAGAGGGGTTCCAATTCAAATCCAAAAGGGAGGGAAATAAAAGAAAAGGGATCCAAAGTAATCTAAGAAATTAAAATACCATAATTAAAAAAAAATGATCATATACACATCCGACCATGGTGATACAACAATGATAACATAAACAAAACATATATTATATTGTATAACGATTGAAAATAAATATCAATTACGTTAAATTTATATTATATGTAACAATTTTAAAGAAAAGATATTTACAGAGAGTTTAATATCCTATGAATAAGAAATATGAAAATTCAAAATTCGATTCTAGAAATAACTCACAGAGACGACAATATTGTACCTGTGAAGTGGGAAAAAATGAACTAACAAGGAATAAAAAACGATGAATAAAAATATTTCGAATAGTCTTTGTATATTCTGCTATCATTATTATCATTAAAACACAGATATTTCTATGTATGTAATGTATATAGAGATTTTAAATTAATATACACACGTTCAATATTTGTTTAAATTTAAAATTTAAAATTTTAAAAAAATATATCTTGAGGGGGGAAGAGATTTGAAGAAGAAAATCTACTATGCAAAGAACAAACAAAAAGGATTGACAAGAATGGAGATGGGGCCAAAAGGCCAATATATTATTTTCTTATTAATGAGGGCAAGATTTGATTTTGATTGGTGGAAATATTTTGAATTTCATTTTCTTGACAAATCTTATGTATGGATTTCATGTGTTATAACGTAATAAAAGAATGACAAATTACATAATAAATACAATTATAATTATAATTTTTTGGATTCTTTTTTGGATTTAAATTTTAAATCTCGAACATAAGGATTTAATATCAATGATACTGAGTCAATTAACCGTGAACGATTGTGATTTGTTGAATTTGAACATTTTTTGTCTTGTTTGTGGAAAAAAATAAATAAAAAATAATCGGTAATACGCATCACGTGACATCGAGCCCCCAACAAGTGGGGCAAGTTGATGGGAGTCACGTGATTAAAGGATAAAAAATCCCAGCCTCCACCAATCCCAGTTGCTTGTTGAACATAGAAGCCAAAGTCAACCACACAATCTTGGAAGTTGATCGTTGCTCTCTATGAAATGATTTATCACTCCTTTGCAATGTTTTGAAAACCGACCGGACCGGCCGGTCCGATCGGTGACCGGAGGCCAGTTCGGTCCGATTGAACCCTTAAAATTGGGGGTGATCAAAATCGTTGAGAATTGGTTAAAAATCGGTCAACATCGGACCGGTTCAACATTTTTTTTTTTCAAAAATTTTAATTTGTTTAAAAAATAAAAAAAATGAATTGAAGATGATGATTAAAGATTTTGGATATGTAATTTTTAAAACATAAATTTATTTTCTTAAAATTTAATAAAGTGATAGTTATATGTGAATGCTTATGTTTAATTTGTTATATTATTTTGTTTAATCTCTCTTAAATTATGTTGAATATTTAGCATAGAAAAATTTATTTTTACTTAGAATTGAAGTATGATACAAATGATTACATAAATTAATGTGAAATATTATTTTTTATTTATTTATAGTTGACTAATTGTGAAGTAGTATTATTTTCTAAAAAACGTACTTAAAAATAAGTAAGTTGAATTATTTTTTTTAAATAATATTATTTCTATATCAATTGAAAGTTTTATTTTTTGTAATATTAAAATATTATATATATTTATAAAATTAAATATAATTATTACGTCATTATGGCGTCATACCGATTCAATGGTCGAACCGATTGAACTAGTAACTAGTAGCCTCATCGGTTCATTATCCAATCCAGTTTTAAAAACATTGCTCCTTTGAATATTTCATTTTCATTTTTTACTGTTAAATAGTACAGTACAAACTTTAACTCAAATTAATTTGACAAACTTAGGGCCCGTTTGGTTTTATTTTTATTTTCATCATTTCTAAAATAATGAGAATTAGTTATGTGATGTGATGTGATGTGGAAATGAAAATGTATTTGAATGAAATTTTTGAAAATGTAATGACTATGTTGGTTTTAATAGATTGTAGGTGGAGAGAGATAGAAATAATGGAATAGAGAGAGAATATACCTATGTTATTGAGAAAAAATATATAAGTTATTAGAGAATGTGTATTGAAAATGAAAATGAAAATTTTATTTTTTATAGGCATTTTTATTTTCTGACAAAATAAAAAAAATAAAACGTTAGTTATAAGTGTGAGTTTAAAAATAAAATATTATTTGAATGTTTTATTTAAAATAAAGTGATTGTGTGTGGTTGAACTGATATGTATTTGGATGTTGATGCATTTTTGTATTAAAAGTCATACAAATGAAAATAGGAAAAAATAATGTGTGAAAATGGAAAGAGAGTGTAAGAGTGTGATGGGAAAAATATGTTAGGCATGAAAATGTATGTGAAGGTAGAGAAAAAGTTGAAAGCTTTCTATTTTTATTTTTTTAGAGAAATTGAAAAGGGGTGTTGAAAACAAACCAAACAAGCTCTTAGAAATTTGTTTTAAGGAGTTTTGATATGTTTATTTATATTTTGAATGAGACATTTTTTTACTGTAAATATCAAATCAAAGCTTTTTATTGGATTTTTGGTGTAAAAATAAAATTGAATCATGTTTTTTATTTTATGAATAATAATAAAACATGAATGATATATATTTATATGTATATATAATGATTGGATATGATTGTTAAGTATTTTTGTAATGATTGATTGAATGGTGATATAGTTATTATTTATTATTTGTAGAGGTGTATTAAAAATAGTTGAACAAATTGTTGGTTGATTTTTTTTATTTGTATAATAAATTGATTAGTGGTGGATGAACATAACACTAATTGAAATGAAGTTTTTGACCAATGAATTAATTTTTTTACATATTATTAATATAACATTAATTTTATTTTAGTTGAAAATTAAAATGAAAATACAAAATCGTGTGAGTGAATTGAAATTTGTATACAATGAATTCAATAAATTAAAGAATATGTTACGTAACATGAAGTAGATAATATAACATCATTATAATAAAATAAAGATAAGAACATAAACACGTATTGCTGATATCATCATATCTCATTTGTTGGTTGAATTTTTTATTCTTGGAAAATAAATCGGTTGGTAGTGGATAAACGTAACATCATTTGTACAATATAACAATAACTTTTTTAGTTGAAAATTTTAAGGTTTTGTTTTGTTATGTTTCCTATAACAATATTGTTTTAGGAAAATATAATTAAATATATTTTTATTTTTTTTAAATGCATATTTTTTAATATATACATATAATATTATATATTTTATTATTATTTTAATATTAAAAAATCATTCAATTCTATTTTCATAAAAAAAAAATTCAATGAAAAAGCATTGATTTAATTGCTATAGTAAAAAATGTCTCTCTCAAAATATAAACAAACATACCAAAAAATAATTTTTACATTCTTCAATAATTCATTCTTCTAATTCTGAAGCCAAAATGCACACATGTTTGATCGTGTTTCGGAACAAAATTGTTCCGGCGAAACACCACCAAACCAAACATTCCCAAAAGATTTTAGATAAATCATTCGGCTGTATAAAATATTCAAAAGTTCTACCTCACCCTACGCATGATATTGGTGTGCATTCGATTAAATCAAAAATTCAATTAATTAAGAATTTCGATTTGATATTTTGGCAAATCAAAAATCGAATTAAATTGGGAGGTTTGGCTTTCGATTTTAACGAAAAAATTTCAATTTGATTTAGTTTGGTTTGGTTTATGGTTAATTGATTTTTTAATTTTTTTAATTTTTTTATAATTTTTAATAGACATGAAATGGGGCTTGAACAAGAATGAATCTATTCTCAAGATATAATATTTAATATGAAATTAAAATTTTATAATGGGCATGTTTTCAATATGCAATATTCAACAAGAATGAACTTGTTGTCAACATGAAATGAAATCTTGTTTCTGTAACATGTTTTGGCAAAATCTGTAAGCTGAAATTTTATGTTCTTTCTTCTTCAGGTAGAGTTAGCTGCATTTCTACTGGCATAGGTAATAATGCCTTAGGGCCTATTTGGTTTTATTTTCATTTTCATCATTTCTAAAATGATGAGAATTAGTTATGTGATGTGAAAATAAAAATGTATTTGGATGAAATGTTTGAAAATAGAATGATTATATAGGTTGTAGGTTGAGAGAGATAGAAATAATGGAATAGAAACAGAAGATATATAGGTTATTGGGAAAATATATATGCGTTATTGGAGAAAATTTGAAATTATGTTAGGTAAAAAAATTTAAAAAGTGATGATTTCTATTTTTAAAACAATAAAATTGGTGGGAAGAGGGTTTGAAAATAAAACCAAACAGACTCTTATTTTTCCAAGTCATAAATTTAGGGGATCAAAGAAAATGTAAAGCAATGTAATGGGTTCTCCTTTCTTTTCATTTGGTGGACTTAACAAGGTGATGGCTTACATTTCCCAAGTTTCTTTGATAAGTCCTAAATGGGACTTGTTGAACAGCAATTTCTTGAGAAAAATTAGCAAATTCATACAATAGAAAGAAGAAACTGGAAAGAAAAAGGTTTACCATAGCGATTTGGGAATTGGGGAAATTGGGAAAGGTAAACAAAAGTTTATGAGTTTTGGGGAAAATGAAATTATAAAAATTAAAAAAAAAAATTTGATTTATTATTCGATTTAAATTTTTTTTCAATTAAAAATCAAATTGAATCGAATACCGAACAACTAAAAAAATTAAAAACCAAATTGAATTATATTTTCACGTTCCGATTCGACCTAAATCGAATTTTTTTAATTCGGTTCGATTGGATTGGATTGGTTTACCAAATCGGTGCACACCCAATAAATTCAAACCCCTACCGACTCTGCAAACATTGTCAGAAAACCAGGGAAGGAAGAAAGTTATGGCGGCGTACGGTGCTGTTGTTTCTCTGAAGCAGGACCTGGAGCTGCTCTTGAGCTCTTTCCGAAATTTCTTCGAGTCCACGTTGAGGATCGTTCAGTTTCTTTACGACGAAGTCAGTTTGATGGAATCCTTGCTCAGAGATTCCTTGGAGGAGAACTGTAATCGTGAAACGATGACCCAGTTCCAGAATCGGATCATAGATGCCGCTCATCAAGCTGCAGATTTCATTGACTTGGACGTACGGTATTTATGTATACACTATGTTATTTCTGCGTTCCAAATTTTGTTCTCTGTTGATTTTCTTCTGTATCCTAGAACAGGACAAATCGGCAGTCTTCGTGAGATTTGCACCAAATGAAGGTATACTATTAGAAACAACTACTGTTGACGTAGAAAATTCTGTAAGAAGTGCAGTTGAAAACAGAGGTATGCCGAAAAGGGTAAGAATGGCCGGTGCGCTAATTGACTGGACAATATTGGAAAAAATAACAGAAGAGATTACCTGCATCAATAAGGAGTTGAAGAAGATCGATGATGACAGAAAAGTACTTGAAACAGCTGTAACACTAAATTTAGAGGGTCCGGCATTCTCCACAGGCAAGCTTGACTATGAGAACCCCATTTGTTATCTTGAGGCTGATATTTAGCTTGCTAAATGCTTGTCTATTTGCCAAACTGACGGTGATAAATTAATTATAATGGTGGTGCCAGATATGTCTTTATTCTAGTCCAAATTTGGGAATAGAAACTGGGTTTCTGCATCTTTATCTTTTAACACAGCTTAACTTAGTTTGTTGCTTACAATCGGATGATTATATTTTTTTCTTTTCGTGTTCAGATTGTACTAGAAATCTAGAACTAAAGTTAAGACCTTTTCTGAATGAATGGCTAATGACTCATGCTTCTGGAGCAGGTAACTCCTCAAATTTGTTGAATCCGTCACATAGATCCCCAAATGAAGATGGCAAACTGGTGGGCCTCGAAAAGGATTTGGAAGCAATGTTAGATTGCCTAACTGGGGTGCCATTACAACTCCAAGTTTTCCCAGTCATTGGCATGGGTGGGATTGGCAAGACAACTTTTGCCAAGAAACTATATGATCATCCTCTTGTCATGCATCAATTTTACATTCGTGCATGGGTCACTGTATCACAAGAATATCAACTAAAAGAAATATTGTTAGGCCTTCTAAGCTGTATTACTGATGTATCAGATGAGATCTATGAAAGGAGCAATGAACAATTAACAGAACAAATGTATAGAAGTTTAAAGGGTAAGAGGTATCTTATTGTGTTAGATGATATATGGGATAACAGAGCTTGGGATGATTTGAAGAGAGCTTTTCCAGAGGACAAGAATGGTAGTAGAATTATGCTGACCAGTCGCCTTAGAGATGTGTCTACTCATTCAAGTCCAAATGTTCCTCCTCACTGTTTGCGTTGTTTAAATCTAGAAGAAAGTTGGGAACTACTTTGTTCGAAGATCTTTGCAAATGGGTCCTGCCCCCTGGAGTTGGTACCTGTTGGGAAGCAAATAGCTCATGAATGCCAGGGACTTCCACTTGCAATAGTTGTGGTTGGAGGGCTTTTATCAAAAATGATCAAGACATCAAAAGTTTGGGAAGAAGTTGCTCAAAATGTCGGTTCATTAGTTATGGAAGACCCTCAGCATTGTCACAACATTCTAGCTTTAAGTTACAATCATTTGCCCAATCCATTGAAAGCTTGCTTCCTTTACATGGGACTTTTTCCAGAAGATTATGAAATTTCCTGTAAGAAATTGATATGTTTATGGATTGCTGAGGGATTTGTCCAACCTGATAGGCAAAAGACGTTGGAAGAAGTTGCAGAGGGCTACTTGAAGGACCTCATTGCTAGAAGTCTTATTATGGTGAAGAAAAAAACGTCCAATGGTGGGATCAAGACATGTCGCATCCATGATCTCATGAGAGAATTATGCTTGAGAGAATCTCAAAAAGAAAGCTTTCTTCATGTAATTCATGGTTATGGCCAAATGTCTGTAAGAAACACAACAGGATTGCTTCTTGAGGGAGACCCGCGTAATCTGCGACGCCTGGCATTTTCTTCCAACATTCGCAAGTACATGAAATTAAGAGCTTCATTTCAATTCACCCGTTCTTTCTTTTGCTTTGAAGCACTAAGACCGATAGATCTTAAAGGTTGCTCAGGCATATTCTTCAAATTACTTGAAGTATTGGATATAATGCATGTAAATCTTCTTTCTCTACCACTGGGGATATTAGTCTTACCTCGTTTGAAGTTCTTGGCGCTTACTATCCAAAGATCTTTTTGTATATCAGAACTTTTCAAACTTCAAAGCCTGCAGACCTGCATTGTTGATTGTGAATGGGGTGGCCATTTATCCAGCGGATTCTGGGATATGACTGAATTAAGGCATCTTCATTTGAAAAGGAGATCACCGTCTCATCAGAGAATATGTTTTGGTATCGAGGATTTGGATTTTTATAAGATTAAAGCATTAAAGGTTCTGCAGAATTTACAATCACTGTCAACATTAGCCCCTCAAATTTGTACCATGGTAATCTTGCCCTACATGTGCAACTTAAAGAAATTGGGAGTATATGAAACTGAGCAGGACCAGTGTCGCGGGTGGTTCATAAATCTTTCCTGCTTAAAACAACTTGAGACGCTTAAGTATGTCTTCTCTAATCCATTTGCCAGTTCACTGGTTAAGCCAAAGCGCCTTCCATCATGCACTTTTTTCCCTCAAAAGCTGATGAAATTGACTCTGAGTGGCACGGCATTTCCATGGGAAGATATGCTGCAGCTCAGTAAGTTACCTAACCTGGAGGTGCTCAAACTGAAAAATTATGCCTTTTCAGGTGCAACCTGGAAACTAGGAGAAGGCAGTTTTAATTGTCTCAAATTCCTGCTAATTGGCAGCACAAATCTAGAGCTGTGGGAGGCTGATGCTTCTCACTTTCCAAGCCTTCAGCACCTTGTATTGAGGCATTGCCGATCATTGAAACAGATCCCTTATAGCGTTGGTGAAGCACCTTTGCTAGAGAAGATTGAATTGCACTGCTGTAGGGATTCTGCTGCAGCTTCTGCAAGGCAATTACAAGAAGAACAGCAGAGCTTGGGAAACGATTGGCTTACTGTTTACATCACTGAAAGGTAAATTATAAGGCAAAAGTCCAATTTGGAGTATTTTATGTTCATCTTGTTTTAGAAAGTCAATTTTTTATGTCAACGTGCAGGTGACAAATTTCAACTTCTATGCTCGAGGTAATGATGGTTTATTGGCTAACAGTAACATCTCTAATGGAATGAGGAAAAAACTGGACAGCACAAGGGTGCTGGAAATTACTGCCAGAAATACAGCTGTAGTTTTGTTATCATGAATATTAAAACTGAGCATGATTGTGAGAATATGTGAATGATGTATTGTCTGAGTATGTGCATTTCTTGGGCTAATGAATTTGCACTGCCTGACCTACATTAATTTTAAAGAGATATAGTTTCGTATGTTTCACTTAATTTCTGTTTGGCTTTTGGTAGAAATTCATATAGCAAAGGCATCTATCATTCATTTGAAAAGCATGTATAACTTGCTGGTCTACTTGAAGATTGAGTTAATCATGTTCCTGAGAAAAACTTCAAATGTCTAACCAGCACTTATCTTGTTCTTTCCTTTGATCGAGAATGGGATGGCCTTTAACCAGAAGCGCGTGACAACATTCACTCAAATTGTTGGAAGAACTATATTGGTGCCATCAACAAAATGAAAATGAAGAAGAAAATTTACCTGTAAGTCCTTGATTGTTAGGCAAACACAGTGAATTGAGTGTCTTACTGCTCACTTTTTTCGAGTAATGGGGATATAAACTACTAAATGATCCAATTGGACAGTGTTCGCTAATAGGTGTTCACATTGTTGTTCATTCTTGAGGAAGAGTTTTAGCCAGCTAATTTTTCGTTTTTCTTCTTCTTCCTCCTCCCCACCACCCCCCCCCCCCCCCGGGACCTCCCCGCCCCTTTTCTCTCAGCTGCTAATATGTTAACTGTACTTAAATTAATATTCCTAGCCAGAATAGTGTCGATACTCCTTTTTTCATCTGTTTGTTATGCGAATCTCATTCAGTTGGAAGCAGTAAAAGTATGTTCAATAATAACATCAAATGAGCTTCCAGTTTTTAGGACAGCAACGTAATCTTTTCTGCTTTTTGGGTTGAATAAGGATATCTGTAGACTCATGACTTGCTTAACATTGGGGCAAACCTATTTTGCTCTTCAGTTGTAAACATCATTTATTCATTTAGTGTCAAACTTTTCTGGCATTTTTCAACTGTCATATGTTGTTGCTTGAAACTGACCTCAAAGACTTTATTCCTACCTTAGTAAGCTTAAAGAGAAACCTTTTAATTAGCAATCTACATTCTCCTACCAATCAAGCTAGCTAGGCATTTTCCTGCGCATATTTTCATATTGACTTGTACATTTTATTGGGATGGGTCTGCTCTCATCATAAGCCCAAAAAATATAATGCTTCTCACACTGAAGAGTTCACTTATTATCTTATCTTGATGTATTTTTGCTATTTGTTTATTCTTTGTTCTTTGACAGAGATTTTACTAATTTACCTATAATATTGATGCATCATCATCACCATCAATATTGATATGCACTCATCCTTGTCTATGCTTTGCACCTTTTTCTTGGATGTGCTCTTAGGTGCGCTTTTTTCTCTCTATGTTTTGTGTATATATTGTCATCTTCTTCTTTTAAACTTGATTTGGCTAAAATGTTTCCCTTTAGTTTTAGCTCTGGCTTGGCTTTATGCTTGAACATACCAAGCAAGTAGAAATTCAAATTCTAGTTCTAGAAAATTTCTTGATTCCCCACTATCATGTGCTCAACAAGATTTTTTAGATTTTATCTCGATGGGATGGAGTACACCGCTATACAAAATTTTATACATTTTTTTTTTTTTGTCTCTATTGATTAGATTATTTGAGTACTAGCATGTGCCCAGTATAATGCACCGAAAATAATTTTAATATTAAAGTAATTTTAAAATAATTTTAAGTTTATCACATTGAACACATGCTAGTTATAATATTAATTAAAGTAATTATTTATATTTAAAATCAAATTGATATAAAATATAAATAAAAAATTCATTTTTTTAAGGAAAGTAATAATAAGCATGCCTAAAATTAGTTCTAAGGATTAAAAAAAATCCACCTGCTTGCTATTGCTCATAATCCTTAGTCCCTTTATACTCAAGTAAATATTTTTATCAAAATTTGATTAGAATCAGCAAGTTTCATTGATATATACAAACAATTCTCCATTTATTTACATATATTAATATTTGAATAATTTTTTTCTTGATTATTTCAATAAAGTGAACTAACATGATTGAATATGATGTTTAATTCATAAAAAAATATTATTATAATTAAGCAATTGTCTATTCCACAAAACTCATAAATTAAATTTAACAATTAAATAATAGTAAAACAAACAAACCTTGTGATTCTGATATAAATCAATCATAAACATTCAATATTTTTCTTAATTCTCTTAGTATTTCCTTTATCCTGCACATGGATTACATGAATATCTAAAGTCAATTAATTTCATATAACGAAAAAAACATACAATTAAAATCCTAACAACAAAATCAATGGAATAATATAACTAAATAGCAATATATATATAATTTTTTTTCCATTTTTACTTCCATAGAAAAAATTTTATGGAGATATTTAGTAATTTCTCTTCTTCAAGATGTAAAATTGGAAGATTGTATGAGAGTTATTTGAGATTTGGATGTGTTTTCATTTTTTAAATTGTATTTAGGTATATGAAGTATAAGACTTTTAATAAATTTAAATATCTTTGATATTATCTCATCAATATATATAATAATGTTTAGATAATATCAAATTTTCTACTAGATAAAGATTATAAAACATTATCAAATACATTTTGAATTTCGAATGAAGGAAAATTAGAGATAATTTACAATCACATCGGTTAGAAATAATAATTAACAACTAATAATTTTTTTAATTGAATTAAAATACTTAAAATTCTAAAAATTTGACATGTGGCAAAAATTCCACAATTAGAATTAAAATTGTATAATTAGATAAGCACAAAATTGTGTTATATATAATACTATAGATATGCTCGTACAGTTAGGCTGTCAATGGGTCAAATTTGAATCGAATTATCAAAATTCATATTTGAATCCAACCCAATATTTTATAGGATTTTTATTAGTGAGTATCATCTCCGAATTAGATGGATATTCGAAATTCAATAAAAAAATTCAATCTGATTTAATATTTTTCTTTTTTTTTTCCCATTCCTTTTGAATTGTGTAAAAATATTGTATTTATAAAGTAAATTTACATCATATTTAATTCTTAACAACTTTTTATTATATATTAGTCCAAAAATTAAATATTTAAATACTAAGCCCCCTATTTCACATTATATTAATGCATAGATAAAGTATTATACATTATCATTGATGAAGGTGGAAATTGCATATGGTGAAATTGGGCTGGAATTCAATGGAGTCGACCTGAGGATGGTCGAGGGGGAATCTTTATGTGTATTGGGATCGAGTCCTGCAATTAACAGCAAACGTCAGACTAGTCGAGGTGTGTTGGTTAAGGCAATCCGACACTCAAATCAATATAGAATCGACTAAATAATCGAGTAGTAGAGTAAAGGCTTTGAGATAAAAATGGAAACCTCAATGAAAGCTGTGGATGGGGTATTTGGGTATTTATAGCCTTCTTTTGATGGCTGATAAGTCTGAGATGCCTCTGCTAGGTGTCTAGGGCTCTTGTCTTCCTCTAGGGGCTTTTACGTCTTCAGACACTTGTGTACTATTTCAGGTGATGCAGTCTGAGGTAGGGTAGTACTCTGGTGGCTCGCCTTAGCCTGGCACGACTGAAAAGTAGGCATATTGTGGTGGCATACGCCATTAATGTGGAGGCATGCCGCTTGGTGGTGCATTCAACATGGCTAAAAGGCCATCACCTTGGATCGACCTCTCTAGTTGAGATGAGTATCTTTTCACAATCTCGTCACTCGAAGGCAAGTCCGTTGTGGCTAGGCTTTACTGCTCGGGCAAGGAATTGTACCTCTAGGTTCGGGTCGATTGGGACCTAGTCGACAAGATCGGCGGTGGAGCTCGCCGCACTAGGTGAAATCCACAGGGTTGAGGAATGGTCGATCGATTGGGTTTGCAGGTAACTGGGCCACCAGGACCCATATTCCAAGTTATGGTTGAGCGTTGTTAGGTTGGGCCTGTTGGGTCATCCCATATCATGAGTTCCCCCCACTTTCAAGTCCTGATCAAGAGAATCGACGAGAAGGAATGGAGAGTAGCTATCTTGCAAAGTCCTCGACGAGAACGTCAGAAATTCGACAACAGTTTGAAAAGTCAACTGGGGTTCTAGGTTGTTAAATGTGCCGTTACATTGGGCATGTGAAACGCCAAGCGGCGGCTATGATGTGCGACCTAATTGTTAAATAATAATTCAATCTAAAATATTCTATACAGGATAGAATATATAGAGAGTTGAAAACTTCAAAAAGTCGCGGAGAATAAAAGTTCAATCAGTTATTTTATATTCTTGCCATGTATTTTAAATCTTTAAGTTAATTCTTATTAGCTTCTCACCAAACATTAAAAATAAATAAATAAAATGTTGAGTTCATGAAGAGAAATGAAAATGACTAGAGGAAAAAGTATTAATTGAATAGAAATTGATGCTTCAATTCTTAACCATTTCATTAACCCCACAAAGATTGATATGAAAAAATTTAGGCAATAGGTTGGAGTGAGTGAAATGCCAAAAATAAGACAACATATACATAATCAAGTGGGGGTTTCCAAACAAATCCAAAATGGAGGGAAATAAAAGAAAAGGGATCCAAAGTAACCTAATAAATTAAAGTACCATCAAAAAAAATAAAATGATCATATACACATCCGGCCATGGTGATACAACAATGATAACATACATAAAATATATTTTATATTGTATAACGATTGAAAATAAATATCGATGACGTTAAATTTACATTATATGTAATAATTTTTAAAAAAATATATTTACAAAGAGTTTAATATCCTATAAATAAGGAATATGAAAATTCAAAATTTGATTCTAAAAATAATTCACAGAAACGACAACATTGTACCTATGAAATGGCAAAAAATGAACTAACAAATAATAGAAGACAACATGTAAAAGAATTTTGGGCAGTCTTTGTATACCCTGTTATCATTGTTATCATTAATACACATATATTTTTATGTGTGTATTGTATATAGAGATTTTAAATTAATATACATACGTTCAGTATTTGTTTAAAATTTAAAAAAAAAAAAATACCTTGAGGGGGGAAGAGATTTGAAGAAAAAATTTACTATGCAGAACAACAAACAAAAAGGATTGACAAGAATGGAGATGGGACCAAAAGGCCAATATATTATTTTCTTGTTAATGAGCGCAAAATTTGATTTTGATTGGTGGAAATATTTTGGATTTCATTTTCTTGACAAATCTTATGTATGGATTTCATGTGTTATAACGTAATAAAAGAACGACAAATTACATAATAAATACAATCGTAATTATAATTTCTTGAATTTAAATTTCAAATCTCGAACGTAAGGATTTAATATCAATGATATTGAGCCAATTAACAGTCAACGATTGTGATTTGTTGAATTTGAAATTATTTTTTTTTTACTATAGAAAAAAAATTAAATAAAAAATAATGGATAATAAGCATCACGTGACATGGGACCCCAACAAGTGGGGCAAATTGATGGGAGTCACGTGATTAAAGGAGACGAATCCCAAGATCCACCATTCCCAGTTGCATGTTCAAAGTATAGCCAAAGTCAACCACAAACCATAGACAAATTTATTTATTTTGAACTTAGGTATTTATTCATATATGCTCATACACTCATTGAACTCACTCTGTTACGGCCCAATTTAATTTGGACCCAATAGAATCATATATTAATTAAAATCCAACTTAAATTGGACTCAACCTATATTCAAATGGGCTTGCAAGCCCAATGCCTAACAATAATATTTCCCATTGAGTTATTTTGTGCACGTCTTGGAACTCGATCATGATTTGAAAATAAAAGGTTTGTTTGTTTATAAATTGTTAAAATATTTTTCAATTTTTAAAACATAAACAAACAGTTCATCACATTCTCCAATCCCACTATTTAAAATACACCCCAAGGGCCCAAAATACCCTTACAATTTATTTTTTATCCATCCTCAATATCTAACCCTCTCATTTTTTGTCCCTCCACCCAATCTATATATATACATATATATAAATAATTTTAAATATCAATTTCACCCTACCAGCCGTCCAACCCAACAAAATAATTTCTAACATAACATTTTCTCTCCTCTCAAAACACAAACAAACAAATAATTTTCTCCGAATTCATTTTTCACCTACCACCCAAAACACAAACAACTAACCATTATATTTTTCAACTCCACTTTTCAAAAATTATTTTACCAAAATATTTTGACAAAATGCTCCAATTCATAAACAAACCAATCCAAAGACAATTTAAAATTACTCATGATTGCTTTTAGATCTCAATTTAGTAATGGGTAAAGAATATAGAAGGATAGAAATAAATTGAAGTAAAAATGTAGTCTGTATAATACAAGATTATAAGTGGTCCTCAACAAATATTTACAACGTCACTAAACTAATGAAAACTGGTAAAATATGTTGCTTAATGCAGATGCATCATATTACTTGAATCTGACAGATCAATTAGTTGAATCTGAATCCTCCAGAAAATGCTAGAAAATTCGAATAATGAGACGTTAATCCTCTGATGCCCAAATTAATTACAATATAAAGCGTACTTCAGCAACAATCACATTATCTTCTATAGATACAAGTAAAGAACTGAACCAATCATTCACACAAGGAAAGAATAGACTTCAGGCAATCAAAGAGGCAGTTTCTTCTCAGTCCAACACAAATGTATTAGTACAACATAATACATCTCCTTGACTTAGTCGAAGGACCTCAAATAGCACAAACATGCCTAGAAAAGCAAATGAACTATTAGCTCCAGAACGGCAGCACACCCCGCGTTAAAGAGCTCTTAGATACTCTCCCAGTACAGATTTCTAAATACTAAACTAACTTGTAGCTTCCCAGCAATCCGAACATTAAAATACATTCCAGGTTTTGCCGAGGATCTGAATCATTGCAGTAAAAAAAATTAGACTTCCAGAGTTCTTACAGTATTTAGCACTCTATTACTATAGTTAGAAGTAATTTTGGACTTATAATTATGCCAAAATTACAGGATCAACTGGAGTCAAGGAGAAATGGCGGCTAGATTGTTAATCAACCAGCAGCCACAGCATCAGCCCTGGGACTCCTATCGAGAAGCTGATGAAGCTTAGCTCCG
Organism: Jacaranda mimosifolia; assembly: GCA_018894105.1. Classification (NCBI taxonomy): domain Eukaryota; kingdom Viridiplantae; phylum Streptophyta; class Magnoliopsida; order Lamiales; family Bignoniaceae; genus Jacaranda; species Jacaranda mimosifolia. Next base: position 14,220,935 of record CM032120.1, on the reverse strand, counting down.
GGGCTTCTATTCTCATACGACTCGCCATCCTCGTTCCTTCTATCAGTGGAATCAGAGTTGTTGACTCTTGCAAGAAGATTAACTGTGCCTACTGGTTTCATCCTAAGATCATCGATTTTGTCCTCTGTTTGTCCTAGTTGGGCATCTTTTAGTTTCTCCTACAAATTCCACTCACTTGTAAGTTTGTGGGGGCTATAAACAAAGAGAAGAAATCGGGTACGACCAGAGAACGTACCATTAGTGCAGTATTTTCAAGCTTCAGCTTCTCGGAACTTTCCATTAGTTTGTTTATCTCAGATTTGAGAGTCATATTCTCGGCAGTTAGTGCTTGAACTTTGATTGCTAGTTCCTCAGTCTCAGCCTGAGCAAAGAAACGTTGATGAAGGAAGAAACTAGGGGAGCAAAAAGATTAAAACGACATATAAAGTGGCAAGCAGCTCAAGAGTTCACCAGATATAAGGAATTTTTGAGTGATACGGTATTCTGATGTGGTTAGTTTTACCTGTTTCCTCAGTCTTGATCTTCTTGCAGATTCTCGATTGGATTGTTTCCTCCTCTCCCGTTTCAGCTCTCGATCATTCTGTTAGCAGATATGATGAGGAAACAAACTCAGAAGTATAAATCATCCTATGCTTACCCCACAGCCACATCAAGCCGTCAAAGGAAAGAAGAAAAATAATAAATTAAATGTCTTCAACACACCTGCATCCAGCCTTCATTTGGCATTGATGGTTGGGGAGCATTACTCGGGCTGGACTTCACATTCATTGAAGGATCCTTGAGTTCCAATGCAATTTTCATGTTCTCCATTGTTTTTGCTGGTGTATTAGCAGCAGGGATCACATCCATCTTCTCAGAAGCTTGACCAACTTCCACAGCAGGAACTAAACTGCTATTTTTCTGAGCTTTGCTGTCTCCTGCTGTCAGAAGGTTAAAGCATCAGAGAGAGAGAGAGAGATAAAAATAAAAATAAAAGGGGGTTCCTAGCCACTGCAGCCCCTTCCATCAAATGGCAAAGATCAACAAGAAACATCAGAACAAAACACAATCGACAGGATGATCATAACATGTTTTGGCAAAAAAGTTTAAATGGTACGAGAGTTCCATTGAGGAGAGATTCTCAAATTTACAGAACTGGAATAATAGGGAGGAAAACATGAACAGGTCCCTTGAAGAATAGGCTTTTAAGTTCAGTTGAGCTGAGACAATTACATTAACGAAACAGAAGCTTACCTCTTTTAGGAGATCCCTGTCTACTTCTCTTCTTACCACTCTGACCAGCCTATTAAATGACAACATATTAGAACAATATGCAGTACTTCTCAAGCAACACAAGCAATTGGTGTTAAACCAAAAACGAGGAAGACATTTATACAGTAAGAGAGGTCCTTACCCCTGTTGTAACTCCATTACTTCCATCACTGGAACCTTGAGTCTCATCACTGTTGTTGAAGAAGAAAATTTGGACATTTGGTCAATGTAATAATGGGATAAGCAGAACAACCATACGTTCGTATTATCAATGGCAACTATGGTACCATGGCAAACTATACACTAACTATTAAATTATTCAAGCCAAATTGCTATGTCCTTGAACAACTACAAACCTGTCTGACACTCTACGGTCAGTTGCACGATCAGTACTGTCACCGTTTCCATTGCCTATAGATATTGCAAGCCCATCAAATTCTTTCAACTTTTTCACAAAGCCTCCATCTGTATTCCCTGATGACTTCGCCGGTGTCTCCATGCTTAAAGCAGTACCAGCCTACATAACCGCACAGGCAATCATCAAATCCTGCCTTTCACCAACTCAGGAATTATTTCATTAACATCTTTATCTCGTCAGATGATACACCAGTAAGCATAAGGAATTTAGAAATTATGATCATATCATCCTGGCCTTTTGCTAACTATAGAAAGGGACCCTTTTTTCAAAGAAGAGCTTCATTATAAACTACCCAATGGAGTAACACATGAAAGTAGATTTAAGTTAAATGTATGTGAAACTTACTACAGGAACTCCAGGATGTGCATAAACTCCACCATGAGCGTAGAATGCAGCATATGGAGCCCCATAAGGAGGAATCATAGACTGAAAAAGACCAAAGCTTTGTGTTACAAAACTATACTAGATTGGCAATCTACTTGTGCACATAAGAAACTAGAACGACCTCTTCCTGCCAAGAAAGTTACTGCAATACCTGTGGTGGACCCCACATGTAAGGAGGAGGAGCGTGAGGAGAAGCAACAGCTGAGTTCAAATATGGTGGTACAGCAAGTCGGGGACCATAGAAAGCCTGAAGAACGGTCACCCATAATTACAATCAACAAAACCTTGATGATAAAAATATTTATTGCACAAGTCCGTCACCATAGGCAAAGAGTTACAAGGACAGACTGGATCACCTGCATTGTTGCCCAGTCAGGATATACATGAACGTTATTCTGGTCCTGCAGATGTGAAAGGCATTTACACTTCCTCAGAAATGGACCATTATGGATAATTTAGAGAAAGGAAACAAGAAAGCAAAGAAAGCAAGCCGGCGAACAAAAGATTTATAAGAAACGTGGTGTTCCCATTTATTCTGAACACTAGCCAAGTATCATAACTTAATTTCCATAGTAAAAACAAATCAGAAGACCAGTTAGACAAGAAAGTCCCACCTCCATTTTCGGTAAATAACATCCATAATAAATTACTAAGGTAATTGTTCTATGCTCACCCTTGCAGGGGAAGATGGTTTTTCAGACTTGCAAGGCTTTCCTTCCTCGCTGTTTCCCATGATACGTTCAGCAACACCTTTTGATCTTCCGCTGAATGACAGCCAAGAAAAGATGGCAAGCATCAATGTTCTGCCCTATGAATAGCATGTACTAGACAATACATCATAGAAAGTGAATAGCATTTCTCCTTTGCATCAACCCAAATATGGATTCTGTCCGTACATAAGTACCAATGTGAAAACTCATTGATCATACTGATATTTACATTTGAAGAAAAGATCTAAGAAGTTAGATATTTTATAAGATTTAGGAAGTATAGAATACCATGAAAATACACACATCAAAATAAAAACCATACAAACTTTGTTAATTGTGAATCATTAAGCAAAAACTAAATAAATGTGTAAATTCACAAAACTGATTGAAGAAATCATTTCCTTTACTAAAATTCAAGATCAATACATAGTTTAATGTAAAATTACATCTTCTGCACTCCATTTCTGTGAATGAGCTGACAGAATGTGCAGATCAAGATTTTTCCATCACTCATAAAAGAACAAAACAACTATGGAAGAAACTGAATTATGGGCTTTTGTGTTAAGGTTCATATCAATAAAAAACCCTCAAAAGCACATATGAAACCGGTTCAGGGTGTAAAAGTAGTAACTGATTCAGTTGGTAGCACCCCACCCACAGTTCCAAAGAGGAAGAGAAGCAAAGGGCTTTATCGTCATTCCACTCTCCCCATCCAACCCCGAAACTGTAACAGACAAATCATCTGCTGACTACAGCTTTCAATCCAAACACAAATCAGTATGTAATGACAAATTTAACCTCATCAACCACCTAAAATTCCAAAACTGAAAATCATGAAAACTTTCACACACTGTAATTCCGCCACCTGAAATTGGTAAAAAATAAAAGGCCAAAAAGAAAATGAAACGCTCAGATTCTTCTAAATCTATGAACCAATTGTTCTATAACACTTCTTCATCACAAACTCCAATTTCAAAACTTCCATATTTCAACCGTTACAACTCTGAATTCTTCGTCTCTTTCCATCGGAATTCACAAAATAAATCAAAAAAAATAAAAAAATAAAGAACTTCTCCTCTCTCTCCCTGTAAATACATCAAAATTAACTATTCCAAAACCAAAAAAAGAAAAAACACAGAATTCAAATCAATATCTAAACCGAAAGTTAATTAAACCAAACAAAGGAATACAATTCACACTGATCAGCAAACATAAAACCGAAAAAACTAAAACAATTTCAGCTAACTCACCCACCAAAAAGTTAAACTCAGAAAATTAACATACCTCAAGAAAATGAAAAAAAGAAGCCAAATTACGAATTTGAAAACAAGTTTATCCTTCTAAACTGCTTGCATTTTTTCTCTCTCTCTAGATGTGCTTTGGCACAGTAAGGTTTTAGAGAGAGAGAAAGGAGAGGAAGAAGGAGGAGAAGAAAAGAGAGAGGAGCGCCAAGGCAACAATCCACGTCAGGCAACACGTGTCTCTGTATAAGTATTGGTCGTACAAACCCCATATGCAAATTTGTTAGATATTTGGTTCGATGATTCAACTACTGTTACAATTAATTAATTAATTGGTTTTAATTTATTTATTTAATAATATATAATAGGATGTCGGGTGGGTTATAATCCAATAGCATCAATCTTCCCTATTATGTGAGAAATTTTGTGTTTAAACTCAAATAATTTCTTTGTGTATCTTATATGTATATCTGATTGTGGAATTTATATTTCTATTTAATTAATTTGATAATTAAATTTTATTAATTATTTGAATGTTTTTAAAAAAAATGTAATATATATATAATATGATGGGCTTTAGTTTGTGGTTGTGTTAAGGGTTTTTTTTTTTTTTTTTCAAGGATGTTCGAATTAAATTGTTATATTTAAATTTTGAGTTTATTAAATATATATATATTGTTTACTTTATTAAAATATTGAATACATTATGTAAATATATTTAATTTAATAAAATTCAAATATCATCTCCACGTAGCGAGGGCTTTATCTTACTTTAATCAGAATTTTTTAACATATTTAGAGAATTTTATTAATATTTCTCGAAAGTTTGTTTTCTATTTGTTAATTGATTGTACTAATTCGAAATTAAATATTTTTATTTATTTTTTAGATGTTTATGAATCATATTTCTTTTAAATATTAATTTTATGTGAAAATTGTAACTTCTAATTATTGCTTTAACAAAGAAGGATTATGAAGAGATAAAAACTTTCATATGTGTGTGTATATATATTTATTTTTTTATTTTTATGTAAAGTTAGATTCTCATTCTAAAGTGGATACTCAAAATAGCATAAGCAAAGCATATAATAAGTATTTTTCATTATTTTTTTATTATTACAAATTATTTTATGTGCTTCGCCGAAAATTCTTTATGAATTTGTTCTAACGCTTTTTTTTAATTGATAAAAAAATTATTATTTATTTATTTATAAAAAAATTATGTAATATAGACATCAAAAGTCCGTTAACATTCGAACTTTTAATTTTATATTCATATTTATGAAAGCGATTTTATTGAATCAATCGACTGTTTATTACTTTTGAATTGATGAATATCAAGATTCAACATGTAATAAATGTTCCAAACAATTAATCTCTCAAGAGCTAGAATCACCTTAATGTATTTTAATATAAATGTAAGGCACAAAATTAGAGTAAGATAAGACGCTCTTATAAGTTTTCAAATATTGTGTTAAAGAATGAAAAATAAGTCAATATTTCAAAATTTTCTTGTAAAAATGATACAAATTCAAATAAATCAAATTGAGCCGGATATAATTACATTCAAATTTGATTTTAACTTTATATTGGATTTAATTTAACTATTAATCATTAATCATATTGACTATTAATTGAGTAGAACAAAAGTTGAACTCAAATAATTTAAACTTTTTATACATTTTAAATTATTTATAATTAATTAAGCTCGAGTTCAATTTAAAATCTTATTATATATAAAAAAATAAATCAAGATTTGCTTTCATTTTATCAACTAGTCATTAAGGTAATAGCTTATCAAAATAATAATAAGTGATTGATTCAAAAAGATTGTTAGTCATACTATTTTTATTTTTTTTAGAGAACTTTACAATGATGAAATTATCCTTTCAACAAGATAATATTATCCTATTATTGAAATCAAATCAATTAAATTTAAGTACAAACTGCATCATTTTGATGCACATAAGGAACTCATTTGAATTCAAACTCTAAACTTCGACATAATAGGAGAGACTTTTGCTATTGTGCCACAAACCATTAAATTTAATCATACTAAAATTTAGATACAATCATCCAACATAGAGACGGAGCCAAGGGGAGCTGACAGGACAGCTGCCCTTCTTCAAAATATTAAAACTTTATTTTTTTATATTAAATTTTTTTAAATATTACCCTTTTACCATATTCAAATTATAAATTTACTCATCCTTTTATTAAAAAGATGCCTTTTGTCCTACTTCCTTGTATATATGTGAAATAAAAAAAATTATATTTTTTATAATTCAAAGTTTCACCCTTATAAAAATATTTTGGCTCCGTCCCTGATTCAACGACCTGATCAAACCAAGTCTCGACAATTTTAAATTATTGAGGCAAATGGCCTAAAAATCCAGTAAAAATTTAATTTAGACAAAATATAAATGTCTTGTTTAATTTTTTATTACAAAATTCACAATAAGGAAAGATGAATTGAATGAACTTCTTTGTTGGCCAATTCGGACATAAATATTTAATTAATTATCATTAATTAAAACAAAAAATGTCCGAACCGAAGTCGTCAACAGTAGAGGGTAAGGTTGGTGAGCTGGCACTGAAAAAATTCGCGCTGGCTGAATAATATTTATTCTAACGTCATCTCCCACCGTACACGTGTCGGATGCCGACTCCATCTACGCGGGATGTTGTTGGCCAACTAATACCACCACCGGGCATGTGGCTGACGTGTTCTTTCTTCCTTTTGGGGGAATTAATTTAATGTTTTAAATAATATTAGAAAAATAAAAATTAACTGGATTTTATGGAGTCTTTGGAATCCGGAACGTGGGGCCCGGGGCTCTTACCCTTTACGGCCTGTTTGGCAGAAACTAAGTGCCCATTTGGTTTTGTTTTCAAACGCTCTTTTCATTTCTATTGAAAATAAAAACAAAAAATTATCAATTTCTCTCTTATTTTATAAATATTTTCATTCTCAAAATATTTCTCAAAACACACTATTATACTCTCTTCATTTTCACTTTTTATTTTTTTTACTCATATTTGCACGATTTTTAATACAAAAGTACTACATTTTTCAAATACAACTCATTTTCAATCATATATAATCAATACATTTTAAACAAAAATCTCCAAACAATATTTTATTTTTAAATTTAAATTTATAATTAATTTTTTACTAAAAAATAAAAATACCTTTAGAAAATAAATCCAAACGGACCCTAAAGAGATATTTTCCTTGATCTAAAAGGAATGTTGCTCAAAAGGCCTTATTGCCCTTTAATTTTAAATGGACCAATGGAGTGTGTGTGATTATTGGTGGGCTTTGTGTGGGCGGGTTTTATGGTCATAGGTTGTAAATGTGTTACATTTTTTGTGTCTAAATGAGAGGTGTGACGTGGATCCCTATCACAATCTATATATCTAAAAAGGAATAGTACAAATGATTTATAAAGTATAGAAAAGAGCATTACTTTTTTACATTGATAAACTTTATGATATGATAAATTATTTTTTTTTCCACGAATATAGCTAAGTTTAGGTATGCGAACATCATGTTCGAAGAAAAATAAATAATGATGTCACGAGTTGTACCATTCAGCTATCCACCAGGCAACCAGTTATATAAATATGATATTGAAATTTGAATTCTAATGAATTTTCACTATATTTGTAGGTATGGTAATATTAAAAAAAAATTAAAAAAAGTTAAAAAAAAAAGTTGTATAACTTTTTTCTTTTTCTTTTTTTTTTTAAATGTTTTCGCAGGTAAAATTTTACATATGTCATCGAAGTCAAGTAATAACTTCATTGCCTACAATAAAGTAGGCATGTGTCAACATTGTAATGTGAATGTAGGCTAAGCATTGTTTCTCTACTATTATAAAAGCGAAGGCAATTTTATTTCATAAATAAAAGTTACTCATGAATAATTACAAAATTCATCCTTTTTTTTTTTTTTTTTCTTAGATAGACTTAGCAATATTATATTGAGGATTAAATTGAAAATTCATATTTCAGATGTAGTTCTGATACTAACTTTTAAATTGTCAAATTTACTCTTATAGTTATAAATAATTCGTATTATTTTTCTTTAACCACCCATGTACCAAAAAATCTTATTATTTATCCTGCAACTATCAATATACATATAAAAAATACTTAGAAATACCAACTATTTCTCTTATAGCCATCCAAGTATTAACTTTTTTCTTATTTTTATGATATATTTGTTTTTTTTATTAATTTCTTTAAGTGATATAGTCTTTAAGGTACACAATAATAAATTTTTATGATTATTACAATTATTATTGATATCTATGAATTTCTAATAATGATATTCAGTTTATATTAAATATGAAAAATCTGGTACTTTTAATTGTACAAATAACATATATCACTTAAAAAATATTTTGTGTGTGTGGGAGTCACCTACGACTATTGCTAGTAGTATTATAAAAGAGAAGCATGTTTTGTGAGTAGAATGGAGATTACTTTATGCAATTTTATAGATTTACCCTTTATTTTTGTATACGATTAAAATAGAGATATACTATTAAGGATTAAATTGAAATTTTCTACACATATAGGTAGTTATGATATCAATTTTCACAATTTTTAAATTTATCCTTTTTTTTTTGTTTTAAACATTCAAAGAAATCAAGGTTATTAGTTGTAATTTTCCAATCCACATTAAATGTCATAATCATGCATATCATTAAATTAAACCAATCATCATTTTCTGAATAAAAATATTTTGCTATTAGAAATTAGAAATCCACATTCAAACTACATTTATTTTTAGTATAAAATCCAAATTTCATTTTTAAAATTTGTGCTTCTTTTTCTTTTCTATCTTTTAATATGATTTTCCCCCCCATTTGAAGCTTATATAATTCGATTACGTTACACTTATTCATTATGGTACAAAAGAGAAAGAAATTTAACTTTGATAATATTTCTTAACTTATACAAGTTTTATTGTACTTTATTCATTCATTGAGTCGAGAAACACCACATTCATATTATAAAATTATATGGCCCATGTTTTGTATAGAAAAGGGATTTTATATTCAAATAAGAATGATATAAAAACCCATCAATATGTAACACAATAAACATATATCCATATATATATATATATATATATTTCAAACTATATCAATCTTTAGTCTATGAAGGCGACACATACACGAATAATATGTAACACTTAAAAATATTATGCATGCAGGAACTGCGTGAACGATCGGTAGTAATACAAATCAGTATATAAAATCGATAGTGTTAAAATTCATTATTAAATATAAAATATTTATTATTTGTAGTATTGTTTTGTGTTAGGAGATTTCTCAACAAAAATACACTTTGATGGATAAAGAAGAAAGAGTAGCTAATAAAACCCATTCAAATGTCTAAATTAACACCTTAATGAATAAAGAAGGAAGTGTAGCTAAGAGATAGATTTAAACACCTTGACTCATTCAAGGTAATACTTTATTTCCTTAGAGATAATTGTAAGCTAATCTCCCTGAAATTTGATATAATTACAAGTACATCCCTTATTATTTCAAAAATTATATACATCACATTTGTAATTGATAGACATCTAAAAATTCAAATGAAAAGTGCAAAATAATCATATTGAAGACAACATTTAATTTGATTAGAAATAGTTACGAGTTATTATTTATTTATACATATAGATAGGGACGGAGCCAGAATTTTTATTTATGGGGGGACAAAATTCTAAATTATAAAAAATATAATATCTTTTATTTTATTTTATTACACATATATACAAAGAAGTACAATGGGGCAAAATACATATTTTCAATAAGAGAATAGGCAAATTTATAATTTGAGAATACCAAATGTGTAATATTTTAAAAAATTTAAAATAAAAAATAAAGTTTTAATAGTTTGAAGGGGGCAAAAGTGTAATATTTTAAAATTTTTATATAAAAAATAAAATTTTAATATTTTAAGGGAAAAAAGTGTAATATTTTAAATTTTTTAATATAAAAAAATAAAATTTTAATATTTTGAGTGGGGCGAATGCCCGTGCCAGCCCCCCTTGGCTCTATCTCTGCAAACGGATACACAGGATTTGAATTTTAAATATTATATATATATATTTAAAATTTGAACCCGTACCTCGTACACATAAATGTAAAGAAACTTTTACTGGATTAATTTTCTACGCAAATAAGTTATTTATTAAAGTTTGTTATTGCAATCTCAATTCAACCTAATTAAATAATATCCTTTGTCTTCATTGGATGAAATGACAAATTATTTTCCCTTAATAAAAACACAAAAGCAAGAATCACGCGAGAGAAGAGGGGCTATTCCGTAAATTCAGGCAAAGAGATAGCCCACACTTTTGGACGCGGAAAAGCACTACATGTCTGACGCACCATTGCGGTCTATCACCACCACCGCAGAGGATCAACACCCACGACGCCACATCAGATTTCCACCCTCTACATTTCAATCAGACGATTACGATTTTCCAAGACAATGTTTGGTTATATTTTTTCCAAACATTTTCTAACTTAAGAAACACTAACAAATAATGTTTACATTCCCCAATACTGAGTGACTTGTGGCCCAACGACATAAGTCTTCCACATAATATGGGAGGTCATAAATTTGAGCTGAAAACCGATTTTTAATATGCTTGTGTATAAATAAAAAAAAATATTACATTCACCAATTTTAACTCTCAAAACACATTTATTTATATCCAAAATACCTCTTAAAAGTTAAAAAAAAAACACCTCTATTCTATCAATCATTACGAATATATCATATATATACAAACATCACTCATTCATATATATATATATAATTAATTTAAAAATACATTTTTACTCTAGAAACTCAACAAAAAAGTAATTAATTCGATATTTATAGTAAATTTTATCTCCTACAAAATACTTTCAAACAAACAATTCATTCTCCCAAAACATAATAAAAAAAATATTCACATCCTCAATTTTAACTCTCAAAACACACTTATTTATACCCAAAATACCCTTTAAAAATAAAAAAAGCATCATCACCCCTATTATATCAATCATTACAAATATATCACATATATACATACATCACTCATTCATATATATGTATATAATTAATTTAAAAATATATTTTCACTCTAAAAACTCGATAAAGAAGTAATTGACTTGATATATTTACTGTAAAATTGTCTCTTACAAAATATTTTCAAACAAATAGTTTATTCTCCGAAAAAGTAATTAAACAGTGGGACAATTCCTCAATTTTAACTCCCAAAACTCTTTTATTCAAAATATTTTTTAGAAAATATCCAAAATGTAACCAAATCCAAACATCAAATGGACCACGTGTCCAAACGGGGCCTCATCTCCACACCGATCAATGGCCATTAAAATCAATTCTTGGGGTGGGCCCCCCACTTCTGACTATCCATCTAAATCTTGTTTGGTGGGACGTATCAAAAGTGGGATAATTCAAAGATATTTCCAAATTTTGTTGTTATTGCAGTTTTAACGTTAACGAATGTCTTCATTTTCATATGTTAAACAAAATACCACATTCACATTTGAACGAGATGTAATGGCAAAAAAGTAGATTGATACTCTTTTCACAACCCCCAAACAAATCATTATCCAAGTGATAAATGGTTAACATATTAAGTTGGAGCCAATATCTCAATCTTTATCCCATTCTTAGGTATAATTTTATTTGATTACAAATCGACAAGTGATCCGACCTTTCTCTTTCTTTCGTTATAAGACGTGCTCTGACTGTGATGAAAACCTTTTTGTATTTAGGCTTCTATTATGCAGAATTCGTAAACTGCTAAGGTCTGTTTGGTTTTATTTTCATTTTTATCATTTTTAAAATTTGAAAAGTTAGTTAGTAGAAATGAGTTTACAATGAATTTATATTTGGATAGATTGTTAGAAAATTAATGATTATGTTGGTTTAATAGGTTGTGGGTGGAGATAGATAGAAATAATAGAATGAAAAGATAATATATATGGGTTATTGTGAGAAGATATATAAATTATTGAAAAATATGTTTTAAAAATAAAATAAAAATGATGTTGGATGAAAATGTGTAAAAAGTGATGTGTTTCATTTATGAAATAGTAAAAAATGTGAGAATGGAGTGTGGAAATGAAACCAAGCGGCTCCTAAAACAGCTATTTGAATACGTCTTTCAAAAATGTATATCAATAAAAACAAAAGCAATTATCAATACCCTTTCGAGATAGTGGTGAGTTAAATTACTCGTATAGCATGAAAGTCAACATTCACATGTACAGAAAAAAATAAAAAATTCTCTTTGATATTTATATATGTACTCTTAGAACTAATACATGCATTTTTATGTATACCATTCTTGATACAGATAAATTTTAATATGCGTCTATAAATAAATTTTTTTTAAATAGTGATTCAAATAAATTATTTGGAAAAAAAATTAGATGAATTTTGTTACCATTGATGTGGGCTCCACCTCAACACCAAAATCAACATAGATAAATTTTTCGAACGGTGAGTCATTACCCACGACGGGAGGAATATCTTTGCCAAATCAGCGACAGAAAAGGAATCAAAGGAATCGGCGGTGGCAGCAGCACGTACTAGAAAGTGCTGGCCCCACAAAAGCACCACGCCGGTCCACTGCGCTGAGGTGTCCCGCCCTCGACGGCTTTGATCGCATTTCGTGAGTGGGGCCCGAAAGAACGCGTGTGCCAGCTCATGATCACGACCTTCTAGATGCACGGATGGGCCCCACTGTCATCCACGTGGGAGCGGAGCACGTGCTTGTACTTTATTGGCTGCCTACCCCTGGGTGACGTAAGTGAGAAGGAATTTGCTACGTCAGGCTCATTGATGCCGTCGCATTGGATTTCGGGACGGACGGAGATGCGTGATTTGCGGTTGACATATAGAGAACGTGGCGGAATTTGATTCGTTAAAGATGGTGTGACGTGTCACGCAAAGTTTTACTGATGGACCCATGTGATTGTGGGCCCACCGTCATGCTCATATGCGGGGACTGGTGGAGATTTTTCTTATAGCCCAAGATAGAGATTAATTTTCAATGTTGGGCTTGAGCGCAACATAGAGATCAATATTTTTTGAACTAATATATAATAAAAAGTTGTTAAAAATTTAAAATGACATATATTTACTTAATAAATAAATATTTTTATAAAATTTAAAAAAAATAAAAATTGAATTGAACTTTTTAATCGAATTTCGGATATCCATCGGATTCGGACATAGTACTAACTAACAAAGATCCTATAAGATTTTGAGTCGGATTCGGATATGAATTTTCATAATCAAATTCAAATTTGGATATGTTAGATCCAATTCAAATCGCATCTGTTGATAGCAGGGGGACTAGGGGAGATTTTCATTATTGGGCTTGAGCCCAAGATAGAGATTAATTTTCATTGTTGGGCTTCAGCCCAAGATAGATATCAACATTTTTTGGGCTTCATAGTATATGGGCCGGATCTGCACTAAAAGAGCTATATACTCTCTTCATTCCAAAATTATTTGTCTAACTATTTATCTTGTTATGGAGTTTTGGCTTAAAAATAATAATTTTTATTAATATTTTTTGAAAAGAGAATTACTGATGATTCGCCAACTATTCCCTATGAGAGTCGAATCTATTATCATAGGAGCAAATTAGTAAAAATCTCAATAAAAGAATACATGTGGCTTAATGAAATGTGCCACTAAATCGACTTAAATTTGGTTCATAAACTTGATTAAAGGTAGGGGTGCAACCGAGTTGAATTTGGGCAAAAATTTGAATTCTAGTTTGAGTTTGAGTTCGAGCTCGAGCTCGACGAACTTAAAATTTTAAGCTCGAGCTTGATTTGGCTCTATAAGGCTTGGGATTGATAAATAAATTATAAAAAACTACATGATCAAGTTTGAGCTTGAGCTCGAACTCGAAATAAAAAAATAGTGATATAATATATATTTATTAATAAAATAAGAAATAATATTAAATTATATATCACCTCGCGAGCCTAGAATTTAGATACAGATGACTCGAAATTGGCTCAAATTAGAGTTCCAGCTCGACTTGCGAGCTCGGCACCCTTGATTCAAGGACCCAATCAATATAAATACCTACTTCCATAGCTAAAAGAGGCATAAATAGCATATTTTTCTAACTCGAGCACTGTCTCTACGCAGATATATTTTTGAACCACAAACACACAATTCAAAATTTTTCGAAAATGGATTGAAATTCAATTCCATGCAACATCAAAATTTGAGACAAAAGGGAGTAACAATTAATGGGACAAAACCAAACAACTAACAACAATTGGAATTGGAAGTCCACCAAAATGACATCAAGTTAATAATGGCACTAAGACAAAGGACAAATTTTTTCTTCATTCCTCAACTACAGTTAGGTTGATCAGATAAAAAAATGAGTTGCTCCTTCTTTTGTTCTGCATGTACGTGTCTGCTGAATCTCCATCCACATTTCTTGCAGAAATTCCTCGAACTCATCCTGATCATCAACAATGGAATTAATGCTGTCCAAGTATAAAGCCAACATCAAGCAGCTGTCTCCTTCACAACATTCTGTATCAAGAGTGAAAGTTCTAGTACAAAAAAATGGTGTCTTTTTCACATGAAAAACCTGTCATTTTAAGGCAACTGCTGGTTTCTTGGATTGTCCTAATGGCGATCTTCGTTTCTAGTACTAATGCAAAGTGTGCCTTCGAGGCCATCTTCAACTTTGGGGACTCGAATTCTGATACAGGCGGATTTTACGCTGCTTTCCCATCTCAGCCGTCCCCCTATGGGACGACGTACTTCAATAGGCCAACTGGCCGGCCTTCGGATGGGAGGCTGTTCATTGATTTCATTGGTAAGTTTTCATGCTGAGTTTTTCAAGTCTTGAACCCAAAAATGGATCATATCTGTAATGCTGATTGCAGCTCAAGCTCTGGGATTGCCGTTTCTAAGTCCTTATTTGCAGTCTGTTGGATCTGATTTCAAGCATGGCGCCAACTTTGCTACGTCTGCTTCCACTGTGAACCAGCCGACGAGTTCTTTATTTGTTAATGGAGTTAGCCCTTTCTATTTGGCTATCCAGATCAACCAGATGAAGGAGTTCAAGGCAAAAGTTGAAGAATTTAAGTCCCAAGGTGATAAGAAGTTTGCTACATATAAATCAGCCTCATAATTCTCATGCAACTGATTGGATTTTTTTATGTCAGGACAAACAAATCTTCCTCAACCTGATATATTTGGAAAAGCCCTCTATACAATCTACATTGGACAGAACGACTTCACCGGTTTTGCAGGCTCGTCTGGGGCTGGTGGAGTGAAGCAGTACGAACCCCAAATCGTCTCCCAAATAGTTAGTGCCATCAAGGTCACACACACTATTTATGCAGTGCTTATCATTACAACATGGGAGATATTTGTAGAGGTTCATGATGAAGCCTTAATTGTTTCATTATGTAGGAACTCTATCAGCTGGGAGGGCGCATGTTTATGGTGTTTAATCTTGCTCCAATCGGTTGCTACCCTGGGTTCTTAGTGCAGCTCCCTCATGAGAGCTCTGATATCGATCCATCTGGATGCATGATGTCCTACAACACTGCTGTGAATGAGTATAACTCCCTGCTGAAGGGGGAACTCGGACAAGCTAGACAAGACCTTCCTGATGCTAACTTGATATACGTGGACACAAGTTCCGTGCTGCTAGATCTCTTCCGGAACCCCACGTCCCATGGTTTGAAGCCCACATTCTCAAATGACTTGATTAAGAGTTGAAAAACGACACATCTTTAGCCTACTAATGTGAGCTTCTCCAATTTTTTGCTGTATTTTTTCAGGAATGCAGCATGGAACAACCGCGTGCTGTGGATATGGCGGTGGTTCTTATAACTTCAACCAGCAAGTTTTTTGTGGATCATCAAAGGTGATCGATGGACAGACCGCTACGGCTTCAGCATGTGGTGACCCTCAGAATTATGTGAGCTGGGATGGGATTCATCTCACAGAAGCTGCTAACAAGATGATGGCATATGGGATACTTGGTGGATCTTACTTTGATCCTAGTTCCTTTTCTCTTAATCAGAATTGTGATATTCAGCCCATTGGTTGAGATAAGAATTAGCAACCACTAAGCAGGAATAAGATCAGTGGATAATCATGTATGCTGAAGAGTGAATAATCATATGTTGGATGAAGTTTGTTGGTTTTCTGACACTTCTGTTGCAGGACAACAGGATATCCTAGTTCTAACAACTTGATTTAAGACACCTCCAACAAGCTTTCAATTTATTCCAAGACAAGAATCCAACAACCAATGTTGAATGGAGTATGTAGGAGCCAAATTGTTGATAAATTTGGCAAATGGGCTTATTCAATGATGTAAAACATTATTACTATGCTCTTCTTCTGGGTTCCTAAGTATCCACTACAAGTCTTTCCTCATTTGAGTATGTCTTTATAAGGCTATGCCATCCTACAGTGTTGTTAAATCGATAGATTTTATGAACGTTTATGAATTGATAAATCAAAGATCGAACCACTGAATCAAAAATTTTAATACCGTCGTATAGCTTTGTATTGGCCAAGTTTATGAGTTGGAAACAAGTGGACTCAAACTACTGACATCCACTAGAGGGTAAACTACTGCCTCTCATGCCGCCGGTCGATTCTATAACTATAAAGGTCAAGAATAAACTATAACTCTTCCAGAAGACAGAATCATTAAAAATTACAAAAGATCCGCTAATTCCTATTAAGAATTCATCTCTTGACTTCAGTCACATTTAATTCTAAGAACCAGGACTCCCTAGTTAGGAAGTAGAATTCTTGTGCAAATGCTACTTCTGGACATGACTAATTTTCTTGGTGCAATTTAAGAAAGAAATCTTTATGTAGGTAGATCTTGCAATTATAGAACTACTCATACAAGTATAGATTAAAAGATAATTTCTAACCTTAACAGACAAAAAAATATGATTGCTTTGCAAATCCAAGTATTCTAGGAAAATCCTCGGATAAGATCAACATTGTTTTCTGACATCATGTCTCTGAAATCAGTGGCCTCAAAAGTGAAAAAAGCTTTTGCAGCGGTCCAATTTCATTAGCCATGTGATCTGTTACAGCTAACAGTCTTTTCTGCTTTCTACTGCTATATATGTCACATTTGACACAAGCCATAAGCTCTATCCCATACTCTTTCCACACTGATTAAAAAAGAAAAACCCAAAAAAGAAAAATGAATCTTGAAGCCAGGAAATTTAGTAGTCCATTAAGGCAAAACTTAGTGGTTCTTGCAGTGTTTATGACAATGTTAGCTCCCAAAAGTGATGCAAAATGTGCTTTTAAGGCCATCTTCAACTTTGGGGACTCAAACTCTGATACAGGAGGATTTTGGGCTGCTTTTCCAGCAGAAAGGCCACCCTATGGCATGACTTACTTCAAAAGACCGTCTGGCCGGGCAACTGATGGCAGAGTCATTCTTGACTTTTTAGGTAGTTTCTGAGTTCTTGTTAATGGCAAGTATGATATTGTGTACTAATATATGAGATAATGCATAGTTAACTTACGTTTTTGCATGCATAATTGAAATTGTGAGGTCTTCAGATTGCAGTAGTTACTGTGTACCTTGAAGAAGGTTTTGTGCTGGTTTTCATCCTTAAAAACTGTCTGTTTTTTGTACTTAAAAGATGTTGCCCTTTCCCCTCTTAATACATTTGTGTCGGCCAACAGAGCGCTTTCGTCGTTGGCAGCCTAAACCATGAAAACGGGACTGTGGGAGTTTTGTCTTGGAAGGTTGGTTGAAACTTGAAAGAGTGTTGGCTTAGGATAACATGTTACTAAGGCATTATCTTTTTATGTGGTCCTTAAAACATGAAGGGTTAAGTCCTAACCATTTTTATCACCAGATCATGCAAAATAATTTAAAAATGAAAAGAGAAATAGTAATCTTGATTGAGGTCAATTATAACTGAGTGTTGTCAGTGACTGAATTTGGTCCATGACTAGCTCAGCTCTCCCCTCCCTTTCACTCTTTGTCACCCACAATGTGATGGGCTTTTGGGCATACTCACAAAACCAGAGTTCAAAGACAAAAGAACCATAGCTGGCAAGAATGGGATGCTCTTTGTCCTCATCAAGAATAGTCCCAAGTATGATTGGGGTCAAATTTGGCATGATTCAAGTACTTTTGAACTTATCAAACAATTTGCACTCATCATGCTCTCACACAATGGGCTCAAACTTAGCATTTTTTCTGTCCTCAATCTTGTGATATCACAGTAGGTTACCTTTGTGAATATTTGAAAGTTATTCTTCAAGGTCCCTAATTTCAGATATCCATCCAAGGTGTTTTTCTACAGGTGTTAAGCATGTTGCACTCATGACTCATATATGGGATTTGATTAATTACTGATATGTTGTATCGTCCAATAGGTCTCTTTTTTAGATCGATTTATTTATATTCATAGGGTCTGATGTTATAGTCGGATGCACGCGATTGAGTGGGTATAGAATTTGAACATAAAATCGACAATACAATTAAGAATTTGGAAAACCCAATCAAACCCTTCAAGGTTTTAAGACAATAAAGAAGTAGGAAGAAACACGGCACAATATAAAAATAAAGATAGGCAGAATGTTACATTGTCTATTTCTATTACACACTATGATTGGGGATATATATATATATATATATGTAGTGGATTTATGACGTGGACTTGACTTGTCAACCTTACATGGCACTTAGCACGACTCCAACTCACGTAAAAATGTTGCAAGTTATGGATTATTAACATATTGCAACCTTTGCAATATCACTCCCCAATGTTGCAACAAAATGAATAGTCCATCATTGTAGTCATTAGATTACTACAACACGCTAGGCTCATGGCTCTTGTTCTTAGTTCTTACAGATGTTAGATGGATACTATGATGGTAGCTCGGAAATTACTAAAAGAAATATGCTGATCCTCTGATTCTTTATTCATTGAAATGCAGCACAAGGTCTGGGGCTACCATTTGTGAGCCCATATCTCCAATCCATTGGATCAGATTACAGACATGGCGCCAACTTTGCAACCTTGGCATCAACCGTCCGCCTCCCACAGACATCCTTATTTGTTACAGGAGTTAGCCCTTTTTCCCTTGCCATTCAGCTCAACCAAATGAAGCAATTTAAAGCAAAAGTTGATGAACTGAACTCTTCAGGTATGGAAGTTTGAATAATGGTTTTCACCTTAATTTTCTGACAGAAGTGGTAAGAAATATGTTCTTTTCTTCTGTAGGAAAAAGAAAAACCAATCTTCCTCCACCAGACATATTTGGGAAGTCCCTCTACACATTCTACATTGGCCAAAATGACTTCACTGGAAACTTAGCATCTATAGGCATAAGTGGGGTGAAGCAGTATCTGCCTGAAGTGGTTTACCAAATTGCAAGCACCATAAAGGTGATTAGATTTATTCTTCTTTACCTCAAAAACGGGCTAATACTAATCCATGTTTCTGTCTGAATTCATCAGGAAATTTATGCATTAGGGGGGAGAACCTTTTTGGTGCTTAATCTTGCACCAATAGGTTGCTACCCTGCATTCTTGGTGGAGCTGCCTCACAACAGCTCAGATATCGACTCGTTTGGATGCATGATTTCTTACAACAAAGCTGTTTTGGACTATAATTCTATGTTGAAGGAAGCATTAAAACAGACAAGAAAAGAGATTCCTGATGCAAATGTTGTATATGCAGATATCCATCCTGTTATGCTAGAGCTCTTCCAGCATCCCTCTTCTTATGGTATGCTTCCTTTAAATGTTAAAGAATAGTGATCCACTAGACCATCCTAAGTTAAACTTTTGGAAAACTTAATTAATCAGTATGGATCGAGTAGTCGAATTGTGAAGAACAACATGAAATAGGATAGCAATAATGAATATGTAGTACTTACATAGTAGTGTAGGTGGACGGTATGATTCATTATAGTTGTAAGGACGAGCTGCTGCCATGTGTTACAACTGGACGACTCTATGTCCGGTTCGGTTGGGTGGGACCCGGTCTAGTTAAAAAATTCAGGTTTTGGAACATTTAAGATTCTTTTGCCTCTTGAAATAGAATCTATGACAATCCCAATGCAATAAAAATTGTCATCTCTACCTATTCTTCTCCTCTGGACGGCAACGGGGGATCCATTGGGATCGGTTCAAATTGAATATACATATTTTGACTATAGACATGCAAGATGTGTATTGGGGGTACAAAAATCATCCTTTTTCTTTGTATCTACTGTGTTAAGAAAGCATTTTTTAGTTCAGTTCAGTAGAACGTGGGTCTCCAAAATCCAATGTCGTAGGTTCAAATCCTACAGAGCGCGATTATGTTCTTGTTAGGTCTAATTACTTGAAATAACTTCACTAACTTGAAGAGAAACCTGAATTTGACCTCCTACAGATTAAAGAAAGAAGAAAGTCAATAAAAAAGAGATACATTTAAGATTTTTTTTCCACTTGAAATAGAATATATGACAATCCCAATGCAGTAAAAATGGTATAGGATTCGTAGTTCTCTAACGTTTGATCATTGGACAGGGATGAAATATGGAACCAAAGCGTGCTGTGGCTATGGGGGCGGTTCCTACAATTTCAACCAGAAAGTTTTCTGTGGGAACACTAAGTTGATCAATGGGAAGAATTTGACTGCCACAGCATGCAGTGATCCCTACAATTTTGTGAGCTGGGATGGAATTCATGCAACAGAAGCAGCAAACAAGCTTGTGGCTGATGCTATTCTGAATGGCTCTTACTTTGATCCTCCTTTTTCACTTCATAAGTTTTGTGATATTCAGACAATTGGCTGATCATTTTGACTTTTTTGTGAAAGAATAAATATTGTTTGATTGATCCTAAGATCATCAACTAATAAATGATCACTCTCTTTTTATGAGCTGATCAATTTTTCTACCTTTGAACTTGCAAGATTTGGATGTATCGAAGAGGCTATGTCATAATTAAGGCTCCATCTTTTGCTTGTTTGTTATCATCAAGATCTAGTTTGATCAGGGTTTTATTGTCGGCTTTCTTATAATCAGTCACTAACTTTCTTGACTTTTCAATACTCGGCAAGTATCGACTGTCATACATGATCTTATAATTTCGTGAAAATTTATGTTTTTAGTCGCTTGTGTCTAGTTACTGCAATCTTTTTTGTGAAGAGATGCCCCTTCTCTGAAATTAATTGGCTATTTTTTCGAGTTGTCTGTAACGGCCTGCTTGGATTTCTGGAGGCATTTTCATCTTTAGTGAAAATAAATAATGAAATGTTATTTATAAATTTGAATTTTAAAATGAAATGTTATTTGGAAGTTTTGTTTAAAATGTAATTATTACATAGGGTTGAAGATGAGTTGTATTTGAAAAATATAGTGTTTTCGTATTAAAAGTCGTGCAAATTTGAGTAGAAGAAAATGAAAAGTGAAAATGGAGAGAGAGTGTAGTAGTATGTTTTGTAGAATATTTAAGAATGAAAATGTTTATGAAAATAGGAGAGAAGTTGATAATTTTCTATTTTCATTTTCAGCAGAAAATGAAAAGGGTGTTTGAAAACAAAACCAAACGGGCACTAAGTATTCTCTACATACCCATCGTCCCCTACGTGTTCTCTACCTATTCATCTACTGAGTTATAATAAACACAATTTTGTTGGACCAAGGCTTCGATGCTAGCTCACCTACCATTTATTCAACAACTTCCTTAATCTCTCGGCACTGAGTAGACATTAGGCCCACACATCAATTCTACGACCTTATAGAGGCGTGTGATTTTGATAAATAACCCTAAGTGTGGTCACTATAACCCTCTTGTAAGAAGATACTTCCTCTCCTGAAGTTATGGAGCTTCGTCAAATTCTCTGAAAAAATTGTCTCGCGCCTCTAGATATTCTCTAGTCTCTATTGTGCCGATCTTGTGCTTGGATATTCTCTATCATCATCAAGGTCTTGTATTGATATTTGATAGTCATAAAAAGAAAGTGAAAAGAAAAACCCCAAAATGATATAATTTGAGTTAGGATTCCTTTTATATTTATTTTTGTAAACTTCATACCATCTTTGCATATATTATTTTAACAGAAAGCAATGTTCTAACAACCAATTGGCCTACTTGAAAGCTTCAGAAAACTATAGACGAATCTTCAGTGGTTGAGTTCTCAAGTCAATCAAATTATATTAATGAATTTTCAGGGCTGCAATTTATGGTTCATTCCAATAAAACAACATAATTTATTAGATGGTAGCCGAAAGCAAAAAATAGCCAAGTGGGCCGTCTGCTTCTTCCACAATACAGAGAAAAAAGTATACTTGACAACCCTTTCAAGATTCTCAATGTATTTTTTTATGTGGTTTCTTGGCTGGTTGTTGCTGAAAATAATTAATCCATAAGCAAGAAGACAGCAAAAACTACCTGGTATATGAAAGGTCATGAATACACAAATGGCTCCCTCACCATTCATAGGAGAAATGTTCAAATATTTCAAGATTTGTTCGATGAGATTGAATCGATTTTGATATCGTACCAACTAAGTCCGTTCAAACATTTTCAAGATATGTCTGATAAAATTGAGTCGGTTTCGATATTGTAGTTAACTAGATGTAAGGACTGTTGAATTGAGACGTGTAACGTTATCTCAATCATTGCCACTTTATTGCACAATTATATAAACACCCGCGACCACATAGTGACAAGTGTATGTTGTCATTGCTACTTTGTTACACTTTGTTCATTAGCATTTGACATGCTGACCTTTTCTTTTCTCTATGTACACACTCGTGTACTAATGGTTCTTTAGGTTTCAAATTCAGATTAGTATAAAGGTAATATCACTAAATCAATTTAAATCATCAACATTACTGACTTAAGCTTCAAAATGTTTTTACTGGGCCCACCCAATGATTTTAATTTTACTTTACTTTAGACATGAACCCACTGATTATGCTGATTTAAACCACCCAACTCGAAAAAATTGAGAAATAAACTGATGTAGGACAACCTTACGACGACGATCCCGAATCACTACCAATAACAAATATTCATATTAGAACATAACTATGTAAGTTCAATTCAACTAAAAACATAGCGAAAAAAGGGTATATCCACTTACAAAAGAACTATAAGAGATTAAAAAAAATGAAATAATGAGAAAAGAAACTTGAAACCCTATCAAGGAACATAGCTATTTTCAAGAACTGGTTGTGTCCTGATACCTGAAGCTGAAGGCATTTTACTCTCCCCAATCCAAACTGTCTCCAACCCCTCACTTCTTTCAGATTGCCTCTCCATTTCCTTAATTCTTTGCCGTTTAAACCACTTATACACCACAATCCCAAGAACACCAACCAATACTAATCCCACAAATCCAGCCACAACTCCCACAATCCACCCCTTAAACACTATGTTTTTCTCCATTTTTGGTTCATAAGGAACCACAACAGAGAAATGTCCCTGGCTTCTCCATACACAAGAACTTTTTGCAGCCAAATCGCTGAACTCCAACGTACCGTTGGAACTGAATCTAACACACTTCATTCTAACATCATCATCTTCTTGAAGTGAAGCATTTGGAAACCGGACAACAAAAGGATTGTCTCCATTTATGTTAAGCTCGATAAGTCCATGGTTCGTGTTGGAATCATACGATACAAAGCCTATTACAGGAGCAACAAATGTGTAGTTAGGCACATTGTAATAAGATTCTGACCAGTTGCCTAGATTTTGATAAACTATGTTAACTCTCTTTGTGAAGGGCCTTGGAAGTACTCTTGGTGGGATTTCAAAAGAGCTGAAGAAAGCCCCATTCCTCCATAGCCTGTGAGTTCTGAGACGAAGGAACGAAACTTCCATGCCTGATAAGTTGTAAGGAGGAGAAACGTTGTACAAAACACCAGTACGAGGCCTAGGAAGATTCTTGAGTGCATAATCATAAAGAAAAGAGTTTAATGAATCCTGAGTGTAGTTTTCTGATGCTTGAAGATGTTGCCATGACAATGCACAAAATATGATCCAAACTACACAATAATTCCTTCTAGAACCCATCAAAACTGCCAAGAAAACATGCCTTAACTTCTAGAAACTCATAGTCAAACATCAAATGTTGCCTGAAAACTTCAATGCTGCTGGTGATCCTCTCGAATATCCTCTTTCTGGAAGATTGTTCGACCCCTTATCGTGTTTTCTTGATCAACCAGCAATGTGACTCTTGAAGGTTTATTTTGATAATAAGGCATAGATTATGCAGAAGTATATCAAGAACTTGAGGAGATTGAAGGTATGAACAATTCAAAATATTGTATGATTATTCTTGTTGTTATCTTTTTGGCATTGGGTTAGATTTTGGAGGGATTTGAGGTGGATGAGAAGGGGTGGGCTGCAGATGGCAGAAAAAGGCAGCAATGGGAACATATGGTTTTGGCCATGGGAGGGACTTATTTTAGTTTGGTAGTTGCAATAGTATATTTTGTATAAAAATTGAGAATGGAAGAGGTGACAACCTTAAACAAAATGGGAAGATCCTCTTTTGAGTTGTTCTTAGATGTTGGTGACTGTTTAATCAAATAGTGTGAGTTGGATTAGTTGGATTATGGATTATACACCACTATTCATTTCTATAATTTATGTATAATATAAGGGCTTGTTTGCTTCAACTGATTATGCTTGATGGATGTATAATCACTCTTAATTTGTTGTTTGTTTGCTTTGATATAAGGCCCATAATAAGTCATTGGCCTTATATTAAGTTGGAATATGGATCAAGAGGTGAGAGGTTTGATACATTTTTCTTGGGTTGGATAATATTCAAAAAGACCAAATTACTCTTGATTTGTATATAAAAAGATATATTAAAAAAAATAATAAAAAATGTTATAATCATAAAATCATATGTCTTGTTTTAATTTACTTTTCAGTTAAACTTACCAACCAAACGTGAAATTATATTGTTTTATCTTGATAGACTTAAAACATATCCATTTATTTGTATATAATTCATAATCACATCGCTCCAAGTAACTATTCCTAAGAGTACATATTTCTATATATATATATATATTTTTTGATTCACTGCCATCACTCTTATATTTGAATATATGAGGTTTGGGATTTAAATTTTAACAATTTCTTAGCGTGCGTGTCTGTATTAATAATATATATATATGTGTGTGTGTGTGTGTGTGTGTGTGTGTGTGTATAAATCTTATTGTAATAACCAAATAGCTATTTGATGCATTCTTGTTCTTTATATGTTGCACAGGTCACTTGAAATGTGAAAATTGAAATATTCAATTATTTAGTTTAGTGCCATCACCTTTTTTTTGTACGACAGATTCTAAATTCAAATAATTATCACAGCTTTCATTTTATTGCATTGTATTAAAGAAAAAAAAATTGCAACATGTTTTTTTTTGGTGGGTGGGGGTGGGGGTGCGGGGGTGATGGGACATTTTTGTCCTTTCCCATGTGATCAAACAGACTAATTAAATGTGTTGGAGTGCTTGAGGATCATTTAATTAAATTAGGTAGACTTTTGTGAGAAAAATAATTAATTTAGGTAGTGGGTCTTAATCGGGCCGGAAAATCGGGCCGGCAATGTTCCATATGGCGACAGAAGAACATTTCATTTGTGGAAAACCATGAAATTTTTTATTGGGCCAATACTTGAATTTTATAATTTATGGAGCAAAAGGACAGCAAAGCCTGGGCTATTAATTTTGGGCCTTAGATAGTCCAATGACAGCCCATTGGGCCTAATATTACCACAATAGGAATTGAAGTAAGCCCAAGATGATATTCAACAATAATTATGGTTATTAGGAATCGCATTAAAAAATAATACTTATAAAAAGAATAAGACAAAAAAAAAAGAAAAAAAAAAGAAGAAAACTAGAAACAAAAATACTAACATTGTATCGTAAAAATAATTTCTTTTCTTTTTTCTTTTAAAAAAATTCTCACCCATCGTTCACATGACAAATTAGTCGAACGGGCTAAAGGATTTGACACATTTTTTCAAAATTTGTTTTATTTTAATCTTTCAAACAATATATGAAATATAATTGGAAAATGTATGATCTTACTTTTTCAATAAGGAATTAATAATTATAAATAATAATCTTTATTTTCTAATTTTAATTCTAAACATACAATTATTATAACATAAGAGTGGGCTACTGAACAATATTGTTTTATACTTATATGTATAAGATTCGAATATTGAATATTTATGTGTTATATGGGTGTATATATCAATAAAAAAATAGAGAAAAAAAAGACTTATATCATGATATCCACTTAAAATATATATATATATATATTTATATTGAAGTAAATTATCAATATTTGTTCAATATTATTATTTTGGTAATATTTGGATATGAATTATATGTTTTGGGAGTGGATTTGAGGAATGTGAAATTTGTGTTGGGGAATATGATGTATATTTGTTTATATTTTAGGAATAGTTAGAAAATTATTTTGGAGAGTTTTGGTATAATTGTTTATATTTTGGAAGAAGACAATTTCTACTGTAACAGTCAAATCAATGTTTTTTTTGTTGAATTTTTGGGGTGAAAATAAAATTGAATAATATTTTTTATTATAAAAATAATAATAAAATATATAATATGCATATGTGATGATTGTATATAATTTTTTAATTATAAAAATAATGATAAAATATTATAATATGTATATGTACGTATATAGAGTTCTTGGTAATAAACCAATTAATTTGAAGAGGTATTCTGAGAATTAAAATTTGATATTTTTACAAAAAGGTAACTATCGTATTTGATTACGTTTTGCCAAAACAAATTTACATTTTGCCTAAATAAACAAACATAGCCATATACATATTGGAGGGCAAAAAATTTGGTAGGAGTCATACCTCTTGCAAGTTAAATTCGTAGATCCCAATAAAGGGACAACATTTTCTTTTCCTATGTATGTTGAATAACATGGAATTTCGAAGACAAAATAAACTAGATTTTCAAGATAGAGAACCGACCAATCAGGAAGCCCAGTTCATCCACGTGTCAACCAGTGAATCCACTTGAGCATTGACCCAGAAAGTATAGTGGATAGCAAGAAATTTTGTCCCAGAATTCTCTGCAACAAAAAGAGGATTTTCCTCAAATCAGAAGAGATAAAGGAAGTGAGGAGGCTAAGCAAAATAGCAAAAGGCATATTTTTTGCTTTTGTGGAAATCACATTTCAGTAGGCTTTGTGAAAAAAAATGGCAGCGGCAGCAGCTTCCACTTCAATGGCGGCCACCAACGTGTTGATGCACCGCCTCCCGGCCGCAAAGCCAGCCGCCGGCTTCTGCCCTTTGCCTCAACGTCCTACCCTTTCCTCTACTCCTTTTAAGCCACTCAAAGGTACAATCTTGTTAGCTCTCTTTTATAGGTTTATTGGTTTTTTTTTTGTTGATTTTTCTCTCTGCAAATTCAGTTTCTTGACCCTGTAAAATGGTGGGTTTTTGACTGGATTCTGAGATTATGAATTTTACTGGTTAGCTACCTTACAGTTTTTCTGTGTTTAGGTGAATTCTTGATTGTATTATTATTTATAACATGTGAAGCTGGATTCTGAAATTGATGTTAGCTTCTTGGTTGGGTAGAATGTTCATGAGTAATGTGTTGTAATATTTGCAGGGAAAGGTATCCTTTTTTATGTGGATAAAATGGTTTCTTGAGTTTTGACTTTTGCCTTCTGCTATCAATTAGAGATTATTGTTGCCATTAAGTTCATGTATGA
Source organism: Jacaranda mimosifolia (assembly GCA_018894105.1). Classification (NCBI taxonomy): domain Eukaryota; kingdom Viridiplantae; phylum Streptophyta; class Magnoliopsida; order Lamiales; family Bignoniaceae; genus Jacaranda; species Jacaranda mimosifolia. The sequence goes on along the minus strand of CM032120.1, from coordinate 14,193,101 downwards.
TGATGGCATTTTGCAGTAGTCTAGGGCAATTTTTTCTTTTTTCTTTTTTTAATTTATATATTTGTGGGGGTAGGGGGGTGGGGGTGGGGTTGAAGGGTTCAAAGGTGTTCAAGTTTCCAGATTTTTATAGGTCTTGACACATTTGATGGTGATATTATGAGCCATTGAGGAAGTGCTGATGGTTGATGATATGGGGTGGAGTATTTTGGACCACCATTTATGTCCATTTAACTAATTTGCATTTTTGTTACTTCTCGCCGAGTAATCCTTATAATGAAGCACTTTTTCAGCTTGAAAAGTTATGTGTGAATTGTGTACTTATTATCATGAACTGGATGACTATTTCAACTCATGATTTGGCTAATATGTGAGTCCAAGAATTGTATATGACAGCTATAAAGGCTGAAGATTAATTCTGTGGAACAGATTGATGTGGCAGAATATATGTGTTAAGGGTTCTATCTGTTTAAGTCAGTGTCATTTTCCTTCAATAATCCAGTTGTAACAGTACTCCCAATGAACTGAATGAACGGAGGTTTTTCATCATGGGGCCTAAGGTATAGTTGCTGCAAAAAGCAGCTTGAATTTTTTAAAGTTCTGAAAGTAAAGTCGAAATAATAAATGTAGCGTTTAATTGCTGGAAGTTTCTGATGCTTCTTATCTCAAGATGGGGAAAGAGATCTCTGTTGTTTGAGATATTGAAAAGGCAATAGCAAATAGCAATTCTTGATATTGTTTTGCTCAAGTTGGGTGTTGCAATCTTGAAACAGAGTCCAGGAGGTCTTCCCAGCTCCTTGTCAAGGCCTCTTCATCAGACGAGAGCCCTATCGATACCAGTGAATTGTTCACAGACCTAAAGGAGAAGGTAATTATGCTCAAATCAGTTGAGGAAACTTGCAGCTTCTATACTACATGGCCTCTACATACGACTTCCCTTGCATTTTCACCACTACATAATTCTCATTTCATTCTCCCATATTCGCCCATTCATCTCCTGCCGTCATGCTTTTTATAGTGGGATGCTGTTGAAAACAAGACGACTGTTATTGTTTACGGAGGTGGTGCAATTGTTGCAGTTTGGTTAGCTTCCATAGTCATTGGTGCAATCAACTCAGTCCCTTTGGTAGGTTCTTCAGGAACTTAAAACTTGTGGTTTTGTTTTGTTGTGGGCATGTCTGATAAAGTTCATGTTTCTTTTCTTACATATCCTTAACTCACTCAAAGCACTGTGTCCATAAAAACTCATGCAGCTTCCAAAGATCATGGAGTTGGTCGGGCTTGGATACACCGGCTGGTTCGTATATCGTTACCTTCTTTTCAAGGTATGATTTCAGAATTATTCTCTGATGATACATACAAAATGCAATAGTACAGAATTTCTATATATCTTGTGAATACTGAATTTAGAGGTCTCTGCTATGTATATATCGTCACCTTTTTGTCAAACTTGAGCTTAAAGCCTTAAACTTACATTGTGAAAATGCTTCACAGAAGAAGGGTATTTATAGGGTGCAAAAATAGGAATGTTTAAATGGCCATTTCGCAAATGAGGATTGAAATTGTTGAAAGTAGTAATGTAGAACTGTAATAATTATAAAAAGAAACAGAAAAAAAAAAAAAAAAAAAAAGGAACTTCGATCGCAGAAAAGTACTATCAGCACTGGTATTTGCTTGGGTGGTGTTTACTCCTGCTAAGCTGGTGCACTTTCCGATGCTGACAGTGCTGACAGCACTTTCCGGGCCGGAATTTTATTTTATTTTATTTTTTCATTTTTTTTTTATGGTTACAATCCTACATTGCTACCTCCAACAATTTCGGCACTCATTTGTGAAATGACCATTTGAACAATCCCATTTTTGCGATTTTCCCAATTTATATACGTAGTCTATTTGTGAAAATGCTTCATCTGGGAACCTGAGAAACACCATTTCGAGTAAATTCTTGCTGCTGTGCTAATAAATCCTATTCTTTTATTGCAGTCAAGTAGAAAAGAACTGGCAACAGACATAGAAGCTATAAAGAAGAAGATCGCTGGAACAGAATAAATGCATGCAGCCGGGCGCTAAAACCCTCCCTTGTGTTCGTCTCAACCTCGGATCAGTCTGACTTTTCTATATATATTCTGTATAAGAGGGATCTGGTATTGTAATGTAGAGTAGGCTCTATGTATGTATTTCTATATTCATCTTGTTACATTTGAATAATGGCTTCCATAATTTATTCAAGACTTCTCTTGTGTTCTGTCTGTGGTACAAAGGGTGTCCAAGTTCCTAGGGACACGGCCTCTCCTATGAATTTCTGAAGCTGCTTTCAAGGTAGAACTGCATGTCAAAGTTAGCTATATCAATGCATAAATCATCAATGTAATGGTAACACTTAGTGCCCGTTTGGTTTTATTTTCAAAAAGCATTTTCATTTTTTCTTAAAAATGAAAATAGAAAGCTGTCAACTTTTTTTCAATTTTCACAAATATTTTCATTCTCAGCACATTTTTTTCAAACATACTATTATACTATCTCTCCATTTTCACTCTTTATTTTTTCCTATTCTTATTTGTACAATTTTTAATATAAAAATACTACAATATCCAAATACAACTCATTTTCAAATCTATATAATCATTTTATTTTAAACAAAACATCCAAACAACATTTTCATATCAAACTCACATTTATAACTAATTTTTTACTATTTCTTTTCACCGAAAAATAAAAATACCTTCAGAAAACAAAACCAAACAGGCTCTTAATGGCATCAGCTTGAGAAAGTTGGTGACTTGATGACAAGAGAGTTGGGGATTGAAGTCTTTCGTGAATGCAATTATAATTATAACAATTTTAATATAACAAAATTTCTTGTCAAGTCTGACTTATATGAAAGATAATATATGTATATTTTTAAAATTTTGTTCCATCCCTAAAGTTAAAATTTCTCATTCTCTTTTTATTTCTATCTTATTGAGTATCTATTATTTGTCGCAAAAAGTCTATATTATTAAGTAATGTACTTTTTTTGGCCTCCCTTTATATTGATAGATATATGGGATAAATATTTAAATTTCTATCATTTTAAAAATAGCTAAGGTAATGTTTGATTATGTTTTTTGTTTGATTTTATTATGTGTTTTGAGAGAATGAATTATTGGAGAATATGAAAGTTATTTTTTGGTATGTTTGTTTATGTTTTGAAGGAGACATTTTTTGATTGTAGCAGTCAAATCAATATTTTTTTATTGGATTTTTGGAGTGAAAATCGAATTGAATGATTATTTTAATATTAGAATAATAATAAAAGATATATAATGTATATATAAAATATATGTATGTATATTGGAGAATGTGTAGTTTGAAAGAAAAATAGGAATATATTTAATTATATTTTCTCAAAATAATATTATTTCGAGAAAACATAACCAAACATTCCTAAATATATTATATACGTCATAAAAATTTAGTTACGTTGCAAGATCAAAATTCGTAAGTACATCCAAGGAATGCCTCAATACCAAAAATGATACCACCACACTTTTTTAGGAGGTTTACATCGAACTCCCACATAATTTTAGGTGCCGTTTGGTTTCATTCTCACAAGTCATTTTCATTTTCACCTGAAAATGAAAACAGAAAATTATTACTATCTACATTATTTTCTTAAATATTTTTCATTTTCAAAATATTTTTTATTATATTCTCTCTCCATTTTCATCCTTTTTTAAACCCTTATCATTACTTTAATAATTTTTTATCTTCCCAATACTTCTTATACACCATTCACTACAAAAATATTAAAAATTAAAATTAAAATTATAATATTATTTTTTTCAAATAATTACACATCACATCATCAATTAAAATTCAAAAACTACAAAAATTTTAATACAAAAACACCCAATATTCAAGTACATCTCATTTTCAACCTATATAAACTTATAATTTTTTACAATACATCCAAATAAAACTTATTTTCAAATTTAACTATTTTAATTAACTTTTCTCTCTCCATTTTCATTTGAAAATGAAAATGCCTCGTGAAAATGAATCCAAACGGGCTCTTATGGGTCAAAATGATATTTACATGAATATGCAAGAAGCCCCCTACGATATTGATATTTCTCTTTTCGACCCCATTGACAACTAAATGGCAGGAGCGAAGGTTTTTGTAGGCGTTTCGCGAGAGCCACAATTGCACACCTTAGATTCGCTAGTCATTGCCACCATCGGTACGCTTGATTTCCCCCCCTCCCCCCCCCCCCAATAAATTTCTTATTTTTCTTTTTCTGTGAATGGTTTGAATCTTTTATCCTTTTTTCTTATGATGGTTATCATTTCTGCAAGAAATCATGAAGATCCATTCTTCCATGTTCGAAAAATTCAGGAAAAGAAATTCATGAATGATGTTAAAATGGCTGTAATCTATACTGCTTAGGGAAAAAGCTTCAATCTTGATGCCTTTTTCTTTCTTTCTTTAGTTTTTTTTTTTTTTTGGCATCCGAACTTCAGTTATTGGGTTATTTTTTTCCAGATTCCAGATGACTTATAGGAAAGATTACTTATTATTTTGTTACTAAGATGGGTTTGTGTGTGTGTGGATTGATAAGCAGTTATGACTGAGTAACATTCTTTTCTTTGTTTGAATGTTGAACATTGATAAATATATTTGGAATTTTTGGATATTTGTGCATTCAATTTGGATTACGTTTGCTGTCACATGCCAAGGAATTGAGAAAAGAGGGTTTTTGTGGATACAGATTGCCTTGACAGTGCAAGATGATGAGCTCAACTGTATTCAAGAAATTGAAGCCCTTGCATTCGTCCTTGGATTCTTTAAGCTACCAATTCTTGCAGAGATGTTCTGTCAGTGGAACAGCAAAGGGGAAGGCCAAGATCAAAGCCGGGCAGGCACTGAAGCGATCAAAGCTCACCACGAAAAAGGGGTCAGCTTCAGCTTCTGCCAGTAAAGAAGGACCCAGAAAGCGAAATGAATTTGACGAAATGGTTGATCAATGCTTGACTGCCACTCCACCCTTGAGATCCTTGAAGCCTAAAGAAATGGCTCGGGAAGCTGAGAGAGAGAAAATGGGGCTCATAAGCAAAGGTAATGAGCGGGCGAAAGAGAAGTTAAAGAAACAAAGGAAAGAGTTTGATTCGCCTTGGATCATGGGAACTCCCGGTATGGATTTGATTAGTTTGGGTTTAGTTGATGCTGATAAGATTCCAAATTATGAGCTGACCGTTGAGGATGGACGCCGGCTTGCAAAGGAGTATAGTAGGGTTTTGATGAGGAAGCACAGGGCAAGACAGGCTGCAGAGTCGACACTGTTGCGGCTGAAGAAGGAAGCAATTGAGGCATTGCCTGAGGACTTAAAGGCAGCTGCTTTGGTGCCTGATTTGACCCCCTTTCCTGTGAACCGGTTTATGGCAACACTGACACCTCCAATTGAAGGATATATCGAGAAAATCAATGAGGCAGCAAGGAAGAGTGCTGCCAAGGAGAAGCTCAGATGATGAGAGGTTAGAATGCTAATATTATTGTTCTGTTTGAATTGCCTGTTTCTTCCATAATCTGATGCTATTCGTCATGTTTTCTGGAGACTAAGGGAGATGTCCAAGATTTTGCCTTTCTAAGATGCATTCACACTTTTACGCAATAGCTGAGTGAAATTTGTGTTCTAAAGATATAGTATCACTGTATCTTTGACAACTGCTGGTAGTAGCAGATAATTATAACTTAGAGAAAGTCCTCCTGGCCTGCATGTTTTTTTCAATAGTCGACCTTGTAATGGAAAGTGGTTTTATAATTTCTGGAAGCAGTTAATTTGGAAAAAAACAAAAAATCCCTGGAACAATCTGGAGCAGCATATTCGTATCAGGCGTGCCAATTGTTGCGCTGTGAGAAAGCAGGGTCTGTGTCTGCAAGCATTTCTCTTCTTATCATTCTGTCAATATAGAGAGAATATATTCATGAGAATACAACAGAGGAGATTCGTGAAGTGCAGCAAGTGGCATAAGATGCAGTGGATTCCCTTGCTGGATTCATTTTCTGGAGGTGTTTTCATTTTCTAGTGAAAAGTTAGTTAAAAAAGTGTTTTTGAAAATGAAATTGTGATTGGATGTGTTGTTTAAAATTATAGGTTTATATTTGTGTGAAAATGAGATATGTTTGGATGTTGGGTGTTTTTGTATTAAAAGAAAAAAAGTTTTTGAATTGAATTGATGATGTGATGTGTACTTATTTGCAAAAATAATATTATTTTTGCAGTGAATGATATTTGAAAAGTATTGGGAAGATAAAACAGTAGATATAGGTAATAATAGGGGGTAAATAGGTATGAAAATAGAGAGAGAGTGTACAAAGAAATGTTTTGAGAATGAAAATGTATAACAAAAATAATATAAAAGTTGATAAATCTCTATTTTCATTTTGAGGAGAAAGCCGGCCCTTAGTAATTTTAAGTGAATGTTTAGTTGTTGCGGTATGTCTAGATTCTGATAACCTTCGTTGTTGCGCATGAATTTTTCTATGTTGTCCTGACCGTGTTTACAAACAACAAGAAGATTTCCGGCTGTCGCATTCTTATATTTCTTTTACTTTTTCCTCAGTGTTCTAATGGTAACTGCTGAATTATTTGTCAGTAGCTGTTGCCTTCATATTCATGACACTTAACATTTGCCATTGCTGATGAATTGCAGGATGACTGTTTGCTGCTGGTTGTGGCTCTGAAGTTATGCTTTGGACAGGCCCCAGTTGAAGCTGCTGAATATGTTTGCAAGTGAAGTCTTTAAGTTTAGATTAGATTTTGATGTATTCTAGTGGGCTAGACTGGATATATCATGCTTATGAGAAAAGTTTTTTTATTTATATGGTCTTTTTGTGTGCTTGCTGTGACATATTGTCTTGAGATTGTTACCTGCTATTCAGCAGCAGGACTCATTAAATGAACTGGTAAGCTAAGGGCTGTTTTGGCTTATTTTCATATTTTCTACTATTTTAAAAATAAAACATATAATATTTTACATATTTTTATCGAATATTATTTTTATTTTCATTTTTCAAATATATTCTTCAATAATCTATATATATTCTCTCTGTATTTCATTATTTCTTTCTCTACTTACAATTTATTAAGCTCAACATAATTATTATTTTTTCAACAATTTATCTAAATATAAATTTATTTTCAACTCATTTTTATATTTATTTTCAACTCATTTTCATTAATAACTTTTCAGTATTTTACTCCAAATGTTGGAAATGAAAATAAAACCAAACGGGCCCTAAGTTTGACAGCATAGAGGCTTTTTAACCATATCTTTTGACCATTCCATGAGAAAATACGCACCACGAGCGCTCTGCTCTTCCTCCCATAAGCACCACCTTTGTGTGAAACTCAGAAAACCAAGCACGAGATTGAAACGGACAGTAAGTCTACCGACACAATGAGATTCCTGATGATGACAAAGATTTCAAATAACTCGTAACAACACATCACATGAACAACATAAACGCAGGTCACTATTATTGCATTAATGAAAACAGTCATAAATTAAAACCCAAACATAAAGCTTCATCACATCATTTTAACATCACACGAGATAACCCCTTCTACTTTGTATTCAGTAAAGAATCCAATTGGCGATATACTGTAGAAGCCAACAGAAGATCCTAAGAGTCTTAATGCCTCACAAACTCTCTAGAGTTTCTCAATGTCCTCATCCTCGAATTCAATGTAGTCATCACCAGGACCATCATCATCCTCCTCGAGTCCACCAGCAATACCCTCATTAAGCCTGGTGCTCTCGGGCAGCTCACCATAAGCCTTCAACAACCTTGCTTCGTCAGGCATGTATTTCAGGATTACATCAGCCTTGTCGTCCTAAAAGAAACGCAAACGAGAAAAAAACAACAACATTAGATGACCAAAATGAAGCAAGCAAACACTTTGAATGCTACGTAGATTGCAATTTTGAAGCTCCGAGCCCAGCTATCTTCCAGTGAAAATTTCCCGCATAGAATTAAAAGACAAAAAAATAAACATGTTAACAAGTAGTCAGCATTTTCGCATACAAAAGCTTCTTCTTTGCTGGCTTGTTTATTACCATCTAAAGAGTCAATAAAAAATAATTCAAAATGTAATACATAACTAGAGATAATTTGGAAGCAGGCATTTCAGCACTCATGAATACGGATTGGGAAACGAATTAGACTAGAAAGATAATAGCTATTTGGACATTTTTCCCACATAAAATCAGAGAGTAATTACATGGATATTTTTCTATGGGAGTTCATCTCACAATTGGTCCACCCATTAAAGCAAACCCAAACTGAAATTCACGATAATCTAATTAAATACGTAGGAAGCAAAAAGAGGACACCGAAAAAAAAAAAAAAAAAAACAGAAAAAAAAAAAACCACAAAGTTCCCATTCTTGTGAAAATGCGAACCCACTCATAAAGAAAGCACACAAATAGGCAAACATCGGTAAACCTCAATGGACAAATAACTACACATACTAGGATTTCAATATGTAATTTTCTACTGGTTCAGAACCATATCTTGCACTGAAACCAACTCTAATACATATTTAAGAGTCAATATAACAAAAAATCTAACATATTTAACAACAAAATTCTAAAGCACAGATAATACGCACAGGATGTTATATATCTACTTTTTTCCTCTAATTTATCGAGGATTTTTCAACTAAAAACACCAGAACCACAATTCTATATTTCAAGGATCAGGAAGAAAAAGGTTTACAATCGAAAGGGAACACCAAAAATCAAGATAAAAGTTGCTGCCGCGAAAGAGTTGAACCAATTTAGACAGAAACACGCTAACTCATTAAAAAGAGAATCACAAATAATTCGCACAAAAGAATACCACATTCAACGGCACAAAAGCTAATTAACAAGCAGAACAAATTGCAAGGAAATAAATAAAAGAAAAAGCACAGCAAAAACCACCTAAATCTCTCCCTCAGGCATGAGGCGGTGAATTAAAAAGGTGACCAACATCAAAAGAAAACAAATTCGCGTCCGCATAAAAACAAACTCATCGAATAACACAAGAAATACGCAAAATCGGTAAAAGACAGCTCAAGATCTAAAACTCCAGGGAAAAAAGGAATTACGTAAAACTCTACCTGATAATCGCGGAGACCGACGAGGATAATATCACCGGCAGCGATCCAAACCTTTTTGTGCATCTTTCCACGAATATGACAGAGGCGTTTAACGCCGTCGATGCACATGGCCTCACATCTGCCGTTTCCTAGCATACGCAGCACCTGCGCATACTCCTGTCCGTCCTCCTTGAACACCAGCTCTCTCTTCTCGTCGTCGGCTTCGTTCTTTCCTCTCTTGCGGTTCTTACCTCCCTTACCCTTGTTCTTCGGCATCGCGGCGAAGCAAAAACCCTAGATCCGACGGCTCTCCTTGTTTCTGATGATTTTTTTCTTATGGTTTGTTTTTCTCTTATCCTATTCCTCTTAACCTCCTTTTTCCGTCCTCAGTTGGAGAGAAAAAGAGAGAAAGAGAGAGAGAGATTCCACCTCTTCTTCTTTGCTTTTATTTATAGCGTTGAACTTACGGGATTAGCACAATTTGGGTATTTTTGGGCTTCTGATGGGCCCATGGTCTTTAAATCGTCTATAGTCGTGGGCTTAATGGGCCTCAAGTGGCAAGCCTCATATGGACAGTTTTGTTGGGCTGCGGGCCTTACAAAAAGTCAAAAAGGCCGAGAAAAATTTTCTCAATCCAACAAAGATTGACTATCAATGGGTTGGATTTGAATCGGATCTATTATATTCGAATCTAAAGTCAATTAGCAAAAATTCATATCTGAATCCGACTCGAAATCCTATAGAATCTTTGTTAGTCAGTATCATATCCGAATTCAATGGATATCTGAAATCCGATTAAAAATTCGATCCGATTTGTTATTTTTTTCTTTTGTGTTTTTCTTTTGAATTTTATAAAAATATTGTATTTATAAAGTAAATATATGTCATATTTGAATTTTTAACAATATTTTATTATATATTAATCCAAAAGTTAAATATTTGAATACTGAACTCATTTTTCACATTATACTAATATATAGATGAAATATTATATGTTATTATATTTGACATTTTATCAATATCCCTCTTATTTTTTAAGTTAAAGACTCAATATTAATAGTATAATATAGATGTTAATATAGATATTAGGTCAATATAATACATAGATTTTATTTTAAAATCTTTATTAATATTATATTTATGTAATAAAAAATATTAAGGTTCGGATTCGGATCTTTAACTGATTGGATTATTTAATTCCATATTCAATCCACTTATTTTGGATTTCGAATGTTTATAATCGGATCTAATCCATCGAATATTTTAATTGGATAAAAATTCCAAAATTCGAATCGAATTTAGATCGGATTTGAATTAAAATCTGATCCATTGACAGCCCTAAGATTGCCATCGAGTGCAAAAATAGAAAGGAGTTTGATTGTAAAATCTACTCAACAAGTAGGGATAAAAGTCGACTTTAGTGATCCAACAATGTTGAGTAAATCATCCCTCAACGAAAAAGAGTTATTTTAGAATAACAACATGATCTCTTTCTAAGAGTCGACATTAATCTAAAAGTCTAACGCTCAAATGCCAGATCTTCACTGACTGAGCCCTTTATTCTCCCATTCAAACATTACGTGAGTTGGATCCAAATATCGTAGGACCACCCAATCATACTTATGGACATTAAAGCATTGAAAAGACCTTTCTCTAATGCGAGAGGACCATTATAAGGGACGAGGCATAAAATCAGTTCCTCTAAGTCATTTCGTCAACCAATGTTAAAAGGCCGGGAAAGATTTTCTTAATCCGACAAAGATTGACATCGAGTGCAAAGACAGAAAGGAGTTTGATTGTAAAATCTACTCAACAAGTAGGGATAAAAGTCGACTTTAGTGATCCAACAGTGTTGAGTAAATCATCCCTCAACGCAGAAAAGTTATTTTAGAATAACAACATGATCTCTTTCTAAGAGTCTACATTAATCTAAAAAGTCTGACGCTCCAATGCCAGATCTTCACCGACTGAGCCCTTTGTTCTCCCGTTCAAACAATACGTGAGTTGGATCCAAACATCGTAAAACTTCCCAATCATACTTACGAATATTAAAGCATTGAAAAGACCTTTCTCTAATACGAGAGAACCATTAGAAGGGATGAGGCATAAAACCAGTTCCTCTAAGTCATTTCGTCAACCAATATTGTGAAAGTTATGTCCTCCAAAATAGAATACAAATTTATGATGCCCCAAAACTCAGCAAGCATCAGCATTTGGTGTTTTGGGGCTTGGATTACTATATTGCAGAATCAGATGTTTGTAAATGAAGACATACCAAACCCCAAAGCAAAGCATGCATATTTTTTTTTCCTAATTTCCTTTGCGAAAAGAAAGAAATAAAGGATGAGAAAATAATATCATATGAATGAGAAACTTTCCGGGTTGGAGGGTTGAACCCGCCAACCACATGGGATGAAGTGGGGTGAATGGGGCGAGCTAAATCTATTCTAAATCTGCTCCATTATCATCCATAGTCAAAAGTAATAATTGAATATTGACATTATAAAAGTCAGTAAAATATGAATTGTTAATATATAAAAATTCAGTGTCAATAAAATTATTTCAATCAAACTAATAATAAAAAATACTTAAAAGAAAAAATCGCTTCACACATTTATTAGACTTCTTCCTGCATTTGACGTCAAAAACTAGAGTCTAAAAGTTAAAATGCCATTGTTGTTGTGTACAAACTACAAAGTTAATTGGTTTATTCTGTTTTATCTTCTTTTATTTTTATTTATTTATTTATTTATTGTGTTTTTTTACGTGTGTGATTAATTTTTGTCCTCTTTTTAGGTAGATAAAAATAGAAGTCTAGGGCCATATTTTTCTTTTAGAGTTGTTTATAATAATTTTTGTTTCTTTCTTCTTCTTTTTTTTTTTTAAAAGTGTATAAGTTCAGTTCCGTATTTTGCCACTTGAGCCTTGAGGTATCCGTATGACTTTTAAGTGTCTTCTAATTCAGGAATGTCTAAAAAAAATAACTTTTAAATTCAGTTGAGGGAGGAAGTGCATCTATATATGTATGCATGGCAACGGGCGAGTTTGAGGCAAGTTAGGCTCGCCCCACATCTTTTCCCGTGAGACTATACCTCGCTCCTAAAAGGTCCCGCCACACCCCGCCCCGTAAAATTAGAAAAATTAAAATAAATTAATGAAAGCATCAAATCAGAACTACTTGATAACAATTAAAATTCAAATTTTAGGCACAAAAATAAAAAATTTATGCAAATAAGATAAGTTTCTAAAAGTAAAATAGTAGATAAGAATAGAATTAAAGTAATAATCAACACGACATTCAAATTTTTATACATTGAAACAAAAAAATTCAAAATTTTTAAGTTCAACAAATTTCCACTACCCTGCCTGATACTAGTGGGAAATGAACAGCAGGTGAGAATGGAAAAAAAAAAAAGGGAAGTGAAAGTGTGGAACTGTAAACTATTTGGTTTGGACATTATTTTTAATTAGAAAATATAAAATAATTTATATATAATATATTTATTGTTATATATATAATATTATTTATATATATAATATAAAAATATAATTTTTATATTATTTGGGGCGATGGGGTGGGTTTGGGGCTAGTTCAGTAAATCTCATACCCCCCCAACTCCGTCCTATTTCGAATGGGTTGCGCTCATGTTCGGATTTTGCCCTATACCATTGCCATCCTATTGAATTGACCCAGTCAAGGGGCATGGTAAGTAGGGGGAAGTACTTCTATTTTCTTTTCTACTGTTCCACCCTTAATCCATAAGAAAAGACGTTTCTTTGAAATGCAAAAGATCCACTTGCCGTCCACACGGCCAGATGGATGATGGATGGCGTGTGTATAATGTGATCAATCTCTTTGCAAAATATTTTAGGTTAGGGAATGTTTGGTCATATTTTTTGTGTGATTTTATTATGTATTTTGAAAGAATAAATTATTAAACAATGTGAAAGTTATATTTTGGTATGTTTGTTTATATTTCAGGGGAGATATTTTTTACTGTAACAGTCAAATCAATACTTTTTTGTTGGATTTTTGGAGTGAAATTGGAATTGAGTGATTTTTTATTTTTAAAATAATAATAAAATATATATAATGTTTATATATATATATTATATGTATGTATATTTTAGAAAATAGAAGTTTGTAAGGAAAATGAATATATGTTTGGTTATGTTTTACCAAAATAATTTTGGTCTGGGGAAACATAACCAAACATTTCCTTAACATTTTAGACATCTTTTAAAATATTGTGCTTATTTTTTCTATTATTTATTTATAATTTGTTTGAGTAACCTATTTTTACCTTTTTTTATTTGGGTTGAGAAATGAAGAATCTGAATTCATATAGGCAATGCTAAGGACTAAGGGCCTGTTTGGTTTTATTTTCATTTTCATCATTTCTAAAATGATGAGAATTAGTTATGTGATGTGATGTGAAAATAAAAATGTATTTGAATAAAATATTTGAAAATATAATGATTATATTGGTTTTAATAGGTTGTAGGTGGAGAGAGATAGAAATAATGGAATAGAGAAAGGAGATATATATGTTATTAGGAAAAAATATATAGGTTATTGGAGAATGCGTTTTGAAAATGGAAATGTAAATTATGTTGGGTGAAATTTTTTAAAAAGTGATGATTTCTATTTTTGGAATAGTAAAAAATGAAAAAAAGGGGTGTGGTAATAAAACCAAACGGGCCCTAAGGTTGTTAGAGAACTTATCTATTCTGCTATTTTCTTATAAGATCATTATATATCTTAATAATTTTGACAAAAATGAAATTTCATCTCAATCCAAACTTTTTTATCCTCTTCTATTTGATATGGATAAAATAAGTTAAAGGGTTAATATACTTTTGCTTTTTATTTATTGAAAAATCCATTTATCCATTTTTAAGTCTCCATGAATAAATGGGAACAAAGTATAAGATAAAAATATTGAAAGTTTTTGAGTGCATAGGTGGCTAGAAGAAATGATCTTTTTTTAAGTAATTAGAGGTGACATGAGAAATAATGAGAAATATTTAATACATATGTGGTTGTTGGGACATTATATTATAATTGTAACTTAGTTTAATTTAATGTGTGAAATAAGTAAAAAGGTCTGGTATATTTGTTATATTTAAAATTTGATCTCATAACTACTTCTATCAGACATGAATTTGGTCATTTTATTTCATAGATCAAGTATATAAACATTGATTCCTCAAGTATCATTCAACATCTAAGGCCATGTATTTATTGATATATTTTATTTTCTAAGGAATAAAATAGTTATATCTTAAAATTTATTAGCATTATTAGGAGGACCAGAATCCACACTTAACTATATATTTAGTCCAGGAATAGCTTCCAATGTCAATTATCTTCGGTTCGACTTTAACTCAACTTCAAATAACCAAATTGAATCATTAATTATTTATGACAAGAATTATATGAATTGTTCATATTAGCTTCTTAAATTAAGGGAAAATATATATTAAGTTCAATTAAATTATTAAAAAACTAAATTATTTATCAATTTTGAATTGTTATATTGTTTCTATATATTTTTACCCTCATTTATTTCTATGTACCATAGCATCTTATGTTTGTCATGGAGCTGTTGGAAGGAGTCATCTGACTCCTTTAAATTATTCAACATTGGTTTCAAATATGCTTCCAACTAATCAATATAAATCGTCGACATCATATGCTTCAACTTCACATAGAAAAGGTATCTACTATTTTTGTCAAATTAAATAAGTCAAAAGATTATTATGTCATTATACTAATAGCTCACTATAAATTTGTCATCTAACGCAGAATGACCGAGGACGCTAAACAACAGGAATTATGTTATGTATTTTAATAAATTAATCAAAACTTGCCAAATTACCTAGCTCAATACCCCTTTTCATTTTCTCACATTTACAACTATTTTTTAATAACATCCGAATATATACATATATTTTTAATCATTATCAATTTTATAGCACAATATCAAATGAAATGTAACATTCAAAAATTACTACATATTCACACTTTTATGTCACAAGTGGCTTGCAAATCAACACGACCCATGATCATGACATTACTTCAAAATTCCTCCATACTTGTTATAATAATTATTCGAGACTTAAATGTAGATAAGTATTTCACTTAATATTTATCGAAATAGTCCATATAAAGAAGTTACTACTAACTGATGCCAATCTCAGGGATTTAAATAGAGATGGATACATATGTTGTGTGTTCAATTAAATACTCCCAAATTATTTACATAATAATTTTTACAATTTATTTATTCAAAAAACTTAACTGAATATAATAATTGGGTATAATATTACAAATAATTTTGCTAAATCATAGATTACACAATATTTTAAAAATCAATTGAAACAATGTATTCCATAATATATATATATATATATATATTAATCATCTTTTTAGCCGCGACCACATGTTAAACCATGCCATTAGCCAACTAGCTTTTTTCACCTTTTGTACAAAATTGTGTAGAAGGACATTTTAGTCTTTAGACAAATTAATATTTTAATATAACTTCATAGCCTACCACACAGAGACGGATTTGGGGCCGGGGGGTGGGGGGGTGGGGGGAAGCAGGGGTATTGCCCCCCAACTTTTGTATATATTTTATGTATATATATACATATAATAATTAATTTAAATAATTTATATTTCAAAAGAACAACTTATTTAGTATTAATTAAAAATAATTATTTTTTTTACCATTCATTAATTTTTGAAAGATTTAACTTTTTTTTATTGGTCCTTAAATAATTTTTTTTTGATTATTTAGATATATTGAATTAAATTGATTGGTTTTTTTAATTAACAATAAAAGTTAAAATTAATTAATTTAATCTTCACCTATTTTAATCTTTTAAAACTCAAAATAGAATTTTAAATCCATATCCACAATCAAGTAATCAAACGACAACGATTAAACAAAACCTATCAAGGTACTTCATTTTATTTGCGTGAAAAAACATTATAAAGGTTTAGTGAAGAAAAAAAATTGAGAAACTTGTAAAACAACCAAATCCATTTTTTTGACTTCAACAATATTGAAACAAACAGATAAGAGTAAGTGAATATTTTAGAAAATTTTTTAAATTTTTTTTTGTCTTTCAATAACTGTAAGTGAAAAAACTTTCTCCACCTTAAAAATTGTGAAAAAGAGACTAAAAACTAAAATGAAAAATGATTTTTTATCTAATTTTAATTATTTATATTGAAAAAGATATTAATAAAAATTTATTAATTTAATTATTGATGAACTTATAATATAAAATATCATTGCACTCAAATTCAACGAAAATCATATGTTTCGAATTCATAAATTATAAAGTTCCTATTGAACTGTGATATGTTTATAACTTTTACCCATTGTTTCTGGATCCATTCCTTACCACATGGGGTGATTTCACTGTTCATCGTGGTTTCCCAAGCAGAGACAGCCCCTATTTATTACTAGTTATATATATATCTCAATTTCGCCGAAGTAACTCTTCAAGAAATTTCCTCGCAGGTTGGTGGGAAATTGCTGTGAAGTTTCTGAAGTACACAGTTATAAAAGAAGTAATAAACCTAACGATCTTCTCATGCAAATCAACCCTTCCACGGCATACATATCAGACCACACACACAACAGAAGCAAACCACCCACCCTATTTAATTTTCTCTTCTGGACTTCTAGTTGACAAACCCAGTAGCATCATGTTTCTTACCGAAGATATTTGCATGGTGAAACCATGCAAGAGGTTGCAGCTCGTCTTTCGGGCAACCTACTTCGTAGTTTGTCTGTCCAAAAAACCTGCAACTAGGAATGCCATCATCAGCCCACCAATCTTTTCCAGTAATTCTTACGTGGCCATTGATATCGAACCCATCGATGATGATCATCGTGGTTTTCTCCATGCTGACAAGAAAGCAATCACTGATTTGGTTAAAGAGAAGAACTTGAATATGCTGGTTCTTTATGGTGGAGTTCAAGAAGTTCTCAAAATCCTTCAAACTGACCCTAAAACTGGTCTTGACAATTCTTCCGATGATATAAAGAGGAGAAGTGATGAATTTGGGTTCAACACATACCAGAAGGCCACCGCTAGAAGCTTTTTTAGTTTTCTTATGGAAGCATTTAAGGATTACGCCATTATCATTCTTCTGGCCTGGAGGAAGGAGGGTATGATGGAGGAACCGTGGTACAATGGAGGAAGCATCATTCTTGCTGTTGTTTTAGTTCTTATAGTCTCTGCCATCAGCAAATTCAGACAGAGCATGCAATCCTTGAAGCTTTCTGATGAGAGCTGCAACATAAAAGTGGAAGTTGTAAGAGAAGGGCGGAGGCAACCAATATCAATATTTGACGTTGTGGTGGGTGATATTGTGTGTTTAAAGATTGGTGATCAGGTTCCGGCAGATGGCTTGCTCCTGAATGGCCGTTCAATGAAAGTAGATGAATCCAGCATGACCGGTGAAAGTGCCCTTGTTGAAATCAATGAGACTGAGAACCCCTTTCTGCTCTCAGGCACAAAGGTAAAAGGTGGTTATGGCCGCATGCTTGTAACATCGGTCGGCATGAATACGACTTGGGGTCAGAAGATGAGCTCTATCACTAATGATAAGAAAGAGGAAACACCGCTGGAGCAAAGGCTGACGAAGCTGACAACTCACATTGGAAAGCTTGGTTTGTCTGTTGCAGCAGTTGTTCTTGTCGTTGTGATAATCCGTTACTTCACAGGAACGACTAAAGGTGAAAGTGGGCACAAAGAGTCCATGGGCAGCAAAACAAAAGCAAATGATATAATTAACTCTATTGTGCGTATTATTGCTGCTGCAGTGACAATTATTGTGGTTGCAATCCCAGAGGGGTTACCTTTGGCTGTGACCCTGACCCTGGCTTACTCGATGAAAAGAATGAAGGCTGACCATGTAATGGTTCGCAACTTATCTGCTTGTGAGACGATGGGTTCAGCCACAACCATCTGCACAGATAAAACAGGGACCCTTACTTTGAACAAGATGCAAGTTACTGAATTTTGGATTGGTAAAGACAGAATGGAAGAGAAAAAACCCTCAGAGATCTCCATGGATGTTCTTGAACTGCTACAGGAAGGTGCCGGCCTATATACAACTCCGGAGGTCAATGCATCGCCTTGGTCTCCTGTTCCAGAAATATCTGGAAGCCCAACGGAGTCGGCCATCCTCTCTTGGGCTGTGTCTGATATGGAAGTGGACGTTGATGCTCTGACGAAAAGCCATGAGATCCTACATGTTGTAGCTTTTAACTCAGAGAAGAAAAAGAGTGGAATTCTGGTAAGGAACGTCCACACTGGGACGATTCACGCTCATTGGAAGGGCGCTGCAGAGATGATCCTGTCCATGTGTGCAAGTTATTACACCCATAATGGTGTAAATATAACCATGCATGATGAAGAGAAAAAGCACTTTGAGAAAACGATTATAGATATGGCAGACAAGAGTCTGCGATGTATTGCCTTTGCTTGCAAAAATTCCACAGAGGAAAGTCTATCGTGCACAGGGAAACTTGAAGAAATTGGGTTGATCCTGTTAGGGCTAGTGGGTATAAAGGACCCCTGTCGCCCTGGTGTCAAAGCAGCAGTAGAATCCTGTAAAAGAGCTGGAGTTCAAGTCAGAATGATCAGTGGAGACAATGTGATCACTGCAAGAGCAATAGCTCTGGAATGTGGGATCCTTAAGGCTGATGATGACTTAGACAATGCAATGATTGATGGTGAAACATTCAGAAATTATTCACATGAGGAGAGGATGGGAATAATTGAAAGAATCCAGGTCATGGGAAGATCATCCCCATTTGACAAGTTTCTCATGGTAAAATGCTTGAAACTGAAAGGCCACGTGGTAGCTGTAACGGGTGATGGAACCAATGACGAACCTGCACTAAAAGAAGCAGATATCGGGCTCTCTATGGGGATCCATGGGACAGAAGTTGCAAGGGAGAGTTCAGATATGGTAATACTGGATGACAATTTCATCACTATAGTAACAGTTTTGAAGTGGGGCAGGTTTGTGTGCAGCAACATTCAAAAGTTGATCCAGTTTCAACTCACAGTTAATGTTGCTGCCGTAGCAATCAATTTCATTGCTGCATTATCTTCTGGTGATACACCGCTGACAGCCGTCCAGCTTCTCTGGGTGAACCTCATAATGGATACACTAGGACCCTTAGCCTTGGCAACTGAACAGCCTACCGACGATCTCCTCACCAAGAAACCCGTCAGTAGAACTGAACCTCTCATAAGCAATGCCATGTGGAGAAATCTAATTTCCCAGTCCTTATTTCAAGCAATTGTTTTGCTGGTCCTGCAATTCAAAGGAAGCCTTATCTTTCATGTGAACGAGAAAGTAAAGGACACACTCATTTTCAATACTTTCGTCCTATGTCAAGTTTTCAATGAGTTTAATTCCAGGCAACTAGAGAAGAAAAACATATTCCAGGGCATAATCAAGAACAAGCTGTTTCTTGGGATTGTAGGAATCACAGTGGCTCTTCAAGTTGTAATGGTGGTATTCTTGAACAGGTTTGCTGATACTGAAAGGCTGAACTCAGGGCAGTGGGTTGCATGCATTGGAGTAGCTGCATTGTCATGGCCTATTGGGTGGCTAGTCAAGTCCATTCCAACTCCCAAATAGCTTTCATTATATTCGTACACATCTTTTTTGAAGTTGTCAAATGATGCTTGGCAGGTTAATTTGAATTTTGCTTTTCAGTTTGCTTAAATTGCCATAGAATACAGTGTTACAAATAATTTGGATGCTACTAGTTGGAATGCTATTTGCTTTGTTTTACTCAGTAGTTTTAATATCATGTTTCATGACAACGATTGAAGTACAAACTGCATCATCATAGAGCACATTTTTCACTCATTTTCGATCTTGCACTATGCCTTAGATGATAAAGGCCCTCAATGATGATTTCACAATTCATAGTAAACAAGCATTTATAAGTTAAAGCTCTAACCTTTAAAGTTCATTGAAGTATGCCCTAATGTCATTGATAAGCTACTCGAACAGTACCTAAGAACATACCAGCATATTTCTGTAATTTATTCTTTAATATACGGCATGTTTATGTGCTTATTATTCGATATACTACTCAATAAAAATCAGCACAAGCACTAGGACTAGGATGTTTCAGCACAACATTCAAGCTGAAGCGCGCGCGCGCACACACGGAAGAAAAAGAAAGCGACACAAACACATTGAAAATTCTACTCTACATTCGGTGTGCTCAAACCACTCAATATTATTCTGCCACATGGAAAATCTACCTTTTAATTAAAATAGATTATCAAATTTTATTATCAGCCAAACCATGGTTAAAACTTAAATCAATATTCTTCTTAACTGGAAAATCAAGACCCATTTGGAAAGAGAGAAACACGAAATTCTTCACAGTAAAGCAATTAAAAGAAGAGCAAAAGACCAAATAAAAACCGGAGCAAAAACAGAAAAAAGAAGAGCAAAAGAACCAAAGATTGACCAAGCAAAAAGAATGGGTTGTGAGAGCTCTGTAGCTTTCTCTAAAACCTAATCAACTTGTTCACTACCATAGGCTCCATCTCCAAAACAGCAAGTTTTGAATATTCCAAGCTAGAAATGCAAATGCTCTTAAATCCCTCCGCAACGGTAAAAATCGAATTCAATTGTCAACTGCTCCTATCGAAAATAGATTGACTACACTCTTTCTCCACTTATTCTTTCTCCAATCAAATCCAAACCCGCCAAATTGAACCCATTTCAGAAATCCAAAACTGTTGAATTTCTCAATGCAGGATGTGTGGATTTGGTGATAAAATAGACATGTTGTATCTATCTCTTCTTGTTTTGAAGAAAGAAATAGCGTGTCAAAATTGGAATAGGATTTTTTAGCACCAAGGAAAAATATAAATATCTTCCACTTTATTCTAGTTTATATATTTTTCTTTATTCATAATGAGTTTGCACTCTACTTAGAAGTGGGTTTCTTTTTTATCCTGAAGATAGTTTTGTATGAAGTAGTAAGACTAAATTCAATTATGAGTAAGGCTTGCGATTGTGGGATGGAATTCCATTTTTCTGACTCTGAAACACAAAACAATGACCAAGACTTGGGTTCCGTGTTTCAAAATACTGGGAAAGTTCGCTGCTAACAACACTTGTTTTCCCTCTCCTTTTGTTTCTTTTGTGTTTGTTTCTTTTCTTTTTTTCACTCGTTTGTTTCATTTTTTGTTTATGTTTTTTTTTTCTTTTTTTGTTCTAATAATTTTCATAATTTGCTAATATTAATTTATTACTTTAAATTTTTTTATTTAAAATTATATGAAGATGTGTATTTCTAAATTTATTAAGAATTAAATATTTATTTCAACTTATTATAGATAATTTAAGTATTATTTTATTAGTATAAAATATATTAAGTCTCTCGCCCTTTTCCTGCAATTTCTAGATCTAAGCCTCACCCCCCCCCCCCCACCCAACCCCAACCCTCTTTTCTTAAGATTTTAGGAATTGATGAATTGATTTTTTTAATTATTTTTGGATATGAGTGTTTATAAATTTTGCATTTTCAAGAAATTTTTTATGCATGTTTTAGATTTAAATATTTAATAGGTTTTTTTGAAATTTTTATAATTAAATAAAACTACACATAAGAAAATTAAATTTGAAAGTCTTTATTAAATTTCATAAATTATTTGTAAATTTATAAATTTATAAATTTGAAATTTGATTTATTAAATTTGTAAATTATTTATAAATTTTTACTATATTATAAATCTCACACAAACTCATAACACCAAAATTCGATTTATTGATAGACAATCTATTTTTTAAATTAAAAATATTTGATTTATTATATTTATATAACTTTTTTTTATTATTACTCCCCAAACAATTATAAAACACCAAAATTCAATTTATTGATAGACGATTTTATCCCAGTTACATGGCAAGTCAATTCTTAAGTCTGATAACTAGCATTATAGTTTTTTCTGATTATTTAATGAAATAAAAGAAACCAAAAGAGCAGAAATCTTAATGTTGGAAACCAAAAAAACAACTAATATATAACTGCTGGAAATAAAAAAAAGATGATAGAATATCATTCCAAAGGTCTTCCAATAGGCAAAATAAATAATCATAAACTACTCTTGAGTGTATTCATATAGTGCGGATTCTCAAGCATGATATAAAATCTCCTCTACATCACATCATTCTTCCATGGGCCACAAACATTTATATATTATGAAAGCAGAGCAACTCAAGCCATTATAACGGCGAGGCCAATTATATCTCGCCCTAATATGATAATCAACCAGCATTTCTATGCAATAAGCACAACAACTGGTGAAATAACTATCATCCAGGCACCAAAGAAAGAAGACTGCATAATATTCCCAACTGAGGTCCTTGCCAAAAATCGGGACATTTTCTAGCAAAGATCCAACTAAAAGGGCAATGGTAAAGAAGAATTCTATCAAAGCAAAAGATTAGGATGAAAGAAAATGAAATTACATGTTGAATATGATGGAAACAAAGGGTGATTGGAGATAAGCTCTCTATTGGAAGTTTCATGCTTGGCATTTCTGCAAATTGGTAAGGTTCCTAAATTTTCTCCTTTCCTTTCAAATGAGCATTGATATTGGGGTTAATAATAAGAATGCTCAAACACGGTTTGGTGGAGAATAAAATATGACCATTTCTTAATTAAAAATTAATTTTCACGTGGCATAATATAATTGGACGGTTTGGCCACACCTGGTGTGGAGTAGAACAAACACATTTGATCTGAGGTTTACAGAAAGTAAAAAACAACAAAGAAGCAAAGAAATGTCAAAGTGCTCAATTTCAGACTTGTTTACAACACTAATATAAGTATTTCATTAACAAGTGTCTGTACATGCCTTCTACCAAACATAACATGTCTTTGTGGAGTGATGTTGATTATTCCTTGAAATTTAAGTTACAAATGATGAGAAACGGAAGAAACGGTGAGAAATGGCATGGAGAGGAAGAGAGGAGACGTTGGAGCACGCCCCGGCACGCATTGGCAGAACATCGAGTGCCGGGGCACTAAAAGAGCAACGCCCGAGCGCCAAAACTGGGCAGAGGTACCTACAACGTGCACCCGGGCACAAGAAAGCCGCACCCACACACTGGAACCCCATGCAGGTGCGTAAGTTCTGCGTGCTCGAGTGCGCAGTACACTGGAATGTCATGCCAGGGCACAAGTTCCGCACTCCTTGGCACAACATGTTCTGGCAAATTTCAAGTTACGCACACGGCGGCACAAGTCTTGCACGCCCCAACGCGACACGCAGGCCCATGGGCTATTTGGCTATTTTCTTTTAGGTATTTAAACCCCATTTTCCTTCGGATTAATAAGAGATTAGAGATGAACCCTAGAAACTAGTTTCTATACTGCTTTAGAGATATTATCTAAAAATAGAGTTTAGAACGAGGGTGTTGAGTGTTCTTGTGAGATTTGTGGGACTTAAATTGTACTTGGTACTTCGATTTGGAATCAATAAAGTTATTTCTTTGTCAAATAGATGAGGCACATCGCCGAACCACGTTAAATCTTGTTGTCTCTCTTATTAAATTACTTTGCTTTTATTTCTCAATTTTACTATTTGGTCTTTCTGGGTTACAACAAATTGGTATCAAGAACCAAGATTGACCAAATGTCAACCATGAAGTACGAGATAGAGAAATTCGATGGGAAGAACGACTTTGGGATGTGGAAGATAAAGTTGCATGCTTTCTTGCGTCAATAAAGTTTACAAAGAGCATTAAGGGGCAAATATTTCTTGCCAGAGATGCTATTAGATGAAGAGAAGGATGAATTTATGGCGAAGGCTTATGGTACTGTGGTGTTATCATTGGCAGATAATGTACGGAGAGAGATCACCATAGAAAATACACCAGCAGGATTGTGGTCAAAGCTGGAGAGTTTCTATATGATGAAGTCCCTCACAAATTGGTTGTATTTGAAATAGGGTTATACACATTGAGAATGAAGGAAGGTACATCTATTAATCAGCATATTGATTATGTCAATAAAGTGATTCTGGATCTCACTAGTAGAGATGTACAAATTGAAGATGAAGATCAAGCTTTAATTCTTTTGTGTTATCTGCCTAAATCGTTTGAGCACTTGGTTACTACTTTACTGCATGAAAAATTTGCAATTTCAATGGAGGATGTGAAGGGTTCATTGAATTTGAATGAATTGAGAAAACATGTCATGGGCAGTAATGATAGTGAAAGTAGAGAATGATTGGTTGTGATGGGGAGACCAAAGGAAAGGGAAAGGAGTAGAGTTCGATCTAAGTCCAAGCAAGCCTAGAACAAATGATAAATATTTTAGGTGCTGAGGAAAGGGGCACTCGAATTGAAATTGTCTAGAACGTGGAAAGGTGAAGGATTTAGATAAATCTTCTGATCAGAAACTGGATGATATTGCAGGAATTGTTGAGGATGAGTTTGATGGTAGGCTTATTCTAAATGTTACTGAGAGTCTTCTGAATTCAGAGTGGATTTTAGATAGTGGATGTTTCTTCCATATGTGTCCATGAGAAAATTGATTTACTACTTATAAAAAATACGATGGTTGTAAAGTACTCATAGGAAGCGATGCTTCTTGCAGAATTGTAGGGATTGACACAATGCGTATCAGAATGCATGACAATATTGAGAGGACGCTGACAGATATGTGTCATGCTCTCAATTTGAAGAAAAATTTAATTTCGTTGGGTACTCTAGATAAGAATGGTTGTGAGTACAGAGCTCGAGATGGAGTTATGCTAGTTTTCAAAGTTCACTGCTAATTATGAAAAGGGACAAGAGGAATGGTCTTTAATATTGCGGAGCAATACAGTTTCTGGTACTGCAACTATTTCTTCATCAATCAATGATACTACAAGATTGTGGCATATGCGGCTTGGGCATATGAGTGAGAGGGAGATGTCGGAACTGAGCAAATGGGTTTGCTTTGCGGAGAAAAGACTGGGGAGTTGAATTTTTGTGAGTAGTTTGCTCTTAGCAAGCAGCACAGGGTAAAGTTCAGCACCGCAGTTCATAGGACCAAGGGCACCTTGGATTATATTCACTCATATCTTTGGGGACCTTCTCAGGTTCCCTCAAAAGTGGTGCCAGGTACATGCTAACATTTATTGATAACTTCTCACGAAGAGTATGAGTGTACATGTTGAAGCATAAGGATGAGGTATTTGTCAACTTCAAGCAATTGAAGACTTTGATCGAGAAGTAGATAGGAAATGGGATCAAATGCTTGAGGACTGACAATAGATTGGAGTTCTACAACAAGGAATTTCAAGAATTCTGCGATAAGGAAGGAATTATGAGGCATCGCATAGTTATACATTCACCACAGCAGAATGGATGAACATGACTATTTTGGAGAGAGTTAGATGCATGCTTTTTAACGCCGGATTGTCCAAAGATTTTTGGGCTGAAGTAATTAATACTGCTTGTTATTTGGTGAATAGGTTACCATCGACTACTTTGGACTGCAAGATACCAATGGAAGTTTGGTTCGGGTCTCCTGCTGATTACTCAAATCTAAGAGTATTTGGGTGGACGTCTTTGCTCATGTCCACAATGGGAAGCCTGAGCCGAGGGCTAGGAAGTGCATTCCCAAGCTATGTAGATGGAGTCAAGGGTTATCGTTTGTGGTATACTGATACCAAGGGCTCCAAGGTGATTTATCAGTAAGGATGTGACATTTGATAAGTCTGCTATGATGAAAAAGGTGGAGCAGGGTGAAAGTAGTCAACGGGGCATCAAAGAGAAGATGGAGTTTGAAATTGACACTCCACAAGTTTCAAAGGGAAAACAGAAAGTGGTAGATGAAGCTAGTGAGAGCTCATTATCGCCTAATCAGCAACAAGAAATTGATTCACTACAGAACTATTGTTTGACTCACGATAGAGAGAGGAAGCAGATCAAACCACCACAATAGTTTGCATATTCAGATTTGGTTGCTTATGCTTTGAGTTCGATTGAGGAGTTTGTGGATGATGATCCAATCACATATAAAGAGACCATTTCTCGTCCATATTCTGATAAATGGATAGCAGCTATAAGTGAAGAGATAGAGTCTCTACACAAGATAGCACGCAGGAGCTGGTGATGTACCTAAAGGGCATAAAATTGTAGGGTGCAAATTGATCTACAAGAAAAAGGAAGGGATTCCCAGGGTTGAGAATGGTAGATATAAGGTACGATTGGTTGCAAAGGGTTTTACTCAGAGAAAGGGAGTTGACTTTCATGAGGTGTTCTCTTTAGTTGTAAAGTATACCTCCATTCGCGTGTTACTTACCATGGTAGCTTTTTTTGATATGGAACTTGAGCAAATGGATGTGGAAACAACGCTTTTGCATGGTGAGTTGAAGGAACACATTTACATGAGTTAACCAAAGGGATTCATTATTTTTCGAAAGGAAAATCTGGCATGCCTTTTGAAAAAGTCTTTGTCTGGCTTGAAGCAGTCTCCCAGGTAGTGGTATAAGATGTTTAATGATTTTGTTACGAAGATAGGATATAATATAAGTATTTATGATTGTTGTGTATATTATAAGAAATGTAGTGATAGCTTTTTTCGTATATTTTTTGCTTTATATTGATGATATATTGATTGTCTCTAGAAACATATCCGAGATCAATGTTTTAAGGCTCAATTAAGTTATGAATTTGAGATGAAGAATTTGGGCAATGCGAAGAGGATATTGGGCATGGAGGTTATCCAAGACAGGCGTTTTGGGTTGTTGTACTTATCTTAACAAAACACATTGAGAAAGTACTTGAGCGTTTTGGAATAAATAAGTCCAAGCCAATTAATACACCACTTGCAGCTCACTTCAAGCTCTCATTAGATCTATCGTTGAGTACTGAGGAGGAAGTGGAGCACATGTCTAATATGTCATATGCTAGTGCAGTTGGTAGTTTGATATACGCTAAGGTTTGCACTAGCTCAAATATTTCACATGCAATCAGTATTGTGAGCAGGTGGTGAAATAGATTATGTGGTATCTAAAAGGCTCTACAGATAGATGTTTGAAGTATAGTTAATTGAATTCTATTGCTAGAATTGTTGGCTATGTGGATACAGATTATGCCGGAGATTTGGATAGAAAAAGGTCTATAACAGGATATGTGTTTTGTGTTTCAAGTTATACTATTAGCAGAAAGGCAACTTTGCAGTCAACAATTGCATTGTCCACAACAAAAGTTGAGTACATGGCTTTGGCTGAAGGCGTGAAGGAAAGCATTTTGCCAAAAGGGTTGATAGATGATATGGATATAAGCTCTGATATTACTACAATATTTTGTTATAGTCAGAGCGCCATACACTTGTCAAAGAATCAAGTATTTCACGAGAGAACAAAGCATATTTATGTGAGGTATCACTTTGCCCGAGATATTGTGTTTCAAGGTGTTATTTTGGTTGACAAAGTTGGGACTAAGGACAATCCAACAGATATGTTGAGAAAGATTGTTCCAGGAATCAATTTGAACATTACTTAGATTTGATAAATATTTGCGGACTCGGATGATGGCCCTTTTGGGGGCAAGGATAAAGACGATGGATGATTTCAAGTCAAGGTGGAGAATTGTTAATTATGCCTTTAAATTTAAGCTACAAATGACAAGAACCAAAAGAAACAGTGTGAAACAGCATAGAGCAAACAAGATGGGACGTTGGAGCATGCCCTGGCTTGCGTTGGCAGAACGCCGCATGCTGGGGCGAAAGGAGAGCAATGTCTGGGCGCGAAAACTGGGCAAAGGTACCCGCAATGTGTGCTTGGGCACAAGGAGGCTGCGCCTGGGCGCGGCACATACTGGAAACACGCACAAGGGCGTAAGTTCCGTGCACCCTGGCACGGTGTGTTCTGTCATGTTTCAAGTTACGCATGCTGGGGACCAAGTCTTGCTCGACCCAGCACGTCAAGCAGGCCTATGGGCCATTTTGCTATTTTCTTTTAGGTATTTAAACCCTTTTTTCTTCCAGATTAATAAGAGATGAACCCTAGAAACTAGCTTCTGTACTGGTTTAGAGATATTCTTTCAGAATGGAATTTAGAACGAGAGTGTTAGGTGTTCTCGTGAGATTGTGGGACTTAAATTGTACTTGGCACTTTGATTTAGAATCAATAAATTCATTTTTTGTTGGATGGATTAGACACAACGTCGAACCATGTTAAATCTTGTTGTCTCTCTTATTGAATTACTTTACTTTCATTTTTCAATTTTACTATTTGGTCTTTCTGTAAGTGAAATTAAGACATCCTAGGACATCCTTTGTGTCCTAGGACACAAAATCCATATGAAATCAGGAATTTTTTTCCTAAACTCATTTTTATTCTAATACCAATGAGTTTTAGGAGGAAAATCCCAACGCGTCTGCCTGATTGTCTAGAAGACTTAT
This sequence comes from Jacaranda mimosifolia, assembly GCA_018894105.1. Taxonomy (NCBI): domain Eukaryota; kingdom Viridiplantae; phylum Streptophyta; class Magnoliopsida; order Lamiales; family Bignoniaceae; genus Jacaranda; species Jacaranda mimosifolia. The sequence continues at coordinate 14,164,498 of CM032120.1, read as the reverse complement.
TCTGAAATTATACATACAAACACACGCAATACACACACACAAGAGGTATTACATGCAAGGAACAGATACATCACAAATAAAGCGACAGAGGAATTTCCACATTATATACAAGGTATTTTTTATAAAGTCAGCAACTTGTCACCGCCGCCATCAAGCTCCGCCGCCTTCCTCTTTCCCATCGATTTTCTAGTTAGTTTGGGGAGTTTTTGAAATGCATATATATCACAACAAGAAAACAAGGCTTTAGTGACTGAATTTTTGTGATTGATTAAATCAGTCACTGTTAGCAACTAATTAATAACTACTAATATCTGGTTAAATGTAAAATTTGGAATTCATTTTTCAACAATATTGTGATTGATTAGTGACCAAATTTGTGACTGAAACTACGTTGGTCACCAATCAGTCACTAAGGTTGTGACAAACATTTATTCAATCACAGAGCAGTCACAAGTTCACAAACTTAATTAGTTTTAGTCACAAGTCGGTCACAAATACATATCGATCACGAATCAATTATTAATTTAATTGATCAAGACATGATGTTAGTCACTGGTCAATCATTAATTGGTCACTAGCTAGTTGTGACTGATACTATATTACAAATTCATCACAAACTTATACGGTTATACCTTAGTTTATGATTATTATTTTGGATTGTTTGGACATAAAAAATTATTATTTTGAGAAGTTTTAAACAACTCATGAAAAAAAAAATCATCATGAAAATTAATTTCTTTAAGGAGGTTTTAATAAAAAAATTTAAATAATAGCAATAGGAAATTTTTGAAAACTAAATTAATTTAGAAAGAAATAATTTAATCAAAGTACCTTATAGTTCACTAGAAAGTGCAAAGTTAATTCTAAACATAATGACAAAATTTAGAGAAAATCACTAAAAATCCCTTAAAATAAATTTTTAGATTGAAAATTTCATAAAATTATTTTAATTTAAGAAACTCCTTCTACAAACTTTTTATTCCAGAGATCCCAACTATTAACACTTACTTTAATTTGGGATGAAATTACCCTTGTTTTTTCTACCATTAAATTTTTTTATTAATATTTAATTTTTTAGTTATGTTTACTCATTTATACTATAAAACTTTGTAAAATTATTTTATAAATTTTAAAACTTTAATTTTTTGTTTAAGTTATTTGATTCTAAAATCAAAGTTTTCTTTATTATAATTTGTTAAAAGTTTTTATTTATTAAAATACTTTTAAATATGATATTGTACCAAACTTTGTTATGTCTTAAATTCATTATATGTTAAAAAATGATTAGTGAAATGATAAAAAAAAAATTATAAGTTTTTATAAAAGAAAATATTAATAAAAATATAAATCATAAATATTTAGTGAAAACAAAATTATTTTTATATATATAAAATTATTTTAACTTTCGCTCTCTGCCCAAAACCCTAACCTTCTCCCATCCAATCGCTCTGCACAGTCGTTTCACACAGTAATCTCTTTCTACCATTTTCTTCATCAAATCTCATGTTTCTCCCCAAAAATTCACTCCATTGCCAAAAACCTAACCTATTTTTTCTTATTATTCATATGTGAAATCAATTTTTTGTTTCTGAAATGCAAAATTAGCAACAATTTTTTTTAGGTACGATATCATTTTCGTTGCAGTTAGTTAAGGTTTTGCAACGAAAAATAGCATTTGTTGTTAAAAGATGTATACTTCAAATTTTGTTAAGAACGAAAACATGTAGTGTTGCCAAAATATATATTTTCTCTCTATCCTTCACGAACAATATTTATTTGGCAACAATTTTGAGAAATTGCAACAATAAAACTTGTCACGAAAGGATAATTATTTTAGGAATGACATGAAATCGTAACAAGATTATTAGAATTCAATAACAAAATATTTTGTGTTGTGTAAGTGCCAATTTGTATTTAGATGAATTGTTGAAAAAGTAATAATTATGTTGGGTTTAGTAGATTGTAGGTGGAGAGATAAAAATAATGGAATAGAGAGAGAAAATATTAGGTTATTGAGAGAAAGATATATTAGGTTTTCTATGCTCTAACCTATCATTTTTTATCTATTATCATGTAGATACTTTGCTACCATTGATTTACAACTAGGTGAATATCTACCTTAGGATATATTTGTTTTAAAAATAAATAAAATTTAATCAAATAATTTAATATTTATATTGTTCTCTTTGAAATTTCTGATACATCCTTTGTTCAAAATTTTATTATTCTAAAAATACTCTTTATTTGAACAAAAAATTTGAATATATATAAAATAATTTAATCAATTTTATATATTATCCATAAATAAAATAAACAAAAAATTAAAAATAAAATTACAAAAACAAAACAAAAGAAAAAGAATATTCTTCTTCTTCTTCTCCCTCACCCAAACCATCGTCCCCCCCCCCCAACACTAGCGAGGCCCCAAGCCCCATCGCCCCCTTCCTTAGCCGTAGCTGGGCTGACCACGGCCAGCGGCAGCCAGACAAGTTGGCGGCTAGCCCGGCCACAGCCGATCCAATCGCCTAGCCAGGCGGTGCTTGCCATGGCTAGCCGTCGAATTTTGATAGATGGGTGGGGTATGTATCTATATATATGTGTGTGTGTATGTATTCTTTTTTTTTTTTAAGGTGGGAGGGGGGTGGTGTGTGAACGTAGATGTATATGTATACATGCGTGTGTCTAATACACATACATATATTTATACATAAATACTTATAATATTTTGAATACATATTCGAAAGAGGGTTGTTGTGTTATTTAATTTTATATTTTTATTGATTTTTTAAAATTTTTAATAAAGATTAATTTTTCTGTTAATTATAAGAACAATTTATAATGGTAAGTTTTAGAATTACTATAATTTAGTTGATTAATAGGTAGGTACTAAAATATAAGTAAAAATATTATCATAAAATATGGGAGAGATTAAATAAAATTATATGTTAAATAAATAAGAAAAGGATACTAAGTGTATTTGTTTTAAGAAGGGGCAATTGTTTAAGTTTTGATTTAGTTTATTTGTCAAAAATTAAAAAACACTTACCACAATACAAAGTGATCACATGATATTAATAAAACAAATGGAATTAGGACAGTAGAAAATCCCGCCTTTCTTTGCTTTTATTTATAGCATTGAAGTTACTGGATAAGCACAATTTTGGTCTTTTTGGGCTTCTATTGGACCCATGGGCTTCATATCCAATATAGTAGTGGCCTTACGGGCCTCAACTTTTGAAAATCTGCTGTATGTGTGTAAATGTTAATTTGATATAGGCCCTCAAGTGGCAGCCTCATATGGACAGTTTTGTTGGGCTACGGGCCTTCCAAAAAGTAAAAAGGCCGAGAAAGATTTTCCCAATCCAACAAAAAATGACATCAAGTGGAAAGATAGAAAGGAGCTTGATTGCAAAATTCACTCAGCAAGTAGGGATGAAAGTCGACTTTAATGATCCAACAGTATTGAGTAAATCGTCCCTCAATGAAAAAAAATTATTTTAAAATAACAACATGATCTCTTTTCAAGAATCCACATTGATCTAAAAAGTCTGACGTCTCAATGCCAGATTTTCACCGACTGAACCCTTAATATATTTTATATGTTGGGTTATTCGCCCATTTAAACATGTGAGTTGGATCCAAATATTGTAGGACCATTGACTCATAGTTATGGACATTAAAGCATCGAAAAGACCTTTTCTCTAACATGAAAGGACCATTTTAAGACCCATATTGTGAATGTTATGTCCTCCAAAGTAGAATACAAATTTATGATGCCCCAAAACTCAGTAAGCATCAGCATTTGATGTTTTCGGGCTTGGATTACTATATTGCAGAATCAGATGGTTTGTAAATGAAGACATACCACCCCCCAAATCAAAGCATGCATATTTTATTTTCCTAATTTCCTCTGCGAAAAGAAAGAGGTAAAGGATGAGAAAAGAACACCATACGAATGAGAAACTTCTCCACGTTTGATTGCACAAAAAAAGTAGGATAAATCACGCATCTTAAAGCTTCTCTATAGAAGCAAAATAGCACCTCCCAGAGCTACAACATCCATTTACAAACAGCACAATACCATCCGTATAACTCGTATATGTTGAATGGCTTCTGTATAAAGTCTGCTTTTTGAAAGTAATAATCCATGCCGGAGAATATAAGAACCAAACCAGGCACTACTCCAGCAGTGCTTATCCCAACTACAAATGTTACAACAGCAGCATAACCTTTTTTTCACTTTGTACAGGCTAAAAGAAATAAAGGTTAGAATGAGAATAAATAGCTTCAGCTCCCATGTTGTGCATTTTAGCGTTTGATGGTGAGCTCGGCCTTAAGATGGAGTATCCCGTTGATGAAATAAAGACTGTCCTCGGCCATGAAAGACGTCCAAGGAATGCTGAATAAATTGCGATAACCGACTGCTTTTCCACCAGTGAAAGTGTAGTTGCCCTTGTATTTGCTAATATATTCTTCTGTGGGTTTTGATCTTGCAGCAAATTCATAGTCAACAGCAAATGTTACTGAACCCTTTTCCTGCATCCCAAGGAAAAGACCAAAACAATGAAATGAGCTCTGTTGATCCATGTTGCAATGTGCAGACAGGAAGAACCCTTGTCCACCCAAGTGGAAAGCTTGAGAATAGACTCTCCCGGATGGAAAGAGATTCGCACATTCCTCCCGCTTAAGATCTAAGTAGACGACACATTGTTGGCGTGGGAGTTCAAACTCAACCACCTTTACAGGTCTGTATTTATAGGCACGCTCAACGAAGCGACGGCTTGTGGAGGTTGACTCCTCCATGGCATGAGTTCTTTGACGATGTGGCGATTCAACCTTGAAAAATAGGGCATCAAGCACAGCTTTAGTTGCAAAATCATGGTCGAAATCGTTGCAGGTTAGAACCTTCTTCAGCTTCCGGCTAGTCATGTAAGGGAAACGAATATAGCATCCCAGACGAGAAGAAAGGATGTCCCGCCGCTCCTCCAGCTTTTGATAATGAGTCCTGGTCCACTTCAGCACAAGGTCATACACAGCATCCTCTGAGGCCACCTGAAGGTCATCACTGGACAAGATTGCCTCAATTCCAGCAAGAGGCAAATTCATAACCTCATTTTGATACCTGTCCCGATATTAACACCAAGTAAATAAATGTAAACATCTGCCAGAAGTATGAAAAATGCGGATACTGAAAAAGTAAAATGGTTACCAATTAATTATTGGAGTGGTGTCTTTTTTCTTTTTACGTACAGTTTAAGAGAGATAACTGACAGTCTGACACATTGATTAAAGCATTTGAATGTAAAACCAATAGAACATTACATACTTTGGGTGGGGCTAAGGAGAACTTACTTTGATACGTCTTTATAGCGAGCAGCTAAGAACTGTTTTGCTGCATCAGTTAATGGTTGAACTGCATCAGCCATTAGAACGCTTGAAGGAAGATCCAGATAAAGTAATGCAGACTCTGGAGTCATGGGCAAGTTTCTCAATAGACGGCTGCAATATCTCATGCATGAAGCCACCTCAAACTTATCAGCAGCCATAAGCACGTCGAGTAAAGCAGGAGCTGTATTGATGTTTAATGTATTGCTATACATAAAATTCAGGAGTTCCATGAGAGCAGCTTCCTCTGTTCCGTTGACAAAGAAGTCCGCATATAAAATAGTTACATTACCGAATAAAAGTTATGCGATGAATGGAAATGTACTATGACCTAGACACATTTTCATATATTTTGTGGTACAGGAAATTTTCTAGGTAGGTACCATGACCTAGACAAAATACATAGTTGATCTAGAAAAACTAAATTGAGAAAATGCTCAGAACCAACATAGAGTTCCAAAGTATTTGCTTGAAAAGAAGCCACAAAAAGTATTCATGAGGCATTTTATGAGCTAAAAATGCAATCAACCACAAATTATACAAGAATCAATCTTTTCACAGTTATTTGCAAAATGCAACCGATCACATACCAGAGGCACTAATTCTCAGGGTTACATGCCTCTGCTCTGATTCCATCATACCATTTGAGAATAACTGCAAAAAAAAAAAAAAAAAAGAAAAACAAACAAGAAATTCATACATAAAATCTTACAAAAGGAAACACATTAACAACCAGCAAATTAGAACTAAAAAGTACCTTATAGAAAAATGGACTCTTTGCTGCTAAGATGGGAGAGCTGATATGTAATGTTTTAACTCTTAGGACTCTTGAACCATCTTCAGACCAATTTGAGTCATCACTGTTTGCAGCCTCATCTCCTGAGTGACATACGATATGCAGGTTCTAATTTAGGGTAGCAACACAAAATATGGAATATTGGTGCTGGGTGAACAATTTCTGGTTTAACACTAAGAAACTTCACATGTCCACTTCCATGTTGCATGCCAACATCATGACCAAAATGATTTTAGGACACAAGAGATGGGAGGATGAAATATTGCAATTTAATCACTCATCCCAATAAGTCAAGTAATTTTTTAATAGATAAGATAACTTATACGACAAAAACAGTAGATTACTACCAAGTAATTGAAGATAATTCCTGATTTTTAGTTGTTTAAGAAGATATATCAGTATCATATTCTTCAAAGGCTCCAACCATAGATCATATCAATCTGATGGCACTCAATATCAGTTTTTGGACAGAGAACCCACATTCTGATTGAAATACACTTTTATGAAATACATACAATTAGTTGATGAAATGTTCTCCACCTTACTGTAGGTCATCTTGGCTGCAATATCTTACATTCACCCATCATCAAACTTTTTGACCTTAAAGCTAAATCAAATACATAGTTGGCTCGTTCTTACAAACAATTGAAGGAATTAATAAGGATAATATGACTAGACAACATGGTTATCAAGAAAAATTCCAGCATGATGAGTTAGGAAGAGATGCAGATTTATTTTTTTTAAAATACCTGATGGTGAATCTTCTATGGCTGGAATTTCTTCTTCATCTTGATTCTCATCGCATATGCCATCTTCAGCATCTGGCTCCTGACAGTCCAAGATCTGCTCTTCAGGGCAACTGTTGATATCCAAAGCTGCAAACGAGTGGCATGTGTCTGATTAAGATGAACACAACCCGTACCAGCATAAGAATGAGTATAAGTCAAAACATGTGCAAACATTACTATAGCATTCACGTGACAAAATATTTATGGTACAGAGGGCGAAGAAAGGGGGGGGGGGGGGTGTGGAAGAGCTTAAAACGCTTGATTGGAGAAAAACAATGGCAAAACATAAAGAACTCATTAACAAACACTCAAAATATTTCAACTCAAACAAAAGTAAAGTTTGGGCCAGAGGATCAAGGCCTTGAATATGGAATTTAGATATAAAGCATACTACAATTCAAGTGCATATTCTATAATGACTCTGTTCCATGTAGGAAAGCATATGACCACAGCCTAACAACTACATTTATATGCAAAAATTTCTCAAATACCAAACAAAAATCTATAGTTCAGAAGTCGAGAATTCTATATTTTTTTATTAGTATTTCAGTTGATGAGTTAAAATTGCAATAAGATGGCAGGCATGACTTCGCGGCACAAAAATGTGAAGATCTATATAAGCTTTCAGCTGTGCTGATGGGAACACCTTCTGCTTGATTGATACAGAGAGCTTAGTTACGTTACCATCTGCTAAATTTATCACACCTCATGATATATTAGAAATACAGTTAGCAAACATCAAATATAATCAAATCTCAAGTTTAAAAATTATAGCCGAACTGCTTGAGATTCAGCTCAAGATTAAAAGCTAGATTGAGCTTGATATGTTAAATTATCAGTATCAAATCAATCCCATATACCTTTTTTTATTTATTTTTGGGTGAATAACCACGGATGCTCCAGAAATTACAAAACATTGGTTCGATTAGAATTCAAACCAAGTCTAATCATATATTTCAAACTCGATATCAATTCAAATGAAGGCTACCATTCATTCACAAAAACAATCAGGACCAACAACAAGTTCAATCAAAACCAAAAATCAACAATCATCCGGTCACGAAAAGTTGACCAAAAGTTTGACTCGCTCACCATTCTCCTTTTTCACAATATCCCCACGGCGACGCTTGCTCTTGCGTGCCGCCCAATCAGCTAGGGTACGACAACCCTCTGCCTCAGGGCGGCCGTCCGGTGGATCCGCGACAATCTCGATCTGGAGAACGCGGTCGGAAAAATTGCTGTCATTGAAGGCGAACCCGAAGTCAGGGTCACGGACGGTAGTCGGCGACGAACTGGAATCCGAGTCCATTACGGCGGTTCTCGGGTCGAATAGATCCAGACCCCAATCCCTCATAGTTATTTTTCTCCCTATAAAAGCTCCTCGTTGTCTGCAGAAGAGCAATGAAATAATATATACTAAAGAGAGAGAAAAGCGAGTTGTCAGTGGTGGATGCTTTTGGACTGGGTTTCAACTCTCAACTTCCAAATGAACGAGAAAAAACTCACTGTTTTTCCTAATTTGCCACTATATTTTTAATGCTAGGGAAATGTTTGGTTATTTTTTTATTTATTTTTTTGTGATTTTATTATATGTTTTGGAATAATGAATTATTGAAGAACGTAAAAGTTATTTTTTAGTATGTTTGTTTATATTTTGAAAAAGATATTTTTTATTGTAGCAGTCAAATCAATACATTTTGTTAGATTTTTGAGATGAAAATGGAATTGAGTGATTTTTTTTTTATTATAATAATAATAATAATAAAATATAATATATATAAGTATATATTAGAAAATGGAAGTTTTAGGAAAAAAATGAGGATATATTTGATTATATTTTCCCAAAATAATTTCATTTTGAAAAAAATATAGCCAAACATTCTCTAGATTTTCCATGTGATAAGAGTTTTTTTTTTTAAATTATTTGTACATTATGTCACACATAGAAATTGATAAAATTTGAACGCAAACAACATACGTATAAATATAAAATATATTTATTAAAATTAAAATCCAAACTTTACCTATACAAATATAAATTTTTTATTACATTAACACATATTCAATAGTATTAAAAGTAATTAAAATTTCAATATTGACAATTAATTTAACTTTTATCTCACGTTACAAATAGACAATTAATATTCTGATGTATTATAAAAGAAAATTTAGTTGTAAATTGATTATACTTAATTTCGTCCAATACGAAAAGATTCAGAGAACTAAGACTTGAATATAAGATTCTTTCTCTCAACCTCTCTTCAAGGCGTTCTTCATAATAACAAAAAAAATTATGTTAATGTGTGATGACAAAATAATGCCTTGATATGACTAAGATATTAAATCTGATCACAAGAAATTATATATTTTTGTGAAGCTGAATAAGTTATAAAAAATAAAAATCAATTAAAATAAATGATCTCAACACCATAATCCTCAATGCTTGGCCTGATGTAACAAATAATTGTTAGACGTATAAACAATTTCACCTCACAAATAATATCTAGATTTTTTGTTACAAAAAATTAACGGAGTGTTTGGTTATGTTTTCTCAAAACACCAAACATACATTCATTTTCCCTCCAAAACTAAAATAGGTTTTCCCAAAATACTTCTTCAATCCTTCATTATTCACAAAACTTTCATATTGTTCAATATATATATCATATATATTTTTTTATTATTATTACAATTAAAAAAAATTACTCAATTCTACTTTTACTCCAAAAACCCAACAAAAATGCATTGTTTGATTGCTACAGTAAAAAATATTTCTTCCCAAAACATAAACAAACATACCAAAATCCACAAAACTAATTTTTAACTATTTTCCAAAACATAACCAAAAATTCATTACATTCCCCAACACAACTTTTACATTCTCCAATATCACTTTCGACATTCATTCTCCTGAAAACACATATTAAAATCGCAACAAAAAAAAAAAAAAAAAAAAAAAAACATAACCAAACATTGCCAAAGTGTTTATCAACTATGATGGCTTAGATAAGGTAATAATTTATCAATGACCCTAGTCTTCTAGATTTGCCAACAAATTTCCCTAAAGTCATAAATTATTATCATCTTTTTTTCCATGGAAGACTTAAGTGGAATTGGTCATAATATTATGAGGCAAGTAGCCCCTTCAACCACGATGAATGGTCAATTTATGGTGAACAAGTCCAACGCGGTCTTTTTCGCAGTGGTCCATATATTGTTATTGTATTCTCACAACGGCCACTTTTGGCCTATTTAAATAAATATTTTTTTATTTTTTGAGAGAAAATAAACAATTTTTAATTACAAGCCATTATGGAAAATTTTCATTTGATTATAAGAGGTTGGTCCAAAACAAGCATATTCCAATACCAATTTTGCCAATTGCCCCTAGAAATATCTTTTGTGAATTCGTCAGTGGCAACGTGAATAATATGAGTTGAAAATGAATTTGTGAAAATTTAAGATCCAACACGATAAGATTTTCAATCATTCAAATTCAAATAGTTCTGAATTCGAACTTTAATGATTTTTTTTTAACAGAACATTACAAATGATGAATTTTTATCCTTTCATCAAATTAATATTATCATATTCTCAAATCAAGTAAATAGAATTATACATTGTTCAGTGGCTTGTAGCTCAATATCATCAGTTTCCCCTATTATGTGGGAGGTCTCAAGTTCAAACCCAAATTTGTTCCTTTGTGTACCATATGTGCCATGCAGTTTTTACTTCCATTTACTTGATTCCATAATTAAATACTAAACTTCTATTTACTTGATTTGATATACTATTAAATTATTATAAGGATAATTTTCGTCATTTGTAATGTTCTTTTAAAAGAAAAAAATTATACACTACACAATCAAATGCACAGAAAAGTGCACAAAGAAACCCATTCAAACTCAAATTCAAGACCTCCCATTTTAATGAATTGAACTCATTAAATTCGTTTAATAATTTTAAAAGTATTAGAAAAATATTTAAAATGATAATATCATCATAATTTTTCAAATATTAAAAACATGATATTGCTAACCACGAATATCCTATTTACAAATTTATTTATGAAATTTTTAACTTTTAAAAAATTAAGGATTTTTATGCTAGTTCTATGTGTGTGTGTGTGTGTGTGTGTGTTACATGCATACTTATATAATTATATTATATATAATTCTATAACGTATGAGGTCATTATTCGAAGTTTAAACTTCAAACGAGATAAATCCAAATTCATTATCTTCCTTACTCTTCCCATTGTTTGTAGTTTGCAATTTTTAAAAATAAATAGAGTCTAAATTAACAATATTAAGCCACCGGCCGTGTTGAAAATATGGATGAATAAACGAATTGGATTTATGTTATATGATGGTGACAAAATCACACCCACCCAATCCACTTGACATTAGAATACAACTTAAAACTACTTTCAAATATGGCACCTAAACCTAATGTTAGGGCAGGAAAAAATCAAATGAACAGGACAGTCAAAGATGGTTGAAGATGAACATGAGGATGCAAACTCCGATGTAATTTATCGTAATCGATTATTTAATATTAACATGTTGGTTAACTGTATTATGAAACACGGAGAGGGAAAAAAATTATTGGCTTACCAACTTATCTAACAAGCCATGAAAAAAATTCAACGAAAAACAAACAAATTCACTATTTATTTTATGTCAAGCAATGCGTGGAGTAATTCCCTATACAGCAATAAAACGAGTGGGTGGATCGATTCGTCAAGTTCCCATCATTGGATTGAGATAGAGTGATGGTTGCGTCAAATGAATGCTAGAGCAATTAATATTACATTGAACAAACAACACATGTTTTTTGTCATGCTCTTCCGGCCAAACTCTTCAAAACAAATTTGAGTGAACAATTGAATCTTCAAAATCAATTTGCAAGGAATATAATCATATATTCTTTGACAATTGATCACAAACGTTTCACCAAATATCAAGAATGAGAACAATCCAATGGAGGATACAACTTTTGGAAACTTTTCAAAGATTGATCTACGGATCAGAAAGCTCTTCAACAGCATAGGATCAGAAAGCATCAAAATTATACTGTGAATAGCATACCAGGAGCTTCATTCAACGGTCGAGAGGCAATTAAGCAGCTAATATTTACTTGGTAGATACCTTCCTTTAACCATCCATCAACCTGATAAATATCATGCACTAGCAAGTTAATTGACCCCTTTTACGTATTAAAGAGAAGGCATTTGATCCCAATTGTTCAGACCTTACATTCTCTTCTTGGGAACTTCTAAGCAGGCTCATAAAGACCTAAAACATGACCATCAGCACACCTCATTGACGCCACCTATTAAAGCCACTACATTGTGTCAAATCTTCTTAGGCAAAGGGAACTGATATTAAGGTTTCCACATAGCAGTGATGTTTTTCAATTCTTTGTCCGTGCAAAGTGCTTGTCCAAAAAGAGTTGAAGATATATATACACATGATGGAAATAGCTTGAAGAGTAAAACGATCACGTTATAACTAACTTAGGGAGGTTACCTTTCCGTGGATTTCATATTTGACTGGGCCATCCAGTTCTGCACCTAAGGCCATCAGTTTTGTCACGGTACTATTGATGTCGGCCACTGTAAACGATAGGAGTGAAGAGTAGCCTTTGTGCTCAACATGATCACTACAAAACAAGAGAAAAGGCAAATAATTCGCTTATATGACCTCTTCAACAAATTTGGAAAACAAAATGGAGACGATGAATTAAATCTTGCATTTAACAAGAACTAACTTAATTATGTATACTTTAGGTACCGCCCTTGCACGAAAACTTATGAGAAGAAAAGTAAGGCAACAAAGGAAAAGATATGAAAAATATGTATTTCAATCGTACTAACACATTCAAGGCTAGTTTGGTTGGAATGATAAGATAGAATACAATATTTTTATCCCACCTTATTATTCATTTGATTGGAATGACAATAAACACCCAAGTCCACATGAATACAAAAAGCCCTGTTTACATGTGCAACTCTCATGATAAATTAACCTACCACCTCTCATGGGTTTATTTATCATGCCAACCAAACTATACCACAATGATAAAAAAATCACACAAATTATCACATGATAAATAATCATGAGATAACCTAAAAATCCAACCAAACTAGCCCGCAAAGTAATAGCTTGAACATTATGGCTAATGTGAAGTTCATCAAAGCACATACCACATAAGAGAAAACGGTAGTCATCCAAAAAGTGAGACACTTGAAGTTCAAGATTGAAAAACACATTGCAATTTGGGCATTGATTTGCTCTTATGCTCAAGCTGATCTTTCAAAAGAACAAGCTACTTTCGCTAATCATATTATCCTCACAAGATTCTGATTTAAAAACATTTACACACCATTTGGATCTATAGTTCGGAGAAAATAAGCAATAATATCAAGAACTTCATGGAAGTGTTTGATTGTTATGAAAACAATCAAATAATTCAAATGTGTGATAAACTAAGAAATGCCTCTAGCACTCATTCTTGTAAAAAATATTTCCTGAGAGTTTTCTTCATCAAATATCAATGCCCAAACCTACCATGAGAATTTTTGCAGTCTACCGAAAAAACTTCATCAGTCAAACAAGCATAGGGTCAGAATCATCTATAGCATCATCATTCTCCCATATTCGGACCTTTCCTCACTAAATTTAATGATAGAATTACGAATTAGGAATTCCCAGCATGGCTGAAAAATTATTAGCCAAATTTAGCAGTATTTTCGTAATCAATCAACAAATTTCTATACTCAGGAAACAACATTTGAAATTTAAGAAAGAAGAAATGGACCTGGGAGACTGCAAGAGGGCGAGCTTGAGCGGGCCGGAGCGGAGCTCGGCCCAGCGGAGAGTGCAGACATTAATGGTGAAGCCCAGACCTTCTGAATAGAATCTCGCCGCTTTTGGAACGTCCTTGTGTAGCTGCACTAAGTATCTGAATGTTGCTGCCGCCATAGCAACTCTCTCTCTCTCTCTCTCCCTGCCTGAGAGAGAAAACGCAGTGGCGAAGAAAACGACGTCGTAGTGGAGATGAATTCGAGCCGAATTCTGACTCATAAACGATGATTTCGAATTGGATATGAAATCCGGGCCGAGCATGATCTTTCATCTGGGCCCGGCTTAAATTTGCCCAGAAAGCTTGGGCTTGCAGGTAACATACAGTAATAGATTTTTTATTTTCATTTTTGTTTACATTATTGTTATAAATTTAGAATTTTAAGAAAGAAAATCATTGATATTTTTTAAAAAGAAAAAAAAAACACTAAGTAAAAGTACTACTTATGTACCAATTTCATAGTATAATTAATCGGATGGCATAGCCCACACGTGTGAAGTTCAAATTTCAAATTCTAATAAAAAAATTTTATTTATATGTCTGAACTTTAGATTCAAACTTCAACTAATTTTTAATGTGTGTGTGAAGTTCAGATTTAAAATTTTCAATTTATACGTCTGAGATTTAGATTCAAAATTCGACGAATTTTTAATGTGTGTATACGTAAATAGTATTAAAAAAAGGCGGGGGGGGGGGGGGGAGGGGGGGGCACAAAACTTCGATGACAATAACCCTAATTCCAAAAATAGACTATAAAATATTGTTTCTTTCCAGTACAAAATCACAGGAATAAACCAAAATTTGTCAAAAATGATTGGAGCAAGAATTCTCGTGAACTACCAAACAAAGAAGGGCAGCAAAATTCTTATACAAGAGCAAAAGGGGCCTTCCCTTAATCTACATAGTTCCTCTTCCATAATCCAACACTTATTGACTTGTACATCTAATGTTACAGCTCTAGTCAACCTGGGACAAACCTTTGGAACTTCTGGAACGAGCTTGCTGGCTCTCTAACCTTGCTTCCATCAACTTTGCCTTCAAACTATTGGATTTCATGCTTTTCGGCCATCTTGACGACGACTCATAGGCGTCCGGATCAGCTGCTGATGCCTCAGACGTCCATTTTTTCACAGGACTCGTCGGACCAGCAAATGTAGATGGATCGAACGAACCTTCTAGATTCTCATGTCTAAGTGGATCCCCCTCATCAGCATCGGCTATTCTGTTCTTTCCTTCCTGCAAAGATCTTTGCATCATCTTGCCTTTCTTAGGCATTCTTGGATTGTTCGTTTCGTATAAATTTGACATTGGTTCCTCTTGTACCTGCATCTGTGAGGTGGATGGATCCGAACCCTTTTGTTTCTTCTTCACCAGTTTCGTTTTTGCTGTTTCTTTGAGTTCCCCTTTTTGCCTGGCCGACCCCTTTCCTTGATTCAAAGAAAACTGGTTACCAATATTGACGGAATCATCTTCGTCGTTCCCATTCCAAGGAGCACTTGCGGGCTCGTTCAAGTGAAATGATGTCTTTGATGGCGTAGAAACATTTTTCTCGGACTTACCAGGCTGTTTTTCTCGAAGAAAGGCTTCAATTTCGAGACATAACTTGTCCAGAGCCGAATCCTTGTCTGAAATATCACGAGCCTCTGCTAGCTTCATCTGGGTTCGCTCGTCTAACCAGGCTTCAGAAATGTGAAGGATCAACCGATCGATATTGCCTTCCCTTCCTAGCTGATCTTCACGGAATTTCTGCTTCACGGACCGTACTTCTTGTTCGTAGTCTCTTATTCCTTTGGCAAACTCATCACAGAGGTCTTCTAGCAGTATCCGTGCTTTCCTCTCCCTTTCGAGTTCTCTCAAAGCATTAGATAACGAGGATTTTATCTCTGAGAGCTCCTTAGCTAGCTTGTGATGGAGCTTTTCTGAGTGTCTTCTTAGTTTCAGTTCATCTTCTAGCTTGTTTTCCACCAACTTAACTGCTTCTTTGATCCGATCATGCTCCTTTTTCCGGGTAACTTTATACTCTGTTAGTTGCTTCGTTAAACTACCAATTTCCTTTTCATCTCTTTTCCTCTCTTGCAGCAGTTCTTGAATTCGTGCCTCGGATTGCTCTAGTTCCCTCCTCAGCGTTTTAACTAACGACATATCTAATGCATGCTTTTCTTCAAGGCTCCATATTCTATTCAGTACTTTAAGTAACTCCGTCGATGTTTTGAGGCTGTGGCTCGACTCTCCAAATTTACCATTAGAAATGAAAGAACTACTTGGGCTGGTTGCAGGCCGTTGAGAAGCCATCTGGAGGCAGCGGAAAACATTAAACTAATCAGGCTAGCAAATCTTGAAAGTAAATTTGCAGGCTGGTCCTACAGGCCATTTTTTCTTTTTTCTTTTTTTTCTTTCTTTTTTTTTTTCCAGTAAATTCTTTTGGTCGAAAAGATACATCCATCCTTATATTTAGAAATAACATCTATTCAAGGTTTTGAGGGATCAAAACTTTTTCTACCACACAAATTTAGGAGGGCCACAAAAATATTTAATTTGATGTAAAAATACAACAGCAGTAATTTCACATTCTAAGGTTGAAAACTCCGTTTTCATCGATTCAGATATCAAGAATACGATGGCTAGAGCACTGAAAAATACCTCCATTGAGCTACTGTAGCTGGCCGGAGATAGAGGCTGTTCAGCTTGTCCAATCTTTTTGGCTCTTACGTTGTGTTGCATCAGTGATGCTGCAACTTGCTTTCCCAAATTAATGCCGCTCATTGGCTGTCACATTAGAGAGCAAAAATCAGTACAGAATCTACAACCACAAGCCCTAGGACAACCAAGAAACTGAAGAACTGCCGGATGATAGACATATAAAATTCAATAATTTAGTTAAAGAATCACTGGTGGAAAGTTCAGATCTAACAAGAATATAAAATTCCAACGAGATGACAGACTTGATAAGTTCCACAGGAGAGTTTAAAGCCGGTTTGGATAGGGAGGCTCAAACTATTCTCGCACCCCAAAGGAACCCCCAAGAGAGTAACAAACCTCAAAATAACACCTCCAAAATCTTCTATCACAATGCTCCAAGCTATGAATCTATCACAAACGGCTCGAGAAAACCATCAATATTAACCAATTACTTCTTCATTTTCATTGAAGAGCAACCCATTTACCGAAATGAGGAGGATTACGTAAACACAGGTTGAAGGGTTGGCATTTACACTTCTATTGTTTCTACATTTATTCCACCACAGTTGTTATAAAGACAATTCCACCTCTAAAGATGGATTCTTTTTCTCTCCATTTTTCTTTAAAATTTGACTTCCACACGAAAACTAGCCATGCTAATGCACTTGATCCATAAAACTCTCAGCTAGGCATGATGGATTGTATTGAATGCCTCCTTATCAGCATAATCACAGTTATATCTAGACTAAATCATGTGGACTAGGAAAAACTGGATCAATACTCATAAATGAAGCTCAGAATACCAAAGAACTGATATTCTTGCACAAACAAAGAACATATTACAGGCAGCTAGCAAACCCCCCCCCCCCCAACCCCAACCCCAACCCCAACCCCAAAACTCCTCAACCCCTCAAGAAACAACTTAACAACACACAGCAAAGCAACAACATATTCAGAAGACAATCAAGAGCCAAGGTTGTCTATTTTCAACATAAAAATTATACTACGTTGAGACATTAAGCATAAATATTCTGAGGATTTTCCACATTTTCACCTGCTCTGAGGGACCCTCATCTGGTGCCTCATCCAACTTCTTGGGAGCCCCAAAAAACTCCTCCTCTTTATGATGACTCAAAGTAGGCCCATTCCTGCCCATCTTTGCCACTCTAAGACTGCGTTGCGGCTGCATCTCCCACAGATTGGCACCCAATTTTCTTGCAGAAAGAGTGTTTGAGTTAGTGGAAAAGTTGAAATCTTGAATAAGGGTACCATCAGGTTGAATCAACCCAAATATCCATGTCGGCGAGGGAGTAGAATTTCCCTCTCTTTTCCCCACCAAAATCCCGCGTCTCAACTTTTCAACCATTAATCCTCCTCTTTTTCTCTCCCCCTCTACTTTTTCCTCACTATCCATTTTCCCCTCAGACAAGAGTAATTGATTTCACTCTCTGACAGCTGCCCACATAAAAATTCTGTCTTTTTCTATGTGGGCTTTTTCTTGAATGAATGAAATTATGCAGCAGCCCTCGAACCAATTCTTTTAAAACACTTGAGAAAGATTTCTCTATGTGGGCTCTTCTCTCTCCATATCAATCCCATTCATGTGTCTCTCTTTTACACAGTTTTTCACAGTATCCTTGACAAAATTTTCTTCCCTTTTTTTTCAACGCTTTTCATTGCATGCCAGCCATGCTTTGTTCCTCAAAAGAGACGGCTACGATGGAATAAAGTGGTTTTAGGGAGAGGTGGAGTGGGAGGGTTCTAATTATGGCTACTGTAGCACGCAATCTATGGGGAAGATTAAAAGGGTAAATCTACAAGGTTCTTGGCCAGTGCATTTTGCTGGGGAGGGGGTGGGGGTGGCGTGGGGGGTTGGGAGAGAGTGGACAGTGACACGTGGTAAGTTGCAAGCCATGTTGAAGTCCCACCACCTGGTGCTGACTGTTTGGCCAATATTGTCTTCTTTTGATCTTTTTTATTTTATTTGTGTCCCTACACTAGATCATGAGGTTGGTTCAAAGTTTTTTGACTTGTCGTGCGTACCCGAACCAACCCGTGAATTTGAAGAGTTGTCTTAAAAAGTGTTCGAATTCGAATAATTCAAATTTTCATATAAGGTTCGAACCAAATTCTAATTAAATATTTTTTTGTTCGTATGTCTATGAATCTGTATTTTTTAAACAAAATAATATTTATATATAAAAATTATAATAATATATTTATTTTTTATATATTATAAAATAATTTTACGTTTTGAGCTCGAGTTCGAGCCCGAACTCAAACTTATAACTTTATCACAATATCAAGCTTAACGGATCGGCTCAAGCCTCAATTTTTGAGCTCGTTGAGCTCGATTTATTTGATTCGAGCTCAAAATCAAACGTGAAAAAATTATCAAAGTTTGGTTCGATTCACCTTGTTTGCATCCCTAGTTGTGCTAGACCATTTTCAACAATGTGCAATCCAAAAGAAAAATTGAATTTAGTTGAAAATCAGTCAAATATTGGTTAATTTTGAGATAAATCAAATGTATTATAATGGATTCTTAATAAAAAAATTCATGAACGATGCAGTTGAAAGTATCTTCTACCAAAAAATAATAACGAGAAAGGATAACCTACAAGATACTTGAGTAAAAATTTGTACATTAACAAGATATGTATTAGAATTTTGGTCGAATGGAGTATGCCATGTCTAAATTTGATAAGGAACATGTAAATTTAAATTCAAAATTATATTCCACGAAGGAATCCATTTTTATTTTTATTTTGAGAGAGAGAGAGAACTTACAATGACGAATATATCATTTCAACAAGACAATATTATTCTATTATTGAAATCGAATTAAGTAAATTAAAGTACAAACTATATATTTTTATACATATAAGAAGTTCATTCGAATTCGAACTCTTAACCTCTAACATAATAAAAAAGACTTATACCATTGGACCACAAACATTCGATCAAAGAAAATCATACTGAGATAAGGTGTGTATTCAATTTTTTTGATAAATCAAACATTTTGCATTTGAATTCCCAAATTTATTTATTTTTTTAAAAATCTCTAAATTTGAAATTATATATATCTATAACGAGAGGGGTACACCTATAAGCACGTGTGACTTGAGCACATAATTATAAATTAATAGAATGCGTACACCAAAATTTAAAGCGTATCTACTCCAATAAATTTTCCACTTAGTATTGGACCAATTGATAAAACCAAAAAAATTGCACAAAGAGTACGCCATACAAAGCATTGTGGTCCATGGCCTAGCTTGTGTAGATCTAATGTGATCAACATCATTTATGCCCCACCTTCTTCACCCTACTTCGATGGTACTTGTGTTTGCTCAAATTGACAATATTTTTGCATGGTGTTTTACTATGTCAAATCCCACAGCCTCGAACCCATACCCGATTTAGGGTTATGATTGGTACAACTGATATTGTTTTGGTCTCCACGTCGTCCCCTGCTGAGGTTACAGACCTGTGCAGCTGGGCTCGACGAATGAAATAAAGTTGCGTTTCTATTAACAATTATAATTCTTAAGGCTTGTTCGATTTTATCTTGAAACCACATTTTCAAATTTTTTACAATCTAAAAATTGAAATTAATCATTTTTTATGCATTTTCATTCAACATCATCTTCATTCTCATTCTCAAAACATATTCTTTAATAACTTATGTATCTTCTTTCTATTTCATTATTTATATCTCTTTCCACCTACAACATACTAAACGCAATATAATTATTACTTTTTCAATAATCTATCCAAATACAAATTCATTTTCAACTCATTTTCACCAACTACTTTTTTAAATTTTAAAAATAATGAAAACGAAAACTGAAAATGAAAATAAAACCAAATGAGCCCTTAGCTAAATGAAAACATACAAAATATATTATCATTTTACGAAGAGTAAGATGAGACTGAGCATATATATTTATGTATAAATATATATATATATATATTTCATCTTTGAAATTGGAAAATTCTCTTTTCAAATAAAATAACTAACAAATTTTTCCTTTTGTAGTTTGGGTGAATTAACAAGTAATCAAGATCAACATTTTGTAAAAATAATGATTAAATTATCCCCCCAAAAAAGAAAAAAAGAAAAAGCCCCTGTGACCTGTTTGAGCTGACCTGGGCTGGCCCACTAAATGAGACAAAATGAAGGGCCCATTTGGTGGATCAGCCCAATCATGACTTTTTATTTAAAAAGTGGTCCAAATTACATGACATTCTCCAGGTCCATGCATGGACTTTTTGATTATATATTCATTATTATGTCATTTTTATGGGCCCATGTTTTTGGCATTCCCAAATTCGAAGCATGAATGTCACACTCAAATTACAAACTTAATGATGGTTGAATAAATAAAACAAAAATCTATATTAAGAGCAAAAAGAAAAATGAAAAAAAAATCCATAATAATTTATCAAAAAAAATTTCTTGCTTCCCCCAATTTTAGCGTTTCTTTATGCCTTACTTGACCCAAGCCCAACCCCAAAAGGCCATGGACTAGCCTAACACATGGGCTTCTAGGGTGGACCCCTAACTCTTGTTTTACAATTGGGTTAATTGGGCCATCATTGGATTTTTACACTAGTCATCACTTTCCGTTCCGTCTTATTTATTTCAACAATCTTCGATACAGAAGAAAGAGTTTG
The DNA here is from genome assembly GCA_018894105.1 of Jacaranda mimosifolia. Lineage (NCBI taxonomy): Eukaryota > Viridiplantae > Streptophyta > Magnoliopsida > Lamiales > Bignoniaceae > Jacaranda > Jacaranda mimosifolia. Next base: position 14,143,303 of record CM032120.1, on the reverse strand, counting down.
AACATTACTAAATATAGAATTATAAAAATACATTCAATCCTGAAAAAGGAGGATTTGATTGAGTGTCGAAGAGGCAAGGAATTTAGGCCTCAATTTCATATATGGTCCCTATAAATGTAGGATATTCAATTTAAGTCCATTAAACTTGCCGAGCGGTCCTTGATTCACTAGCATATGCCTCACATATAAAGTGTAAAGTTAGAAGTTCGAACCTAATGAACACTTGACGTGTGTGTATATAAATAAATAACTACGAACAGATCGATTGTAAATTTGAGCAACAGAGAAATAATTTGGGAAGAAGTACACTGTGTGATCCAAACTTTCATTCCCAAAGATACCCAATACTATACTTCCCAATTATAGAGGAAAATCTATCAAATGCAAACAAGAAAGAAGATTTAACTTAATAGCTATCCACCTTAATTGAATTCTTGAATGTAAAGAATTAAGGATATAAGCTCTTGCATCACCTATAAGCCTTGCTAAGACATTAAACCACCATAGCTGAACAAAAAGTTGAAACCAAAAACAATTTTATCTTATAAAACATAAAGAGCTTGGAACCAATGACTCAAATTCAATGCAAAACACAGACTATGGAGCAATTTCCAGCCTTGGTTCAAAGCAAAAACCAGTAAAAAGCTGAAGGGGAAACCTCTTTGTCACAGGGCATTTCTGAGACCACTTCCATTGTTTCTGATTAACATCAAAGACAAGAAGAGCAGGTGCTCCATAACTCTGAATGTATATGAGGTCATCTGTACCACTGCTGGCAAAAACATCATCCAGCTCCCCAAAACCTTGGAAAAACTTGTGTGGCATTCTGGCTATCTCTTGCCACTCTCTTCCCTTCAGAACCCAAATGCCAATCCCCTTAATGATGTCGGGTCGATCCTGTTTCCCAATCCCTCCGACCATTATAAGCTTTTCCTTCAGGTTCATCAGGCGGCCGCATGTAAGAGAGCAGGGCACTGGGATGAAACTCTTCATCAATAGGCCATGGGGCAACCGGCTTCTGAGGTTATACATTATAAGGCCGTGGCGATTGTCGGGCCCACCACCTCCAGTTGAGTGTATCAAGAAGTATAATACCCCATCACAGATCACACTCTCGTCGCCAGCTCTCCACCCAATTAAAATCTCTGCCAGAGTTGTAACCCATGTCGTCGTTTCTGAATCATAGAGATGGATGGAGAGATCCCACTGAAAGAAGTTCCCAGGAACCTGCTTTGATTTAACGATCAAGACATTGTAATTGTGAGTTACTCTGTTGACTGAGACTGCCAATGCGCTGTAGTCGGAGAATTTTGGGCCGGGAGGCTCGTCAAGTCCTTTGAAACATTTGGTTATCGGGTTGCAAACATACAGCTTGCTCCTGCTATCATTGTCCATAAAGCAAACTAGTCCGCACGATGAAGCAATGAACCAGTTGGACGTCTCAATGCAGGGGAGGTCAATGCCATACCACTTGCGGAGGATGGGATCATATACATAACCGACCGGTTCGTCGGAGCTTGTGAACATAAAGTACCAGGGCTTGTGTGATAATACATGAGAACTATTCCACAGGAACCTTTTTGATGTTACTATCTCATGCCATCTTTTGCACACACAGCCTGCCCTAAAAATGCTAGCAATCGGCAGATAGGCTAATATGCGTTCCAACAGATCATCAGGCAAAATTAAATCCATAGAAACTGTAGCAACTTCTTTATTAGATTCCTCATTAAGCTCGGAGAATGAATCAAACTCCACAGTGCCCCTTGCAAAGTTGTCGATGGAATGACTGACCCACGAAGTTTCCCCTTCCATGATGAAGAATCTGTAGAACCTACAGTAGAATATCCAACATAAAATTACACTGGAAGCACTAAACTTGCATTAAATTATGATAACAATGCAATTAAACCAACTATATTGTCTCAGGCAACCTTGTCAAATTAGTATATAAAACTATTAAGAGTCTAGTCTTTTACCAAATATACCACGAACTAGCTCTCCACTGACGCTATCTCGTTACAAATTGAAAGATCAATATGACTTCATTTGACTGATTAAAAAAGTGACCAAGTTTTTTCCAAATCATGACTCCATCCAAAACATGTATTGTTCTATAGATTCCATATAGAAAAGGAAAATTATTTGAGTTTAATCTATAATTAAATGAACTTACAAAAAGAGGAGTATCCTAACAAATATAATTTAAAGCAAAAAAAATGAAATTTCAAAGAGAAGGGACAAAGGATGAATCATGGTCCTGCAAGTGAAAATTGGGTAAAGAAACATATTCTCAAATATGAAAAGAGGATAATTTGAGATCCCAAGAGCAGAATTGGAAGTTCACACATGATTATATCTCACTTCTTTTATCAGCACAGGAGATAATCTCAGATTTAGAACAATAAGCAGCCACAGGTTTGAGTAATGCCTTTTGGAGGATTGAAAAGCTTGCCTATAAGCACAGATCACATTCCATACCTTATAGACAGAAGAGAAAAACTTTTTCTCCACAAAAAGACTAAAAAATGCAAAGAGGCTAATACCCCTTGGGACTGCAAGCAAAAGTTTTTCCCATACGTATACACACATCAATGAGGCATTACTACAGAACAACCATTTCCCAATTTATTAATCATTCAATAAAGAGCAACCATTTTCAGACACCAAACCTAGAAAGTTTGCATTCTCCGAGGGAGCAAAATATTTAACTAATGTTAGGTGAAAGAGAGAAACTATACCAAGTAGCAGTATTAAGGAAAAATCAAAACACCCAAAACCAAAATTAAGAAACAATAGCCAAAAATTGCCGGACCCAACACAAACAGATCTCAAGAACACCTTGAAAATCCTATTTACAACCCAGAAAAAAAAAGGAAAAAAAAAAGAAAAAGATTTCTTCGCATAAGACATGGTAAAACGAATCAAGATTATACCTTTGATCCAAAAACTCCACCTTCAAACAAATGGGTCTTCCCACAAAGCTCAAAACCCTGAAGATTCCCCACAAAAATGGTCCAAACGCATCAATGAACACCAAAGAAATAGCCCCTTTTCTTCAGTGAGCAAAATAACATTCAAGAAAATTAGAAATATGAAATGGGCCTAAATCATTAAATACTCGAGAGAGACTCAAAGGACACAAAACGGATTTCCTTGAACTCAGCTGACAAACATGACTACACACACAAAACATATAAATATTGTCTCTACCAATGCTACATAGAGGGAGAAAGAGGGTTATTTTTTCTTGTTTCTTTCTTTTTTTTTCCCCTTTTCTTTCTTTTTTGCCCTTTTTACGTTCAAATGATGCAGCCAAAACGATAGGAGCAGAGGAATGAAAGAGAAGGGCGGTCCTTTAATAGGGCTCTCTTTGGTTTTGTTGACATAGACAAAAGTGAATTGGAGTGAGAGTTGAGGTGTTTTTCAACGAATTTGATGAAGGGGTTTTAATGGATGCAAGAAAAAAAAGAATGAAAAATTAAAAAAAATATTAAAAAAAAATTGTGGGAAATTTTTGTTTTGTTCACACAATCAATAAGGCAAGTAAATGCTGTCTTACTCATCAACGCTCACACCTTTCATATTTCTTGAACCTTTTTTTCCTTTCCTTTTTTGCCCCATTTCTTTTGTTTATTTCCATTTCTACCCCTCCCCTTTTTCAATATTTTTATTCTTGTAGTTGTACTGTTTCTTTCCTTTGCATTGAGGTAAAGTGATAAATACAGGTATTCTTATACTCTTTTGGTTGACTTTTTTTTTTCTTTTCTTTTTTTTTTTTAACTTTTTGTGCAATGGATCGTCCTCAATTTGATTTGAGTATCCTCAGCAACCTCGAATTCACCCCCAATTTAGGATTAGGATTGATGCAATTAAAATTATTTCGACCCTCACATCGCCCCCACTAGGATTACAGGTCAGCTCATCTAGGCTCGATGACTTTTGGTTGCCTATTATGAGTGGTGATGGGATAAACACATAAAAAGAAATGGACAAATTTTGTGCAACATTGTAAAGTTTCATTTTTTGAAAATATAATTCATGAAAAAGTAGATTTTTAGAATAAAATTGGCAAAAAATATATAATTTTGTAAAGATTATATTATGTTTGTAGAGTATATTAATAGAATTTTAGGTTTCACATGTTGGACTTTAGGATCATATAGTGATTCATTTATTCAATATTTCTTATTCTAACTTCAAAGCTTTGACTTTGTTGGCATCGAGCTAACAAACAAACAATAAACGTTTAAAACTACATAAATAAGAAAAAATAAAGAACTGTATTAATAGAAAATAAAAAATTATACTAATATATACTTTTATTTCAATGACAACAATTATGGTAGTTGAACTTTCATAATCTTTAGAAAATGCTACTCCCAAAAATTCAAAATTTAAAAAAAAAAATGAAATTGGGAAAAGGGAATTAGAAGAAGTGGATTCCTCATATTTTCTTTCCTCACAAGTTTATTTTTGGTATATACTTTGCCAACAAGAACAAGGTTGGCCTATATGGCCCACCAAGCAAATCTCTCATTTTTACTTTTTTTTTTTTTTGCTTATTTTATTAAAAAAATTATTTTGGTTATGACATAGGAAAAATAAAACTTTGGGATTCCATTATTATTATTATTATTATTATTATTTGTTAGTTAAAGACATTTGGACCAATAAACATGCTTTACCTAACCTCTGTCCACTTCATACCTTTGGTGGAAGATTTCTGTCTTTGCTTTTACCTTTTGACATTATTTTTTTAATTTATTAAAAGTGAAAAGTAATTAAAGGCTTTGGCGGCTTAAGTCCTTAATAAATTAATCATTTAGGCTCAGCAAAATTACTGCATCTACTCTAAAAGGATAGGTCAGAGTTATAATTAATTTTGATAACAACCTTAATTAATAAGTTCATTGCAATATGATACTTTCATAGATAGAATCAAATTCATTCTTTAATCTATAGAGTTGAGCTCGAGCCAAAAATTTTAATTAATCAAACATAAAAAAAAAATCCAATTAAATTAAGTGAAAATAATTTTTTTAACAATCATGTTGTTTTTTTCCCTTCTTTTTTAATTGGGACAAGGGGGATCGTCCTCAATCTGTTCTAAGTATCCCCGAGGCCTCGAATCCACCCTCGATTTAAGGTTAGAATCGATGCAATCGAGATTGTTTCGGTCCCTACGTTGCCCCTGCTAGGATCACAAGCATGCACAACTGACTCGGCGAAACGATCATGTTATAATTCTGCACTCTAATATCAGATCAACATTGCCAAACCCTCTTTTACTATATAATAATTAATAATTGACAAAAATCAACATTAAAAAGAATTACACTATTTAATTATGATCATATAAATCAGAGTTTTTTTTTTATACGAAAGTGTGAAATGATCCACTTCAAATAGATTCATTGTTCCAACCTAGAATACGATTAATTCGGCAAGGGTTGAATGAGCCGTACTAATTTACCGAACAAATTAATAAGTCGGCATAGCCCACCAAGAAAAATCGATGATTTCTTGATCACAGCTAGTTGTACACCTAAAGTTCCATTAAAAAACACTTATAATTATTATTTCAACAAAATACAAATATCTGAATTTAATATCTTGTCCTAACTTAAACTCAAATCAAAATACTCTAACACTGTTTTCTAAAAACTATCAAGAGCGCCACCTAAATCACTCCATTTATTTATGGAAAAGAAGAAAAAGGGCTTATTTAATAGTCTAGACTTTTGATAATGCATATATAGATATCTTTATATATATTAAAATTACACATATATAGTATAGAAAATGGAAAGCTCAACAGATCTTATGATCTCTTGTTCTGTCCCATAGCAAATTAAGAGAATAAATGTATCATCTGCAACCCTATATATGAAGCCTTCAGCAGAAGCAACATGTTGCATTAATAAGCCCACACTACATGATTATTGCTACCACTGCTGACCAACAGAATTATACTTTATTAATCAATAGCATGCAGTACCTACACTTCTAGCTTAGGTGAAGTTGTGTACAGAATTTTTTATTTTTTTTATATGCATCGAGTGTGAAAATATTAAATAATTCGAATTATATTGTGTTAGTAAGTAAGTTTTATAAATAATTTTATTCATTTTTTGTATTTTTATATTCGACTTGTATGAAACTATTTCATTGTATACTATGTTAGTCTGTATTAATAGGCTCGGAAAAAGAAAAAAAAAAGAGTAATGTACTTGATCAAATCAAATTCGAATTGCATATAGAAATTTCTTACGTCAACGACAGTAAGATTTACAATACATTGACGTAAGACAATTTGAAATATTTTATATTTTCATACTCAATTTGTATGAAACAAAATTTTAGAGATCAAGTTACACACATGTTATGTGTGTGGTGATTATTTGATTCATGATTATTTAATAAGAATAAGGTACATATATGATGTGACAATTATTATTTCTTGCTTATTGGTCCCAAAATGGGTTGGTAAAACTTTTGCTCAATAGGTGTAGAAGCACATGGTATAGGATGGCAACCTTCTATTAGCTATAAAGTGAAAAAAGGACTTATATCTATATAAAATGTGTTGTCACAAGTACCACATGTTTTGATTCACCCAAAATATTTATGGCTTTTAAGGCAATGTTGGGAGGATCAAAGTTAATCCCACATCCCAAATTATGGATGTGCACCAAGAGAAGGGACACATATTTTGAGGGTTTAATTATTCTTTTAAAAAAAATTGATTTAGGAGAATGAAAGGAAGAAAGTTTTACATGAATTTAGTTAGAACTTTATAATATTAAGTTGAATAAATTTTATAAATAAGGGAAAAGGGCCCAAACATTGATTTTTGAGCGAGATATTACTAAATAAACGTGAAATAATTTAAAAGTTTTATTCGTCGTGTCATTCAGGTAATGCTTAACTGTAATCATCATGCAATTGCAATGCTTGTATGATATTTTGGTCGAAATATAAGTACATTTTAAGCACAATCAATTAGATCGAAACAAACTAAAATTTTAGGTCAAAATATTAACTACCGCGCCCAAATAATTGACGCAGTTATTGATTAGGTCAAGTTCTAAATGATATAACCTAAAAACAACCATGATAGTGACAACATACCATAAAAAATTGAATATTTTGAAAAAGTGCACACATAGCTACCAATTTTTGTGTAGGATTAATTAATACTTATTATTAAGAATGTGATGCAACAGGACAATTAAATTTTAATTATTATTTTCTCCTAGTTAATCAACATCAACTACTTGTCAGCAATGCAACAATGATTTTAATGGCACCACTCCTTAGGACCATGAAAGGGTAAATGACATATTCAAATATTTAATAATAAGATATTAATTAATATATAATTGACATATTATATAAATCTTTATTATTATTTTTTATTTGTTCATTGAAAAGTTAATTTATTATTTATTGAAGATGGGGAAAACCTCCATATAAAAACAAATGAAGGAATAGAAGAAGAAGCCCATAGAATATGCCATCCAATGCAAATCCCAATAAATTCAAAAACTATGGATTAATAATAGTGCATTAAATGTTAATTAAATAGCAATTTCACTTCCCACTAGAGCATTATAATAGCAACACATTTTTTATTTTAATTTTTAAATTGCATGGTGCAATTTGTCCTTGTTTGTGTATAGAATGAGGTGTACATGAACATGTGCCAATATTTTCAAGAAAAGAGGTCATGGGTCATGCAAATGGGCAAAAGAATTTCTTTTGTACAATATGGGAATTTATTAAAATTTTGATCTCTTAAAAATAATAAACTTGTCTTTTTTGTATTTTCAAGAATTTAATTTTTACCCCTCAAAATTAATATTCTTAAATACTGAATACACTTCAATTTTTCAACTATTTATATTTTCAGTTCTGATTTTTGGAGTTGAATTTAGATCTATGATTCAATAAAAAAATTTAATCTTTTACAAAAGTTTGAACCTGGATTTTGATTTTAGGACGACAGTAACAATTTGATAAAGAAAACAAATTCAAATGTAAAATTTGAAGAAAATCATCGAACGAGAATTACAATTTCATATTTTTCAAATAAATGATATAAATATTATACTTAATATTAAATGAGCTCCACTATTGTCCTTACTCATCCCTTTTTAAAACCAAAGAATACAAAATTTAATATAAAAAAATTATACTCATTTATGTCTATGTGTGATATTCATGTTGCCTTCAAGATTTTTAAGACCTAAAATCCCCTTTTGCATAATATTATAGAAAACAAATAAAGGAAGTATTATAGTGGTGTGACCACTAGCATACATGCCTCTTTCCAGCCAAGTCATTTCATGCACATTATAACTACTCATGGTTCATGTCACACTTCCACAATAGTTTATTTCAATTCTTTAAACATTTTTTTTAAAAATGTTTTTGTCCTTTATGAACTCCAAGAATTTTTACCAAAAAAACCAACCACATTCAACAAGAACTTTCTAGAAAAATAAACACAAAGAAATGAATAAATTAATTAAATTTGTAATTTAAATTGTGTATAACACTTGAGGGATCTCTAAGGTCAATGCATCTCATCAATCAATCAAATGCTTTTCTTTTTTTCTTTTTAATTTTTTTGCCTTTTTTGGCCATCTTTTTCTTGACATACAAAATGCATCTTTCTTTCCTTTGTAAGTAAGAAAATACATGAAGATTTGATGAGCTTTTTTAATTTGATTAATTTTTTTAGGTAAAAGTGTGTTCCAATGTGACTCCATCTTTCTTTTATAAAGTCATTTAAAGTATTTTGTCCTAAATTTGAGATTTTAATTCATCTCTAAGTCTTTAAATAGGAATTTTCCTATCAATTGCAATTTCAAAATCTATTTCCCATCTTAAATTGCATACCTTCTTCTTGATCAATGAATGAATTAACCAAACCATCTAAAGTAAATAATTGTTAATGAAGAAAAACTATTTTGTTACTAATTAAAATACACAGCACATAACGTAAAATTAAAATACAGACTAAAATTTCATTAAAATTCGAAAAACAACGTATTTTTGATATAATTTTTTTCTTTTTTCCCATAAAATTTTTCTTTAACATACAATTATTGATTCAAAATGTTATTTCTCAATGATATACAACTAAAACATGCAATAAATACAATATTGTTAAATCCTACAAGATATTATGTCCAATCCTATATATACATATATATATATATATACTTATTACATTTGAAGAAATGGAGTATCAAGAAGTGGAAGAGTGTTGGTGGTTGGGATTTGGGGGGTCTTCTTTAGATTCACCGCATCCAAATACCACTACTTAGAATTTTCATGCTAAACCATTATTTAGAAGGTTTCTTTCAATGGCTCCACAGGTTCTTATCAATCCATCATCATAAATTGACTATCTTCACTTTATTTCCTTTCATTTACCTTACAAATGCCCCATACTATTATCAAAACGACAAGATAAAAATGTATCTAATTCATGTTAAAACATCCCCCACCGTTCACCCCAAATAAAAAAAATAAAAAATAAAACAAGAAACATAGTAGGGACCAGAGAAAATGTGAAGTTTACATATAGCAATAATTTGTAAAGTATATGGACAAAATTGTCTTAGCATAATGTTATATTTATTAATGTTGTTCAGATGATAAAAAGGCATATCAATAATTGACTTAATCATTGTCTGATTTCTACCAAATATTCTTGAGACTTGAGTCGAATTTGAAGAACAAGAGTTTGCAGAGGAAGGGCCCACAACAGCGATTCACATCCATATTAAGAGAAGAAGCCCATTTTTATTTCACCATTATAAATAGTTTCACAACGACATTTTCCAATTTTGCTATCTATTTCAATTTGTACTTAGACGATTGCTCTACTCCCACTATTATAACTTTTACTAACTTGGAAATTAAAGGATTTTTGCCAGACAATCCTCAAAGACTCTAATCTATTTGTGTTTGTAGGATCTGCTTAAGCTTGAAGATATGATATAGAGACTTTGATCAAAATTAAGAGAATTTTTTCATGCTAATATCACATATATTTTGGCCTTTTTGGAGGGAGAAGAACACACACACAACATTCATTTATTATTGTTTGGTTCCACTCTTAAAACATCAAAGAACTAAACTAGCTAAGCAATTGACCTAGAAAAATAAAATAAAATCTTGTTCCTATGTCACTATAGTTCAATCCATAGCAATTAAGATCAAAATTATCTTTCACATAAATATTTAGACCAAACTAGGCCAATTCTTGTAACCTTGTATGTGTCTCCATGTGATCATTGGATTATTTTTCTCTAACATAAGTACTAAAATTGAATGAATTTTTGAGTAATTTAAGCTATATTGGTGATGCAACTTGTCACACCAAAGTGAGGATTTTGAATCACTTGGACAGTATATGGTGGAAGACAGCACTATATATTTTGGTACCTGGTCTGATGGTTCATAGTATACTTTTTCTAGTGTTATTTTAGGTCTGATTTTAGGATTGTTTGGCAGTTTATGTCTTCTGTTCACCCATGAGTGGGACTATCATTGCACACTGGCACAGCACACCCCCCCCCCCCTCCCCAAAAAAAATAAAAATAAAATGGATATGCTCTCAAATTGTTAAATTATACAAGGGAGTATTAGGGAATGTTTGGTTATGTTTTTTATTTGATTTTATTATGTATTTTGGGAGAATGAATTATTAGAAAATGTGAAAGTTATTTTTCGGTATGTTTGTTTACGTTTTGGGAGAGACATTTTTTTTTAACTGTAACAGTCACATCAATATTTTTTTTTATTGGGTTTTGGAGGTGAAAATAGAATTAAGTGATTTTTTTTTAATATATATTGAGGAATGTATGTTTTGAAGGAAAAATAGGGATATGTTTGATTATGTTTTCCCAAAATAATATTATTCTAGGAAAATATAACCAAACAGTCCCTAATTATTTGTATTGTGATATTATATTTTTATTATTAGTAATGAATAAAATACACATCCAACTATATGGTATAAAATATCCCACAAAACTAGGTCCAAAGAATGTCGAATTTTATTATATACTATGATTGTTTACTAAATTTTTTAATTTATACATATGCATCTAAATCTTTCGAATTTGAATATGATCCTTAGATATTTACTGCAGGATAGTGTTATTAGATCAATTAACTATTAATATATATGATTGTTTATTTATAATAAGTATATTGAATTAAATATTAATTAATAACATGTGGAAACATTTCAAATTTGAGATTTTATTGCCTTAAAATATTGAGGGAATGTTTGGTTATGTTTTCCAGAACAAGATAATCAAACATATCCTCATTTTTTCCTTCAAAACACACATTTTTTAATATATACATACATTTATTATATATACATCACATACATATTATATGATTATTCTAACATTAAAAAATCACTCAATTCCATTTTCAACCAAAAATATTGATTTGACTGTTACAGTAAAAAATATCTCCTTCAAAACATAAACAAACATATCAAAAAATAATTTTTATATTTTTTAATAATTCATTCTCCCAAAATATATAATAAATATAAGACAAAAAATATAACCAAACATTCCCCAAATTTTTCTATACAAATCAGGGGGGAAAAAAAAAAGAGGGGGGAAAGAAATCCACCAAAATCTGCCCTGATTTTGCTTTTGGATATTAACCCATCACAAAATCAATAGTCAAATCTGATTAGACCTCCCAAAATGACAACTCTTAATTGAACAAAACTTCACCGCAAGAAAACGTGCTAGCGACTACTCAATAATAGTCAACGCCTTTGCTTTAAAGATTTTTAGGTTTCCCGATTTATACCACACTACAAAAAGTGGACAAAGCCTCACCAGCGTAACCAACAGTTAGTCCACTACCTCATCAAGAAAACAATGGGAGTATAAGTTCTGACCAATCGTATTCTGACACATGTCCTCTAAATTATCATAATCTCTCTTGTGGCGAACACGATTTGAGTTTTAGCAGCCACTCAATGTACTTTATGGGTTAGTTTGGATGAATTTTTAAATTATTTATTATGTGATAATTTATGTAATTTTTTATTATTGTGATATAAATAAATATATGGAAGGTGACATGTTAATTTATCATAAAAATTGCACATATAAATACAAATTTTTAATATTCATTCGATTTAAGTATTTATTATCACTTCAATCAAACAAATGATAACGTAAGGTAAAAACACTATGAGGGTGTTTGGCTAACCTTATTTTAAATATTTTATAAGCTTTTACATTTTATAAGATATTTTTTGAGCTTATAAGATTTTAGATCTTATTTTTAAAATGATAAATTAATTTATCATAAAAATTGCATATATAAATACAAATTTTTAATATTCATTCGGGCCTAAATATTTATTGTTATTCCAACCACACATATCCTCTAAATGATCATTATCTTTCTTGTGGCGAACACGATTGAGTTTTAGTAGCCACTCAATGTACTCTATGGGTTAGTTTGGTTGAATTTTTAAGTTATTTCATGATTATTTATCATGTAATAATTTGTGTGATTTTTTATTATTATGATATGATTTAGTTGACATGATAAATAAACTTATGGAATGTGACAATTTAATTTATCATAAAAATTGCACATATAAACAGGAATTTTTAATATTCATTTGGACTTAAGTATTTATTGTCATTCCAATCAAACAAATAATAACGTGTGATAAAAATACTATATCACACCTTAATTAACTAACTCTAAATAAAAAACTGCTTAAAAAATAAAAAATAAAAAATAAAAATTAAAAATTAAAAAGCCTGTTTGCTGGAACTAACGGCCAACCGATTTTCAAACTTTCGTGTAAGTGATCTCAGCCGTCAATTTCCACTCTCTGTCAAAATAGATCTCGGCCGTTGATCAAATAGTCTATTCAGAAGCTGTCCAGAACTCGAGATTCTGATCTGATCGGACAGTAAGGAATCTTCCTCAGTGCGTCAACCCACAAAACAATCCTCTCCACCGTTGAATTTGGACACCCACCTTTTTCCCGCCATTGCTCGAATACTGTTCCGATCCTTCAACGCCGTGGAAGCTGTCGATGAAGACGACGTCTGTAGTCACCACCGTCGGAAAAATCGAGAGAATATCCATCCGAAGACTGCCTCCGCTGCCGCCGCAACTCGCTATCCTTTTTGTCCATCAGGTCGCAGAAGCTCACCGCCGAAACTTTTTCCAGAATCTCAAAGTCGGAATACCTCCGGAGTACAGCTGTGAAGGCCGGCGGAGGCTATCGAGATCGTTCTCTTCAGAGTTCAGAGACGTAAAGACCGATGAGAATGGTAAAGATCTCAACTGAGACGGCGGAGGTAGCACCGGAGATAAACTCATTTTGAATGCTGAATCGCATTTCTATTCACGGATAAATATGGAATTCCAGTACATAAACTACATTTTAAATTGATGAAGCCATGGTAAGTAAGAAAATACTTCATCCTATTGCAAGCACAGAATACTTGCAGCTTCCCTGGAGTATATTTTCGTGCGTATATTCAATTAATTCTCTCATTGCCACATCGGAATCCTCTCTTACGAAGAGCCATGGGATGTTGGTGATCGTGATTTTGGTGTATATCTTTTTATCTGCAATTTCTTTTTCCTGGACAGTTTCCTCTCCAGATCCTTAACTCTTTCAGAAAGACTTGAAATGGCGGTCAACTGTTCTTTCCCTGATTCTATCAATTTCTCCATCATGTTTCTCAATCTTATGTTGTCTTCAATCAGTTTCCCTTTGCTCTGTATTAACTGATCATCTCTTGCAAGTGAAACATTCTGGAAGCCCTCTGCTTCAGGTTTTTCCTTTGGCCGAAGGTGCTGCATGTTATATTCTTCAGTTGCATCCTTTCCTTCTGCAGTTGGAAGTTCTCTAGTATCGGAAGCTTCAAAAGGCTCAAATACGCCGGCGATAACATCCTCTGGTATTTGAGTAGAGTTTTTGTCGGGCCAAAAGCTGGCGTCCCCAATTTTATTAGCCACTTCCTCCTCTGTCCCAAACTTATCATCTAACTTGCAGTTCTTCGAAGATCCATTAATTGAAATTGTTTCCTTGTCCTCCAATTTGATATTACTTTCCTTGAGTGGAAGATCTAATACATGGTGTGGTTCCGCCTGTACTTTATTTACTTCGTCAGTAATATCATTTTTCAATCCTGAAGTAATCGATTCTTCCATCAAAATTGGATCCTCATGACCCTCCATTGTCTTGCCAATTGAGACTTCATCATCTTCATGCGCTTCCTTGCTCTGCTTATCTTCTTTTTCAATGGCTGGTTCTGATAGTTCTGCACATTCAATCTCCAACTCCTCACTCATCTGTTCTCCAATCAGATTTTTAGCTGATGTTTGCAAGTCCTCAGATTGAGATCCAACGTCAAGCTGGTTCTGGGACGGCTCCAGTAAAACAGACTGAGATTCAATGCCATTCTGGGTTGATGTAACACCCACAGTCTCCTTGGGAGCTTCTTTGATTAATGAATCAAGTTTCTCCTCAAGACTCACAAGCTCTCTCACAACAGATTTTCTGAACTCCCTTATGCTTGGGTGCAATCCCTGAAGAAATACAAATTACCAATCAACCTTTGCAACAGACATCGATATATTAAATGGAGTGTGTGAAGGTATAGTAGTAAAACCAAACTGTGGAATCACCAAAAGAGTAGGAAGATATGATCCAGTTGCCAGTGGATCTAAAAACATAACGTCTAAAGATCTCATCCAAATATGCATGTAGAATCTTGGAAAACGCACTAGAAGTAAGCGATCCTTTCAGCAGAAGGTTGAATCAGTAAACAAGATTCATTATCTACTAAAATAAGCAACTTTTGCTCAAACCATGGCCAGTTCTAGAGAAACTTAAATAAGTAAAATGAACAATAGATATTCAATGAGTTGTATATAGTTCTGGAATTAAAGTTTTTGAAATCAAAGGACCCCTTTTTCAGCACATTAGACAAAAGCATTCAGTTGAATATCAGAAAATTTGCATTCTTTTAACCAGCTTGTGAACATACCTGGATTGCATCCAGTTTTAGAAGAAGGCTCATTATAGTTTCTGCAATAATGTCTCTTTGCTTGCTACTGCCCTGGATATCAGAAGATAACTCCATCGCTTGCATGAGATGCTTTACATCAGCTACCTGATCACGCACTTCGGCTATTTGCTTCAACTTCTTTACAGGTTCACACCTGCGGATTTGAAAGCCACGATATGCTGACTGAATAGTGGCAGCCGCTTCCTTATTTGACAGTTTTGTTTTACTCGATTTCTTTGCTTCATTTTCTGTCACATCTTTAGCTCTGAATAACTTCGTGTTCTCCCCTGCTACTTCAGATATATCTTCAACTTTGGGCTTTTCCTCCGTTTGGTTTATTGAAACAACTTCTAGAGAATTAACAGGGAGGTTGACGGCAGTGTCCACACTCACCTTCATACTTTCTTCTTGTTCAGTTCTTCCGTCAGCAAGCTCAGTAGTTTCTGTTATGTCCTTGCCTGCCTTAAACTCATTGCCCTTACCAACCGCAGACTTCTTGCTGTCTGATGAAGTAAGAACCCGGGTTACTTCGTGAGACAGTTTATCCAGCTTTTGTTTGTCACCAGGCGGACTGGGAGACCTTGACCTCCTGTTAGCATTTTTTCTCCTCCAACAGGGCTCAACTCTCCGACAAACAGGAGGCAACTTGTATGATTTTGGTGAAGAACACTCTCTCTTAACATCATCTTTTGGGAACTTCTTTTCTCCATTATCGGTGCCGCCTTTAACAGACGCATTTCTTTCTTTTTCCTTAATACTGGAACTGTCCTTTCCTTCTTGTTGTCCCACTTCCTTCACAAGGATGTTTTTTGACCTGGAAGAAGCACGGCCACCATTATGTTCTCCATTCACAATGAAGTTTTGCTCAGTATTGGATCCTTTCTCTGATTCCAAGCTTGAATCTGAATTTGCATTGTTCATCTGATGTGCTTTCCTTTCCTTTTGCTCAGGCTCATAAGGCATCCAGATTATAGGAACCGGAGAGCATCCTTTGTCTTCTACTTGTTGATGAAGGTTTCTCTCCCCATCTCCTCTTTGGTCTGGTGAACCCAAATTGCGCAGATCACAAGGATACCATTTACTCCAGACAGTTGGCTGGTGTTCAACATTTTTCCGATTATCATGCTGCTTAGTGTCAAGGAACCCATCTCTCCCATCCATGTACACTGACTTATGAAGCTCCCCATGCTCTTTATTATTTCTATAATCAGGCGGAAGCCACATAATTGGATAAGGACAATTTTTCAACTGAAAAGAAACGAGAGAGTCATTCTTTCTCCTTTCTCTATCAGGCTCCTCCTCTTCAATCTTTACTTTTTTTTGTTCTTTCTGGTGGCACGGATGATTGGGGCATTCACAACAATGATAGTCCCTCATCATATTCTTTTCATACTCATATTGTGGCTGTTGCATTGCATAAGGCGGTGGAGGCATGTATTGGATCGGAACAGGGCAATTTCCAGGGCAGTGAACTGGTGGAATGAGAGAATGTACAGCAAAATGGGCAGGCAAGTAATTATGGTTGCCGCAGCCATGGCATACTGTGGGGCAGGGATAGCCGCAATAGCTGTCCCAAGGCCAGAACTCATAGTTTACAGAAGGTCGAGATGGATTAACATACATTTGAGTCGGAACAGCTTCAGTTGCTGGGCAATTACGAGGCCAACAATGCATTTGACCCCTCAGATATGGATATGACTGCGGGCAGTCATATGCAGGAGCCATCACCAATTATTGTTAAACAAGGGCCTAACATTAGGGATGGCAATGGGTCCGGGTAAACCGGGGACCCGTTCCGGATGGAGCGGGTTTGGAGTGAAAAAAATGGTGACCAGGGCGGGTTACGGATTTTGGTGGACTTGCCCCGTATAGTAATTATATTATATATAATATATATATATTTATATTATATATTATATTATATATAACATATATATTATATATATAAGTATAAGTATTTAGTAGGTTATAATACTATATTAGAAAATTAGGGCTTCTTTTTTTTTTTTTTTAACTTGTTTCAATTTTATTCTTTCAAACTTGATATTCACTAGAGCAAAATTTGTATATTCAATTGATTATGAAGAAAAGAGGATAAAAAATATATACACAAAAATACAAAAAATACCAAAAAAAAAAAAAAGGTTAGGCGGGTCCAACCTGCCGGGTCCGAGGCCAAAGGGAAGGCGGGGTGGGGCGGGTCCTGGGTCTCTCAATTGCCAGGCGGGGCGGGTCTGCCCAGACCCGCCCCGTTGCCATCCCTACCTAATATGAGAGAATGTTGATCTTTTCAGATCAAATGATCAAAGGCGCAGAGGGGACAAAAAGAAAATATCTCCTGCAAGAAACCATAAAGAGTGAGCCCTGGGACAACTAATTGAGGAAAACTAGAATAGACAAAGAAGTCTTGAAGGAAAAACAGTATATATATTATGTGACTATCAGAAGCATTGAGATGATTGCACTTTTATGATTATCTCTTTAATATCAAATAAGCATTCACGCCTGCATTATACATTACATCTTGATCAGAATTCCATGAAACACCAGAAAGCACCACAAATCCTAGTAAGCTTACATATCATCCGTCGAAGCCATACGCGCAATCAAAAAAGGATGTTATCCAACCATATATCAAGCAATTGTAGTACAACATACTTAAGTAATTGTGTTATGTAAGACCATAATGAAACCATAACTTTTTGTTTTTAATCTATGCAAATACAATTTTTGGTCTCATTAAAATTTCTGCAAAATGATAAGCATTGGAATTGCTATACAGAAGTTCCTCCTGAGAAGATAACTCAGGCTACATTCTCTTTTAACCAATTGCATAAGTTCTGAGCATGTGATTTGCGGAAAGCATTATCTACAGTTTGCTGAATTACCTCTACGTCGAATACAAATTCTGCAACCCATACACCATTCAACCCAATGATCCTACCTCACATTCTTATTCACACGATCACGAATCATGGGAACATACTGACAACAGATTCACATTAAAAGCATAATACACAATTCACCAAAATTGACAAATCTAGCATGGTTCTTAAGGAAACACAATCAGAAAGATACTTACAATTCGTAGAAACGGAAAAACAGAACGATTCCTTCCAAACAGTCCGCAAATCCGAATGAATGAGTTTCCGGCGCAAATATTCGATCCGCCAACCCGTTAATTAACCTTGAAAGAGAGATTTTTCTTTTGATCTAAGTTTGTTAATTCATTCCGAGACTATAAATAATCAAAAGCTTGCAGATTTAAATAGCTTAGCAAATACCTATGGTTTCGGACTTTCAGTTTATTCTAGGAGATTCGAGATCTTTCCCGCGATCCTCAACGGTTGAATGATCTCGAAATGCCATGTTCCGCGAGATTGTTTTGTTACCTTTCTGCCCTCACAGTCTTTACTTGTCACGCACTTGACATCTAAACACGCTTTTACGGAATCCATATTGGTCAAAAGTGCTAGTTAGACCTTGGTATTTGAGAGGAGTGTTTATTCTCATTCTATTGTTGATATTTGGTTTTTTTTTTTTTAGGGGACACTAAATAAAGAACTCTTATTCCAAATCTTTTTTAAGGACATTCACAAGGAAAATGGGCTTATGATTGTCCCACAAAACCGAGTTAGACAAAAAACCAGCTGCTTAAGCAATACAATGGGCAACTTGGTTCGCTGAGCACCTAATAAATGAAACATCGTTATTTAGCTCAAACAAAAGAGATTTACAATCCTCAACAACTAAATCAAAATAAGAATCATCATTAACTGCATTGGCCACTACTTAGGCATCTAATTCAAATAAAACTGGAGAGGAAATTGTAGTTTTTGTCCAACTTAAAGCTTCACGAAAGCTCATCACCTCTGCCAGCGCTTGAGAGACTTCGCCACTTTGAGGAGTCGCTCTTGTTGCAAGGAAAGTGCCATTTTCATCTCAGATAACCCAGCAATAACCAAACTTATGCTTTTGTTGGAAGATGGCATTGTCAATATTACATTTTAACCACCCTTGAGGAGGTCGAGTCCACTTTGTATCTCTAGTAACATATTGAACTTGTATGGGCCATAATTTCCTTTGTTGAACCTGGCTCCATAATCCATTGATGCATGAAAGAATATGCAAAAAACGTTATACTGAAGGGAGAGTTAGCTTTATTATTCCAAATACATTTGGTTTCTATCGCGCCATAAGCTCCAGATCAGCATAAGGATTCTGCTTATATCTTCCTCGTTAGCTTTCGATAAAAGTGCATGCATCCATTCCCAGCTAGTGTGGTATAAACCATATACAATTCCACACAAACGAGAAGGAGCCCTGATCAGTGCTATCATGCTTATCAACCAGCATTTTATATCCAATACGAACAATATAGCTGCCTCTATAATGCAGTCACCAAATCCAACAATCAGATCCCCTACCATTACTCAATAGAATAATTGATTAATAGTATCATGATTCTCCTTCGTTGTCGAATGATTAATAGATTTAATAGTATTGATGAAGATGAAAGTTGGGTTTTTACTGGATTGGGCTAACATTTAGGAAATTCGACCTGGAATGTCGAAAAGGGCCTACTCCAGAAGAACTCGGGTGAGATCTGCAATCATGAGCAAACGTTAGGCTAGCCGAGGTATTATCGGATAAGGCACTCTGACGCTCAAGTTAGTACTGGATCGACAAGAATAATTGAACAGCAGAATGAAGGCTTTTTCAGAAATGACATACCTTGAGAGTGGTTGATAACGGGGTATTTATAGCCTTTTCCTGGTGGATAATATGTCTAAAATGCCCCTATTGCATGTTGAGGGCTCTTGTCCTTGTAGGGGGAGCTTTAGGTCATCTCTCATTCCTGTACTATTCCAATTGGTTTCATATCCCGCTTTCAGGGGCAAAATAGTACACTGGTGGTGAGCCTCCTGTCAGAGACAGCGACGGGGGTGGTACTGGGATGGCATGCGCCATTAATGCGGCAGAGAAACAATATGGTTCCGAGGTGACCACGCTGGTCGACACAGATATCGACCATAGAAATAGCTTCTGGGTTGGGTGGCTTCGGGGAGCTGTGTCGCTTCGAGCCGACAGTTCAACTTGCTGTCTAGTCGAAAGCCAACGGGATCCAGAGAGTGGTTGATCACAGTCGTTGACCTAATTGGGCCACTAAGGCGATATGGGCTGGAATTACGCTCTTGGGTCGATGGTTGTCGGGTTGGGTCTACTGGACCATCCCTCATCAAGTATTATCATCATAATTGTATGTATGGTGAGTTTGAATTTTGATTAGACCTTTGAAACACTTGTATATGTGTAAATAAGCAAAAAATAGGGGAAAAAAAATCATACCTCTTGATCAAATGGGATGCTGGGAAAAACTAGTTAAAGTTAAATATGTTCAACCAATTCAACCAACAATAGAGAAGAATTTCTAATTTCAAGCTTGCAACAAGTAGAACTTCAATATCAACCTTACTTAGAGCTAACATCTATTGACACGAGTAAATTGATTGAATTGAATTAAGTAAATATTTGAGTAATATTAGTGCATTTTCTTCATAGCAATAGTGAAATATTTATATACGCCGATAAATGGTTTAAAATAAGATCTATCATTAATATAGTATCATTAAAACCATATTTGAAAAATGATGTACTTCCCAACGTTGGTTGGATTCACATTCTTTGCAAACCGAGTTGGTTGGACTTGATTTGAATTGATTGAAAACTTATACAAAAATAGTGTTCGGCAGATCTTTAAAATCAAATGATTTGAATTAGATTCATTAATTGAAAAAGATATTAAGCGACACTATCGATACTTTTTTATTCCCTCTATTAAATTGAGCGTTGAATGGTATATAAGATAGGATATTATCCCAGTTATATCCTAACATTCTTTGGTCACACATTTTGTTCAAATATTTGTTAAACAAGTGAAATTCCACCAACTAATTATTATCAAGAAAAAGTGAAGGAAGCAAATGAGCCAACTGCCTCTGCAAATTGTTAAATAAAAAATGAAGGAACAAAAATGAGGTGCGTTTGCCGGGAGTCGAACCCGGGTCTATTGCTTGGAAGGCAATTATCCTAACCGTTGGACTACAAACGCAATTATGACACAGTCGTAAAATGCTTGATATTCATAATGCAAATAAACGAGATTGTTTTAGTTTGAGTTCAGTTTTATAGTATACAATCTAAATAAAAATGAAAGTAGAGCTGGTGTAGCTCAAACCCAACTGTTACATTTTGCCCATGTCATCATGGACTCTTTGGTTCCATTTCCACACTCTATTTTCACATTTTCTACTATTTCAAAAATAAAACACATCACTTTTTATATATTTTCATCCAACATAATTTTTATTTTCAAAACACATTCCCTAATAACCTATATATCTTCTCTCTCTATTCAATTATTTCTGCCTCTCTCCACCTACAACCTATTAAAACTAACATAATCATTATTTTTTCCAACAATTCATCCAAATACAAACTCATTTTCACTAACTAACTTTTTAAATTATAAAAATGATGAAAATAAAAATAAAACCAAACGGGTTCGCCATTGGCTTAGCATAACTGCAACCATATTCTTCGTAAAAATATCAGTGTATCGTTACAGAGTTTTTTAATCATTTGTACATGTATTTAAATACATTATTTTCAATATAAATTAAATTATCAGCATCACGCAATCACAATATTCGTAGTTATTAATTTATTAGCTGAAATAATCATTTTTTTTCATAATATTACAATTTAATAAAATTGTTCCTTACACATAAGATGAGAGATATTCAACATATATAGGTCTTTATCTTGTGTTGGATTTGCAAGACTATCTTGCATGGTCAACAAAACTATAGAGTGTGCCAGCAAATCTATGATGGATTTGGTATGGAGGATAAAGAGTTCATGCACTTGAGATGGCCTATTTGTGGCCACAAATCATAAGCTATAATCCAATTAAATTGTCCAAATTATTAGTGATGGCAACATCAATTTGATTTTAACTCTATCTATAGACTATGTTTGACTCTACAACTTCAACCCCATTTCCACTTGCTTTGGGCTAGTAAAGTTGGTAATTTTTCACCTGGAAAATGACTTTCACAATCCACCTTTTTTGTTTTTTTGTTTTTTTCCATTTATATTTGATTTGCCATCTAATCATCATTAGGACTTTGCCAAAGTATTTAAAATTAGAAAACGTTTAGCCTGTTTGGATTTGTTTTCTAGAGGTATTTTTATTTTCTAGTGAAAATAAATAGTAAATAGTTAATTATGAAAGTGTTTTTAAAAATGAAATGTTGTTTGAATATTTTGTTTAAAATGTAATATTATGTATGATTAAAAATGTGTTGTATTTGAAAAATATAGTCCCGTTTGGATTCATTTTCATTTCCAATTTTCATTATTTTCAAATTTGTGGAAATTAGTTATGTGATGTGATATGAAAATGAAAATGTATTTGGTTGAAATATTTGAAAATGTAATGATTATGTTGGTTTTAATAGGTTATAGGTAGAGAGAGATATAAATAATGGAATAGAGAGAGAAGATATATATGTTATTAGAGAATGTGTTTTGAAAATGAAAATGAAAATGAAAATAATGTTGGATGAAAATGTGTAAAAAGTGATGTGTTTTATTTATGAAATAGTAGAATTGGTGAAAATGATGTTTGAAAATGAAGCCAAATGGACTCATAATATTTTGTATTAAAAGTTGTCCAAATGTGAGTAGGAAAGAGAGAGTGTGTAAGGATTTGTATGAAATAATATTTTAAAAATAAAAATATATGTAAAAATAGAAAAAAAATTGATAGCTTTTTATTTTTATTTTCAGTAAAAAATGAAAATAAGTTCAAAAAATAAAAACAAATTGGCCCTTAAAATTGTCAAAAGTCAAATCTTTGATTGATTTTCGCTTTAAGATGTATTCTTTTTTCAAGAGCAATTACTATCCATTCAACTTTACTCCATGGAAGTCAAATTTGGAGACTTTTTGTTTTGTTTGTACGAGATTTTATTACCAAATTGCTTTGAATTATTTTTGATAAATTACAAGAATTAACAAAATTACTTTCCCCCACTCTTAATTCGACATAATTTGAATGTAGATTTTAAGACATTTAGTTTTCAGATTGGATGGATATTGACTTTATTGTAGGAAAGTGGAGAGAAACAAGCAAAATTATGAAAATTAAATTCATCACTTTCGGGATAAAGTAAGTCAAAGAAAAAAATAAAATCAAGAATCTATGCTTGAGGAAGGTAATTGACATTTCATACTAATAGTGACTCTCTCTCTCTCTCTCCCTATACATACGCAATACGCCTACAAATACGTACAATACAGACTCTCTCTTACATCCTATACATACACTATACGCCGGAAAATACGTATAATACAGATTTTGTGTGTGTGTGTGACGACCATTGCCACGGCTACCCGCATGCCCCTAATCTTTTCAGCTTCTCTCTAAAGTCTAAATAGCCGTCTCTGTCTCTCCCTCCCTCACGAGCATCTCACTTGAATACTTTAATAAGAAAAGAGATATGTTTGCACAAAAAGAGGAAAATAAAAGCATACTCTATTAGATATAATTCCACTTTAGTGATATCATACCGCTCTTGGTTTTAACCCATAAAAAAATATAGGATCCCATTTTTTGTTCCCATTTTTTGTTTTCATCCCAAGACCAAGAGAGCTGTATTTTGGTTGCGTATATACATACAACTGCGTTTCTTGAGACACACATATAGTTGTGTAGTAATGTATGGTTAAAAGATTGAGATTTTAGTGTTTTCTTGATGGAAGTGTAAATGGGTTCACTTGAAAGCCGGCTGCCATTGAAGAGGAATCACCATTTGCAGCGTTCTTCATCTGGTAGGAGTAGTAATTGTGGTAATGTCAATGGATTTTGGGGTCAAAGGAACAGATCAAGGTTTGCAAGATTGTTGCTGTTCAAGAAGATTAACTATCTGCAGCTGATTTGCACAGCGGCTGTTTTCTTCTTCTTTGTTTTCCTCTTTCAGATGTTCTTGCCGGGCCATGTGATGGATGATGTGCGAAAATCTGGTAAAACCCACGATTTATTTTGGAAGAATGGTAGAGGGAGTTTGGGGGGCTTGTCATTCTTGAAAGAGTTGGATTTTGGTGAAGATGTAAAGTTTCAACCTTTGAGAATCTTGGCCAAGTTTCAAAAGGATGCTAAAGAGGTCAATGAAAGTGTTGCTTCAAGAAAAGTTGTTAGATTTGGATACAAGAAACCCAAACTTGCATTGGTAAGCATTGTGTAGAGTTGGTAATTGATTTCTTTATTTTATTAGTTTTATTATGGAGAAATTCTTGGAAGATTTCCAAGTTTTTTACCTGGGGTAATCGGATAGCTTTATGATTATATTTTGTCGGTGGCTGTTAGATATTTCTTAGTTCAAATTTTTAGTTAGTAGTTTGTTGTTGGAGCAGCATTTTGAAAAGGTTGCTTCCAATTTGTGCTTGTAGGTTTTTGCAGATCTGACGGTTGATCCATATCAGATACTAATGGTTACTGTTGCTAGAGCACTGAAGGAGATTGGCTACGAAATTGAGGTGATTTACTGAACAGCTTTTGATTTTCCGATTTCTTGTAAATATTATTAGGGAAAAACTAGTGTGTGTGTGTGGGGGGGGGTTATTTATTTATGCTGCCTTCTTCTACTTCACTGTGTATAATACAAGTATGATGGAATGTGGATATATAGGTAACTAACTTTGATTGGATGCCAAATGCATGAGCGTTGGACAACTGTTGAAATAGTTGGACAAGATAGACTTTCACCAAAGATATACTTTACCAATATTGAACTTTTGCTCCAATTTTTGGGTTGCTCATTACTAATGTACTATTTTGCTCCAATGTTCCCTTGCTCATTGCTAAAGTTTATCATGAGATTACATTCATATTCTGTTAAATTTTGACAAGAGATGGAGATTACTATAGATATCCTGCTTTTTCTTTCTTTTCCTCGACATGGGTTGAGTTAGAGGTGTGGCTTTCATTAATAGATTGCTGCTATTTTTTGTTGTGACTTATCAGATTTTGGTTCATAACTATTTCCAGTCAGCCCTTCTCGACAACTTTGGCAGGAGCTTAATTTATCTTTTGATATTTGCAGGTGTTCTCACTGGAAGATGGTCCATCACATGCTATTTGGAGAAGGGTAGGACTCCCTCTCAGTGTGATCACAGCAGATGAGAACATGAAGTTCAGTGTAGATTGGCTAAAGTATGAACATCATCCTCAAATTTTCAGATAGATGCATTCCACATCAGTTTTGTGTTTCACTATTCGAGCTTGTAGAAAACTAAGTTCAAATCCTTTTTTTCTTTGGGTGGAGGAGCTCTTGGAAAAAAAAAGTTATTTGTTCCTATTTCTGTGGTTGCAGGGTGGGGTCTTAATTGCTTTTGTCTGACTCCATTTTAATTAGATTTTCTTCCAATACTCGGATTTTTCAATTAATTTTGTGGGTTGGTAAATTGCTTCATCTTGTTTAGGATGTGAGCAATTCAACTCTTGAGTGTTCTGGGTGATTAACTTGCTTTGAGAATTGAGATGCTCTTTTTATGTACTTATGCATTGTTACTAGGTCCACTTATTGGAGGTAGATTTCCTCCTAAATGGTTTATTTGAGTTAGATGAGCTAGAATGATTATTTCAGAGAAACAGCAAACTAAGGCTTGAGGCAGGACGGTACAGAAATTGTCTATGTTCTAAAACTTTTACTTGTGCTTCGCAGATACAATGGCATAGTAGTGAATTCTCTGAAAGCTGTGGGCTTCTTGTCTAGGTAAGCAACGCCACTTCATTTAGGCACCCATCAAATTCCCTTAAGTTAGTGAATTCTTCCCTTTTCATCTTGGTAGCATGTATAATGATGACAGTCAAAGATACTTTCATGCTATTGAGAATTTTGATTCATTTATTGATTAATTGCTGTATCTTTATTGGTGGGATTATGTGGGATTTATATATAACCACCCAATCTCATGTTCAAGCCTGAGAGAGCATAGAAGTGCAGGCTGTTGGAGCCTGGAGGAATATTCTCACTTATCATGTTATTACTTGGATAGCATGTATAAAGACTACATTACAGCTAATTATGGATGCACTGCTGAAGTAGCACACACAGACACCCGGGTTCTGCTTTACATTTATCATCTCTATGCAGATAAGAAATATGCCTTGGTGTAATTCTATCTTGTTACTGGTTGCTTGTTTTCTCCATCTTCATTCTCTTCCGTCGAATATAACTTCTACTATGAAATAAAGATATTACTCGTTACAGTCTTATGCAGGAACCTTTTAGAAATGTACCTCTTGTGTGGACAATCCATGATCAAACTCTAGCTGTACGATTGAGACAATATGTTTCAAGTGGCCAAACTGAGCTGATCGATAACTGGAGAAAAGTGTTCAACCGAGCCACTGTTATTGTCTTCCCAAACAATATTCTGCCGGTACTTAATGATTCTTTTGTTAACAGAATGTAAAGATTTGGTAGTTTGCGTGTCTGATAAACATCTCTGTCAAATAATTGAATTCAAATTGCCCAAAAGAAAATATTCCTTCAAGCCCTCCTGCTAAGGATGATGGTAAGCATCTTTATTGCACAAGATCAACTACAGATTTAGATAACATCTATTATTTTGTGCCAGTAAGAGAGGACTGCTGGCAAAAGTCCCATTACATGGAAAGAAGGAACCTAATGTTCTTCCATTTTATTTCTGGATGTAGTCACATTACTGAAAGAAATAGCTGATTTGTGATGCCAAAATTGAAGGAGATTAAACAGGAATAAGTTTTTCTCATTATATTCCTCTGGAGTAGAAAGACCAAGTGCTTAGCTTAATTATTCGCAAGAAGATGCAATAATACTTGTTCTTTTTCCTCTGTTCTCGCTACGCATTATTCCTCATTAAGGTTTTTAGTTTCATTTTCTGCTTAATTCCAGACAATACGACACAAATGGTAAAATTTTTGGGGAACCTTCATCCAGCTCAGAAATAGAACCTAACCTTACTGCCCCTGCTTAAGTTCTGAAGATATTAGGAGTGTTAGCTGTATTAATGGTTTGTATGGAAGTGAAGTCTGAATTAATCCTTGGGATCCTAAATATGATTAAATTTTATTTTTGTTAACTGAATATTATATGAAATGTTCGGTGGAGTGTGCCTGATTGCTATTGCTATTTCTATTGCTACTGCTCTCTTCTTTGTATGTAATTTGGGTGGCCAAATAGTGATGCTATTGCTCTTTCTTTGTTTGTAATTTAGATCGCCTATTCGGCATGCGATCCTGGGAACTATTTTGTCATCCCTGGCTCTCCGGCAGAAGCATGGAAAGCTGATAACTTGATGGCTTCTCACAAAGATAATCTGCGTCTGAACATAGGATATGGACCGGATGATTTTGTTGTTGCAGTTGTGGGAAGCCAGCTATTGTACAGAGGTCTATGGCTGGAACATGCCTTAGTTTTACAGGCTTTATATCCAGTGCTTAAAGACTTTAGTGGCTCAGGTTCTCATGTTAAAATTGTCATCATGGCTGGGGAGTCCACAAGCAACTACAGTACTGCCGTGGAGGTACAGCTTTTTCCCCCCTGTTTTGCGCATTTCCACTACTCTTCTTAGCAAAGCTATTCCCAAGGCATTTAGTTTGTGAAAAATGTCATTAGAAAAACTAGAATGCACTATATTTTAATTATTATCCAAGTGATATTTCCTAAATCCAAAGAGATACATTGTATTACAATAAAAAGAAGAAAAGTTATCGGTGGTTAACAATGGGAGGAAGGGAGACTGTCTTTTTGTTCTTGATTGATAATGTTTCAAATACGTTGCCACAGACCATTGCACGAAACTTGAAGTATCCAAATGAAACCATAAGGCATGTTGCTGTTGGTGAAGATACGGACACTGTTCTAAGTGCTGCTGATCTTGTGATATATGGATCTTTCCTTGAAGAGCATACTTTTCCAGAGATTCTGCTAAAAGCCATGTGTTTCCAGAAGCCCATAATTGCCCCAGATCTACCAATGATCCAGAAATATGTAGGTATCTATAGTATGGATTCTTGAATTAAGTTTGTATACATCTTTACCCATGTTACCTACTTCAGCTGCTCAATAAGAGGCCAACATTTGTTTGTGTTTAACAAATAAAAAAGTCTTATATGTGGACTTCAGCAGTTTATGACTTACAAAATGACCTACTAACTGGAGTGGCAACAACTCTTAGGTTAGTGACAGGGTGAATGGATTTCTCTTCCCAAAAAAGGACATTGGAGTTCTGACAGAAATCATGTTTCAACTGGTCTCAAATGGAAAGCTCTCTCTTTTAGCTCTTAATGCTGCATCAATTGCAAAACGAACAGCTAAAAACTTAATGGTTTCCGAAAGTGTGGAAGGATATGCTTCACTGTTGGAGAACATTCTCTTGCTCCCATCTGAAGTTGCTCTACCCCAGGCTGCTAAAGAGATTCCTGTGGAGTTGAAAGCTGAATGGCAGTGGCATCATTTTGAAGCTATTACCAGTGCCCCTTCTCCAAATATAACTGGGAGGATCCATAAACTTTTAGACAAGGTTGAAAAGAAATTCAACCATACTCATAAGGAGAATTCTATAGCTTTGATTACGTCAAACGACACATTTTTGTACAGCATCTGGGAAGAGCAAAAATATGTTGACATGCTTTACATGAGAAAAAGAAGAGAGGATGAAGAGGTTAGTGATCTCGTTTTCTCTCCTTTTACAAGCAAAATGTAGGACTCCTAGTTATGTTTTGTGGCAGTATCATTTTTTCGTTCTTCTTTTTGGAAATTGATGCAGTTGAAGGATAGAACTGATCAACCTCGGGGAACATGGGATGACATATATAGAAATGCCAGAAGGGCTGACCGTTCGTTGCATGAAAGAGATGACGGAGAACTTGAAAGGACAGGTCAACCACTATGTATCTATGAAC
Source organism: Jacaranda mimosifolia (assembly GCA_018894105.1). Taxonomy (NCBI): domain Eukaryota; kingdom Viridiplantae; phylum Streptophyta; class Magnoliopsida; order Lamiales; family Bignoniaceae; genus Jacaranda; species Jacaranda mimosifolia. The sequence goes on along the minus strand of CM032120.1, from coordinate 14,114,179 downwards.
CTTACTTTGGAGAAGGAACCTGGCCCTTTTTGCACAGAACCTCATTGTACAGAGGGCTTGGGCTGGTGAGTGCTATGCTTCATGGCCTGAACAACTTTCTTCAAGTTTGAAGGGATCATGGTTATTTTCTGCTTTGATGATAATGGAATATCTTATCTACTAATTCATTGTTGGCTATTGGATTTTATTACTTTTAGTTCTGTCTTATGACCATGTGAGATGTCTAATTACTTGTCATCTTAATCTGACATTATTGCACGAATTGTGTTACTCTAGTCTACAAAAGGTCGAAGGCCTGGAGCTGATGATATTGACGCACCTTCTCGTCTTCCACTATTGAACAATGGTTATTATAGAGCTGTCTTAGGAGAATATGGAGCCTTTTTTGCAATGGCTAATCGGATTGACCGTATACATAAAAATGCTTGGATAGGATTCCAGTCCTGGAGAGCAACAGCGGTGATGGTATGCAATGGGTTAAAGTTCTGTTCTTGCACGTTACTTTCTTTACCTCCATCCAATAATCATAAATTAACCTGTTTTAACAGAAATCATTGTCTAAAACTGCTGAAAGATCGTTGTTGGATGCTATTGAAGCAAGACGACACGGGGACTCTCTTTACTTCTGGGTCCGTTTGGACATGGACCCAAGAAACCAATTGAAGCAGGATTTCTGGTCATTCTGTGATACTATAAATGCCGGGAATTGCCAGTAAGATCATCATGTCAATTTTTCATGTATTATCTCTAGGAATTCTACGTTTTATACAATTTATAGACATTTGTCAATCTTTTATCTGGATGATTTTAGACTTGATACATTTTGTACAACTGTGGCTAGGTTTGCATTCTCTGAGGCTCTAAGGAAGATGTATGGAGTAAAACATAACTTGAGCTCTCTTCCCCCAATGCCTTCACATGAGGGCACTTGGTCTGTCATGCATTGCTGGGTTTTGCCGACTAAGTCCTTCCTGGAGTTTGTTATGTTCTCAAGGTTATAACTTCTATGTCGTCTTCTTCTTCTTCTTCTTCTTTTTACCCGTTTTCTTTATGTGGTGGGCTGTTGACCATGTTAAATCCTCATTCCCAAGTTTTTGTTTGCAAATAGAATCCTTAACAAGTAATCATTTCTATATGTAGAATGTTTGTGGACGCAGTTGATGCACAGTTCTATGATGAGCACCAGAAAACCGGGCGTTGTTATTTAAGTCTATCCAAGGTGACTAACTCATCTTTAGCCTTGTGGGACCACTAGTTTCTATTACCCTATTCTGTTACCGCTTCATGAGTCGAATTTAGTCTCTAAAGCCTCTTTCGTTTGGTAACAAAAGGACTATACTGAAGTTCTGAACTCTGGTTTTAGCCCACTAAAAGAAGAAAGATTTGTCTTTGCTGGAAACAGTTGCTTCAAACTTTCTCGTGACCAAAATATATACGGGAGTTTGCAATAGAGCCCATCTACTTCATTTTATGTGATGTAAGAGTCTCGCACAACTCTAGGATGTAACTCCAGTTCATTCAAAATTGCTAGTCAATCCTATTTTCAGTATAGTCCGTTGACATCCGAATCTCATTTTGACCATTATTTTCACATCTGTGACATTGATAAAAGAAGACCTAGTTCTAAATAATTCAAGGATAGTAGCATTGAGCCTCTCGATTCTTTAACTTAGGATTACTCAACTCTATTTTTCGGTGAGAGCAGGGAAGGGAAAAGAAGACCTATTTCTAAATAATTCAAGGATAGTAGCATTGAGCCTCTCGATTCTTTAACTTAGGATTACTCAACTCTATTTTTCGGTGAGAGCAGGGAAGGGAAAAGAAGACCTATTTCTAAATAATTCAAGGATAGTAGCATTGAGCCTCTCGATTCTTTAACTTAGGATTACTCAACTCTATTTTTCGGTGAGAGCAGGGAAGGGATATAGCTCTCAGCAATAGAGAGTCATCTTTGTACATTTGCACTTCTTGTTCTTTGAAATATCAATTCATGATTGGCAGGACAGGCATTGCTACTCTGATTTGCTCGAGTTGCTCGTAAATGTTTGGGCATACCATAGTGCAAGAAGAATGGTGTATGTAGACCCGGAGACGGGATTCATGCAAGAACAGCACAAGCTGAGTAGCCGGAGAGGTCAAATGTGGGTCAAGTGGTTCCAGTTGAGCACTCTTAAGAGCATGGATGAGGAATTGGCCGAGGAGTTCGATTCTGAACACCCAAAGAGACGGTGGCTATGGCCATCAACAGGCGAAATCTTCTGGCAAGGTATCTATGAAAAAGAGAGGAATCTGAGAAACAAAGAAAAAGAAAGAAAGAGACAACAGAGTAAAGATAAAATGCAACGGATGAGGAAGCGAGCCCGTCAGAAAGTCTTGGGGAAGTATGTGAAACCCAGAGAAGAGGCGACGAACATAACAACTCTGCAAGCCGGGCTTTTGAGGTAGTGATGATCTCTAGGATCATCCCATCATATATATACACATACTCGTGACCTAATTCTTTACCTCATTTTTACTAGATTTTTCCTCAGAATGGATGCCTAGGATTGTATATTTTGCTTGAGATATTTGTACGTAGGAACCATCCTTCTGAACTTTTAAGGTTCTTTGAAGTGTATACCAAAATTTTCCCCCTTTTGTATTTTATTTTATATCTATTCTTTGGCCTGTAAAGGTAGCTGGTTGTATCTTTAGTATGTAATGAAGCTGCTGTCTGGAAGGTCTGTGAATCAATTTGTTGTAACTTAAGTAATGACTAATGACTTAAAGTTGCTTGGTTGTTTAGTAATGTTTTCATGTGACTTAAATTTTGCTTGGTAGTGAATATTTATGCTTGATTTTTTATTTGTTTCATTTACAATTTCAAGAGGCAAACTCCTAGACATCTTTGATCAGAGGTAGGACAGGATCCCACTGTAAGAAATTCCCAAATTCCAGCCAAAGAAGCAAGCCATGTAGTAAGGTTAATTTCTTAACGAAACACCCACTCTTCAATAAAAGAGAATCAGAACGTCTAAAGTCTCTGCTTCAAGGAAATGTTGTATATGAGGATGAGTTCAGTACAAAAATATTGGCAAACGACATATATCTTGTATTCATCTTTCAGGACAGACTCAAAGCAATCTATATTCTAGTAATATGGTAATCTCCAAGCCCCTCTTCGTCTGCGTGCTTTGACCTTCTGTAGTTTCAGCAGCTAGGTCATGGACCATGCAGATAATGGCTCCATTAGATAGAGAATTTACTGGGTGTCATCTCCATATAACATGTTGTCTTTGCAAATGAGGGGCATGAATATTCGAGAATAAGTTTTTCCGCAGAAGAAAAACTTTAAATCAGAAGTTTCCAGGCTGCTGGTAAGAATCATAAGTTGTTCACTGCATAATGAGAACCGCAGACTTTCCACTTCTACACCACATGGTATTACTTTCTTGGAGCTGCACCAGATGTACGGTGTAACAGAATTAAGACAGACGAAATTTTAAAGAGGGAATGGAGGAAAGAATCCATAACAGGGATGTTTTATTCTACCTCCACCAATGGTAGCCTCAGGTAAACGTTCAATGGAATACTTGTGCTGAGTAATATACATGATTGGTACCCCGGGGATCTGAAAATTAGCACTCAATTTTACCATCCAATTGCATTTGAAATTAAATGATATTTGACTTTCTAGATAGAAAAATAAAATCCTACTCCTATATGCTACTTAATCATACCTTACGAATTCTGCGCTTCAAATCTCGATCACAGGTTGCAACGATGTAGCACTTGTGCTGTTTCATTGGTCATGATGGCAATCCATTAATTTGTTTGTCATAAAAGCATTACGCAATGACATGAAATCAAAATTGACAACATCATGTGAAATACTCCATAAGACTTTTTAAACAACATATCCAGACCATGCAATTTCAACCATTTTAGCACTCTATGAGATGCAGAAGCAGAAGATAGGATGAAACCACTTTTAAGTTTCAAGGTCTAGAAAATCACTTCAACTGATCAACTCGTACCTGTGTGACCCTCTCAACAAGACAATCATCAGCATAAGTTCCCGTGTGAGTACAGGGAAGTCTCTCAAATCGAGGATCCTTTGCGATTCTGTTGACAAGAAAGAAAAACAGTAAGTGACGGAAATAGGGAAAGTCTGATTGCCATGACAAAGAAGTGATTTGAGCATAAAAGATATTCATATTACACTGTCAAAAGAACAAATGGTGTTCCAGCATAAAAGAATTCACCATACACTACCATGAAACAGATTTAAAGCAAAAGAAAAGGTAACAAAAGAAAAATTGAAAGGAAAAATCTTCATGGAAACCGTAGAGAAAGAAATGCTTTCAGCACTGCATGAGCACGTGCTTATGAGGTAAATTTTTTTGATGGAAGTGGTTAATAAGAGCTTTATCTGAAATAAAGAACTTTAAATGGTAAAGGATAGAAAACATGCCTCAGAGCAACCCGGTACTTCTGACCCAACTTTTCAAGCTCAGCCATAACACAGTCTGTGATACAAGGAGTGCCTATAATGAAGAAGCAAGTCGGAGAAGTAACTACAGATATCAAGAAACATGGTGCAGCTCTGAAAGAGCAGAAAGAACTCCCAAGTGTAGCATATAAGGGGATATACGTAATAGATTATAGAACTATCAGTAACTATTAGTTAAAACTAGTAAAACTGTCGGACTATAACTTCAATGCTACACGCAAACATGGAGCATTTGTAATATGTGGATGAGTGGGTGGCTCAGACTCCCTCAATGGAAGTCTGGCTTCGTGATCTAATCTCCATTTGTTTTCTTTGTGGGTTTTTTTTTTTTTTTTTTTTTTATTTATTTGTTTGTTTGTAGGGGTGTCAATCGTGTCGTGTTAGGTTGTTTCGTGTCGGGTTAAGCTAGGGATATCACAAAATTTTGCTCAACCCGAACCCAACCCGTTTCAGCATATGATTATTTTTCATTAATAATTCATCTAAAAAACCTACATATTTTGTGTTCAACTAGAATCTTAATAAAATAATCAATTTATACCAAGATTTTGAGAAAAGTCAACTTATACAAAAAATTTAGAAAAAATCAACATCATACTCTAGCAGCCCAACTTTTGTACCATAAAACAATTTGATAATTGAACTTCATTTAATTTTCTCTACAACATCAATAATATACAAATTTTCATGTTAAACCAAAAATTTTGCATAACTTAATTTTAACAACAATGAAGTCGAATTCCAGCAAAGAAATATAATTCGTCTCATTCAATGATTAATAATCATCCCAACATCACTAAATAGTCAAGATTTATGTAGTAAATAATAATCATTAATTCTTACAAATCAATCTAGAGTTAAATTGTTCAAAAATAACAAGTCATTACTTAAAAATACAAAAAACATAGAAAAACTATCAAATTATGGTGTTTTCGGGTTATTATTGGGTTACCCGAAACTCAACCCAACCCGTAATTTTCGTGTTGTTTATCGGGTCAACCCAATATCGACCCAACCCAATAACCCCCAACCCAAATCCAATAATATCATGTCGGTTCGTGTCATGTTATCGTGTCGTGTCGAAAATTGCCACCCCTATTTGTTTGTTTTGGGGGGTGGGGGGTGGGGGTATTGGGAGTTGAACCCTAGCAGTTACCTATTTTCTCACACTAGGCACTTCTTGCAACTACTCAATAGAAAAATTGTAGCAACAAAAGTACTAGGAATGAGAAAAGAAAACTGGTATCATAAACTCACATTTTGCATACAAGCAATCCATCATCCCTTTCTCCAAATCCAACTGCACAATAGTTAAACATTCAAAGAGAAAACAGACAGGAAAAGCATTAGTCATGTGGTCAAATTATCAATCCCATTAAGGAGGGCATAAACAGAAGTGGGATTAGATTAAAAATCTAAAATTTTCACCATGAAACTCTCCCAAACCTTAATTCATCACAATTCGCTCAAAAAGCGTAATTTAGCATAACCACAAAAAGAATAAGAAATTAGCAGCACTCACCTTATTTTGGATGGAGAAGTTAATGAAGTTAGTATCCACCAAAACCCGGTACGGTGGCCCCAATGCAGTATTGTACTTGAAGTAAAGCGCAGATGAAACTTGCGGTCTGCATCAAAAGATGATACCATATCAAATTCAACCATACAAATAAAAATTGAGCACAAATATATGCATACACGTAATTTTTTCAAATCAAGGAAAAATAAAGAGTAGCCTATACCAAAACAACCAGAAAACATTCAGAAACATACGAAAACACATACTTAAAACACAAATTAAAAATTGAAAAACTAGAACTTTACACATTTCTGGGAAGCTTCTCCTTGCTCAAGTCTTTCTTGTTAGGGTTTAAGACCTCCTCTTTGTAACTGCAAACAAAATCAACTAAATCAAGAACTATAAAAAAGAAAAAGAAAAAGAAAAAGAAAACATAACGTGAATTCAGAAAATATGAACAAAAAGAGCGGATCTTACTTCTTAATTGCTTTATGGGAGACAATTTTTTTCATCACAGCAAATTTGGGGGTTTTCTTCGCTTTTCCCATCTTCAAAATTGATTTTGCAGACCCTGAAACGAAACTCTAATAATTTGGATTTCAAAAACCTTTTAGAATTACAGAGAAGTGAACCCTAAACCCCTAAGTCCTCAGGCCCTAATTCACTATTCGGTAGGAGACAGGTTTTTTTGGATCATTACCAGGCTAGAAGCCCATTTATGTGGTCCAAATACACATACCCTCTACAAATTATTGTTGAGGCCCAAATCCTCCCTTAAGGTGAATTTGAAGTGCTTCCTCTTTAGTTTAGAACTTTAGTTTAATACTTTTTAGGGCATTTTGGGTTTTTTTTTTAATTTACTAGTTGTCGTGCCATACCGTTCTTGCATAAAAATTAGTTTATCATATTATTGATACTAAATTATATTATTATATTAATAAATAAAAGTACTCAATTTTTTTTATAGTATATATTAGCAAAAATATAATTTTAACAATAATCACATCAATAGCATACGATAGTAATTATCCATTAATATAAACTTATATTTAGCAAATTATTTCTACACCAAAAGTTTAAAATTATTAAATATATCTACCTATACATTCTATAAATTTTGTTATTATATTTTCACTATGTTATTTGTGTTAAATTAAGTGACAAATTCACTTTTAAAATTAAATTGAAAATTAAGGGCATGATTAGTAAAGCAAATTTTGGTGTAGCATGACATAATTACCACTTTGAGTGTGTAAAGAACCTTTCCTTTTTATATAGTATATATACACGCATGAACACCAAAAATTTATTAATTTTGAACTTAAATTTTACATATAAAAATGTGAGGATCACTTGAAGAGCGATTTTGCTACTATAATCCCACAAATCAACCTGATGTTAAATGAAATTGGCTCTTAAAGATCTTAAAAAATGTAAAAATGTAGGACACCTCATAGCATTAATATTTTTCCCAATGCATAATATATAATTTCAATATGTAGACCCAACACACACACACACACACACACACAGGAATATGCATGTGAGAAGAAAACTGTCTCTAATATACAAGTCACCTTACAGGATTAGGCACAAAAGATTCTGCAAGAGAAAATTCTATACTCTTATTATTGCTTTTTTATTAGTCCACATATAAGAAAGGATTACATGTTAATAATTGATCAAGGAAGAAGTCCATAGTCAAAAGGGCAAAAGCAGACAGATGAATATGGACTGTTTCCTTCTCTTCTTTTGCTTGTTTGCCCAAGGATTCATGCACTTGTCCTCAGGTTTGGTGCCTTTGTCTTGGAAAAGAAAGCTGAAAGCATGCTCTTGCTGCGAACGGCTGGCCGAGCAATTTCCTTTTGAGTTGGATTGTCAAATGATCTATGTGGAGTTAAAGGTTTGAAGCCCTCCAAAGAATCCTGCAAAAGAAATATCTGATAAAATCTCACAGTTCTTCCCCATGCATGAATGGAACAATTGAATCTAATAGAATAAGCAAATATATAACAGTGTCTTACAAATTAAACCCTCCTTTCCACTAGGAGTAGACCAATAGTCAACTAATTGTTAACAAAAAGGCTTCCAAGGTATAGTTACTCATCAATTTATGACATGTTAATAAACAGACATAGAAAAGTTCAGGAGGGATGAGCAGACATAAAAAGAGGATGTAAAACAAGCATGACTTCTAGGGAATTTTAGATTTACTTTTCTTGTGACACCCAGGGTTTGCATAGCTTCCCTTGTTGCTGCGGCAGATTTCATCCGGGGGTGCTGTTGAGCATCTACTCAACAAACAAAGAGATTTATGAGTACATCTGCAACAATGAATATCCCTCATCTACATCTTACATTCACCATAACAATGAGTGCAAAGCCTTCACATACCTGGAGAGTTGAAAGCACCACCTTTCATTTTTGACTCAGTGCTGCAAAAGGAAGCAATATTAATTTTTTTCATGCCCCCCCAGCAACTTGATGCAGATAGGAGTAATTTTAATTATTCAGAACTAGGATAAAAAGCTTCCAGGACTAACCTCATAATACTGCGTGCGGAGCCTTTCAAGGTTGACTTGGTTTCTGATGCCAAATGCCAAGAAAGAGTTTTTGCAGCCGAAGCACCTAAACCAAAGGCATTAAAGAGACGTGTTTACATAAAGTTTATTGATTGTTTTGCAGCTAACATAATCTACAACCATTCAAGGCTGAGGAAACCAGCCACCTGAAGGGTAAAGACGACCTCTCACTTGTATGGCTTTTCTAGGATCTGTCTGTATATGTGGACTGAAGTGCACCTTCTTGTTGACAGAATCTAGCTTGCGATCAACCAAAGCAGAATAAAATGAGAGACTCAAAAGTGGGCTTGAATTTTATTAAGGCAAGTACCACTTAAAGTAGCCGCAATCTTACTTGGCAAAGTATAATGTTTGTGATGTCTTGGGATGATAGCTAATAACTGCTGCTGCCTAAGACCTTCTTTATCCGTATATGTTTGACAAGTAAGAAGTTTCTTGAACACAAAAATTATATTTCAGCCTCAATCATGTTTTAATACTCTATAAATCTAAACTAAGTTAACAGAGTCAAAGTTACCTGATTCAGACATGTGACTCTCAGATCAATGGATGAGATCTCCAATGTCTGTTGCTCCAGAATACCACTCAACTTGTAAGAAACAGTACCAAGGTGGTCAATAGCATTGACTACAGCTCGTACAGCATAATCCTTCAAATTGTCCAGAAGCCTTGCGCATAATAAGGCAATATAGGGTAAAATAAAAAAATAAAAATTAAAAGTTAAGAAAAGGCAATATAGATAAAATTTCCACGTCAAAGTAATAAACATATTTTCTCTCTTTTTGCAATTAAAGAGAAGGACAAGAAAATGAAAAATATTGCAATTTAAGAATTTTTCATTGCTGACTATCCAATGAAACACACCACCTCACATATAACATCACAAATTTTAGAAGATTGCTCCATTCTTGACCATCCAATGAAAGCCAAACAAAAAACCACTTAAAAATAACCTAATATAAAAGTTCATACATGAACTATATCATAGGAGTATCTCTAAGAAACATAGTTAAGCCAAATTACATAGATAAGTTGGCAGAAGTCTCACATCTGCTTCTGCTCACTCTTGAGATATGACTTCTCACAATACTCTGCTGCAGAATAGAGTTGAGGTCTGAGGTTCTTAAGTTCCTATAGAGATATAATTTGGTGAGATCAGTCATCAGTGAATATACACTTTGCCCAAGTAAGGAAAGCATTAAAAAAAATTTAAGTGCAGGTGTATACAGACAAATTATGGTGAATCCATCCATAAAGGATGATGGCACAGTATGAATAACTTGCAAACTATTTACAATCAAGAATAGTTACTGGCAAAATGATTTGATTGGCGAAATCCTTGTAGCAGTTAATAGGCATAGTAAGACATCAACAGAGATGAGGCAAACATGCTTCCAGATTAGGTAACAGGTTTGTAAGTGCCAATTGCATATTCTATTAGTTAGCCAAATAGGCAACTCCATGTTGTTTTCTGAGTGAAAGAGGTATTTGCTAGTATAGGCGTATTGTCCTAGTAGGCTTGTCCATGACTGTGATAGAGTTTAGCATTGGCACCAAGCTATCTATCTACATTTTTCATAGCCAGGCTGTACAAGTATATACAACAAATTATCAAAGTACGTATTCAACTCAAATAAGGATACTCCTTATGATGATAAATGAAAACTACTTTACAATTTTGTTTCCCTAACGTTGGATATTAATTAAGCCTTTTCTTCTTTATGTTATCTTTATTTTGAGGAGATGGGTGAATTTACATACAGAAGTACTCATTCTCCAATCCTTATGGGAATACCACCCAGTACAAACAGAAGGGGTATATGGCATTACAGTTCTATTTCATACTTCAGACATAAATACTCATTGAAAGTCAATCTACCAAAAGAATTCTTGTTTCATCTTAAGTTCTAACTTAATCTGTTTGAACCAATGTCTTAGAGAGCCGCATCATCTAAAGAATCAAGATTGCTACACACTCCCAGTTGTTACTCTGCTGCATAAACAAAATATCCGCACCTTCTTTACATACATTAGCACTGCAAAACATCATTAACCTGTCCATCATACACCTTCATGAAAAAACAACTAAATTTGAACTGAATCATCTAACTTGACAAATGATATCAAGCACCAGCCGCCGGTCCCCATCTATGTAGAAACTTAAAAACCAATTGTGTTCCACATGGTTGGCATGCAAATTTATACTTATATCAACTCAAATTCTAAACGAGCGACCAAAATTATCATTGCCAATAAAACGAGGGGGGGGAAAAAAAAAATATATATATATATATATATATATATATGAATATAGCAAGATTTCACCGACTTAATTTAAAAACTTTGAAGCAAACTGCAGAATCTTAATCAACTTTCCTTTATCCTCTTTCACTCAGACAAAAAAAAAAAAAAACAAAAACAAAATCAAATCAAATAAAACTTTTAAGTCCTCTAAGATCTGATCCTCAATTTCCAAGCAAAACTTAAATAAACAAAAAGAACATATCAAGCAAACTTACCTGTAATGCCGTAACAAAACTCTTACTTCTCTCCATAGACACTTCATCAAACGTCATTGTTTGCTTCTCCGCCCTTCCTTTCTCCACCTCCATCAAACACACAGCATATCACTCACACTTCCACAAAAATTCAATCATCAATGCCTAATATTGCCATCATATATATATATATATATAACACATACCTTATTCACTATAAAATTTCATAAACAAACACAGATTATCAAGCAATAAATGGAGGAATTAAGTCAAATAAAGGTGGATTTGGAGTTAAGCAAGGTATATATCTATATGAAATGAGCGTGTGTAGCAGAGGAATCCCGGGAAGTGCAGCTGTAGTTGTGAATTGGATTGGAAGTTAGAGAATGGAAGAAAGCGACGTCGTATGTTTGAAGCCTTGTGGGGACTTTTGCCTTTCCGACCACTGCCTAAATTTTCTGAATTTAGCTGGCAATGAATTATCTATTATTATTTTATTTTTCATTTCATTTTAGGACTTCATCCTATGATATAAGGGTGTTCATGGGATTGAATTTACCCAATGAACCCGATAATTCGAATCAAATCAATCTAATTAGTTTGATTTGATCGAGTAATCAGGTTCAATTGAATAAAATCTGAACCAAACCAATTACAATTGGATTGGTCTTGGGTTTTATTTTTGTATATCCAAATTAGCCCGATTTGACTAACCCGATTAAAATTTTAAATATATATATATATATATTTTCTTCACTTTTTCATCTCTAGTCAATAGTCTCTTTGATGTGTCGAAGTTTGATAAATTTATGTTTGTCTTATTCATATGTATTTAGATTTCTATTATTTAGTTGAAGAAATTAAAATTTTACAATTTAATTAGTATTCAGTTTTCATATATAAAAAATAAGGAGGAAAAAAAAATTAAAAAAATTAAATAGGTCGACTTGATTATCAGACTTGAATCATACCGACTTAAATTGGATTGATTTGGTTCGTGTTTGAAGATTCAGTTTTATAAAACCCGAACAAATCCAATTGGATCAAGTTTAATTGGTTTGGATTGATTTTTCTTGCAAACTCGACCCTTATATATATATATATACAAAAATAAATAAATAAATGAAAAAGAAGGAAGAGAAAAACCTTATTTTTTGGGAATTTATAATTATATTTAAGAGTTTTGATATCCAATCTAAACTATAATTACTACTTAAAGAATGGGCCGAGCAGTATCGTCGGACCAACTAGCCCAAGCCCAAATTTTTTATATCAAAATATTTGATTTATGAAAATTTAAACCTCATAATTCTAAGGGCCCGTTTGGTTTTATTTTCATTCTCGTATTTTATTTTCATTATTTTAAAATTTTAAAAAAATAGTTATTGAAATTAAGTTAAAAACAATTTTGTATTTGAATAAATTATTGAAAAAGTAATGAATATGTTGAATTTAAATTTGCAGGTAGAGAGAAATTGTGATAATAAAATAGAGAGATAAGACTAGGAGTGTTTACGGTTTGATTTGGTTTGATTTTGAAAAAAATCTCAACCGAACCAAAACAATCGGTTTTGGTATAAGATTAACTATTTAGTTGAGTTCAATACGGAGAAACGAACCAAACCAAACCAATCAAATTCGATTTGGTTAAGTTCGATTTTTTTATTTTTCTTCTTCCCCTTTCATTGGGTTGGGCCATTGGTTGGATTTGGATGGAAGAGAAGTATATAACAAGTTCATGGTATTTTTTGTCCAAAAAAATAAAAAAATAAGAGTATAGTAGTATTTTAGTATTATACTATCGGTTTAGTTTGGTTTTTACTTTACTAACCGAAAACTAAATCAAACCATTCGATTTTTCAAAATTTAGACAAAAAAAAACAAACAATGTAATCGATTTTTGGTTTTTTCAATTAGTTTAATCGATTTTCTTTGGATTTGTTTGGTTTTGAACACCCTAAGATAAGACATATAAATTTTTATATCAAAATATTTGATTTATGAAAATTTAAACCTCATAATTCTAAGGACCCGTTTGGTTTTATTTTCATTCTCATATTTTATTTTCATTATTTTAAAATTTTAAAAAAATAGTTATTGAAATTAAGTTAAAAACAATTTTGTATTTGAATAGATTATTGAAAAAGTAATGAATATGTTGAATTTAAATTTGTAGGTAGAGAGAAATTGTGATAATAAAATAGAGAGATAAGACTAGGAGTGTTTACGGTTTGATTTGGTTTGATTTTGAAAAAATCTCAACCGAACCAAAATAATCAATTTTGGTATAAGATTAACTATTCAGTTGAGCTCAATACGGAGAAACGAACCAAACCAAACCAATCAAATTCGATTTTTTTATTTTTCTTCTTCCCCTTTCATTGGGTTGGGCCATTGGTTGGATTTGGATGGAAGAGAAGCATATAAAAAGTTCATGGTATTTTTTGTCAAAAAATATAAAAAAATAAGAGTATAATAGTATTTAGTATTATACTATCGGTTTAGTTTGATTTTTACTTTACTAACCGAAAACTAAATCAAACCATTCGATTTTTCAAAATTTAGACAAAAAAAAAACCAATGTAATCGATTTTTGGTTTTTTCAATCAGTTTAATCGATTTTCTTTGGATTTGTTTGGTTTTGAACACCCCTAGATAAGACATATAAGTTATGGAGAAATGTATTTTGAAAATAAAAATAATATCGAATAAAAATAAGTGAAAAATGACGTGTTTCAATTTTCAAATAGTATATGATGTGAAAATATGGTTTGAAAATGCAACCAAACGGGCCCTTAAATTATCCAAAATCACAGAACTTATCCGATCCTCTTCTTTCCTCATTCTCCAACGATGATTTTTCCACATTTTCTCTGCAACCAAACAAAATTCTCTCCCTCGAATATTCGCATAGCAGAAAAAATCGAACAAAATGCCCATTTTATTGAAAAAAATAAAATAAACACAAATTCTCGATTCCTTCCATTTTTTCCCAAATTCATGTAATGTCGCTCAAAATTCCGTCGCCGGGAATTTCATTGCTCGCTGGAAGGGAACCGCCGGCGAGGATTATTCCGAGAATCAGAAGAAGAAATGTGAGGTTCAGAGTTTGTTCGGGCGTTAAGGATTTGGAAAAGGAGGTTTTGAAATTGGGGGCTGATAACAATTACGATGATACTGTGAGGTGGTTGTATGAGCAGGTGACGCGGAGTGAGACGTCGTCGTTTCCACCGAGTAAGACGAAGGATGAGGAGGGAAAGAAGCAGGATTATTATGTTAATACGGGTTACGCGATCCGGTCCCTACGAGAGGAGTTTCCTGAGCTTTTCTATAGAGAGCTCAGCTTTGATATCTACAGGTAGAAAATTCATGTTTTATTTTATTTTTTGAAAATTTTTAGAGTTAATTTCTAATTGTTGTGCTTGGATGAATTTGGGAACCATTTTTAATGTATTGCTTATGGTTAGGTGATGTTAGTTTGTGATGCAGCTTCAGTTGTCCAGAACTATTGATGAATGCATTGGGTTGAGAGTGATAAATTGTTTGAGCCATAGAGTTTAGGTTGGTTACTGCTTTTGAACTATTGAGCTGCTCAAATCTTTAGTGTGAATGTACCCTTGTATCCTGTGCTTCTATGTGGCAGATGAATACTCTGAGTGACAATTACTAATGGAAATAGATGAAGAGAATGTGAATGAGTTCTGTTTAATGGTTAAAAATGGGAAACAGGGTGGGTTCAACTGTTGTAAGGTGGTAGAGTTAGTGATTTGGTGATCTGCTATCTGGCTAAAATTTTGGGCTGGAGCTGCCCCTTTGAAGGATGTTGATTTGCTAGCAAGAATAGCGTCTTGTAATGGTCTTATTAAATGATTAATTTTCTGCAGTTCCTAGCAACAATTGTATCAATTGAAATAATTGGGTGAATTTACCTATTTGCCATAAGAGTGATGAATGCTCATGTATGCGTCTTTTGCTTGTACTGCACAATATTATCCTGCAATTCAAAGGTCATTGAAAGATTATCTTGTGCATTGTCTATTGTTGAGTATGAGTTCTATGTTGCGAGGTCAACTGGAAAAGAGAATAATGTAGATTGAAGTAGATGTTTTGCATTTTTCCAAAATAAAGTTTTTAACTCTTCATTGTTCATTCTGTCTTTATAGGGATGATATCGTCTTCAAAGATCCAATCAACTCTTTTTCTGGTATAGAGAACTATAAGTCGATCTTCTGGGCTTTACGATTTCATGGAAGGATCTTTTTTAGGGCCTTGTGGGTTGACATTATAAGTGTGTGGCAGCCTGTAGAGAATATGATAATGGTTCGTTGGACAGTTCATGGCATCCCACGAATTCCATGGGAGAGTCGTAGCAGATTTGATGCTACCTCAGAATACAAGCTTGATAAGGATGGGAAGATCTATGAGCACAAAGTTCACAATATTGCTCTGAATGGACCACAAAAGTTTCAAGTACTAAAAGTGGAGCAGTTGATTCAGTCCATAGGCTGCTCCTCTACTCCCAAGCCAACTTGTTTTGAGTTCCCGTCCTCTCTGATAACGAATGTTATGCCATTAATGAACCTCTCCCCTGTTAGACGCTACTTAGCTTCTATTCTAACCAGATCTCTGAGATCTGAGGCCGAATCATAGTGGAGTCCATGAGTTGGTTTGTGATACTGCAAGTTTTGGGACTTACACATGCCTCATGGCATCCTTAGTTGATGTTGCTTAGTAAGTTGATAATGCATCGCCCAAGGTTTCTTGAGGTGCTTCTTAAAGCCTTATGCCTCAGGAATTTTGAAATTTGTGGAATATGTTATGGTGTTCATAGTAACTGGAGTATGTCAAGCTAGCATTTGCAGTATAATTGTATATTCTAAAATCTCTGTATAGCATTAGACAATGAATTCTGGCCACCGTTGTGTTTGTGAGTTGTAAAGCTAGTGTATATCATCTGAGCATGAACAGATGCATCTTAAGAACAATATCTTTTGGTACTGAGCTTTTTCCTGGTTAGAAAAGAAACCAGCAATTAAGAAGTTCTTTTCTCATAATTATTAGATCTTTTTGCTTCTTTGATGTGGAAGCTCCAAAAATAATTTCAATATGTTTTCTGAATAAATAGTTTATTGATGATTACCTGTTGGAATAAAGCATCCAAAATGTCCTGTAATAATATCTATATCAACTGTGGAAGCTCCCAAAATAATTTCATCAAATTTTCTGCATAAATAGTTTACTAATGATTATGGAACTACATCCACATAGAAAAAATCACAAATTGACAATTAAAGACATCATAAAATATTGGAATACAACCATCTACAAAATCCTGCCAAAACTGTAGACAAAGATATGCAATTGAATGATACTTTAAGCATAGGTTAAATGACTAAATATTGAGAATAATACTCCAAGAACAGTTCAAGTCAAAGAACACTGACAACAGCGGAAAGCCAACAATCAAATATACAGTTTTTATAAGCACCGTCGACGTTAAACAGTTTCATCAAGTTCAAACTAAGTGACTGTTTGGCCACGCTTGCTAACTTAACAACAAGAATTTGTGACATAATAAAAGCCACAATATGTTAGCAGAGGGATCATCCTCAGCCTATAAAAGGCACACACTTCTGCAATAGATAAGCACAAACAGAACTTAAACTTGTCTGAAAATACTTAAGCAGCAGTATTCATATCCAAAGCCTATTGATGGATTTCAAGAAATCAATTTCACCAACTCTCCTTCCACTAGTGATGCTAATGCTGGTGGTGGGCTCTGAAGCAGGAGGAATTTCAATCTACTGGGGGCAGAATGGAAATGAAGGGACATTAGCTGATACCTGTGCCATTGGTAACTATGATTATGTGATCTTAGCCTTCCTTTCATCCTTCGGTAATGGCCAGAAGCCGATGCTGAACTTGGCTGGCCACTGTGATCCTAACAGCAATGGCTGCACCAGCCTGAGCTCTGATATAGAATCATGCCAGGCGAAAGGAATCAAAGTGCTGCTATCTATTGGAGGTGGTGCTGGTGGCTACACCCTTGCTTCATCTGAGGACGCGAGGCAACTTGCTACTTACCTCTGGAACAACTTCTTGGGCGGAAAATCATCGTCTCGCCCTCTTGGTGAAGCTGTTTTGGATGGTATAGACTTTGATATCGAAGGTGGGACAAGCCAGCACTGGGATGAACTTGCTAGGTTTCTGTCGGCCTACAGCCAGAGGGGCAAAAAGGTGTTCTTGACTGCTGCTCCTCAGTGCCCTTTTCCTGATGCTTGGATTGGAGGCGCCTTGAAGACCGGCCTCTTCGACTACGTTTGGGTTCAGTTTTATAACAACCCTCCTTGTCAGTATGTTCCTGGAGATGCTGCCAATCTTGAAAAAGCTTGGAAGACATGGGCTTCATCTATTCCCACAACAAAGATATTCTTGGGGCTACCGGCTGCACCAGATGCAGCTGGGAGTGGATTTATTCCTGTGGATGATCTGACTTCAAAAGTTCTTCCTGCTATTAAGGGTTCTAAGAAGTATGGAGGAGTTATGCTCTGGTCTAAGTACTATGATGATGAAACTGGCTATAGCTCTTCCATTAAAAGCCATGTCTAAAATACATGTAAAATGATTATAATCTAGCAAGAGATACATCATCTCTTTGTGTACTTATCTTGTGAACTAAAACATTGTTGCAGTTTCTTGAGTTAAATCTATATTGATAATGTGCCACTGATAGTCAGATGCTTTAAAAGCCAGGCTTAAAATGTGCAAAAACTGCTCATTTATATTTAAAAAATGTAAATGATACATAGCATAAATGTGTCAAAATTGACAAGTTCAGAACATAAGAACTAAGCGGAAAACAAAAGGCTGTTTGATGAAATTGCAATTATTCTACCAAATTCAAATCCTAGTGATATATCTCTAAATGAAACCTTAAGAAGCATTTGAAAACCAAACAATTACAATCAGAAGAAGTCTTGATATGCTCTCTTTATCCATGAGTGTTAACGGCTTCCCAGAGCAGATTCTTAGGAACAGGGGAGGACAAATCCCGGGCCTCCAACGCAGCAGTTCTGAGTGTCTTTATTGTCCAAATATTGGCCTCAAAGAAGGACAAACTCCTATAAGGCAGGTTGTGTTTCTTGCATAGTTCCTGGACCAAGGGAGAAATGTTCCTCAAATGGCACCTAGGCAACCTAGGAAACAAATGGTGCTCAAGCTGGAATTGCAGCCCTCCAAAGAACCAATCCATCCAAGACGAACAAGCAATATCAATAGTTCCACTCGTCTGTTTTTCAAACCAGTCGTTTCCCTTTGGTGCCCCAACATACACATTTGCTGCAAAATGGTTCAGACAGAACTGGACATGTTGGATTGAGGTGACACAAAAACTTGCCAAGACAAAGAGAACCCTTTCGGTCCAATTAGGCAAACAAGAAACCAGCAGAGGGAACCAAGTCCAGAAAACAAGGATTCCCAATATGTTCAAAGCTCTATCAGGCACTTTTCTCTTTGAGAAAAGAAGCAAGAATGTCTGCAGATAAAGATTCACTCTTGCAACACACATTACGGGATAATATGAAAAATGCTGATAGCTCACAAAAAACCTTGCTAAGGAATCAAATGTGAGCTGCCTACCATAGAAATGGGATGTTAGGGATTGGAAAAGCCTAGAGGAAACGGCAAGCATGGGCAAATGCTGAAGATCAGGGTCATGATCAAGGCTATTGCAAGCAATATGATGGGCGTTATGAGTCCATTTCCACCAAGCAATGCTGATCCCAGTGAGACAATTGCCCGCTAGAATCTGCGCTAATTTGTTAAAACCGCGGGTCATCATTATCTGATAATGACCAGAATCATGGCCCAAATAAGCCACCTGCATCCATATCAATCCCAACAAGGCCCCAGAAAGCATATGAATCAAGAAACTATCACAACAAAGAACACCATAGAAACAGGCCAAAAGCATCACAGATATAAAGCAAACGGAATAGATCACCCCATGCCCCTTTTTCTCAAACATCCCAGATTTTGCAAACTGGGAAGCCATCCTTCTGTAATCTTTGGAAACCTCAGAAACCTGGAAATCTTCCAGATAATACCCTGTAAAGAACCTGTCAAGATATTTCCAGGCAGAACCTGGATGGAAAGCAATAAACGCATCTGTCACATCTTGGCCAGCCAAATTCAGGAGTGGCATATCCCCACCTGGGTGATCCCTAATCCAATCTGTGACATTGTAAATCTTTCCCTGGACTGAAAGCCACAGGTCATCAGGCTTATTGTGCTTCTTTAGCTCATCAGATGTCATGTATTTCTTCTTGCCATCAGCCATTGTTGACAACAAGAAGGGATAAGAAAAAACAAGGGAAAACAATCAAATCAAATCCAACAAAACGAACCTATCACCAAACAAAAGATTCAGATTTTGAACCCCCCCTTTACAATGTATCAAACGAACAACAAGATTAAATATACAAGAAAGGGGTGCGGGGGTATAAATCGGAAGAACTCCTAAAGAGGGGAGAGCTTGAATTGCTGCTCTACTTTCTGTTTTGTTCCTAGGTTTGAAGACAATTTGTATGCCTGTAAAATTCTTGTCTATAGCAAACTATGCGGTGAACGCGTCGTTCGTGAAGTCTTGGACTCCACACGTATAAGGGAAGAATAGATATTTATAGCTGGGGTCGGCCCCCTTGATACTATATGTATCTATACATTGATTTCTTGATAATATAATGAGGTTGATCTGGCTCAATTTATTTAAAAAATATTATATTTTTTTATATTTTATAATATTTGTGA
This sequence comes from Jacaranda mimosifolia, assembly GCA_018894105.1. Taxonomy (NCBI): domain Eukaryota; kingdom Viridiplantae; phylum Streptophyta; class Magnoliopsida; order Lamiales; family Bignoniaceae; genus Jacaranda; species Jacaranda mimosifolia. The sequence continues at coordinate 14,094,280 of CM032120.1, read as the reverse complement.
TATTTATAAAGTATTGTATCTTATTTTAAAATAAATTGCTGAAGTATTGGGATAAAATAAAATTATGAATTTTATAAGATATTATAACAATAATTTTATAATCTATATGATTATAATTAATAAAGATTTCTAAAATTCTAACAATAAGTTATAAATTTTTATTTTTTAAAAAAAAAACTTATAAAATTTTAACATTTTATTGTCTTAACCTATAAGTTTACTTAATGATATTTTAAAGATATTTTGAGGAGAATATTATAAGTTCATCTAGAGACCTTTTCAATAATTCGGGAACTTATTACTAAGTAAAGAAAGCAACTTCATGCTACTATGCTTAATTTTCAAAGATTAAGGTCTTGTTTGGTTGCAAATCAGAGCATCTTGTCAAAATATTTTGATAACATAATTTTTGGGAAGTGGAGTTGGAGAATGTGATGGTTGTTTGTTTGTACTTTAGGTGATAGGTGGAAAATGTTTTAGGAGAAAATTATTTATTTGGTTGTGTTTTGCGAGTAGACAAGATGTCACATCAATAACTTTTTTGTTGGATTGGTGGAGTTAAACGGATACTTTGAAATTATTTATATATGTGTATGTATAGATTGAATGAGTGACAATATATGTATATATGTGTAATGTGAAGGGGACAATTTATGACAAGTAGCATAGCACTGGATAATGTATTAGAGAGTGAATAGTAAATGTATTTTGGTAAATGAATTTTGTGTATTGTGAGTGAGGTTGAATATTGGAAAATATATTGAGAATTTGCAACTAAGTGAGGTTGGAGAATGTGTATTATTTGTTTATTTAAATTTTGAGAGTTGAAAAATGTACTGATAATTTACAACCAAACAAGGTGTAAGAAAAAGAAAAAAGTGAGAGAAATAAATAACAAGCTTAATTATTAGCAAAAGAAGATATCTTGCCCTTTCAACTTCGTGTAGCTTGCTTTTTTGCGTGTTGAATTGATGTGTGCGAGGGGTCCATCCACCCAAATAATTTAGGTAAATTATGGTGACCGTTGAGTCATTTGGAGGTAGACATACTTGCTTCAATATATTCCTTTCAACTATTTTTATTTCATGGTTGAAAAAGGCAAAAAAATAGTTTCTTGGAGATAATATTAGATTATTGAGAATTAAAAATTAGTTTATGCTATATTTACAAGTGCAATAATTGAGGTGAGTAGTTGGATAGAATCATAAGTTGAGGGTTTGTTTTTTGTTTTTTTCAATATGTAGAGTGCATTATTTCGACCAGTAATTTTGATATACTTTAAGCGTAAGCTGATATTTTTGTATGATAAAATAAACAAAAAATATTTTTAATATATTTATTTAGCTTTTTACATAAATAAAAATAAAAAAATGATAAAATAGTAATATTAAAATATAGAGCAAGTGGGTTAATGCATAAGTCGTAGTTGTGCGAATTAAAAAATAAAAACACAAAGACAATCTAGATACATTTACATTAGTCGAAAACATATCAAAAGATGGGTGATGCTTTATTAATAACCATTGATTTTGACATATTCTATATGCGTACTAAATTTTTTTGGTGTAAAATAAATAAAAATATCTACTTATTTTTCTATGCAATACTAATCTTTAGTAATTCCAATATATTTATTGAAAATTTTACATTAATAAAAATAAAAAATATAATAAACTATTAATAGAGGGTAAAATATAGTTACTTCACGCTGTTTTTTTTTTTTTTTTCTGAGCTTACAAACTCACACATGTAAATGTAAGGAGGCAATACTGCTCAATCAATCGACCACCCGACGTTACTCCATACATTATAGCTATAGGGATTAAAATAAAAAAAAAATAGAACATATTTACCACTTAAAAATATATTAAAAGAGAGTGTTTTGTTGATGGTTTATATAATAATATTTAATTTGCGTATAAATATGTTATTATTATATATATAACGTGTTGCAGAGTACCAAGTTTGTTGGCTTCATTAGCTGTATGTGTACGTCCCATGTTGAGGACATTAAGTCTACCATTATTACATCGGACCCTACAATTCATCAATCTTGAAAAGGAATCCGACACGCTTGTGAATGCCCATGATATGTATTTGGAATACATATATATATATATATATATTTGATAGTTAACAAAAGATTATTGTATTTATACGCAAACATATTAAGAATTCATCAGAGTTCGATTAGATTAATCAGTTACTTGACATTGTTAAAAAGAAAAAAAAAAAAGCAGGTAGATGCTTCGAAAATCTTAAATCAATATAGATTAAAGAAGATATACGTTATTTTTAAATTTATGTTGGGAGCGATAAAATATATATGAAATATTTAGATAACAATGTATATCTACCACACTAAATATTGTATCAAAATTTAATAATACCACATAACAAGATTAATTGTTAAGATTTTTGATCATACTTAGATCGTGTTAAGATTAAAAAGTGCAAATTTTAAAATATTTTGCGTCAAATTTGAATAATGGGAATAATTTGGTCCTTTTACCTTTATCCATATCATGTTATGTGTAATTAATTATGGAGAACTAGTACGCTTTGCATATTTATGAAAGCTAGTAACAACCTAGTGAAGTACGGGACACATGATGGCAGTTTAGATTCTCTATTTCGTTTTATATTTCATTTCTTATTTTATTTTATGAATATATAATACGTGTATTAAATATTTTCTTACAAAAATAATTGATTGACAATCAGGTACGCTTGTTATACATACATCAAATTGGAATATAAGATAAGTAAATGATAGAGTACAAGATCCAAATTACGCATGATGGGGAGAACACTTTGGATCATTTATTCAATTTTCTATTCCAACTTGATGTATATATGTCAAGTGTATTTGATTCTCAATCAATTATTTTTATAAAAAAATATTTAATACACATATTATATATTTATACAATGGAATATGAGATGAAACACGAAGTAAAATAGAGAATTTATACTGTGGAGAGACAAGTCTACTACCCAATAAATTATTTTTAATATTTGAAAATGATAGGCAAAAAACATGTACTAGTATTGTTTGAATTTTCTTTGTTTTCTATATGATTTATGGCAAGAAAAGTAGTTAGTGGTTAGCCACTCTACTACCCAATAAAGTATTTTTAATATTTGAAAATGGTAGGAAAAAGGCATGTACTTGTATTATTTGAATTTTGTTTGTTTTCCTATGATTTATGGCAAGAAAAGTAGTTAGTGGTTATCCTATGTGGTTGCCATTGCTATCAAAAGAGTGAATTTTACTAAGAAATTAATGCCTTATCACATAATTCAAGAGAATACTTCTCTAGTATCAACCACTATGAAGTCTAGAAGGTTGGCCCAAGTCTCCTTTTTTGATATTTTCTTCGCATTCAATTCATGAGTCAACCACCACCACTTTTTTAAGGAGGTTAATGTTGACTGGATATTTTATATTTTATTTTTTATTTTTTTAGTTCTTTAGTTTTGCTGTCTTAATGGCATAATCAAAGCCGATGATTATAAGTTATGTCCTCTATTACAATGTCAAATGAAATTATTCATGAAATTTTATTTCATATAACAAGAAAATTATTGTCATTAAAAATACGACTTAAAGATCAACGGTCAACGATGGCCCTACAGATGGTTTTGCTGTAATAAGCAATAATAGAACTTGGTATGTTCTCGGAGTCTTCTTGGGTGCTTTCGGCGTATCAAAAATGTCAAATCTTTCACTAGACTAAGAGGTTTTTTTTTTTTGCACACATTAGGAGTCCGTTAGGACTCGAACTCCTAACCTCCTATATTATATGGAAGACTTATACCACTGGGCCACAGGCCACTCGGCGACTAAGAGGTTGTTTGATTATATTTTCAAATTTATTTTCACTATTTGAAAATAAATTGTCAACAACTTATCATTATTTTCACCAAAATTTTTAACTCATTTTCATTTTCTAAACACATTCTCCAGTAACCTATATATCTTCTCCCAATAATCCATGTCTTTAATATCTATTTCATTAGTACTATCTCTCCACCTACAATTTACTAAACTCTATATAATCATTATTTTTTCAACAAATTATGCAAATACAAACTCATTTTCAACTCATTCTCTTTAATCAACTTTTCAAAATTTAAAAATATTAAAAATGAAAAATAATAATAAAAACATAACCAAACAAGCTCTAAGGGTTTTAAAAATGGATATTCTCCCATTGTCGGATCCCACACGATTATGCTAAAAGGAATGGTTCCCTTCAATTTAAATGCCAAGAAAGGTCATTCAATATCTCCATTTTAAGGTTGTAGCAAACAGTGTACCATAAAGCATTACATTCTCTAATGTAATCCATCCCACATTCTTATTTGAAAAACAAAAAAAAAAGGAAGTGTTTTCACACAGCTGAAACATCAAGTTCACAAGCAACAACCCAATCCCACAACAAAACCAGAAATTTTCCAGACTTATTTCTTAATGGAAGAACTATAATTACTCTGCTCATCATAGTATTTAGACCTATGCACGGCAACGGGGGCAACGGAGCGGGTTTAGTAGAACCTGGGACCCGCCCGACATGACAATTGCTATAACCAAAATCCGCCTCGCTGCCCATTTGGCCACAAACCCAGCGGATCTAACTCGTTTAACTCGATTTTTTTGTTTTTTGCACTTGATTCACTCATTACAATAGAAAATATAGCCAAAATTAGTTCATGAGATGCTAAATTTGGATGAAAATTCCATGAAAAGAGTCTTAAATTTTTAAATTTTAACTAAATTTATATGTATATGTTAATATATTTAATTATCTATACTATTAATAAAGGCTCGAACCCTTTATTGGTGTGTTTTGGAGAAACTTCCTTAAATGCCCCCCCCTTTTAAATTCCAATTATGCTTAAAATAACCATCATCCCATCATCATTCCACTATCATCCCACTACCATCATATAATTGTCCCATCAATTTTCCATGGTTATATATATTAAATTCTATTATTCTGTAGTTTTTCTTTTCTTTCGTATTGCTAACATCTTCTTCATCAGGTATGATATCTTCCATGTAATTATTTTTGAAGATTTATTTTTAAATCTACATGATGAATTTGCTATTGTCTTTAAGATATGTTAACTGATTGATTTTTTTTGTATCTTTATAGCAAGTATTTTAAAAAAATTGGGCTTTGAAGTTGCATCATCATAATTCATTAAGTTTTTAGTTTTCTTATGTGTTTTTATTTATTGGATGTTAACAATGGGACTTAATTTGCCAGGCCCACAACAAAATATAATTTCCTGTTACTATTACTAAAAAAATTTAAAGAGATATAAATTAGCTGGATATTGAACTTTTATATACTATTAATAAATGTTCTAACTCTTTAATTGTGTACTTTTAATATTTTTTTTAAAAATATTTTTATCTTTTTCTAAAAATTCTCATTTTATCTCAAATAACTATCATCCCACTACCACCCCACTAGGCCACTACCATCATATAATAGTCTTATCAATTTAATACATATTTATACTTAATTTCTTTTTTTTTTGCAGGTTTTTTTTTCTTTTGTGTTGTCTACATCTGCTTAATCAGGTATGATTTTTCCTATGTAACTATTTTTTAACTTTTATCTATAAACTATATCAAATATATATGAACGGATTTGTCGCTATCTTTATGTGAGAAATGTTAACTTATCATTTTTTATTTTTTTTTTGGCCTTTATTGTAGCAATCATTCTCAAATCGCTTGGATTTTGAAGTTACACCATCATTGTTCTGTAAATTTTTACTTTTATAAGTACAATAATTATGAATTTATTATGTATGCCATTGTGTATGGATATAGATATTTGTATATAAATTTGGTACAATTTAAATTCCCAGAAAGACATTGAGGTCAAACATTAGGTAGTATAGGGAAGTTGCTATCTTATTATCATCTTCACCGGCATAACTGGAATTTGGCTCATAATTTATGGAAGTAACGTATACTTTGAAATGTATATAGTTTTATGACTGCATTTCAAATTTAGAAAAAATTAAGAATGGCTTTAGATCATATAATTCTTTTTCTGTAATGATGTAATTTGTTGTAACTTTATAGTATAGAATAAATAAAATTAATATTTATATTTGATATAATATTAATTTTTAAATAGCATTTGATATTTATTTAAATTTTACATACATAATAACAAAATATTATAGTGAAATGATAATTATGAGCATATAATGCATAGGTTGTAAATTGTACTTCCTATATAAGTTGTTCGTATTTATGAAGATTAAAAAAAATTTAAAATATTTTAGGTATATTACAAAAAATCATATCGAAAAGGGGTATGTAATTTATAAGATAATATTTTGATATATTCAAGAATTTATTTGTTGTCCCGTTAAAGAAAAATGATGTCTGGTTTGATTTTTATTTCTAAATTACATATGCATGCAAGAAGTCTTCTATTTCTGATTATGTTGAAAAATGAACTATATTAAAATGAAAATTTGGAAACTTGCGAATACCTGGAATTTTAAAAGTAGTTAAAAAGAATGAGTGTTAAATGAAGCATAACTAATTGAAATTTGACAACTTGTGGTGGCAGTAGAAATTTGTACCATGGAATAACTAGACTTTGTTGACCTATAAATTTCCCTCTAGAGATAATTAAACTGAAACTTTTGATTGGCACATGAAAATGCCAGCCTTTCACCTTAAATTAAAGGGTTAATTGCAGTCAGTCCCAACCTATGGCCTCCTTGCACATTGTCCCTCAACCGTTGTCGATGTGTAATTTTACCACCTGAACTAGTTAAAATGTGCGCTGACACTACATTTGCTTATTTTCAGTGGAATCTAACAAGAATATTCTGTTTTCTTCAGCCCACGTGTTCAATGTTCATTGGTCGGATTCCACCAAAAATGAGCAAATGTGGTGTTGGCGCACATTTTAACTAGTTTCAATGGTAAAATTGCACATCGACAACGATTGTGGGGCAATGTGCAAAGGAGACCATAGGTTGAGGGGCTGACTGCAATTATCTTTAAATTAAAAATAGCCAAATAATATTAAATCCAATGATATAAGTCTCACACATAAAATGTGAGGTTATAAAAATGAAAATATTTATAACCATGTACAATCTTGATTATGTAGTAGTTGTCATGGTAGTAGTGGGTTGATAGTTATTTTATTTAGACATGAGGCTGAAAAAAATAAAGTAAAAGTATTTTATGAAAAGTACTTGAAAACATACCAAAATAGAGTAGACTCTTTATTAGTAGAATAGAAGTATTTAGTAGAATAGAAGTATAGAGTATCTAAATTTTAATATCCATTGAATAAAGTAATTCAAGATATGGATTTATTTAGAATGAGCTAAACCAAGGTTACTAGATAATTAATATTTATTTTTATATATAATTAAATTTTAAAATATTTAATATTTATTTACATTTTTACATAGATATATAACAAAATATAATAATAAAATAATAATTATGGGTATAAAATTTGTGGGTTGTGAATGATATTTACAGTGTAAGTTGCAGTTATGAAGAACAAAAAAGTAATATAGATATTTTAGAAATATCATAAAAAAATATACCAAAAAGGGGTAGGTAAGTTATTTGATAATATTTTCATATATGTAAGAATTTATTTGTTTTTCTATAATGTTTGTCAGAAAATAAAATGAGAGATGGGTTTATATTTATTCTCGAAAATGAGGTAATTTTAAAGACTATGGTTTTTTGCATTTTCTTCGGGTCCGTAAGGTGCTAGGATATAAAATAATTGGAATATACAATAACAAAAATAGCATCTTTTCATTGTATCTCATAATTCAAACATAAATAAATTACAAATTTTTTAATGTTGTTAGTAAAAGTGGGGAAAATGAGAAAATAGTTGAAATTTTTTAAAATGATAAAATTGAGTGTATGCCTACAAATGCTCAATAATAAGAGTATTAATAAAGGTTCTAACCCTTTATTGGTGTGTTTTGGAGAAACTTCCTTAAATGCCCTTACTTTTTTTTTTTTTAAATTCCAATTATGCTTAAAATAACTATCATCCCATCATCATCCCACTACTACCACTCCACCATCCCACTACCATCATATAATTGTCCAATCAATTTTCCATGGTTATATATACTAAATTCTATTTTTCTGCAGTTTTTCTTTTCTTTCGTATTGCTAACATCTTCTTTATCAGGTATGATATCTTCCATGTAATTATTTTTGAAGATTTATTTTTAAATCTACATGATGAAAATGAGAAAATAGTTGAAACAAATAATTTTTAAATTATCAACTCTTTTCCTTAAATTTCACAAGGAGTTAGATACCACAAAATTTTTTTATTAAGGCACCTTCTTTTGTAACTTAGTTCATTTCATATTATATCAATGAATCACACTCAATTTGTGTATTACAACTTTTATGATGTAAAATAAATGTAATTAGCATTCAATTCTTTTTTATATGATTTAAACATAATTAGTCTTAGATGTATGATAAGTCAAAGTGAAAATTTTTGGATGAAGTGAAATATAAGCTTTTATATAAATAATTTTTGCAAACATTTCATTAGTTTGTTCTTGGAAATTTTGACATGCTCAATCTGTATTCTAATGAATTAATAGTATATCATAAATAAAATCTTCATTGATTTTTAGCACAAAATAAATAAAACCTTCATATATTTTTTATATGATAGTACCACAATTTAAATTGAATGTATATGATCATTAAGAGGAAAAGGTTAAGATGGAGTAAAATACTTAAATATATATATATATATATAAATATATACACACAACAATAAACATAGGATGAAGTAAAAGAATACTACCTTATCATTATTATCTTATAAAATGATTCTAATTTTATCAATTCATCTTATAAAATGAGTCTAATTTTATCAATTCACTAAGTAGCATATTAAAATAGTTATTCTAGGATACTAATACTCCATAAATAGTAATGAATTTAGATAAACAAATATATATTACAAAAAATACTGATTAATGATAAATTAAATTTTTGTGATCAATGTGAATGGTATATATATTAAACTATCACATTTGGAAAAAACAATATCACTAAATTTAGTGTATTTATTTTCTCATTAGTTTTAAACTATATGTTTGACAATTATACCATCTTTATTTACTTAGTTTTGATTTATAGGAAATCGCCATATAATCTTTGATCATATTATCAACTCATTCAACAATAATGTTGGTGAAGGAAATGAAATTGCTGCTAATCCACATCGTTTCTCCCGTCCACATCGATATCATAATTGGGCAAGAAATTTTCATGAGAGTAATGGATTTATTAGACTACAATTGTCCTTGCCAAGGATATGTCAGCATTGTCAAGCCAAACTATTTCTTGGTGAAACCTCTCAACTTTGTTATCGAAATGGAGGTATAACATTGGATCCAATACCAGTCCCTACTGAATTACGTGAATTACTTACTGCACAAAATTCTGAAGGAAGACATTTTAGACAATACATCCGAGCTTATAATCATGTTCTCTCATTCACTTCTATGGGCATTCATATAGATGAAGACCTTGCATATGGTGGTCAAGGAATATATTCATTTCGTGCTCAAGGCTCCATATATCACCGCATAGGAAGTCTTCTTCCAATTCCCCATCATAGGCCTAGATATTTGCAAATATGAACAGTAGATACAGAGCACGAAATAGATAATAGAATCTTAGAAAATCAAGAGTTAGATCGAAATCTATTGATGAAGCTGCAAAGAATCCTCGACCAATGTAATCCCTTTGTCTATGTGTTTAGACAACTTGGTCAACGTTCAGATATACCTCAATGTAGGCTTATCATCAAACAACAATCACATGAACAACATCAATATAATTTGTCCACATCATCTCAAGTTGCAGCAATGATTATTGATAATGAAGGAATTGAGAACTTGAATAGCAGGGACATTATTATCCAAGCTACATATAGACATCTTATTCAAATTCAAGGTATAGTTGGATATTATGACCCTTTACAATATCCTCTACTTCTACCACGTGGTACATATGGTTGGGACACGAATACACAAACTTCTAATGGAGAAAGCTTAACATGTAGAGACTTCTACGCGTACAATTTTTAGGTAAATGCAAAGGAGTTACATACACATACACATATAGCTTTGTCTTCCATAATATTTCCCTTTTTTCTAAAATAACACCACTTAAATAAATAGCTTATACTCTTTCATCGAACTTACTATATCTCTTTACATTTAATTAGATTCGAGAAAATGACCCTTCAATATTACTTCAAGGAGGTTGGTTGCTACAACAGTACGTAGTTGACAATTATGTGAAAATTGAAACTCATAAACTTAGATGGATACGTCAACATCAACAAAGTATTCGTTCAGAACTTTACCAAGGCCTCCAAGATTGTTTTCATGGCAGTGAAAATGATGCAGGTACATTCATATACATAAATGTAATAAATTTCATATCTTCAAAGTGTGTTATTTAATTTAAATTTATTAAGAAATTATTGTTGTTCAAGAAACATTGGCCATAGAATAGTACTTCCATTATCCTTCACTGGTAGCCCACATGACATTTGTCAATGGTATCAAGATGCCATGGCTCTAGTTCAAACTTACGGAAAGCCAGATTTGATGTTGACAATCCCATGCAATCCAAATTGGGTTGAAATAAAAAATGAGTTGCAGGTGGGGCAAACACCTCAAGATCGTATGGACTTGATAACATGAATATTTCGAGCAAAGTTTGAGGAATTTAAGAAAGACATATTGGACAGAGGAGTTTTGGGAAAGGTACGCACTTATACATATGTTATTGAGTACCAGAAACGAGGTTTGCCCCACGCACACCTATTAGTCATTTTTGAAAATATTGACAAGTTGCGCACACTAGATGACTTTGATAGAGTTGTGCGAGCTGAAATTCCTTCTAGAGAAAAAAGAGCCTACATTGTTTGAATCTGTTTTAAAGCATATGATCCATGGTCCATCTGATCATCACAATCCCCAGAATTCATGTATGAAAGAAGGTATGTGCAAAAAAGGCTTTCCAAAACCATTTGCATCATGTACTTCACGAGGAAATGATTCATATTCATTATACTGAAGGCATGGAGGTCCATCTGTTTCTTTAAATAATGCTTCTGGCACAAAAGTAGACAATAGTTGGGTTGTTCCTTACAATCCTTGGGTTCTAATAAAGTACGATTGTCATATCAATGTTGAAGTTTGTGGAGGGATTAAAGGAGTGAAATACATATACAAGTACATTCATAAAGGCCCTGATCGAGCAGCTTTAGAATTGAATAGTGTACAGAATCATGATGAGATTCAGCAATTTGTAAATGGAAGATGGATTTCAACACCAAAAGCATTTTAGCGAATTTTTGAATTCATCATGAGTAGGATGTATCCTTCAGTCATAAGATTGCAAATACACCTACTAAATCATCATTCAATTAACTTCAACACTCTCCAGAATATCAGTGATATCTTAGAAGATGAACAAAATTCCAAGACCATGCTTACTGAATTTTTCAAAATGAATCGTGACCTGTCCTTGGCTGGAAAATATTTGTATCATGAATTCCCACAATATTACAGATGGATTCAGTCACAAAAGAAATGGATCACACGTACAAGTAAGCACAGAGTAATTGGAAGAATATATACTGTGTCACCTTCAGAAGGTGACAGGTTTTATCTTCATATTCTTCTAAATCATGTGAGAGGACCAAGATCTTTTGAAGAGTTACTTATTGTAAATGGAACGAAATATGCAACATTTAAAGAGGTTGTACAAAGACAAGGACTTCTTTAAGAAGATGATTATATTCACCTTTGCTTACAGGAAACATGTTCTATTCTGGGATAGCAGCAACTTTGTTACCTAGTGGAACAACTGCACATTCACGTTTCAAAATTCCACTAAAGCCAATACTTGGAAGCTTTTGTAAAATTGACAAACAATCTGATCTTGTAGGAACTTATTAGGCATGCCACAACTATATTATGGGATGAAGCCCCAATGGCAAACTGTTATTCCTTCAAGTCCTTTGATAGAACTTTTCAAGATATAATGGAAAATAATTTGCCATTTGGTGGAAAAATTATGGTTTTAGGTGAAGATTTCAAACAAGTTTTGCTTGTAGTAAAAGAGGGTTCATTTGTTCAGCAAATAGCTGCAAGCGTTTCAAAATCGATATTTTGGGTTGGTATTAAGATCATGCACCTACAACATAACATGCGATCACAACAAGTGGTGAATTTTCCCAATTTCTATTGAGAATAGGAGATGGAGTGCAGAGTTCAATTAATGGGGATTTTATAAAATTGCCACAATCAATGGTCATGTCGTGGGAAGGTGAGCAATCACTTTATCATTTGATTGACTCTATTTTTCCTAACATGATTGATCATGTGAATGATGCCAACTACATGGTAGGAAGAGCTATAATTACTCCAAAAAATGTAGATGTCGATATGGTCAATGAGATGCTAATTGGATTATTTCCTGGTGAGGAGAAAGTGTATACTTCTTGGGATTCAATAATCGACGACCACAACAATCTTTATACAGAGGAATTCTTAAACTCTCTCAGTCCAAGTGGTTTGCCACCACATAGAATTATTCTAAAACAGGGTTCTCCTATAATGCTTCTAAGAAATGTTGCACCTGAGCTTGGGCTATGTAATGGAACTCGACTAATATGTCGCAATTTTGCCAGAAATTTTATAGATGCTGAGATCATGACAGGACCTCACCAAAGTACACGATACTTTTTACATCGTATACCTTTGAAAAGTGAGGAAAACTCTGGATTGCCATTTGTCTTGACACGTGCACAATTTCCTATAAGATTGAGTTTTGCTCTTACAATAAATAAATCCCAAGGCCAAACAATTCCAAATATTGGAATTTTCCTACGAAATCATGTCTTCAGCTATGGACAATTATATGTAGCACTCTCTAAAGGAGTTTCTCAACGATCAACAAAAGTTTCGGTTAAAAATGGTAAGCAAGAGCGTCGATCTGGTGTACATACAAGGAATGTAGTGTACAAAGATGTCCTATTATTATCAACTCAATGACAAAAACCATAAGTACTAAAACTATCTAAACTTTCTATATAGTACTTCATAAAAGAACAAAATTTTAAATATATAAATTAGATAAACGACATGATTTGTTTTTTCAAAAGTAATATCTTTATCATATTATCTATTTTGTTGGTGCAGGAAAACATGAATTTACTTCACAAAGTATAATTCCTACTACCACCACTTGCATTGGAGAATTGAATGAGCAATTGGCATCACAGTATATGTGGAAGGAATGTCAATCCAATAGTACACTTCAAAGAGTATGCATATAATTTTTTAATTAACTACAATATATTGCTAAAGTAGAATTCTTTTGCATTGAGAATTACATAAATGTTTTGTCACATGAGATAAGTATTGAATTGGCTTGATGTAGCCTTCGAAGATTCAAACACTCAGTCTAGGTTGGAAAGCTGTTGTAGGGATTAATGGGGATGATTTAGGAAAATTGATTTTACGTGTATTGCGGAAACAAAAAAAGCAAAGGCAAGTTTACATTTTTCACTTTTTCATTTTATATATTTTAATTTATATCTCACTACTAAAAAAGGTTAATTTCTTTGGTAGGAAAAAGCGAATAGCTTTAACAGAAGGGTGGGATTTGACAAAGGTATGACAATTACATATTTTCAGTTTTTTTATAAAAATTTATATTATTAAATAGATTTTTGCTAATAATTGAGCAGAAAGGTATAAACAAAAGAAGAAATATGGATGAGAAGACTTTATTCCGGTATGGTATTTATTTTCAATAAATATGCCGCGCATGCTTTTTTCTGTATGCAAGATTTAATGCATGATTTTGTGTTTTGTGTGCACCTTATTTTTAGAAAAAATATTCGAGATACTGATGATGCCGATATAGAAGTGGTATAGATCAAATTAAATAACTCATTTTATATCATATTTATGTTTATATTATGAGTTAATTTAGACTTAAAAACTTACTTTTTTATTTTTATTTTAGTTTTTCAATTAACGCCACCAAATGTGTTGCAAAGATATGAATGAATAGAAGTCTAATTGTAAAGGAGGTACAAGGTAATTTTAAAAATTATATTTTAAATTATGTAATTATATAAAAGTAGATGGCATAACATTATGTTACTTTGAATATTACAGGTCCATGTCAAATATTTGCTATGCGGAGCTATAATTATACAACAAAGCTTTTTGGCACTTAATTTAGTTGTTGTTCCTCTTTTAAGACATGTATTTATATTTTGTTCATGTACGAGTTTGGATTGAATTTCATTTTATATATCAAAATTTCTTTACATTTAGTTTTTATTGTTATTTATAAATATTTTTATACATTTATTGTATAAATATATGTACAACAATTGTGTTCCAATATTTAGATACACACGCATTGAGTGTGCACCGGTCGCTAGTTTATTACTAAACGGGACGGGTTTAGTAAAACCCGTAACCTGCCCCGGACCCGGTACCCACCCAAAACCTGTTTAATTAGCCCGAACCCACCCCATTTGGGGAGGGTCTAGGGCGGGGCTCCGGATTACCCTGGCCCATTGTCATGCCTATTTAGACCAAAGCATCACCCCTCCATACTTGGACTCACCCTGGATCGCCGAAAGAACTTTAGAAATAAGATCATCCACAGGAATGAATCCACTTCCCCGCTGCTTCTAGAGAAGCCGGTAAGCCTAGAAAAATCTTGGTAGCCGAAATATTTGCCGTCGAAGTTGTCCACGCATATTTGACAAGATCAGAAATGTCACCAGGGCAATACTGGCAAGAAGGGTTGTTGTAAAATTGAATCCAAACACAGTCAAAAAGCCTTCTTTTAAGAGCATTTGCCACTCCACTGATCATGATAAGGATACTGGGGGTTGCTGTCAATATCACTTTCTTGCCATTTTTGCTATATCCAGAAAGAAAACTCATCTGTTTGTCCCAATATTGGCCCGTCTCGGCTTCTATATCAAAGTATATTCCATCAAAAACTGCATCCCCAAGTGGACGATTGCTTTGCATTTGTTGCTATATGGATCACAGCGGCCAGCCAGTCATGGGCTTTTGGCCATTGCCAAAAGTCGGCAGAATTGGCTAAGTTTACATGCTTATAGTTGCCTGTGGCACAAGCTTCAGCTAAGGTGTTCTCATTTCCGTTCTGTCCCCAATAGATGGCAATTCCACCACCAATACAACAGATAAGCAGCATTGGCAAAGGGAGAAAGAGCATACAAAATGACTGATGAAATCCCATTACTTTGAAATATTTTCCAAGAATATTCTGAAGAATTTGAATGGATCTCGGGTATTTATAGTTGGAAAAGGGACATATTAAGAGAAATAAGATCATGTCTGGATGCATGAGCTAGCTTACCGTGCGGTCTAAGTTTTCGATTCTATCTCATTGATAGGGGATGGTCCAATAAGCCTAACCCAAAGGCTATCAACCCAAGAGTACATCGTCAGGCCCGTTCATCCTTGGAGCCCAATCACATTGTCGACTTGGATCGACTTCTCACACTCCTTTGCGTAGAGGCTCTGAGCAACACTGGTGTCATTAGACTGTGCCATACGCTCGACCATCACAACAAGAGTGTTCGACTGCCGCATCCACCGCTCTTCCAGCACATCCTGGACCAGCTCTGAGGTCGATCTCTTTGTCGACTAAGCAAGTTGACTGACTGCAAAACTCTTTCTCTGCCGTATTTAGTGCCTTGACAGGCGGCATGCCTCCGCATTAATGGCGCGTGTCACCCCAGTACCACCTTTGCTGTCGTACCAGACAGAGGGCGCACCACTAGTGTACTATCCTGTCCATGAAAGTAGGGGATGAAGCTACCTAGAATAGTATCAACATGTGAGATGTCCAGAAGCTCCCCATGCAAGGACAAGAGCCTTTCATGCATGCTAAGGGCATCTTGGACATATCAATCACCCGAGAAAGGCTATAAATACCCCATTGCTAGCCTCTCACAAGGTATGCCATTCTATATTAAAAAACCCTCACTCTGCTGCTCATCTTATCTGGTCATTCTCATACTGACTTGAGCGTTAGAATGCCACAACTGAAGGCACCTTGGCTAGCCTAACGTTTGCTCGTGGTAGCAGGACTCAGCCTAGGTCTCTGTGGAGCTCATTTATTCAACCAAATAGATTGATTCACCCAGATTCTGTCCTAATCTAGTTACCTACAATTTTTACCCTGATAACTCATATTTCATTTTATGAATATATGATATGTGTATTAAATATTTTTTTTATAAAAATAATTGATTGAAAATCAGATACATTTGACATAAATACAACAAGTGAAATAAGGTGTGAAATAGAGAATCCAAAGTGCACATAGGCTGATGCGGTTATGCTTATGATTATTGTCACGCCCCAACTTAATAAAATAAAATAAAATTTTTATACATAAATCAAATCAATAAAAAGACTACAACTTAAAAGTTGTTCTTTATCTCTTGACCTTGCTAATTCTCCTCCATATTTGAAAATGTCAACAAAAAGAATGAGCTCTCAAGGCCAACAAGCATTTTACATATATTTAAGATGCAAAATATTCAAAATAACTTATAATTAACATGACCATGAGACTATAACACCAAAAAATCGGTGGACAAACCACCGTCATATCAAAATTCACAAAGTATTCGAAACTAGCTTCGAGCCGGCATATTCAAAGATTCGTATCGCATAGATTTCATATCATATAGCAAAGTGTTATAGTCAACATGGCTATGCAAAACATATTCTCATATTAAGAATTGTGAACATTTCAAACTTTAAACATATTTAAAACACTCACCATGCAAATTCTTATAAAACTAAGTAAAAACACCTTTCAAGAATCTTCCTCTCCTAATTCTTTCTTCAATACTTTCTCTTTCTCTTCTAACATTTTCTAACCTCATAAGATATGTATGTTTCCACATATTCCCAACAATTTATATAGACAATTTTGTAACTTATAAATTAATTCCCACTATCCCTCAATAATACACCACTTTTCTCATTCTTAAATAAGATGCACCTTTACATATACTCGAATAAATAGGCTATTACTCCATATTTCCCCACTATTTCATGATTAATACACCACTATTTTTCGCATTTTTAAGTGATGTCACTTCATATTCCACTTGTAACTTATAACCATAATTTCAAGAATAAAAGTCCACTAATTGTCATTACTTAATTGAGTTAGTAAATCAATTTATTATTATTATGATTTTCATTATTCTTTGGGGCATTACAAATATAGATGGCATTTGCTATTGAAAGGGATATAGACTTCCTTCTACTGGCCCTTTAAAAGGCGAAACTCTCGTCAGGTTGGATGTTGCTCCAATCTTTTGATAAGTGATCAAGCTACCACTAAGACTATGAATCGGCGCTACTAGAACTCAAGAACTCAATCATCAACTTATCTAAAAAGATTAGAAATGAATCGATAGTTTCTTGATGCTATGCTTGGGTCTGAGCCCTCAAGAGCTATAAAAAAGACAACCCTTAAGCTAAGCCTTTCGATTATGTCGTCGAAGGAATACCTATAGAACCACAATTCTAGTTAAGTTTCCCATTGAAGCAAACTTAACACAGACTACATAAGTACACCTTCATAAGATTGAAGTCTCAATGATTAGTACAGTGCCAACACTATAAGTTTTCTCTGTTTCAATATAAGTTTGATCTAGGATGTCAACTTTTATTACTTTCAAGTTGGAAAGAAACTAACAAAAGCATCCAGACAAGAGAAAAAGGCATCACTGAACAATTTTGATGATACCCATCCTTCTCTCTCACCTTTCGAGCTGCCTTTTTGCTACGGATAAAGACTGTCCAATTATCTCTCGATATGTTCCTCAAAAAATCCGATTCGTGAGGATTCTTCCCCCAACTAACGAAAAGATCTTGGTGAAATTGCCACATATGGAATTGAACACAATTTTACAAAGAAATAGCCCACTTGTTTCTCGAGAAGAGATGGGAAACATGCTCAATATCATTTGATTGAATTGGGTCTGAATAGTTGACCCAACTTTTTGTTGTTTGAAGAAACTCTCCACTTCAATTGGTATTTTTTTCACACGAAAAGCAGACATGAAATGAGAAATTCAGTGTTTCACTAAGATTTCAAATAGTGGTCTCGAATTCAAGTTGATTCTATTTCGCCTCTTCCTCAAAGAAAGACGATCAGACAATTCCGAATCATGGTTCTTTAAGTGCATGCCGGCAGGATAATATCTCGATATGATTGGACCTCCACATCAATGGTGGACCGATATTTCCTCTTTTTGATAATTAGAGATCTGTATTACTATGGCTTTAAATCCATAGAAACTGAGAATTTTTGATAGCTGACATCAGAACAGATACAAATGTCACAATAAGTGGTGAAATAAACAGACAACTCTGTAGTTATGTTGGTGGAAATCAGAGGGGGACCTCTACTTTGGTTCTGTTTTTAGCTTTCTTTTCTTGGCTCTTTCAACCCCTTTGTGGCTTTCATTTCTGTTTCGGCCCTACAGCTCGGGACCCCTGTCTGCTATTTTCGCTCTTTTCTTGAACAAGAATTCGGTAAATATGTTACTGGAAATTTAAGATGAAAAGAACAGGACCTTCCCTATGGTTGGAAGCGTGTAACGATTCAGTTCAATTAACCACTAGCATTTTCAGTGGATGTAACATTGTGGAGTTCCTTTATCTTGAGGATATGACAAATTCTTCTTTCTTGAAGACATTTATTTACTTATTTTGATGAATGGCTAGACTACTTGTGGTGAATCTCTTTATGTATTCCTTTCTAGAGAATGATGGGAATCATGGACGTTGTATGCCCATGGTTTGGAATTTGGACAAGAGAAACCACTATGGAGAAAAAAGTTAATGAGCATTGATGTTTGTTTAGCTCTTTAAACTTGCATAACACCATAAGGCCCATGTTTCATGTTAAGAAATGGACATTGAGCCTAATTCAATCCTAAAAGTTAGCTCATGAGATGAGGATTGCGCAAGACAAGACTATATATAGAGACTACAACTTATTTATTTCATCAATGTGGGACACTAACACACCCCGTGCACGCCTAGAAATGAACATGTGGAGCGTGAAGTAACATGAAATAGGTGGCCCAACAACACAGAATAACTCAACATTGGGAATGGATGGCTCTGATACCATGTTAAAGAATGAACCTTAGGCCTACCTCAACCCCAAAAGTTAGCTTATGAGGTGAGGATTGCACAAGATCATATATAGAGACCACAACTTATTTATTTCACTGATGTGGAACACTAACATTTCAACTGTGACTTAACCCCACATCCCGGCCCTCCATGGTGAGTGGCAATACTCAATGTGAGTTTGGGAATGATCATTCTGTGTGGTTTAAATAGAGTCAATGTTTTGGGATGAATGTGGCTCGGACGGACCAAATCTCGACATTCTAAAACCAGAATAAAACGTTAGGGTCGTCAGTGGCCCGACAAAACCTCCCAGAGAATAGAGGTTGAGACGATGTGGATATCGGATGGCAATATGGTGGATTTTTGATATTTTTAGTGGGGTGCCATTTGGAAACTAAGTAGTAAGTGATGTGCCACAATCTCGAGCAGTCATGTATGAGCGAACCAAATGTGGAGACGCATCGAGCCGGGTGAAATCCGACCCAACTAGAAAAGCCATGGATTGTGATTCATTAAGAGCAAAACTCACTTTCTTGTATTATATCCATGATTAATAATACCCAAGCAAACAATAATACTCTCCAGCATATTAGCCACAGCAGCAACATGTAATGCGGCAAGTTCTGCTAAACCTTGGAAGCATGTAATTGGCAACTTCTGCTATATTAATTGATTGAGGCACAGAATGTCACTTTCTGCAGCATGGCCCATGCCTTATTCTGTTAACAATTTGCTTCAATATTTCCCTTAAACCTCCTGGAAAGAATACTACTTTATTAAAGAGCCTGGCCTTTCAGTATTATATTAGCCACAGTATTAATTATTTGTTCAGATTAAAAAAAATCTCCCTGAGGACCCATTCTTGTTCATAATTTAGGCCTTGACTGACAGACTGAAGTCTTATTACAGGTTGTTTCCCTACATGCCAAATGTATCAGACAACCTCAGGATCTTTTATACAGAAACAACATTGTGCTGTTATTTACCTCTAACTACGCATTTTCCTTCATATTTATTACGGCTAAGGTTGCCCGTTTTCTGATAAAATCACTGTCCTTTCCTTCTGTGTTTAGGACAACTTATGCCTAGGAGGAACAGCTGGAAAATGATGCTCAAATATTTAACCTTCAATGTGGAAAGACTATAAGACGGTATAGTTAAAAAAAGTCTAAAATACGACTTACCAAATCGATGTTAGACCAAAATGTAACACTGCATGTGTAGGTTCTGAAATTTATTTACTCATGTACATATTAAAACCAGAATCGTCGGTCAACATAAGAAGTTGTCACGTGAGTTTCCATCCCAAGTTAGTGTGTATGTATATAAAGCATTTCTTTCACCAAATCCCTTCTCAAACAGCACTTTCATTCTCTCTGTTCACCATGGAAAATTCTCAGCAACTAGCCACTGAGAGCTTTTCTTACAGTTGGTTGACAGACAGAAATCCACAACATTCTTCTGATGGAATTCTCAATAATCTCATCAGGCCAACATTCCCTGAGAATTCCATCGAAAAAGACCAGAATTTCAACTTTGATGTTCCTTTCACAGCATCCCCAATAGCCCTTGTCCATGCTGATGAAATATTTTCAGACGGGCACATCATGCCAGTTTATGTCGACAGAACCTTAAAAACTTCAAATTCTGTCCCCCCATCGCCTATTTCTTCTTCGTATTCTCTAGGAACTCCTTTGATTGCTAGCAAGAACCAAGGGAAATGGAAGAGAATCTTGCAGAAGTGTTTCGGTTTTGTGAAGCCATTACTATGCGTAAGGACGAGCAGTAGAGTTGATGATCTTGAACGAAAGGTGTGTGAAGTTAGCAATTCCCATGAGGCATCGCCAAGGCCGAGTTCAGCTTATTCAGTCGTCGAATTGTCTGATATCAAGAAAATAGGCGAAAAAGGTGATCTTTGTCACGGCCTCAAAAAAGTCAAGAGTTGGAGCAGTTCGCCACAAGCTTCACCGCGCATAAGCCCATCTCATTCTAGTAATGCTCGAATTGATATCGAGAGTTCAATCCATGAAGCCATTCTCTACTGCAAAAGATCAATAGGTATGTTATCAGATTCTTTAAAGGTTTCTTTTGATAACAGGATATTCTGTAGGTAGATATATTTTGTTAAGGAAAATCTTCATTATAATTAACATTTGGTACCTAAATTTTTCAGAAAAATGAGAAGATCTGCCATTTCCTTACAGAAGAAAGAACAGCAAAAGGGATTCCAGAAATGGACGGTAGAGATTTTGGATAATGCTCACAAGAACCATATCTTTCAGCCCTTGTCCTCTTTCCTCCTGGTTTATTTATTTTCTTTTTTTTTTTTTTCAACAAAAAAAAAAAGAAAATACAGAATTTTGATATTCCGAGACTGAGGACATTATACTGTTTGTTGTAACCAGAAATTCTCCTCCTCTGTACATATCTATGCTGGAGAAATAGATTTATACAAACTGTTTAGTGATCATTTTCTGTTTTTCACTTCAGACATTAATCTCAAAATTTGCAAAAAAGAAGTGAAATAGTTCCTTGTCAAACATGACAAGAGAACAGGATGCCTTTGGCATCTTCCACAAATGATGCTGTATTTTTTTAAGGATGAGGCCTTAAAGGGCCCTCACTTTGTTCCCATTTTTTTCCCTCATTTTGTTCCTTTGTGGAAATTATTATTCGGTTTTTTGTTAGCATTGACGCTTCTGTCTTGTGATGATTATAACAGATTTCTGTCTAAATTCATGGACGCTTAAATTTTGTTACTCTTAATTTTTTTTGTTTGGTACAATGTATCATCTGTTAGGGTCAAGTGCTTACCACTAGGCTAAAAATCATAGTTGTTAGCAGATGTGTAACTTTATTTCCTTATATATTTGATAGCGTAAAGCACCATATAAGGTTACGGTCAGCTTAAAGTGGTTGTGCCCTATAAACGCCATGGGTTGGGCAGTTAATTCCCGAGTCAAAGGATGATTGCAAATAATAAATCCAACAATCTCCCCTCCAGCAACAACCTCAAACCCATGATCTCACTCTAATACCAATTGTTAGAAGCAAGCGTTTATCACTAGGCTAAAAACTATAATTGTTAACAGAGGTGCAATTTTATTTCCTTATATATTTGGCAACGCAAAGCACCATATAAAGCTACAATCGACTTGAGGTGGCTGCGCCCCATAAGTGTTATGGGTTGGGCGGTTGGTCCCCGAATCAAACGATAATGCGAATAATAAATCTAATATCATAAAAAAAAGGAAACATTACCTCCCAATAGCATCGCGTTAATGAGAATATCTTGGACGACAAGTATATCAAAAGCATCCCATCTCAGATGAAAAATTATTGAAGCATGATAAAAAAAATAAAAATAAAAACTATGGTAGATAAAAATAGCATAGAATACATTGAATTGAGGCAGCAGGGAAAAGCTTGTATTTGATGTGTTTTCCTGTTCAAGATGCCAATAACTTGCTTTATGCTGAGACAGGATGGGATTTTTTGAACAGGAGACCTCAGTCCTTTTTGGAGTGGATGATTGCTATCATGCTTTTACTTGGAGACAGGATCATCACTAACATATATAGCATATTTACTTGAATTTATCCATAATCAACTGATGATGAAAAAACTTATCGTCAAATATAGAGGTTTATCCGAGGGATTATTAAGACTGTCAACTCCTTGATGATCATGAATTATCATAAATCCCCACTAGAAGGGTTTGGGAAGAGACACATGGCAATCGTTCCTACAGATGACGCTAATGATAGAAAGTGTTTGCTATTTTTTTTTAAAAGTGGAGCTTGTAACTTTTGAAAAAAGTAAAGAGATGCTAACTTTTTTTCAATATTTCAACAAATTCCTTTAATTTTAGCCATTTTAATTGCAAATTTTATAACCTTTAAAATTTTATTTTATCCAAACACTTTAATAACTTATTTTAAAAATAAGATCTAACATCTTATAACTTCCAAAAATATTTTATAAAATGTATATGTAGGAGCTTATAAGATTTTTTAAATATAAATTCAGCCAAACACCCTCTAAATCTGCCGCCTAAAATAGAGACTCAATTGCATTGAAGTATCGTTAATTCCATTGACATGCATTCAGAGCTGAAAAAGGCATCGAAGGATGAGAAAGTGAGAATATCTTATAAACTATCTCATAACCTCGATTGCTTCAATCTGAAATAAGATCAAACATCATCACGCACAATATTATTACAAATAATAACTTGACCAAGATTATTTTTGAGCTAGATGCTCAGTTAGTTGTGAATGATGTTTTACGTAATGTTGTTGATCATTCTTACTATGGGTCAGTTATTCAGGATTGTAAACATATCTTATTAAACCTTACTAGTTGTGAAGTTCGTTTCATTCACCGTTCAACGAATCAAGCAGCTCACTCTATTGCTAGAGTAACTGTTTCTATGTTTGAACCAGGTGTGTGGGAAGGTCATATTCCCTCATTCCTTTCCAATGTACTTGTTTCTGATTTTCAATGAATTTCTCATTTAGAGTAAAAAAAAATATATAATAACCTTGACCAATTTATCCTCTCTCTAGAATAATTCTACACAAAATCAAGAACATGAGGGATTCTTGAATCATGGCATGGTGTGAACATTACATGGACCATGTATTAAGGACTCCCAATTCTGCAAGAAATGGGAAACTTAGCTTGGTTGCAAGAAAACAACCAGAGACAAGGGAGGGTCCATGGGGGCAACATGCTGCTAGAAATAGGCCATAAAAACACCATCTTTTCTTTGTTTTTATCTGCTAATTTTCTTTGTCTATCTTTTATTGAGGAAGCACCACAATTTTGATTCACTACTGTCTAAAATTTCAAGCCCAAATGTATCTGAAATTAGCCAAGATTAGGGGGACCATCTCCACAAGACATCCTACTTGTCCTCGCTAGATGTTCTTCTATCCTTTTCTTAACCAAACACCACGCGGATTGGCTTACTTCCAATCTAAAATTATGCCTCAAAAACAAGAAATTAGACAAAATTCAAAAAAAAAAAAAAAAAAAGAAAAGGAAAAAGAAAACCTTAGGTAATGTTTAGTTATAAATTGTATGTTTTATATTATATGTTTTGGGAGAACGAGTTTTGGGAGTGGGGTTGGGGTTGGGGAATGTGATGAATGTTTGTTTATGTTTTGAGAAATAGTTAGAAAATTATTTTGGAGAGTTTTTATATGTTTGTTTATGTTTTGGGAGCATACAATTTTTCCTGTAGCAGTCAAATAAATGTTTTTTTGTTGGGTTTTTTGGGATGAAAATGAAATTAAGTAATTTTTTTTATAGTAAGAATAATAATAAAATATATATGATATGTATATATATATATTGAAAAATGAGGAAGTTTTGGATATACTTGAGGATAGAAGAGGGTGTTTTGGAAATTTTAATTTGCTATTTTGGAGGGAAAAAAGATATGTGTTTGGTTACATTTTTGCAAAATAAAATTGTGTTGCCAAAATATAACCAAAAATAGCCTTAAATTCTACCCTTATGAATGCTATTATTTTTCCTTAGATTGAATGGTTCAATTTGAAATTACGTGAACGAAGCAGTTATAACAAGTTAAAGTAGTATTTGCAACAACTTCAAAAAACTGTTTTTAACATTTAGTTATTTTAGAGTATTTGAAAATTATCGCTTTTGCTTTTAATTTTCTAAAATTAAGTAGAAAACATTTAAAAGAGCATGTATAAGAGGTTTTACTTCTGAAAAAGTAAAAAAGTTACCGAGAAATTTGCAGTAAAAATCGAGAGTGTTTTGAAATAATAGTGAAAAGTATAAAAAATCTGCAAAATCTGGATGAAAATAGTTTTTAAATTTTAACTGTTCTACTTCCAAACACTCTAAAACAGTTAAAATTCAGCTAAAAGCTAAAAAAATATCTAAAAGAGTTGTTGCAAACATTGTTAAATGCTAAAAGCAACCGTTGCCTAATTTTTGCAACTTCCATCTCAATTTTCTCCACAACTTTTACTTGTTAAAAAACAAAAGCTCTTGCAAAGACTTCTACGACATTATCAGTTCTAATGTAAGAATGGATTGAAACAAAAACACATGAATGCAACAGGGCAAACAGATTCCAGCCAAAGGATACCCTGTCAGATGAGCTATTTACCTAAACTTAGCAGACAGAAAAACCAGGCAAGTTCATCAGGTGATACAGGAATTATTTAAGGGAAATGCTTTTGAAAAACAAAAACAAAAACCAACTCATTAAGCTAATCAAACAGCTAAACATTAGGACAAAAATCCCATGAAAAATGAAAAAAAGATCTGGATTCAAACGCTTCTTCTTCACGAAAACAAAGACGTTTCTTGGCAGGGAAGAGGGGACCAGCGACATTGCTATATATAGCAGCAAGCATGTCGGAAACGTCGACTTTCAGTTTTTGTTTTTGTAAATGAAAGATGGAAAACACCAAAGTCCACTTCATGCTTTTGCTGTTTGTATCACATGTAAGTGTTGGAGAAGTTTAGGTTCTGTGGATCAGCATTATCTTGTCTGAAAAGAAGAAAAGGCTGTGATAAAATGTGAAACAAATTTAATGACATTGATAAGAAGACATGCAGAAGAGAGTAAAAAGTAATGGAAATAGTTCCATGATGTGTATTGGAGAAATTTACAAGTCCACTCATTTTGGGACCAAAAGTTTTTGGACTTAAGCTGTGGTGTCACATGTTGCAGTTTCTTGTAGAAACTGAGGCACAAAAAGTTTGACAGTTTGAAACTGAGGTCCAAGAATCTTTGTTTGTGTGAAAAAATGATGTGAAAACTGAAGCAAAAAGTTTTGACAGTATGAAACTGAGGTCAAAGAATCTTTGTCTGTGTGAAAACTGAGGAAAAAAGTTTTGACAGTTTGAAACTGAGGTCCAAGAATCTCTGTCTGTGTGAAGAATGATGTGAAAACTGAGCTGAAATTGAGGTCCAAGAATCTTTGTCTGTGTGAAGAATGATGTGAAAACTGAGCCAGAAAGTTTGACAATGTGGAACTTAGGTCTGAGTGAAAAAAAAGTCAAGTGTCAGAAGTGGGATTTGAACCCACGCCCTCTCTCGAAGACCAGAACTTGAGTCTGGCGCCTTAGACCACTCGGCCATCCTGACAGATGCTTGACTTGTGTTGGATTCTTGACTTGAGGAAAATTTGTTTTGTGAGTTGAGGGCAACTATGTTCGACTTTTCTACATAAGAAGAGGGTCTCAAGTGAGAGTATAGTTCTTGGTTAAATCTCCCACAGGACCCACACGCTTTGTAAGAAATGGAAAAGATACATGATAATAAAATGTTAACATTTTTATTTTATTTTATTTATTTATACAAAAGCACGCACATTAGGAGTTTGTTCAAACTTGAACTTTTAATCTCCCACATATGTGGGAAACTTATATAATTGAGCTACAGGCTACTCGATTAATAAAACATAAATGGGTTTTTTTTATTTATACACACACACATCAAGAGTTCGTTCAAGTTCAAACTTCTGACATCTCACATTATGTAGGATACTTATACCGTTGGGTCATAGACCATTGGACAATAAAACATAAATGGTTGGTTGACTAAATTTTAATTTTATTTGCTCCTTTTAATGGAGTCCACTAGGGTTGTCAATTGATCGTATTTTAATCCGAACCTGATTTGAATTAGATCCAAATTTTAGGATTTTTATTCGATTAGAATATCAAATGGATCAGATCCGATTATAAATATTTGAAATTCGAAATAAGTGGATCGGATATGGAATTAAGCAATCCAATCTGTTAAAGATCCGAATCCGAATCTTAATATTTTTTATTAAATTAATATTCTTGTATATAATATTAATAAAGATTTTAAAATAAAATCTATGTATTATATTGACCTAATATCTATACTAACGTCTATATTATACTATTAATATTGAGTTTTTAACCTAA
Source organism: Jacaranda mimosifolia (assembly GCA_018894105.1). NCBI lineage: Eukaryota > Viridiplantae > Streptophyta > Magnoliopsida > Lamiales > Bignoniaceae > Jacaranda > Jacaranda mimosifolia. The sequence goes on along the minus strand of CM032120.1, from coordinate 14,067,013 downwards.
AAATAAGAGAGATATTAATAAAATGTTAAATATAATAACATATAATAGTTCATAAATACATTAATATAATATGAAATAGAAGTTTAGTATTCAAATATTTAAATTTTGGATTAATATATAATAAAAAATTATTAAAAATTCAAGTATGACATATATTTACTTTATAAATACAATATTTTTATAAAATTCAAAGGAAAAAAAGAAATAAAATAAAATAAAAAATAATCAGGTCGAATTTTTTAATTGAATTTTGTATATAGTACTAATTAACAAAGATTCTATAGAATTTCGTATCGGGTTCGAATATGAATTTTGTTAATCTAATTTGGATTTGAAAATAACATATCCGATCCAAATCCGACCTGTTGACGGCCCTATAGTTCACACATCCTATAATATTTTTATTGGCGGTGGCCCAATAAAAAAATTTCAGCCCGCCATCATGCATATTTGATGGTGGGTGAAACATTCAGGTTTGGGATGAGATATAAATTTACCACATTTGGGTTAATTTATAACTATTCATTAATTTCACCACACAAGTAAATAATTAAAAAAAAAAATTAGAGAAAGCATTTGTAATGACGAATTTTTATCATTTTAACAAATCAATATTATTATATTCTCAAATCAAATGAATCGAAGTATAAATTATTCATAATTCACATAAGGTGCACAAACACGCCCATTTCGGATTGAACATAAGACCTCTCATATAATATGGGATACTAGGTTACAAGCCAGTTGACAAGTAAATAAAAATTAAAATATATTTTTTCGTCTTTCATTTCATCTCATATGGTAAATATAATATAATAGTGAAAATCATGCATTAGACTTGACAAAAAAATATCCATACCAAAAACATATGGGTAATGGGTCTCATTTTCTTTACCCAATAAAATATAGGTAGTTTTACTTGCCACCTAATTACTCATCGTTTTTTGGTTCAATCCACATGTACCCACGGTAACTTGTGAATAGTCATATATATTTTTACTTTAATTTTTCTCTAATTTTTACAACTACTTTGGAGGGTATAACACTTATTTGTGTTGATGATATCAACAATATTAAAGTGGTGTTTAAACTTTTAGTTCAAAATTTTTTGACATATAATTAGATTTAAATTTAAATTTTGAAATGTAATATAACTTAAATTTAATAAATGTTTAAACATTGAAGTTGCAATTTTCAAATTAAAACATTTGACGTGCTTTAAAATACTTGTTCAATATAATATTTAAAATTTGTAACATCATTTATTAATTTTGTTTATGTAATATTTGAATAATATTATGTAAATTGAAAAATAAATATTAATTTTTTAAATATAAAAAAATACAAATTTATTATGGGTACCCGTATGTTACCCATTACCCATAGTCACGAGTAATGAGTCCACTATCTCATACCCAATAAAAAATAGGTAATTTTTCCGGTGGATAAATTTATCCAACCCATTGTTACCCGCTCTCAGGTTACTCATAAGTACCCATTTGTCAGGTCTACCATGCATCCCTTCTAGAATCCAGGGTTCGTTTGGTTTCATTTTCAAAGCTGATTTTCACATTTTCTACTATTTCAAAAATGAAATACATCATTTTTTTTTTTTACACATTTTCACCCAATGTCATTTTTGTTTTCATTTTCAAAACAAATTCTCCAATAACCTATATATCTTCTCTCTCTATTCCCTTATTTCTATCTCTATTCACCTACAACCTATTAAAATCAACACGATAATTACTTTTCTAACAATCTATCCAAATATAAATTTATTTTCAATTCATTTTCACTAACTAACTTTTCAAATTTTAGAAATAATGAAAATAAAAAATAAAAATAAAATAAACCAAACAGGACTAAGAAAACAAAAATACACACCCATATCATACTAAGAATTTTTTGCCTAATCGCAAAGCTATTTGGCACATAGCATAACATATTTCAAAATTTTCATCAAATTTTATTAGTCATACAAGAAATTGTCAAAAATCTTGTATTTACAATAATAACATGGAGTTTAGTTTTAATTTTTATGCACTTTATTTCAGTTCAATTTTTTATTACTTTATAAGATAAAAAAAATTAATACCTAACTAATTATTAAATTTAAATATTTTTAATTAATGGAATAGCGTGCTATATAAAATAATTATATTATGTTCATAATGACTGAAGATAAACGATATTTTTATTAAAAATAATAAGCAAAATCGCATGAATACACAAGCGACTTATTCTATTAATTCCTAAAGTTACTTCCAAATGCGACTCTGGTATTCTGTTAAATTTACTCCTCCATATGTTAGGTTTCAGAGTTACTTTTTACTTCCGGCCAAATTGAATGAACGCGATGAACACGATGGGTCTGGCTCCGTTTCATTCGGGCCGTCCGCCTTGGGCTCCGCCGCCGCCGCCGCCGCCTCCAGCGCTGCCACCTTTGCCACCTCCTTCGACCTCCTTCTGGACTGCCGCAAATGTGAGTAGCCGCCTCAAAGAACTTCATGATACTATAAACCTCGCCAAAGCAATGTAAGGAGATTTCTGGACATTAACTTGCTTTTGTTGATAACTAGTATTTTATTTTATTGTTTCGTAGATAACTGAGTCAATTTCAATTAGAGGTTCAGAATTTACGAACTATGTTCGAGTTTGATTTCTTAATTTAACGAACTGAGCTGCAACGAGCTTTTGATGTTCAATTTCGCGCAATTTGCATTGTTTTCTCAGACCTATGGAGAAGAAGTTATTGCTTGCTGAAAATTACTTCAAAGATCTTGTAGAAAACTTTGACATGAGCTTGAATGCCATGGATGGAGGCATGAAATTGGAGGCTTTCAAAATGGAAATGCTTGAAAACTAGAATTCAATGTAAATTTCGTGACTGCTAAACACAGCATCTCTATTTGTTAACTTGTTGTTCCATGTGACAGAAAACTAGAAGCTTGATTGCATGAATGCTGGTCAAGGAATGATTTTCATTGTGAGTTGCTATTTTTATTGGTTTTGATTGAAGTAAAATTTAACAGGAAAAAAGAACTGGAAATGTTGATTTGGATGAAAGAAAGGGAAGAAACTACCAAACGTGAAGATACAGGTCACAATGACATGTCAATGGATAGGTTTTCTAAGTTTATGAAAGACAATCAAATCGAAGTTAAATCTCAAGAATCTATGTCAGTGAATGCTGCAAATGCCATAATGTCAAAACTAAGATTTCTGCTGGAGCCATTCCGGGTTGTCACAGATGAAAATAGCCCGTGGGAGGAGAAATCTGCTGTAAAAAGGTTAGCTGATAAAATGGAGAAGTATAGAAGAAATAAACGTTGGCGTAAAAGGAAGAGAAGGCGAATAGCAGAGAACCTAGCCAAGGTACCAAATTATAAACTTTTGCCTAGCAGTATTTTTCCATGCGAACTTAGGTTTGTGATTGGGCTATTTATTTAATTGTTTTAGGAGCGTAAGCAATTTGATCAAATAGATAAAGAAGCTGATGAATGGAGGGCCAGGGAGATTGCCAAAGATATTGCACAAAGCAAGGTACAGACCTAACAAGATACATTTTCCTTGTTTACATTGTAGTGTGTGTTTTCAAAGAAGTTTCTAGAATGGTTAATTAGGCATGCCATGCAGCTGCCTGAAGAGTGTGAAACGTATGGTTATCAAATATTGACCAGAAAGCAAGTTATTGTGTTTCATTGTAGTTTACACACTTAATCATTTGCTTTCTAGTGCATGGGGCACAAACTTTGTTTTTCTCAAATTTGTTGGTCTTTACCTACACGTATATCAAATAGTTTGCAAACAGGGACAAATTTCTAGGCAATTGTTAAGATAAGTGCTTTTTCTTACCCCTTTGGCTTATTAAAGAGGCATTATCATTTTGCAGGTTGAAAAGATGAAGGAAGTAGCCAAGATTAAGGCAAAAGAGGAGAAGAAAAGACTGGAATCTGAGGTGAGTGCTTATTGAAAGCATGGCCTTTTCTTGTTTATAGCATTTAAACTATCTGAATTGTTTGGTGAACCCCTTTTACTTCTCATGGCATAGCTTCCTACATTACAGATGTCTTTCCACCTTAATTCTCTGTCTTGAGCTGTTTTGGTGTTCCCCCAACTAAGTTCCAAGAAAGAGTTCCCTTCTTAAGAGGCGTCAGTCAATAGAGCTGTGTCTAGCTTTGAACCGTTTTAGTTGAACTCAATAGAGCCTTTCTGTAAACCGAGTTTCCTTTACAAGGCTTTGTTCCTTTGATAGGTATATTTTATTTGCTTGCTAATGAATTTCAGTTTTACTGATGTTTCTTTTCCTCCATACTTTGTTTAGCTTCTCACTTGGTTAATGCACAAAAAGAAAAAACACAGGCAAAATTTCTGCTCCTTGATCACCATCATATGCGTGATCAAGTCCCGTAACCTTGTATGATTTAAGTGCTTTAACCAAATGTATGTGAAAAATATCGTAGAACGCATAAGACAAAGATGGTCATTTATATAATATCATTCAATCATGATTGTACCACAGGAGTAGTGACACACGCCAATCTAATTGGCTGTGGGATACCATTCCAATAATTTCCCACTTGTCCTATAGCCAATTCCCCATAGTATTTAAGCCCATGTTCCCAAGATGTAGCTGAATTTTTCTGATGTAGTTTATTCTGAGCAGAACCAGCTTTTGCATTCAGCTTCAGTTATTAAGCATTTATGGTACAAACCAGTCACCACATGTTTACAGTCTTTTCCCGATACATGGGTTTTCTATATGATCTTCGATCAACTTCAAAAAACTATATATGGGCTGTAGGCACTTGCAAATCATTTCCTCATCAAAATTCTATATTGTCTAAATCATTGGTCTTCATATTGGTATGTAATAATTTAGTTAATGGATCACTGAAGTTTATGTTGCAATTGCTTTGAGTATGTTCATTTCGTCCATGTGGTGGACTTGTAGATGCCCTTTTTTTTTTTTTTTTTTGAAAAAAAAAATAATAATTATTTCCTTGTTTTAATGTTCCTCAAACTTTCAAATCATAACATTCAATCTTGTAATTTCAGCTTGAGCAGGTGCTGATTGTTGAAAAGCTGCAGGAATTGCGCTCCATCAGAATACAGAAATTGAAAAAGCAAGGTGAAAACATTAATATGTAGATGAGATAGCAAATCTATAACCTATATGAGAATTAGGACTTGAAGGCGCTTGTCAACTTTCTAGAGGCTATTCGCTCCTGAAGGGAACTGAGCCATCAAATGTAGATGTGCTCAGCATCATGAGCCAATGCAGCAGAGAGCTTATCTAATCCCAATATTACCATGCAGGTCATTTTCTTCCAGAAGAGGACAACAAGTTTCTTGAACAAGTTAGAGCTGCAGTTGAGGAGGAGGAGCGGCAATCAATGGCTTCAGCTGATACAGATGCAGCTAAAGATGCCATTGCTACTGCTGAGGAATCAAGAAAACACATTCAGAGTCGTGCACCAGAATTGGAAAAACCGGACTTTAGTAATGGTGGAGATGGGAGAAATCAAGACCAGAAAAATGATACTGCAGATGAAAGAGTCTCGAAGGTAGTTGAAACTAAAGAATCTGGAAAACTTGATGCACCTGGTTCTGGCAGTGCCTATGATTCTGTTGCCAATTTACCCATGGAATTTTACCATTACTATCACGGCAGCAGTACTGATATGGGCACACTTATTGAGGTAATTCCTATAAACATATTTGATTTAGCTTATGTTTTGTTGTAATTTTCCCACTTTTATGGTTGAATATTTCATCTTGCTGCCATGTACTCCATGATAGAAAGTTCTTATTACGTTTGGTCTTGCTTCTTTTCTTTTTCCCATATAGCAACTATTTATTTTGACAGTATACAAGCTGAGTCAATTATATGCACGAGCACAAGATCAGATGGAAAGTTGCATCTTTTTGTTTATTATTAAAGTAACTCAATGCATTTGTTTATTTGCATCTCGAAAGCAAGTGAATCTATTTAACACTATTCATAGTTTTGAACTGCTGGAGGTTTTTGCTCTCTAGTGTGACTTTTCCCTTAAATGCAGGTAAGAAGAACATGGGATGCATATATACGACCTGGAGGAAGGTATGTAAACCACACTTTCTTTGTGAAATAATTATTCTCTAGAGATCTTTGTTTTTTGGCTTTCTACAGTCAATTTAATTTCTCTGTTCTCCTTCTAGTTACCGTTATGGTTCTCATTGTTTTTGTCTTGTTCTTAGTGCTTTTTTTGTCCTATTTCGTCACTTTCATGGTATATTCACTTACACTGTGAGATTGGAGTTCTCTTACCCATTGCCTGGACCCTTGGGTTTTAATAAGAGAAATGCTAAGAAACTTTTTTGTTTTTACGTTTCAAATAATGTATTACGCCCTAGTGTTTGCATCTTTGCATTTTCCTTCTCGGTTTCCTCACTACTTTCATTCACCCAAATATAGCAGTAGTGTCTGGTTGAGAAAATATGAGACACCCAAGTCTAAGCTTGAGAACAAAGTTCGGCCTCAAGGATTTTTGCTCAGTAACTTCTTTCTTTGTTACATTAAATTTATCTTCACTTTTATGCTTATTAACGGAACTCCAATGCAGCCGTATACCAGGACATTGGGTTCAACCGCCACCTCCAGCAGATGAGGTATGGGCATCCTACCTGGTGAAACCCAAATGACCTTAATCTGTGGCGCTAGGCTGGATTCTCAAATGAGCTGCACTGCTAGCATCTCTTTTTAGTCTTCGTCTGGTTGATTTGGTTCCTTGAACCAAAATGGCACTACGGTAGAAGGCGACTCTGGTGACAACTAACATGGAACAAGAAAAGTACCAACATCTTCACGGCATTTTTTTGGTAAAACAACATTCTTTGTTGCCTTCGTTCTGACTAGCATAGCAGAATTTGGAGGGCGGGCTGCAGAAGTTTTAAGTAGAAGCCAAGTCGTTCCCTTGATTCTGATGGAACTCATCCATCAAATATTGCAGAGTTTATCTTTAGTACACTAGCTCTACAGTATCACGATTATATATAACCAGTTTTCTTTTGTTCTTTCTGGATTGGACGGAGTAGTATTCAATTTAAGAAATAATGTTCGTATGCTAGCATATCCGATAAACCTAAGTTTTACTCCACATCTTCTCTACTCGGGAAATAAAGATGTAAATGAGATGAGATAATTCACAAATAGTTTGAACTCGTTAGTCAAATGAGTTAAATTCAGCTCAATAATATTCAACTCGAAAAGTTTACAAGTCTAAAGAATTTTTTTTTATGTTTTACATATATAATAAGATTTATAATAATAATAACAATTCGTTTGTTATTTTTAGGAAAATGATAAATTTTTTTGAAAAGCTTATGATTATAAATTTTATTTCAAATTTAAATAAATTTAAATTAATTCAAACCTTTACAAGCTTGAATTGAGCTTGTTACAAATCGAGCTCATCTACTCTCTTATGGTAAGTCTTTTCGAGCCGGCAAGCTCAATAAGACTCGCCTGAACCTTTGTTTATTTAACAAGTCAAGCTTGGCATATTCAAACTCAACTCAACTTGTTTACATCTCTACTCGAAAATGTATCAATATAGACAAATAAATCCAGTGAATTGCATCTTAATGAACTACTAATTCCATTTTGAACTTTTAGTTAAAAGAGCAGATCTATCACATTATTTTTCTTTAAAATTTATACCCCTCATTGTAGTCCTTAACATTTTGATTTCCACTGCCAAAAATTTGGTTTTGCTGCGTTTTATTCTACAATAAAAACAAGTTTTCAATCGCTGCTCAATCAACAATGCTGCATGTTTGTCCATGAACGGGGTACTCAGTAACCTCTTGAGCTTTTAATTTATGTTTCTTTATTTTATGCGCGCTGAGACCCTTTCAAGGTATCGGTTATCCTTTAGGTCCCGATTGATTTTATTTTTATAACTCATTTTTTTATTTTTTACTATTTTAAAATTAAATCACATTTCCAATAACATATCTTTCTTATCCTAATAACTTATATATCTTTTTTCATTTCATTATTTCTATTTTTTTTATCAACAACCTACTAAATTCAATCATTACCTTTTCAAACTCATTTTCAATTCACTAACTAATTTTTCAAATTTTAACATTGATAGGAATGGAAATTGAAAATGAAAATAAAACCAAACGGGCCCTAAATTTTGCATGTAGCCGAAGGGTTCTAGACGTACCAAAAATAAGTTGAACAATTTGGTACGTCCTTCGATACGGCTATACTTCATTCTGCGAAGGTGTTTACTAAATGTTAGAGAGGTCTCATCACAGAGATCCTTCCTCTCCGCTGGGACCTTCGCTTAATTTTTTCAAGAAAAGTAATAATTACTAAAAATTCGAATGCATAGAAATTGTTTGAAATTTTGGAGAACCTAACCGGAACAAGTCCTCCGGTTCGGCGATCAACATTCAAGAAAAAATGTTCAATTTTCGAAGGCAAACTTGGCCGAGTCGGCATTGATTTTTTGCCTCTCGTCCATAGGTCCTTCGATTTCAAATTGATTTTGAGCTGAAACATAAAAAAAAAAAAAAATTCACACACTCGTATGAAGTTATGCTCAGTGAATACGAACCAAAATAGCAATTAATTCACCTTGCCGCAATTAATGCCGCAATCGCAATCTAATCGTTCGTCTTCATCGCAAATCTTTTACAATTTCTTCAAAAAATTTCTAAGATAAATGATAAACTATAATAATAGAAGAAGAAATACGCTCAAGTGCGTAGAGGAGAGAACACCTGACTGTGGTTGGCGTTTGTTCTGATAACCCTAGTGCGTAATTTAAAGAGGGCGAGAGTTCCTGGGCTGGTTTTGTGAGCGTATAGCCCAATGGGCTCAAAACATATACTAAGAGGGCATCTGATTTGAACTTATTTAAAAAGTTTTATAAGTTTCAAATTTATAATTGTTAATTTTTTTTTAAATAAAATTTTAAAGTTTATAAGATGATATTAATGACAATTTGGGATGGCAATAGGGTGGGGCAAAACTCAAACCCGAGCTCAACCCATCTCATTCGAGACAGGTTTGGAGCGACTTAACGGAATATAAGGTGGGATTTTCCTAACTTGAATTATTTGGGGTGGGGTATGGGTTTACCGACCCCGCCCCAAACCCGCCCGCCACCCCGCCTATATAAATATTATATATATATATTATATATAATTTATTTTATATTTTTTAATTAAAAATAATGTCCAACTATACTCGATGAAGATCAAGATGTTGAAGAATGTGATATGAGAATTAGAACTATATGGTAGAGGTTGTTGGACCTAAAAATTTTGAGTTTTTTTGTTTCAGTTTACTGTCAAACTCACAATATATAAAAATTTAGATGTTGTGTTGATTATTACTTTAATTATATTTTTATATCCTATTTTACTTCTATAATCTTATCTTATTTGCATAGATTTTTCATTTTTATACCTGAAATTTGAATTTTAATTGTGTTCAAGTGATTCTGATTTGATATTTTTATTGACTTATTTTAATTTTTCTAATTCTTTTCGGATTGACGGGTTTAACCCGCCAACCCCACGGGACAAGGTGGGGTGGGGCCTTTTTGGGGCAGGGCAGGGTATGGGGTGAGCCTAACCCACCCCAAACTTGCCCCACTACCATATATAATGACAATTTTGTAATTAATATCATCAAAATTAAGAGACCTTATTAAGATTTTAAAAATAAATTAGAAACTTCATACTTTTTTTAATAGAACTTATTCTAATATCTTATTTTAGAAACTTATAAAATATTTTTAAAAAAATTTACTAAATATTTTTTATATCTTATAAGCTCTTCAATATTTTAATAGATATTTCAATATTATAATGACAATTTTGTAATTAATATCATCAAAATTAAGAGACCTTATTAAGATTTTAAAAATAAATTAGAAACTTCATACTTTTTTTAAAAAAAATTATCCTAATATCTTATTTTAGAAACTTATAAAATATTTTTAAAAAAATTTACTAAATATTTTTTATATCTTATAAGCTCTTCAATATTTTAATAGATATTTCAATATTATAATGACAATTTTGTAATTAATATCATCAAAATTAAGAGACCTTATTAAGATTTTAAAAATAAATTAGAAACTTCATACTTTTTTTTAAAAAAATTATCCTAATATCTTATTTTAGAAACTTATAAAATCTTTTTAAAAAAATTTACTAAATATTTTTTATATCTTATAAGCTCTTCAATATTTTAATAGATATTTTGAAATAAGCTCATCCAACCACTCTCTAAAGCCCAAACCGAAATAAAATGGAGCCCATTAAGTTTAATAAAGCAGGCCTCATTAAGGCCCATATCACAATGCTAAAACGATCCCACTTAACTAATTATTACATCATCCGACAAATCGCTGATTTTCCAGGTAAGAAAAAACCTATTTTTTCTTTTCATTCTCTCTCAGATCTACCATAGCATAAAAAGAAAACCCCCCATGGCCACACCATTATTCAATTCATTCCCCTAAATTCACATTAAAAAATTTTTGGAGAGTAAGGAAATAAGAGAAGAAGATTTTGGCGGGTAAATCGCGATGCCGATGTGGAGTTCGGTAGCTAATTTAAAGGAGAGTCTGAGTAAAATCGCACTCGATGTGCACGACGACGACGATGACGAGCTATCGATGTATACTCCACCGCCGCGGGATCAGTTGGAGAACGGAAATTCAGTTTCTGAGCGGAGAATTTCTCGCAATTTTAGTCGTTCGAGTACGCCGACGCATTCTCCAATCGTAAATGGTTTTGATTCCCCTCCTAATCATGAGGTATTTAGGATTTATTTGTGTTTTATTGGTATGATCTTACCGTGTTTTTTTTTTTTTTTTCCTTTCTTTTTTTGTCTGGTTGTGTTGCTCGCGTTAAACTGAGAGGAGATGAACTTGCATTTTTCTTAATCATTTTAATTATTGATACCTTTCGCCAATTAGAAATGGCTTTGAATGGATGTATCTGTGAATTAAATGTTGTTGTACTGATATGAACTTTTACTGTGGTTTTTTCTGTTTTTTTTTTTTTATCCATCTGTTTATAATGATTGTGGATGGATTTTGTTCTTTGCTTGATGGTGACCGCACTGGTGGTTTTAGCAGTGTCTAGAATTTGTGGTGAAGGTAGATAAATGTTCTGGATTCCCAGTGTCTCGATAAACCACTTTTCTTTTTTGTTTTGGAGGATGGATCACTTATTTGTAAGTGTGGTTGATTACGGGAAAGGCGTGTTAAAATATTCTAAATAAGATTCTGTTAATATGAAATATCCTAAGGATGAAATGGATTAATAAACTACAAGGAATGTGTGCCGGCGATCTTGAGCCAAATATTCTGTCATGTATTGGGCAATATCTGTCTGGTGGAATATTTTTTCCTCCCGCCTCTAGTGTTACTTAGTGAATAACTGGATATCCTGATATTTCTTTTTTCTTGCAGATCGAACAATACAAAGCAGAAATTAAGAGACTTCAGGAATCTGAGGCGGAAATAAAGGCATTATCAGTTAATTATGCAGCTTTATTGAAGGAAAAAGAGGTACATTCATTTTTCTGACCCTTACTTCTGTCTTTTGATCTACTATTTTCCCTAAATAATTAGAGCAAAAACACTTCCTCTATGGCATATCGTAATTTTATATGCTATCATTGCTAGCAAATGTTTGGTGGCTATGCATAGCTCAAAAGTACTTCTCGTGAATTATGGAGAATGCTGGATTACTGCTGATGTGAGAGATGTGATTAATTCATTTCGTTGACAAACAAAACTTTTCAGTTGGGAACATCCTGCTTTCTATCACATGGACCTGATTTTGTTTTTTTTGTTGGTAGATGCCTGTGTCCTTGAATATTCTCATATGGCACCCAAATTCTGTTAATATTGAGGTATATTATATAAGGTTTCAGGTGAATTATGGTCAGATGCTTTTAGAAGGTGAAGTTCAGAGAGCAGGACAGCTGAACTGCTTTATCTTGTTGCATTTATGCAATATTACTTCTGGATATGAATAATAATTTATGGTGTGCTGTAAATAAATATATCCACTCTCAAGTCTTGGCTGGCTTATGCAATCAGTTAAGCTGTTTAAGTCTTATGTGCTGTTATCATATGTAGCCCGAATATGACACATTATCCCCAAAATCTGATAGACTCTGCTGTTAAATTAAACCATACTGAAGACTCACAGCTGAAGTTGCTCGAATCCATGCCTTTTTCTAAAAATAAAATTGTGATAGATAGACATTTTTATGGAAGTTCCATAAACTCATTTCCTTACGTAACAGGGATTTTCCTCTTGCTGAGAGCTAAAATGTTCTCCCCATCCTATGAGCAAGTGTGGCCCATTGGATCCCTGTTATCATTCAGATCATAATGTGCCTTCTGAGACTTGAATATTCAATTTGGTCCCTTCCACTTGAAAATGTGGGGAAGCATTTTGTCTCTATGTTGTAATCCTACATTTAGAAGTAGGTTAACTGGTTAAAATACACATTCCTAATGCGCGCGTGCGCACACACACACCCCCACCCCAGCACACATGCCCAAGAGAGAACTATCTGATGTGTCAGATTTTACATGATCGATAGAATTCTTATGAAGTTATGTTGAGAAATTTAAGTTTTGACCGCCTCTTATGCGATTTTTCTATTTTATGATTCTCATGACAGGATCGGATTTCGAGGTTGACTGAAGAAAATGGCTCATTGAAAGAAAATCTTCTTACTACGAATGCTGCTCTTAGTGCATCTAAAACTGCTCTTAAGGTACTTGTTCATGATTGAAGAGACTGGTGGAAACAGATCATATCAAGTAGATTTATGCTGGGATAGTTACTTCTGGTTTTATCAAGCATAATATTTGAATATAATATATGTTTCTTGTGTTAGTTAAGATTTTATCTTCAAATATTTTTGGATCTAACTTCCATGAGGCAAAACTCGAGTCCTGGAATCTGTTTGTAGGCTCAATTGTCAAATTGATAATGATATGAGCAGTGTGTTTTCTGAAGGTTATTTTGGATAACACTTGATTACCTTGGCAATATTGCTGAGAAGAAAGTGTTGAAGGAAGATGCTTAAATTGTGTGTTACTAGCAATTATAGTCCCTCAGATCTTGACTCTGTACAATAAGAACTAATAGTATGTAGTGATTATTCTGTTTTGTTGTTGAACTTGTAAATATTTTGTTAGAAATGTCCTTAAAGATTTTTACCTTCTGTATTAGTTGTTGATGACTTCATCTAAATCTTTTTCAGGGGAGTGGTGATATTTCACCTAATCGCCACAGTAAAGCTGCAACAAAAATGCGTTCTGCTGGAAGCCCACTAACAAATGGTATTGTGTCCAAACATGATGGATTAAGCAATGGAACCACTTTAACCAATGCGAAGGTACGAGAAGCGTTCTTTTTACAGAAGTCACACTCCTTCACCCCAAGGCTGGCATTTGTGTTCTCTTCTTTTCACTTTTACGCTATAGTCTCTAATAGCAATAGGTAGCAATTTACTTGACATACTACCTGTTATTGATTTGGTTAACTGTTGCCATAATGAGAACTAAGCAGTTTTTGCCTTGTCACATACATCTCAGAACTGAGTAATTTCTGTCTCGTTACATGCTTCTGCATTTTGTCTTCCACGATGAGTGTATTGATGATCGCTGTTTTAATACCTTCTAGGAGCTCTCAGATACAATGGAAGACAAAAATAGATCCCTCGCAGTAATGCAAGCAACTCATGAAGCTCAAATGAAACAAATGGCGCTTGAACTTGATAAAGAACATGGCAAATTTGCAAGTACGCAGATGAGATTGCAAGGTATACAAATATTCTTTGAAATCCAGTTCCAGTGTTTATGCTCCTTTGAATAGTTGGGTTGACTCATTATTCTACTTTTAGAGGAGCAGAAGTTGAATGGATCATTTCAGCAGGAGTTAAGCTCGTTAAAAGATGAAAAAAACGAAGTGAGTGTTTTTAGTTGTTTTTGTTGTTATTCCATGAACTACCGTAGCATTTGGCCTTTGGCATCATCTTGCATACTTTACTAAATTAATATATTTGTAGTTGTTTGAGAATGCTTTTAATAATCAATGCATAAACTGTGTGATATTTTTTGATATGTCAAAACCATGACACACTATATCATTACGGTCATCTAATTTTTCCCTTTTGTGCTATTCACTATTTTGTGTTTACTATATCATATACCAGAAAAATAGAAAAAGTGATCTCACTATTTAGTTTGATTTCAAAAATTGTTCTTCATATAATCGTCAACATTGTGTTAAAACTAGATATTGAATGTTATGATTGAAATTGTTTATGTTTGAGCTTTGACATCACCTACAATTACTAGTTTACATTTTGTATATCTGCCTCAAACAAAAAAATACCATTGGCTATCTTTGTTCCTTACTTTATTTATGCCTTAATTGGACTTGGCTTCTTTTTGTTTCCGGTTTTTCAGATGTTGAGAGAGATGCACAAAACACGTGATGAGCTAAATCAAAAGATATCAGAGATAGGAAGATTGCAAACAGATTTACAGAGAAGAGACAGAGAAGAAACCGATGACGCTGTGAAGAAATTGAAAAAAGTAATTGCTGGCTTGGAGAAAGAAAATAGAAGCATTAAGGTACGCATCTTACTATGGCTTGTGAGGCATTGCTTTTGAAAAAGTTGTGCCTGTTCGTATGTGTGTCTCCAACTGTGCTTGTGTGTATTTTAGCTATGTATGTCTAATCAGAAACATATTCATACTGACCTTGGACCTACCATTTTTCCATGGTAGAAAGAAAAGGATGAATTTGAGGCTGCCTTAAAAGCAACCCGTTCTTCTCCAGTTGACAGAGATATACCTGGTGGTGTACATCCTTCAAATATGCAGTCAAGTAGCCTGAATGAGGTAGCTTTTGAGTTTATTATGATGTTTGATGAATATCTCTTTCCATTGTTCTTTTTAATTATTGGCCCTTACCTAAATTCTTTTCATCTTTATTAATTCAAAGAAGAAATATTTAAGTATTTATTCTCGTTTGTCGCATTTATTGTCATATGCATCTTGAACTCTTAAATATGTATGCACTTGCACTTTAGTCTAAGAGGTAAGACTCTCTGCAGGCACTGCAAGGGCAAGAGGAAATGCAGCAATCTCTTCATAAGTTGGAGAAAGATTTGAAGGAAACATGCCAAGAAAGGGAAAAAGCACTGCAAGAACTGAACCGTCTAAAGCAGCATTTGTTGGAAAAGGTCTATGCCTTAATTTCATTTTCATAGGTTGGCGATGATGAAAAATGATGTTATCAGATTTGAACATGGAAATTCTTTCTTTTCTTATTTTGGTGGTCTATGTTATATCTCTACATCCTGTTCTGCTAAATTAAATCTCCTAGCTACCTTGTTCTCAGGAATCTGAAGAATCAGAGAAAATGGATGAGGACAGTAAGATCATTGAGGAACTTCGAGAAATCAATGAACACCAAAGAGTTCAAATATCACGCTTGGAGCAAGCTCTTAAGCAGGCAATTGGAAGTCAGGAAGAAATAAAAATTTCCAACAATAATGAACTTAAGAAGGCTAGAGAAATTATAGACGACCTTAATAGAAAATTGACTAGCTGCATGAACGCAGTAGATGCCAAGAATATGGAAGTTCTAAATCTGCAAACTGCGCTTGGTCAGTATTATGCTGAAATCGAAGCTAAGGTAAACATTATTTCATGGTCGAAATCAATGATAAGGGGGAAGTATATTTGCTTTATATTGTATGGATTTGCCTTTTCAGGAACGCCTTGCCGAAGAGTTGTCGGTCACAAAAGAAGAATCGGCTAGACTTACCAAGCAATTGAAGGTGCAATTTCCTGCTTGATTATCTTGATTGTTTGATTGATTCTTGAGCAGTGAAGCAGTCCAAGTCCCCAAGAAACATGTATAATTGTGTTACAAAATGGTGAACTTAGTCACTGGACATTGTTGACATATTTCCATGCTCTCTACCCCACATAAACAGGCGCGCGCGCGAATGTGTGTGTGTGTGCGCGCGCGCGCGCGTGTGTGCATACACGAGCTTTGAGCAGTATTTTGTATTTAAAACCTGTCAGCATTTTTCTTGAAGGCTTTTGAATGTTCCTTGCAAATTGATATAGATAGGTCTTTTAGGACTCAGGATTGAGTCCACGTTTTGTTAAATTTCTTAAATCTCCTGCTGTATATACTTCCAGGAAGCACACCAACAAGTAGAAGCATCAAAGAGGGAAAATGAGGAAATTTTAGAGAAGCTTTCACAAGCTGAAAGGACGCTTGCTGAAGGAAAGAATAGAGTGAAGAAGCTTGAGGAAGACAATGAGAAACTACGCCGAGCCCTTGAGCAAAGCATGACGAGGTTAAACAGGATGTCAGTGGACTCTGATTTTCTTGTTGACAGGTTAGACAACGTGGACTGTTCATATCTTGGTCTTTATTGGAAGCTAGATTCGTTCATTCTTTTGGAGGCAGCATATTATACAATTGCTTTTGCTATATTACTAGGAAGCTGGCCATGTAGAATAGCAGGTGGCATTAATCAAAAGACTATTAAGCGGGTTGACATTTGTGTTCACTGTTGAAAGTCCCATTACTATTGTCAATTTTGTGTCATGCCAGTTCATTCGTCTGTCCTTGAAACAGCAGTCTGTTACTATAATAAATTGTCTCCTTTGCAGGCGCATTGTGATCAAGTTACTGGTGACATATTTTCAGAGAAACCACAGCAAAGAGGTGCATGTCTTTCATAGATACCCGTGCTTACTGGACTGGAGATCATATAACGATTCACAATGAGCAAATCAGCTGTCAATAATATTATCAAAATTCTGTTAAAATACCTTCTGGCTAGGATCCTCCCTACCTCACTTGTTTTAAGGAGCACTTCCTGCCAAATGGAACATGAAAACTAATTGCTCTGATTGTCTGCAATAATATAGAATAAGAGAAAGAAACAAACTTTTGTCCTTGTATTCAACCTAAATTTATGATTTATTAATTATTTCAGGTTCTCGATCTAATGGTTCGCATGCTGGGATTTTCTGATGAAGACAAGCAAAGGATAGGCATTGCACAGCAAGGGGCTGGGAAAGGTGTAGTTCGAGGTGTGTTAGGTCTTCCAGGTCGGCTAGTTGGGGGCATCTTGGGCGGCGGCTCAGCTGAAGCTCATATGAATATGGCATCTGACGACCAGGTATTTCTTGCCACTCCCTCTCGTGCTGTTCTCTCCTTTTGAGATGCATGCTCAGATACATTTCTTTTATTGCTTTCTATGGTTGAGCAAATAATGAGTTAGGCTTAGGAAGGGAAGTACTATGCATGGACGGTTTGCATGTGCATAGCTCATCCAAGAGGAATAAGCCTTCCAACTATAAATAAATTGCACATGCATTTTCTGCTTCAGCTTAAGTTGCTCTTTTGGCAGTAACAGTTTATTTTCTGCAATTAGGATACCACCTGAATGTTAGTTCTTAGGATTGTAGTTGTATTGTACGTGGGCTAGTTGAAACTGGATTTCATCTCTTTTATGAGCTTTGAAATCTTATGATACCTATTTGTCCACTAGTTCCCCTAGCCCTCATGTATCTCGTAATTGTTAAACATTGATATATTGGCACCCATAGTAGTAGGCTCATTTCAGATTTAAACCTGCATGTTCTGAGCCCGATTAAGCCGGAGGCATTTGGCTATGCTCGCAAATAGTAGCATTTCCAACATACAGTGGCGTATGAACTGGAAAACCCTTCACCTTACACCTTACTTTGCCTCCCTTGGCATACTTTTGGTTCACTTCTTTTCCTGTGGCTATGTTCTCTTCATGATGGGTTTCTCACATCTTTTCAATTTTCTGCCACTGTGGTTTCTAAATTATTGTTGGACAATTCTTTCCAGTCATTTACAGATCTATGGGTGGACTTTCTTCTTAAAGAGACCGAAAGAGAAAAGAGAGTGTCTGCGGATGCTGCCAATGGTTCCAATCCAGATCAAAACTCTGCAGCAGCAACTCCATCTTTACCAGATAATAGAGGGAATACAGCTACCGTCTCAATGCCGAGCCCTTACCTCAGCCAAAACCAAACACCGTCATACTCTCATGGGACCTTCATGCGACGTGAACCTTCGGATTCAGAGTTTTCAACCGTTCCTCTCACCTCATCCGAAAACAATTCTCAAGGTTCAAGATTACTTCCAAGATATTGATTATTTATGCACTTATGACTGTAAATACACAAAAAGTACAGATTTTTCAACACCCTTAGATATCATTGATGCCTTGTGTTCGTTCAATTCATTGTTCCTTTGTCGAGTGAAAGAAAACCCATGTGAGCTTATATCCACAGGCTTTGTAACCCATCCCCATCAATGAAGCCACATTTAGTTGGAACTTTTGGAAGCCAGAAAATGAACAGATTCACATAGGTTGCTGAGGAGTTATACTATGCAAGGAGTGTATATAAACATTACAGTTGATACACATGCATGCGTGTGCTACATTGCCCCTCCCCTATATATGCATGGTTGTGTACGTCTGTAAGCAAAAAGAATGCTTTGGAATGTCAAGATAACAATTTTGTATGCTTTATACATGTCAATGCTATCTGCTCTATAAAACCTGGTGGTGGTGTTGTGATCTCACACAAATTGTACTTGATCGGCTGCATTTAGGCACCAACATCAATAGTGAGATCATATATGCGTCAGAACTGTAGTGTAAAACTTTAATCTATGTCGATATAGAGAAATAACTAGGGGTATAAACGAATTGAACCAAATTAGAATATAGCAAGTTTGAGCTCGGCTCATTGAACAGACAAAGGCTCGAGCAAGCCTTATCGAGCTCGAGCAAGGCTTGTAACAAGTTCAAGCTAGAGTCAATAAGAGTTGTAACAAGTTAGCAAAAGAATTTGATTCATATAAATTCAAATGTACTTGAACTCGTATAGATTTGGATTAATTTGAGTTCATTTAAATGCAAAATAAAATTTATAATTATAAAATTTTCAAAACATTGTTATTTTCTTAAAATTAACAAACAAATTATTACTACTATTATTATTATTATTATGAACTTTATTATATATAATTATATATACAAAAAATATAAAAAATTCATTTATGTTCGCAAACTTTTCGAGCTAAATATTTTTGAGCTCGACTTAACTTGTTTAACTGATGAGCTTGAACTGTTCGCGAATAATCTCATTTCATTTATACCCCTAGAAATAACTTATAGCTCATGGTAAGCATTCTTTTGTACCCAATCAGCATGCTGCATCCACTATACCAGCAAATAGCCACAAAAAGCGAAGGATCGTGTTCAACCAACAAGGTTCCCGATTGATTGAAACCAGGAATCCATTTACATCATGGCTAAAAGACAATGTAAAAGCAAATTCTTTCCACCTAACAAACGATTGCACACCAATATAACCTATAATAAGATAATAAGATTAAAACCACAATGTTCCGGATGTAACTGATTAAACATAAGGAAAACAAAGCCACATCTTGTAATCCAACAACTGGTCACGATATCATTTCATTTATCTCTCTGTCTAGTCCCGCTTCTTGTCCAATGGACGCCTTGGGATCTTGCTGAGAACCTTAGCATCGAACACTGCATACTGCTTCTTGATCTCAATTGTTACTTTCTTGACAAATGCATCAATCTTATCGTCGTACTTCTCATACACAACAGGCACCGTGTGCAGAAAAACAAATACTGGAAGAAAAGAACCAAGGACAAAAAATGTCAGAATGAGGGTACCTGAAATAAGTAACTATTTGTTCATACAAAGGTCGAGGCTCATTACGTGTGTAGAGTAATGTCAAGAAGTTGAAGCAGCTGCCCACAATTGAAAGAACCCACAAGCCAGCAACAACCTGATAATAAAGTTGAATCTCACAATGTCAAAAATTAGACAATGAGAAATAAGCAGTGACAAATCAACTGCATGATATGTAGCCCAAGTGACTTAAGCAAACGGGGAATGAAATGATTTCAACAGTGACACCAAATTGAAGGTGAACTTCACTAGCACAGAAATCTTGGGGAGGTGCAACAACTTAAAGATATAGGCTGGAATCTGTCCAAAGCCAAAATTAGGTAATAGATCTGACATTGAAGGGTAGCTTCATCATGATAGACTTTGTTGCTTGAACTCAAACCCATCAAGGTAATAACCCAGAATCCTAGATTAAAATCCTAGCTTATTTACTAGCTAGAGATAAAGGTAGAAATGAGGAAGTAAAAGCAGTTGATTTTAAAACCTTAGGATTCGCAAGAGCTAAGGGCTTGTTCTCTTGTGTTTTGGCTATTTTCTAGGTTTTTAGAAGAAAATTTGGAGAATATACCAAGCGTTTTTTTCCATTTTGGAGAAATAATATGGAAAATGATTTGAAAAATAAGTAGTTTGTTTCTTTATGTTTTGGGAGGAGACAAACGTTACTGTTGATGTCAAATCTGTTGCTTTTTTGTTGAGTTCGTAGGGTGAAAGTGATTTTTTTATATAATATATTATTTATGCACGTATATTTATAGTTGGATAATGTGTGTGTGTGTGTGTGTATATGTAATAATTTATATATTATTGTAATAAAATGATGTGTAATTAATTCAATTGGTGCTTTATTTTAAAATTTATAATTTTTATGAATTTATTAATAAATTGATTATTTATAAATTTATAATTATATCTTAATTATAAAAAATCGACTAACATCATAATTATAACATAATTGTTGATATCAACTTATATAAAAATAATAATAATAATAATTATTATTATTATTGTAAATTAATTATACACTAATTATTGTTTATTCTTAAATATAATTATTTAACTATTTATTATTTACAATTTATGTATAAATAAAACTTAGTTATTTATTTAAATAAAATAAAATATATATAAAACTTAATAATAACTCAAATTAAAAAAAGAAAATAATTTTATATTATATGAAATTAACTCATCTTAAATTATTTATTAAACAAATAAGCATAATATTTAATTATACGTGAAGTATGAAACATAATTAATATCTAGATAATAAGTTATTTAAATAATTGAATAAATTAATTTAATAAGTTATTTAGTTACTTTAACTCATTATTTAATTAATATACTATTTAATAAATAAATTACTTAGTAACAATCAAAAAGAGTTCTACTTAATTTTAATTAATTTTCTTGATAATTATTTTAATTGTATTAATATTAATTTATTAAACGTAATAGATTATTAAATAAATATCACATTATAATTAACTTTTTATAATAATTTTAAATAAATGTGAATATTAATATCTAATGAAGATTAATTTTTTGAAAAAGATTAATTTATTTATTATGTCAAATTAAAATATTTTAAATTATTTATTAAATGAATAAATATAATATTTAATTAATAATTAAATATTAAATATAACTAATGCATTATTTAATTAATAAGTAATTTAATTAATTTAATATGTTATTTAATAAATAAATTATTTATTAAATTTAATTAATTTTGTCGACATAAGTTTTAGAATTTTTTAAGTAGTAAAATTTTAATATTTTCATATATATAAACATATATATATATATATATGAGTGAAATAAGAAAATGATAAATGAATGAGTGATGTGAAACATGGAGTGAAAAAATAAAGGGGTAGGTGTGCTTTTTAGGGTATAAGGTTCTTTTGGATAAATTCTGAGGGTTTTTTTTGGGTAAAAAATTATAGTGTTTTTGAGAGAAAAATTAGAGGATGTGCCTTCATTTTGAAATTTTTTTGGGAATTGGAAAAAATTTCCCCCCAAACATAGAAGAACATGCCCTAAAAGTCTCAATATCCAAAAATATTACCAGAAGGAACTTCTTGAGATCCCTGCCAGCTGCAATTTCTCTCAATGCAGCAAGAGCACGATTGATCTCAACACGGAGGGCAGAAGCAACCTCAAGAACTGGGTCCTCAGGAAGGCGAACTTCCGGAATATGTGGAGGTTTCCTGCAAGCACATAAGAGATGAAGTCCACATACATAACTGGTAAGGGAGAATTTAAAGCTTAACAGGAGAAATGTCGGATAAGCTCACTTGTTTATGAAGGTTGTTGCATTGGACCACAAGAACAACAATGCGAGGCCAAGGATCGCAATGTGGCAAACCAGAGTAAGGAAATGGTACTCGAGCAATTCAAAAAGAACCCAGACTGCAGTTGCCCCACCAAGCACTCCAGCAGATATTTTCTTGTTCCTCCACAAAAGTATATCAGCAGCTACAAAAATTAACCACCACTTAACTGTCAAATTTTATCCTCAATTCATATTACACAAATTTGATTGTACTTTATGCCATTTCAATCAAAGAACTTTTCCAAAGAGTATGTCCAAACTCAAATCAAAAGCATCTGCTGTGAACAAAATGTATTCACTGAAATCACATTCAATCTCATACAGTATTTTGTTTCAGCATTTCCATTTCCACTTGTTTGCAACAAAAATTCCACACAAAAACAGCTCGTCCAACAGTACATATTGCAAAGCCAAAGCACTAATAGATATAGAAAAATTACTAATTTATACAACATTTCTCAAAAACAACATATTAGTATAATGCATCAACTTCACGGCTCAGTATATTCGTACTCACTTTCCACCAAAAGAAAGAGTGCAAAAATATTTATAACAATATAGTCACATCTGACAGATGCTTATCACATAGTCTTCTAATCACACAGCAATCCGCTCAAATAACATCTTATCATAGTTCAACATTTTCACATACACCACACGCTGAGTGAAAGAAACAAACGAACAAAAAACTCAAAAAAAAAATACACAGACGTAAATTACAGAAACGGTCACCGCATAGAATTACTGTGAATATGCGCGTGAGCGCGTGACACTTACGTTTGCCTCCACCGAAAACCTTGTGAACTGGCTTTTCACGCCCGAACAAGCGGTAAATCTTCGCCTTCACGTATGAAGGCGGCGACGCCGTTTTCTTAGCCTCAGAGTCCGAATCCGACGACGACGAAGAACTATCGTCGCTGCCGTGAAATTTATCAGTAATTTTATCAATCAACGACTCTCCCCTTGGATCCGAAATCTCCTCTTGCTCCGCCATCGCTGATCCCCACCGCCGATCCAAATTCCACAAATTATGAAGGAAAAGAAATATACGGAATCCAAACAAAAAGCTTCTCAGCTAAGCAAAGAGAAAGCAAGTGAAAAAGCAGTAAGGCGTGGCTGATGTGTGGGTGTGGGTTTTATGTTCGGAGGGACTCTGAGCCTGAGGTTTGGATTTTGGTTCGGGATCTTTTCAAATTATTTTCAATTTGGTTCGGCAGTTCTTTTGAATTTGGTCATAATTTTTCCAATTTCAAAAATAAAATTAAACAAAAAAACGAAAAGTTCGCTAATTGTCTACCCATACGGACTCAAAGTAACGGCGGAGATGAGGTAGGAGTATGGACGGTGAGGATTTGTCTGCTTTCTGTGAGTGGGCTGCCGATTGAATTACACGTGTCGGAAAGATAAGGCATCTGATTGGTGGGGGGTTGGGGGTTGGGTTTAGGACGGTCGCTTTTGAGGGTTGAGATTTAGACTTGAATCGCATCTTTGTGGGCCCATTATGTTATTGGGCCACATGCCAACTCTACCATGAGGTTCACACATTTATTTTGGGCTTAATCACAAATTAAAATTGAAAATGAAATTAAATTTGCTTAAGGATGATAGTATTTTGGTACGTCATGACTCAAACATGTGTGGATTTTTTTTTTTATTTATTTATACACTCACACATTAGGGTTTATTTGGACTCGAATTTTTGACTTCCCACATTAGTGAGACTTATGCCGTTGAGGCACAAGCCACTCGGCTCAAAATTGTGTGGATTTTATTACAAAGTTCTGGAAAAAAAAGTATAACATTCTGTTTCTCTTAATTAGTGGAGATTAATAACGTGAAATTTAAATATTGACATAAATAGCTTAAGATTATAAGTAAAGTGAATAATTTATTTTTAGTAACTCGTTCCACTTCAGGACGATCCCTGATATGACTTATGAACCTATAAGCTAAGTAAAATATTACTGTCAATATATTTAAAATTCTAAACTTCTATCCATATCAGTGAGTATTTTGAATAAGATATAAAACAATAGAAAAATTTACATTTTAAGTCAAAAGAAGAAAAAGGAAAATCATATTGCACATTAGATTAGGACTTAATGACTATGACATGTTATGTATAATCTTGTTAGTCATAATGACTAATGACATTATGTTAATCACTATTTTCTTCACTAATCTACCCTATAACCAACCCATCTTTTTCCATAATCCCACACACTTTTTCACTTTTAGAACTTTGGACAAAGCCTGCAAGCATATGGTTGGAAAGGCAAGGGATCTTCACTTTGCCACTTAAAAGTTAAGTACCCATCATCACTGCCCATTTTTCACTAGCAAAACCAGGGTGGATTTGCCTGCTTGTTCAAGGCAAGAACTGTGTTTTGTGGTTAAAATGTTTAATATTGAACCTAATTGGTGGAAAAGGTGTTCTTTTTAGTTAATTTTTACAAATTAACATACTTATACTTGATTAGAAAGATATGCCCTAGAGCTAAACATACTTGTCCCTTTTTCTTTGTATATATCAATTGTCAATTAAAGGAAAAAAGCCAAAGGGAGAGAGGGCAACCGAACCGTAGAGAATAAGAAAGATCATATAATCCCAAATATAATTTTAAAGTCACAACAAATAGAATTTCAATATTTTTTAATTTGATATATGATATGTTTTCTTGTAAATTAGAGATGGCAATTTATACCCGATCCACAGGTACTCACTTCGATCCGCTCCGATCGGGGCGGGTAGAACACCCACACTACAGTGGATCGGATTGGGTTCGAGTTTTAATAGGTGCGGGGCGGATCGGGTTTGGGTTTATAGTAAACCGGCCCGAAAGTATATATATATAATTAAATTTTTTACAAAAATATATATACAACAAACCTAAACCATGTTAGCATTTTCTTCTTTCCCTCCAATTCCTCATAATCGTGACTTCCAATAATAGATTCATAATGCTTAGAAAATGCTCAAAAGCTTTCTATTTTTTTGTTTTACATAAAATTTATATGATATTTGAGTTAAAATTATAATATTTTGTTAATTGTATCCAAGAGTAGATTCAGAATACTTAGAAAATGCTTAAAAGCTTTCGATTTGTTTATTTTGCGTAAAATTTATATAATATTTGAGTTTAAACTGTAATATTTTGTTAATTGTACATAAGAATAGATTGAGAATACTTAGAAAATGCTCAAAAGCTTTCTATTTATTTGTTTTTCGTAAAATTTATATGATATTTGAGTTTAAACTGTAATATTTCATAAATTGTATAGTGGATAGTATTTTTAAAAAAATAAAATATTAATTGGGTGCGGGTAGGATCGGGTTCTACATATACATTGCGAGTAGCGTTAGAATTTTCACAGCTAAAACCCGCGGGGCGAGTAGGGGCGGATAAGGTAATATAAAATTTTTGCAGGACGGGTTCGAATTAAGTCAAAACCCACCTTGTTGCCAGCGCAAATTTAAAAAATTACTTGTGTAATATAGAGACGAGGTTTGTAGGAATATGATGGACCACTCTAACAATATATAAAAATCAAACCTTCTATTCGAATCTCCTACAAATAACTTCTTATATTTAAGATTATTTTTACTTTTACTTTTACTTTTTCCCTAATTTTGATACATCGTATTTAAGGATTAATCTTTTCCTTTATTACCTCAACCGATATTCCACATTAATATAAATTATTGCAAAAGAAGATTAGAGAGACTTAGGCCCTGTTTGGTTTCAATTTCTGAGGTCATTTTCATTTTCTAGTGAAAATGCGTAGCAAAAAATTAGCTAGAAAAAGTGTTTTTTAAAATAAGTTGTATTTGGATGAGTTGTTTAAAATTATATGTTTATATAGGTATGAAAATGAATTGTATTTAGATGTTCGGTGTTTTTGTATTAAAATAAAGAATTTTTTTGAATTTAAATTTGAATTTGAATTGATGATGTGATATATATTTATTTGAAAAATAATATAAAATAATATTTTTGTGGTGAATGATGGTTGAGAAGTATTGAAAAGATAAAAAAAGTAGATATAAATGGTAATAGGAGTTGAAATAAAGTGAAAATAGAGATAGAATATATGAAAGAACATTTCAAAAATGAAAATATCTGAAAAAATGATACAGATAATGATAACTTTCATTTTTCATTTTGAGGAGAAAATGAAAATGGAAGTTGAAAATGAAACCAAACGGGCCCTTAGTAGTTGAACCATAGAATGAGAAAGACTGTTGAAATTTGAGTTAGCATTGCCTAAAAACATACATAAGAAACATAAGTTTCACATTTTGCATAACTCAATGGTTTCTATATCTTCATGGAATCCCTCTGAACTCTGAACTTTAACTTGAAAACCTCAGCAGCACACATTCAAAGATCATCTGAATGGCCTGAATGGCTTCTCCAAGACAGCAGAAAAGAACACCTCCTTACCATCATTTTTATCCCACTTGGGAACAACAATCCACTTATGTTTCCTGTATCTTAGCATCCTAAATACCTCCAAATAGTCATTCAAATCCTCTTTCAGACAGAAGAAGCTGTCTATCCACAGAAGCCCCCCGGGCCTCAAGACCCTGTCCCAATCATACAACAAGAAATCCAGCAGCACAAGATCGATCCATCCGTCCAGAAACCTTGTTGTGTGGATCAAATCCAATGTGTTATCAAAGAAGGGCAGCCGTTGATTTATAGTCAAGTAGAGTGGGATTAGGCCACGAAGGGCTATCGTTTCACTAAAGGGCGCCCCAAGATTTATCGTAGCAGAAACTATAGTCACATTGTGTTCCCTCATTCTAGCAGCAAAAGTGCCAGTCCCAACACTAAAATCCAGTCCATTTCTGATCTCTTCAGGCTTCAGATCAAGAACTTCAGTTATAAGAAAATCAGAAGTCAGGTTCGAACTTGGATCTTGGTAAACTGGGCTAATCCATCTGGGGAATTCATGATCCATGAGATTGAAACAATCTGCACATTTGAAGAATCCCTTTTGAGTCGAATTGCTCACAAGGCAAGTGAAGTTCTTGCATCTGTACTGGCTCCAACGGACGTTTCTGTCGTCTGGCAACGCCCACAAGGACTCGTTTATAGGAAGAGGCTTAGTGTAAAACTGAGGGGCTTTTGAGAAACATCTCCTCCTGGGAAGTGGATCGCAGCCATGAACCATCAATTTCTGGGCTAATTTCCAGTCATCATTGCAGATATCACCTATGTCATAGTCCATGTACTCTTCCAGCTCCTTTTTCATGGAAAAACACGCGTGTCCAACGCTAGTGAACGTCCCGTTTGCCCCCATGAAGTTCTGTTTTCCAAGCCGGTTAGGCTTGACTCTGATGTACTTTCTCATCTCCTCTATTAAAAAGTACTCGGCTGGATCATCTCCACTGGGCTGATCAGATCTTGATAGAGGATGCAGGGCGACGTTTTCTTGAGGGAGTTGTGATAGAGATTTGTGGACAGACTCAATATGACCCAAAATATCAGCAAGAAAGAACGCATGTTTGGACTTAGACAGCGATTCATCTGATGAATCTCTCATCCGATCAAGCTCTTGTTGAATCTTGTGGATGACTAATTCGACCGTTTCCCTCATCTCTCCATCATTAGTACGGCGAGCAATGATGTTTCTATAGTTGCATGAAGTATCAGAAAGTAGAAAAGACCTGAAAGAATAGACTCTGTACAAGGTTGCAAGAATAGCAATGGCAGCAACAATGATAACAGGTTTTTTCAAATTGTGGATCCCTCTCCATGTTCCAAACTTTTTCAAGATTTTAGCCTTACGCATTGCCCTCAACAACACTGGAAAAACAGAGATTATAAGTATCTCTGAGCTTTGACAA
The DNA here is from genome assembly GCA_018894105.1 of Jacaranda mimosifolia. Taxonomy (NCBI): domain Eukaryota; kingdom Viridiplantae; phylum Streptophyta; class Magnoliopsida; order Lamiales; family Bignoniaceae; genus Jacaranda; species Jacaranda mimosifolia. Next base: position 14,038,965 of record CM032120.1, on the reverse strand, counting down.
TCTGAAGTTCATGTAAAGACATGAGATGGAAAATCTTGAGATTAGAGTCAGTTGGGATGATTTGTTAAGCAACCTTAGTGGGCTTTTTTTCTTTGGGAAATTTTGTTTTAATACTTAGTTGTAATCCCAAGTAAAGACCACATTAAAATTTACAAGTAAATCTTAAGATACGGACATGTTGTTTTACTGTGTAGAAAATGGGGATCAGTCAAATTGAGTTGCTTCTGTATGAAGTGACTTCAAGTTGACGAACCCATTTTACCAGGTAGTCCTCATTGAATTGAGTATAATGTGTATGGTCATTATTGATGATCATATTATAAAAGTGTAATTTTCAACAAGATCATCTTTGTTTCAATACGACAAAGGGAAATCTATCTAAAGAATACGAAAATCATTCAATTTTTCAAAAATAACTAAAATGCTCGCAAGATCTGCACCCTTATTTGCGGCTCAGGCATATTTGACCTGAACAGTGATGGTGATCCAAAATGGTCACCGTTGGATGATTTCATGTGGAGAGGTGATCTCTCTTCACGTGGACCAAGCAGTGTTTAAACTGTCAATGCCTTGTTACAAATTCCCTTCTCATTTGTCGTATGGGGGACCCAGTGCAAGCTTAGTCAACAATTCAAATAGATTTACTATGACATTAGATCTTATTTAAGACCGATTCGTGTTCTACCCATAAAATTTAAAATAAATTAGATGCTCTCTTAAGAATTTTCTTTGAATTTTATCAAATTAAGGTCAATTCAAATCAACGTATCCGACCCATAACCTTATATATAAACTAATCCCATATCACAATAATTTTAACCATTGTTGATGATCAGATTGTAAGAATCGCTCCATCCAAAGTTTTTTTCACTTTATCGGGCTTCTTTCGTTGTTGGTGTTAATTAAATGTCAATCGCTAGGAGAACTTCAATATTTTTTTCCTCTCCCCTTCAATTTTTCAGTTTGGATTTTCTTCTTATAGATACCGACAGAGTGTAAATATAGGCAGGGATATCTTCGAATCAGTAAAGCAAACAAACTGAACCGATTGGCAAGCTTGTCAAGCCGGCTCATTAAAATATTTAAGCTCGAGTTCTAATATTTTCAGTCGGGTCTGAGTCAAATAATTATTGTTTATAAATTTACATTGATAAAATAAATATATATTCAAAATACATAATTCTAAACCCAAAACACAATATTATCTTATTTTAAACAGTGTAATCCCATTGTATTAACATAATCTTATCAATCCTATCTATATATTCAAACGTGCCCAAAGAGAATAATTTTTTTTTACTCTAACAAAGAGAATACTTGCTTATTCTCCACTGGGCTAGTTTGGTTCAACGAAAATAATTTAATACTATCCACTTGTCAAGACGTATTGTTCGTTTGATTGGTATTATAACCAACATTTCAGCCCACAGTAAATGCACCAGCTCGCAGTAAATATACATATGCATACTAACAAATTTGAAATTCATGATAAACAAACTCACCTTAACCACTGTCAATAATCAATCCATTGAGAGCATGGCATTTTGGGTTACTGTCAAAACATTTCTATCAAAACAAACTGGCCCAAACAAAATTACGAAAAATTAATGCAAAACCAAACATATCCAAATTATATCACAATCATAAGACTTAACATGAGAAATCAATAATGAATAAATCCAAACTCCAACCAAACTTGGCCCAAGTATTTTTTTAGGATTGAAACTTACAACTAAAAATGCTTGCAAATATTTATCATCGGTTTATTCTCCAATGCATACAAAATTTATCAAAGAAAAAAGTTGCTTGCCTAAAGTCTGATCAACATGATTTGATCGCATAGATATTGTTGTTCAAAGGTCACATCACAAGAACTTCTAAAACCTATGACCCCCACCAATTGCCCATTACCTGTAAGCAACACACATTAATGAACTTAAAATATTAGCAACAAAAAGTTGGAGCAAAATCGAAAGTCGGCAACTGAGAACTGAGAAGCTATTTCTTGAACTTTGGGCAATAGGATTAAACACTTCATTGGTATATTCAGTTCTCCAAATTATAATGGCCAATCAAAAAGCAGAAATATCACAATATTAATCACCAGAAAGAAGAGAAGGAGAAGAATAAACTATACCTATTGATATCTGATACCAGGCAGTCACCCCTAAAACCACCCAAAACCTATTTCCATTTCCACCCCTCGGTAAATTGATAATAGCACCTACACCCCTAAACAACTCGCATATACCAAATTGACCCCTTCTTTATTGTCTCCTCCGCCCATCTGAGTACTGAGAGAGCGGCACGACCTCCTGCAGCGGCGTCGACAGCGGCGTAGGTAGGGGCGAATTCCGACAAACAGGACACGACGCGTTGAGCTTAAGCCAAGCGTCCACACACATCACGTGAAAACAGTGCCTACAGTCAGGCAGCATCCTCAACGTCTCCGATTCCCTGTACTCGCACAAGCATATCGAGCAAACGGTGTCGTTGCCGCCGTTTCCATTCCTTTTGGTGAAAACGAACTTCGGGTACGAGTTGATAACCTCCTGGTCGAGCCCAACGACGACGTTTTGGGCGTCATTTTCGTCGTCCTCGGCGACGAAGATTATCCGAGGCAGGTAGATGCTGTTCTCGTTGGAGTGATTCGGATCAGAGTTCTGACCCTGGCGCCGACGACGGCGAGCTGCGAGCGAGCGGCAGCAGATGTAGGAGGCGAGGAGGATCGTGGAGAAGAGGACGAGGAAGCCGAGGGCTATGGCGATGGCGTAGCCGAGGCCAATGGAGCTGAGGTTCTGTGAGAACGAGGAGGATTTAGTGGCGGCGGTGGTGGTAATGGTGGCTACGGTTGGCGGCGGGACGGCGGACATTGGGAGTGGAGGAGGGTGGAGGTGGTGGAAATGGCCATTTGAATAAAGAGAAAATTGAGAGAGGGGAGAGGAAGAGGTAATGTTGGGGCCAAGGAAGGTGGGTGGGCGCGTAGCTGCAGCATTTAATACACAGAGCAACTCATTAATGGACAACGTTGGGGTTAGATGATGGCGATACACTTCTTGGTGTTTGGGAAGTTAGAAATTATTTGAATTTGAATCGTATTTAATATTTTTTTGTTATTCAACTAGCAATACGAGTGACTTGTAGCCCAAGTGACATCTATCTCCTCTATTATGTGGAAAGTATTTTATTCGATTCGAAATAGATGTGTTGTGCACCTTATGGCCTTGTTTGCTTGGCTTAATTAGGTGTGATATATACCTAATCAGCCTCTTTTAATGATTGTTTTAATTGATAAAAGCTCTTGATAAATTCTAGGCCCCACATTATTTCTTGTTGCTTTTGAAAAATGGATCAGGAGGGGGGGGGAATGCTTGATTAGGTGTGATAAGAATTACAAATATTTACTATGGTCTATTTTTTATCTTATTTTCAATTAAACCATGATCCTAAAAATGGGAAAGAATGAGAAAATTATGAAAAATTTATTTAAAAGTATAAATGATATAATAGTAAATTTATATATTATATTTAATTTATTTATGTATTAATCATACCAAACAAACATAAAATTAAAATATTCTATCCTAATGAGCTTAAAATGTAGCATTTGTTTATATATCATTTCTAATCACATCATTCCAACGCGAAATAGATGTGTACTGTGTGTGTAGTTTATATTTTGATTTATTTGATTTGAGAATAGAAAAATATTGATTTGTTGAAAGGATAAAAATTCGTCATTTGTAATGTTCTCTCTCAAAAAAATAAAAATAGTATTATGAATGATTAAAAATTATAATATTTAGTTGTGTATGTAATAAATTGGTAATTAATTAGTCAATATTTACAGAAAAACAATGTTGTATATTAATGACTACATATCAAAAAAGAATATGAGGTATGTATCAAATACCCTCATTTATTTCTAAAACCTTCAAATACCCTTCTCAAAGTTATTTGCCATTAGTAAAATAACTAACGGTGTAAAAAATTTACAGTAAATTACTGATTTAACCTCAGAAAATAATTAAATAGCATAAAAATCTAGGATGCGTGGCATTTTTTTTTTCTATGTATACAAATCTTTACTTGCCATCCATACTATAAAAACTTTTAAATACCCCACTCTAACTTCTTTGGCGTTAAAAAAGTAACGATTGTTTGGCTGATGTAGTACTAAAATTATCTTCTCTTTGTAAATATGATCATTGAAAAATTTTACGTCCAAAATACCCTTGTAATTTACTATATAATGCTCAAGTTTCTTACTTCAAATTTGTTACTTTTATTTTAGGACCTAAAGCATCATCTAACTCCTAATCAAACAAAAACATTAAATCACTTCATTTTCTTTTAAAAGAACATAAAACGATTCCATTCTAATACAGGACATATGGGACCAATAAAACAGAGGCTGCTTGTGCAAAAAATAGCCATATATCCTAAGTTTTTATGTTGTTTAGTTATTTTATGAGGTTAAATCAGTAATTTACTATAGAGTTTTGACACCGTCAATTATTTTACTAATAGCATATGACTTTGATGGGGGTATTTGAAGGTTTTGGAAGTACATTGGGGTATTTGATACATACTCCATAGTACAGGGGGGTAAAATTAATTTTACCCTTTTGTTTAAAATGAAATGATTGTATAGTGTTGAAAACGAGTTGTATTTGGATATTGAAATATTTTTGTATTAAAAGTCATGTAAATGTGAGTAGGAAAAAATAAAGTGTGAAAATAGAGAGAGATTGTAATAATGTGTTTGGAAAAATGGGTGGAGAATGAAAATATCTGTAAAAATAAGAGAGAAATTGATAGTTTTTATTTTAATTTTTATAATTAACTCTATATCCAGTCAATAATAAAATCTTTTATAATTATCAGCTTCAAATTCTTCACTCAATTTTAAAAATTTCAACTGAAGGAATTTAAGATTGTGATTGCTTGTAAGGTTTGACTTTTTTTTTTTTGTCTCTGAAACATATTTTAGGATAAAGGCTTTGTTTGGTTGTGAGACAATTAAATGTGTTTCTTAGACCAATGAACAATGTTGCTCCAAAAATTCAAAAATCAAAACTCACAAAACAATATTCATATCTCAACCAAATCTCTCAAATATATCTCAAAAATAATCTTACAACCATTCACAATCTCACATCACATCAACCAATCACATCACTATAATCATTACATTTTATCTCACAATCAATTACAACCTCATCTCTCATTCTTATAACAAACACCAAAACATCCCCAAAATTTCTAAAACACAAAAACATGATGCCAACGGCCAGTTTGATTTTATTTCCAAAAGTCATTTCCATTTTCAGTCATTTCTAAAAGTTAGAAAATTAGTTATATGATGTGGAAATGAAAATGAATTTGGATGAAATGTTGGAAAGTAATTATTATAATAGTTTGTAGGATTGAAAAGTAGGTTAATTTATATTTTTTATATTTAAAAAGATTTATTTTTTAAAATATATGTATATTTTATTAATTTAAAAATGATAGTGGGTAACTTTATGTCAAATCAAATTTAAATTTGATTGATGTATAATAGGATAACATGATAGGTTTAGAAATGAATTTTGAAAAGAAAATATGTACTTTTTCTGTTGAAAATTGTGAGAAATTATTTATTTTCAATTTTCATTCCCACAAGAAAATGAAAAGGGGGCTTGGAAATGAAACCAAACAGGCCGCAAGTCTCACAAGCAATCACAACATGGTTTAAAAAATCGGACCGAAATAGCTGATCGGACTGTCGAACCGGTCCAATTTTCTCATAAAACCAAAAAATAAAAAAAAATACCTTATTTGCTTAAAACCGTTCAAACCGATGAACCGCAACGATTTTTTCCATTTAATTTTTAATGAAATTAATAGTTTTTAATTTTTTTTTTGTTTAAGTACAAAATTTTAAGGTTAAGATACACCTACATATCATCTTTAAACTTTATACTTAAAATATTTAATTTGTGGTGATCATTTATAATATGCATTGTGAAGTTTGTATTATGAAATTAGACAATATATTCATTTAAACTCTTTATATTTTATATTTAATATTTTATTAATTTTTAAGTAATATATATAATTGCATAATTATAATATTACGGTTCAATTGCAGTTCAATTACAATTCGATCAATAATTAAATCAATAAATTATGAACAGATAAATTTTTTGATTCAATGAATGATCCGATTTTTTGAATACTGATCACAACCAAATATTCCGTGACACGATTGAAAGGGAAAGGAAGCGTGGTCTCTAGCTGATCGCCACATTTATGGTAATCGGGCTGCCAGAGTTTTGCAATATTTGTCAAATTCACATCACTTGAATATTCCATACGGCAGCTCAGTGCATATGCAGATTCTTTGTCCACGCGTTGATGCTCGGCCTTTACCGATTATATGAATAGAATCATACTTTTGCAACAGTGGATAATGTGGATAGCTACAAAATGGTGAAAGCATATCCAAAAAATAATTTCACTTCTCTTGGGATACTTGTTTGAAAATGTTTTTAGCAAGGAGCCAAGAGCTTGATAGTATGTTTTAGCAACAAGTCACAAATGGAGAGCTACCTTCTAAGTGTATTTCCAATTTATCATTAGATATTCACAAAAATAATAGGTTCCCATCACCGTGTTCAAGTAAATCGTGAATTATTGAATAAAAATTGTAATAATTTATGTGATATGCGTTCAAAAAATATTCTTTAACGTAAGTAATTTAATTAAAATGAAGTAAAATATAAATTAACCAGCTTCAACTATAGATGGGTTGAAAGTGAGTTATGTTCAAAATAGATTGAATTGCAGGTCGGGTTATATTTGAAATTATTCCAATAGAAAATAAAAAAATTGATTTAGTTTATTTATTTCAAAAAATTAATTCAAAAGACTATAATAATATTATTATGTCTTCTATACTCTATTTAATATATAATTTTACAACATAATGAGATGATTTATTAAATTAATTAAAATTTTTGAATGGACATATTTTGAACCCAAATTTGACGCAACTCATCTAAAATCCAATCCGCTCAAACCAATTTCTGAAATATTAAGCTCAACCTAATTCAAAATTATGTAGATTGATTGTGGGCTGAATTGAGCCCACAAATTCTAACTTAAATTGACACTCATAGTACTCGTGGTACTCACATAACAAGTAAGTTCTAACTACCGTGTCTTGATCCAGATCTGGACCTAATCATATTCCAACAAAAATAATCTGTCCAATCAAGGCCCAAATCACACTGGATAAAATCCATTCATATAAAAATATGCGAATTCCAAACCTGTTATTCAATTGAAATATTTTCCATTTTATTAAGATCATATTTGAAAGTACCTACGGAAGTACAATACTAACGCCATGTTACACGGAATCATGATTCAAAACCCGCAGTGAGGACAACCGAAGTATTATTCTGAATTAAGCCTACAGGGCCTGTGTGTCTCACTAAAACAAGTCTTTGAGAGTGGGGAGCTTCATCTCACCCTTGTGAGACAGGGGAATAGTAATATTTCCGACGACCGGAAGATCAACAACAAGGCCTACTTCTAGTAAATAATCAACATCCCAATCTGCACCTATGTCCTTCATCAAGCTCACCAACACGCTGTGTGGAACCTTAACTCCCACCTCCAGCATCGTCTCGTCGTTCCCCTTCAACGAACCAGGGTCCGGAATGTGACCAGATCCAATCACCCTACATCAATTCTCGCTTCAACTTCAGATAACTCAATCCAAACTAGAATTTTCCATTTCTAAACAGCATTCAATTGAGCAAAATTTCTGGTAAAACTGATAGGAAAAGGTAAAATTGACTAATTTTCACATGATCTAACATATAATTAGATTTTATTTTTTTTTTAAAAAATCATGTATCATCTGCTAATTTTTCGCGAAAAAATGGAGATATGAGTTGAAAATTGAGACCTGTCGGCGCTTTTGAGGGAGTATTTGATCTCGCAAATCGGTATGGAAACGCCGTAGGGATTGGTGACGGAAACCTTAGCCAAATAGGTGACTCCGTGGCGGCCGACGTCCTTAAGATCGACGTCGGTTATGGATGCCTCCGGCTTCTTTATGCTGGCCATCTGATCCGAGACGAAATTCTTCGCCTTGTCCACGAAATCCATTTCTGTTTTCTGGGTTGGTCGAGAGGAAAATGGATGAAAGAGAGAAAAAGAGTGAAGAATATGGACGCACGCTGCGGGAGATTAGTATGAAATGTGGTGAAGGAATGATATCTTTTCAGTTGTATTTATGGGCTGGAGCATGTATGATTTTTGCCGAGTAAATTTCATTTAATTGGTTATTTACTTATGTTCTAGTTTTTTGGTTGTTGTTGCTTGTGATCAGTGTCATTTGTTTTCCTTATTATACGAGAGGTCAGCATTTTAAATTTGAATGAACTCTTTATGGACATAAAAATATGTAATTTATATTTTCAATTACTTAATTTGATTTTGATAGTACATATTATTAATTATTTGATTTGATTTTAATATTATAATAATATTATATTATTGAAAGAATAAATTGGTTATTGTTATTTTTTTTAAAAAAATTATTGTTAGTGACACGTGTATACATGTCAAATCAATTGGTAATTATCTATAAAAAATAACTAAAGTGTGTATTATTCAATTAGGTGAGTGTGACATAAATCAAATAACTTTGTTACAAAATATTTTGATATAAAATACAGTAAGTGTTTTTTCGTTGTGGGATTCACTTCTTAAAATAATTCTTGAACTTCTTGGATTGAAGTAATTATTATATACTATTAAGAGGGTGTTTGGCTAAGCATATTTAAAATATCTTATAAGTTCCTACATCTTATAAAATATTTTTGAAGTTTAAAAGATGTTAGATCTTATTTTTAAAATAAGTTATTGAAGTGTTTGAATAAAATAAAATATTGGAGTTTATAAGATGTTAATAATGATAATTTTGTAATTAAAATGGTTAAAAACGAAGATATTTGTTAAGATCTTAAAAATAAGTTGGGGTATCCACTTTTTTTAAAAGATCTTATAAGTTCATAACATCTTATTTTAGGATCTTATAAACTCTTTTTTTTTTTTTTTAAATTTCCAAATACTTTGATCAACTTATAAGCTCTTAAACATCTTATAAGATATTTTAAGGAGCTTATAAATTTACCCAAACACCCTCTAAATCTAAATTATATTTTTATAAATATGCATAATTAATATATCCTCTTATTTGAATGTGCTCAAATTAAATAAATTTAAAACATAACGTAGGTGATTTTATACGAAGAATATATTCAAAAGTGAGAACAACTAATTATGAGGAAAAATTATCTCTACATCTTCTTGTAATTTGTGAAGAATTAATAATAATTGTACGTCGGCCACCAATTTATTTTCAATTTTTTGGCAGATTGAGACACGTGTTGGCTTTTCACGTGATTGAAGTGGATGGGATGTGAAACTTGTCTGCATAATATGGGTGTTTATCTTTATATATCGACGTGGAGAATACTGGGTGCATTCAACTATTTGGACCTTTTATTTTAATTAATTTATTAATTAATTTAGTAAATATTCATATGTAAATAAATTTTAATGTGACTATATGAATTTATACGCTTTACTCCTTTTTCAACTCTTTATACATATAGGATTATTCATATAAAATGCTTTTATGAAGTTTAATGTATTGTGTACTTTTTTTCTCCAGAAAACACTATTTTTGGATTTTTTTTTTCCTCATAGAAACTAAGAGGGTGTTTGGGTGAGCTTATAAAATGTGAAAAAATGTTTGGTAATTTTTTTTAAAAAAGAGTTTATAAGCTCATAAAATAAGATGTTAGGACCTTATAAGCTATTTTTAAAAAAGTAAGGAGTGACCAACTTATTTTAAAGATTTTAACAAATTAGCTTAATTTCAATCATATTAATTACAAAAATATCATTACTAACATCTTATAAGCTTCAAAAATATCTTATAAGATGTAGGAGCTTATAAAATATTTTAAATAAAATTAGCCAAACACCCTCTAAATCATTTTTCTACGTTCTTTTTGGAATATCATTAATACCCTTTTTTTTTTTATTAAGAGTTCAAATGTCGAAATTTGTAGAAGTTCTTATGTTATTATTGGAAAATATATGTATAGTTCAATCAATATCAAGATGAATGGTCGAACAAAATTAAAAGAGAAAAACATTTATACTCTTTAACGTTATCTTGGATCATGGGATTCAATTGAGAGAGAGAGAGAGATCCAAATTTACAAAAAATTAGTAATGTTATATAGTTTGAAGTATGAAAAAGAATTTTCTTAATATTTGTTACAAAATGGATATTGGGCCTAACTCAACCCCAAAAATTAACTCATGAAGTGGGGATTGTCCAAGACCATATATAGATACCACAATTTATTTGTTTTATCGATATGGGACACTAAAACACCCCGCGCACGCCTAAGAATGAACATTTGGAGCGTGAAATAACATGAAATGGGTGGCCCAACAACACTGGGTAACCCAACATGGGAATGACGGCTCTAATACCATGTTAAAGAATGAACATTAGGTTTAACTCAACCTCAAAAACTAACTTATAAAGTAAAGATTGTCCAAAATCATATATAGAGACCACAACTTATTTATTTCACGGATATGGGACACTTCCTCACTAAAATTCGAGATGCAAATATACAGTAAACATACACACTTACATACCATAAAACTAGACATGAAATTAGTATTTTGGATCATTTATTTTAATTAGTATTTTTAATATATTTTATGAATAAATGTCAAGTGTATATAATTCATACGTAAGACATAACAATATAAACGTATTTACATAAACATAGTATGAAAAGAAGCTTAATGTGAGTAGAAAATGGAGGAAGATTACAACTTAATTAGTGGTGGTAGTCGAGAAGAACTGAATCTGTTTGAGAAGTGGAGTTAGGGTTTCCATGAACTTCTCACATGGATGATTATGAGTTCCTTCATAGGTTGTCTCGACAATGTCGTTGTCTTTGTTCAACCTTTGAATTTGTTTCTTCACACTGCATGTATGATGTGTGCATCGATAATAGCTCCTGCATACGCGCGAAATAAAGGCACAAAAAAAAAAGATTATTTATAGTATGGACAGAAATTATTGAGGTTCGATTGCTTTAGGGACGGAGCCAGAATTTTTGTTTATGGGAACCGAAATTCTGAATTATCAAAAATATAAATTTTTTTTATTACACATATATACAAAGAAGTATAATGGGGCAAAAAGCACATTTTCAATAAGAGGAGGGACAAATTTATAATCTGATGATGGCAAAAGTATAATATTTAAAAATTTTAATATAAAAAATAAAATTTTAATATTTTAAGAGGCCAAGAGTGTAATATTTTAAAATTTTAAATGCAAAAAATGAAATTTTAATATTTTGAGGGGCCAACTGCCCCTGTCAGCCCCCTGGCTCCGTCTCTAATCTCCTTAGAATTCACTATTGAATGTTGTAAATCGCGAGTTTCTAATTTAGAAAGTGTTTGTTCAAAAAATCTATTCGATTAGAAAAATGAATTTAGCATATGTCTTTTTTCTACTATAAATGTTAATATTTACAGAGTTAAAATTTGATGGGTGGAGTTTACTATGTTTAACAGTCCACATTGAGCTTTTATATTTATCTTTAAGATTGGTTTGATTGATGTGGAAATATTTAAAGTATATAAACTTACAATATCAAAATTTTCATTGCGACTAAAAGTTTAAATTATTACCGAGGAAGTCATCTAATATCTAATATTTCTAATGGAATGTTTTTGGTTTATTCGATTCGTAATATTATTTCCCATGCAATTAAAGCAAAATAATCATAGCCATTAAAACTTTTATGCAACATTAATATTATCATATTTTCTTTAAAAAAAATAATATTATCATTTCTTGATATATATATATATATAAACTCATAAAATATGTACTAATTACTCAAAAAGAAATATAAGTTCATCACATTTATGAAGGTTTTGTTATTAGCTCAACATCTAACAAATTATTTCCTTTTAACCTAAATTCATGATATATATATATACAGGGACGGAGTCAGAATTTTTCATTATGGGGTGAAATTCTGAATTACAAAAAATATGATATTTTTTTTATTTCATCATATATACTAATTATTCAAAAAATTTAATTTCAAAATAATCGATACAAAAAAAAAAGACAGAGAAGGGCAATAACAATGAGCATATTTTTAATAAAATGAAGGACAATTTTATAATTTGAGGAATAATAAAATTATAATATTTTAAAATTTTCAATATAAAAAATTAAGTTCTAATATTTTGAGGGGGCGCCAGCCCCTCTTGGCTCCGTGTGTGTGTGTGTGTAAGGGCTCTCACCTGGGGAACTTGCTATTTTTGACAGATTTTTGCCCGTATTTTCTCCAACGATAACCGTCGTCAAGAACATCCTCTTCGCTCCTCGTTTGGAAGGCAAACCGCTGCACATGAGCCCATTTTCTGCTCTTAGAATTTCTTCTTTTGTTTTTGCTACCGGAATATTCCTCAAATACAGCAGAAGAATTTTCCAGGATTTGGCTCGGATCAACGAGGCTACCCGTAGAGATCAGGCTAGGCAATCCCATTCCAGAAGGGCTTGGGAAAGCAGAAGGTATCTGAAATGGGGTTGCTGCTGCAAAAAGATAATGTGGGTCAGTCGTCGGCAGAGGCGGAGGCCCCGCCGCTGACGGCGGTGGGATTTGTTGCCCATCCATTTTAAGAGGCTCCACCACTAGAATCCAGAGAGGGAGAATGGAAGGATTTGAGGTGTTATTTATATACAGAGATGAAAAGAGTTGTCAAAAGTGGGAAATTAAACTGGGAATATATATAAATTAATTACAGAAACAGAAAAATACACAGACACACATATGTATGTGTGTGTGTGATTGTGACCAAGAAAATGAGATTTTGTGAAAGCAGTAAACTCTCAGGCCAACTAAATTTCAACTAATTTCAGCTCAACTGCCCCACTTGAAGGAAACGTCCATGCATGCCCCTGTAGTTTGGTCTTACGTTATTTACAAAGCAATATGGGGATTTAATTTGAAGCTGTATTGTATTTTTTACTTGGCTTCTGTCGTCAGCTTCTACATGTATATGAACGTAAGGGTTTAAAACAAAATTAATTTAGAAACAACTCATGATTATATATATGTATATGTGCAGGTACAGAGCCAAAATTTTTGTTTACGGGACGAAATTCTGAATTATTAAAAATATGAATTTTTTTTTTATTACACATATATACAAAGAAGTAGAATGAGATAAAAATCATATTTTCAATAAGATGAGAGACAAATTTATAATTTGAGGATGGCAAAAGTGTAATATTTAAAAATTTTCAATTAAAATATGAAATTTTAATATTTTGAGAGGGGCAAAAGTATAATATTATAAAAATTTTAATGTAAAAAATAAAATTTTAATATTTTGTCTGGGGGGTGGGGGGTCTGCCCCTGTTAACCCCCCTCCCCCTGGCTCCGTCTCTGTGTATGTGTGTGTATTTATGCTCATGATATTATCCAATGTGCCAAATAATGGAAATCAAGGCAACCATATTTTAGTTAATCATGCCACATTGCCACTCATCTGAATTACGAATTATATATATGATATTATCGTTTTACTTTATGACATTATCATATTTTCATGTAAATTATCAATTTTCTTGAATTATATTTTATTGCACAACATACAATTTGTCTAATTTCAATGTTATGGGGTCACTGGATGCCATTCACTGTTGTAAGACGATGTCATCACTATTTTCTCAAATATTTTTATTTTCAAAATATTTTTTATTATATTTTCTTTTCATTTTCATCCATTTTTCAATCCTTATTATTACCTTAATAATTTTTTATCTTCCCAATACTTCTCATGCACCATTCACCACAAAATGTTAAAAATTCAAATTATAATATTATTTTTTCAAACAATCACACATCATATCATCAATTAAAATTCAAAAACTATACAAATTTTAATAAAAAAACATTCAACATCCAAATGCATCTTATTTTCACACCTATATAAACTTATAATTTTCTACAATACATCCAAATAAAATTCATTTTCAAATTCAACTATTCTAACCAACTTTTCTTTCTCCATTTTCACTTGAAAATAAAAATGCCCCATGAAAATGAATCCAAACGGGCTCTTAGTGCTTGGAGAGGAAATAAACATACTTCGGTATTCTTTCTGAACTCATCATGCTATAATTTGGGTTTACAGCTGAATGAAATCATGCACAAAGATATCAATATTTTACTTAGTAATATCATTATATTCTAATTCAATAATTTACAGCTCATTTTACAGAATTTTTCCATCAATTAATAAAATAAATACTAATCTTGAAAACAAAATCTTTAACCAGGCAATTCACACAAGCAAACGGCAAACTGAGTGTAAAGGGAAAGCTCCGTGGTCTGGAAAATGGACAGCGAGAGCATTTTTCTGTGCCATACGGTGAAAAGAGAACAACATCAACAGCAAGAGCCCAACAGAAATTATTACATTCAATCAAACAACTACAAAATCTTGAACTCGGCGTGCCTAATCAGGCCTTACCGAAGACCTAGTCAGCTTCAAAAAATTTCTTCAAACACTCTGTCCCAACGTTAGCAGGGATACATGAAGTGATGGCTGAGGTTTACGGAAAAGCTACAAATGGGAAGGGTAAAAAAGTATCAGCTGATGATCATGCTGTTTAGGTATTCAGCTTGCTCCGGAAAATACTGCAACAGCTCATCCTTTGTGACCCACACATAATCTTCACAATGTCCGATATTAAACTTGTTTGTGGCAATGACTTGAGATTTAAAAAAGAATTGCTGAGAAAGAATAAGGTATGAAAGAAGAGAATTAGGACTATTTTGCAAAATGTGTGACCATATGTATAGTGTTCGGGCCCTGAAGACTAATTTACAGAATTATAAACAACATGCACAAAAGAAGTAGCCAGAAGAAACAAGATGCTTACTTTAAGAGATGTGTCGACCTGGTCATTCTCAGAAGTCTGTAGAATCATATGGCCCATTGGAGCATTTCCAACAAAATAGGTGTGGGAAAGGTCTCCAATCACAGATTTTAAGGCCGACTCTGCACACTGCAAATATTGGGATGCCTCCAATTATATGTTTTCACCCAACGCTTTGAAGAGAGATTTTTACAGAAGGGAAAACTCAAAAAAATGAAAGAGTAAGTTGGAAGCAGAATTACCTTGCGCAATGTCTGTTCAGACTCATAAACCTTCTCAGGAAAGTGCCAGGCAGGTTTGCCATTAGAACCATATGCAGTGCCATAAAGGAGAAGATAGAGTCTCCTGTCAAGTGCCCTCTGCAATGACCTACAACATGCACAGATACAGATTATATCACCCACAGAAACTCTGTCAGCATGCACTAACATTTTGCACAAACAACCTCCACGTCTCACCTCTATGATACTTATTTATAAAAAGAAAAAAGATGGAAAAACCAGACCATCATATCAGATGGAAACAACACTGCTGTTATGCGAAATTATCTCCTTTTGTAGAATTGATGGAGCGAGCACACATAAATCAAGAATTTGCCAATTTTTGGCAAAAAGGGACAGAAGTAGTAAAGGGGACAAATGGGACAAAAAATGAGGGAGAAATTGAACATTAAACAGCTCGAAAGACCATAGGTTTACACTGCAAGTGATCGAATAGCCAAAATGAAAACACTGCAAAAGGAGGTATGTTATCCTCATAATGAGTAAAAACGAGTTCACCTTCATGTCCTCAAAATCAAAATGCCATACCCAATTTCAATGACAAGTAGCCAGAATGGTAAAGCAATTGTGCACTAAATTAGCTGACACAGAATCTTGACAAGCAAATATACTACAGCAATACCTTTTATCATTATTTTTATCTGCTTCAGTGATCCGTTGAGCTGGTGTATAGTCGATTTGATAATCTCCTTTTCCCCTGAACATTCATAGTTAATTCCAAGAGGAAACCTTATAGTTTATTGCATAGGTTACAAAAGAACAGATTTTACGGTACACATTTGAGAAATAGATAATTTTCAGGTAAAAACAAAATAGAACAGCAAACATGATAACATAACAGAACTGGATACTTGACAGACATACTCATAACCGAAAAAGGAAAAAAATGCTAAGAACTTGTCGCCTTCACAATCAGAAGTCCAAGCGTAACAGTTAACTCAGCCATATTATGGATTACAGAAGGGTGAGCATTTTTTAGGCAAAGACCTCGTACAACTTCAGTACGTCAAATTTTATGTCGACTCCCTGAAATACTTGAAATTGATATTTAATATATCTAATATTTTAGTGCAGCTCATCATTGACTAATGATTTTATCTTGCGTTAATATGCTTTGCCTGCAAATGAGAGTCATTCTCAGCACTACATTTTAATGGAGTAGTTATTAAAACCCAGTGGCCAGTGACAAGCACTATTGTTGTTGATCATAGCAATGGAGCAAGCAATCATCTCTGACTCTGTTCAAGACCTTCAGGAATTCTTTTATTTGGATAAATGCTGGCTTAAATTAAATGATACATGATCCAAAGTAGCCATACATTGCGAAAAACTCTCCTGATATTTAATCGGTCCCTTGAACTGAGAAAGGACAACATCTTGTTTCTTGAATCAATATAGAGTATGCTCTACTGAAAAAACAATGGCCATCACATATAGATCAATCAATTTGGATTAACGTAGCTCTAACAAGTTCCCACCAAAACTATTTCAGATGTTCAGTAAAAATATAATGAGCAAGTCAACTTTCTGTTACCCGCTTTCCATAAAAGAAAACCATGGATAAATTATAAATAATGGGAAATATTTATTTATGTAGTCATGTAGTGTCAATATCGAGTATCGACTGAAGTATTTTTAATACAAATAAAGGTATCCAGCAAATTACAATATGTTATCTACTGATGGGAGGTTGAAGTGCAGATGCAACAGTAGAATTTGTAATTTCGACTAATTCGAGTTATTATGATCAATTCACATAATTGTAAGCACACTCCAAATTGATCATAAATTTTCTAGCATGATGAAGTAAACCTATATCCTATAAGTAATATAACAGTGGCGGGGACTATGTGGACGGCATTAAAGATGTCATTAAATAAACCTATGTTAGAAAAATTATTGAAAAGAAAGGAGCACGGTCCGTCCCCTGTTAACAGCTCATCCTCTAAAAGGTTCACATGAGAATCCAAAAGGGTTGTTACTTATCAATAACACAAATGGAGAGACCTATTATCATTTCCACAATGCACTTGCTCATGATTTATAAGATGGAGTACGAACAATGCATTCATGAATCAGATAAGAAATTGAAAACAAAGGAAAGACAAAACAAAAATTAGAAGTACCTGGCATCAGCTTTTTTCAAGAAAGTTTCTGGGTATTCCCTTCGATATTGTTGTCTCCATCGGAACCTAAAATCAATTCCCAGTTCCCAGCCATAATAAATTGATTAAATTAACAACTTCAACACCACCAGTTACCACCAGAAATAACTTACACTCAAATTTCATTTGCATCCCTCATTCTTTCAGAAAACCAATTAGAAACGACCAATTGATCTATATTTATCTCCCACAGCTTCTAATTCAATGTCTCCAACTCTAGCAAACTAAATAGGCGTCAGAGATTCATTTATCCGCAATGCCAACCTTATATTTTTCCCCGGTTCTATTCCAACACTTTTACTCGCTATAGCAAACTCATTTGCTAGCTAACACTGAAGAATAAAATAAAATGAGATTAAATACATGAATAGCTGTTCCATTACTATCTTCTCATCAATGCAAATTTAACTTCCAATCAAACTGAAAGGAGAATCAAAAGAGAATATATACATATAAATCATAACAAATTGAGGGGAAAAAAATGCTTACGAGAACTCTTGAAAAGCATAGACAACAGGATCGATTTTTGGAACAACAACGGGAAGCCTCTCGAACAGAACGGAAGCTACGATCTTCTCATCGGTGCCGCTTTTCGATGTAGATGCACAAAACCCTCGTTTGGCTGTCAGCAGAGACCGTCCCAGCCTCGAATACGACGTCGTCCTCAGCATTTTCCACAACCTGAAACGAAACCCCCAAAGAAAATGCGAATTCAGAATCGAAGAAGAGAGAGAGTGCTGTGAACTGTTGTACACTAGAACACTCATTAAAGTGTTGTACCACCTGAAAATGCGAGTGCTAAGACCCTAATTGGTGGAAGAAGAAGAACAGCGAGTGAAGAACATGAAAATGGAGGGGTTTTACCGGGAACCGGTAGAGATGACTGGGGATTGAAAGCTTCTAAGCCCCCAGCAGACCTAATAGCATGCGTTTTTTTCTTTTTTCTTTTATTTTTTTTGCCCATTTTGGTTGTGTTCTTAATTTAATTATTTATACATTAAATATTACTTGTAAACATTCTAGACAAAATTTAAAAGTAAAATAATTTTTTTTCGTATAATAATCACAGATAATAGTATGAGCTAGTAAAAAGTCAATTTTGCTCAAGTATCACGATTTTTAGGTCCAATGAAAACGTGATACAATGCAAATTGATATTCTGTTATTAACTTTCTTCATTTGATAAAGTTGTGATTGTTTGTGGAGTTTGATCCCATTTTTTTGTTTATGAAACGTGTTTTAGGGTAAAGGCTTTGTTTGGCTGTGAGACCATTTAATGTCTCTTAAGCCAATAAATAATATTGCTTCGAAAATTCAAAAATCATAACTCACAAAACAATCTTCATATCTCAACCAAATCTCTTAAACATAATTCAAACGCAATCTCACAACCATTTACAATATCACATTACATCAATTCATCACATCACTATAATCATTATATTTTATCTCACAACCTCATCTCCCATTCTCATATCTCTCAAACACCAAAAACATCCCCAAAATCTTTGAAAAAATCATGAGGCCAAGTTTCACAAATAATCACATCCTAATGTTTTCATGCCATATATTTATTTGAGTTAACAGATGTTCAAGTAAATTCATAAATTGCTTAAATCATTTTTTTTTTTAATGAGAACTCAAAATATCTTATAAAATATTATAATACTTAATAAATTATTTTTAAATATATATATATATATAAGCTCTAAATAAAGTTTCAAAAATTTTCTTTAATTTTAATTATACTAATTATAAAATTATCATTACTAAAATCGTATAAACTCCAATTTATTATTTTGCTCAATTCAAGAACTTGATTTAATAATAAAATATAACATCTTACAAGTAGTAGGAATTTATAAAATGCAGAACATCCTCTTAATTTTCAAGAAAATGCAACTTTATTTCAAGACTTTAACAAAACCATTTTTAGGGCAATAAGTGACATGGGAAGTTACATAATCTGCAAATAATGTCCCTTTCAAATGCTTCTCAACTGGCCGTCCAACAGATGTGCAAAAGCCAGCATGGTACTGATAGTGTTAAAACAGAGGCTTTTTCCCATTTAGCATTCCTAGCAAATGATCCAAAACCTGACCGCCTCCGTCCCTTAGACCAGAATGCATGTATTCATTGGTAATCCACAATCGGATTCCTGCTATTTGAGAAACTGTCTCCAGGACAAGCTTGAAGTTCACATACATGTCTTCATAATAAACAGCAGCAGCAACCGGAACCTGTATTGAAAACAAATGATCAGCCAACTTAAAAACAACTTTATTGGCACAATTTTGTCAAGATGACAGCAATTATGATAGTGGTGTAAACGAGTCGAGTCGGCTCGCTAGCTGATTCGAGTCGATCTCAAGCCGTATGTATCTCGGCTTGAGGCTCGCGAGTCAGTATATAATTAAATATTATTTTTTATTTTATTAATAAATATATATTACATTACTATTTTTTTATTTCGAGCTCGAGCCTGTAGTTTTTTGCAATTCATTTGCTAATTCGAGCCTTATCGAACCAAGCCTGAATTTTTGTCGAGCCGAGCTCGAGCTCGAGCCTAATACATATATTTCGAGCATGAAAACTTTGCCCAAACTCGGCTCGACTAGATTGCACCCCTTGTGACAACTAAACTTAGGTAATTATCCAGATAAGATAGAGATATTTTAGAATCCACTGGGAATAAGCTGATGGCAGAGTGAAGAGAGGGGAGATTCAACTGCACCAGACCTTGTTGCTGTTCAATGAGGCGACGTCATATAAAGGAGGCCAATCCTTTTTCTCTGCTAATAAATGAGCAGCATCTTTGAACGGCCTCAAAGAGTGAATTTCATCAAATAGCCATGGAAATATCATCTGCAGGAGCAAAGGCATGCATATCAAATATTAGCAAAGTTGCAAACTAACAGGTTTATACAACAATAAATGATAGGCCACAACTGACACAACAGGTAAAATTGCTATCTTGACCCAATTTTTAAATCATTTACAAGTGAACAAAAGATTTCAAAAGAAATTCTCCCATGAAAGCAGTACATGGATGGCTTTTTTTTTTTTTTTTTTTTTTTATGTTTAAACTTTTTCACCAGCACTTGGTTAAAGGAACTGTTTCTCTTTAATACCTCTCCAGTAAACAGCACAGGACGCCCTTCTTTGATGGCTTTTATTGCATCAAACTGACTCTCATTTTCAGCCCTTACTCTGTGAGCAGACCAACTTGAAGAAGCACCCTTAAGCCCAGTTAGAATAAAATTAGACAATAAAATAAGAAGAGTGACTGATACAGCATATTATTAGTCAGACATTGCCAAACAAGAAACAAATTTACCTGACAGTATATGGACTCATGCATGAGAGCATACAGAGGATTAGTATCAAAAGACAGCCACCTCTCATACTGCGTTATGTACATATATGTTACTAAATTGCTCAAAATATTTGAGGAGTCAATATCACCAGTAAGCTTACACACAAATAATGGCAGAGATTTTAGATGTCTTCAAAACTTACTGCATTCAAAAAGAAGTAGCTAATTCTCTTTGGTGCTCCTGGAACTAATTTAGGATCCCATGCCCTCTCAAACCTATGAGCAACAGTAAACAGAAGCAATTAACAAATCGCAAGAGCACATCAAATATATTCTATAAAATGAATATGTTGAATGCAGACATACATGTAGTGCAAACGTTCAAAACCAGTACTTGATCCTAAACCTGACAAACCTAGAAGCTGTAGTCCTCGTGGTGTTAAGATGCCACCAGAAGGAAGAGGTACCTTTGTGCATGAGTTTGCAAAAACACAAAGGAAAGGGAGAGGATAAGGGCAATGGAAAATTGGAGTTCTATCAGTGAAATCACAAATTCAAAATAAAAGAAAGTTTAAAAAGTTTCCTCACCCCGCCTCCTTCAGACTCTGCTAAGTATTTTACAACTTCTTGAACTATTTCAATATCTTGAGGAAACCTCTTATAATACTTCCTATTCTGATGAATAACCTGCTCAAAGCAAGCTCTGTAAACAGTATCTGCAGTACATCCACTTCCAATTGGAGGGATTCCACCAGTTAAAAGGACTTGTTTGAGTCCTTGTGGAGCAAAACTCAGGTAAGACACAGCACAAAAGCCTCCATAACTCTGCAGGGAGACAAGAAATGTCCACCATAATTTGACCAAAGACAGAACAGTTCACTTCACTAAACAATATATTCCCATCATGTAAAATAGTCATTTGCTAAAATTAGTTAAAGAGAAGATGAGGCTCGTTTTTTTTCTTTGAACTCTTTTGCAGCCAGTAGTGTGAGCCACATTTTCTTTTCTGGTTTTTCCAAAAAAGAAAGAGGCGCAGCAAGATTGTAATTTCCCTAGTTTGACCTCAATGCCACCGCTCATTGTAAGAGGATAGTAAGGATAACACCACATTAATATACAAAAATGGAAGCATCTAATAAGGCATGCCCGTGAGAATGTATACACACATGAATAAATTAGAAAAGCCCTTTTACCTGTCCCAACACAGTCCAGGACCTTGAATCGGGAACAAGCCTTTTGCGAATGAATTCAGCATCACTCACTATGTTGTCAGCTCGGAAATGTCTCAAGTAGTCAGCCAACTCCTCAGCAGATTTAAATTGAGACATTGAAGATGGTGTTAAAGGTGTTGATAAGCCTGTTCCACGCTGTGCTGTGAACATTTCAGCAGAAGAAAACATAGAGTATAACGAGAACGCACACCCAGAACCTGAAACGTGTTTCAAAGCAACATGCCTGGTCCATTAGAATAAGACGGTATTCTTCACATGCTTTACTTATCCATCCACTAGCTTCGGCTGGTTGCTGGCACTCAAAACCTGGTCCACCCTGCAAGTACAGTAAAAAAGGGAGGTCTGCTTCTTCCTTCCCAACTGCAAAGTATGATGATGCCCATCAGTACTGATATGAGAGATCAGAAGAGAAAAAAAAATAATGGTCAGAGGAAGATAAGCATGTAATCAAAACATGAATTCTATACATAATGCATCATCGACATTTAAACATTGCTGAATGGAATTCTATATCTGCTGTCTTGTTAAACTTCTGCAATTGCAACTGAACAATAACTTTCCTAGGACTTGAGAGAGTGCGTGTATTATGTGCCTTTGCAAAAGAAGCACGGCAGGATTACTTGTTTTCAGAAACTCAAAGATCCAAACTTCATGAAAACACAAGATTAAGAAATTTACACAGATACGTCCATCACAAAACTCATCCTCAGATGAGATATGGTGTTTTCAGAGCTATCAGCAGATATCTCTGAAAAGAATCGAGTAGCCAAATGCTTGAATTAATCCAAAATGCACTCATCAACTTGTGAGAATGATACACTTAAGAGATAATTCCGTGAAGTCTTAGCTTACATTCACATTTGTAAATGAGTTAGCCAGCGTGAAGCAACATTTTCAGTAAATGTGTACAGTAGCAAATGATTTTCTTCTTGGAATATTAGCTTTGCCCAAAAGGAAAATTCCATGATATTTAGTTTCGGATGATTTTGCTTTTAATTTAACTATCCTCAGCTAAGTTCTACATCCAAATGTAGCTCAGTATGTTTCTCCCTAGGGTTAAAGTCAATCAAAGCGTTCAAAGAAAAAATGACGCAAAGCCAATCGGTATCAATTTCTCCCAGCCATAGCACACTAAAGCATTCAGTGCAGCATTAATGCTCATCCTACCAAATAGCTATTTAAGACCTCTAGGCTCTAGCTTCAAAAATGCACCATGCACTTGGTCAAAAATCAAAAACACTAAAATCGCGGCGGAAAAATAACAATTAACACAGACAGAGAGACAGAGTATAGTAAAATAACAAAAACTAAACAGAAATCCACTTCAACGTAAAAAAGAACAATACACACGCACGACCGCAGCAGCGAAAATTCAACTCGAAAATGCTAATTTCTCAAGTTAAATTATCTAGTACCCGCGACCACTTCACGAGCGAAGACCGAGATCTTCGGTGAAGTAATATCATCGAGAGAGTAATCGAGAGGTACGGTGAAACGGTGGTCCCTGAGTCGGAGTTCCGGCACTGAGAACCAACCGCCCGAGATGTGCTTGCCGTCGGAAGCCGAAGCGGAGGCCGCGGTGGCAGTATCGGCCATCGACGCGATTTTTGCGATTGGTCTCCTTGACGAGTGGAAATAGAAAACTCTGATGAAAAGTGGAGGAGATGGTGAAAGTGTGCGAGAGCAAGGAGCAGCCAAAACGCTGGGGTGGTGGAGTGGCGTTATCAATGATAGGAGTGCTCCGAATGCACGCATATTTCTTTAGAAAGGGTGATAATTCAGTGCATCACGACCTTTGAGGAGCGGAAGTTACTGTATGTGAAGGTCTCTAGGATAAGGCATAAAGGCAATTTGATCAATTTCATGGCTTTTTTACCCGTAAAGGTGGAGGTGTAAATGAATTGAAATCGAGCTAAAAAAAATTTTTGAGTTATTAAACTCAAGTTTGCAAGCTCATTATCAATCGAGTTCGAACTCAAATTATCTTAATAAAATTTAATTATTAATCTAAATAATTATTTAATTAATATGTATATAATATTTAAAAATAAAAACAAGTAAATTAATAATATATAATAATTATTTAATTAATATATAAAAAAAATTAAGAATTTAAAAAAAACAAGGCTCACATTATCAATTAAATCAAGGTTTGAGCTCAACTCATTATAGAGCTCGATATATAATCGAGCCAACTCGACTCATCTTACGCCCTTAATTCCATGAAGAATTTGGCCCGAACTGTGATTGCTTTTGTTTATGAGGCGGAGAGCACAGAATGTGGTTACTTTATTTAATAAAGTTGGTACTAATACATTTGATTGTTCAGAATCGTTATACCATGGGAAGTTAATATTGAAAAGTCTTTTGTGCACCACTAAAAGGCAAATAAAACTTTAAGAAAGTCATGCTCAACAACTTTTTCTTCATTCAATATCTACAAACAAGTAGGCATACAATTAGAAATGGCAAAATTATTCATACCCGTGGAAAATTCCACACACAGGGTAGATTCGGGGAAAATTTTATCCCCACGGGAATAGAAACAAGAACAATTTAGTTTTCAAAATGCTAAACGGGACGAGGGTAGGAATCACAGTCCCCGTCCATTAAATTATTATTATTTTATATATATATGTCAAATTAGATTTTTGTCCCCATCTTTTTGATGGAATTGACAAATTGTTATGCTTTTTTTAAAATTATGTTTATATATTATTTATCTTTTATATTTTATTATAAAATATAATTAAATATCGTGTGTTGTGTATTTATGTTTAACAATCTTTTAACTTTGGAAGTAATTTACATTATTGAAAAAATTTAGTATTTTTTTATTTTTAATTTTTTTATAAATTTGATAAATTTTTAAATCAAACTCATGCGTATCTATCTCCCCACAAAAAAATAGGGGTGAGTACCCATCACGGGATGAGGATGAGGATGGGAGCGGGTGTATTTTCACCTCACAGGGGGGGGCGGGCCGCCCCATCCGGTCCGTTGACACTCCTACATACAATTTGCTTCTACTTTCAGTGTTCTACCATTTTTAGGGGTCTTGGAGGATTGGATTGGATCGGTTTTGAGGAAAAAGCTAATCGATCCAAATTATATAATATTTTTTGGATCGATTTGGTTCTTATTGTAAATCAAATCCAATCCATTTTAAATCGGTTTGGATTTGATCGGTTATTCGATTTTTTAATTTATTATTATTTTTTTAAAGTAAATGAAAACAATATCATTTGGCAACAGGATTTAACTAAATTAAGTAAGAACACTTAAATTATAAAATTATATAAGTTCACAAAAATTCAACAATAAACATAATTCATAAATTCATCAAGTTTCAATTTTGATTTCCAAAAGAGTAATTACAAAAGTAATTGGCCAGCAACAGTAGAAGAAGCTGGGACGAAATTGTAGCATCAAGTACAACATAGGTTCAAATCTCCAGTTCAACAAAAAAAAAAATTAAAATAGCGAAGGTAATTCCAACAGAGATTATCCTCATTAAGAATCACAATGGCAGTAACAAATACATCCAATATCTTCAGCAACTTCCAAATATAATTAGTTTTCGAGGGTTGATGTACCAACTAAACATGTCCAAAATTTACATAAAGAACAATTAAGTTTAAATAGAATAAGTGGAAAATTAAGTTTAGGGTTTATACTTATAGGTTTAGTTTTATTTAAATATATTTAATATTTTTATAATTAATATATATATTTTATTTTATTATTATATAAATCAGTTCGGTTTTTCAGGCTCAAACCAAAAATCAAACCGAACCGATCGGTTATAAAAAAATAAATCCAATTTAAACAAAAAAAAATTGATTTTAATCGATTTTTGATTTTTTGGATCGATTCGTCCTTTTTTTTTTTTTTAATTGGATTGAATTTGAACTCCCCTATCCATTTTTATTGTCTCAATTCCTCAAATTTTAAAGTGCGTTAGTTACATACATGCTATTTGTCTATTTGTTTTTACGAATTTTTATTTAGTTGTATACTATTTAGTTTATCTTTGTTGACATAAATAAGTGTATACTGGTGCACGCACATGATTTCTAATAACAAATTATTCGCTAAAATTAAAGCATCGCTTATGTTTTGCAAGATCATTTTCATTTCCAACATTATTTGAAAGTAAAAAATCATCAATATACATATATTTTTACTAGAAATATCACTTATCTTTATTTTCAATTTCTCCTAAACATATCATATCATCCTATTACTATACAAATCAATTTCAAATTCAAATTACATAAAATATCCACAATCATTTCTAAAAATATACATCTCTTTAGGCATAAAAATGTATAACCTCCTAAATTTTCATCTTCTATACCTAAATTAATTACTGTTTTCCATAAAATATAATCAAACATACAAAAAAATTTCCTCCAAAATGTCACATTAAATTTCTCAAAATACCATATTCTATCTTTCATTATCCCCCAAACTTCCCTATTTTTTAATATATACATGTTATATATATTATACATATTTTATTATTAGAAATACTGAATTCCATTTTCACCTAAAAAATTCAATAAAAATATATTAATTTGATTGTTACAGTAAAATTTGTATCATTCCAAAATATAAACAAAAATACCAAATTTTTCTAATATAATTTTCTTACTATTCTCAAAACATAAACAAACATACATCGGATTTCTTAACCCCACTCTCAAAGTTCATTGTCCCCAAACACATAATTTATATCCAAAGATTACCTTAAATTTTTAAAAATACTGAAAACCAAAAATAAAAAAAAAAAAAAACCAAACCGGTAAGAGAATATCCAAAAAGGTGTAAAAGATGAATATCCCAAACAAAATATATAAAAAAAAAAAAAAAGAAAAAAAGAAAAAAAAAGGAGGAACTTGAATGGAGCACATGTAGGCATTATTGCTTCTATTACAGTCGGCTGATCTTGTGCAGTTAACCTGGAATTGACATACAAATTGTACTTTGTTTCTCCAGGGAGAACACCATTCCCCACCTACTTTTTCCCACCTGTTTCCTTGAGGCTCGGCCCCACCCATCGCCGCCTGAAATGGGAATTTTGTCCTTACTCCGTAAGACCCTCTGCAATTCTCCCATTAATAAGCACTCAAATTCTACGTTAGCCCTTCTGCGGTGCTTGAGCAATGTTCCAGAAAACACCGTCTACGGCGGACCGAAGCCCCAGAACCATAGTCAGCGAGTGACGCTGACTCAACTCCGCCAGAAGCACAAGAAGGGTGAGCCCATAACCATGGTGACGGCGTACGATTATCCGTCGGCGGTGCACTTGGACACCGCCGGGATTGATATCTGCTTGGTGGGTGATTCTGCTTCCATGGTGGTTCACGGCCACGACACCACTTTGCCCATCACGTTGGATGAGATGCTAGTCCATTGCCGCGCGGTGGCGCGTGGCGCGAAGCGCCCGCTACTTGTTGGGGACTTGTCTTTTGGCAGCTATGAGTCCAGCACTCATCAGGTTAAGATTATTTGAAGTGATTATGACAAAATGATTATGGACTAATCTTGCCGATGTAAACAGTAGATTTTACTGAATAGAATATCTGTCTTGTAATAATTCATAATTTGAAAAATGCACCACTTGACCTGCTTACAAATTATCTGCAAATAAGGTTGTTGGTTGCGGAAATAATCTATTTCGAATATGCAATAACAAGATTTGGTGAGAAACTATTTTGTGGCCTTCTTGCATATTGTATAGAACTCAAGTATATAAGTTTATGTTTCAGCTTGTTAGCCTTGAGCAGGCATGAGACATTTGCTTTTTGTTGACATTTGCCTCAATTATTTGTCTCTTTCCTTCTGGTTTTCTCAAATTAGTTTACACATTTTCCAGAGTTTGACATGCTTCTTGTGAATCAACATCACTGTCTTTTGCTGTATCATTTACTAAATCAGAGATCTCATTATTGCCCATTCAAGCAAAACCACCTGTCTAAGCCATCGTTAATTATTGGTCCCTATGGCGTATTCTCATAATCTCCAAATCTATAGCTGTAGTAATAGGAGCACGATTTTGTTCTAATGGGATTTGACAGTTTGATGTTCTCTATTGTTTTAATGATTGCTAGTGTGATTCTTAAACATGTTTGAAGAAATCCAAAGAGATGGTAATTTTACAATTTTGGCCTTGTGTGTTTAGTATGCAGCACAAATTTCACCATTCTAGACTGAACTGAATGAAAAAGTTAATAAGTATGATTGAAAGGCATGCCAAAGTTGATTATATGATCATTTTCTCGTGCGACTGGAAATAGAGTAGAGGTTGTGCTCAGTATAATAGAAGGCACTTCTGTTTCTTTGCTTGTTTCATTTTGGGTTGTGAATGTATGGTTGGTGATTTGTGGTTCAAATTATGAGCAGGCGGTTGATACGGCTGTAAGAGTTTTGAAGGAAGGAGGAATGGATGCAATTAAATTGGAAGGCGGGGCGCCCTCAAGAATAACAGCAGCTAAAGCTATTGTTGAAGCGGGTATTGCAGTGATGGGTCATGTTGGGCTCACTCCCCAGGCCATTAGTGTTCTTGGAGGATTCAGGCCCCAAGGCAGAAATGTGGATAGTGCAGTCAAGGTATATTTTCCAAAAAAATTACCAAGTGTAGCACACGCCTTATAGAATTGATCTATGAAAATGGATTCATGTCTTTGTAGGTTGTGGAGACTTCCTTGGCTTTGCAAGAAGCGGGGTGCTTTTCTGTTGTGTTAGAATGCGTTCCGGCACCTGTGGCTGCTGCTGCAACATCAGCTCTTCAGATCCCCACCATTGGCATAGGGGCCGGGCCTTTTTGTAGTGGTCAAGTTAGTATTGCTTCTTGCATTTCCACCGAGAGGAATACCTTAGTCTTATTCTATATTTCTGACGTTTTTAATTTTTATCCTCAAAATATTAGTATATATGATGTTCATGAACCTATCTTCCACAATTGATATTTGTTCTGTTGCATTTCAGTATTCAAATAGCATGAATGATTTCCAGTTCTTGGAGATATTCACGTCAAGTTAGCAAAAGAGATTAGCTCTTGTAGATAATTCCCCAATTGCTTATATCCCTATTCCACAAACACTCTACGAAAATAAGAACTGTATTTGTTTTTAGGTGACGAATTCCCACTCATTTCACATACAAATAGAACCATTATCATCATTATTACTTGTCTATAAGAGGAATACAACTTGATTTTCTTCTGCAGGTTTTGGTTTACCATGATCTGCTCGGAATGCTACAACACCCACACCACGCCAAGGTTAATACCACTACTCATCTCATTCATTTACCCGTCTCAATTCTTTTCTAAGTAAGATTTGGCCTGGCCACCACAGGTCACCCCAAAGTTCTGTAAACAGTATGCCCATGTGGGCGATGCCATCAACAAGGCTCTCTTGGAGTATCGGGAGGAAGTGACAACCGGTTCTTTCCCTAGCCCGGCCCACAGCCCTTATAAAATCAGCGCTGCTGAAGTTGATGGCTTCTTGAAAGCATTGGAGAAGTTGGGTTTGGGGGATGCAGCATCTGCAGCGGCTGATGCGGCTGAAAAGAGTGAGGCTGTAAAATGACAAGATGGAGATAGTAAACTAATGGGGTACGAAGATAGCTTTCCTTTTCCTAAAACTGTTAGATTTCTGCCTGGATTGGTTGAATAAAAGAGTTGCAAATCCAGTATTAGGCATGGGGTAATAGTTTGGAGAGAAGATTCTGGTTTTACTTAGCAAAGAGTCAAGGCATTATATATCCTTCTACCCCTTGTTTTTCTTGTTGCATCCTTGTAGTTCAAAAGGGGAGAGTAGATTCCAAATATTGCATCTCTCTCCCCCTACACCCCCCCTCCCCCCCGGCCCTTTCTTTTTAAGAATTAGATTCAAATACAGGAATAAATTTTTAGATCATTTTGATGATCAGAATCCAATGATGGGGGATACTATATTATCTTTGGTATTAATAACATATTTGCACTCTATTTTTAGCTTCTTTTTTTTTTTTTTTTTTGGGCACTCTTTTTCTATGATACTTGACGATATAATAATTGAAGGGTGTATTTGTTATAAAAACATACTACAATATTTTCTCAATTATTTAAAAATAATTGATAAATCCGTTAATGTGTAATTTTTATTAGTTATTTAAGGATAAAAATCAAAAGGGCGTGCGAATATCCCTTTGTAAGCGTCAAATATTGATTTATGATATTTTCTTATTATAAGATTTTTTTTATAATTATATAATGTTAAATATTAATAAATACCACCTCATTTGACACAAAATTTGGCAATATGTACCCCTAAATGCATTTAGGTGTGAAAAATAATTAAAATTATTTTGAGAAATACTATGATGATAACAATTATAGAAGCACCAATTTATTTTATTCATATATGGATTGATTAATTTAAAATTTGTTTCAACTTCATTTACTAAAGCGCAAATTTGTTAATAACTCTATTATAGAATCGTGTTTACCCAAAAATGCACTGTCGGGAATCCCATATAAGACACGCTTTTAATTTCCAGAGTTGTTTCTGGAGAAACAAACATGAGAGTCCCCCTAAAACCTTTCAAACCCCAGCACTCCGCCGCCGCCGCCGCTCTCCGTCACCTCTCCGCCGATCCCCACCCCTCAGCACCGCCGCCACCATCATATACGGCGAATTCCTCCTCCATCTCCGAGACACTATCCCTTCTCCAAACCACAGATCCCAGTTCCTGGCCCGCCCACCCCAAACTCCAGACCGTCCTCTCCTCCCTCTCCCCACTCTCCATTCTCAGGATCACCCGGAAGCTGCCAAATCACCAAAATGCCCTCCAGTTCTTTAACCACCTCAAAACCACCACCCACCCATCGGATTCCCTCTCCCTCGCATTCCAAGGGGTTCTCGAGCTCGCGATGCGCGAAGACCCAGACTCCGCCGGTAAGCTGTACGAGCTTTTCCTGCTGGCGAAGGACCAAAATACTCCTCTTTCCGTCAACGCGGCAACTCTCCTCATTAAGCGCTTTGGCCAGGCCAAAATGCTGGATGAAATGACCATGGTGTTCGATGCCCTGGATGAGGCTCTGATAAATGCGGATGTGTTAAATTTACTTATTTCTGGACTATTGAAATGGGGGCGTGTTGATGATGCCTTGAAGCTGCTCAGGGAAATGCTTGAGCCGGATTCTTGTTATCCTCCGAATAGCAATACGGCTTGTATTGTCTTTACCGCCATTTTGAAAAGAAATTGGAGCGGCAGGAGTGTGACGGACGAGGAAATCTGTGATCTTGTTTCAGGTTTTGGTGAGCATGGTGTTTCTCCGAGTGGGTTTTGGTTTACGCAAATTATTACGAGGTTTTGTCGGAATGGTGCTTGTGACAAGGCTTGGATAGTTTTGCATGAGGCAATGGATTCAGGTTCTCATGTGGAGGTGGCTTCTTGCAACGCGCTGTTGATGAGATTAGGGCAAGATAAGGATTTAACAAGAATGAATTTGCTGATGAAGGAGATGATGGAGAAGGGAATTAAACCAGATGTTGTAACTTATGGAATTATTATAAAGCATTTGTGTAAGTTTCGAAGGTTGGATGAGGCATTGGAGGTGCTTGAGAAGATGAGAGATGGAGAATTTGGTGTTGACCCAGACATTGTTATTTATAACACATTGATTGATGGATTGTGTAAAGTGGGGAGGCAAGAAGAAGGGATGAAGTTAATGGAGAGGGTGAGGTTGGAGAACAACTGCAGCCCAAATACAATAACCTATAATTGCTTGATTGATGGATTTTGTAAAGCAGGCGAGCTTGAGAAGGGCCGGGAGCTTTTTGAGCAGATGAGCAAAGAAGGTGTGGAGCTTAATGTCATTACACTCAATACTTTGCTTG
This sequence comes from Jacaranda mimosifolia, assembly GCA_018894105.1. Lineage (NCBI taxonomy): Eukaryota > Viridiplantae > Streptophyta > Magnoliopsida > Lamiales > Bignoniaceae > Jacaranda > Jacaranda mimosifolia. The sequence goes on along the minus strand of CM032120.1, from coordinate 14,007,005 downwards.
ATGGGATGTGTAAGCATGGCAGAGTTAGCAGTGCAATGGAGTTTTTCAGTTGTATGCAAGAGAAGGGGTTGAAAGGGAATGCTATTACTTACACTGTCTTGATAACAGCTTTCTGCAGTGCTAACAATATTGACAAGGCAATGAAGTTGTTTGATGAAATGCGAGAAAATGGTTGCTCTCCAGATGCTATTGTGTACTACAGCTTGATTTCAGGCCTTACTCAGGGTGGAAGAATGGATGATGCCACCATTATTGTGACAAAGTTGAAAGAAGCTGGGTTTGGCTTAGATATTATCTGTTACAATACTCTGATTAGTGGATTTTGCAGGAGGAACAAATTGGACAAAGCTTCTGAGATGCTTAAAGATATGGAAAATGCTGGATTGAAGCCTGACCGTGTTACATACAATACTCTGCTCTCGTTTTTCTGTACCAACGGGGATTTCACACACGCCCATAAAGTGATGAAGAAGATGATAGCTGATGGTTTAACACCTACTGTTGTTACTTATGGAGCATTGATTCAAGCTTACTGCTCAAATGACAATCTTGATGCGGCTATGAAGATATTTAGGGACATGAGCTCATCTTCAAAAGTGCCACCAAACACTGTAATTTACAACATTCTAATTGACTCTCTTTGCAAGAATGATGATGTGGAAATTGCTCTTTCCCTGATGGATGATATGAAAGACAGGGGGGTGAGGCCAAATAGCACCACATATAATTCAATACTAAAAGGCCTTCAGCAGAGGAATTGGTTTGAAAAGGCACTGCAATTGATGGACCAAATGACTGAACAAGCATGTAATCCTGACTATGTGACAATGGAAATCCTTACAGAGTGGCTTTCTGCTGTTGGCGAGACAGAAAAATTACGGAAGTTTGTGCAAGGCTACCGCGTTTCAGCTTCAACCACATAGAGAGATGATTAATGCAAAGATCATGTATTTCCATGTAATACATGAATCCTCGACCATTTTGTCTCAAACAAGGATTGGATTGAGGTTCTTGTTTGCCTCCAAAAGCAGCATCACTATGAGCCCGTTTTATGAGTCCTTCGAATATTTAAAGGGCCGTGTTATCCATACAAACCAGAGTCATCATAATTTCTATTGCCTCAGTAAAGAGACTGCCAGTTGAATATCTAAGTTGTAATATCAAGGTAATGGAAATAATTGTTGACATTGTACATTACTGGAAGCTTTTTCCCAAGATAATCGAGAAGTCCCGTTTTGAACTTTGTCTGATTGTTATTGGTTAAAATTAAGCCGAACAAGAGTGATGCTTGGGATAATTGATTCTCAAGACGATTGTGGCTACAATTGAGGTAACTTTGTTTTTCTAATATGTATGCCTCCTGGAATAGCTGATTGCTGGTGTGCCACCCAGATGTTGCTGCATGAGATGCTTTCTTTGTCTCTATAACTTGCTTCTAATAGCAACTTCATGTTAATCTTGACTGTAGAATCACTTTCTTTTTGGTAGAAGTGGAAAAAGAATAAGAACTCTCTGCTCTAATATGGTCCAATATGGCATATAATTTAATTTTGAGGAATCACTTAGCTCCAGAAATGCAGCTCTTTCCCAACCTTTCAAGAACAAGAAATGTAGTAAATGAAAGATTGATGAAATCAGGCAGTGCTTTTGATTTGATTTCAAGATAGTAACCATATGAAGCCTTTTATCCTTTGTTAGCATGTTTATCTCATCAAAGCTGAATTGTTAGTTTGGTTCACAGCTTGAAGAGAGTTCTGATGGCTGGGTTCGAATCCAGGGAAAGTGATCCTAGAGAACTTGTGCTTGTCGGGGCCCTGGGCTCGGCCATTTGGTGTGGTCACTTCACTTGGACATAGCAACCGTTTAGTCCATGGTTCATTGGATGGTCGATGCAAGGTCAGAAATTGAAACACATTGATTCTGCTCGTTCTCGGCCTAATCTTCCTACTTGTAGCCATGACTATGTGTTGATTGTCAAAGTAACTATGAGGTTGTGGAATGGATTTGAGAAGTAGATTTCCTTTATGTTATGCAAATATGGGTAGGTAAACTGCTGGCATGGATATGAGCCTAACATTAGATCAATAGCTACCTCTTTTTCCTTTGAAGTTGAAATACACAATAAAGACCCTGGACCCCTGAAAATCTTGTGGATGGAACTGCTTTACACTTACAACAATCCATATTAGTCCCTATCTGGGCATTCCCCTTGAAGAGTAAGACTGGCATTTAACACATTGAGTGGGAGCTGTCATGCATTTGTACAATGGATTCCACTTAGGAGTTGGGAATATATTGATTGGCACAATCTCTATTGCCAAAAGAATAATAAGCAAAATAAGAAAAGTTCTTTTAAATAAATGAGAATAACACCGCCAAACGGTAAGAATTAAGTCATGTTTATAATGGATTTACATTGGACTGATGTAATACAATCCACATCGTTTTATGAATAAATTTATGTTGTGCTGATGTAATGTGATCCATTTCATGTGGTGAATAATAAGTAGAGTTGTAAAACTTCTTATAGTAATGAGATTGTACTGATGTGAGAATCCACATCATTTAAATAATAAGCAAAATAACAAAGCTCTTTACATTATGGCTTCAAAAACCCGAGGAGATAAGTATTAAGAGGGTGTTGGGCTAATTTTATTTAAAATGTCTTATAAGCTTCTACATCTTATAAGATATTTTTGGAGCTTATAAGATGTTAATTTTTTATTTTAAAAAAAAAATAAGTTCCTAAAGTGTTTGGATAAAATAATATCTTGAAACTTATAAGATGTTAGTAATGATATTTTTGTAATTAATATGATTAAAATTAAGTTAGATATTAAGATCTTCAAAATAAGTTAGTTTATAAGTTCTTAATATCTTATTTTAAGAGCTTATTAACTCTTTTTAAAAAAATTTATCAATTTTTTTTTCACATCTTATAAGTTATAAACTCTCAAATATCTTATAAAATATTTTGATAAGCTTATAAACTCATCCAAATACCTTTAAGTCATATTCATAATAAGATCTCTATTTTCCTATTATTGCAACATACACGCTAAATTTAGAGAGAATATGGGTGCAATATCAAAGAAGAAGAGTTAAACCATATTTAGAAAGAAATTTATATTGTACTTGTATATGATACAATGTGATCTATATTATTTGATACTTTCACACTCAAAACGTATCAAGATTCTATAAAAAGCAATGTAAAAAGTATAGTAATCAATTGTCGATAAATCACAATCATGATATTTATGATACATAAAAGCCATTTAATCTACCATTATCATACAATGAACAATAATAGAAATGGAATCAACCATTTTTCCTCTATGAGGCTCTTTATGATTGAGAAAATTAATATACATACCAAAAAAGAAAAAAGAACCAAAAAAAAAAAGAAAGGAAAAAAGAACATTGTGATTTCAAGATTCTTTACAACTCTTAACGGACAAAAAGTTGTCTAGTACCTACAAGACGAAAGAAAAGTGAGCTAGAAGAAAAGCATCCATGCACTTTGTCCCATCAAGTCAACCACCGCCGGCAATGGTGGTTGCGCTATTTGACAGCCAGGGGAACTGAAGATTCGCCGGAAAATGACCGGATATGCAGTCACCGGCGTCGGGGGTTGTAAAATCCTCCAACCCGGAGAAGAAATCGTCGTCCAACGCCATGTTTGAAACGCTAAAATCATCATCATCGTCCTCAGCTTCAGCTAAGTCCTCCCTGCTGCTATCCAACTTCTCCGGCGCCGGCGAGAGGCTTGCAGCCGGAGACGTTTCATGTGAGCAAGACGGTTTGTTGGGCTCATCCGAGTTGTTGGGGACCTCCGCCGGCTTCTGGCGGGTACTGCCGGCCAGCGAGTTCCGGTGAGTAGGCATAGGGTGGTTGTGCTCTGCTGTGTAGGTAACTATAAACATTCCCGGGTCGGATCTATTCCGCTCCACTTGTTTTCTCGCCATACAGCCTTTTGAGGTGCTGCATCTGTAGTAGCTCCTGCTCATGCACAAAAGAAAAATTAGCGAAAATCTGAGAAATTTTTACAATCATTATACTGAAAAATACAAGGACAAAAAAAAAAAGAACCATTTAACCCTTTCACTGTGAGAATTTAAAAATTAGTAGGATAAACTACCAATTTGAGGAAAAGAATGAACCAACCTTGGATAAGGGGAGCCTTTGATGGGTTTTTGCCCATATTTTCTCCAAGACCACATGTCAGAAGATAAATTCTCAGCAGGAACATGGCAAATCTTCTTCAAATGGTTCTTCCTGTAAAAATTTACCCCAAAGTAAATAAATAAATAAGAATCTACACACTGAAAAACTAGACCCCTTAAAGGCACTCTGTTTTTCTCTATTTCCAAGAACCATTTGAATCTTGAAGTTCAAAGCAAAACAAAAAAGAAAAAACATACCTTCTTTTGGACCTTGGACTGGGATTATGTGAAGCTTTTGAGCCATTAGCAATAGAAAAGGGCTGCTGGTTTTGCCGGAGCTGTGTTTGGTGGGGTAATTTTTTCACTATCTGCTGCTGCTCAGACGGTGGATCTTGCAATCCTCCAAGAACAGAGAGTGGTGAAATTGGTAGACTTTGTGGGGAAAGTACTATTTGAGGAGACTCTTGGGACTTGGGGAAAAAGGGCTTGTAAAGATCATGCAGCTCTTGGACGAAGGCCTCTCTTCTGGGCTGCTCAAACAGATCTTGAAAACAAGCAGTAGAAAAGCTGCAATTCTGCTGGAAAGTGCCGCTAGGAATTTGACCACACGAAGCGGTGTTTGTGGCGGCAGAGACGGCGGAGGTGGAAAAGCTGGAAGTACTGAAAGGATGAGTATACGAAGTGGTGGTTGTGGCGGCAGCGGATGAGGAGGAGGGGGTGGTCACGGCGGCGCAGCCTCTGACCACCGCGTGTAGATCCCAATCATCCTCCATTTTTTCTTCTTTTCTTTGGCCTCTGGTTTTTATGGCTCAGGTACGAAGAGACAAAAGAAGGCGCTGACTTTTGAGTTGGGAGAGAGAGAGAGAGGGTGGGGAAAAGGAATGGAGGAGGGTTTTGTAATTGAGTGGAAAAAGAAAGCAATTTTATTTATATATATATCTAGAGAGAGAAAGTGACTGAGGATGGTTTACTTTCTCTTACTACAAAAGTCTAGAGAGAGAGAGATGTGTAAGAATTTTGACATTTTCATTATCTATTTTAATTAATATTTTATTTAGAGTCAATTTCTATCCAATTCAAAAATGTCTTGCAATCTAATCTATATTTTGGGATATCTAATGTCTATCTAATTCTAAGCCGTTGTTTGGTTTTATTTTTTGGAGGCATTTTTGTTTGGGTTAATTACGGTCACCCTTCAATTTATAGTCTTTTTGTACATTACTCTTTAATCATTGTCAATGTGTAATTTTACTACTTGAACTAATTAAAATATTTTCAGACACTACATTTGCTTATTTATGGTGGAATCTAAAAAATTAGCATTGGGCACGTGGGTTGAAAGAAACGGAATATTCTTGTAAGATTCCATTGAAAATGAGCAAATATAGTATTTGAGAATATTTTAATTAGTTTGGATGGTAAAATTGCACATCGACAACAGTTGGAGGGCAACGTGCAAAGGAGGCCATATGTTGAAAGTGACTGCAATTAACCTTCTTTTCTAGTGAAAAGTTAGTTATGAGTGTGATTTTAAAAATAAAGTATTATTTGAATATTTTGTTTAAAATAAAATAAGTTGTATTTAGATATTATTGTGTTTTTGCATTAAAAGTCATACAAATGATAGTAAAAGAAAATAGAGTGCGAAAATGAAAAAAGAGTGTAAGAGTGTGTTTAGAAAATATGTTGAGAATGAAAATGTCTGTGAAAATATAGAAAAAATTAATAATTTTCTATTTTCATTTTTAAGATAAAATGAAAATGAGTTTTGAAAACAAAATCAAACGGGCACTGAGAATTCTTATTTGATTAAATAATATATCACTTATGGCTTGAACTCATTAAGAATGAGATTTTATTCACCTTTATCTAATTTGTACTAAAAATGATCAAATTCGATCTCACTTAATAGTCAAATTTCATAGAATCTTTCTATCTTAATATATCTCAAAATATATATAATTTCAACTATAATTTTATATTCATAATACATAGTAAAATGATAAAATATTAATTAAAATAGAAAACGGGAATGAAGTTTTGGAAGGTGGTGATGGCATCATCAAGAGTTTGGCATTGTTGGCTTATCTTTGAGGTCTTCTTTTTATCTCTTTGTATTCAGCAAATAAATGCTAATAAAACTGATTTTGTTTAGTAGTTTGTGGGTTGACTTTGCCCAATTGTCAAAAGGGGGGTTGGGTGATGGGGGGTGGTTTGGTTGGGCAAAGGAAAAGGTCTACGCGGTTTTGTATTCATTGGAACTCGTGAGTGACTTGATGGGGGTGAGTCATGAGTGGTGGGGTGGGGGGGCCGAGGGGGCACTTGCCGACAAAAAAAAAAAAGAAAAAAGAAAAAGAAAGGGAGGCAAGCCACGTGGGAGGGGTACGCCACCGCCCCTCCACCCCACCCCAAGATTTAAGTACGTGTTGTGAACTCGATCCTCCTGCGCGTGGTATAACCTCCAAAATTTCTTATTCTCATACTCGTTTTTTTTTTTTTTAATAAATATTTTTCAAAGTTATATTGCCATGGGTCCATGGTCAAGATTAAAGCATTTCGTACGGCATCTTGAAATGATATAGCATATGAGAATATTTGGTTATGTTTTCATAATAAAATTATTTTAGAAAAATATTGATTTAATCATTACAGTAAATAATATCTCCCTCAAAATATGAACAAGCATATCAAGATACAATTTTCATATACTCCAAGTGTGAGAACAATGTTATTCGATTAACTAATCACTCCTTATACTAATTATAAAATATTTATTATTGCATTTATTATGCAATAGTCTTTTTTTTTTTAAATTATATACGATTATGTTAAACATATATTTCGCTTATGTGTGAATGACTTTAGTTCGACCAACATGATTAGTACTAAAATTTTCCTAATTTTTGGATGGTATGTAACGAGTGCATATATATACATTATATTGAATTGATATATATGTACATATTTTAAAGGTTTAAATTTCGAACCTTACACATACGAGTGTAAAACTTATTCATTGGGTCAATTTTCATTTGATAAAATAAATTATTTTAATATACTACAACTCATACAATCTATTATCTATATATACATATATATAAATAATTTTAAAATATTTATTTCATCCCACAAACTCAACAAAAAAGTTATTGATATAACATATTGTCCCCTCCTAAAATACAAACAAACAAAATAATTTTCTCCCAATTTATTTTTTACCTACCACTCAAAATACAAACAACACAATTATCACATTTCATAACCTCTCTTCCCTAAAATCATTTTGCCAAAACATCCCAATTCACAACCAAACACAGCCTAACTTTAGTATTACAATCAATCTCCGCTCAATCCAGCGTTTCAACCTCACGCTGACATTTTGCAAATGGAGTTTTTTTGTCAACGAGGTTGACCTTTTCAAAGTCTCATATGATCGCACGGCTGCGACACGAGTTTCACACGTGAGGGTGGCGCGTGTGACGCAGGCGATTGGGAGAGGTGCATGGGTAACAGTGAGGTGGCAGGACAGCTTGCAGATATGCTGGGCCCCACTAGAAAGGGTGACACGCGTGCGCCGTGGTCTTAAATGCTTAACTAAAGCCTGTCTTCATTGCAGCGTATCCTATGGCAGGGCATCCAACGGCCAAGAACAGTGTGATCGGAATTAATCAATGATCGTGCGGTTAGCATGTGCCCTATGCCTTCCTTTCCTTTTCCATTTTTTTCTCTTTTTTCCCATGGAAATATATATATTTCTTAAATTCAATAATAAAAAAAGAAAAATACTAAATAGACCTTCCGCTTAATATGAAGGTACAATTAGATCATAATATTATTTCATCAACACTTATCACAATAATTTTTTCTGAAAAAAGCACGTTGAAACGTGGATAGGAGAGATGAATTATGAACAAATTACGTGCCCTTTAATTTTTCAACGTGAAATACAATTATAAATTAGGACTAAAGAAATTCCACTTTATTCGTCTAAATTCAATATGCAGTATTTTTATACCCTCGACTACGACAATACCATCCACTAAAATTTTGAATTGTCAAATAAAAATATTAATAATGTCATAAAATAAAATGTTAATATCATTTTATATAATGTAATAATGTATATCTTGATTAGGTACATATAGCATGATATGAGCCATTTTTAATATATATTGATTAGCATTACATGAGTTTAGCAAAAAATAAAAAATAAAAATTGTGGGGTGGGTGGCGGGTGTGGGGAGGGATTGTTTTGATTACTTATATTCTATTAATATTAATTGCATAATTGAATTGTTTTGATTACTTATATTCTATTAATATTAATTGCATAATTGAAAGTTGGCATCATGGGGAGGCATAATGGGAGGTAGTGTGGCCCCAGTCACATACCCTCAAGAGTCACGAGCATTATGTATGTAGCTATTGTACAAAGGTATGAGTGTCACGATTTTGGGTTCACTAATAATAAATTTATAATGCCATAAGTCAAAACTCAAAATTAATTTTGCTATATATTAGTGTATATAATATGTGTATGTATAGAATATAGTATATGTATACTAGTATAATATGTGTATGTATAGCATGTATGTATATATATGTTTAATAGGACCCCCAACCATATATACTACTCCCCTTGCCACTATCACTACCTATGACTTGGAAATAAACCACCCACCCACCAACCCCCCACCTCTCTCTCTCTCTCTCTCTCTCTCTCTCTCTCACACACACACACACACATACATGGAACTCACTTATGTATTCATTTCCTATTCATATATTATTGATTGGAATACATGAGGTTCATCTTGGGGCATATTTTTTAAAGAAAGTGACAAATTCCCTTTAATTCTTTCCAACTTGACTAAATTTGATGATGGTAGTTCCAATTGACTTGTATCATTACCCTTGGTGTGATAACATGGTTTGTGGTTGGAATGAAATGTGGTTACTTAATTGAGAAAATATACAATAAATTGTGAAATTCACAAACGATAAATATTGTTCATAAAAAATATATCATTCAATATGAATTCTCGCCGATACATGTATTCTTTTTTTTGAGTGATTGATTTTGAGATGGTCTGAAATGATCAAGCGTCAATATGGGAACTTGCTTTTAACAGGACTAAATTGAATACATTGAATTTTAAAATTAAAGGAAACACCAAAAGTCAATTCTTTTAATTGATTTAGAACAAATATTAAAAATAAAATGATAATATTTATAGACATGGATCTTATTAATTACAATTAATATGTGATATAGTGCATTTCTTAAGATGCTTTTTTATCTGTATTGCGTTCATCATATTATTAGGTTCAATTTGGACCAAAAACTTATTGTACTGACATTGACGCATTATATTAAATTAACCCACATATTAATTTACAAACACTTTATATTATACAATAAAATTTTCACATTCTTGAAACCATGTTGAAGAGTGTGGATAACATAAAACAAACAAACAAACTCTAAACTATAAAGCTACCACTTTTCATTTAAAAGTGGGCACAAGCTCCCCTTGTTAAGTTTAATTAATAAAAAAACCAATAAAAGCTCAACTATAAAATAATAATTATAGAGGAACGAGTCAAAAGAGAGACATAGAGACAATAAGAATGAAGGAATTAGCATAGTGGGTTTGGGGGGCCTTGACAAATAGGACAACATTAATAAGATTGCAATGCAATAAGATGTCCAAATACAAATGTGTGAGGACAAGATAACATAGATAGATAGCTACCCAACATTTGATATTGTTTTCTACTTTTGTAAGATGGATAACTTCCACTTTCTAGCACTATTAGAGGCACTCTTGCATTACTCAATCAATTCAATCCCAATCTTATCTCTTTTGTCATGCATTATTAACATGTTAGTGCTACGAGGTAGACATGTATTATAAGACTTCTCTATCATCTAGGTTATACGTTGTTTTTGACATATGTTGTCATTTTGAAAGCCTTTATTTCATATAAACCTCCCATGAATTGGTTATTTCTATACAAGTCATGACAAGTATAACGAACATATTCTGTCTTCACATTGGATCAAGAACGGAGTAAGCAGGATAAAAAACTGCTAATTCATATAGAGCTATCGAGCCTACCCAAACTAGCAACCAGAATTGTATGCATTAGAAAAACAATTGGTCATGATCATTTAATACAACGATATAAACACAATACCAAGGCAAACCCACAGAAAATACCCTTTATCAAAGAAAAATAGACACTACGTAACTTTATTGCATTGAAAAATACTATCCTATGGACTTCCCTTGTTCAGTGGATTATTTCTGAACAAAGATTAAGCTAATATTTATTCTATTATGTTCGTAGGAGCAAAGAGAAGTTGATTTATTCTATACTTGATAAGTACCAATACGCAATGGGGGATTGATACCATTTTCTATGAGTAAATGCATCCATCCTTATTTATCATTAGAAGGACCTATTCGTAAAAAAATTCCTTTATTTTTTATTAGTATACTAAATGATCGCATCACGTTATTGTGTCTATTTAAAAATAATTTATTGTATGATTTTATTAAATTTGAAGTCTCTTAACTGTAAATTCATGTTATTATATGAATTTTGCATTTGATATAATTTACTTCATATCGTTTTAACCTCTTGAAATCAAGTTATAAATCATAGATTTGATTAAATGGGGATGAATGTGTGTTGTTTTTATTTTTAGATAAATGAAAGTTGTGTGCGTATTTTTGTAAAGCATTGGAATTTGATACGTTTTAGAAAAGGAGTATAATAGGGGTTTGTTTGCTTTGGCAAATAGGATTAAAAGTAATTAATATGCTAGTGATACATAAGTTAGAAATGGTATCCAAAATAATGTAATCCATTATTTGCTTGAATTTTAGAAATTAGTAATATCTCATGCTTAATACTATCTAATGTTTGGTTGACAAGATTGCTCAATGTAATTATACTTTGTAATGTATAAAATGTCATAACTTCTAAGAAGATAATTTTTCGAAATTTGACAGAAGGCGTTGATGATAGGACTTTTATAAGGTTAAGAATGTCATTTTCATTATTTATCAGATCAAATTTGAAAGGATAAAAAATGGATCAAACCAAGATAGCTTGATCAATAAACTAGCCTGACCCATGATACCATGTTGAGCCGCGATGGTATCATGAGCCATAAAAATGTGAAGTAAACAATAGGTAAAACTTGAAAATTGATCTATCAAGTTTTATCCAATGAAGCAAATAAGCCCTAAGTATATTAAATTCAAATAACTATTATTATTTTGTGAGTAATAGCAATTTTAGCATATTCTATGCATATTTTAAATTTTTTATAGTATCATAAATAAAAATATTTATTTATTTTTATATTAAAATAAATTTTCAATAATTTTAATATATTTATTTATAATTTTGACATAAATTAAAATAAAAACTTACGATAAAATAGCTAGAGTGGAGTATAGAATAGTTGGATTGTAAATGAAAGTTATTTTTGTAAGTTGTGAGAATTAAAAGACAAATGTGATTATATTTTTGACACATTACTTGAAAGTACATAAAAAAAGGACTAATATTTTATCAATGGCTTATTTGCTTTATTAGATAAAGTTTGATAGATCTATTTTCAAACTTTATTCCTTATTTGCTTCACATTTTTATGGCCCATGATACATTTGCGGCCCAACATGGTATCATGGACCAAGTTGGTTTATAGATCAAGTCATCTTGGCCTGATCCATTTTCTATTATTTCAAATTTGATTTGATAAAAAATGAAAATGACATTCTTACCCTCATAAAAACCCTATATTTAACGCCTTCTGCCAAATTTTGAAAATTTATTTTCTTAAAAGTTAGGATATTTTGGACATTACAAAGTGTAATCACATTGAGCAATCTTGCCAACAAAACATTAGATAGTATTAAGCATAGGATATCACTAATTTCTAAAATTCAAGAAAATAATAAATTACATTATTTTGGATACCATTTATAGCTTATGTATCACTAATATATTAATCCCTCATAATCCTATATGCTCAAGCAAACAAACCCTAATAGTATAGATAAACCAAATTATCAATATTATTTCATAATAAGCGAAACACAAACATAATTCATGACATTAAATGGTCGAAATTGGGCCTAAAGTCTTATGCCCAATATCATATGTTATAGGGCTATCAGTGAATCAGATTTTAATTTTAATTTGATTTGAATTCGATCCGAATTTTATAATTTTTATCTTATTAAAATATTCGATAAATCAGATCCAATTATAAATATTTGTAATACGAAATAAATATATTGGATATGGAATTAAGTAATCCGATCCATTAAAGATCTGAATCCGAACTTTAATATGTTTTATTAAATTTATACTCTTATATATAATATTAATAAAATTTTAAAATAAAATCTATATATTATATTGACCTAATATCTATATTATATTATTAATATTGAGTCTTTAACCTAAAAAATAAGAGGAATATTGACAAAATATCAAATATAATAACATATAATAATTCATCTATACATTAATATAACGTAAAATAGGAATTTAGTATTCAAATATTTAACTTTTGGACTAATATATAACAAAATATTGTTAAAAATTTAAATATGACATAAATTTACTTTATAAATACAACATTTTTATAAAATTCAAAAGGGGAAAAAAGAGAAAAATAAATTGGGTCAAATTTTGGACATTCATCGGATTCGAATATGACACTAACTAACAAAGATTCTATAGAATTTCGGGTTGAATTCGAATATGAATTTTAATAATTGAATTCGAATTTGAATATAACATACTCGATCTAAATTCGACCCGTTGACATACCTATTATGTTATATGCTCATATGGGCCTCAATTAATTAAATACGGACCAAAGAACATTTGGTATTTTATATGCACGCAAATATGTTTTACTTTTTTCATTCTAAAAATTACGACGCCAAAAATAGGCTTCGGCCCAATAATGACTGGTATTAGCCCAATTTAATCAAAATAAGGGAAACTTTTCCAGTAAGGATTTTCATTCCCGCTTCTTTCGCGCCCAATTCCTGCCTCTAATTTTTGAAAATTTGCCCTAACCCGCTTTTTCTCACAGTATTGCTGCTCCCAACCAATTAAATTGATAAAAAAGAAGAAAATGGAAGCAATTCTGGGTGAGGTGCAGCTATGGTTGGAGGTGGTAACAATGGAAATGCGAATAGCAATTCATTCGCAAAAACAATATGCTCAATCTGCTACGAAGATCTCAAGCCTTTAATTGAAGATCTTCAATCCATCTCGGTTTGCGGTCATGTCTTTCACGAGCTCTGGTCAGTTGCATTCAACTCTTTTGATTTGTTTATTTCATAGTTTTCTCTTTTGAATTCTGTGATTTTGAAAGAAGGAAACTGATTTTTTTTTGGATTCATTTAAAATTTATGTCGACCTTTTTTTTGTATGTGTGTGTGTAATTAATTTAGCGATTACCAGGTTTATTAGTCATTTATGAACTCCGCGAGAGTTGATTTGCTTGTGTAATTCGTCCTTTTATCCTTTATGGAATAATTCTGGTATATTTTTCAGAGCTTGTCTCATGTAAAACCATACTTGAACTGTTACTTAAAGCTAGTAAATATCTACAGTCCACACACACACACATATGTAAATATATTGATGAGTTTTTAAGGCTATCCTGTTAATGAGAATTGGATTGTTTATTCAAATTAGGGGTGAGTTTGACATGATATATTTGTTAAAATCCATAGCCTTCAACAATGGTTTGAGTACTGTCCAAATGTGAAGAAGAGGAATTGTCCTATATGCAAACAAGCCTGTAATAGTGCAAATGTGGGGCGCCTTTATTTTCAGTCTGTTGGTGATCCAAATGATTCTAGTCTTTCTCAAAAGCCACGTGATTATGAGGAAAATCCTGAGGAATTGCAGAAAGAGGTTAATAGGTTGGAGGGGAAGGTTGTGGCTCTGGCTTCCACTTTGGAGAAGCAACAGAAAGAATTCAAGGAAGTTAAGGATCAGGTAATTGACTGAACTTTGATGTGATTAGCTCGTTTGAGTTAAGCACAAGAGACTCTTTCTGTTTGGATGAATTTGAAAAGTGAAAACGATCCTGAGAAAAACAACTTTCTTATAGTTAGTCATTTTCTCTGTAATGGTCATTCCACATTATTTTATGGCTCTCAATTGTTTATGGGGGGAAAAAAAGGAAAAATCCAGCCATTGCTAGCATTGTGGAAGAATTAAATTTCTCTGATTTTTTCTGCTAAGGATATGCAATAATGATTGTAAGATGTGGAAGAACTAAAATTCTCTGATTTTTTCTACTAAGGATATGCAATAATGATTGATTCCCTGCTTATGTGTATCTTCTTTTGTAGCTCTTCTTGTGCAAGGAGCAACTGAAAGTAGAAGTGGCACTGAAAAATGAAGCTCTATCTCAGACTGCAACCAGTCAGCAGTTGCTTCGTATGAAATCTGAAGTAAGCAGTCTTTTCTGCTGTCATTAAGGTGCCATGTACTTGCACAAACATACATGCAAATTCAGCATACATTAGACAAATACTTCTCTTTTTTGTATTCTTGATAATAAAAAGCATTTTGTTGAGCTCAGTGGATCATGCTGCAGGAGTTGGATAGATCAACTTTAGAATGCATGAGAGTGCAAGAGAGAAATATGGCTTTGGCCAAGGAACTTGCAGCACTTAAACTGTATGTGAAGCTTGCATAGTCTGTTCAAATTTACATGCTTCATTAAAAAAGAACTTTTTATTGCTCATGAGTTCTTTTATTTTTTGATACAGTGCCTCTGATTTGGACTTGGAAGAAGATGAAGTTATGAAACTTGCTTCATTGGGCAACAATGTGGGCAGCAGAGAAACAATTGATGTTTTGAGAAAATCATTGGTAATTCGTAACAAGTAAGAATGTTATAGCAAGTTCACAACCTCTATAAAAGCTGTATCTGACTAGTTTGGCTGATGATATACAAGCTTCATTTTATAACATTTCCTATTGTTGTACAATATTGGAGTAACAGATCTGTAGGATGAATATTTTGAATCATAAAATATAAACTGGAAGCATCTGGTATTCTGATTGCTGGAAAAATATGTTATCTTTTTCGGCAAAGTTATATTTGGCCATTCTTATCTTGAATCATACAATGAATGGCCAATGTCATTTCTTGCAAGCAAGTTATGCTGTTCAGAACTTTTTTTAAACAGCTTGTTGATTATTGCTATATTTGAGACACAGCCATTACGTGCATGGCCTTAAGGTCTTTATTTCAGTAAAAGACCGAAAACTATGACATGCCATTTTCAGGACTAACTCTGGAAACTTCAGTTTATTAAGCAAAGTATGATATTTCTAGCTTATCCCACAGATGTGAAACCAAAAGTATTGCTGATACTGCACTTAAGCTGTGTTCAGCTCGGTTTTATGTGTGTGAACTTATAAAAAATAATTTCTGATCTTTTTGTGTATTTCCTTTTCCCTTCTGATCAGCATTTGACTACTCTTGCATTGCCATGTAGGAGTTACAAGGAACTGTTGGCCAAGTGCAACGTTTTAGGAAGAGGAGAGGCCCGGAGCCTTCGTAAACTTGAGAAGACTAAAGAGAAGATAAACAAGCTTAAGGTAACTTGAAGCTAGTGCCCAGAAGTCTATTAAATTTGTTCAGTTTCTTATTAAGAATAACTTAATACTCATTATCTTCCAGTTGAGAGTCCAAGAATTGGAGACTGCTGTTGAAATGAAAGACAATGAAGTTTTGAGAGTGTTAAAACATCAGGATATCAAATTGAAGATCGATTCACATCAAAATACAATGAAGAGAGCTGGAACTCAAATTGATTTAATTGAAACCAGTGACATGCAAGACATGACATTCTATTCAAGTAAAGTAGAACCTTGCAAGCCTATGAGTAGGAAAAGCACAATGAGTGATCACTTACCTGAATGTACTGATACTGCTGACCAGAATGATCAGGAGAAAAGGACTTTCCTAATTAATGAGGATGAGGACATTGTGCGGTCTTCTACTTTAATACAAGAATTCTCTCACCAAAATTCGATGCCATGTGCTGATGTCAACGTTGTTTCTGAGGAAAGTAATGTGCCAATACCACATGCATCTTTTGATGCACATCATGATGTGAAAATTCTAAAACCTGGCAACAAAGATGGAGTGTCTTGCTCTTCGGCTATGAGAAAGGGCAGAGGGGGAGATCAGGCCAATAAGCTACCAGCTAATGTGGATGATGAGGTGATATGCTATGGTGACACTAATCCGGTTAAAACCTCACTTCATATTAGAAAAGAAAATAGATCACCGGCTCCATTTTATCGACCAAGTAAATCATCATCCATTAACTTTGAATGCACATTCTTTCTGAATTATTATTGAACCAAATTTTTATTTAATATGGCATTCTGAGGCACCCAGGTACTGGGGAGTGGTGCTGTGAGTTCATAATTGATTTTTTCTATTACTATCTGCCAAATTTCCAGGCGACAATTGCTTTTCTGGTGGGTTACTGGGTCCTGATGGAACCAACTGGCACCTGGGGAAATGGTGCAAGAAGGCTCAGAACCAAGGATTGACAGCATCATCTGCAGGGTTGCAAAGATCAAATGCAAGATCAGGTGACTTAATTGCTGTTGGAGCTGATGGCAGAGGTGGCCAAATCAAAGTTATGAGGTCCCTTGAGCAATCATCATTGGTGGGTTTTTATGTTCTTCTCTAGTTTTGTAAATTTGAAAACTAGAATTCTTCACTCACCAGCTACTTTATTTCCTTAGATTCTAAGTTGTTAATGTCTGATTGATAAATCACAACTCAATCGGTAAGATTGACTTAGTAATATGCATTATTGACTTGTAAACTGTTTCTGCATTTAGTAGGATGAAATATGGCTCAGAGAAGCATGTAAAGTAATGCCATTTTTTACTGTTTGTGCAGGATCTTAAAGATACTCCATCTTGTACAAAAAAGCGTAAGAATGGTGCTAAACCAAATAAGTTGCACTCTCAAGGATTGCAGATTGAACATTTCTTTCAAAGGACAGGCCAATGATCAAATCAGATCAGTGGTAATTTTGGTAAGCCTGCTGGTGGCATGAAGGGTGAAAATATTCATCGTTCAATCATTTGTTATGGAAATAGAACTTAAAATTGTACTTAAATTTCTCTTCTTCTCTTCTTTTTCCCTCTGTTTTTGGTCTCTGTATTATGAAATTATAAAAAATTTGCTTCATCCTTAATTAATAATTCTATCTTAAAAAATTAGCTGTATATGCCCCATGCCCGCATTACTTGTTATAAAACCATGAAATTTTAGTTCCAAAATTGTCCATGAATCATTGTAATTAAACGCGAGTGCCTAACTCGCCTAAGGTGACCAGGCGAGCCAGGCGCAGCTTGGGTGCCTTGCCCTTGTTGGGCAGGTGCCTTGCTGCACCTCGCTTATTCAATGCGGCGGGCTGCCTAGCTCACCTCACTAAATTTGGGCCTTTTAAGTTAAAAAAAAATTAAAAAAAAGAAATTTTCTTAAAATAAAAAATAAAATCCTAACTAAATTAATAAAATAAAGCAAAGTGCACCCATTTGTACACAACTCCCAATCGGCCACTCAGACCACACCCACTCTATTGTCGTTGGGTACAGTGCTTTTTTTTTTCTTCAAAAAATGTATGATTTTAGGTTTTTAATTCCATTTAACTTATCTTAAATCATTATTTATTATTTATTATAGATTAGTATTTTTATGAGTTATGAATGAACTTTTGAAGTGTGAATTTAGATTTTTTTAACATCATTTATATGTCCATATATTTTTTGTCATCTAAAACATATTTTTTGGAATTTTGGTTCTCTATATATTTATATTTTAAATTGCTGTCTTGATTGCCTTTTGGTCGCCCGTTTCTCACCTCTCGCTTTTAATAACTATGCCATGAATACGTTGAATTCATAATTTCTTATTGGCTTTGAAGGATGGTTTATTTACAACTCTTAATTTCAATGATATTTTGTGGTATTATCATGTAGTTTACAAACATAAGATTGTTGTTTGAGATTTCTATTCACATAACAAAGATTTGTGCCATTGTTCAAATAATAAATTTAGTAATTCTACATTCAGACCATGGATGGTTACTTCCACTTGAATGATGACTTGATATTGTAAATATCTCTGGAGCGCAAAAGCCAAAAATATGTGCAAAAATTTCGTAAATTTTCTTCTACTCATGCAATCTTTCTCCTTGTGCAGCTCTTTTTCTTAGCTGTCCGGTCGCATTACTACTGTATGCACTAGTTTTTAAGTAGAACTTTTATTTTTCCTTTCATGAATCCATATTGCATCTTATAGCCAATAGCTGATTCACACTTGGACTTAAAAAGCTCATTAGTTCAGAATTCACGACATTGGAACTATTGACAGGCAATTTGCTATGATGTGTTGAAAATCTTTGATCTCTACTGTCTGGCATTGCCCTCTTTCCTCGTTGATTTGCGGCATTTCCTCCTTGTATTCGTATTTCGCATGTTAGATCTTGTATCCCTATGCTGTCTAAAGTTTGTCTTTTTTGTCTCACTACATTCCCTCCTTCGGCTACACGTGGAGAACGCTTGACACTTGGGGGGGGGGGGGGGGGGGGGGAGTATTTTGACCTCTGGCTGCTGTGGCTTTGTTTTTCTGAAGTTCTCCCTTTCTCTTATTATTACAAGAAATTCTGTCTTTTCAGAGGAAAAATTTGTATCGAAATCTTCCACCTGTTGGCTTATAGGCGGTGGGGTGGTGGGCTCATGTTACACGGGAAACAGTGAAGACCAAGTCATGGTGAAGGAAAGTGTTCAAAAAGGGTACAAAGAAAGGTAAAAACTACCCCTTGATTTATCTTTCCTATGTGCCAAACGTTATAATTGCAGCTCAATTCTGTACCTTTTTTCTGTTCAGTAGGTATCTTTTCTGCATGACACTTTTATTCCTGGTAAAAGTAAGTAGGTAAAATGTGCCATCAATGTCTATTTTAGTTCATCTTATACCACAATGTTTGTTAATACATATGAAAAGAGAGTAATTTTAATTGACTATAAGTTTTTTATACCGAGACTTGAAGGGTTATGTGGTCATTAGATTTTGCTAAAAATAATTTTCCCTAGTTGTCTATAATTTTTGGTCTAATGGTGTTAACGAATTGAATCGAATCTAAATCTAGCAAGCTCAAGCTCAGCTCGTCTATGAATTCGTGAGCTCAAGCTTGGATTTGAGTTTAAATAGCCAAGCTCAAACTTGACTCGTTGGAATAAACGAAGGCTCGAACGAGCCTTATTGAGCTCGACTTGAGAAGCATCGTCATAGGAAAGTAGAAGTACTCAATTTGTACAAACTCTAGTGAGCTCGATCTCATTTAAGCTTATGACAAAATATATAATTATAAACTTTTAAAATATTATTTCTTAAAAATAAAAAAAAATTATCGTCATCGTAATCATCATCTTCACAAATCTTATTACTTACCTTTATGGATCTTATTATACACATGCATAGACTGTAACTGTATATATAATTTTTAGGCTTGCAAGTTTTTCGAGTCAAATATTATTGAACTCGACTCGGCTTGTTTGATTGATGAGTTTGAGCCCAGCCTGGCACATGTTGAAAAAGATTGTGCCAAATACAAGCTTTCATCAAGTTGAGCTGTCGCAAATTATCTCATCTCATTTACATTCTTATTTTGATCTTATTTGTTTATATTTCCCCAAAATAAGGTCCAACTCTCGAAACACTTTCAAATCCATGTATGCGTTTCTCGAAGCCAGTACTAAAATAATATTTATTTCCCCAAAATACCTTTCCAAATTATATTATAACCATACATATATACAATAAATCAATCAGTACATATATATGCATTACCAATTAACCATTATGTATATACATAAAATATTTACTTTTACCCAATTAATCTAACAAAATTAAGATTGATGTGACATTTATAGAAAATTTTGCTTCTTCTAGAATATTTCAAAATAAATTATTTTCTCTTAAAATATTTTCTAACAACTTCCAAACAAATAAAATATCACATTCTTCAATCCAATTATTGAAATTCATTCTTCTAAAATAATTTTCTCAAAGCATCTGAAATATAACCAAACAAATCCTTCATTTATGGGTTCACGTGCATCTCGATCTTTTTACAAAGGCTAAAATGTAATGGGAAAAAAAAAAAAAAAAAGAAGAGAAAAACAAAACGAGCAGAATTTTTCGGGTACATGACTTTTGAGTTAGAGGGTATTTGGATTAGTTTATAAGCTAATCAATTTTTTTTATAAAATATTTAAAAATTTATAAAATAAAATTTTGAAATAAGATGTTACAGTTGTATAAGTTTTTTAAGAAAAAAATATGAAGCTTTTAATTTATCTTGAAAATCTTTAACAAGTTCTTATAATTTTAATCAAATTATTACAAAATTATCATAATTAATATCTCATTAAGTTTTAAATAAATATTTTAAGGACTTATTTGTTAAATAAAATTTGAAATCTTATAAATTTTGAAAATATTTCATAATATATAAAAAATTATAAGATATTTTAAATACATTTAGCCAAACAAATATTTTTTATTATTAATTAGTATTTTTGGTTACTCGACATATTGGGTTTTGTGTTTCTCCCTCTAACTGCTGCATAAATCTGTAGACACATTTACCACATTTAGGCTAAATACCTCTTTAATATTAACTAGTATTTTTTGGTTACTCGACATATTGGGTTTTGTGTTTCTCCCTCTAACTGCTGGCATAAATCTGTAGACACATTTACCACATTTAGGCTAAATACCTCTTTAATATTAACTAGTATTTTCTGGTTACTCGACATATTGGGTTTTGTGTTTTTCCCTCTAACTGCTGCTGCATAAATCTGTAGACGCATTTACCACATTTAGGCTAAATACCTCTTTACTATTAATTAGTATTTTTGGTTGTTCGACATATTGGGTTTTGTGTTTCTCCCATTAACTGCTGCATAAGTCTGTAGACGCATTTACCACATTTCCTTGCATCATTGCAAAACACGTTACTACTATTCAACTGTTCGTGTTCGTTGTGTTGGCATTTTTTCTCACATTTTGTCTTGTCAGTTTTGGTAACTTATATTTTTGGAAGCGCGTTGTCCCTTACCAATTTAGGTGAGGAGAATTTGCAAATGACTACATTCTTTATATGAATTTAAGATTTAAGGGACAAAAAAAAAAAATTACGAAAAATAAAAAACTCTATTTTTTTTTGGAAAAAAATAAGCACCAATGCAAATTCTCTTTTAAAAGTAATGTATAATTAGTATCAGAAAATAAAAATAGACATATGAAACACCCTATAGTTATATTTGGACGTACGCTCTGTTTTAGAAACCCTAATTTCAAAGAATATTAGTAATTTTTCTCACTGAAATTCAAATACCTACTTAGGTTATCTTAATATAATTATTTGTAAATCTGTGTTTTAGTATTATAGTCATAGCACATAAAATTCTATTTAGATTAAGAGGGTGTTTGGGTGAGCTTATAAGATGTTTAGAACTTATAAGTTAATAAAAAGTGTTTGGTAATTTTTTAAAAAAAAGAGCTTATAAGATCATAAAATAAGATGTTAGGAGCTTATAAGCTCTTTTTAAAAAAGTAAGAAGACCATAACTTATTTTTAAGCTTTTAATAAGCTCCTTAATTTTTAACCATTTTAATTACAAAATTGTATTAAAATAAAAAGATTGTTCCCCACTAATTCTCATTTCACTAAGCATGAACTCCTCCCCCCCCCCCCCCCCCCCCGCCCCCGGTCCTTTCCTTTTCCAGTGATCATTCTCTACAGCTACAATGTGAAAATAACACTTAAATGCTAGTCAAGGTCACTTTTTAACTTTTTTAATACAATTGGAATTTTTGGGCATGCATACAATTCTCATTTTGACTACATAGTTGAGCTTGTAGAAATTAATTCTTGTGGTGGTTATCTATATTAATTTATTGTAGAAATTGGGTACATTAACTTTGATTTTGCATGCGGGCAAGAACTTTACAGCTGGCAATTGCATGGATGGGTGGGGCAAGAAATCTCTCAATCTTCACAAAAGTATTGGAAAACAACCAGACATGCGGGTCCAAAGTGATCCTATGAAGGGGGTTCTAGGTTGACCCCCGAAGTGTCAAAAACTACCCTTTGATGTTGCCATCTTGACTGCTTTTAATTTAATTCCCCCCCCCCCCCCCCCCCTCTGTTTGCTATTAATAATGTTATTACTTTCGAAATACTAACTTGGTGCTAATATATAAGCTTGAATCAATACTGACTTTTATTTTAGAGTTGGGAATACAAATTTTTTGAATATATTTATAATATTGTCCTTATAAAACTGATGTCAGCGATCTTGCATTGTTACTTTTTTAGTAATTTTGAAAAATAAAGGGAGTGTTTGGTTATGTTTTTTGTGTGATTTTATTATGTGTTTGGGGAGAATAAATTATTGGAGAATATGAAAGTTATTTTTTGGTATTTTTGTTTTATGTTTTGGGGGGAGATTTTTTTTATTATAGTAGTCAAATTAATGCTTTTTTGTTGGGTTTTTGGGGTGAAAATGAAATTGAGTGATTTTTTTAATGTCAGGATAATAATAAAATATAAATGATGTATGTATATAATATATGTATGTAAATATTGAAAAATATGTATTTTGAAGGGAAAATAAGGATATATTTTGTTATATTTCTCTAAAATAATATTATTTTGGGGGAAATATAACCAAACATTCCCAAAGCTTTACTTGAGGATGTTTGAAAAAAGAAATAACAGCAACAAATTTATGATTATTAGTTTATTAGTATACTTTTTCTAGTTTATACATGGGGCCAATACACAAAAAGACTATTATTTTAACTAAAATATGGCAATAAATGTTAAGATGCTTTAATAAACACTACAAAAAAATATAATATTAATGACAAAATAATAAGTGACAATGTAAAAGTTGTTACTAATAATATGTAATAAGTGACAATAACTTTTGTTTTGTCATTAATAATAATTTTTAAGTGACAATAACTTTTACCTTGTCACTATATGACTCAATAGTGACAAAAATTTATGTTTTAAGTTGTTACAATTAACAATTAGTGACACCTCTATAGTGACAACCTAGTGACAATAAAAATTGTCACTATAATGTGTGACAAAATTTTCATTGTCACTATAGGTGTGTCGCTAATTGTCTATGATGACAATTTAAATATTATTCTTGTCACTATTTAGTTTGTAAGAATCATTAAAGTGACAAAACTAAATCTTTTGTCACTTAATATAGATAATTAGTGACAACTTTTCTATTGTCACGTACTCTTTTGTCACTAATTTTCTTTTTCTTGTAGTGAAATATACCATTGCTTATCTATACGCTTTAATAAAATATCAACATTTTTGGGTGTATTTTTGAATTATTTTCCTAAAATGTCTTCTTTATTATTTTTTAATTCTTCTAGCTACAAGTTATGCGTAGAGTAACCATCATTTACAATTTATTATTACTTATTACTACCCTACAGCTCATTGCTATTATTTAGTCATTTTTTTTATTTATCTAAAAAATAAAATAAATACACTGAAATTATTAAAAAAAATTACAGCATTATATAGAAAGATAAATAAATATTTTAATAGCTTCAACGCACATTTTTATAAAAAAAACAAAACTTCTTGATTTTTTGTATCAATGTTTATTTTAAATTTGAATTTCAATTCTGACCTACCATATATAAGCAAAGTTTGAACTCTTTTCAACATAGCAACGGACATCATTAATTCTTCAAATTCCCAAAAAAAAAAAAAAAAAAGAAAAAAAGAAAAAGAAAATAGATAAAATCTTCTTGGTGGTAAAGTGGAGCTCAAAGAAGTCGTCCACCTGTATGCACACATGATTTCCATTATAATAGTCTCAAGATTTGCTGAGTTGTGTTTGGATTAAACTACTGGAAAATTCTTTGTGACACTTTGGATTGATAGTGAAGTCCATGACCTTTACAGTCATTTTAGATATGCACAAAAAATTTGGGGTAGAATTTTCAATATTTTGAGTAGTCTCATATATGATAACTGTTGGGAGCGTTGGATGGATTTCTGGGCAATTTCTTGAGGGCATAAGGTCAGATTATTACTAGAACAAGCATAGAAAACTGTTTTGAAATATGTCAATAATAAAAATTTATGAGAAATTAAAAGATTAGTACTTAAGGATTTGGATCGTGGCGTCGGCTATGAATTAGCCAAACATTCCGTCTACACATAGGCATGTAGGCGTAATTCCTAACCATCGGTGATGTTTATGTAGCCGGCGTATGCCGTCTCTATGTGTATAAAATTTTATATTCTTGAGACTTGTTTGCTTCACATGATAAGGTATGATAGATACATTTTTAAATTTTATTTTTTATTTGCTTCACATTTTTTTGACCTATGATATATTTGCGGTCCTACATGGTATCATGGGTCAAATTGGTTTATGGATCAAACCAAAATAACTTGATCCATTTTTCATCCTTTTAAATCTGATATGATAAGAAATGAAAAAATCATTCTTACCCCTCATATAAAAACCCTAACCATCATTTTGGAAATATCTTTTCTTAGAACTTAGGATATTTTGGACATTACAAAGTGTAATCATATTGAGCAATCTTGCCAATTAAGTATTATATAATATCAAGTGTGTGATATCACTAATTACTAAAATCAAAGCAAACAACAGATTACATGGTATTTGATACCATTTCTAGTTTATGTATTATTAGTATATGAATCTTGTCTAATCCTATATGTCCAAGCAAACAATCCCTCATAGTATTAGTACTAAATGTATTGGTAATAAAACACTTTACTTTTAGCTGTACAATTTATACTATTAATAAAACATCTAATCCCTTTTTGATATGTTTTCGTGTGATGTATTTAAAATGTCATCATTTTTGTTTTTAATCTTTATAACTAAAAGTATATAATAAATACCATTCACAACTCACACAACCCACACATTTTATATCTGTAATTATCATTTTATCTTAATATTTTATTATTATTTAAGTAAAAAACTCAAATAAGTATCAAATGCTATTAAAAATTAATATTATTTCAAAACACAAATTATTTATTCTATACTATAAAAATTTTAGCACATGCATTAATAAAGTACATGATTAGTTTTTGTGGATTGTAGTAGAGAAATAAGGAAAATAGTAGGGGATGGGGAAGAAGAAGTTATTGAGCATTTATTTCTTTCAAAAGTAAATTTCATTCAAAGACCTTAAAAAAATTTCTATCATTAAAATACGAAAAAGTATAAATAATATATAACAAGTTAGTATATTAATATTGAAATTGCCATTTTATGAGTGTAAAAGTACCTTTTTAAAAAAAATAAAAATAATATAGATATAAATATAAACAATTAACATTGTACTTATGCTAAAAAAATATCAAAAGGTACACAATAACAAAAAACAACAAATAAGCAAGGAAATACACTCAACCCCCCCCCCCCCCCCCTCCCTCCCTCCTCCATATATAACGTTAAAACTATTTCACCTGGCTCCTATTCTATATCTAAGTCTCAAATTGCTATATGCCTTTTTTTCTTTTTAGATTTATACATATATATAGGGATGGCAATGGGTCCGGGTAAACCGAGGTCCCGCCCCGGATGGGGCGGGTAGCGGGTCTTGATTATCAAGACCTGCCTGGGTCTGGGGCGGGTTACGGGTCTTGGTGTTCCCACCCCGGTCTCATCCTATATTATATTATATAATATATATTTATATTATATATTATATATAACATATATAATTTATATTATATATTATATAACATATATATTATATATAAGTATAAGTATTTATTAGGTTATAATACTATATTAGAAAATTAGGGCTTCTTTTTTTTATTTTTTTTAAACTTGTTTCAATTTTATTTTTTCAAACTCGATACTCACTAGAGCAAAATATGTATATTCAAGTGATTATGAAGAAAAGAAGGTAGAAAAATATATACACAAAAATACAAAAATACAAGAAAAAAAAAAAAGGGTTAGGCTGGTCCAACCCGCCGGGTCCGGGTCCTAAGGAAGGGCGGGCCGGGGCGGGTCCTGGGTTTCTCAATTTTTAGGCGGGGCGAGTCCCGGGTCCTGCAAGACCCGCCCCGTTGCCATCCCTACATATATATACTTAAGATTTATTAGAATTTCAATCCTACACCTCATTTATATAAATATAAGAACAATACTTTGGATCAATTGACTGGTCGACTCAAACTGCTATATATATTTCTTCACGATTAAGTTAATCCCATTTCTTTTCTTTTACCCCAAATACTTTGCTCAAAATCTTATTAGTGGCTGATATGTTGACCAAATCAATTCTAATTATATTCTTAAAGCGAATCAGCACCACCATTACTATGGTGGCTTCACATTTTAAATGCTTGTGTGAATTGTGGGAAGAAGTTTACTCTTTTGCTTATACTAGTATACTTTGTTGAATAAGGTTTGTCAATGCATTTGACAAAATTGGTAGAATAAGTTATCAATGCTAATACTCTTAGATTTAGTAAAATTAATTGTTATCATGATTTGGGATTGGCTGAAAAAAGAATTAGCCAAAGAATAAGAATACTTTCTTGTTTGAAAGGTTGACTACTACTTTGACATTTCTAGTTATTTAGAAAATCATTTAATTTGAATGGTTTGTCTTTATAAATCATGATAGAAATCGAAAATGAAAATTTGAATTGCTTGACTGTTTCTAGGTTCTCTGAGGTGGATAATGAGATTTTGAATTGCTCGACTGTTTTTAGGTTTCTGAGGTGGATAATGCGATTTTGACATTTCTAATCGTTGAAAAGTCATTTAACTTGAGACACTACGTATCTTTATATATCGTGATAGAAGCGAAAATAAAATTTTAACTAGTTCGCCGTGATGAAAAATGAATAACGTGGGATGCATATTCTTTATAGTGTTTCTTTAGAAGGAAAAAGAAATGATAATGATAGAAGTTGAATAGATATTTAATTCTACTTATGTTAAATATAATAATTTTTTTATTGGTAACTCATTGACTTAATTAAGAAAAGACTAATATGAACATATTCGCTTATAGATGCTAAAATCTCACCAACCCATGAAGAATCTAGACTAGCTTCAGCTCCAAGCAAAACTTCCCTTGTTTCGTTGAAACTTAGTCAACCCAACAATTTCTCATAAGTTGAAAAATGGTTATTAATCTATAGACAAACTCTAGAGGAAATTATTATAGATTTAAACTTTTAAGACCTAGGGTATTAAGATCCCTTAAAAATCATACGATTGTAACAGTTCAAATCTTCTATATTATCATTTTTTTTTATTTTAATTTTGCATTACATTTAAAATATTTTTTTAAATAAACACTTAACTATAAATCACATGCATTCGACGCGCCTCTATAAAACTAAATACATAATGGAACACAAAAATATAGTATAAAATTCAAAATAATGTTTTACTATATATGGCTCATTCAAAGCCATTTTTTACTATATAGTATAGAAATTACGATGATTTTAAATGATTCATCATATTTCAATCAAATTAATGTATAGTCCTAGTTTGTAATATTCACTTTATTTCTTATAAATTTGATAATTGAATATTCCTAATAAACAAAAAAGGTTTGGGATTTACAGCTAATTAATTCCGATATCCCTTAGACGCGTATCATTTGGGCCAACTGTCTCTTGTATTCTTTAGGACTAATTTTATTCTTCTTGCCCAGACCGTACGCACTTTACGTAACGGGCGGGTTTGGTTCAACCCGTCGCTCATCCCGTACGTAAGATTCCACTTTGCTCTGTAAAATTAATAATTAAAAAATTTACTATTGTGTTTTAGTTAATACATTGAGTAGTAAATTAGTGATTTAAATATGTTACTATCCGTATTAAATGTACTTAGTTGAATGTCAAATTAAATATGTTAAAGATATACTAACAAATTTATTTGTTAATTTTCAAAAGTATAAAAAAATTAATTTGTATATATAACATACTTATTATTTATATCGATACTGCATAAAAGGAAAAGTCTTTTTACACTCACAAGTGGTGATATTTTTCACATCACTACACCAAAATTTGATATAACTATTATGCCATTAAAAATATTTATTTCTTCTTTTATCTCTCTATTTTCTTTTCTTTTCTTATATGATTCATAAACGAATCATATATTTTTTTAGTATTAGTCTCACAAAATCGATCCATTAATTATTCTTTAATTATAATACTGAATTATTATCTATTCATATAATTAAATCAATGCTATAGTAATTTAAATTTGTGCACACATGAGCGGGTGCCTAGTATATTTAATATGGGGCGAGTACAGTATAGGGTTTCAACTTTATTGGATAAAACCCTTACCTCTCCTCATATTTCGTTAAGCCATCCTAAATTTGTTTTATTTTGAAATGGGTTCAGTTTGGTTCGATTTTTTATTCAACCCATCGTCATTTCTAAACAGAGTCATATTAAAATCACATAAGTTCTCCATACAATATTTTTCACGCCATACAATATATATATATATATATATAAGAATCACGCCACATCAATAAAATATGAATCCCATCAGCAGTACGGCTTAATTCTCGCTGTTTAATGTTCCACTGTATAACATTTAATATATCCACATCCAATTTAAAAACTCTTACATAAAAACACACACACAAAAAAAGAAAAACTAAACAGCATAATTAATCACGCGACAATCAATATTTACGTACAATATTAAATATCTCCACATGAAAAACTCTTATACATAAAAAAACACCCAATATTATAAATAACGCCACACCAATACAGTATAAATTCCAATACGTCAATAATACTTCTTCGTACACCTAATACATATAACAACTTTCCAATCCTATACATACAAAGACTTCTCCGACTACCAAAAAAAGAATGGTCGGACACACCGAGTACATAAAAGAGAGGGACAACAAACCCCATGTAACAACATTATTCTCTCCAAAATTCTAGGGGAAAACAAGAACTCCAACGAGGAACACGTACCTAAACCACCAACCAACCTTAAACCATAAATAGTACATTTACATATAAATCTAAGGCCGGTAGAAGTAATAATAACATCCCTATTCCATTCAATACTGCCGTCCCATATGATTTTCACCATTCATCATTACAAACCTAACTCTCATCCCTAACGCGTCCCACTTAGTCGTTGAATCCACCATTTTGGGAAACTATTTGAATTCTTTTGGATCCTTCAAAGAGTATAATACTTCTTGTACGTGTACTCAAAAGAAGAAAGAACCCTTTTTTCCACATGATTTTCTTGATATGGATTTGAATGCCCTAAAAGATTTCTATGTGGCCACTTTTGTATGGCTCTTTTCTACTTTTGTTAACAAAGACAATTATTAATTTTATTGAAAAAAGTAATTCTTATCTCTTGGAGACGTAGAGGGAGTCATATGGGTGGATGAGGGAGGCAATAGTCTATCATCCTTTTCAAACTTTTTGAAAATTTGAATACGATATATATAATATTATAAAAAAATTAAGTATCTGCTATGAAATTAATTCCATAGTTGTAGCTACGTATTTTTGAAGTAAATGTAACTTTTTTAAAATTAAAATCAATAAAAATTGTTAATTATCAATCTGTAGCATTGTGCGTATGAAGCGTGACAGCTTAGCCATGCATTATTTGTGTGAAAATTAAAAAAAAAATGATCATCTAATACGAATTGATTGTAGCGAGAGTTAACTACGTAGGCATTAATTTAAAACTTGACTAGGACAATTTCATTACAAAAGTTACGAATTCTTAGCATCAGCTACGGATTTGCCATATTTAATGCCCTATTTTTTTGTAATGTAAGTTATTGCAAAAGTTATAATTTTCGCCATATTAACATTGCCTTTCAATATATATTTTGTCCCTTCAAAATAAATAGAAAAATATTATATTTCTAATAATTCAATTTCATCTATCAAAATAAAAATTTCTCACTCCATACCTATTTGGGCATTAATCTCAAGGTCATCCATATGTATAGAATTATTAATTGTTTCCTCAAAAGTGGCTAAATTTGTTTCCGTCTCGTAATCACCTATTTATGATTTCCCCACATTTATATTCCTATTTTGGGTACATAGAGTTTTGTTTCATTGTTCAATTATCAGGCCAACAACCTAATTGTCTTTTGATTTTTTGGTCACTAAGAGGGGATTTTGGGATTGCTCAATAGTCGTAAGTACAATTAAAATCTAATCATTCTCAAATTAATGTTTTCAACTTTCAAATCTTGGGCACTATAATGAGCTTGTAGAATAATATCTAATCACATTTTTATCATTTTAAAAGAAATAAGATTGTCCTATGTTGTGTGTGTGTGTCCACACATGATGTTTGTATGTTAATAGAATTTATATAAATACATGTTTTCAATGAAAGTATATATTTTAGCATATATATCTTGACTTTTGAAGTACTAATTTAACAGCTCAGGTATCAATAAATGAAGTCGTGGGTTGAATTTTTTGAATAATAACATAGGAAATGTTTGGTTATGTTTTCTATTTGATTTTATTATGTGTTTTGGGAGAATGAATTATTGGAGAATGTGAAAGTTTTTTTTTTTTTTTGTATGTTTGTTTATATTTTTGGAGAGACTTTTTTTGCTGTAGCAATGATCATATCAATTCTTTTTTGCTGGGTTTTTAGGGTGAAAACGAAATTGAGTGATTT
This sequence comes from Jacaranda mimosifolia, assembly GCA_018894105.1. Lineage (NCBI taxonomy): Eukaryota > Viridiplantae > Streptophyta > Magnoliopsida > Lamiales > Bignoniaceae > Jacaranda > Jacaranda mimosifolia. Next base: position 13,975,947 of record CM032120.1, on the reverse strand, counting down.
TTTAATGTTAAAATAATATATATATATATTATATGTATATATATAATATATGTATGTATATATTATAGAATGTGCATTTTGGAGGGAAAATGGAGATATGTTTGGTTATGTTTTTCCAAAACAATGTTATTGTGGGAAAATATAACCAAACACTCCCATAGTAAAACTAGCTATATATATTATTATTTATACACACGTACACATATCAGGAATCCGTTAAAGCTCGAATTCCTAATCTCCCACGTGATGTGGGAGACTTATGCCACTGGACCACATGCCACTTGACAACTATATATATATATATATAAGTGAGTTAAGAGTTATTATAAATATATATGATTATATTGATATTTTTCTTATAATATCATTAAAACGTAAATTCATAATTCATTTGAATACATTCCAGTCCAACATCATAAGATTTTCCGAGAAAGTGCAATAAAATTGGTGTCCACGTGTATATATATGTATGTATATGTATAATTCCATCTCACGTGGGTGTGTATACTTGCCAGCATCATGAGTTAGGATTTTTGAAAACGCAAGCAATTACGAAGGGTTTGACCAACCTACAACACATATCTTCCCCTTTATTTATTTTTCCAAAATTTTGAACGTTGAAGCCGACATTTACCTGAAAAGTTTTCCCCCTCATTCTTTTTTTCTCACTCTCATTCCCCTATATATACCCCTCATATGTCATCTCATTCTTTCCACTACAAACTTCATTCTTGATTTCCATCTCTATACTCTCTTCTCTTCACACACACACACCAAAAACACACAGTAAAACATCAAGAACAACTACTCAGAAATGGAACTCACCAAGAACACTGGAAATGGCCAACTTCTCTCAAAGCTGGCTACTAGTGATCAACATGGTGAAAATTCTCCTTATTTTGATGGGTGGAAAGCATATGATAATGATCCTTTCCACCCCACCAAAAACCCTCATGGAGTTATACAAATGGGCCTTGCTGAAAACCAGGTTTGCTACTATTTCTTTCTCTTTTTTCATTACAAAGAATTATAGGATTCATACACTTAGAATCTGGGATGAATCGAAATTAATGAACTGTATGTTCTTTCTTCGCCGCAGCTTTCCTTCGACTTGATCGAAGAATGGATCAAGAACAACCCCAGAGCTTCAATCTGCAGTCGTGAAGGAGTTCATGCATTCAAGAATATTGCATTGTTTCAAGATTATCATGGCTTGTCTGAATTCAGACATGTAAGTTGACATGATCAGTATGAAAATATTACTTTTAAAGGAAAATATTATCACGAATTATTTATATTTTTTGGTGGTGGTTTTTGGTTTTCAGGCCGTGGCCAAGTTTATGGCGAAAGCGAGAGGTGAGAGGGTTAGTTTTGACCCAAACCGTATAGTGATGGCTGGGGGAGCAACTGGAGCTAATGAGGTGTTAATGTTCTGTTTGGCTGATCCTGGAGATGGATTTTTGGTCCCCTCTCCTTATTATCCAGCGTAAGTACACTTGTCGACATTCATCTGAGTATCCGTGTCTGTATTTGTCTGCATATCCGCGTCTATATCTGTGTCCGTACAAATTTCATATACCTCGACTAATTGCTTTATACGACTTGAAATTAGTTAGGTTCTAGTTTATGTCTTCATTATTGCGAAAACTGTGCAATAATTTGATTCGTCAAATTTTCTACTTTTTTATTTAGCGTAATAATTTTGAAGTTTGAAAATTTTCATAATTAACTATAAATTGATCATATCATTATCTATAGGTACATATATGGACAGACAAGTTAATGTCATTTGAGAAGATGTGTGTACTTTTTTCTATACATATAGTTACGTGCTAAATTAATGCATGACTTGAAAAATAAAAAAACATTTTGGACCACATAAGTTCGGCTAAATATAAATATTAAATTATAAAAATAATATTAATATTTTATTTATAATATTATCGTATTCTTATTCAATTATTACATTGCAATACTTTATTTTAACTTGAGTTTGTCACACGGCTCATATGTCTTTCCGATTTTGTTCAAATGTGGTTATTAATGTCGTGGAAATTAATAATGTTCAAGAAATTAATAATGTTAAAGTTGGGTAGCCACTCACACACACACATAATTTATTATATATTTATATAATATTATATTTTCTGCATTAAAAATAAATTCTTTCTTTGGAATGTTTTGAGTTGACAAGCTAGCCATTATAGGTACGTAAAAGTGTCAATTATCAGAAACTTTTAGAGACAAAAGGCACCAGATTTCCTGCCTGTGGTAGCCCACCATTTGAGCTATGTAGTCAATTTCCACAATTTTCAATATCCAAACCACACCCACAGCTGTATCTAAAATATGTCAATTTTCAAACTCATGTTTTACTTATATATATAGCAATTGTCCAACCCACAAGATATGTTCAAAGAGATCAAGGAGTTGACCTTAGGCTTCAAGAGAAAAGAAAAAAAAATCCCATAAAAAAGTCATGCATTTCTTGATCACTACTCAATCTAGCTAGTCATGTTGCCACGTGGTGTAGCAAGCTACTAGACATTGACAATTAATTTTTAATTTACAAAAATAAAAAGTTATTTCATCAAATAAACCTCATTCCTGAAAACCCTTTTCAATTATTAAACCGGGATGTACTTTTAACCACTATTTTTACATAATATTTGAAAGAACTGGAAAAATAGTTCTCTACGTTTTTAGTAAGTTCTTTTGAATAAATTTCTGATATATTCTTTTTAAGATGATATTTTTTCTCCGTATTACAGATAAACGAGAATGTAAAATGCGTTGTGTGATATAGAATCGACTTTTTGCTAAAGCTTCTGACAAATATGAATAGTTTTGATGATTTCTTACGTTTTTGAATTTAAATTTCGACAGATTCAATAGAGATTTGAGATGGAGAACCGGAGTGCAACTAATACCTGTCACATGCAAAAGCTCCAACAATTTTCAACTCACCAAAGAAGCCCTAGAGGAAGCATATGAAAAAGCCCAAAAAGCCAACATCAAAGTGAAAGGCCTAATCCTAGCAAACCCTTCAAACCCCTTAGGCACCACCATGGACAAAGCCACCTTGAAAAACCTCGTAACCTTCACAAACAACAAACGAATCCACCTCGTCTGCGACGAAATATACGCCGCCACAGTCTTCCGCGGCCCGCAATTCACCAGCGTCTCCGAAGTCATCCAAGAAATGGAATGCGATCAGAACCTAATCCACATAGTCGACAGCCTCTCCAAAGACATGGGTCTCCCCGGCTTCCGAGTCGGAATCGTCTACTCCTACAACGACGCGGTGGTGAACATTGGCCGGAAAATGTCCAGCTTCGGATTAGTCTCCTCTCAGACACAGCACTTGCTAGCCGCAATGCTGTCCGACGAAGAATTCATCGACAAGTTCTTGTCGGAAAACAAGAAAAGGCTAATGGGCAGGCACGAAATGTTTACGAAAGGGCTGGAAGAAGTCGGCATAAAATGTCTGAATACCAACGCCGGGCTTTACTGCTGGATGGATTTAAGACATCTGCTGAAAGAGGCGACGTTCGAGGGTGAAATGCGGTTGTGGAGAGTGATTGTAAATGACGTGAAATTGAATGTTTCGCCGGGGTCGTCGTTCTGCTGCGACGAGCCGGGGTGGTTTAGGGTTTGTTTCGCCAATATGGACGATGACACGGTGGGGATTGCTCTTCGGAGGATCAGAATGTTCGTGGGGAAAGGAGAAGAATTGCAGGTGAAGAAGTCCTGGAGGAAGAATTTAAGGTTGAGTTTCACTTCGTTGATGTACGAGGAAAGTGTGGCGGTTTCATCGACGCCGCGTATGATGTCGCCGCACTCGCCGATTCCTCAGTCGCCTCTGGTTCGTGCTAGTACTTGATGAGGTTGTCATGAAGATTGGTTGATAATATTGGTGTATATGCCAAAGAAGGTGGTGAAAATGTATTCTACGTAGCATGCATTAATACATTAGTATTTTATAGTGTTTTTTTAACAATTTTTTTAGAGTACGATGCTGTCGAGTTGATCGAAGTAGGTACGCTCTCTCGACGAAGTAGCATTGCTCTTTTTCCTAAATATGGAAGAAAATTCCGTGTGTTATGTGCACGTAGGGAATAATGTAATAGTACTATGCTGTTATAGTGTTCAATAATTTTTTAGGGTGTGTCACTGTCGAATTGATTGTTAAATTGATCAAAATAATAGTACTCTTTGCTTTCTTATAAAAAAATGTCTGGATTTGCTTGTTCATGTAGATGAAAAGATTTTTGGGTTAAATAAATCTATGAAGAGTGAATCAAAACCTGAAGAACTCTCGAAAGAGCTATTATTGATAGTACAGAAAAGTGATTAAATTACTTTAACTATGAAATCATGTTTGTCTCTTGGTACGAATTGGATGATTCGACTGAGGTAGCCTCTTCTTCACCTCGCTTCTCTTTCGTTAATGTGAACCTTGAGTGACCAAAGCTTATCGGCAATTATATCGACAATTGAATCTTCTATTTCAATACATATTTCATCTCCTATTTAATTCGATATTATATTGATGTCCGGTATATCTAATTCATAATCAATTATTTTTATATAAAAACATTCAGCATACTTTGTTATACATTTGTGATGTGAATAGAAAATAAAATATGAATTAATATAGAGGATTCAAAGTGGTATTACATCAAAAATATAAGGGTATACCATAATGGACATTAAGCCCAATGATAGGTCTCTTGTTCAGCCCAATGATAGGTCTCTTGTTCATTCATAGCCCAAGTTCATTTGGTGGGCTGGGCTGCGTAAATATATCAATTGGGTTGAATTTGGAGTGACTACATTTTTGGGCTTTGACCATGTCTAGTCCAATTTAGGCCATAAAAACTTGAGCACAATTAACTATTATGCTGCTAGAACTAATTCTATTCATTTATAATAAATATTCAACCTTTTTGTGCATGAAGTTCCTCACTAAGAAGTTGGGAGAAAAACTAAAAATGCTTTAAAAAATTCAAATATTATGTTAATTTATACGTTAAGAAGTTCAATAAATCTTATTAATTTTAAAACAAAAAATATTAATTTTGGAAATTATTTATTAGGAAAAATTCTTGATCAATTTGAGTTTGATCTAAATCTTGCCAAATCCCAAATGGAGGTTATTTCTATTATTTTAAAAAAAATAAAAAAAATAAAGATTATATATAGTTTATTCGATAATGATCGAATTACATTACTTTCTCAATCTGAATCAATATATCTCACAAATGTAATATATAATTGATCTCTTCTTTTATCAAGATATTACAATGGTGAAATTAATTTTTGATTTGTCGTTGCTTGCCACTTTACAAATCACGAGTACTCTTTTTATCTCCAAAATTATATCGATTTATCTATTTATTTCTAATTATGTTGACTTTTTTATTTTGTGCTATTTTTATCATGTTTATCATTGACAAAATGTGAGGGTTGAACAACAAATTCACATAAATAATGGTATTAAAAATGTGTCTTATATAGTAAAACTCACAAATCACAACTTAAAAGAGATAATAAATTTTCAGCACAAATGAATGCTTTGCTGACTTTATAATTAGCTGCCACTTTGTGTTCTAGAAGAGGCCATTACTCTCTAGAGGCTTCGGCAAATAATTTTATAATTATTGATTAATTAATTAATTAAATAGCATTACAAATATAATTATTGTCAAAGAACTTTTCTTGCCTAGTCTAGCCCAAGTACAAATTCAATGATCTTTATTCTTTGCATACGACGTGGATTCTCAATGAAGACAATAAATCAAATCAAGATGGAATCCCACCTTTATTGATGGTAGAAATATTAAGAAAAAAGGTTAATTTCTTTCATTAGATTTATAATATATGTAAGATGAATAAAAATGAGGTATTTATAGGAAATTAAAAAATAGATGAATGGTATGGAATATAATGGCTTGTTGCATCACACCATGGCTGATATTTTGATTCTTTATTTCTTGAAATGCGCAGAGCTTCTAACGGCAACATGCTTGCTTCTGTTTATAAGGTCAAATCAATAAGTTTTAAGAAAAAATATTTGAATATTAATTTTATCAATCTTATACCAAAACCCATCAATCGAATCATTTTTTTTAGAAATATGAAATATCTACGTCATACAAGTAAAGAGATATCTATTCATTGATAACAGAAAGGAAAAATATGAATGTGGATTGGATTGATGATAAAGTAGGACTCGAGGACATGTTGGAAGTATTTTTCTGACCGAAAAATGCTATTTAAAGATGAACTAATTGATCTGATTATTTTTATATCCAACTCCCTCTATCATCGAAATATATATACACACACATATATATTTTCTTGTATTATCTATTATCTTGACATTGAATATGAATAGTGCTATTAGAGCTATACTTTGGATCCTCTATTCCACTTCGTGTATTATCTCCTATTCTAATATGATGTATATATGCCAAGTATATTTAGAGGGCGTTTGGCTAAACTAATTTAAAATATCTTATGAGCTCCTACATCTTATAAGACATTTTAGGAGCCTATAAGATGTTAGATCTTATTTTTAAAATAAGTTGTTGAAGTATTTGGATACAATAAGATATTGGAGCTTATAAGATATTAATAATGACAATTTTGTAATTAAAATGATTAAAAATAAAAGAGTTTGTCAATATCTTAAATATAAGTTAGGGTCTCCTTATTTTTTTAAAAAAACTTATAAGTTCATAACATCTTATTTTAGAATCTTATAAGCTCTTTTTTAAAAAAATTACTAAATATTTTTTATCAACTTATAAGCTCTTAAACATCTTATAAGATATTTTGTGGAGCTTATAAGCTCACCCAAACATCCTCTTAGTTCTCGATCAATTATTTTTATAAAAAAATATTTAATACACGTATCACACATTCATACAATGGAATAAAAGATGAAACATAAAGGATGTAAACCGTCCAAGCTGATGTGGGTAAACTAGATGAGGCATGTCCCTCACCACTAGGGTACTAAATTCGAAGTGAATCTTAGGTCATTTTCTCTTATTTGACATGACCCCAGATAATGTTATTTATGATCAACATGATAATGAATGGCTGCCCAAAATTTGCACTTACCAACTTTATTCTTTTCTTTATATATGTATGGCCTACTAAACCGACTATCTTTGTACAATTTATCTATACAATTACAACAATAATTTTGTAAGAGTATTTGAGTGCTTGCCTAATTTTACATCATTGGAGAAAGGAAAAAAGAGGAGGGACTCAAATCCAACCAATGAAAGTAAATATCATTGAGTGGTTGAAAATTAATTGCATTATTATTAGTTAAAAGGTCTATCATATCACTATTTTAGCACCTTTGAATAATGCATTTTATCTAATAAATAAAGTTGTAATATCAAAAAATGGAAAATCTTTTGCCATTTAAAGATTAAGGAGGAGAAAAGTTGATACAATACTTGTATGGTCTAGATTATGAATTTCACTTTATCTTACTTAAAAGTTATTTGATCTTGATAAAAAAAATTTATTTTATATAGTTTACGAACTCAATAACCATGATTCAAATTTAAAAAAATATTGATATATGTATGGTGTATGATACCAATTCAAAAAATCAGTTTCAACTTAAAAAATTCGATTCTAAATGGTCCACGATCCTAATTCAGAAAATCAATCTCACTTTAAAAAATTTAACTTTGTATGCATCTACGATCCCAATTCAAAAAATAAATCCCAATTTAAAAAATCAATTCTATATAATCCTATTCCACGATCTTTAAGGGTTTGATTGTTCAGGTGGATCATGGTCAATTTCGATTTCAATTCAATTTGACCAAAACCCAAAAATATTGAACCCAAATCTGATATTTTTCAAGTAAATCATGATTGAATCATCGAGTTGTGTTTCAAAAAAATTTCAACTCCGTGTGAATCACAATCTCAATAACTACGATCCCATTTCATTCACTCTCTCAACTAAGTTAGAAGAACTGAATTGAGAGAAATGCTAATATCATTTTGTTAATAATACCAAATAATAGTCAAAAATTTCTGCCATCATTGAGTCAAAATCCTACGAGGATAGAAAAAGATGGATCAAAAAGGACCAAAGCTTTTTCAAGAAAGCCGCCCCATCATAGCTTTCAACAGGTTGATCTCCATGTTCATAATGTGCACCAATTGTACAATTTAAACGTGTCTCACAACAACTCAAGGTTTAGCAAAACCAATTCCTCTAGAAAATACTTGCAAAATTCTGAATTGTTATAGTAATTTTGAGACAACATTAATATTCCTTCCTGGGATTTTTCGAAGGAAACAAACAAAGGGATAACAAGATGTCCCTTGTGTATCGTCAAGTCTAATTGCGGAGGCATGTGATCTTAGTGAGAGTAATTTAAGTCGAATCAATTTTGATTGCATTAATTCTAATCCTAAATGGAGGTGGACTCAAGGCTAGGAATGGGAATAGACCAAGCTATTCGTCAGAGGCGTATGACCTAACTTATTTAATAAAAAAGCCAGGATAAGACTTAAAAGTAGCCATTTTAGCTAAATAAACTATATTTAGACTTTTTTAAAAACTTACAAAGCCTAACAGGTCGGCTTGTTTATCCTTCTTTACATAAAAAGTACAATAATACTAATATAATATTAAATGGTTAATTGAATTTGATTTCTTTAATTAGTTTTTTATGAAATCCGTTATGTTTTTAAGTATTGCTTTTTATTGAAATGATAATATTTTATACTTAAATTTGAACTTTTCATAATTATACATTTGTTATTAATCATTTTGATTTTTCTTATCAAGTTCTATTACAGATTTAATCATACTAAAAATTTAAATTTATGTGACATTTAGACTTAATTGAAACCTTAGTAGAAAATATACTTTCAGACCCAGTTAAGACTTTAAAATTTATTAAAAATGATAGATCTAACCTTAAAAAATGATCTATCACAAATAATTGACTAGACTCAAACTCATCATTTGCATAACAAATCTGGCCTATTTAAGTCAAAATTTAACCTAACCGAACCTATTTTCATATTTACTCAAGGCACAAGGGTACTCAAAGCGGTTCGGAGGTAATCCTCCCTCGAAAGAAAAAAAGGAGGAAAAAAATGTCCCTCGTGTAAATTTTTTTATTTTTTATTTTTTTTCAATAAAGAAAGAAAGATAGATGAGTAAAAATGCAATTTTGTCCCATCATAAATCATCATCATCACACCATCAGGTTGCCTCCCCTTAAAACTTTTTCATGAGGAAAGAAACAAGAAAAATTAGGTGCACAGCAGCACAAATGCAGCTTTCCAGCAAAGCTTTTCTCTAAATACATTATGGGCATGAAGAATATGATGCTTAACTAGAAAACAAAAATGATGAGCAAAACTTTCATCAACTTTATATACACAAAACGATGAAATCTTGAATAGAGACTATAATAGCTTACCAAGTATAAGCAGAATTTGATCGATCCACGGAGTTTTTTAGCCGTTTTTTAGCATCAAATTCTGTACAAAACGGAGAACAAGAGAGAAAAAAAAAAAAAAAAAAAAACATAACAAGTCCCATATAACTACTTTTACCAGACTTAGCAGATAACACAGGCATTCGGATTCTCCTCCATGCTGTGATGCACCTGGTAGTATGTATTCATCGGTGGATAATACGGCCTATATGGCAATGCTGTGCCGAGGACCAGTTCTTGTTCAGGCTTTTTCTCCTCCTTCTTTTCCTCCTCCTTTTTGGGCTCTTCTTTCTTTGCTTCTTCCTTCTTCGGCTCTTCTTTCTTCGGTTCTTCCTTGCCCGCTGCCTCCTCCTTCTTCGGCTCCTCTTTCTTGGGCTCCTCTTTCTTAGGCTCTTCTTTCTTCGGCTCCTCTTTCTTCTCCGGTTCTTTGGCCGGTCCGACTGAGATGATGTCTGCTGGCCAACTCTTTTTGCGCAATTTGCTCACCACATTCACGGGATCAACCATTCCAATCACAGTTAGTTTCTTTCCTTTGAGATCAACGTAGATTTCGTCGATTCCTACAACAAAGGGACATATATAAAACCTCTGTGAAGTAAAGCACCAGCTCCTGTTAAAATAATTTTATAGAAGAGAAAGGTTTAACATCACTTGACAAATTCCTCCTACCTTTAGATTGCAGCATCCTTGCACCAAATAATAGAACAGAGAAAGCAACATTTTCCAAGAGTAGTTAAGGAAGTTGATGTCCTATTGTAAGGAAAAGCCGAAGGCCAAAGAGATGATAAGATTGCTGAACTAACCAGATGTAATCATGGTTTCGGCCAGAGTTATGATTCGCCAACTCAACTCAACCGTTTACTCAATTACCTTTTGTGCTAAGTATTTCAAATATAAACCACAATAAACTAGTGTAGAAAATTGTCACATACAATCGTATTAGAAAACACAAAAACTACAATGAGGAACTTACAAAATAAACTTGTGGTGAATTTCTTTATACTGATGAACTTCGAATTCTTAATTATGGTGTTACTTATTCATACTTCGCATTTGTCGCGAACAGGACAGACACAATTAAGTTTCTCAGACAAACAATACACTTATTATGTGAGAACATTGGTCTGGTTTAGCTTCTACATTGCTCCTGCACATATTGCCTTCATCTCGGAGCACTTCTCGCCAAAATTAACCCCTTTTATGCTTTACATTACAGCAACAAAAATATGCGAGTTCCTCAAAGTTCTCATGTATAATCTAATAGGCAATAGTGACATAACTTAGAAAAATAGACAAGTCTAATGTAAAAACAGATTGAACCACCTCCAACAACCAATACCATTCTTTGAGTAAAAAGTTGAACTCAATTTTTTCTTCTTCCACATAGATCTGATAAAGTAGAATAAATCGGCCTCGTACCGGAAAGGGTCGACACCGTCTTCAAAGCCCTCCGCTGCTGCTCTCTGTCACCTTGTAAATCCAATTTCAACACAAACTTCTGCAAAAAATTGTCCAAAAAAGAAGAAAGAATTGCATGAAACAAAAAAAGGGACTTAAAATAAAGATCACCAGAGATTTAAGCCACCATGATACATATATAAGAACACCAATGACCAGAAAAACAGAAGGAAATTACAAAATTTCACAACCACCACCATCCAAAGAGGTCCAAGAGACAGAGTTAGCTGCATAATTGCTGATGACCCACAACAACTTTGTCCAAGAAATCAACACAACAAAAGAAATACATGATCTTGGGCCTAAAGCTGCAACCCTTTTTCCAAAAACAAAAAGGCCAAAAAGCATTCTTTTAGATTCCATGAAAGCAAATACTCAGAAAACAAAAACTAAACCAAAAAAAAGAAATCCCCATTAAAAATCAGAATAAAAGGAAAGAGTTGCATGTACAAAAAGAGCAGAATCAACTAAAACTCAGCCATCATCATCATCATAAAAAGGAAAAAGGAATATGAAAAGAGATTCAAGAATCAAGAATCAAACCTTCATCTCCTTTTGTCTTTGTGGGCTGCTCAAAAGAACTTAACTATTCTGAAAAAATGTAGTTTATGATCAGATACCTCAGAGAAAGCAGAGAATATTACAACTATTTTTCTACACTTCAAAAGAAAAGTGAGAGAGAGAGAGAGAGGACAGAAGCTGAGAATTATGGGTTAATTGAAAAACAAGACAACATTATTATACAAATAAAATAAGAAAAATCCCATAACAAAACAAAGAATTGCAGAGTATGAAAGAGAAAGAAAAGTGCTGCCCACCTCACTCCCGTCTCACTCTTTCTTCCGCAGCCTGTACGTATATGTGTATGTATAGAGAGAGAAAAAGGAATGAATGGAGAATGAGAATCAGTGCACGTTTCTCTCCAACAGAAAGTGACTCCAGTGAAAAACTATTGAAGCCATATTTTACAGCTTATAATTGCTTCTGTGCTGAGAGAGAGAGAGAGAGAGAGAGAGAGTTTGTTTTGGCGAGTGAAGCTCAAAGAATTTGAACGTGTTGAGCTAAAATGAATGACAAGTCAGAATAATGCATGCATTTTGGGCCAACTTGGCATGGGGGAACTTTTCCATTTTTTCTTTTTTTTTTTTTTTTTTATTATTTTTTGGGTTTTGGTTTGGGGGGGGGGGGGGGGGGGGGTTGCCCAACAAATTAATGAGTTAATTAATGTGAATTTAGTTTTTTTTTTTTTTTGACACTAAATTGAAGAAATTTATTCCAAATTAACAACAATTACAGAAAAAATGAAAGCAGGAATATAATCTTCCCACATTGAACATTCAAACACAGAAACCGCGACCTTAGCAACGCAATGAGTCACCTGATTCGCTAAACAACAAATGAAAGAGACACTACAATTTGTGAGCTTCGACAAAATAGCTTTACAATTTAAGATAATAGAACCAAAATAAGAGTTATCCACTGAGTTATTTGAACTATTTTAGTTAATTTAATAACTCAAGAACAACAAATTGTTTTGCCAAAATGTAACCAACATAGAAAAAAAATTCCTTCAAAATGCCAAATTAAAATTTTCAAAATATTTTCTTCTATTTTTCATTGTCCTCAGAACTTTTTCATTTTTTAATATATACATACATATATAATATATATTTTATTATTATTCTAACAATAAAAAACTATTTTATTTCATTTTTACTCTAAAAAAGCATTAATTTGACCGATACAGTAGAATTTGTTTCCTCCCAAAATATAAACAAACATATCAAAATTTTTCAAAATAATTTTTTTACTGTTCCCAAAACATAAACAAACATACATCACATTCCCCAACACAAATTTCACATTCCCCAAATCCAGTTCCAAACCTCATTCTTCCAAAACACATAATTCATACCCAAACATTACCATAGATTTTGGACGGCATAAATGATTCCTAGCATGTTTCAAATATAGCTAAATGTTATTACAAAATAATAGCCTATGCTATATGTGTAAAAAGATTTATTCCATCATTAATTAATCAAATTGTATTTACAACATTGAGTGTATTTTTTATCTCGAAATTTGAAAGCAACAATATGTATCTTTATTTAGATATTGACGATGAATAAATTTGTTATTAAATATGAAGGTCTAACTATATTAAGATATTGTTTCGATATGCATCTGTAAGAATATATATATATATATATGTATATATATATATTAGAGTAGATTTATTGTTGAATATGGAGATCCAATCACATCAAGGTATTATTTCAACATGTGTTGGTAAAAAACAATATATATATATATATTCATGCTATCGCATCAAGTTATTGCATCGGCATGCATGGAAATCGACAAATGGCTATCAACAGTTATGACTGAAATTATGCCAAACAAAGAAGTTAAAAGCCCGTTTGGTTTCATTTTCAATCCTCATTTTCACATTTTTTCCTATTTTAAAAATAAAATACATCACTTTTTACACATTTTACTGAACATCATTTTTATTTTCAAAACACATTATCTAATAATATATATATCTTTTCCCTCTATTTCATTATTTCTATTTCTCTCCACCTACAACATATTAAAACCAATATAATCATTATATTTCCAGCATTTCATCCAAATACAAACTCATTTTCAACTCATCTCCACTAATTAACTTTTCAAATTTTAGAAATAATGGAAATGAAAATTGCAAATGGAAATAGAACCAAACAGGCACTAAGTCTTTTGAGGTATTGTTCAACTAGTATTCATTTACAGAGAATTTTATTTTTAAAAAAAATACTTTAAATAGCAAGAGAAAAAGGGACAATCTACAAACTACAGGCAAATTTTTTTCCCTTTTGATGTGTAAAAATACTAAATATTATCATATGTACTATTGAATATGAGGCTTTCCATATCTACCCTTTAAATGCATTTTCAAAAGAAAATATCGATAGAATGTTGGATGGAAGACAAATAAAATTATCATCTTATAATAGTTAATAAATCAACAATTAACACGACAAATTGTTCCAATAATTACAAAAATCCCAACATATATACTCAAAAAATTTCCAATTTTTTTAATTACCAATCGCAATTAATCCCATACCCTCGACCGCGCAATGACTCCAATAGTTACATTTATAATAATAATAACCTTAAAAATAAATCCATCCATATTCACAAAAAGGCCACAAGAAGAATAAATTGGAACACATAGAGCTTATTTATTTGTAAATTGTCAAAATATTTTTTAATTTTCAAAACGTAAACAAACAACCCATCATATTTTTCAATTTGACTATTCAAAATACACTCAAAAAGGCCCAAAAATATCCTACCAATTCATTTTCTACCTATTCTCCAATATCTAACATTTTCATTTTTTGTTCCCCTACCCAATCTATATATACATATATATAAGTAATTTTAAAATATCAATTTCACCCTACGAACCCAATAAAAAAATTATTGATGTAATATCTTGTTCCTTCCTAAAATACAAACAAACAAACAATTTTCTTCCATTTCATTTTTCACCTACCACCCAAAACGCAAATAAACAACTATCTCATTCTCTAACCCCACTTTTCAAAAACTATTTTGACAAAATACTCTAATTCATAAAAGAATAAGCCCATAGTTTTTATGGATAGTTTTACCCAAAGAAAAAAAAAGAAAAAAAATTAAAAATCCATAAATTCAATCATATCATATCATTTAACGTACTATAATTATTTAGTACAACATTCATGGGATCCAATCTATTCAAAATCATTCTTGGCATTGAAATGAGAGTCTCCACTTTATGTCAAAGCTAAGGTAAGAGAAAAAAGTAGCCGGCCTGATCTATATGTATATCTGCAAATTGCAATCAATATATATATATACATACATCCATACATGGATGATGGGCCACTCACACTTAGCTATTTCAATAGTATGTATTCCTTGGTTGCAATTTGTGTTTCTCAAGAGAATTTGATCCAATGGATTTGACATCAAATGCCTTTTTGGATAAGCCCATTTGTTTTCATTAATTCATGTACTCTCCTCCAATGAACCCTAGTAAATCAATCAATGTGAGTACCATATTAAATAATTATCCAATGTGATTTAAAATAAACTTTTATACTTTAAAATTAAATGTTTTATTTTTTTTTTTCGAATTCTTGATCTGTTATGTGGGGTTGAAAATAATCTTCGATTGAGCTGATGTCCATTTGGGTATTTGGGTCAGTTGAATGGTTCAAGAGAGTCAAAAATATCTTTTCAATTTGATCGAGAACTATTTTAAGACCAATTGAATTTTGAAGTTGAACAATTCAAAATTACAATATGACATCACAAGAGATCGTCAGGTCCGTTGAGGGATAACCAAATGAAAATATTTCTATGCTCAAGTCAAATCGAATAAATAAGAGAAAACTGAAAAGAAAATGATTTTAACTAAATTTGGATTACATATCTTACAAAAGGAGTGAGCATAAATATATTGATGTCAATTGTAAAGTACAGAATGACTAACTTAACACAATTTGAGTTTATACGTCATTATAAATTAACAGTGAAATTCAATCAAATCATGTTTATATTTGTATGATCTAAATTCAAATCGGCATCAAAGAGACGTGAATTTCCTTTATTAAAGACATTTCTGAAATTTTCTTGTCACTCTCATTGAATTCAATGTCTTGATTTGAGTGGAATAAGTTTCGTGTCCATATATAATTATATATCTAATCGAGTAATGCACGACCAATTAATATTTAAATAAAATTAGACTTTTTACTAACCATAAGGCAAGGACACCTTAAGTTTTCGGTGAGATTGACCGGTTTGGTCAAGTACGACCGCCGGCGGCCTTAAATCTAGGGGTGGCGGCCCCACCTTGGACCAAATGAAAGAAATCTTTGAAACTAAGTGCCCGTTTGGATATGTTTTCAAATACCACTTTCATTTCCATGCAAAAATAAAAATTGGAAAATTAGTTATGGTTTGAAAATAAAAAATAAAATTATATTTGAATGTTTTTTTATAAAGTAATAATTAGAGTAGATATATAATTGAAAAATTAGTAGATTTATATATTTTTTTTTTATGTTTAAAAATATTGGTAATGTTTAGATATGAATTATGTGTTTTGGATTATATGTTTTGGGAGTAAGGTTGAAGAATGCGAAATTTGTATTGGGAATTGTGATGTATGTTTATTTATGTTTTGAGAATAGTAAGAGAATTGTTTTGGGAAAATTTGATATGTTTATTTATGTTTTTGGATGAGACAAATTCTACTGTAGTAATCAAATCAATACTTTTTTGTTGGATTTTTGGGGTGAAGATAGAATGGAATAATATTTTTATTATAAAAATAATAATAAAATATATAATATGTATATGTGATGATTAGATATGATTTTTTAATTGTAAAAATAATAATAAAATATTGTGATATATATATATATATATATGTGTGTGTGTGTGTGTGTATGGGATTTTTGGTAATAAGTTAATTATTTGAAGGGGTATTTTGGGATTAATAGTGATTATTTTGGGAGAAAAGTAAACTGCATGTTTGGTTACATTTTGGGAAAACAATTTTGTTTTCCCAAAATGTTAAATTGTTTTCCCAAAATGTAACCAAACAAAGCCATTGTTTTTTTTTATTTAAATATATGTATATTTTATTAATTTTAAATGATAGTGAGTATTTTATATCAAATTAAATTTGAATTTGATTGATGTTGTAGTAAAATGATATGGTAAATTTAGAAAAGAAATAAAAATGAAAATAAGAAATATTTTGAGTAAAGATTGATAGGTAGGTAACAATTTTTTATTTTCATTTTGTGTTAAAAATAAAAATAAATGGGCTTTGAAAGAAAACCAAAGGCCAATTTTATGCCTCGTATAATCGAAGGACTCAAATTGGAACTAACACCAGGAAAAATTGCAAATTGCAAATTGCAAATATTTGTATGTAATGATATGCAATATTTTGCCCAGTGATATGTTATTTAGTGACATAAATTTCTCATATAATATGAAAAGTCAAAGACTTCAAATTTTACTGAACTTCTATTATAGATGCACAAAAATATAAAAAGAAATTAATATGTAACATTTTTATTTTTTTTCTATTTTTTTATTTACACACAACAGCACATAAAAAATGCATAAAAGATTAAATTTCGACTATTACACATAGAAGCGGACGTGGAGCGACGACCAATTGATCACTTTTTTTCTTTTCCTTGAATATACTTTTCATTTAAACTTATAATACGGCGGGAATTTCTTAAATATTGCAATAACTATCTATATTAATTATAAATTTGATAATTTTAATAAATTTTTTGATATTTTTCTAATCACTTAATAAAACTCAGTTCACTATAAAAGGGGGTGACATAATAACTATCCTATATTCCTATGTATTTTTTCTCTCCCCACAATTTTTTTTAATTTTTATTTTTTTCAATTATTTACTTTATTGTAAAGTGTTTTTTTTTTTTTTTTATCCTCAAAATTCAATAAGTATACTAAATTATTGAATAAATTATAATATTACACAAAAAATAAATAAATGTTTCTATATATGTTGTATTATAAAAAATTTAGCATGTACATAAAGTATATCAAAATAGTTAATAAATTTATTGTCCTCGAAAATTGCTCTCTCTCTCTCTCTCTATATATATATATATATATATATTTCTACTCAAAGTTAAAATTTATAATCACTTTAACCCCGCCTTAATTTATTAGGATTAGCAAGTAAGTGGACTAAAATAGGGTGGGGCTATGATAATTTATGCGAGTTCTAAAACTTTTGCATAATTTATGTTTATGCTAAAAAAAAATTATAATATACTAAATTTAATTTATTAATTTCAATATGTTTATTTAAATATTTACACAAATAAAAATATTATGATAAAATGATAATATTGAAGTATAAATTGGATGGTAATTATTGTATAAGATGTAGCTATGAGGATCAAAAAATAAAGATAAAAGTATTTTGTGCACTTCACTCGAAAAAAACACACACACAAAAAAAAATAGATAATTTATTAATAGTACATATTTTATATTGAGATTTTTTTTTAATTAAATTAAAATTTTCCATAGTTTGTCCATTTCATCCTCTAGGATCATGGACCAAGCCAAAATCTACCCAAAAGATCAGCATAACTTTTTGGGTTAACGACACTTCACCTCCGTCTTCTCCCAAATTTAATTATTTTGGCACATTATTTCCAAAAAATAATATAAAGTCACTTCACCTACTCATTTTAGAGTAATTGGAACACTTTACCCCTCAAATATAATTTTTGACAGATTACGTGGCTAGATAAAAAGCTATTATTGACTTATTGTCATTTCACTTTTCCCCACCTTCCTCAACATATTTGTGTGATAGTTTATGTAATGTATTGTATATATATTCCCTTAAAGGAATAACAAAGTTAATGATTCTAATTCTTTAAAGGTTGATTGAATAATTTTAGTATTACTACAATGAAGTATGAGCTTTAGTACTATTTCATGAAAATGTCTTTTATAAAGTAAGAAAAATTTATTTTTGAGTAATAATAAGATTAGTGATTTTACTTCTTTAATATGGTTGACCGAGCGATCTTACCAGATAACAAAATGAATTAATCATTTAAAAATTTTATTTACAGCACAGCCACCATCCCTACCATATAAATGAAAAACTGAACATGCTTCTAACTATAATACATATACTAAAGCTTATTCAGTTGTATTTCAATCAATAATTAACTCCTTAAACAATAGCAGTTGGCAAACGAGTTAATTAAAGCTAAGAAAATAATAAGAACCCTAGTTCATATTATTTTTGGTAGATGAATTTCTTCATTTTTTATTAGAAATATATAGAAGTGATAAGAGTAGTTGAATTTCAATTTATTTATTTTTTGAACGGAAAAGGATGGAAAAAGTGAAAATGACAAGATTAGTCTTTTCTCCCACAATTTGATCTGGGGACAAAATGTTTCACTAACTCTAAATTAAGGGAGTGAAATGGCTTTAAGCTAATTTTAGAGGATAATGGGGTAAAAAAAATAATTTTAGGGGGTGAAGTGCTATTTACCCTAACTTTTTTATTTCAACCAAGACCAAAACGAATTTTTAATTCAATTTTTTATTTTCCCTTCTCATTTTATTAATGGCATATAAAGAGCTCCGATCCAATTATCCATGGTTTTTTATCCTTTGATCTTCTCAGTTCATGTACGTATGGCAGCGGACATCGATTTTCCCATTTCCCCTCTTTCCACCCTAATTGAAAGCCCCAATTCGCAAAATTACAAATCCTAATCATTTGAATTTCCCCTAGATGATCCCGATTTCCGAATCCGTTGATTAAGGGTTTTTGTTTGGAAATGGACAAAAATGAAAACGATTTGCAACTATCTATCTACAAACCCCCGACTTTCACTGGTGGCTGCTTGGAAATTCGGTTATTCTACGTACGCATCCTGCCTTGTGCGGTGGACAGCCTCCCGGACCACCTCACCTTGCGCCATCTCCGTCGCGAATTGGGCGTTTTCTTGGAAATTAATGGTGCACGTATCCCCTCATCCGACGCCGTTTCAATTACGCTCCGCCGCGATCGCGTTGATAAGGATTCGTCAGAGGTGACATACGTTAGCACGGATAGCGTTAAAATCTCGGGACCTGTGGAATTTGAGGTATGCGAAGAGGGGAAGGATTTGGATTTGCTTCTCTGTGGCTCGCTGGAGAGGGCTGATGCTGCGGCTGCTTGGTGTAATGGGAGTGCGTTAGAGAATGATTCGAAAACTGGGTGGG
The DNA here is from genome assembly GCA_018894105.1 of Jacaranda mimosifolia. Classification (NCBI taxonomy): domain Eukaryota; kingdom Viridiplantae; phylum Streptophyta; class Magnoliopsida; order Lamiales; family Bignoniaceae; genus Jacaranda; species Jacaranda mimosifolia. The sequence goes on along the minus strand of CM032120.1, from coordinate 13,956,145 downwards.
GTATGGATTGCTATGTGGCGAACTCCATTGCGGCGAATGGTAGGTCGTCGTTTTTTCAGCCGAAGATTGGGATATGTTCGCCGTCGATTGAGGTTTATGTTGCGGGATGTTGCTCTGGATTGCCGGTGATTCTGACAAAGATGATTTTGGTAAGTCCTAGAAGGAAGGTGTTGAGGCAAGGGATGCTTGATGCTATACCGGAGGATGAGGAGATGGGGAAAGAGCAAGGGAGTTTGAGCAATGGGTTGGTTCGACAACGAAAATTGCAGGTTAGTGGATGTAAATACTGGTTTTCGAACACTGATTTTTTGATTATTCGGTATATGTTCTTTAGATTGTAGACAAATGACAATTATTCCATTAAATCCTATCTGGCCTGTGGACTTGTAAGCAAGTATAAACTTCATGCTCATTTCATTCATAGCAACAGATTTCTCGTATTTTGCTACTAATAGCTGTGACATCCAAAGTGATGCCATCCATTTGATCACTAATAAAAAGGAATATTGAAAATTTGAAGTTGCGGAAAGTGAAGTAACTATTTTGACGTATGAAAAGAAAAGAGAATTACACTTCCTATTTTATGCAGCTGTTATTAAAAAATTTACTATGGATTTTAGATTTTCTTTTAGATAACTATGGATTTTAGAATGAGTGCTAGGGAATAGGGGTATGCAATGGTAGACCAGTGTGAAGCTAGTCGCAAATTGCAATCATCACTGTATATGAGAACCCCAAAGGCCAGGTTTGACAGGTTCTTCTAGTTGCCTGGCGATATACTATAGTTATCAACATCATTGATATGCAATATTATACTTGAATGTGGGTGGCTAAATTAGTAAGATTCAACTGCTGCAATATGCATAAATGCATCCAATGAGTTGTATTTTCTTGAATATCGCACAATTTCTGTCTTGATTTCTTGATTATATAACAGTATCAAAATTTTGTCTTGTAAGGCGTAATTTTTGAACAAAATGTTTGAGAAAGGACCAAAAGTGCACAATATTTGAATTTTGGAACTAAATTTGCTTAGCCCTTAAGATGTGATTGTATGTTCAAACTCCCTATCAAAAATGCTGAAGAGCTCTATGTTGCCTTTTTTTTTTTTTTTCTTCTCTTTCCCCTGAGATCATTATTTGACCTTCAACTTGTTCCCTTTCGCCAATTTGTGTCCAATAAAGCAGAAACAATTGAGGCTATCCGAGCAGCGGACTGTGCATGCCCACACTTAATGGTCTAATTTAGTTCACTTTTGATACCTATGAAATTAACTATTGATTTATACATTACGAATGTCTATATTTTAACTAGAAAATCGTGGCCTGGGATAAAACAGGAACGTCCATTCTACATGTATACTAATTTTTTTTGAGATATTTCAGCTTTCCTGTTCAACATTTGTGCAGCTGGGCTGCAGACTGGAAATTTATGGTTATGTTAACTCCACTCAGAACTGATATTGTTCTATTGATTGATGAGTATACATTAAAATGCGATAGATGATAATTTACTCATGTATCTGATGAGTCTACGTACCAAAAACAGATATACACCAGTATTTTAGATGCATGTTTGTTGCCCTTATCTCTCAACACTAGTTACCCGAATTTGGGCTTTTTCTGCAGTTCATGGAGTCAGATATGGATGACTACGAGTCAGATGGGAAAGTTATACACAACTATTACTCAGAAGACATGTACTCTGGTGAAGATGGCCAGCTTTCATGGTTCAATGCTGGTGTGCGGGTTGGTGTGGGAATAGGGCTGGGGATGTGCCTTGGTGTTGGAATTGGTGTTGGTCTTCTCATGCGATCATATCAAGCTACGACTAGGAGTTTCAGGAGGAGGTTTTTCTAATTTTACCGTGCATACTATAAGCACAAGGTGTTCGGCATAACGGTTGAGATGGAAGTTAGCTTCCTTTTGGATAACTAACCTAGAATATACCATGATGCAGCTGAGGAAGTGATCGCATACCATTATGCGCTTAGCAGATGGTGCCTCTGATGTTGCTTTGCTCTATGCTGCGACTTTCTTCCATCTTGTGCCGCCAAGGCAGTGTTAGCATGGGGAATGTTCATAGGGGATTCTGGGATCGTGTATCGTGTCTAGATGGTCCGTTGGACGTAACCTGTATCTAGTGTTTAAGTCGTATATATTCTCTTTGATTCAGTTCTGATCAATTTGTTGAGTGTTTTTCCTTTTCTTTTCCTGTCACACTAATTTGGCCAAATTTTGTTCATTTCTAACTGTCCAAATAAGTAGCCCTGTGGCTACAGGAAGTTGCTGCTTTGTAAGATTTCTGTATATTCACGGCAATCTTGTTGTTTGTCTGAGATTTTGTTTAAACTGGCATCAGTTTTGAGTTTGTTGTATGAAGGTTTTATTTTTATACTATCAGCATTTTCTTTTGCTGTATTCCTTGCTGTACTGGAATACGCAACCTCTTTTGTGATATTAGAATTTAGTTTAGAACGCCATGTGTTTGGGTGAATTTATAAGCTATTAAGAATATTTTATAAGATATTTGTGTACTTATAAGGTGTTATAAATTGTTTGACAAAAATTTTAAAATACGATCTTATAAATTCTTTAAACAAGAAATTTTTTAGAAGTATTTAATTTTTCTCTAAAATTATAGCTTCTTCATGTAATTTTAATTAAGTTAATTATAAATTGCAATTATTAACCTTTTGTAAGTTTTAAGATGTTATTTTATCTAAAGAAGAATTAATTTTGAAAATATGATCTAGCATCAAAGCTCCAAAATATAAAACAAAACTGATGGGCTTATAAGATTTTTAGAAATATTTAACCAAACACCCTCTTAATCAAACATACAGATTTGTAGGGAAAAGTAATTTTTATAAACAATTATATCATATAAATCTAAAGAATTTACAAAAATTTGAATTCATCTTCTATATCTTTATAATTAAACGAGAACTGATTGTATATATTTATTGAGAATAAGTTATTTCTGATATTTCTTTTATATGCACATGCATATGGAATAGCGATGTAAATATCGAGTCGAGCCGAGTTTTGATCATCTTTTCAAGTTCGAGTTTGAGTTTGACTAAGAAAATTGATGTTCGAGCTGATTTGAACATTTTTCAAACCAACTCGTCGGTCCTCAAGCTGACTCGGTTCGTTTGTATTCCTAATATGGATAGTACTTCAGACTTTACACATATAAATAGAAGAGTGTGAGTACTTGATCGATTAATCAGTACTAGTATATTATTTGTAATAATTAATGCTATTTAGTTGGCCTTATGAATTATTGGAGGAATAAAAGTGAAAAGTTTCCATAAATGGGGTACTATTATTTTTTCAACTAACATAAGATCTAGATAAATGACCATTGTCCATGTAAAGATGAGCTTTGAAGAAACTCAGGGGCATGCGTGTAATTCCAGCATCTCTTGATTTATTCTTATTTGCTCTATTATTCTTCAATGTAATGATCAAAAAACAGTTTCACTTTCCACCGCGCGCATCGAAACACATACATACACAATCGATCTACAGTTGAAGCAGGCTTGAATTGATTCCCCCAGGTAAGGACATCTTTCTTTTTTCTTTTATTTTCTTTTTGTCTTCTGTTCCTTGTTTCGGATTAATTTGCTATTTTTGGTTGTTTGAATTCATAATTTCTCTGCCGTATTGGTTTTGATTGATTGTAATTTTAATTTTTTTAAAAGTTCTTCGTAATTCTTTTGCATGTTTGCGTACTTGTTCGATGCACAGGCGCGCGAACAGTAATTCCGTGATTTATGTTGAGATCTGTCACGAATCTAGGTTATTGGAGATTCGCTGAAATGAGTGGGAAAAGAAAAATTGCGAGATTGTGAATTTATCCGATACACGTGTTGGAATTATATTCTTGATATTTGGAGTCAGTTTATTTATTTATTTTTTTGGGGATTTTCGTATTTGGTTCCCATGGTCGAACTTGTGATTGTTTAAAATGTATTGTGGATTTTGCTTTTATTGACCTAAGTTGTGGGATCCTCGTGCTGAGTTTTAATTAGAAGTTTCTCAATGTTTTGAGTGCTATGAATTAGAAAATTTGCCTCTCTTGAAGATATTATAAGGAAGCTTAAGTATTCCAGTTTATGAAGGATGTTAATATTAGTGATTTGGTGATTGGGTATGAGTTATTATGAGGAGTTCTTTAGTCTTTCTTTGCCTACTTTAAACTATCACTGAGACTATAAATTATCTGTGCTGTTGTGCATGACTGCCATACATTGGGAGCAAGATCCAACTTAATTGTATGTCCAAAATATTTAATCTGACTTGTTTGCTCAACCTTTCTTTTGACCACTCAAAGATTTGGAAACTCATCTTACTTTTTCAATCCCTGAACTGTATAGCCAAGCTTTTGTGGAAAAGGAAACTTTGACTGGGGTGTGCGCCTCCTTGTGTTCGACTTTGTCTTGCAGAAATAGTCGAATTGTGAAAATTTTGTTTATTTCTGTCCTTGATTACTGGATTATTTTCTAAATAGTTTTCTGTGAGACCATTGATGAAACTTGGGATTGTCTGCAGGTGTTTTTTGTGTACTGATTGTGGGGGGAATATGTCAAGCGCCGAGGAAGTTAGAGAGCAAACAGAAGTTGTTATGGAGGATGCTAACAAGTCCATGCCATCAACAGAACAGGAAGTTGTGTTCAAATCATGCACTTTATGTGATATTTTTGAACTGTATTTATGGCGGTCTTCATCAGACTCATTATGTTTTTCTTGCAGGAGGCAGCTATAAAGAAGAAATATGGTGGAATAATACCCAAGAAGAAACCACTGATCTCCAAGGTACTATCACAAGCTTCTTGCATACTTTTGTCAAAAATCTTGAGGATTCTTTCTGAGGTCTTTACATTTATGTCAGGATCACGAGCGTGCCTATTTTGACTCTGCTGATTGGGCTCTTGGAAAGGTACTCAGTTTTGTATTTTCACCATTTTTTGCCAACTTGAAGCTTGTAATAGTAGGATACTTGTGCTATCTAAATGGTAGTTAATATCCATCCATGTTTTATGGCCCCAGCAAGGTGTAGAGAAGCCCAAAGGACCACTGGAGGCTCTCCGGCCGAAGTTACAGGTAAAAATTTTATAACATGATTCTAGTGGCAAAGAGGAAGCCATACAGATGTAAGGATGTTGTTTGTTTCAATATATTTTAGTGGATTCATAGCATGATAAAGAAATTTTTGGCATATTCATGTAGCGGTAAACGTTTGTTCTTTTTTTTCCCAGTTATCTATTATTTTGATATTTTCTTGCCGTTACGATAAAGAATTTATGGTTTGGAGGTTCAATGACCCTGCAAGGCTGCAACACTGGTTTTCCCCTCCTTGTCTTTCTCTAGATTCTGGTTGTCTTGGACTTGATTTGCCTTTCAACTAAAGAACAACAAATGGAGTTTCCAGAACCTTCAGGCTGGAAGAGCATAGAGCATGAATTGCTGGCTTTTTATGTGTTAGTCATGATAAGTCATAATACCATGATTAAACAAAGCCAGAATGCTGTTTGTTCTTTACAGTTATAGGTTAATATATGCTGGATCTCTATAAGCAAAAGTAAAATTGCTTCATGATAAGTCATAATACCATGATTAAACAAAGACAGAATGCTGTTTGTTCTTTACAATTATATAAGTTAATATATGCTGGATCTCTATAAGCAAAAATAAAATTGCTGCTAACCAGAATTGTTTGAATATGCTCCCTCTTTACCCCCTAATCTTGTGCAGAGTGTGTCTATTTTTATTTTAAACCACTATAATTTGTAAAATATTATATGTGCTTGTGGAATTGTATATGTGCTTGTGGAATGTTCTACGGAGCTTTTTTTGCATTTAATCCTTTTTTGCATTACTGATGTCATACACAAATTTTCAATCTACACAGCAGCATTAATCTTAGAATAAATGAAGCAATCTTAGAATAAATGAAGCACTTCAATGCCTATTACCACCCTCACTGCTTTGTGGACATCTATTGGTCAAAATTTACAGATACCGTAGTGATGGTACTTACAGTACTGAAAGTCGGTTGGCTCAATGCTGCACATGCTTTACGCATATTATGAACATAAGTGCTTGAGTTTTGAGACAGGCAGATGCATTTGTTTTTTCTTCTTTTGCCTCGCGGATGACACATGCTTTGTCCTTGTTTTGTATGTGGTGTTTTTAGCCAACTCAGCAGCAAACACGGTACCGTAAATCACCTTATGCTCCATCAGAAGGTGAAGGTATGCATGATTCTTTCAAGTTTCTCTGAGGACCATGTATAGTTTCTAAATTCATTGTCTAGAATTGCATCAGTTTCTTATTTTGTTTGCTAGAGAAATTTGTGTTTAGAAATTGTAATGGAACTGGAGGACTTCAGTGCATAAACCATACTTTTTATCCCCAGAGAGCATTTCCTGGCACGCGTCACACAAGTAATTAACTTTATTATTTATCTCAATGTAGATGGAAATACAGCCTCCCCAGAAGATATGACTACCAATGAATGAGAAAACGTCTGTTGATCCTTCGATCACGTTGAAGTTGTCAGACATTACCTGCATTGTAATTGTTGGTGGATCGAATTTCTGCTAGAATAAGTGCACAAGAGATGTTTTAGCGCCCGCATTTGGGAAGGATGCATCTGTATGTTTGTAGTCGTTGCTGTATTTCCCCAGATTGAGAGGTCTTCCTGAGCTTATTCTTGTTGTAGACTATTTTTCTGCTGTCCAGGCGACTTTGAGTTACAAACTGAGATTTTGGACATAAATTTGGAATTCCAGACCATTGATATCAATGACCCTTGTTCGTTTTAATTATGATAACTAGAACTAGGCTGCTTTTTTTACTTTGACTATTAATCTGCCTCTCATGCTCAGGGCACAGTCATGAGCACAAGTGATGTTCTTGAAAAGTATCACTGATTGTGCAGTAATGCGACAATTGTCCCGTGATCATATTCCCCTTGAAGGGTTGAAATTCTTAATTTTTTTTTATATTAATCCAACAACCATAATATAATGTTTGGTTTTGTAAATATAACACAGGGACTTAAACACACACACACATGTATATGAATCAAGATTGATTTTCTACTATTTTTGTGGAACTTACGAGTGATCTTTTTGCAGAATTCATATATGTGTGTGTGTGTGTGTGTATTTAATTATGTGTTTGTAGAATTATGGTTGATTCTCAATTACTTGTTTTTTTTCCTCGAAAAACTAATTGGATTGTTGCGAGCGGAATGAATGGGGCGCGCGTTGGAAGAAGCAGTTTGTTACTAAGCCCTCTTATTGGGAATAAGAAGAGCATTTCTCAATATTCAAAGTTTTATATTTGAAGTGGGTTTTCAAGAAATCGTTCGTGTTTTAGCAAAAGCAACTCTTTGGGGTTGAATTGATTGGTTGAAAGGCCAAAGATAGAACGTTGTTTTGGGGGTATGATATCCATTGGTACCAGATTGAGAGGATTAGTGCCCCCTTCAAAACAACATAACAAGAGCCCATTCGATAAAAAAAAAAAAAGGACGATTTATTCAAAAGGGAAATAAGAGATATTTTATTTCACCATAGAAAATTATTTGATTCTTTTCTTTCAAAGAATTTTCCTGATAGACCAAAACAATCATTTATGAGATTTAATAATTCCTAAAAATAGATTCATTTTTTTTTATGATTGATTCTCAATTATTTTTATGAAATTTAAATTCGTGAGAGATCTGTCTCAAACTTAAGAGTAACTCATGAGAAATTTGTTCCAAACTCGAAGATATTTATAATTTCTCATGATTCTCATGCTTCTTTACACAAACCTTTATAACAATGGAGTCAATTTCCCAATGTCATTTCTCAAGTAGGCCAAAGTCATTCCAAAACCATGAATATGCAAAATTCCATAAAGATTAGGACTCAACTGGAAATTAACGAATATCTTAAGGGCATCTATGGTAAAAAACAGTGCAAAGCGTGCAAGCAAAAGAAATGCTTCTCCCTCTTCTTTTGTACGAGTATCTACATACACAAAGAAATCACACATTCAAAGGTGTGAGTGTGTGGAAATTCTCTCCAGTGCAGCAATGCCTCCTCAATCTCATCCTCTACCTCTGGTAGTAACACTCAATTGTATAGAAGACACAGTTCTAGAGCAAGAATGCTTAGCCGGTGTCGCGATGGTGGAGCACTTGCCGCTCAGCCGGCTTGCAGAATCGCGGATCGACTCGGCGGCAGCGGTTCTTATCCACTCTCTCGCTTTCCTGCCACGTGCTGCGCAGCGCCGGCTTCGTCCTGGGCAGCTCATTCTCTGCCTCGGTTCCTCCGACCGCGCTGTGGACTCAGCTTTAGCCGCAGACCTTGGATTGAGTCGGCTGGTCCACGTCGACGTGAGTCGAGCAGAGGAGGTGGCTGATACTGTGATGGCGCTTATTTTGGGGTTGCTTAGGCGTACGCATCTGCTCTCAAGACATGCGCTCTCGGCCGCCGGATGGCTCGGCTCGGTGCAGCCGCTGTGCCGTGGAATGCGCCGTTGCCGGGGGTTGGTGTTGGGTATTGTGGGTAGATCTGCCTCTGCAACATCGTTGGCTAGCAGGAGCTTGGCGTTTAAGATGAGTGTGCTCTACTATGATGTTGAAGAGGTATGGTTAATAAGTAAAGGGAAAATATTTCTATTTGTTGATTTTTTGCTGTTTAGGAAGTTTCTATTTTCTATTGGTGAATATCCTGTCGTACATTTGTCTTTGTGTTTAACTTATCCGACAATTAGTGTTAATGATGCTCTGAGGATCAAGTTTATATTTAAAACAACGAGTTTTGGAGCAGTAATTGTAAATATATATGTTGTTAGTTTGTAATGTTAGAAACGTGTTTTAGGTTACTGTACTACCGACTACGATAATATAATTTTCATGTTATTTTGGTCTAAGTTATATGATACTTCCATTGTATGTATGCCCATTATGCCAAAGCTTATGGAAGTTTCTATTTTATGCTGAAATGTTTTCTGCATTTCAGTTTCGTGTAACTACTACACTTCTGATTCACAAAAAATGTGAATGTGTGTGTTAATAGTATGTAATCTCTAATCATGGTTTTCATTGCCAACAAGTGAAATTAGAATTGTATTTTTTGTTTTTTTGCCTAGTGTTGTAGATTCATTTTGGTATCACTGCCTTTTGATGTTTTGGGGCGACTGGGCTTTTTTATTGTTTCATTTTATTAAAGTTTGATATGTGAGTATTGAGTCATATTTTATCTTTTTAAAGCACCCAACTGTTGTACTATTTCTTTCTGTTAATGATTTGGTGATACTGAAATTCTTTCAATGTCATGAAGCAAATTTGTACTATTTTATTTTTTATGATCTTTTCCGAAATAAGTTTTGCTGCTTACATCTGGATGTAGGGAAATGGTAAAGTGAGCAGATCTTCCTTAAGATTCCCAGCTGCAGCGAGAAGAATGGATACACTTAATGACTTACTTGCTGCGAGTGACGTTATATCACTGCACTGTGCTCTGAATAATGAAACGATTCAAATTATCAATGCAGATTGCCTGCAGCACATAAAGCCTGGTAAATTATTTAATAATTGCTCATGAGATTCTTTTTTATTATTATTTTTTTAATGCTAGATATTTTTGAACCATCTCTCTCATGTGGATAATACTGCTCTTCAGGGGCATTTCTTGTGAATACCGGTAGCGGCCAGCTCTTGGATGATTGTGCTGTAAAACAACTTTTGATCGATGGTGCACTTGCAGGCTGTGCCCTGGATGGTGTTGAAGGGCCCCAGTGGATGGAAGCATGGGTATGATGAATAGTCTTAGGGTACGAAATGCATTATAAAAATATAGTTTAGAGGGTTTTTCTTGACTTTATGGTGTACTCGTATCTGCTTTGAGCAATTAATTAACTCTTGCTGCACTTATGTACCAGCACCCCTCTTCTGGCATTTGTTCTGAAATTTGAAGTGAAACAGCATCTGTACAAATTTATAAACCCACTATTTTGATGCAAGGAAAATTATCATTCTGCAACAATATTTTGTATGCTGCTGAGGACACTAGAAATCATCCTAGAAGTTTTAGATCAAGGTGTAGTGTAATCTGTGTCATATTATTTTGGTTGCATCTAACTTCAATTGAAAAATAAGGCTTGTTTTCTCTTTTTAAAGAAATTAGTGAATCAGTGATACAGTTTAGTTTACCTAGTTGAATTATATAGTGACACTGTGTAAATATGGCTTATGTAAAGTGGAGCTATCTTGTACTAGTCATTGGATTCAAAGCTTGTGAAGCTCCTTGCTGTAATATAGACATTCTGTTGAAATGAGACGGAATGTATGATTATTTCCACGTAATTTTTGTCCTGTCTTTATGAGCTTTCAAGTATGGTGTTGACTGCAAGTTAGTGAGATAGAGCTAATATGAATGGAGCATTTTGTTCATCTTGGATGAGTCTGTTGCTGTCCTTTGCTTATTCAGCCTTCTTAATTTGTAATTTTGCTTCACGAATGTTGCAATGGTTCAGACAGGAATAAAGAATTTTGAAGTGAACCAATATTGCATCTTATGTTCAATTCACTTGTATAGGTTCCATAGGCAATTAATATTATATCATTATTGCTACAAGAGAATACATGTAAAATTTGACATTCCTCAGGATTATAGTTTTGCTGCTTATTAAATGGACAAACTATGATGTGATTTCAGGTTCGGGAGATGCCCAATGTTCTGATACTTCCTCGAAGTGCAGACTATAGTGAAGAAGTATGGATGGAGATGAGGAAAAAGGCAATTTCCATACTTCAGCAATTCTTCATTGATAATGTCATCCCAAAGAATGCTGTATCTGACGAGGAAGAAGAGGAGAAAGGTAAGATGGAAAATGAAAATGAACAGCATCAGACACTAGATACGGAAACTCCATTCCAAGGCTCTGTTAGTGATAGAGTGGCTGAAGGTATTCAGCTACTGGATGAGAGCTCCCAGGAAAAGGTTTTGAACCAATCAAAAGATACTTCCTCTCAAAATCAAGCTTCTATTTTGTCTCAAAATACTTCCAGTAGATCTGAAATAAAGCGCAGCAGATCAAGTAAGAAGGCTAAAAAGAGGCATGGCCACCAAAAATCTCAGCATAAAGCATATGATGCTTTGACTTCTGAAAAAGAGAGCACATCATATGGAGAAAATGATGCTAGTATGAGTGGCACAGATCAAGTCTTGAGTTCTAGTTCATGTTTTGCTTCTCCTGAAGATTCAAGGAATAGGAAGACACCAATTGACTCAAAAACGGAATTACCACCAGAAGTGCTCTTAGAATCAAGTATAGAACTTGGTAAAAGATCAGGTGAACTGCTGAAAGATGGATATATTGTAGCTTTACATGCTAGAGATCGTCCTGCACTTCATGTCTCAAGGCAAAGAGTTCAAAGGGGTAGTTGGTTCCTTGACACAATGTCAAATGTAACAAAAAGAGATCCTGCAGCACAATTCCTGGTTGTATTTAGAAGCAAGGTATATAAGTGAGAATTTAGTATTGTTTTGTACATGTTTCTGTTCTCATTGACTTGTGGATGTGCTTTAATATACTAGAAACTTAGTGAAACTAGAGCAAGCCAAGGATGATAACTGTTGAGAGAGGGAAACTAAGGTAGCTAATTGTTCTCCTTGATTACTGTATTTGCAGGATACAATTGGTTTTAGATCATTTACTGCTGGAGGAAAGTTGCTACAGGTATTTAGCTGACAATTCAATTGCAATAAGTTTATCTTTTTCTATCCATGAGGTTATGAATGCTGAAAGGTAGGAATTCAAGATATATGAAGTATAAAACATAACTAATGCTACTGTGAATATTCATAGGGTGATCTATTAGTTATTGAAGTGGGGTTCGAGATGGTTTAAATGAATCTCCATTTAAATTTTCAGACAGAGTGTTCTTAGCATAATGAAATTTGATTAATGGAGCAATGCAATTTGCAGTGGGGTCTGAGATAGTTTCATGGTTGAGCATTCTGGTGATTTTCATTTTCTAATATCAAAATTTGAATTTTTTACCAAAATGAATGCAGGGTGGCTTCTGTATCGTATGAGTGAGATTTGATTTCTATATTCTCTTTGTAGACATTGAATTGCTTGAATTGCATATATATTAATTCTTTTGGATGTTTTGTATGGCAAATGACTGTCATTTCCAGAGATAATTTCTTGACAAAACATTTGGGTAATAATATGGAAATTCTGTTATCTGAGCTTTAATTTTGACTTTGCAGATAAACAGGAGAATGGAATTTGTATTTGCGAGTCATAGCTTTGATGTTTGGGAGAGTTGGACAATAGAAGGTTCTTTGGAAGAGTGCAGGCTGGTGAATTGCAGAAATCCTCTGGTAAGTTCATATTCACTCTGCACAATATTATTAATTCATCAATTGTTGCTACCGAAATCCCTGAACTAGTGAGGAGCCACAATGGCAAAGAATATACCCATCATCCAGGTATATTAGCATGCTTAGTGAGACATATGCAGATTTAAGGGTAATGTTTTAAAGGTTTACCTTAATCCTAGAAGTAAACAATGTTAAAGATTGTGAATGATAGAATTCATGGTCTAGTTGAGCAACTAATGACTAATAAGACAGCCTACAATTTTGTTTAGTGTGAAGAAGTCAAACCGAAGACTCGACAATTGAGCAAGTCGATTATGCTTGAACTATCTTGGAAGAACCAACCGCATGTCCGCATTCCCCCACCCCTTCCATATCATTTGTTTGAATGGCCGACCATTGTTTTGTTCATCTCCTGGAGTCTACCCAAGGCCCCTTTGAGTTTTAGTTGTGTATATGGTAGGAAATCATTACCAGATAGGGTAGCCAGCTGCTCTTTCTTATTATTATTATTATAAAGACACTCTATTAGCAGCTTCCATTAGCAGAGGCTGAAATGGGAACGCTTACCTCACAAAAAGATGGTCAGGTACCTGATCTTGCAATAACCACCCTAGTGACAAGCAGGATGTATTTGTGTTTTCTTGCATTTTTCTATGGCATGAGGGGTGGAGTGAGTTTCCTGTTATTCTTCCACTAATTATTCATCCATAATGAAATATTAAGCCAATCCCACTTGTGGAAGAAAAAAATCAAAATCAAGAACTTCAAACCAATAAAGACTAAGAAGGTTAACTCAAGAATATTGACTCCAAAATAAGAATTCATAAGATTAGGTGGGTTTTATTCACTAAGGTTCGAGATGAAAAAATATATATTCAGAATTAAGATAAGAAACGACAAATACAAAAATAACAACTTGTGTTTGTAAAATTTTTGAAAATTCCTCTCCCTATGTTCCAGCTGAAAGTGAAATGTGCTCCTATAATCATGATCTATCTGCAGGCTGTGTTGGATGTACGGATTGAGATTGTAGCAGCTGTAGGCGAAGATGGAATTACTCGCTGGCTTGACTAGGTGGCTGAAGCTATAACTTAACTACAATTTTAACACATGCATGACATATTCGTTTATCCTTAGGTTTGTGATGCATATGAAGAGCTCATAATATATATAAGAACTCGACATTTACGCTAGATCCACAGGTGTATGCTTTCTTCTGCTCCTGGCTAATCTTCTTATAAAAAAAATTATTGTTGATCTTACTCTTCCATCTATCCTTGTATGTAATCCCTTTTTATTATTTTACATAAAGGTGGTAGGGTTGGCTTTACTGTTACGGTTGAAACCTCTCCCTCATAATCTTGTGTGTGCCCTCCAATATCTCTTGCAATGGAAGCAAGGAATTGATTTGTAGTTATAATTAGTGTGTAATGTGGAAACAACATCCTAAGGCCCGTTTAGATTTGTTTTTAGGAGGCATTTTCATTTTCTAGTGAAAATAAATAGTAAAAAGTTAGTTATAAATTTAAATTTGAAAATGAAATGTTGTTTAAAGGTTTTGTTTAAAATGTAATGATTATGTAGGGTTAAAAATGAGTTGTATTTGAAAAATATAGTATTTTTGTATTAAAAGTCGTGCAAATGTGAGTAGAAGAAAATGAAAAGTGAAAATGAAGAAAGAGAGAGTGCAATAGTGTGTTTTGGAGAGTATTTTGAGAATGTAAATGTTTGTAAAAATAGAGAAGTTATGAAAATGAAAACAAAAAATTATTAACTTCTCTCATATATTATTTTTCGTTGAAAATGAAAAGGGATTTGAAAATAAAACCAAACAAGCACTTACAACCTGTTTGGTTTTATTTCCACAAGCCCTTTTTATTTTCATTCGAAAATAAAAATTGAAAACTATTACTTTCTTTCATTTTTCCACTGAGACTATTCCTATTTCTAATTTCAAAGTCTTTTTAAATTCATTATATTATTCTATTATTACATCAATCAAATTCAAATTTGAAACATAAATATAAATTATCATTTTAAAATTAATAAAATATACATATTCTTAAACATAAAAAAAATATAAATCAACTTACTTTTTAATTCTCTACATATTTTAATCATTATTTTTCAGCAAATCATCCGAATACATTTTTATTTTCACAATCAAATATATAATTAACTTTTCAAATTTTAAAGATGTCTAAAAACGGAAAATAGCTCTGAAAATGAAACCAAACGGGCCGTTGGGATCTGGGATTGCTTCAAATAGACTCAATTATCATTGTCGCACTATTCTCTGCTTAGAATGCCTGCCATATAGCTTTACCGAAGAGTACAAGCTGCATAAATCCTTCAGGAGACAATTTCCCGTGAATCCTATTTCTGGTGCTCGTCTTCCCATCTATATTCCTTGTTTTCCCATTCAACGCAATTATCTGAAGCTGGGAGCATCTTTGCCTGTATTTTTTCAGAATATTTCTTAATTGGGAAACGCATTCAAAAAACACTCACGCTCTTCATAATGCATTATAGAATGTGATATGTTATACTCAAAATACTCCTCGAAATAAACCCTACTCGTTATCTATTAATCATTACAACTATATTATACATAAATAATTACTCTATAAAATTCAATATCACCCCACTTACCCAACAAAAATTTGATCGATTAATATGATATCTACGATAAAAATTATCTTTTCTCAAAATATTTTTCAAGCATCACAAAAAATAAGCAAACAAATATTAAATTTCCTATGCTATCACTACAAAACAATATAATATTAGCGACAAAATAATAAGTGATAAAGTAAAAATTGTCACTAATAATATGTATTGAGAGACAATAATTTTTATTATCTTATCACTAATGATAATTTTTAAGTGATAAATTTTTTTATCTTGTCATAATATGACTCGATCATGACAAAAATTAATATTTTAAATTGTTACCATTAACAATCAGTCACACCCTTATGGTGACAACTTACTGATAATAAAAATTGTTACTATAATTTGTAACAAGATTTTTATTGTCATAATAGGTGTGTTATTAATTGTTAATGACGACAACTTTTACATTATTCTTGTTGTTATTTAGTTTGTAAAAATTATAAAAGTGACAAAACTAAACTTCTTGTCATCTAATATGCATAATTACTCATAATTTTTATATTGTTACTTATTATTTTATCACAAATTTATCTTTTTTCTTATAGTGTATTCAAAACACATTCTATCAAAAAAGTTTTTCCAAAAGTTCGAAAACACAACCAAACAAAATTCTTAATGTACATATATAAAAGAATGTATATAATTGAAGAATTAAGCTAGAAGACAAACATAAAATTGGGGAACACAATTATATTAATGATTAGTTACATAGGAAAACATAGTAAAAAATGATATGGATCCAAACAAGGAACATGATGGTGACTTAACTCTATCAGTGGATTTTGACATATAATAAAGGCCAAATCATAGGGCGCCATCTGGTGACGTGGCCACGTTTTGGTCCATTGATGGTGGTCGTAGGATTAACGAATGGATGTTTAACGCCCCCATTCTTCTATAATTCTATGGTCACAGGCTGACAGGTGTACCAATTTTTCATTTAATATAATCTCATCCGTCAATCGCTTAATAAAATATTACTCCTACCCCATCCACGTGTCTCCTATGCATTCTATTAAATTATTTAAATAAGTTTGTAAGAACAATTTCGAGTGGAGTTTCTATGGGAAACAAAGCTGAAAAATTCATACCAATAAATGTAGATAAACTATGGTAATGTTTAGTTACAAATTGTATGTTTTGGAAAATAGTTAGAAAATTATTTTTGAGAGTTTTGATATATTTATTTATATTTTGGGATGATATAATTTTTACTGTGGCGGTCAAATTAATGTTTTTTTGTTGAATTTTTGGAGTGAAAATGGAATTGAGTAATTTTTTTATAGTATGAATAATAATAAGATATATATGATATATATGTGTGTATATATATATATTGAAAAATGAAAAAAATAATTGGGATAATGAAAGATATAAAAGGGGTATTTTGAAAAAAATTAATTTGACATTTTGAAAGAAAAAAGGATGTATGTTTGGTTATACTTTGGCAAAACAATTTTGTTTTGCCGAAATGTAAACAAACACGGCCTATATATATATATATATCTATATTTTTAAAGAACAAAAATAAATGCAATAAAAGCCATTCCAATCCCAATGTTAAATATTTCTCTAATTTAACATCGGTCATTTCTCATTTGATGTAACTTTTTTAACCCATGTATCTAAAGTTTGTTCACGTTCAGATTTCGGACCTTACGTATAAAAATATGAGGATGGTGCTGTTCGATCGATTGACTAATGGCACATTAAATGCAAATTTTGATTCTGAATCAGTAATATTTTAGTACAATGTGACACTACTATTTTAAGATAATTCTATAATATAAGGGCAATTTCATGAATAGTCTATGTGAAATAGCAACATTCAAGAAGGCATAAGATCTTTCTAAAGCAGCCTCTATCCTTAGAGTTCAGCCAAGCCCAAAGTTTGGCTTCAAATTAATGTGTGTTTAATTCCCAAAAGTACAGGTTTATTATAAGATATAATCAACTTGACATAGATTACTTGTATTTTCTCTCACACTATGGGTTATTTTTAGGTTAAGATTAGTGTATCTTGTTGTGTATTTTACTCAACCAGTTGACCATTTCCCCACCCCACTAAAATTCTTCATAGAGCATTAGTATGCATTAAGCTTTTGTGGAGCATTTATTTCAAATTAATGAGTAGAATTGCATTTGCATATATGCTTATACAAATGCCATTTATACACACACACAAACACAAACACAAACACAAATGTGTGTGTGTGTGTGTGTGTGTGTGTGATATTCTTGTGAGTTAGGTGATATATAAAATAACTTCTACCCCTTTTTAAATTATTAATGAAATTTTTATAAAACACGATAATGTGATTCAGAATTTAGTCATTGGACGTTTTTTAGTTTTTAGTAGTAGAAGGGAACAATCAAAATTTTTCGCAATTCCACTATAGTAGATTAGAGTTTTTCTTGAATGGGCGTCTCATCTCTAAGACTTGCTTGCTCTGTATGGAGTGTCCCATGGTTCCTCGAGTTTTTCTTGAATGGGCGTCTCATCTCTAAATGTGAATGAGGGCTCGCAATGTTTTATTTTAAAGAATTCTCGGATTACACATAGAATTAGTTCGATTGCTAGTTTAAGAATTAAGATCTACAAGCACTGAAAAAGAATTATATCTTTGTATTAGAAAAAAACTTTCAAATTCATAAAAATGAAAATAAATAAAAAAAAATTCTTCAACAATCAATTGGTCAATATACACATTAATATCTTGAATATGATTGGTTGTTGCATGCAATGATTCCATAAAATTTGGTATCAATTATACCAAATATTGCTAATAATGCTCAAGGATTTGTAATCCCATAATTAACTAGAAAAACCTAAAGCTATGTTTTTCCCTTCAAAATGTCAAATTAAAATTTCCAAAATACCTTTTTCTATTTTTTATTATCCCCATTTTTTTTTTTCATTTTTCAATATATACATACATATTATATATTATACATATTTTATTATTATTTTAATAATAAAAAAATTACTCAATTCTATTTTCATTTCAAAAATTCAACAAAAAGATATTAATTTAACTGCTACAACAGAATTTATCCCATCTCAAAATATAAATAAACATACCAATTTTTTTTAAAATAATTTTTTTATTATTCTCAAAACATAAATAAATATATATCACATTTCCCAATCTTACTACCAACACTCATTCCCTCACAGAGTTTAAAGTCAAAAATATAACTACGTCGTGTTGGCAAACACAATTTTACCGGCAAAGGCAGAAACACCATGAACCAACCAAGCGTATACTGACACGTCACCAGACAAACTTTAACTGCCAATCACCCATCTCCACCACGTGGACGGTCCAGATCTCTCCATCCTCCTCCCCACACAAAGTCCGTTATTCCCTATATAAACCTCCACCACTCTCATTTCTCTTTCCTCTCCCAAAAACCACAAAATAGTTAAAAAAATGAAAAAACCCTGAAAACATTTTCAAGAAAACGAACATACAAACAGCTAAAGTCAAATATTTTCTGTTTATGTTTTATTCTTGATTCTATTTATTGCCAGTTTTTCGAATTTTTTTCTTGGATTTGAGGTGTTGAGTTTTTTGAGTACTTGATCATATATGGTTTCAGTACATCCGAATCCCCCACTTGGTCAGGATTTTACCCATACTTACAGTTATCATATGGGCGGGGATCCGATGAAAACTTCAGTGATGAAGAGAACTGAGAATAATAGTTTTCTTGAGACGTCGTCGGGTTGGAACGTGGCTGCTGGTGTGGAGGATCCTGGCAAGAAGGTGCGAAAGCCGTACACGATCACCAAGTCTAGGGAAAGCTGGAGTGAGCAGGAACATGACAAATTTCTTGAAGCCCTTCATTTGTAAGTATTCTCTCTGTGCGTGTCTGTGTTCGCGTGCTTGTAAGAGATTTTTTATTTTCCATTTTATTTATTTATTTATTTAATTATTTTGTTGTTTGTGGGTGTGTTTTAATCTCGCAATGGAGTGTTGGATTTCTGTGGTTTGCAATTTTTTTAATGATTTGTTTTTTCTTGGTTTTCTTTAGTTGTTTCCTTGAGTCGGGGGGGGGGGGTGGAGGAAAGTCTTTTTCTTTTTAAAAAAAGTTGTTTTTTAATATTTAAAAACAGTTGTGGGATTTTTTTTTTTTTTTTTTCCTTTTTTGAAGGTTATTGGTTATTTATTTGTGAAGTTCTTGATGATTCGGGGAAGATATTAACTTCCTTGAATTATGATGGATGCGGCCAAACCGCCAAGTATTGGGAAATGGAAATGGATTTATTTACTTTGCTTCCCTACAAATAATGGAAAAATAAGATCAAGTACATCATTAAGTAGCGTTTTGGGATTAATTCTGAGATTCTAATGTGATAATGCATGAGTTGTGCGTGTAAAAAAATTAAGAAGTGAAACAGTTTTGTAAAATATGCAAATTTTGATCATGAGCTCTAATTAGAGGAATTGATAACTTTAGTTCATTGCAAGTTCAAATATTTTAATTATTGAATGATGCTGATAAGTGACTGCAATTCTCTGCAATATACTCATAAATGGCATCTAGTGTGGTGTAAACAGTTATGAAAAATAGACTTGCTACAAGGTTTACAGCAGTCCCATGCAAGCTATCTCAAAGTTTCATGGAGGCTTCTTTTCAAATATGTGTTTCATTTCTGTCTAAATTGGGAGAGTAGGGAGGGTTCCGTTAATTTAATTTAGCACACATTCTTTGAAATGCATGCTCGTGTAATAGATTTACATGTCTGAGTTCAGATTTGGAATTTGGAAATTGAATTGACGGTAGAGTTCCATGTTAAGTTTTTCTGCTTTGTTAAACATGTGCTGATCTTTTTGCTTTCCGATTTATTCTTTTCCATCCAGATTTGATCGTGACTGGAAGAAAATTGAAGCATTTGTTGGGTCAAAGACAGTTATCCAAGTAATTTCAAATTGATTCTTACTTTGATTATGTCTGTATGCATGAAATAGTTGCTTAAACTAGTAAACTAGTTATTCTCTTCATATCCATTGGAGGTAGTGAATCATCATTTGACTTCTTTCTTATATTTAGTCTTATGTCAGGCTGTATGGGAAGTTTTGTGCCATTATTGATATGGTCCAATTTGAGCATCATAAGAAGGTTCCTGGCTAAAACATATGGTTATTACTTCAATTTCTTAAAAAAGATTGCTTTAGTTTAAAGCCTGGAAGTTTCTGCATTTTTTTATGTCAAAGGTAAACTATCTGCTGGTTTTTATCTGAATTGATTCGTGCTATATTTGAGTGGCTAAATGATATCTGCAGATTCGTAGTCATGCTCAGAAGTATTTTCAGAAGGTCCAGAAGACTGGAACAAGTGAACATGTACCTCCCCCGCGCCCAAAGAGAAAAGCAGCTCATCCTTATCCACAGAAGGCCCCAAAAAATGGTTAGCCTGATTGGTTTATCTAAGAATTATGATATCTTCCGCCGGGGAACTTGTCACATTCAATTGTTTTCACTTGTGCTTGCATTTCATCTCTGCAGTTGTCTCTCAACCCAAAGGACCTCTGTCTTCAGCTGCTCTTCTCGATTCCAGATATACTGCGAGACCTGATTTATTGCCAGTACCTCAAAATGCAATGGGCAGTGCACCTATGTATCCTTGGGCTTACAGTGGGATGCCAACAGGTTGTGTGTCTCAATATATATATATATATATATATTTTTTTCGGGTGTGTGTGTGTGAGATTGGGCATGCTGATCTTCTATTTATTTTTTATTTTTATTATATATATGTATGTATATATTGGAAATAACAGTGTTGAGATTTTGTGCTGGTGTTTCAGATGATTTTGGGTCATCTGGGGTTACCATGATGCATAATTGTAGCAGCAGTAATGATATTGCTCCCCACATATGGACACCTAATGAGACAAATCGCCAAGTAAAAGAGAAACAGTGCAAGGAAAAGAGAGGTCTGTTTCTTTTGTGTCTATTTTTTCATCTGTTGGTGTGTTGGATGTAGACTAGTTAGGAGCTCAGGTCCTTTCCTTGGTATATTGAAGGCTAAATGCAATCGTGATCTGATTTGGTTGATGGATGTATAAATTTGATAATCTTTTTTTCTCCCAATTTATGCAGTTGTCAAGTTTACTACATTTTTCATTGGTGCAGTTATACCGGATTTTGCTCAAGTTTATAGCTTCATTGGCAGTGTCTTTGACCCCACTACAAGCGATCACTTGCAAAGACTAAGAAAGATGGACCCCATAAATGTTGAGACGGTGAGTTCAATTTCAGCAACTGATTGTGTTTAGTGCAGGTGCTTTTGCAGTTTTTTCTTTTAACTCGATTTTTTTGGATTATCTCGTAATGTAACAGCCGGAATTTGGACCTTTAGTCACTCTTAGAAGTTCCTAAAATTGGGTTTTGCCCTTCTAGATGTTCTGCTTAAAAGTGGTTGATCCTTTCAACAAGTTTTGTTTAAGATACCTAAATTGAGACCCTTACAATTACTCTGCCAGTTTCAATTATAGAAGCTTCCATTTGCAAACCGTTTTTAATGTTAAAATACTCTGATGAGTATGACTAGGAGGAGGAAAAGCTATCCTGAATCCAGTGATAAGTATATAGAACCAGACAAACTGTTAGTCCAGCAAAATGCTATCTTATCCCCATGTAACTCTATAGAGTCAATTGTTCCATTGCATTCTAATCTTCTGCTGTTTGAATTGATCCAATAAATTTGGCTAGTTGAGAAAAATAGATTATGCACGCACAAGTGTTTTGATTTTCATTCATATGGGACTCGATGGGTCTTCCATCCTTGTATGCAGGATTGAATCTTTGGCGTCTCTTCAGTTGATAATGTTGATATTTTCGCTTGCTTCTTAAATGAATGTAGAAGTTTCTTGGTATCCAACGGGTTGATTGGTTATGCTTTTTCTTAATTTGTCGAGAATTTGTTGATGATTCCAAGTATCCTATCCACCTTATGCCAGGTGCTGATGCTGATGAAGAATCTCTCGGTCAATTTGGTGAGCCCTGAATTTGAGAATCATGTAAGTCTCTCATTTTATTAGCAAGAAGCAGACTTTTCTCTGTACATTTTCAAGAGACTAGTGTGAGCACAGATTGTTTCTTGATATAGACTTCAATTCTCTCTTGTGTGTCATCTATTTCTTTGATATTGATATCACATCACTATCTCTCAGTTGTTTGGATTCGTAAGTGTAAAATTTCCTCAGAATCTATTGAAGCTGGAAGATTTCTACATCATTTGTGTATCTAGTTGGACTTTATTATATACGTTCTTGTAGGACTATATTCTAATGCATCATTTTCTTTTCGTTCTGGTCCGATTTGTTGCAGAGGAGCTTGCTATCGTCATACAATGTTGACATTGCAAATGATAGCATGGGAAGCAAAATCTCTGCATAAAGTTCTGCAAATCAAGAATGTTGTCCGTGCACATTTGGAACGTCAAAGCTCCTTGTTATCAACAATCTTTGCCTGAAAGGGTGCATAGGCTATATCGTGGAAACACAGGGCTCCTTTTTCTGCTGCTAACATCGGACATTTTCCACATGAATCTCTGCTAGAGGGACTTTTAATCTGTCATCTGCATGTACATACCACAAAGGGCGTGGAGTTGGATTCTGACTTGAGTTGAGTTTATGTTCCAGAGCTATAAAGCCTGTGTATAGATTTTCTTGGGGCAGTATTCAGTCTTCCTGAGTGTATATTCTATAGAAGTCTTCCTTTTATTTTATGAAGTTTGCCCAGACAAATATTACGGATATTGATAAGGTTTGGGTTGTTTCTAGAGTAGTACCATATGGAAGAGTTGATGTACTCTCTTTTTGCAGTTGTGTGATGTGCAGAAGAAGTCCAATACTTGTTGCATGATGTGTACGGGAGAATTTAACCATCCTCCCCATTGAGATTTTGAATAATCAATGGTAGAATTTTTGTGGTGAATTCCAAGCAACTAAATGGAAGACAAAACCATTTATATGAACATAAAAAGGTATACATTGCTATTGCATAGTTATACAGGAGGCTTTGGTCTTCTCGAGTGGATTAAAGAAAATCTAGTCCTACGAATTCAAATGCTGGTGAGACAGAGAGGGGAACAACTCTTGAATTGTAACAAACATGCATATATAATATCCACAGCACAGTGTGAGAGGCTCTTATATGCAATCTCATTAACATCCCAAATATGAATTCCATTTCTATAATTTTAGCCATCCTTGGGCAAATCCTTTTGCAGAGATGGCATTGTCCACGATCAACATAGGTTGTGCTGGCGCGTGTAATTCTAATCATCTATCTATATCGGAAACCCATGTCTACCTCATGACCGTACGTAGCTTGGCCATGACTGGGAGGAAACGGATGGATTTGTTTTGACTTTGCCCGGAGCTCCATTTCTATTAGCCTTTGGAAAGCATCAGGAGTGTTGCCTGCAGAATTCATATTGAGAGCTCGTTGAGTCATAGAAATTGGACATATTTTTCCACCCAGAAAATGCACACAAAATACACACTGGATTTCTAGAAATCGGATTCAACTCCAAGTTAGCAAGATTGATAAAAATCATGTAACAGAAATCACGCACTACCACACTAACAGTACTTAATTGATCCTTTTAGAAAAGGAAAATGCAGTAAGAAGCTCTCCACAAGACGGACTGCCTCCTGCAGGGGTAAATTAGGGGATCTTGGAAGAAAAAACTCAAGATTCATGAAACTACGAAAGCATATATGTTGCACAATCAAGGCTACCTGAGCTGTTTGCATTTTGGATAAAAAGATTTGAGAGAGAAAGATCATGAATCCGTAACGAAAAAGTCCATTTGGCTTGTATGGATAATATCAAATGCTTTAACACCCACTTTGAGCTGTTTTCTTCAAGATTTCTCAATCATAACGTCATCATACTGGTGGTTTTCTATCTACCTAATATTGGAGTGCCTCCTATGTTTCAAAATATTCCTCCCTCAAATACAAAACTCTGCCTATTCCAAATGCAACCTCAGTTCACGAGTAACAGCAGCTCATATATAGCTCCCCTAAATATCGACTTATGCACCAAGAGAAAAGTAAAGCAATAGCAAGCAACTAACTAAGATTCACATAGAACCGTGCAGTATGGTCAGTAAACAGATCCCTAATGATTCTAAGCCCATTTTAAAAGGAGAAAAAAATGTGAAGGAAAAATTGCATCTCCCATTTTCCCATAATCGTGAAATAGATTGAAATTAGTATAGTATAGTCTTTACCTGGCATTGGCACCCCCTGGCTGCCAATGTTTGGCTGGCGGGGTCCAAAAGGAAAACATTGCATTTGGTTCATTTCCTGGTTAAAAGCAGTCGCTTGGTTGCCATGATGGGAGACTGGACCACCTCTTGGAAAGTGTGGAGGATGGTTTCCTTGCATTTGCATCTGATGCAGCATTGAATGTTGGGATGGAGCATCAAATCCAGCAATCCTAACATTCGGGTGATGAAAAGGAGGGCGAATCATATTTGAAGGAAGTTGGGGTTTGGCTGGAGAATCCTGATTAAAAGTAGGCTCCGGACCCAAGAACTTCAGCTGGGAACTCATGTGAGCGGGATGTGACTCCAAGTGATGATATAATGGCCTCACTTGGGACATTTGTGGAGCCTGAAACAGTGGTGATGATTGCTGCACCTGAAGATTGCGATAGGGAATCTCAGGCTCCATTTGTTCGTAAGAATTACGTCCAAAGGGCAGACTCTCTGAACTTTCCATGTGCCATTCATCTTTAACCACAGCACCAAAAGCTGCCAGTTTCTCCGTTATGTTGATAGGCGTATTTGAAGAGAGGTTTACATCATTAATTGAATTACCAGTTGGCACAAATGTCAATATCCGCTGATCCTGAGTATCACGTACAGAAATTAAGTTCTCTTCTTCAGGCAGTTGAAATTCAACAACCCTTTCAGTACCATCCTGTTTGGAGACTGCTTCAGTAGGTAGCTTTGATGAAGCTATTTCAACTGGGGAATTATCAAAGCCAAGCCAGTTCTCAGCATCACCCACTTTTGTATGCTGTCTATGGTTTGAAGACATGCTATAGTCATAACTTGGTCTTTGAAGCCCACTTTTATCAGTTTTTGGAGAAGAGTCATTCTCTGTGACTGGAAAAGGTAATCCATGAGGCCCTGGGGTATCAACTCGAGCAGAGCCCATTGAGCCCCTTTGGACAGAAACAGGTGCTTCAACTGATTGTAGCTCCTTCATAAAAGCAGTTCCAAAGAGTGTTTCAAGAGTGACTGACTTCCCTAAACTGGGTAAAATACTACTGCCGTTCTCTTCCCCTTTAGGCTCGTTGACTACTGCGGCCATACCATGTTCTCTGGAAACTAGCCGTTTATCATCCATATTGATATCAACACCAGAGTTAACACTCATATTACTCGGGTCCGTAGTCTTCTGCAACATAGAAAGCAGGTGCAGAGATGCGTGATCGTCGACGTTTGCACTTGGTTGTTCAGTGTTTGCACCAGTAGCACTCCAGCTTTTTAAGTCTGGCTGCATGTTTGTGGTCTTTGTACTGTACTCTGATAAAATTGATTGTTCAAGGTCTTCACAGGTAAGTACAGTTGGAATGGCCTCCTCTTTGTGGGTAATGGATACTTGGCCACATACCCCATTAGCTGCACATGGCATGCCAAGCGTAATTTTATTAGATTGTTTGAAGGTCTTATAGAAGAAACCATGTGTAAAGAGTTCGGTTTTTCTGCGTGAGAAACTTGATACTTGCCTTTATCACCACTGACTATTAATGACAGTAGATCATTTGGCCTTGCAGCCGAGATGTCGTCAGCAGCCTTTGCTTCTGGAAGAATTTAACAATAGGAAAATCAGAACCATACAAATAAGTACACTGAGATTTTGGCAATATTAAAATATAAAGCACATAGACGTACCTTCCTCAAAAAACCATTGAGCAAATTTTGATGACTGGACAGAACTGGGGCTCCATGTATCACCAGGTTTACCATCATGATGCTAGATATGAACACACCCAATGAAGTTAGTAGCAACCAACACAAAACATTCATTAAGACATAGAAAGGCTATATAGAATGATAGCAAGTAAACAGGGAGCTGATCATTCCAGCAAGCAAGGTATCACAATAGAGATTGGAAGCTTCCATCAAGGCCCATAGTTAACTTCAAAAAAGTAATTTCTAGAAGAAATACTGTAGTCATAACCATACATTCAGACCACAAATCAAATTAAGATTTGATAATGTTAGCAAGTAAACAGGGAGTTGATCATTCCAGAAGGCAAGGTATCACCATAGAGATTGAAAGCTTCCATTAAGGCCCATAGTTAACTTCAATAAAGTAATTTCTACGAAGAAATACTGTAGTCATAACCATACATTCAGACCACAAATCAAATTAAGATTTGATATTGTTATAGTTTTACTACCAGAGGTATCTGATTAGAGTACATTCAGCTGATGGGCTTCAAAAAGTTGATATTAACAGCTGAGATAGCTGTTCCTAGAATTCATAATGGCTTCAGTTTCTCTCCATGTCATCCCCAACAAACTATCATGTAATTATTCTGCCTCTTGTCATTTCTCATTTCACTTCACAGCTCAATCCTAGAAGTAGGCGTTGGAAGATCCCGCCAAGTTCATAAACCAGTTTATGTTAGAAGAGAAAGGAGTATCCACATTTCTCTAATTTTACATCAAATTATCTACTTCAAATTTCACACACATTATACTAAATACTTTGCAAGACTGAGATGGTGCAGTCCACAGGAAATTTGGTAGGACTCTGATAGTACACAACCAACACGAATGAATTTAAACTTGACTTACCTCAGATGAACCAGAATAACCATCATTCACGGATAATGTGCTGCCAAAAATCTTTTCTAATATCGAAGTTGAATGAACAGTTTTCTCCTCCAATACCTCTGCATTGAGTCCAGCAATTTCAGGGGCATCCAGGGTTCTATGAGAACCTGAATGACTGGGCACAGGGAATAATTGATCTTCCATGCCAGGTTTCGTAGTAGGCACATCTAAACTAACATTATTAACATTTTCCCCTTTGTTCAAAAGAAGAGCATGCTGTGTCTCCTCTGCAGGCTGCCCATCAACTACACTAATCTCTTGAGATAGCCGTCTCTCTAAACCATCATTACTACTTCGAAAAAGGTTGGCACCAGCATCTAAGAGGCTTTCCCCTGTTACAGGTTTCCCCACCTGTAAAAGTACAAGATATCTAAATATTCACAAATAGATAATGTCTTCACAGCAGGATCTTGATGAGCAGTTCTGAAAACAATGTGAGGATGAAGACTTAACAACAGTTCATATCCACCAGCACTAGAGCAGAATATGAATAACACAGATAAGTGACAGGATACTCCTAACAAAGAGAATGGATTTCCTCACCATTCATATATTCATAGACCCTGGAAACAATTCTTGTTTTACTGATGGTATCATTGTCTCTCTGCTTTTTTCATTAGACAGTTTCTTAATGTCTAAAGTAGTAGGAGATAAATACTTTGTAAGTATTCATAGTTCTGCTGGAAGGGTCAGGACGACATTTCTGGATAAAAATATTTTCTGCAACCTTGGATCTGACAGTTTTTATTTATTTATTTATATTTTTTTGGTTCCCTGTCACTGTTTGTGTTGGGTTGTTTGCGGGTGAGGGGTGGGGGCGCAAGGCAAGACGGGGCAAAAGCCTTCATGGCAGCACAAAGGCAAAACTAAAAAGAGCACAGATCCATTTTGTGGTTTAAGAAGTAGACCCAGAATTTTTAAAGAATAATATAAATTATAAGAAGTATGTTGAGAGAACAGCATCTAAATACGCAGCAAGGAGTCGCAAAGCAGAAGAAAAATAGGAAGCATTCAGGGTAAAAGAACAGTCAATTGATGCAATCCATTAGTCATTCTGTCAATGTTGGGGACCATTAGCTTGCAATAGCAGAGAAGCAATAACATATCCAAAGTCAACACGTCAAAACCACCATATATTTTAATGGTGGAGGCACGTAAAGAGAGACTCCTGTTCCTCCAAAGAACATATAATGAACAATGCAGAGATAGAATAACAAGCCAGGTCAAAGAGCAAGTAAATCCATTTCTCGTCAGGTATTGTTCACGGGGATAGAAAAACTGCAAACAGCTTAAGAAAAAAAGATGAGACTACGTTACTCATGGGGCCCCTGAGCATGTCACTGATGGATACTGCAAAGGCATACAGGCATCACCAACCAACTAAATTCTGCTATAGATTGTTGGGGTGGGGTGGGGGTGGGGGTGGGGGTGGGGGCCAGGTGGAAGCAGCATACCTCTGACAAAGGAGGATGAATCGGAGATTTCAAGCCAGAACTCTTCTCCATTGTATTGTTATTAAAACCAGGCGGGATAAGCGGTCTTGAAGCAGGAGAATGTGAGGTGAAAGAAGGTTTTTCTAAATCACTGCTCAAGATGGGAGTTGCAGCAGAAACCTCCAATTCATTATTCCTGACACGAAGTCCCTTGTCCTCATTGCTATCCACCAACACTTCACAAAGGTCTGACATACCACTAGCTTTGTGCTTCTCCAGACTTAATTTTTGCTTCTCCTGCAGAACCTTCTGTTGTTCCTTTCTCATCATCTCAAAAGAGGCTGAAAAGTAGTTTCATTTAAAATAGGGATATAACAAAACAATGAATGAAAGGATATAGAAACTACAAACCAGTCCAATTAGAATAAATTAATACCTCTTCTCCTCTTCTCCTCCTCTGCTCTATCCTCACTAGTACACTCCATTGAACCAAAAGTTTCATTGTTGTATGCGTCCGTGTCTCTTCTTGAATGAGGTACAGCCTGAAAATTTGTGAATTACATGAGATAATGTTCAGTGGACTGCATATATTTCATATCTTGTCACATGGATCTAATATTTTTTATAAATAAAAAGATAAAAGCAAAAACAAATATGAAAATGGGAAGAAAGAAAGAAAAAGTGCATAAAAGGAAACAAGCTAATACAACTTTGTTCCTAATCTACAATGATTACTTAACCTTGTAAGGCCGTGGAGGATGATATGGCTCACTGCTCCTGCTAAGTTGATTGTGATCATTTGCTCGCACCTTTGAAGCATAGATCCCTGCTGCATATCCAGATGGCCTCGGAAATGAACCGCTCCCAAGAAGCCCATCATGCTCAGGTGCCTGCCAAGACCGTCGCGGTGGATGGCTGTAATGCCTTCCAGAATCTATAAGAGAATAATTATGCCATCGAATAGAGATGGAAAAAATAAATCCATAAATTAGCAACAGAAAATGATAAAAAGGAAAGAAAAGAAGCACGATAAATTAACCCAGTTGCAAATGTGGATATGACACATATATACTGCAGTCATCATGGCAGTCCGAAAGCTTATTTACAAAGAATCTCGAGCATTGTGCCACACTAATTATTCAGAAGTTAAGTAATATTAACTGAAGAAACAAACACCAAATTCAGCAACTAAGTGCTAAGTATAGCACAAGAAATAGAAGCAAGATCCAAGAAAAGTGATGAGGGATCCATCTTTACAGGGCCCAAGATCCAAACTCCTGAGAAACTTCTAAAGACAGGTCAAAGAAGGTTAAGATATTATCATAACAATGATTATAGTTTCAGTCCACAGGTTCATTCAACAGAAAAGCATGTCAAACTTAAGATTGAAGTGATCAAGGATTGGCTCATCTTAGGTGCTGCCTAACTAGCAACAAAGCTGATTATTTGCATGCGACTCAAAGCATAGAAAACTTTAGCCTCAGTCAAGTGACTCAAACTCCAACCAAACAGGACGGGGTGCATTTCACTAGTTAATGTTAATATATGATTTCATATGGTGTTTCCTTTTAGTTCTAAGCTAGAAGATCAAAATTGACATTTAAGAAATGGTAGACATTCTTGTCATTCGATGGCAAGACTAGCATATCGTCTTCCACTAGGTTGAAGACAGAAAATCTATTGCCATAAACGACTTCACAGAACAAAACATAAATCTTGCATTTTTTCTTTTACTAAGAAAATGGTAAGACAATTGACTATAACAGACATGCCAATCAAGGGTATCTAATCGTCCCCAGAATCAAGCTATTCTCATCCCAGAGGACCCAGATATTAAAATTCTCAGCGTGATCAGATTGCAAGTATTGTGACTTTTAACCCTTTATTTCAACTAGACATCTCAAGCACGCTATACAATTATAAAAAGCCTGTTCTGATGCTACTGGAGAAAGATAAAGTAACCATAAAATAAAAATAGATATGTCTGTTGGGTGTACAGAAGAATGCCAAACTGAACCTGAATCCCTGTCAGATTGGGAATCGCTGTCTCGATCACTACGGCCACGGCTTTCCCATTTCCCATAAATGCCTCTAGAGTAATTACTACCATCCCCCCGAGTGGGTGGAGATGAGCCATGCTCATTTCGTCTGAAACCTTGCAATTGTGAGCTCCCAGGAATTCTTGGTCGATCAGGTACTCTTAGCAAGGCATCCTCAAGTTCACTGCCTCAAATCCAACAGACACACATACTTACAAAAGGCTTCTAAATACAATAAGAGATGACGGGCAAGCAACACAATAAAATTCCAGACAATAAAGAAATAACATAACTGGTATTACTTTTATGCTTTGAGAGCTATCCGTGAATATACTATTAGGGATTCTCATGTACTCTACCTTATCATTAATTCGTCAAACCCACTTGGCAATTTGTTGCAGATATCCAAATTACTCAAAGACAATAGGAACTCCCTTGAATAGGATATTTTCGGCTTCCTAAAGCATCAGAACAACCTTCTGTCATATATCATCAGAAACGATAGTCATGACTTAAGAAAACTTATTTGACAAAAAGCAAGGAAATTACATTAGAACAACATCAAAATTTTCAGAATCCTTGTCCAGGGACTTCCGATCTTCGTTCGGTGAGCTCATTCTGCAGTTTCCCAGCTAAAAAAGAAATTTTCCAAAGGCAAACAAATGCACTCTAAATCGCACAAATCTCTCCAAACCCCGGCCAACCTGACTCAACCATGCATATCGCAAACAGAACAAATAATTCCCAAACTCAAATCAAAAACCTCAAATTCCCGTTTTTCCAAACTCCAACTCTCTCAATTTATTCATCTGATCCAATACCTACTCAAGTCAATGCTAATATTCAAGCTAAAATTCACCAATTCACCCAGCTCAATCAAAACCCATGGCCTTATCCCACCAAAATTCAATACACAAAAGTTGGGATTAAACTCCTTTTTCCCCCCGAATCCTGAAATACTAAAACCCCAAATTCCTCAACAAATTTTACGCACTTCGCTTTCTTTACAATCTAGTCCAACCAAAATCTCAACCTACGGTTTCCATTTATACCCGGATCGAAATAGACAGACGCTAAAGGAAAAATTAGGGTTTAAAATTCTCGCAATCCCTTTTTCTTCCCTATCTTGCGATCAATCATGTGCTCTGAAAGAGATGAAATCACGCACATATATGTATGCTATTTGTATGCATATAAAGCCATACATACACATATATATAATCTCCACCGCCTATATATACCTATATATGTAAGTATATGTATATATATTTCGATTTGCTTGTAAAAAGAGGGAAATGGGTGATATGAGTAATTTACAGAAACCGGGCAAAGAAAGTTTGGGAACGCCATTACTGGGCTCCTGAAATAGAAGATTACTTCACGCTCTATATTATGGAGTGATCACACGCGTCCAGGGAGCGGTATGCTTCGCTTTTTTCAATTGGTTCGTGTGATTTATTGATGTTGCTGCGCGTAGGAGAATAGGGTATCTGATTAACCTGAAAAATCTAGTATGATATTTATATTTTAGAAAATTTTAGATAACTATTAGGATTATTGTCTATTATGAAAAATAAAGATTGATTTGTATCTAAAATAATTTTTTCTTTCACTTTTACATAATTTATCTTTTAATTATTTTGGGCACTAAGTTTTATAAATAAAATGGAGAATTCAGTATAAAAAAAATTAATAATAATTGAATGCCAACCTATAAGTTCTATAGTTTTAATAAAAATATTTGTTTTTACTATTTATATATTCTGATATGATTATATCAATTCATACTGATTTATTATGCATGGATGATGGAATTTCATTGATTCAAAGCTAATTCCAGTAAACTTATTGGAGATTCCCGTTGGCATGCATTCAATAGAATTTGAACTTATGAATTTGTCAATTATGAATATATTTGGTGGAACGATGAGGAATTCTTTTGAACAATCGGTTATAATAGGACAACCTTATTTTTTGAAATTAATTCATTTAGTTAATGATAGAATCCATGGATGTTTCGATGGACGTTGTGTGCTTGCTACACAATAACCCATTAGGGGAAGGGCAGAACAAGGGAAACAACGAGCATGAGAAATGAACGTTTGGAAGCCTATTTTTAAGAATTGGGCTGGGTTAATAGTGTGGGCCTATTCCATCTCAACAGACTGCCGATAGGAATGGCAATGGGGCAGGCAAACCTGAACCCGATCTCAACTCACCCAAAATGAGATGGGTTTGGAATGGTTTAATGGAGTATAGATTGGGGTATGGGGTATGATTTTCATAACTCGTAGTATTTGGGGCTGGATAATGGGGTTTACCTAACTGGCTCTGTAACCTCGCCTCAAACATCCACCATATAAATTATACACATAATAATAATAAATGTATTATATATAATTTATTTGATATTTTTTAGATCAAAAATAATATCTAAATAATTTAGAGTTGTTATTTTAATTCTACTCTTATCTCCTATTTTGCTTCTAAAATCTTATATTGTTGCATGAATTTTTTATTTCTATACCTGAAATTTGAATTTTAATTGCTGTTAAGTAGTTCTGATTTGATGCTTTCATTGATATATTCTAATGTTTTTAATTATTTTCACCCGCCAACCCAACTAGGCGAGATGGGACAGGGTCTTTTTGAAGCTGAGTGGGATAAGGTCTAGCAATGCGATATATGAGTTGAGCCAAACCCACTCCATTGCCATCCTTAACTGCTGACATATAAATAATTTTATTCATCTAAATCATTCTTTAAAAATGATGATTCAGTAACACTGTAAACATAATCAAAACTCGACCATTCTTTTTTTTTATTTTTCCATATTAAATATATAACATAATGTCTCTAAATCGCACATATCTCTCTCAATGCATATCGCAAACACAACAAATAATTCCCAAACTCAAATCAAAAACCTCAAATTCCCCTTTTCCCAAACTCCAATTCTCTCAATTTATTCATCTGATCCAATATATAGTCAAGTCAATGCTAATATTCAAGCTAAAATTCACCGATTCACCCAGCTCGATCAAAACCCATGGCCTTATCCCACCAAAATTCAGTACACAAAAAGTTGGGATTAACATCCTTTTTTCCCCCGAATCCTGAAATACTTACAGCCCATTTGGTTTCATTCTCACAAGCCATTTTCATTTTTACTTAAAAATAAAAATATAAAACTATCACTATTCACACTATTTTCTCAAATATTTTCATTTTCAAAATATTTTTTATTATATTTTCTCTCCATTTTTCAACCCTTATCATTACCTTAATCATTTTTTATCTTCTCAATACTTCTCATACTTCATTCACCACAAAAATATTAAAAATTAAAATTAAAATTAAAATATTATTTTTTTCAAACAATCACACATCACATCATCAATTAAAATTCAAAAACTACACAAAGTTTAATACAAAAACACTCAACATACAAATACATCTTATCTTCACACCTATATAAACTTATATAAACCTATAGTTTTTTACAGCACATTCAAATAAATCTCATTTTCAAATTCAACTATTTTAACTTCATGAAGGGACCTCATGGAAATATTAATTTTAGCTTCAAATGAATCAAATCAAATTTTCCTTTCATGATAATATTTGATTATCATCTTATACAATATTTAATATTCTACTAAATAAATATTTCTGCACTCTAGAATAGAATAAATTATTTGTCAGTTCCTATAATATTTTCAATTAACCCCTGTATGAGACATTTGTAGAAATTAAATTAAATTATTGTCAGTTTATTTTTCCCACATCTTATCTTATATTACCCAATTCACCCTTATTCAAATTTTTTGCAATGGAACCAAATTTTTATGTAAAATTGGTGACATTTTACATGAAATAGTATGTCCAAAGTTGTAAAAAATAAAAATAAAAATTGAACCATACAAATTATTTGGGAAATGCCCGTTATCTTAAAAAGATTATAGTTTTCATGTTGAACATCCTTCCTTATCCCGTTTCATGCAACCACCCAACAAAAAGTATATTGATCACCTAAAACCTCACTTCTGAATACATCAAAGTGATAAACACTACATGAATAGAGTCACAATATCCTTTTTTTTTTTTTTTTAGAGAAAGTATTACAAATGATGAATTTATTATCCTATCAACAAATCAATATTTTTTCTATTCTCAAACCAAATAATTAAAGTATAAACTATCAACAACGCACATAAATTGCACACAACGTGCCCACTTGAAATCGAACACAAGACCTCCCATATAATAAGGAGAGACTGATGCCACTGGACGAGTCACAATATCCTTAAGATTTATAATTTATACTTATGAATTATTAATTCTATATAGTAGTTTAGAATGAAAGATTCAAGAGGTCCAGTGTAGTGCTCCAACCTTTTTAGCGTACACCAATATGCTACACTTAGAATCTATGTTCATATAATAAAGAAATAAACCATCACATAAAATAATACAAATGTATTAGATAATTGGAATTTAGGGCACACACTTTCTAAGGTAAGGCAGTTTAGTATAGTAATGCCTTAGTTTTGCGCAGTTGTTGATTTTCTTACTAAGAACTTCAAGGATATGAGTTGAAAAAATCAAATCGATGAGAACAGAAAAGTGCAAGAGGACAAATGTAGTGATCGGCAGGCAAGCAAAGGTAGCCACTAGAATAAGAATCCATGCTTTCTTTTGGCCGAACACGAGATATACGGAGGCAGTGGATGCTGCCATCATAAATAAATGCTATGAAGAGGAAAAGAGTGGTAAGTATGGCTGTTAACAAATCAAATATTTATCAAATAATTCGAGTTTTGAATTCGAATAACATATTCGAATTCGAAATTTAACGAATTTGAATTCGAATTCGAGTCTAGTATAATATTCGATAAATAATCGAATCCGAATCGAACCCAATAATATTCAAGTTCGATATTCGATAAAATATTCGAATATATTTTATTATATATTAATATTTTTATTTCTCAAAATTTAATTTTTTGATGATTTATAGTAATGAAGTCATTGAATATTATGTCAACTATTACATGTATTTGATATTTATTTTTTGGATAAATCAAATATTTTTCATTTTGTGACCATAATAAAAGGTGAAAAATCAATAAATAATTCAAAATTTAAATAAAAAGTTGAGTTAATCGAACATTCGAATCGAATCCAAATATATCGAATAGTTACTTGAATCGAATTCGAGCCCAATTTAAAATTCAAGTAAAATGTATCAAATCGAATCTGAAACCTGAGATATTCGATTCGATTGGTTAACAGCCCTAACCCTAGTGGTAAGGCCAATTATTAGTCTATTTGGCAGCATATAATCAAAATCTTCTTCTCTATCACGCAATACCATGATGGACAAGAACATTAAGAGAGATGTGGTGGAGGTGAACAGGGAGACAACATCTGAAATAGCGAATATGATGAATGCCTTTTCTTTGGAAAAGACAGGGAAGCCAGTGGTACTTTCGTTGCCACCTGGTACTGTAATGGCTCCAGCAAACATCACTGTGGCTATTAGTGCTGCTGCAACCGTATATGAGAGACCTGTATCTTTCATCCATTTCTCTCCTGCATTTTTCAAATCCTTGTGCTCTTCTGTAAACAACATTTTGGGAGTTTTCCCATTAATGTTTTTTTGGTCTCGGTAATTAGGATGGACAACGTTTTCCACCGCCTGTACGTACGTGTGATAATACATTTAATTAACTAATTATTAATTATGCATGTCGTCATCAACTAAAAAGAGAGAGAACATATAATATATTTTAATGTCACGTAGTCGAATTAAATTTTCATCATTTTACTTGTTGAGAGATGAATTTAACAATTTTATGAACAACTCTCATTCTTGGATATATTTTATTTGTTAGTCAGGATACGTAAAATAAAGAGCATACAATTGGAAAGAAGTAAAAGTTAATGTGTGGCATGTCTTTTCAGGTTATTAAAGAACGAAGCTTGAGCCTTAACTTATCCCAAAATCTAGCTCAAAAAAAGAGAATTATATATCCAAGGTCATATAAAAAGATCATTAGATATACTGAATTGATATGAGAATTTAACACATCTTGCACATGTCCAAAAATAAACATCTAATGCATGGAATAACCTGAAATGAATGGTCAAATAACACTGGATAATAGAGTGACTCTGATACCAAATAAAAGAATGGATTTTCGACCCAATTTGTTCCAAAAGCTAACCCAATAGGTAAGAATTGCCAAAAATCATATAAAGAGTGCATGAATCTAACACAAGTCCCACATTGGATAAGATACTTAGACTAGAGCAATAATACTAAAATAAAAATTAAGTTTGTTGCTGATGAGGGTTCAATTTCGATGATGAATATGGATCGGGTCTGAATCATGATCCGAGGTATGATCTTCTGGATTGGTTTGGGATTGAAATCCTACAATCACAGCAAATGTTAGGCTAGTCGAGAGGCCCTCGGCTTAGGCCCACCGACGCTCAAGTCAGTATATATTCGACCTCTGAAATCGAGCAGCGAAACGTAGGGGCTTTTGAGTGTATGAGTGCATACCTGTGAGAGGTAAGGTTGAGGGGTTTTTATATTCTTCTCCCTTGTAGGAAATGTCAGGGAAGCCCTTGGCTTACCCAAGGGACCTCCAGCCTCCTGCCGGGGGTAATTTGTCAATTCCCTCGTTTGAATATTGCCAGCTGGATGTCCTTTTATGCCGCAGGACAAGATGACATACTGTTGCGGCGTTTGCTGTGTCAGACGGTGAGGGGAGGGCATGCGCCATTAATGTGGATGCGTGTTGCCAGTCAACGCATTTAATGCGGTGGCAGAGTACTGTGCGGGGTTCGACTTTCGAATCGACCTTGACGGGTCAACAAAGGTCGAGCAGCTCCGAGGGCCATGGAGCGCCTTGTGGATTGATCGAACAGGGTCGACAAGTCACTTGGGTCCTGGGCCGTTGATTGAGTGTTGGGCCTCGCTGATTTGGGCCATCCTATATCATGAGTCCCCCCACTTCGCAAGGCCGAATGAAGAATCGACGAGCGATGTTGGGAAGTAGCGAATATTAGCGACCATCGACCAGGGTTTTTGAAAATCTGTCAGAGTATTGCGCATTTGCTGAGCGGTTACATCGTGGTGCGCATGGGGCGGCGTGATGTCTCCAGCCATTAATACGGACGTTTGGGTAACTGCGCCTGGATGCTTGGGTAACCGCGCCCCATTCCTATAAATGCTTGATGTAATTCTGCCCATTTTTACTTTTATCGCTTCAGAATTTTCTAGAGCGTTTAGGAGATATCTTTCGCTGCAAGACTCCCTAAACTTTGCGTTCGCTTCACAGATTTTGTGGGCTTAACCTTCATATCCAGTAAGTGCTCCTCCGCTTCTTCGTTTCTCCGAATCCTTTCTCTTTATTTTTCTTTTGAAGAAGATGCTTGGGTTATTCAGTTCTGAGGGTAGCCATGGGGGGACAGTGAGGCCACCTTGTCTGAGGAGCGTAGGGAGTTTCCTGCTTCTTCTGGTGGGTTGTCCGGCGGTGGTTCTGGTTCGAGCGGCTCGAGCTCCGGGAGCTGGAGCAGCCCGCGCGGTGGAGAGGCTGGGCCTAGCCGGGTACCCCCTTCTCGTGGGCGATTATTCACCCCGGACCACTATAGTGAGATAATTTCCGTAATGACCCCTATGGATTTGGTGCGCCTGAGGGAGCTTTACCATATTCATCCCAAATACCAACTATTAACCCCCGGCCTCCTGGTCGAATGCACCGTGCTCCTGCCGGTTGCATAACAGTGTTCGAGGACACACTCAAATGTGGGTTGAGGTTCCCCTTAAATGATAGTATGATAGGCTTGCTTAGGGGTCTTCGAGTGTGCTTAACTCAACTATTACCCAACTGCTTTGCCATCCTCTACAGTTTCTTAGTTTTGATGCATTTGTTAGATCAGGCCCCCAGCTTTGAAAATTTTTCCAACCTCTTCTATCTCTGCATGTCACGAAAATTTGGTAGTTCCGACGAGTCGGGCTTTTATTATCTGACTGCTCGACCTCGTTGCAAGTTTCTCGTGGCTCCCTCCTCTTCATATGGGCAGGAGTGGAAGAAACGTTATTTCTTTGTTCAGGTGAAGGGAGGGTTTGACATTCCTCGAGAGTGGTTGGGGGGGCAGGTCGAGATACCAGGGAATCGCACCCCTACTTGGCCAAACACCTTCGTGAAGGATCTGGTCGAGTTTGGTCCCGTGGAGGCCACAGTATTCCTCGAGGAGTAGCAGTTAGTACTGGCTGGGTTGTCGCCAGCCTTTCTAAACTTTGCAGATGACTATGAGATAGGTAGATGAGATGTGTGCCATGCTTTGTTGTTTAGCTACGTTCGTTTCTGTATTTGACAGCTGTTGTGTTTGTTCCTTGCAGATCGGGACGAAATCATGAAACGCGCAAGGAGTAATGTACTGGCTCGCGCTGAAAGGAACCAGCAGCATAGACAAGGCGCTGCGTCTTGACAAGAGTCGACTAGAGCCGATGAGCCATGCCGACAAGCTGCGGCCCGTGCGCCATCCCCGACCCCCTCGCCTGGTCGAGTAGTAGCGGTCGAGAGGGTCGCGGGTCGGGGAAAAAGACCTATGGGCGAACAGAGTGGGCCCCCGCCCAAAAAGATTGCTGCTGCTGGAAGAGAGAAAGGAAAATCAAAGAGCGCCGGGTCGGGGATGCCGACGGGAAATGATCTGTTCGGGGATCGAGGTACGGAGACCTTATTCGGCCTGAGGAAGTTCCCATCTCCTCATTTCGGGTCGGACCCCAGCCTACTTGTGGACGACTCGTCCTATATGCATGGATCTAGGCCAACTAGGGTCAACCCCTTGAAATGGTTGTTGGCTGGTCAGTTCCTGGCTGACCAGAAGAGGATAATGGGCCTGAGTCAGCCCGGGGTGCTTTGCGAGCTCGCTTATCACGCGAACATGGTAAGATCTCATAAGCTGTAAACTTATGTAATCAATTTTCCCTGCATGGATAGTAATGACTTTTATGTTTCAGGTCGGGCAAATCGCCTACAATTTTTACCGCCGCTCCGAGCTGGCGCTCGCTGATCGTGAGCAGTTGGATGATGGCGGCGATGTCGAGACGTTGAAGGCCCAGCTGGAGTCAGCCCAACTGCGGCTCGAGGAAGTGCAGAAGGAGAATGCCAAATACGCCGAAAAAATAGAGGTAAAAGACCGGCAAGTCCTGCTGGCGGTGACGGAGCAGACAAAGATGGAGGCGAAGCTGAAAAAACTCGAACTGGACATCCATGTCTCCTACGAATCTGGTCGGGCGGCTGGTCGAGGCCACGACAGAGTTCGAGCGGGTAGTTCCGAAGATCCGCAAGAAGGCGGTGCAACAGTTCATGGTGAGCCCTGCCTTTCAGGATGCGAGCGTGGTGCTGGCCCTGGACGATGCCCGAAGTGCCTTTAATAAGGCTATTGCATAAATGCGGCACCTGGGCTATGCAGTTGGCGACGAAGATGGGCCTTGCTTTCGACGAGCAGTTGCGCCCAATTGGTGATGAAGATGTCGACGAGGCCGAAGCCGAGGTAGAGGCAACGAAGGAGATCGACATGACCCCTGAAGAGAGGCAAAAGGCAGACCTCCAAAAGACAGTGAAGGCTGTAGGTCGAGAGTTCGAGTTTGCCGGCGACCTCACCTATGAAATCTCCGAGGGCTGGGCCAACACTGCCTCTTTCTTCCCAGCCGTCGAGCGGCTGTTTATGTCTTATGCCACCTGCCCCTCTCGCCCAGTCACCGCGGCCATACCCATTGCAATGGCACCGCCTGAGCCTCCGTCTGCTCCTGCTCCCGCATTACCAATCGAAGGGTCTGGCA
The DNA here is from genome assembly GCA_018894105.1 of Jacaranda mimosifolia. Classification (NCBI taxonomy): domain Eukaryota; kingdom Viridiplantae; phylum Streptophyta; class Magnoliopsida; order Lamiales; family Bignoniaceae; genus Jacaranda; species Jacaranda mimosifolia. The sequence continues at coordinate 13,915,852 of CM032120.1, read as the reverse complement.
GTTCTAGCTAGGGCTTGTAATACTTATTTTTGTTTTGATGTACATGCCTCATTGAGGCTTTTTGAGAATGAAATAAAGTTTGTTGCCCTTTATCGGCCAGCTGTTCATTTTCGGACGTTGTTTTAAGCCGTTGCGAGATAAGTTAAACTTTGTTGCCACTTATGATTAGCAAAGTGTAAATTGAATTTGTCGATGGGGCTCGACTTCGAGCCTTAGGTGGTCGCGGCTCGTCGTCTTAACTTGATGAGTTTAAGCCTTTCGTCGACTACGGGGTCGACTAAGGTGGTCGGGCTCGTCGCCTTGACTTGTTGAGTTTAAGCCTTTCGTCGACTACGGGGTCGACTAAGGTGGTCGCGGCTCTTCGCCTTGACTTGTTGAGTTTTAGCCTTTCGTCGACTATGGGGTCGACTAAGGTGGTCGCGGCTCGTCACCTTAACTTGATGAATTTAAGCCTTTCATCAACTACGGGGTCGACTAAGTTGGTCGCGGCTCTTCGCCTTGACTTGATGAGTTTAAGCCTTTCGTCGACTACGGGGTCGACTAAGGTGGTCACGGCTCTTCGCCTTGACTTGATGAGTTTAAGCCTTTCGTCGACTACGGGGTCGACTAAGGTTTTACTGCGGTTATGTCGTGTTTTTTAATCATGATAGAACTTGATTGTTCTTTAACCAATACAAAGATACCAATGAATAGTTTATACAAAGAACTTTTTTAGATTTACTGCATTCCATGGCCAAGGTAGCTCGCGACCTGCAGCATTCGCTAATCGATAGGCGTTGTTTTTAGACACTTTGATGACTGAGTACGGTCCTTCCCACTTCGGGTCAAGCTTGCCGACGGGCCTTGATACTTCCACTTTCTTTAAGACGAGATCACCCACCTTGAAATTCCGCGGATGTACCGATTTGTTATAGCGGTCCGCTATCTTTGAGCAGTACCTCTGCATTCTGTTGTAAGCTGCTTGGCGCTTCTCGTCTATAGTTATTAGGTCCAGTGCCCTCTCCGATGTATTTGCTATTGGATTGTAATGGATCACTCTAGCGGTGTGCTGGATTAGTTCTGACGGGACCACTGCGTCGGACCCATAAACTAGGCTGTAAGGGCTTTGACCTGTGCCTGTTCGAGGGGTAGTTCTGTAGGCCCAAAGGACTCCCGGGAGGTCATCCGCCCAGCTGGTTCCCGGCCCCTCTATTCGGCTCTTAATGTGATCGAGGACAGTCATGTTGGTCACTTCGGTCTGTCCATTGGCTTGCGGATTTCTCACTGAGGTGAAGTGCTGCGTAATGCCCAAGGTCTCGTACCATCTTCTTGTGTTTTTGCTTTGGAATTGGGTGCCGTTATCTGAGATGAGGACTTTAGGCAACCTGAAACGGCAAATAATATTATTCCATATGAAACTCTTGATGGCCGCATCAGTGATCTTCGGGACGGCTTCAGCTTCCACCCATTTTGTGAAGTACTCAACGGCCACTATGATAAACTTCCGCTGGCCAGTGGTCTTTGGGAGCGAACCGACTATGTCGATTCTCCACTGGTCGAATGGCCAAGCAATATCAACATTTGTCATTGGTGTGGCTGGTTGATGCTGTATGTTCGAATGTACTTCACAAGATGGGCATTTCCTAGCAAAGTCGACATAATCCTTCAATAAAGTCAGCCAGAAATACCCATATCGCGTGATCTTATGCGCCAGGGACCGGCCTCCCGAGTGGTTTCCACAAATGCCCGCGTGTATTTCCTGCAGCACTTCTTTCGCCTGGTCGGGATCTAAACATCTGAGCGGCGGTCCTGCGATCGATCTTCTGTACAACTGTCAGTGATCATCCAGCGCATATTTGGGCCCTAAGCCCTTCAGTTTACGAGCCTGCTTATCATCAGCGGGTAAGGTACTTTGGCTCAAATAAAGTTTGACCGGGTGCTGCCAAGAATGGGTTGCGTCTTCAAGGCACCCGACCAAACCCGGGCCGAGGGCCGAGATGCAAGGCTGGTCGGCGACAAGAAATGTTATGGTTCTTTCTCTTGTGCCTTCGTCGAGCTTGCTAGCTTGGAAAGCGCGTCTGCTCACGCGTTTTCTAATCGGGGGACTTGGCTTAGTGACAAATCTCGGAACCTTTGCCGTAGTTGTCAGACTTCCACGAGATATTGTGTCATTTTATGTTCTCTCGCGTCGAAGTTTCCTTCGACCTGCTCCGCGACCAATTATGAATCGGTAAAGGCCGCTATCTTATCGACCCCGCAGTCTATGGCCATGCGCATTCCTGCAATGAGTGCCTCATATTCAGCTTCATTATTAGTGACTGGGAAGTCGAGTTTTACTGCAAAATCATAGTCTTCAGGCAGCGAGGATCGGAGGGATACGCCTATTCCTTCTCCAATAGATGTCTCGGACCCGTCAACATGTAGGGTCCACCAAGGTACGTCTTCCATCTCTTGAACCGGGAGATCGACTCTCTCGATGATGAAGTCCGCTAGCACTTGCGCTTTTATTACTGCTCGGGGTTGGAACTGGATGTCGAATTCTCCTAGTTCGATAGCCCATTTCGTGAGTCGACCCGAAGTGTCTGGCTTCAATAACACCTGCTTTAGCGGCTGGTTTGTTAGTACCATAATTGTATGGGATTGGAAATAGGGCCGCAGTTTTCTTGCTGACGTGACTAGGGCCAGGGCGAACTTCTCGATCTCCAAATAGTTATGTTCGGGCCCCTGAAGAGCCTTGCTGCAATAGTAAACTGGACAAGGGTTTCCAGCTCTCATCGTTGTTAACACTGAATTGATGGAAGCCGAAGAGACCGCCAGATATAACTGTAAAATTTCTCCGAGCTCAGGCTTGGCGAGGAGAGGTGGCGAAGAGAGGTGTTGCTTGAGGTCGATCAGAGCTTGGTCACACTATTTGTCCCATTTGAATCCCAATTTCTTTATGTTTCTCAAGATTTTGAAGAAAGGTAGGCTATTGTCTGCCAGCCTAGCTATGAACCTACCCAAAGCAATAATTCTGCCCATGAGGCGTTGGACTTCCCGAGCGGTGTGCGGTGGAACAATGTCTAGAACTGCTTGAATTTTCTACGGGTTGGCCTTGATACCTCTCTGACTGACCATATATCCAAGGAATTTTCCTCCTCGAACCCCGAATGTGCATTTGTTAGGATTGAGCTTCATACCGAAAGCTCTCAGAATTGAAAATCTGTGGCTTAGGTCGACCAAGTGGCTTTCTGCTTTCTTTGTTTTCACAATCATGTCATCGACATAAACCTCCATTGACTTTCCAATTTCATTCTTGAACATGAAGTTAACTAATTTTTGGTAAGTTGCTCCGGCATTCTTAAGTCCAAACGGCATAACTAAAAAGCAATATACCCCATTGGGAACAACAAAAGCGGTTTTATCCCTATCCTCATGTGCCATGAATATTTGGTAGTAACCTTGAAATGCATCCATCATGCTAAGCAATTCGCAACCAGTCGTGGAATCAACAAGTAAATCAATACGAGGCAAGGGGTAAGGATCCTTAGGACATGCTTTATTCAAATCTGTGAAATCATTACACATCCTCCATTTTTCCTCGTTCTTGGGAACAAGTACTACATTACAAAGCCAAGAAGGATATTGGATTTCTACAATATAACCAGCCTCTAGAAGTTTGCTAACCTCCTCCTCGATGATCTGCGTCCGCTCAGCATTGAAAGTTCTCTTCTTCTGTCAGATTGGCTTGTGGACAGGGTCCACGTTGAGCATGTGACAATGATGTCGGGGTCGATGCCCTGCAGATCGGCAGCTTTCCATGCGAAGACATCGATATTGCGTCAGAGAAAGTCGACCATGAGGCATTCCAGTCGATCCCCCATATTAGCTCTGATCCTCATTGTCTTGTCGGGGTACCCTGGTTCGAGCTCAATTATTTTGAATTCTCCTGTCGGCTCGACCCTGGTGTCCTCCAACTTCCTATTTTTCGATGAAGGTCTCTCCTCAGGTTTCTCTACAGGGGCGTCCCCCGAGGCCTTCAATTTTGGTCTCTTTTTCTGCCCACTGGAATCCACCGAGATTGTGTAGCAACGCCAGGCATCTTTGATGTTGCATAAAAGCTCACCAACTCCCGCGGGGGTCGGGAACTTTATTTTCATGTGGTATGTGGATGCGATGGCTCTGAAGTCATTCAGGGCTGGTTGACCAACAATGGCATTGTAAGCAAAAGGAGCATTAATCACTAAGTAGTTGATCATCAAAGTTCGGCTGTGATGTCCTTGCCCGAATGTAGTGGATAGGCTAATCGACCCTTCTGGTATAATTTCTGATCCCCCGAATCCAACTAGGGGAGTTCTGACTGGATCAAATTTTAGTTTGCCCAAGTTTATTCTGTTCAAGGTCGACAAAAATATGATGTTCGCCAAGCTGCCATTGTCAACTAACACCTTTCTCACCTCGAAGTTGGCGATCTCAATTGCGACCACCATTTGGCAGTTGGGCTTTCGGTCCGCGGCCTGACCCTCAAGGTGGTCTAAATCTACATCAGTAAAAGAGATTGGCTCGGTACTGGTTGTCAACTGGAACATTGTTTCGACCCTAGAAGGTTTGGTCAAGTCAAGTTGCCTCTGGGTTTGCTTTCTTGCGTTTTGGGAGTCTCCTCCTGCAGGCCCCCCAGCAATCGTGTCGATGACACCTCTGACGGGTGGGTGGGTTTCATGGGCTAGTTTCTTTCCCTTGTCCACCCGTTGCGGGCTGATCGATCTTTCTCTACGGGGAGTCCAGTCGGTCGCCCCCTCCTCTCGTCGAGCTCTCTCTTCGATAAACTTTTTCAAATGTCCCTGCCTAATCAGCCTCTCGATCTCATCTTTCAAATTGAAGTAGTCCTCAGTGTCGTGCCCTTTTTGCTTGTGAAAATGGCAATACTTTCCGGACTTCTTCATAGCCTCAATTTTTGTAATCTTTCGAGGCTTTTTAAGCAGGTTATCATATTGTATGGCGAAGAGTACTCCGTTCCTTGGCATGGAGAGTGGGGTGTAGTCATGGAAACGTCTGATCAGGGAACGGCGCCCCTCCCTGTTATGCTTCTCCTCTTTCTCCTTACCCTTTTTCTTGTCGGCCTCTATGCTGCCATATTTCATTTTGTTCATCTCCTCCTGGGTCATGTACCTCTCTGCGAGGTCGAGGAGCTCTTCTATTGTTCTTGGTTGCGCGCGCACCAAAGCATTAGTGCACTCCTTGTGCCTTAGGCCCAGAAACAGCACATCGATCAAAAATTTTATCATCGGGTTGTCCATCTTCAACACCTTAGTGTTGAATCTGGTGAAGAAGTCCCGCAAAGACTCGCCCTCAGCCTATTTTACCGTGTGCAGGTAGGTGTGCGGTAGCTTCGCCCTCCTCTTGTTGGCGAACTGGTGCAAAAATTTGTCGCATAACTGGTTGTATGAGAAAATGGACGCCGGTTCCAACTTCACGAACCAGTCTAGGGCCACGCCCTGGAAAGTGGTCACGAGCATCTTTGCATGTATATACTCGTTATGCCCATGCAGCTGTATCATATGCTCAAACTGTAGCAAATGCTCATTCGGGTCCGTGGAACCGTCATACCTCGGGAGCCCGGTGGGGATCTTCGCATCAATGGCAATGCGCTCATTGATGATTTCCTGGACAAAAGGGGAGTCCCGTTCCCTCCAGAATCTTGAAGGCATCTCCGGTTGCATGGTCCTGTCAGCATTCATCTTCGAGAGTTCCTCTAGACGCTTATTCAGTTGTTGCACCTGGTGAGAGACTTCTTCCTACTCCTACTGGTCCTGGTTCTGCCTGCCTCTGGAACGCCCGGCCCTATCGCGCTGTGGGGCTCGAAGGGGCCGAATGTCGTGGTCCACGGAGTCTGCCACCTCCTCCCTCGGCGGTGGGCGGGCTGCCTCCCTCAAAAAATGGCCCAGGCTCGCTTCTCTTCGGGACGGATGTCTAGGGGACTCCGGTATCTATGCATACTCTTCTGGCTGCGCCCTTTCCGGGCCTGCGTGCTGAGGTGTGGCACTGGCCGCCGGTCCCGATTGCACAGCATGTCTATTCAGTGCGGCCGAAAGCTAGGCAGAAATCTGTGCTGAGATTTGCTCGCTGATGAGCTGCATCAGTTGGGGCATTATGAGAGTGACCATGAACGGCTGCATACTGGGTGCTTACGCATCTTGTCCTTGGTTCTGGCGGGTGGCAGGAGAGCTAAATCTCCGGTTCTCCTCCCTCCCAGATGGGGCTCGCTTGGTGTTCACCATTTCGATAAAGGATTCTCAGTTTCCCACAGACGGCGCCAAATGATGAGGGTTCGGTTTTGATGATGAATATGGATCGGGTCTGAATCACGATCTGAGGTATGATCTTCTGGATTGGTTTGGGATTGGAATCCTGTAATCACAGCAAACGTTAGGCTAGCCGAGAGGCCCTCGGCTTAGGCCCACCGACGCTCAAGTCAGTATATATTCGACCTCTAAAATCGAGCAGCAAAACGTAGGGGCTTTTGAGTGTATGAGTGCATACCTGTGAGAGGCAAGGTTGAGGGGTTTTTATATTCTTCTCCCTTGTAGGAAATGTCAGGGAAGCCCTTCGCTTACCCAAGGGACCTCCAGCCTCCTGCCGGGGATAATTGGTCAATTCCCCCATTTGAATATTGCCAGCTGGATGTCCTTTTATGCCGCAGGACAAGATGGCACACTATTGCGGCGTCTGCTGTGTCAGACGGTGAGGGGAAGGCATGCGCCATTAATGCGGAGGCGTGTTGCCAGTCAACGCATTTAATGCGGTGGCAGAGTACTGTGCGGGGTTCGACTTTCGAATCGACCTTGACGGGTCGACAAAGGTCGAGCAGCTCCGAGGGCCATGGAGCGCCTTGTGGATTGATCGAACAGGGTCGGCGAGTCACTTGGGTCCTGGGCCGTTGATTGAGTGTTAGGCTTCGCTGATTTGGGCCATTTTGGACCATCCTATATCAGTTACGTACTTTGTACCATCGTAATTCATGTTGCATCTGGAGAGCCTCACCAGAAATCTCATTGAGTTTGTGAGAAGGACCTAGTTTCCCAGCCAAATGCAAGAGGTTATTCTTTTCATCATCTTTGGCACTTGAGAAGGCATCTCTAGCATCACTTACCTGATAAATGTAATTAAAAACATTCGCAGAGCGGTTTTTAACTGCCAAGTGAAAGATAGATAGCTCTTTGTGAAATTTATATGTTTTGGCAGATTGAATTGACGAAGTATAAACGTCAGAAGGATCGCAAGGACCAGTTGCACAGTAATAAAGGACAATAGGAAACACCTCTACAATCAGTTGAACGACTTCATGGACCCCTGATTGTAGTGCCGTCACCAACGCATCAAGATAAATATCTACATCATCCTTGTGATTTGAAGGTTCTGGTTTCTCGCACAAAGATGTAACAAGTTTTCGAGCTTGTTGCTTACGACGATCTAAAATATTTAAAAGAAAATATCATCGTCAAATGAATGATCAAAGCTGCATGCATATAGGGATATTAATTTAGGCTATGTTTTGATTGTGAATTGGGCCATTCTCCCAAAATATTTTGGGAGAATGGATTTTGGGTAATGGGATTGAAGAATGTGATAGTTGTTTGTTTGTATTTTAGGAGAATGAATTAGAAGAAAATGGTTTGTTTGTTTGTGGCAAGATTCACATCAATAACTTTTTTGTTGGGTTTGGGGGTGAAATGAATATTTTAAAATTGTTTATTTATGTGTATATATAGATTGTATGAGTGGTAATATATGTATATATTTGTAATGATGAAAGAATGTGTGATGACTTGGGGAATGGTTTGGAGTTGGGGATAGTAGGGATTTTTTGGGAATAAATTTTGTATTTTGGGAGTGAGATTGGGGAATGTGTAGTATTTGTTTCTTTAAGTTCTGGGAGTTGAAAAATGTATTGTGGGTTTACAACCGAATAAAGCCTTGGAGACTGGGTGAGCTAATTACCAGAGGATATGAAATTGATGTTGAAGGGTCTCCAACTGATAAACAGGGACTTCTTCCCAGCTATCTTTTTGAAAGCTGAAGTATTTTGATCAGGAGGTTGGAGTCTCGCCAATTTAGGGTTCTGGTCCAACAAATACATTGCAACATCTACATGCCACAAGAATTAATGTATATAAGTTAATTTGAGCATACATACATACATATATATAGGGAAAATTAATTTTTTCATCCTATAAGTTTACCTGATTTTCAATTTTGTCCTATAATTTACGTAATTAAAAAGTTAGTCCTGTAAGTATAAAAAAATTAACACATTTAGTTCGATTGTCATCGGAATTACTAATATTGGCCAAAAATGCTGACGTGGCATGCCAGATTTTGTTGAATTTGGGGATTTTTTGTTAGGTGGCAACATTCCACTTGATGTGGCATTTTTTTATCTTGTTGGAAGAAATTTTTTTGGACATGGATATATACACACATATATTTATATAAATATGTATATTATACATACATGTATACACACACATTTATACAAATAAATATTTTTATATGTATACACATTTATATAAATATATATTATATATACATAGGTACAAACATATATATACATAAACATACATTCCAATACCCCTCTCCTCCCCCTCCCCCTCCGCGGGGCCACTTGCTTATCATCGCCAACCCATCCCCCTAGCATCAGGCCGGCCATGGCAGCCATGGCCAGAGGCCACCTAGCCAAATGCATGGCCAGCCGGCCATGGGGTGGGTGGTGGGGAAGAAATTTCCTTTTATATATATATATATATATATATATTTAGTTTATTTATTTATTTATATTTATATATATAAGGTTATTTAAATTATTTTAATTTTTAATTGATTTTTTTTTTTCCAACATGGCAATAGAAAACCCATTTAGTGGACACATAAGCAAAATCCCAAAATTTAAAACTTTTCAGCATTGCCATGTCATCTTTTCCGGCCAAGTTTTGCAATTTCGATGACAATAAGATTAAATGTGCTAATTTTTTTATACTTATGGGACTAACTTTTTAATTGTGTAAAATATAGGACAAAATTAAAAATTCGGTAAACTTATAGGACCTAAAAATTAAAATTTTCAATATATATATATATATATATATCATCTACTTAAAAATTACTTTAATTCATTACAAGAAAGCACTCCTTTACCAATGAAAAATTTGTGATGAATAAAGTTCCATCATATATTGAAAACAATTGTAATGAATTTTAATTGATAAATTATGAATGAATTTAAAAAAAGAGGAGCAAAAGTATATATTACTAATAACACTTGTGAGGGATATAAAGAATCCATCACAAATGTTGTAATATCCCTCACAAGTGTTGTAACTCGAAACATTCTGGTCGAATGATTTTCCATGCGATCCATGATTGAAATTCCATCACAATATTAATTATGTGATACACTTTATTTTCGTCAAAAAATTAATTGGTGACCAAGTATATACCAAAGAGTTTGTGAAATAAATCCAATATAGAGTCATGTTTTGTCACAAATTTTATCAAATCTGTGATGGATTTTTCCGTTGGCAAAGGGTGTTAATTTTCTTTACAGTGATTTAAGGCACTTTGGATTCCTTATTCCATTTCGTGTTTCATCTCTTATTCTAATACGGTGTATATATATTAAGTGTATTTGGTTCTCAATCAATTATTTATATAAGAAAATATTTAATACATGTGTCATACAATCATATAATGGAATATGAGATGAAATATATATAGGAATAGAGAATCTAAACCGAATTTAAAATGGCACTTGACAAAATTAAAATAGGAAGATAGTACCCACATGCCAATGATTTCAGCATCAATTGTGTGTGTAAGAAGTCGGAGTCTACGTTCTTGGTTATAAATAAAGGCCCCCGGAACAGCATCCGACAAGTGATCGGTACAGAAAAACAAGTACATAAGCATGTCTCTGTGGCCATACAGAGCCGCCGTCTCAACCGGAAGATTGCCGGAATCGTTTGCGATGAAGAGCAATTTTGGCAGTCTGTTGACTAAAATTTTTGCTGCTGATCTGTTGTCAACAGCTGCAGCAATGCTTAAAGCTGTGCGGCCAAAAGCGTCCCGCGACTCTGTAATTGAATCATTATCTCCAATCCGATCGACCAACTGTTCGACAAAATTATCATCAGTTGCTTTTAGTCTTGTCCCAACTGCGACATGCAGAGCAGTTCCTTCGATGAAATTAATCCTTGCTTCTAATAATGCGTCTGAAGAACGGTCGAAGATTTCTTTGGCTGCCTTCCAGTCACCATGGATTATAGCTTTATACAGTCGTTCGTACTTACTTACAGCCTCTTCTTCTTCATATATTACGGCTGGTCTGAATACTGCATGCATACATGCGTTTTCTTAATTGAACATGTATCTATGTTAATAAAGAGTGATGACTTGTGCCCGGTGATAATTTTGTTGGTTTAGATCCTCTATTTCAATTTATGTTTTATCTTCTATTCCATTGCATAAATATATGATATTTATATTAAGAGGGTGTTTGGTTAAGCTTATTTTAAATATCTTATAAGCTCTTACATCTTATAAAATGTTTTTGGAGCTTATAGGATGTTAAATCTTATTTTTAAAATAAGTTATTGAAGTATTAAGATGGTTTTAGAGCTTATAAGATGTTAATATGACAATTTTGTAATCAAAATGGTTAAAAATGAAGGAGTTTGTTAAGATCTTAAAAATAAATTGGGGTCTCCTTACTTTTTAAAAAAAATTTATCAATCACTTTTTATCAACTTATAAGCTCTTAAACATCTTATAAAATGTTTTGAGGAGCTTATAAGCTCACCAAACACCCTCTAAATATTTTCTTATAAAAATAATTAATTGAGAATCGGATAGGCTTCGCATATATACATCACATTGAACAAGAGATGAAACACAAAATAAAATAGAGGATCCAATGTGTAATTTTGTTCTGTATGTAGTTACTACTTATAATTACCGGTGGGTGGGTTGGGTTTAGTTTGGGCTCATGTAGATTGAGTTCAAAATGGATTGATTTCTGTATGGGTTAAGATAGATAAGTTGAAAGTGGATTTGGTTCAAAATGGGTTGAGTTGTGGGTTGTTTTGGGTATAAAATGGTTTCAATAGAAAACAAAAAAAATATTTAATTTATTTATTCCAAAAAATTAATTCAAAAGATCATAGTAATATTATTATACCTTTTACACTCTATTGAATATATAATTTTATAACATAATGAGATGATTTTATTAAATTAATTAAAATTTTTAAACGGGTCCATTTTGAACCCACTTAAAACCATTTTGAACCTAAATTTAATACAACTCATCTAAAACTCAACATGCTCAAATTCATTTATAAAATATTGAGCTCAATCCAACCCAAAATCATGGGATTGGGTTGACCCCATGGGTTGTAGCGCAATTTGACATCCATAATTATACTGATAAACATATTTTGGATCGATTATGTATTAATTTCATTTTATGAATTCATACCAAATTTATATACATATATACACACAATCCATGCATATATATATATATCTAGCTATATAAGTGTATATATATTAAAAAATAATATTTTATATAAAAAATGAAATATCGATCAAAATAAACGACACTATATCATACTAACGTAAGGATGAATTATTATTATAATCTCGTACCCTTATTGATCCCAGCACCCATGTTCCTGAGGCCATCGGACACGGCCAGGTCGATGATTGGGTTCCGCTGCTGATCGAACAAAGCCCCTGAGGTGCGCATCCATGACACAGGCACAGCACTCTTCACGAATTTTAGCATATTTGCCAACATGGTTTCAGGAAATTAATTAATTAATTATAAAATATTATTTCAAAGACAATCAATGCCTGAAGAAATAGATAGATAGATAGATATATCTCTTTTCGGAATAAAGTGAAAATCAAGTTAAGTATAATAGGAGCACTGGAGGTATTATAAGTGGTGAAAGATAGATAGATAGATCTCTATTCAGAATGAAGTGAAAATCAAGTTAAGTACAATAGGAGTACGGGAGGTATTATAAGTGGTGAAAAATATAAGTTCTCCCAACAACTAAAAGAAAGAGAGAAAAATCAACACACTGATGATGGAGGAAGGTATATTAATTACTTGACAGTAGGAAGGAGGAATTCGAGCTTCTAAAACGAGTTCTTGGGCATGTAATTAGTGATTTCAAAGCAGTCGGACATGTTAATTAATAGGGGAATTATGGGGTACAAACTGATAGAAATGAGTTTTAAAATTTATGTCTGTTTGCTGTGAAGTAAAATTAAAGATGAAGGGTGAAAAAAATACACTTAAAATTTGAGGTCCAAATTGATACAATACAACTAATTTAAGAATGGAAAAAGGAAATTCTTTTACTATAATAAAAACAAGCATGTAGCATGGGCAAGCTATTGGGTACGTAGAAAGTGTTTCGATGAATATATAAGTTTTTAAAAATATTTGGTATGATGTTTAAGAACTTATAAGATGTTCAAAAGTGTTTGATAAATTTTTTTGAAAAAGAAGCTCTAAACTTATAAAATAAGGTATTAAAATCGTATAAACTATTTTGTAAAAAAAATTCTACTTATTTTCAAGATTTTAAAAGATTTTTTTTTAAATTTAATTATTTCAATTACAAAATTATCATTATTAACATTTTATATAGTTAATTTAAAACCTTCTTTTATATAGTTATGTACTTCATAACTTATTTTTGAAATAAGATCTAATATCTTATAATTAATTCCAAAACATATATATATATGTATATATATTTTATAGTTAAGATCTAATTACGTTCTAAAATTTTCAAATAAGATTAACTAAACACTACCTTAATATGGCACAAACTAACAAAGCACGTAACATGTGTTGGGTACTTACTTGCAGTCTTGCTCACAAAATTGCTTTTCTAATGAAGCAAGGAATTATTCCACGAGAGAATATGGCGTTGCAATTTTATGGTGCAAATTAAGGTCCAACCAACTTTTTAATATTTACTATAAGGAAAAAAAGGAAAAAAAATCTCTATTAGCTGCTGAAAAATGTTAAACTACTATCAAAATTTTAAATATCTGTTACAAAAAAATTGATATGAAATTAATTTTATAGATATACCTACAAAATTTAGCTATGAATTTTCGTAGTAAATATAATTTTTTTAAAATTATAATCAACAAAACTATTAGTTATCAATCCGTAACATTGTACTTATAGAGTGTAAAGATTAGTTATGTATTATTCGAATGAAAATTAATATATTTATATGAAAAAAAATAATCATCAGCTACAAATTGATCGTAGCGAGGGTTAGCTACGAAAGTATCAGCTTTAAACTTGACTAAAATAATTTCATAACCAATGCTATAAATTTTTAGCATCAACTATGGATTGGCCATAGTTTATGCTCTAATTTTTTTTGTAGTAAATGGCAATTTGCAAGTTGTCACTAGCTTGTAATGTACACATTAGGTGATAATACATATTTTTGTCATAATGACGACTTTCACAAATTTATACCAATTGTGTATGGAAGATGAAATTCCACTTATCCAAAGCCAATTGCATGAATTTGTCAATTATGAATATGTTTGATGGAAGAATGAGGAATTCTTTTGAACGATCAGTTATAATAGGACAACCTTATATTTTGAAATTAATTCATTAATTAGTGATGGAATCCATGGATGTTTTAATGGACCTTGTGTGCTCGCTACACAATAACCCCTTAGGAGAAGGGTAGAACAAGGGAAACAATGAGCAGGAGAAATGAAAGATTTTGGCTGTGACCACAATTATCGTGTAAAACAAAGTTTGGAAGCAATAACGCCTATCTACAAGAATTGGGCTTGGTTAATACTGTTGTCCTATTCTATCTCAAACGACTACCTATAGGGACGACAATAGGGCAGATCAAAACTCGAACTCGAACTCAATTCGTCTCGAATGGGATGGGTTTGGGATGACTTAACGGGATATAGATTGACGTATGAGGTATGGTTTTCATAATTCAAAGTATTTGGTATGGGATATAGGGTTTACCAAAGTCACCCCATAACCCTGCCTCAAACATGCCTTATATAAATTATACATATAATAATAAATATATTATATATAATTTATTTTATATTTTTAGATTAAGAATAATATTCAAATAATTTAGGGTTGTTACTTTAATTTTACTCTCATATCCTATTTTGCTTTCAGAATCTTATTTTGTTTGAATGAATTTTACATTTTTGTATCTAAATTTTGAATTTTAATTTCCATCAAGTGATTCTAATTTGATACTTTCAATGACGTATTCTAATTTTTTTTTAATGCGGGACGGGGTTGGTATGGGTTGAGCCAAATCCACTTTATTGTCATCTCTAACTGCCGACATATGAATAATTTATTCAACTAAATCATTCTTAAAAAATAATGATTCAATAACACCATAATAGTATTTTTCATAAAATCTATAAACTCGCAAATAAATATGCTCAAAACTGCACCATTCATTTTTTTTTCATATTAAATGTGTAACATAATTTTATTTTCATTCAATATTTAGATTATTTTACACATTAACTGTGAGTGACATTTTTTTTTTCTTCTCCCCCTCCCCCCCTCTTGCGCACGTGAAACCATCGCTAGTAATTATATACAATAATACAATAAATAATAACAATGGCAAAATATCAACATTGCAATTTGTACGTTTACATTCTTATGAATTTTTTTTTTCTTCCAAATCTCAATTTTGAAAATTACTTTCCACCACAACGGCCAAATAAATAAATAAATAAATAAATAATAATAATAATAATAATAATAATAATAATAATAATAATAATAATAATAATAAATATTTCTATAATTGTAGCATATATATGTAGTACTCAAAGCACATACTACTCACAAGCAATATAATTAGAAAGTATAGAAAGATAAAAATAAAAATACTATCTTACAATGTAAGATGATTATTCGCTCTTATATTTTATTTGAGACTTAAAAGATCTCATTTTCAAAAATATTGTAAAACATTTATAAGCATATTATAAATTTATAGCATTTGATTAAATGTTTAATACCCAAGTTTTGACCATATATATGAAGCATATTTATTTTAATTTTTTTAATTTATATACATAAAAAAATTCTTGGAGCACGAAGCTCAAACCTCAAATTGAATCAATTAAATTTGTATTGAAAATAATAAACATTTATTCGATCTCTTTCAACTTTTCTTCCCTTATTTTAATTTTAAGATTGGCTGATGTGTTCATATAACTGTTAAAATACGTTAACTAATTATTATAAATCATTTAATATATTTAAAAAATTAATCATAAATTAATAATAAACATTATAATAATGCTAAATGAAATTTAAATATAAAATTTTGTATTTTTTAAAAATTTTAAATCCAAAACTTAATTGTTTAATATATATTCGTCAAGAAGAGAGAATGGTGTAATTTGATAATTGATAAAAATAAGTTTAAATTTAATCGTCGAGTTCAGTTGTGCGGGTTTGAAACTTTAGCTAGGGCAAGGTGAAAATCGAAGCAAACTCGATTGCATCAATTCGAATCTTATGTCAAGGATAGGTTCGAAGTTTTCAGGTACTCAAATCAGATTGAGTACATCTCTTGACATAAAAATAAAAAATAATAAAATTTAGACCAAAATTCAAAGGTTAATGTAATTTCCAAAAAAATTACTATGGCACGGTGGTAATTTCAGTCACAGGGAGCCCCATTTTCATAACTACTCTTATCCTCTTCATCCAATACAAAACCCACACAAAAATAGCAGCTACGGGCTGCAGCTCGCTTCACCTGCAATGGCGTTATCTCCCGCGCTTTTAAACTCCACCGCCTCCACATTCCACGGCCAATTCTCCGTTCGGTTGCCCTCCGGAAACTTCTCCTGCGCTCGCTCCGTTGGCCTTTCTGTTAAAGCCACGTCTGTCGTCCTGGTGGAGAAAACCGAAGCCGAGAAGGTCAACCGGCTCAAGACCACTTACCTCGAAAAAATCGTTCCATTGCTCAAAGAAGAGTTCAGTTACACTAACATTCACCAGGTATGCTGTGCGATTCTTATATTTTTCCAAGAAATTTCATGATTTATTTGCTAAAAATAGTATGGAAATAGTAGAATAATTATTTGAAATTTCTTTTTGTTTGTTAAAATTGACGTGTCTTAGGTAAGTATTGAGAATTTCTGCATCCAGGTGCGACTAGCTAATCGGTTTCTGTGCATAACAAGTTTAATTTAGTGAATCGACAACGCAGCTATTTATTTTTATTTGAATCTAATTGTACTTGGTGAAAACGTTAAAAACATAGCTGAGGATGGCAGGATGTACGTAAATTTGTATTTTAAGCACGATTGCTGCGTACACAAGGGGTAGCCTTATGAATTTTTCCTTTCCTCAACGCTTTGGCACACTCAATTATGACTGATTGGGTTTTAGTAAAATTGATTGATTTAAATTTGGCCAAAAGCTACCATGTTGCAGCTTCTATAAAATGCCATTATTGAGCCTGAGCGACTCAAAAGTAGTTCAGACTTCATTTTATGTCTCTATCATTGCAGTGGATGTCCAAATATGATTTTGAGAGCCCAACTGCTGCACCAAACGTAAACTGCTATATATGTGCTTAATATTTAACACTAAACTGCATGGGTAACTATGACCTCTATTTGAAAGGGCCAAAGATTTTGTTTAGATGATGCTGTTGAAAAGTTGAATCAAATTTATATAAACAAACTAAGTTTTACCTGCTCAATATATCTATATCTATATTGTTAATATGTTCTTACTTATATTGATAGTCTTGTTTATAAGGTAGTTTCCCAAGACACAGTTAAAAACTGATATATTTTTGAATGTCTGATCTTGCCTGCAACTGTATAGGTCCCGAAAGTAGAAAAAATTGTAGTGAATTGTGGTATTGGAGATGCTGCCCAGAATGCAAAGGGTTTGGAAGCAGCTATGAATGATTTGGCGCTTATTACTGGACAAAGACCGATTAAGACAAGAGCAAAGAAGGCCATTGCTACTTTTAAGATTAGAGAAGACCAGCCACTTGGAATTGCTGTTACTCTAAGAGGAAATGTGAGTTGTTTTAACTCTTACTGCTGCATGTTTTTTTTTTGGAGTGAATTGTTTGGTTGTATTGGTGTTGAAGTCATACAAGTTCTTATTGACTTTGATAATGCAGTATATTTCTTTTATAGAAATTCTTAAGAACCAACTGACTGGGTGCCAAATAGATGGTCCAGTGTACATGCTGTCTATAAATGATCAACCAAGTGATGTTTATCAGGTGAAAGGATAAAAGGAAAACCAAAAAAGTGAACAAATAATTGGAACCCTGAAGTATTTGCAATTAACTTGAATTGTTATGCCATGAATCCCCCAGAATGCACTTCTCAGGAAAGGTCATCAATCTTTTTACTGCCTACAGACATTCCACATTGCATTGCGTTAATCATATGCTTTTGCACTCATTTTCATTTGTTTATGACAGGTGATGTTCTCATTTCTAGATCGGCTCATTAATTTAGGACTTCCTAGAACAAGGGATTTTCAGGGGGTGAGCTCTAATAGCTTTGATGGAAATGGTAACTACAGCATTGGCTTCCGCGAACAGAGTGTGTTCCCAGAGATAAGTTTTGATGTGCTTGGTAGGCCAAGAGGAATGGATGTTTGCATAACAACAACAGCTAATACAGATAAAGAAGCACATAGATTGCTAGCTCTCATGGGAATGCCATTTAGAGAAGGTGGTGGTCCAATAACTGTCATGCGAAGGAAGAAGCTTAAGGCTCATCATTTTGACTCGAAATCAAAATCAAAGCAAAGATCCAAGAGGAAGTAAACCTCAGGGAATTTTGAACTTCGTTGCCATTATTTCCTTGGCTTGTCTTTTTTGTAAAATGAATATTGTTGAGTTTCTGAGCGAACATTTTAACATGCTACTTTTTCTTTGCTAATTGGCTGATTTTTGAAAATTTTCATTTCACAATTCCAATGTATTATAATCTGAGCATTTGGCTACTGAAAACCTTCATTTCTGTTTATCTGCTCAATCTCACTGTCTGCAACTTAGTAAAAATTCAGCTTCAATGTTCTTCACTTTAAGTTGTCAGGATAATTTGGTTCTTGCAGGGACACCAGTTCACTCTGATAGGGGTATGCAATATTTTGTTACTTAGCAGTCCTTGGAAATTAGCTGTATTTAATATCCTTTATTTCAATTAATGTTTCAATTTTTAATTTATTTTATAATTATGAATTATACATATTTGATATGTATTCAAGTAAAAAAAAAAAAAAAAAACAATGAATACATAGACATAATTCATCATAAGTTATTACAGATGTCACAAAAACTATGAGCGAAATATAAAACTCAATCATAAGGGCGTGGAATTAAATACTAATTTTGATATTGAATTTTTTGTAGATTATATGAATTATTCAATACAATTAATAAGTCAAAATAATGTATGTTAGTGTTCTATATCGGTAAAATAAATAAGTTGTGGTATTTATATATGATTTTGGGTAATTTTTATCTTTTGAGCTAATTTTTATGATTGAGTTATGCTCAATCTTGTGTTACTGTTGGCCTTATGATCTAAATATTCATTTTTGGACGTAGGCGCAATATTTCATGATCCAAATGTTCATTTTTGGGCGTAGACAGGGAGTGGGGGGGTGTGGTGTGAAATAAGGGTGTACGGGAGTAAAGTAAATAAATTGTAGTTTTTATATATTATTTGTGGCAATTTTCACCTTTGAGCATATGCTCATTATGTGCGTGGGGGATGGAGAAAATGTATGGTATATTGAGTGAAATAAATAAATTATAATTTTTATATATAATTTGCGTAATTCTCATTTCTTAAGTTAACTTACCCAAAGTCCATTATTTAACAACGGACACATCTCTTTGTAAGAAATGAACTGATTCAAAAAGAGAGAAGCAAAATGGAAAACTGGTTTTCCTTAAGAAGTAATCCCTTTTATAGGACAACAAAAGGACGATTATTCTTAAGACTGTCTGGCGGCTATCCACTTGCCAAATAAATACCAAACGCAGAGCTCAGACTGAGGACTGATCACTGGCTTAAATCTCAATCTGCTTTTCTTTTCTTACTCTTCTCTCTTGATTAATATCTGTTATTTAACATAAACAACAAAATTATATAGGGAATCGTAATCTGTTACACATTTACATCGTATTTCATACAGCTACATACATATTAGGCGATATGATTTCGTTTGCAGTGGCAAGCGTGCCAATGGCTAAACCCTCGTTTATCAGAGCAGAGCAACCGTTGGCTCCAGATCTCGCCGCGAACGGTGCAGTCTTCAGCGGCGGTGTCGCCTCGCGCCGCCGAGACATCGTCTTTGTCGTTAATCCCCGAGGTCTGTATCAATATTTCTGTTCCTTTTCCTGTTCTTGATTACATTGTGGACATACGCAAACACCGTGGCGGAACATATGCTTTCACTGACGTGCAAGTGTATTTGAACTTGTAGAGGCTCATTTTTTTCATTCATGAGATTCATTTGGATTTATAAGAAGTGAAAATTTATGGTTAATTTTGTTAGAAGGGGAGCTGGAAGGAAAAAACCAGTTCCTATTGATTTTTCTATTCCTTTTCATTGTTCTCTGCTAAACGATGGATCTGAGCTGAGCGTGCGTGGTTGAAATTGGAGCAGGAGCTAATGGAAGGACTGGCAAGGAGTGGAAGAAGCTCTTGCCTTACCTAAGGTCTCGCCTCGGTTCTGACTGTAATGTGAGTAAAAATTTTGTTCAAATACTGATGTAAGTCTCGAGCTAATGCGTGTAGTCAGTGGCAAACATGTATTCCTAAAAATTAAACCTGTTTTTTAGCTTTTAAGTTTCTCAAATGCTGGAAAAACATAGCGAGCATACAACACCCCAAATTTTGGTCCACCTTGTAGCATGAATTGAGATAGTCAATGATGCTTCAGAAATAAAGTTGCATATTCTGTTATTGGATTGTTTGCCGTTAAATTTTTAATTATCTCTTTAATTTGATGTCACAAAGAGAGATCATTTTGCTTGCTGAAACTTTTGTTCATAGAATTTTATGCAGAGTTATTTACTTCTGTAAAATAGTCCTATAACTTGGCTGCTGTGTGGTTTGAGGGAATAGATGTGTGAGAGCTCTGGTCATATTCTTCTTCAGACTCGCATACATTAATTTTTCAATTTTTTTGGATATTGTGGTCAGATATGTGAATCTCTGACTTCTGGTCCTTGTCATGCCATTGATATTACAAGGGAGGTGAGAGACTTAACTATTGTTTATATGACTCCAAGTTGGGCAAGAGTGGAAATTGAGTGATATTCTGTGGCCAGGCCATACGTGAGGGTGCTGAAGCAGTGATTGCAGTTGGAGGTGATGGAACTCTTCATGAGGTGTACTCTTTTGTCCTTTGGCATAAATCTGTGTTTCGTTATAGCATGAGCATAATGACATTAACAATAATGACTGCATGCCATGATTTCTTTTTTATATTGTTTGTGAACAATGAAGAAAAAGTTTGATGCTTTCTTATAATTTAGTGTCAGAATGAAAGTAGTATTTGATTGTTAGCATCTTGGCTCTTAACATAAGTTTTATCTCTTATAACTACAAAACCACGGTGATTTAATTTATTTCTTGTGTTCTGTTAGAAATTCATTGCAAGCGAAACTATTTTAAATTGTGCAAACATGTTCCCTGTTCTCATTTTGTGAACACATTTCCTTAGTTAATCTGATAATTGCAGATTGTTAATGGCTTCTTCTGGAGGGGGAAGCCTGTTTATAGTCATGATCAGGCTGCTCATACAACAGCTCTTGGTGTAAGTGCTAATCACAGTGTTGTATATGCAATGTGTAGTTAATTGTTATCAGTGAAGTTGTTAGTTTCTTTCTGAGAATTGCATCATATGATCATTGGTAGAATGGTTATATTTGTTGTCCTCTCTGCAGCTTATTCCCTTGGGAACTGGTTCTGATTTTGCCAGAACATTTGGGTGGTCAGTTCAACTTCCTGGTTCTTTCTTTTTGTCCTCTCTCTCTCTCTCTCTCTCTCTCTCTCTAACCATTTCCTGTAATTCCTTATGGCACTTGAATGATAAGCAGATTCTTTGCTTGCTTTGGTGTTGTCAGGAAAAATGATCCTCGTGATGCTATTGAACGTATTGCTAAAGGTGATCTACTTTTGCTGCTCTATTTGAGGATTCTTTAGTCAAATTTTTAATTGGAATCTTACTAAATTAAGTGCTCTTTGTCCTCTTCTCTGTAAGGTACTTTCAGGGATGAGAACTCCCATAGATGTTGGAGTTATTAGTGGAGAAAGTGGAGAACCACACCATTTCATAAATGTTGCAGACGTTCATTTGTAAGCATAAATTTGCTGACATACATGGAACTGTAAGCCTTGACTGAAAAATGTTTCTAGTTTTTTATATTTGATTCTCTTAACCTTGCAGGAGTGCAAAGGCTGGTTATTACGCATCAAGATACAAGAAGTTTGGAAATCTCTGTTATGTTATAGGCGCGTTGCAAGCCTTTTTTGGTCATCGCAACCAGGACCTTAGAATAAAGGTATTGATCTCTAATTTTTGCCATGTTATATTGCTTCTACATTAGTTTATGGTACACCATACACTAACATTGCCTTTTTTCCTAATAAAATCTTGCCCTGTTTGTTCATCTCATCAAGGTTGACAATGGTGATTGGGAAGTTTACTACCAGGTAACAGCTCTTTGCATTGGGAATGCCAAATATTTTGGTGGTGGGATGAAGATTACACCCAACGCCCACCCTTCCAGCAGGAATTTTGAGGTGGAAGAAAAAACACGTATTTCACTTAAGCTCCCACCCTCCCCCTAAGGAAACAAAATAGTAAAACGAAATTGTAGCAAAAATTTCACTTCCCACATACTTCATGTTCAGGTGGTTATACTTCAGGACTTCAAATGGTATGACTTTATCCTCAAATTGCATAAGCTATACAATGGTACGCACTTGTCAGTCAAAAATGTATCTTCAAGAAGGTACGGTTTTAAAAACTTTGATAACAGTTATTTGTCCATTCTTCTGTATCCTTTTATTTATTAGCTACTATTGTGGGTTTTGGAGCTGCAACAGTTATTGTCCATTCTTCTCTATTCTTTTTCCAGGGCATGTTCAATAGAAGTCGAGGAGATAGTCAGCAGTGGCAGTATTTTCGTCCAGTCGGATGGGGAATATTTAGGGTTCCTCCCAAGAAAGTTTAGCATTTTGCCTGGTGCTATTGAGATGATATGCTAGCGTTCTCTTGTAGCTACGAGTGCTTGTTTCTTTTGGCCTGCGTATTTAGCACGGACGCATTCCCCACAATAAACATTGCAAGAAAGAAGATAACTACATGTCCTTCTCGCACATTGGAAGCTTCATCAGAAGTAAGGAACCTGTCAGCAAATCCATGCTTAAAATTAGCACTTCAGGCCAATGCAAACGAAGAATGGAGCCAATGGATGATATAAAATCCAGCATTTTAACACTACTGTTCGATATAAATCTGGATACTGTACATTTGTAACATTTCCTTCTTCTCTGTAGTGTCATATCTGCGGGACAAAAATTCATACTAGTTTTTTGTGCACTTGGTTATTCCTGTCAAAATCTATCCTGTTTGGCTATTGTTTGGAGACACGGGTGAGCACAAATATTGCATGAGTTTGACACCTTATCCCAATGGTTGGGTAAGGACCAAACCATCTTCGTCCAGCTACATTTTGCCTTCCTGGAATTCGTACTTACTCGCTGTCCGACTTATGGGTGGGTGATGTATAGCATTAGACACGCATATAGGTCTATGGCAAATGTTTCAAGGAAGAGATCAAGTGTTGGAGTAGAAAGCAGCATTATCGTCCCTTATCTGCCAATTGATAAAGGTTCTTGCTTGCTTTAATGCCCCGGTATATTTGGGCCGGATAACCCCCATGGAATCGAGATAGTTTCAACATGTTAATTTAAATTTTTATATAAATAAAGATAAAAATATACGATAAAATGGTTAAAAGAAGTAGGTGAATTATAATATTAGTAATTTGACACCTTCGATATATGTACTAAATTTTTTATTTTTTTTATATAAATAAATTATAATTTTAATATATTTATTTAATTTTTTTTATAAATAATAATTAAAAAATATGATAAAATGGTAAATGTAAACATGACTTATAAATGGTAGTTATTATATATCTTCTAGTTATTAAAATTAAAAGAAAGAATTAAGGATATTTTAAGTAAATCATTCAAAAGCAGATAAAAAAAAGGAATAGATACTTTATATATAGTATAGATAGTTACCGAACAAAAGGATTAAAGATAAAAAAAAATATTTTAAATATGTTGCTTTGAAAACATACAAAAGAAGTGATAAGATAAACAAAAATAAAATAAATATCAGTCTTCTTCGTTCATTGTACAAGTAGATACTTTCCAACCTTTTCTTTTCTTTGCCTTTTAATATTTTTTCTCGTTTTTCTGTGTCTTGCCAACAAAGCAAAGACAGTGGCACTATCATTTCTCTCTCGATTCTATTTTGCTTTTTAAACTTGGATGTAGTGCTGTAACAAAAATAGGTTCATTTTCAAGATCCACGCTTACATCAATTGTGTAAACGGGCTCTTGTTTTTTGGGTTATTTGCAGATTGGGAGGATGGGTGTAGTTCTTGTGAAAGCTCAGGGGTTTTGACTTTGGGCGAGTTGTGATTTTGACATGCATGTGAGTTCACCAAAAAAATTTCTGCTGAGAACACATACTATTTGAAGAATGGCCGCAATGAGAATTTCAAGACTGAAACTTTTCTCTTCTGCTGTGAAATCCGCCGCTGGATTTGATATGAGACCTTCTGTTGCATATACAAGCAAATGTTGTCACACTAGAGATTCTGGGAATGTGCAGACATTTGATCAAGATGGTTTTCGAATGTGGGGTTTGAGCTCTGCTACTTCCTCTCAGTATTCCAAGGGGAAACATTTTGATGCAAGTTTTTCAAATAGGCTGCTGAGGAATGCAGTCTTTCGGGGTAGTCTTTCTTTTGCTGGGATAAGCCCTTTGATTAATCATCGGTTATTTTCGTCGGCTAGTGAGCCTAAAGGTAGCAGTCCTCCTGATGCGAGTGCAAGTGGGACTAGTGTGAGTAATGGTGGTGTTGGTGGGGATGACTGGACTGAGAAATTTAAGGAAGTATGGCAATCTACAGTTGAGGCTGTGAGATATACAGGCGAAAAGGTGAAAGAGGCGTCCAATGAAGCGGCCCCTCATGTTCAAGAGTGGCTTGATACTCATCCTTATCTTAGAGATGTGATTGTCCCAGTTGGTGGTACTTTGGTAGGAGCGTTATTGGCATGGTCCCTGTTGCCAAGGATCTTCAGGCGGTTCCATAAGTACTCCATAGAAGGCCCAGGTGCTTTGTTAGTTGGGAGCTCATTGTGGGGGCCTGTTCCTTATGAGAAAAGCTTTTGGGGTGCATTGGAGGATCCAGTTCGATATTTTATAACTTTCATGGTGTTCTTGGAAATGTGAGTTTGCCCTTTATATTGTACTGTTTTGTGTGTTTGAGTTCTTTTGAGTCTGTAGGAGCTCTTATTTGATTTTGATTTTGTTATCTTGTCCAGTGGTGAAATGGTTGCGCCAGATGTTATTTCCTCGCAGTATGTTGCACAGGCTTGGAAGAGTGCCCTTGTTGTTTCAGTTGTCTGGTTTCTGCATCGGTGGAAAACGAATGTGATTACCCGGGCTTTGGTTGCTAAGAGCATAGAAGGTGGCCAAAGGGATAAGTTGTTAACTTTGGACAAAATCTCGTCTGTGGGACTCTTTGTCATTGGGTCAATGGCTTTAGCTGAGGCATGTGGAGTGGCAGTGCAGTCTGTTCTGACTGTGGGAGGCATAGGAGGTGAGTATTTCCGGGAATTACCCTATTCTCTTCACTTAATTTCTATCAACCAGCTATGTTTATGGCATGTTCTAACTGTTTATGAGGCTAATAAAAACTGATTTATGCATTCTTGAATATGTCATCCCTAAGGCTATGAATTATTATCTCCCGCAGATTGTTTTGGCATTTTTGATCCCATTTATAATTGCAAATAAACTTTGGTTCCTAGTCTGCCATAATGTGGAATTTTTAGGTTGAGAAAATGCACCACAAAACAATTTCATTAGGTCCGTTCACAAAAGATCCAGAATGTGTTGTTCATGCATCAAAGAAAGTTCTAGTTGCTAGTCTTTGGATTAACGATATTGCATTTGCCAATTGTTAAGACCTTGATGACAACGGCAACTCTTTGATCAGCAACAATAATGTCATGTCTATCGACAAGTTATTTATCTTATTTTATTTCATTCATTCAAGTATACAGACACGTACATAGCATCCTAGCATTCTAATTTGATAAAAGAGTTTGACATATCATTGATTCACTATTTTGAAAGATTTGAAGTGTTTCTATTTTTAGAAGATTAATGGTCATTGATTTTGAGAGGCGATTGCCCCTAAGGACCGGTTGAAGAAAAATCTAATATATATCATCAAAATAAAACCATTGATGGTGTTGGGTGATACCTGTATAAGTTTTCCTTTTTCTTTTATGCTGGTAGTGGTGGAAATTGAAGTCATTGTATTAGCAGTGGTATTTTAGGAATTCGCGATGTTTTTATTTCTGACTACAGCCTTTTCTATATATCGCACAGGAGTGGCTACTGCTTTTGCAGCTAGAGACATACTTGGGAATGTCCTTAGTGGTCTATCTATACAGATTTCGCAACCGTTTTCAATTGGTGACACAATTAAAGTATGATAAACAGTTTCTTTGGCTGTTTTTTGGTAGATTGTGGTTCTTTTGTAGAGTGGGAAATCCTTTTAGTGATGGATATCTGTCAGTGTGCTCCTTCTTGCACCATTCTTAGAAGAGCTGGCTGACGCTTCCTGTTTAATGTGTTACTTTTGTTATTTTATAGTAAAGGTTTTCAGGATGTCCTTTATAACTGTTGATGCACCTGCTAGTAAAGGGCTTCACATCAGAAACAAACTATTAATTCATGTTCTTTCTATTGACCGGGTAATGTAATGGATCTCAACAGGCATTGTTTTTCCAATTATTAGCAGAGTCTTGCTTATGATTTTTGTGCAAGTCGACATTTGAGCCTTGCTAGCTAGTGCTTTGTAACTTTTGAATTTTAAGGAATAAAGAAGACTTTTTGCAACTTTTTTTCTCAAAAAAGTGAATAAGAAAATTTTTCTAACTTCTATCCCAAACCACTATTGATTTTTGTAAGATCTGTAATAGTTGAAAGGAACGCCATAAAAGTAAGACAGCTATTTTTGGTTTTTTCATTCTTGTGGATAATCGTAGTTTGGCTTTGCATATAGTCTGATGATTCCATATGTGTGCTCACAGGTTTTTTATTTTTTGCCACCTTTTCTTTTTTTATCTTTTTCTCTTTTTGACATTCTTGCTGCAGGCTGGATCTGTAGAAGGTCAAGTGGTGGAAATGGGTCTTACTACTACATCATTGCTGACTGCAGAAAAATTTCCTGTTGTTGTCCCAAATTCTCTGTTTTCCAGTCAGGCATGGATAATATCATTGTTCATTTGAATATTGTGTATGCATAATCACTTCTCAAGTTTTGTTAAACTAATATAAGGTCTTGAATTCAATTTTCACATCATCAGTCAAGAGCATCAGAATTAATATCAGAGTTACAATTAGCAGTGGGGGTCCGGAAGAAAGAGCAGTAATTGAAATATCTCTTCTGCCATTTACAGGTCATTGTAAATAAATCACGGGCAAAATGGCGTTCCATGGTCAGAAAAATTCCTCTTTGTATTGATGACATAGACAAAATTTCCCAAATATCAGAGGATATAAAGTCCATGCTCGGATCTAGTTCACACGTGTTCTTGGGAAAGGAAGCCCCTTATTGTTTCTTGTCTCAAATTGAGCGAACATATGCCGAATTGACTCTCGGATGCAATCTTAAACAAATGGTACATGTTTTGCTTTTATTATTTCAATAATGTTTTGGCATCTATTCGAGTGGTTAGTTGTGGCAATAAGCATCCACATGCGGTTTATTGAACAAAATTCTTGATGATCTCATAATTCTCAAGCCTCTTGGTGCCCATGTGGTAAATATGGCATGAGTCCATGATGATTGCTCGGAGTTACAAACATTTGTTCTCTGTTTAGCTAACAATTGCTTATTTGCTGTGAATGGCTATAGGACAAGGATGCGGAGCAGGATATTCTTCTAGAGGCTGTCCAGATCATCAAAAAACATGGTGCTATGCTAGGTAGCACGCAGCAAGACACTATGAATTGAAGCACTGGATCTGGAGATGAACTGTAGTTTGAGGTTTGATGTCAAATTTCATGTTTATCCATTATATGAGGAACATACGACTATACGAGATGAAACAATATAAACTAGGTAGCCGAACTTGCTGGATATTGTAATCTTTGAAGAAGCTATCTTTGTTTGAAAAGTGAAATGTTGCTTTCTTGAATCTTTTCAGTAAATATTCGAGTGCTTCATTGTCTACAACCAGAAACTATATCCTATACTAACTTGTCCCGTCAGGAAGTATTAGCACTTTAGGGTTTTTCACAGAAACAGCTTTTAGATTATAACTTTTCCATTACTTTTTGTATAATAATTATTGTTAGTTAGTTAGCATCTTTTCTCTGTAAGTTGGATTAGTTAGTCTAGTGGTTAGCCTATAACCGTGTGCTAGTAGCTCTATAAATGTATCTCTCTGCCCTCATTAATGACACACACAGTTTTTCAGTTCCAGCTCTCAATTTCTGCATGCATGCTGTGTTTCCATTCTTCTCCTTCTCTCAGTCATAATAGGAAGCAGACATGTATCAAATGTATGGATAGACCAACTGGTTTTCTTGTGATACTATTTCTGGACCAAATACATAGATAAAACCACAAAATGACAGCAAAACATACTATAGCTTACAGTAGTAATAATGTCCAGAATATGAAGTACATAATATCAAGCCATGCGCATTTGAGCTACTGTTCCTTACTAATGGCAATTTTACTTCTGTTGGTAAATCCCATTCTTCAAATACTCGGCAAACTTCTTAATGTAACCATCGTGAAGTTTTCGATCTCCAAAAATCCCATCTGCAGCTTCATTGGCTCGTGCTCTTAGTGCTACCCCTTCCTTGGAAGCCATGGCTTTTCTCAATGAATTTGCAATCTCATTTCTAGTAAAAGATCCATCTTCAGCTTTCTCCACCTCTACTGCCAAACCCTTCTCAACTAGGAGCCTAATGCCCAAAGGTTGAGCAATGACGAAAGGCAAAAGTACTAGACGATGGCCATATATCATAATTTCTCAATAGAAGCCCACCCTGCATGAAACAAAGACCGTCCAACTGAAGGGTGGGCAAGAATTTCCTCTGGGGTGTCCATCCAATCTGCAACACGCCTCTTCCTGCTGTCCTGGAGACGAACCCTGGCAACCAAAACTTGATATCCTCGCTAGGTGCCCCATCAGGTTTCCTTAGTGCCCATAAAAAGGGTAGCCCAGAAAGTTCAACCCCACATGCTATCTCATGAATCTGCTCTTTCTTCAGTTTATATTCACTCCCAAACCCCACAAACACAACAGATCTTGGCTTTTGTTCATCCAGCCAACCAAAGATTTTACGCCATGGCTCTTCCCTGATAATCCTCCCCCCTTCTGGTTTCTCTGGTGGAAGAAATCCTACTGGAATGACTGGCTTACCAGTGATCTCTGAGTATAGTTTCAAATACTCAGCTTCGAATTCTGGGCATGTACGTATAGCCACGGCTTGACCAGCTTGGATTACTCTGGCTAAGCGTGCACCATCTGGTATTCCAGATGCGTTTACACCATACAAACCACTGTGCATAATAACAGCTTCACGATATCTGTAAGCTACCTGTGAGGGAAAATTAACCCAAGGTGGACGGACTGTCAAATCTTGAGACGATGGCCTAATCTGTTTTTGTTTTTGGCCCTCACCAGCAAGAAATTCAGTTGTCCAAAAGTATACAAGAGTGCTAGCAGTAGAGATAGAGTATGTAATTATTTGGATATCCAAATCTTGAGAAATGCCAACTGCCCAATGGGGAAAGAAATCAACTATTATCCAATTTGGTGAGTTCTTTGCAATGAAATTCTTGATAGGTTATTGGAGGAGATCACAGGCTATCTTTAGGTAATCCATTTTGTCAGGGGGAATGTCCATACTTGATTTGGCATCGTCTGGCAAGAGATTGGGATCGAGCTTAGGGAGAGTAAGGGGTACAAAATCTATAAATGCTGATAGATTCGGTGGGATTTTGTGAAGTCTTTGGATGTTTCTTGGAGTTGACAGAAAGGATACATGAATTCCTGATTTGGCTAAGGCAATAGAGAGATCCAAGAATGGGATCATGTGATCGAATGCCAACCATGGCAGCATCACCACTCTTACCTCATCATCTGATCTTGCCATTGATGAATTTTTCACCTTCAGTGTTTATGTGTATCTGTATATGTATATGTATGAAGATTGAAGATGAGAAACAAGTAGCTGGAGCAGGAGGAGAAAACTTCTTATATTAATTTAAAGAAAACATCATCATATCAAGATTATGTAATCAGGATTTAACTCATTTTAAAATATAATTTCAGGTAAACACTCCTAGTACAATCCATGTGTATGATATATTATACTGGTTAGATCAGATTGACACATTCAAGTCATTCAGCTATTATTAATTTTTCTATTTGAGGTAACCAAACACTTCGTTTTTCTTTCTTTTATTTTTTCTTGGCTTTTGATGAAAGGTGAAATCCAATTTTGTCCTTTGTATCAACTCCGGCTCTCTATCCGGAAAATTATCTCCAGTTTTGGCGATGAAATTGGAAATTAGAACATGCATGTCCACGTACTGTCAACCAGACTTGGCATCCTATTGATCTCTTTCTGGATATTGAAATCTTGGAAGAAGTCTTGTCTGGAAAGTGAAATGTTGCTTATTTGTATCTTTCAGAAATAGTTCAATGTTTTGTTGTCTAAAACTAGAAACTGTATGTTAGATTAACTTGTTCTTTCTAGAAACAGAGATGTATGGATAAACCAATTGACTTTCTTGTGATTACTATTTCTGAACCAAATACATAGATAAAACCGAAAAATGACAGCAATACGTAGATACAGTAGTAAGAATGTCCAGAATAAGTAGTACATAATATCAACCCATACAGTCCCATCACACTTGAGCTATTCCTTCTGTTGGTAAATCCCTTTCTTCAAATACTCGGCAAACTTCTCAATGTAACCGTCGTGAAGTTTTTGATCTCCAAAAATCCCATCTGCAGCTTCTTTGGCTCGTGCTCTTAGTGCAACACCTTCCTTGGAAGCCATGGCTTTTCGCAATGAATTTGCAATGTCATTTCTAGTAAAAGATCCATCTTCAGCTCTCTCCACCTCTACTGCCAAACCCTTCTCAACTAGCAGTCTAGTGTCCAAAGGTTGAGCAATAACGAAAGGCAAAAGTACAAGACAATGCCCATATATCATAGTTTCTACAATAGAAGCCCACCCTGCATGAAACAAAGACCCTCCAACTGAAGGGTGGGCAAGGATTTCCCTCTGGGGTGCCCATCCAATCTGCACCACTCCTCTTCCTGCTGTCCTGGAGACGAACCCTGGCAGCCAATCCTCAATATCATCACTAGGTGCCCAATCAGGTTTCCTCAGGGCCCACAAAAAGGGTAGCCCAGAAAGTTCAACCCCATATGCTATTTCATGAATTTGTTCTTTCTTCAGTTTACATTCACTCCCAAACCCCACAAACACAACAGATCTTGGCTTTTGTTCATCAAGCCAATCAAAGATTTTGCTCCATGGCTCTTCCTTGATAATTCTCCCCCCTTCTGGTTTCTGGGGTGGAAGAAATCCCACCGGAATCACCGGCTTGCCAATGATCTCTGAGTATAGTTTCAAATACTCAGCCTCGAATTCTGGGCATGTACGCACAGCCACAGCCTGACTGGCTTGGACTAATCTAGTGACGCGTGCACCATCTGCTATTCCAGATGCATTCACACCATACAAAACATTGTGCATAATAACAGCTTCCTGATATCTGCAAGCTACCTGTGAGGGAAAATTAACCCAAGGTGGGGGGACGGTCAAATCCTGAGGCGATGGCCTAGCCTGTTTTTGGCCCTCACCAACAGCGAACTCAGGCGTCCAAAAGAACACAACGGTGCTAGCAGTTGTGATAGCGTATCTAATTATTGGGATATTCAAATCTTGAGCAATATCAACTACCCAGTGGGGAAAGAAATCAACTATTATCCAGTCTGGTGATTTCTTTGCGATGAAATTCTTGATGGGTTCTTTGAGGAGATCACAGGCTATCTTTAGGTTGTCCATTTTATCAGCTGGAATGTCCATAGTTGACTCAGCGTTTTCTGGCAACGGATTGGAATCGAGCTTAGGGAGAGTAAGGGGCACAAAATCTATGAAGGCCGACAGATTTGGTGGAATTTTGTGAAGTCTTTGAATGTTTCTTGGAGTTGACAGAAAGGAGACATGAATTCCTGACTTGGCCAAGGCAATGGAGAGATCCAAGAATGGAATCATGTGACCAAATGCTAACCATGGCAACATCACAACGTGAACATCCTCAACTTTGCTCATTTTTTGCCGCCCTTCTGAAAAATTTCAGATCCTCTGATGAGTGTGTGATTTTTGGTGTTTGTGTGTGTGGTGCATAAATGATGGAGAATTGAGGTAAAATAATGAACTTGACAAATTTGCCAGCGAGGCAAAGGACATTGCGTATTTGAAAATTGAAAGTGATTCCTTGTTGCCGGTTCACGTGATAAACGATAAGAATTGTCCCCTGGAATTAGGGCCGCCAATGAATCGAATTTTAATTTGAACTTGATCCAAAATTTAAAATTTTTATTCTATTAAAATATTTGATGAATCAAATTCAATTATAAATATTCGTAATCTAAAATAAGTAGATTGAATATGAAATTAAGCAATCTGATTCGTTAAAGATCCGAATTCAAACTTTAGTATTTTTATTAAATTAATACTCTTATACATAATATTAATAAAGATTTTAAAATAAAATTTATATATTATATTGACCTAATAATTATATTAACGTCTATATTATATTATTAACACTGAGTCTTTAACCTAAAAAATAAGAGGGATATCAAATATAATAATATATAATAGTTTATCTATGTATTAATATAATGTGAAATAAGAATTTATTATTCATATATTTAACTTTTGGACTAATATATAATAAAAAGTTGTTAAAAATTCAAATATGACATAAATTTACTATATATAAATACAATATTTTTATAAAATTCATAAGGAAAAAAAAGGGGGAAAAAAAAAAAAGGTAAATCGGGTCGGATTTTAAATCGAATTTCGGATATTCATCGGATTCGAATTTGGTATTGAATAACAAAGATCCTATAGAATTTCGGATCGAACTTAAATATAAATTTTGATAATTGAATTCGAATATGATAGATTCGGTCCAAATCCAATTCGTTGATAGCCATACTTGGAATGGGCTTCAAAAGCCATGGTTGTTCATGCTCAAAGGATTCTTCAAAGATGGCCCAAGTGGCAGCTTTACAAAATCCCCAGGTGCAAAAATATTTGGGCCCATAATTTGGCCAAATGGGCATTTCAAAGAAATTGGAACGGCCCTATTCCTCCCATTTCTTTTCCCATTTCAATTGTAATTGGAGTTTTGTTAGTTTCTATTTATGACTTTGTTAGTTGATTAATGATTAATGAATTCTATTCACAAAAAAAAACAAAAAAAAAACTTGCTTGGAGGATAGCTAGCAAACTTATGACTAATTGGCACCTTTCTCCCTGTAGGGTCTAGCTACTTTAGATGGCACCTATGGAGGTTGGATATTAACTTGCTTCGTTGGACTCCATTATTTTCAAGCATAGTACGATGATAGTGTTGAGTACTTGTAATTTATTTAGGGCACGTCTGATTTGTTGGACATGATTTGATAAATAACTTTATTAAATTATATCAAATATTTGGATGTAATGAAAAAAATTCAAGATTGATACAACGTTCGGTCCACAATTCTTAATTCAATTGATAGTTAATCCCATCACTTGGGGTGAGATTGCGTAATCCAAATTAATGAGAGAAATAAGAAATTAGGCTTATGACAATTATACCCATTCAAATTCATAAAAGTGGACATTATGATGGGTATTTTAGTAAATGCATTAGCTCAATTATTTAATCCTTATATCCAAATAAGGGATTGATAAAATAAATATATATCCAAAATATGTAATTCTAGTCACCAAACATAGTTTTATATTATTTTCAACTGTAAAATCCCACTATATCATTATAATTTTATAAATTCTATCTATATATCCAAATGTGCCCTCACGGGATAAAAACATTTCTATTTCTTTTGTTATAAGTGATATTAAAGTTGTCCTATAAATTTGCTCAAAGTCGGTGTTGGGTATACCCAAATCAAGTCTTATGACAATTGAATTTTAGATTTAAATATGAAGTCATAACAAAGGTTATAATGGTTCGTGGGTGTCCAACAAAATTCCTTTAAAGTATAAGTTAATAGGAATGTTATTAGGGTGAATTAAGACTACCATCCTGAAGTATAATGTAATTATGAAAAGATCCTCATTTTTTTTTGAAAATTACAAAAATTCTCCTAAATTAACAAACTTATTTTAAGGTAGAAGACAAATGTGAAAAGTCAAAAATACCCATAATAGGTAAACAATTAAAAAAAATAAAAAATACTAAAAATTGATTTGATGGTTAAAGTCCTAAATGCCCTCTATGTATTATAATATCTTAAATTTTTGAATTATGTTAAATAACATATATATTTAAAATAATCTATTTATATAGTTAACTTTATCTAATAATATTAAATAATAAAATATTTATTTGTTGAGTTACATATTGGATAATATTAAACTAATAAGCATACATAATAATTTAGTTAAATTTAATTAAAATATTTATTAAAATAGAAATCATATTTAAAATAAAGATATTTATCATTTATTCAAATAATAAATATATCTAGAATAATTAATAAAATTTAGTTAAATATATTAATTAAGAATAAATAAGTAAAAAATTTTAGATATATGTATTTTTAACTAAATTATTTATTAATTAAAAAATAAAATTTAAAATTTAATTATATTATTTATCAAAATAATAATCATATCTAAATTAAGGATATTTAATATAATTAAAATATTTATTCAAGTAATAAATATATCTAAAATAATTAATGAAATTTAGCAATATTTATTAAATAATTTAAAACCCAATAACTAAAAAATTAATTAGGAATAAATAAGTTAAAAAAATTAAAAATATTTATTTTTAATTAAATTAATAATTAATTCAGAAAAAGATAAATTAATATTTATGAAAAAAAACCCTCAAGTGGCAGCCGCGGCAGCAGCAGGCGAGTCGCCTGGCCATGCGGCCGCGCCGTGCTGCTGCGGCGCCATCGCAGCAGCAGCAACATGGGGATCGCTGGCGGCGGCCGCCATGGCCAAATCTGGGTGGGGTGGGAGGGTTGCTGTGTATATATATATATATATATGCATATATCAAATGTAACCTCATCTTAACCATTGCCCAAACTGTATCAATTAAATTTGTATTACAATTACAATTACAAATACAACTTCTTCATAAAACAACAATTTCAGCTTCGGCCCTCTGTGCTTCTATCCCCAAAACCTTCACCACCAGCAGCCTAGCATTCAATGGCTGGTCTATAATGAATGGCAGAAAAACAAGAACCAGTCCAAATTGCAATGCCTCAATAATTGAACCCCACCCTGCATGAAAAAAATACCCTCCAATTGAAGGGTGGGCAAGAATCTCCCTCTGAGTTGCCCATCCTATGTGCACCACCCCTTGCACTGCCGTCTGGCT
This sequence comes from Jacaranda mimosifolia, assembly GCA_018894105.1. NCBI lineage: Eukaryota > Viridiplantae > Streptophyta > Magnoliopsida > Lamiales > Bignoniaceae > Jacaranda > Jacaranda mimosifolia. Next base: position 13,880,762 of record CM032120.1, on the reverse strand, counting down.
GGAGAAACCCGGTGGCAGGGCGTCAGGTTCTTCATCCACCCTGTCAGGTTTTCTCAGTGCTCGTAGAAATGGCAGCCCTGAGAGTTCAATCTCATATGCTATCTCATGAATTTGCTCTCAAACCTCCAGGTGCCCATGTGCTAAATATGGCATGAATCCATGATGATTGCTCAATGTTACAACATGTTGTTCTCTGTTTAGCTAATCATTGCTTATTCGCTGTGAATGGCTATAGAACAAGGATACAGGGCAGGATATTCTTCTAAATGCTGCCTGGATCATTAGACAACATTGTGCCGTGAATGGCTATAGAACAAGGATGCAGAGCAGGATATTCTTCTAAACGCTGCCTGGATCATCAAACAACATGGTGCCATGCTGGGTTGCGCGCAGCAAGACACTATGAATTGACGCACTGAATGAGGAGACAGACTGTAGTTTAAGGTTAGATTTTATCTTTATCTGTTATATGAGGAATATACGAGATGAAACAATATGAACTAGATAGCGAGATTGCTGGATATTGAAATCTTTGAAGAAGATATCTTTGTTTGAGAAGTGAAATTTTGATTTCTTGAATCTTTCCAGTAAATATTATCCAATGTTTCATTGTCTAAAACCAGAAATTGTGTCCTAAACGAACTCGTTCCTTCAGACAGCAGAAATGTATCGAATGTACGGATAAACTGTCTGGTTTCTCTTCTGATACTATTTCTGGACCAAATACATAGATAAAACTGCAAAGTGACAGCAAACATACCATAGCTTACAGTCGTATAATTTCAAGAATATAAAGTACATAATATCAAGCCACACAAACTTGAGCTGTTATTCCTTACTCCTTAGCAACGGCAATTTTACTTCTGTTGGTAAATCCCATTCTTCAAATACTCGACAAACTTCTCAATGTAATCATCGTGAAGTTTTCGATTTCCAAAAATCCCATCTGCGGCTTCTTTTGCTCGTGCTCTTAGTGTTTCCCCTTCCTTGGAGGCCATGGCTTTTCGCAATGAATTAGCAATTTCATTTCTAGTAAAAGATCCATCTTCAGCTCTCTCCACCTCTACTGCCAAACCCTTCTCAACTAGCAGCCTAGTGTCCAAAGGTTGAGCAATAACGAAAGGCAAAAGTACAAGACAATGGCCATAGATCATGGTTTCTACAATAGAAGCCCACCCTGCATGAAACAAAGACCCTCCAACTGAAGGGTGGGCAAGGATTTCCCTCTGGGGTGCCCAACCAATCTGCACCACTCCTCTTCCTCCTGTCCGGGAGACGAACCCTGGCAGCCAATCCTCGATATCCTCACTAGGCGCCCAATCAGGTTTCCTCAGCGCCCATAAAAAGGGTAGCCCAGAAAGTTCAACCCCATATGCTATCTCTTGAATCTCCTCTTTCTTCAGTTTATATTCACTCCCAAATCCCACAAACACAACAGATCTTGGCTTTTGTTCATCAAGCCAATCAAAGATTTTGCTCCATGGCTCTTCCCTGATAATTCTCCCCCCTTCTGGTTTCTCGGGTGGAAGAAATCCTACCGGAATCACTGGCTTACCAATGATCTCTGAGTATAGTTTCAAATACTCAGCTTCGAATTCTGGGCATGTACGTATGGCCACGGCCTGACTAGCTTGGACTAATCTAGCAAAGCGAGCACCATCTGCTATTCCAGATGCATTTACACCATACAAACCATTGTGCATAATAACAGCTTCATGATATCTGTAAGCTACCTGTGAGGGAAAATTAACCCAAGGTGGGGGGACTGTCAAATCCTGAGGCGATGGCCTCTCACCAACAGCTAACTCATCAGGTGCCCCAAAGAATACAAGCGTGCTAGCAGTTGCGATAGAGTATGTAATTATTGGGATATTCAAATCTTGAGCAATATCAACTACCCAGTGGGGAAAGAAATCAACTATTATCCAGTTTGGAGAGTTCTTTGTAATGAAATTCTTGATGGGTTCTTGGAGGAGATCACAGGCTATCTTTAGGTCGTCCATTTTATCAGCTGGAATGTCCATACTTGATTCAGCGTTTTCTGGCAGGGGATTGTAATCGAGCTTAGGGAGAGTAAGGGGCACAAAATCTATGAATTCTGATAGATTTGGTGGAATTTTGTGAAGTCTTTGAATGTTTCTTGTAGTTGAAAGAAAGGAGACATGAATTCCTGATTTGGCCAAGGCAATGGAGAGATCCAAGAATGGAATCATATGACCAAATGCTGACCATGGCAGCATCACAACGTGAACACCCTCAACTTTACTCATTTTTTTCCACCCTGTTGCAGAATTTCAGATCCTCTGATGAGTGTGTGATTTTTGGTGTTTGTGTGTGTGGTGCATAAATGATGGAGAATTGGGGTAAAATAATGAACTTGCTTGGCGGATAGCTAGCAAACTTATGATTAGTTGGCACCTTTCCACCCGTAGGGTCCAGCAATTTTAGATGACACCTAATGCCAAAGGATTTGTATATGAACTTCCTTTTTTTTTTTTTTTGATGAATAGGGTTGGATACCAGCTTGCTTCGTTGGGAGCAACTTAAAATAGTTCCATTCTTGTCAAGTATAGTACGATGATAGTGTTGAGTACATGTATCTATTTAAGAGGTGTTAGAAAGATGTACACGTGCAATATATATTATTTGTTATTTATTTATTTATTTTTATGTTTATTTGTTTTATAAATTGTTCTTTATTTATATTTGATTCAAATGCTTATCAAATAAACAAATAAAAAATAAAAAAAAATTATGATTTGAAGTGGTAAAATAAGTTGGGTCTCTAACATAATTTAAGAATAATCTAAGATAATATGCTTCTTCTTGTATTGGATTTAAATTGTGTATGCAACCTATCACATTTTTTACTTCCTTGCATTGCAATGTTTACTACATTGTTTATCTCAAACATAGTATTTTATCAATATTTACATTATTTGAACCCCCAATAAAAGATGTTGAAAACAATTCTTTTTCCAACAACGGTTGCACTACTTGTAAGAGTCATACGGATAGACTAATTCTTCTAAATAACATCACTGGATATTTTGGTATCTTTTTTATGAATGTTTAGATATCATCCTTTATCACCTCTTGCGAAAAGAAGTGATTAATGCAATAAGTGGTAACATTCCTAATGTATTATTCTATGTCTATGACATCAACGTGCGTGGACCATAATATTTGGTGGACCAGATATATTATGATTATTTCCTTCGATCAAAATTGCCGCATCTTGATAAGCATTTGAAGAATTGTAAATTGAATTAGTCTAAAAATATATTATTAAGATATGGAGCTGAATATTGTTCATTGAAAGTTAATTATTTAACCTTACAAAGGTTTTCATATGAATTTATCTCCACAGATTTCATAAGTTTACTCATAATTTGTTTATGATAAATTTGATTCTTTTAGTATTTTCTATTCTCAAGCTCATTTTTTTTTTTTAGCAAAATACAACTAAAAGTTACCATGCTTTTTTTTTTTTTGGAAAATTAACCTTGAAATATCATGATATAACATGCATTGTGTTCAAAAAGTATAAGTCAACCTTTGTAAATGCAAGTTATTTAATTAATGAAGTAAAAGAGAATGTGCAATTCAAAACTCAAATATTTTTTTGGAAGTTCATAACCTCTTTTGGTAGAAAAATAAACAACTTATGCAATCATTTGAAATTTAAACCAAATCAAGTCTAATTTTTTCCATTGCCACATTGAAATGTGTGAGGCTCATTTAAATCTTATAGCATCGCGGTGGATGCAGTTAAGTACCTTATTCATGAGTCTTCCAGCACATAGGATCATAAATTCTCAAACCTAATCAAAAAATAAGATTAAGATTTAAAATTAGCATATGATAATATTTGCCCGCATATATGATATTTATTAAAAAACTATAGAGTACATATTTATTGAAAAATTACTAACATTTTGATTGATAAGGAATCATCTATGCTCTTAGAAGACATAAATTAATGAATATTGATAATTGAATTCTTTATGAATTAGCTTTTTTCATTCAAAGCTACATTGAAAGAGACATTAACTTATTAATTTTTATATTTTTTTCTACTTTGATGATTTAATTGACTTTATCATTTTCTTGAACTCTTTAATTTTATTTATAGATCCCTATCTCTCTATAGTACTCAGTACGGAATGTTTCTTCTTCATCTTATCTCTTCTTTATTGTCAAACTAAATATGTTATAATGATATCATTAGAAAATTATGCCCATATATCTAAAATATAGGTGATATTTTTCTAAATAGCCATATATGATGATGTTTTAAATATATATTCAAATATTCAATATTAAATCAACTAAACATGAAATTGATTCGAGACAAAAAATTATCGATTCATTACTATTTTAAAAATCCTTGACTGAAAAATGGAATATTGAGAACCACTGAATTCAATAATGACTAATATAAAATATATCTTTAAAAACTCAACATTTAAAAAGACATTATTTATATGTATGTTTTACAATATAATAACTAATAATGCCGACTATTGAATGCTTTTATTTTTGACTGATATTTGAAGAAATTTTTATTTTTTAATTTATTTGTTTTATCATTGTCAATGAATTAAATATGTGTCAGTTATTATTTCATAATTTTAATTTTAATTTTTTGTTAATTAAAAAGTTATTTTTGATTTTTTAAACAATAAATTTCAATAGTTATTTTGAGAAAGAAAACTAAAAATATGATTCAAATGAGATACAGAGAGATTTATAAGTTGGTTTCCTCTATATTACTTATTTAGTCTATATTTTTAACACAACACTTGTTTTTAATCTGAAATGCAAAAAAAAAAAAACGGAACTTTTTTTTTGCTCATGCATCGACTTATCTATAATGATTTTGTTTTCGTTTTCGTCTTCGTCTCTTCTTAGTTAAACAAAAAATAGAAAATGTTTAAATTTGGTCAATTTAAAACCTTTAAGATCATTGTGTAAAAGAAAAATATTATATTGTCTTAAAACTTTTTTTTTTTGCTAAAAAAAGTGTGAAAATTATTTCTTGAAAAGTTTGCTAGTTTATGAATCTGTAAGAGCTGGAATTTAGCTATTAATATAATAAGTACTAGAAGTGTTAAATAAAATTCATAGCTCGAAATAAATATTTGTTTTTTTACTAATTAGTTAATGTTTAGCTATATAAAAAAAAAAGGACTTTTCACTATTGAATACTATGTATCTAATGGGGTATATTCTTTGCATTTAGGGGTATGTATTTTGTAGGGGTATGGACGAAGACATACATGCTAATATGATATTTTACCCAATGAAATGTATTTATTGACATTCTATTTTATATATTGATAGAAAATATTTCACTACATCTTATTGTATTATTATTAAGATCAAATAAATATTTTTTAAATTTAATAGTTTGAATTACATAACTATGAATTCAATAATATACATAATTTTTTGACAAAATTGGTCTCGTAACTATACCCTACTGAAATTTTTTTATTTTATCTTTTCAGGCAGCAAGATTAGTATATCCGCTTGTGAAATTTGGCAATTTGAGGACAAATTAGGCCCAAAAATCATGTAGCACCGGCCTGTGCCTATGTGGCGCCTTGTCACTCCTGACCTCATCCTCTCTCGTGCATGGCATGTGGTGTGGCAACCCCATCTTGCTGTGTCAACACATGTATTACACCCATGAGCAAAAAAAAAAAAAAAAAAAGGAAAAATTGCACAAAAATTAAAAAAATAAATACATAAAAATAAAAAAGCAGAAAGATAAAAAAATAAATAAATCTTGAAAAATATTTATATACTTATATATATATTCACATATAAAAACATACATGCACATATATACCACTTTCTATATCATCGAATTAAAAGAATTGCGTTCTAATTTTTTTTTAAAACTTACACATCAGAATTTAAAATATCAAATATTTTTCAAATTTATAAGGTTTTATTTCTTACAAATTTATCATCTAATTTTTTTTAAAAATCTAATTTATCACTTTAGGTCATATAATTTTAATAATATTAAGTTACATATCTAATAATGTTAAAATAGTAAACATATCTGAAAATTTAATTAAATTTTGTTGAATTTATTTATTAATTTAAAAATGAAATGACAATTAAACAATAAAAATTTAAGTCCATCCTATTATTTATATAATTTAAAATTACATAATAATATTAAAATGATGAACACATCTGAAATTCAATTGAATATAAATATTTTTTATTTGTTAATTCAAATATAATAAAATAAAACTTAAACAATAAAAATTTAAGTCTATCCTCCTAACTATATAATTATAAATTACATAATAGTATTAAATCCATAAATATTTTATAATAATTCAATTAGTATAAATAAAGAATTCAAATAATAATAATAATAATAATAATAATAATAATAATAAGAAGAAGAAGAAAATCCTCAGGCCCCCCCATCCCTTCTCCCCTCCAGCGCCTCCTCACACCTCCTCACCAACCATGCCCTTTCCCGCCTTATCCTCAACTTGGCAGCTGCCTGGCCTAGCGGCTGCCTCCGTGTGGGCGACTGGCTGGGCAAATCTATCGGTTGGCCAGTGGCCCCGGCCCATGGCTGCCATGCATGGTGGTGGGGCGATTATACATATTATATATATATATTTATGTATTTAAAATTTATATACGTATGTATATGTGTTTGTATGTATATATTTTTTATTTTTATATTTAAATTTATTTTTTACTTATTTTATATTTTATTTTCATATTTTTATTGAAGTGACAAGTTGAATTGCCACGTCATTGCCACATAGGAGAGAAGTAGGACAAGTTTGATGATAGGGCACCACGCGGTGCCAAGTTAGGCGCCACATAGGCACGGGCCGGTGCAACATGACTTTGGACCCAATTTGTCCTCAAATTGCTAAATTTCAAGAGCTAATGTACCAATCTTGCGATCCAAAAAGATAAAGTCAAAAATTGCTAGTAGGTTATAGTTATGGGACCAATTTTGTAATTTTGCCTTTTTTTTTTTTTTGAAAATACTCAAATCTGAATTAAATACGATCAAGCTCAAGTCAATTATATAATGAGTGAATTATACTTGTTACATCTTTTATGTATACTTTAAAAATATTTATCATATGATTTGTTAAGTCATGCAAAACTTGGCCTTGACAAGATATTCTCATCCTTTGTCATGTCCCAAATAACAAAATTTAATTTGATCCTTCAATGGTTATTTGCTAAAAATAAAATTTAAGTATATTTCTATCCTGTTGCTCTTTAAAAATAATTATTGAAGATTAGTAATACCACATTATTATTTTAATTGAAAAATAATTTATTTAAAAAGACTATTTAAAGAAATAAAATTTTAGTTGACTCTTTTTCGCAACTAATAAAGCTATCAACTATATATTCTTTTTTCTTTTGCCTCACTTTTTGTCTTCTTACTTTAATAAGGTTAAGAAACTTTCTTGTATTTTTGATACAATATGAAAGTATTGTTTCCTATTAATTTTCAAAAAATAAATGTGCGCATCATTATATATATATATATAAGTATACAAATAAATGAAAAGATAAAAAAAATTAAATAAACTTAGTTTATTCTTTTTCATTACCATATTAAATATAATATTACATATGAATTTGGCACATATTCTGATATATAATAAATATATATATTTTTATTTTTGAGGAAGATTCCATATATATTTGTAAGAACACATTTGTTAAATATCATTATGTGATTGTACGAGTTAATCTATTCATCTTCATTGTCATATTAAATTTACTACTATATTTGAATTGAATACATATTTGGATATATAAAAGATATTTTTTTTCTTATTTTTGAGGGAGAGCACATAAGAAATATCTATACAAATATATTTATGAAGTATAATTTTTTCCTCATCAATTATTTTTTCTTAATTAATTTCAATTCACTTATTATTTTTTATGAGTTTAATTAAAATAAATTTAATTTAATCATAGTTTATCATACAATCATATGTATTGAATGTGAAGGGGAGGAACATTGAGCAAGGAGTATCACCAGCAAGGTTCTGATTTGCCTCCATTCCCTTCCCTCTTCTTTATAAATCATGTTTGTCCATTTTTAGTTTTCCTCTACCTCTCTCTTGTTACTCCTAAAAAATTGGTTGTTAGACCTTGATGAGGATATGATCCGTTCAAGGTTAGATTAGGCAGATATTCTGACGAGGTTCGACCTCCTTGGTCGGTAAACAAATGTTGAGGGGTTGAATCCTACAATCACTAGCAAACGTCAGGTTAGCCGAGGAGCCCTCGGCGTAGGCACTCCAACGCTCAAGTTAATATAGGTCGACCAGATAATATGAGCAATAGAGTGGGGGCTTTCTGTATGTATGAGAGCATACCTTTGGAAGGCTGGAGTGGGGGGTACTTGTAGCCTTATCCCCCTGAGGATTTGTCTGAGATGCCCTTGATGTGTAGGGAGGACCCTTGTCCTTGCATAAGGAGCAATTAGTCATCTCTCACCCCTGTCCTATTTCAGGTGGCTGCCTTCCCAGGTTTTAGGGTCAGGGTAGGATATTGTTGACGCACCTGCCGCGCCAGGCCGTAAGGGGGCGGCATGCGCTATTAATGAGGAGGCATGCCGCATGTCAGTGCATTTAATGCGGCAGGGATGGTACTGTGCTCTGCCGATCTCTCTGGTCGGAAGAATGATCGACCTGACAACGGATTAGCGGTGCGGGTCGACATATCGACCCGCGACCTTGAACGAGGCCTGATCGAGTGCTCATTTACTGGGTACACCATCGATCAAACAGGTCAACTTGGGTCGACCACGTCATTGGGCCCTGGATGCAGGATGGGCTTGGTGTTGTACCTTTGGGCCCTCGTAGTTTGGGTCGAGCCACTTGGGCTATCCTATATCATGAGTCCCCCTACTTTCGAATGTTGAATGAGGGGATCGACGAGTTGCTGGGGGTTTCAACATTCCTTGGGGCTAGTGAATGGGGCATGTCGAGATGCTAGGTAACCTAAACCCGACCTGGCCCAATACTTTCATTCGGAATCTGGTCGAATTTGGCCAAATGAAGGCCTCGGTGTTTATCGAGGAAAGGAGTTTGGTATTGGCTGGGTTGTCACTAGCTCTGTTAAATTTGCCTGCGAATGATCGGCTAGGTAGACTGTGCTTCTTTCAGTTTGTTATTTTTCTGTCCTTGTGCTCGATTTTAACTTTTGCTATTTTGCTGCTTGGGAGATCATGACTAGATCATGAACCGTTCAAGGGCCGAGGCTCTGGCGAGGGTGGAGAGGAACCAGCAGCGCCGCCAGGCAACAATGGCTCATCGAGCGGCGGTTGATACGCCTCAACAGGAGGCAGTGACACCTACACCGTCGCCAACACCATTGCCAGCTTGACCCGTTGCAACTACAGGCAGTAGCCCTGCGGGTCGAGGTAAAATAGCAATGTTAGAACAGACAGGACGTGCTCCGAAGAGGGCTGCTGCCGAAAAGAGGAAAGGAAAGGCCGTGGGGTTGGACCCACTAACGGGGGAAGACCTGTTTGGGACCCTCGGGGATGATCTTTTATTTCAGCTGCCCAAACTGCCATCGCCTAGGTTTGGGACTAAGCCAGGCATGATTGTGCATAACTCATTGTCAGTGGAGACGGCGGGGCGGACGAGCGCTGCTCCGCTAAAAGTGCTGATGGCTGGGCAGTTCCTAGCCGACCAGAAGAAGCTGATGGGGCTGAGATAGGACGCTGCTCTTTGGACGTTGGCCTATCATGCCAATATGGTAAGGTTTTTGTCGAGTATATTATGTTGCTGAATACTCGTCGATTATTTTTATTCTTACTAGCAATGCTGTCTTTCAGGTCGGCCAGTTGGGGTATAATTTTTATAGGCGTTCGGAGCTGGCCTTGGCTGATTGCGAGTAGTTGCAAGTTGGCGGGGATGTGGAGACTCTCAGGGCTCAGCTCGAGTCCTTACAAAGAGAGTCGAAGAACTCGCTAAGCAGGTCGAGGAGCTGAAAAGACAGCTTCAAGCGATGGATGATCAGTTGGTTGCCTCTGTTGAGGAGAGGACTAGGTTGGACGAGTTGCTAAAAAAGGCTCGATTGGATGGGCATGTGGCTTTCACCTCTGGTCGGTCCGTAGGTCAAAATGCTGGCCTCAATGAGGCCCGAACTGAGTTCTACCGAATACTGCCGTTGATGCGACGGGAGGCGGTGCAACAATTCATGATGAGCTCGGCCTTCCAAGATGCAAGCGTTGTGTTTGCGCTCGATGACGCCCGTAATTCTTTCGAGAAGGCGCTTAAACAACTGCATTTCCTGGGCTACTCATTTCGACCAGAAGACAAGTATCGCATCAGTCACTTGCTCAACGAGCAGTTACAGCCCTATCCAAAGGATGACGGCAGGGTTGAGGGTGGAGGCGTCGAAGCCACTGTGATCGAAGGTGTCGTGGAGGTTCCGCCATTAGTGCTTTTGATAGATGAACAGAGGAGGTGGGCCGAGATTGAGAAGAGATTGAAGGTAATTGTGCAAGAATTTGATTTTGCCGGCGACTTCGTGTTCGAGGTTAAAGAGAGGGAGGTCGATTTAGCAGCATACATTCCTCCTCTGGAAAGGCGATTCCTAAGCGACGTGGCTGGTCCTTCTCAGCCAGCGACTGCCACTGTACTTGTTGCTGTTGCCATGCCTGAGCCTGTTCCGATCGCTATCCCCTCGAGCGATGAGCTCGAGCAAGCCATTGAATAGGGTGCTCGAGCCGCTGGTGATGAGGGTATGGGGTCGAGCTGAAGTTGTTGTTGCTTAGATGTTATAGCATTTTCTTTCTTGATGTATAATGGAAGTGCCTCGAGCAGACGTTGTTGCATGGTTGATTTTTCGTTATGTATGAATGAATGTTTTCTACGTTTAAGCAAGTTTTTGTCGAGCTTTTACCTTGACTGCCTTTATTTTGCTGCACATATGGCCTTGGCACTTAGCCAAGATTAACTCAAGGTCCTTGTCGAGTGGATTGTAGGTAATATATAACATGACGAATCAGAGACAGTAAAGCACCACCTCGTGGGTGCGATTTAAGTGAAAAAGTTAACAACTTTTATGATTACAAACCGTTGTGTAGATTGCTTGGTTAAACAAAGTAATCACTTGATGATAAAACTTGAGTAGTGTAGCGACTACGTGGTCGACTAACTGGTCCTGGATTAGCCGCTAAAAATTAGCTTGGTCGGCTACGAGGTCGACTAGCTGGCCATATTTTGGCGGCTGGAAGCCTACTCGGTCGACTACGGGGGTGATTGTTTGGTCTTGGCTGGAAAACCTTAACTTAGCGGCTAGAAGCCTGCTTGGTTGACTACGGGGTCGACGACAAAGAGCTTTGTGCTAGTTTTGTATTTACAGAATGCGTCGTAACTTTTTATTGCTCATAGGGAATACAACGAAGGCCGATGGCTGCCTAACACATAGAATTTCTTTAGGTTTATAGCATTCCAAGGTCTTGGTAGTTCATTACCTGTCGTGTCGGCTAGTCGGTAGGTATTGTATTTTGACACCTTGATCACTGAATAGGGCCCCTCCTACTTTAGGTCAAGTTTTTCTATATTTTTTGATACTTCTACTTTCTTAAGGATGAGGTCGCCAACCTTGAAGCTCCGGGGTCGCACTGTTTTGTTGTAACATTTCGTCATTTTCGATCGATATCGCTGCATTGTGTTGTAGGCTATGTGGCGCAGCTCGTCGATAATGATTAGGTCAAGTGTCCTCTCTGTTGCATTTCTAACCAGATTATAGTGAATTACTCGAGCTGTATGCTAGATCAGCTAGGACGAAATTACTACTTCAAATCCGTAGATCAAGCTGTACGAGCTGTGGCCCGTGGCTGTTCGGGGTGTCGTCTTATATGCCCACAACACCCCTGGGAGGTTGTCTGCCCAACTGGCTCTTGTGCCAGCTATTCGAGCCTTAAGGTGATCAAGAACTGTTCTGTTCGTGACCTTCGTCTGGCCATTGGCCTGGGGGTTTCCTACCGACGTAAAGTGTTGGCTGACTCCCAGGGCCTCACACTATTTTCTCGTGCTCTTACTTTGGAACTGAGTGCCATTATCCGATATCAGGACTTTGGGCAAATTGAATCGATATATTATGTTCTTCCAGATGAAGCTTTTGATAGCCGCATCGGTGAATTTTGAAACTATTTCAGCTTCTACCCATTTAGTAAAGTACTCGATTGCCACGATGATGAATTTGCGCTGACCAGATGTCTTGGGGAGAGATCCAACTATGTTGATCCCCCACTGGTCAAATGGCATGTTATCTTGACATTGACCATCGACGCAGCTGGTTGGTGTAGTATGTTCGAGTGGATCTGGCAGGATGGGCATCTTTTGGCGAAGTTGATGGAGTCTTGTAATAGGGTGGGCCAAAAATAATTGTAATAGACAATTTTGGGTGCCAAAGATCGACCACGGGAATGGTTGTCGCAGATGCCAACGTGAACCTCCTGTAGCACTTTGCTTGTCTCTTCAGGTGCTAGGCATTTTAGTGGGGGTCCTGATATTGACCCCCTATAGAGCTATCCATGATCGTTGAGAGCAAACTTGGTTGCTAGCCCTCTAAGCCTGCAGGTCTCTTTGTCGTCGTCGGGCATGGTCCTTTGGCTTAGGTAGAGCTTGATTGGGTCCTGCCAGGAGGGAGCCGTCTCTTCGACCCATCCAATGAGACTATGATCGGTAGCTTGGATACAAGGTTTGTTGGGCACTAAGAATGTTATGGTTCTTTCCTTGGTGCCTTTCATCGAGCTGGCTAGCTTTGAAAGCGCGTATGCTCGGGGAACTTGGCTGAGGCTGAAACTCTTGAATGATTGTTGTAATTATCTTACTTCAGCTAGATATTGTGGCTTTTTGGCCTCGAAATTACCTTCGACCTACTCTATGACCAGCTGGGAGTCAGTGATCGCCACAAGCTGCTCGATACCCCAAGCTATTGCCATGTTCATTCCCGCTATGAGGGCTTCATATTATGCTTTATTCTTGGTAATCGGGAAGTCGAGCTTTATTGCAAAATCATACTCCTCGGCAAGTGGGGAATGGAGAGATATACCTACTCCACTTCCCGATGAGGTTGTTGAACCGTCGACGTGTAGAGTCCATACTGATGAGTTTTAAATGATTTGGTTCGGCAGGTCGAGTCTCTCCGCGATAAAGTCGGCCAGGACTTGTGCTTTTATGGTTGCTTGCGGCTGGAATATGATGTCGAACTCCTCGAGCTTAATGGACTATTTGGTGAGTTGACCTGAAGTGTCGAGCTTCGCCAACACTTGCTTTAACGGTTGGTTCGTCAATACGAAAATCGCATGGGACTGAAAGTAAGGCCGTAGTTTTCGTGCAGCAGTAACGAGGGCGAGAGCGAACTTCTCAATCTCTAGATAATTGTGTTCGGGTCCGTGCAAAGCCTTACTGCAATAATACACTGGACGGTGAGTCCCGTCTCTTGTTGATGCCAACACCGAACTGATCGAATCAGTGGATACAACTAGATAAAGTTATAGCACTTCTCCCAACTCGGGCTTGGCAAGCATAGGCGGCGAGGACAAATACTACTTAAGCTCAACTAAGGCCTGGTAGCACTGCTGAGTCCACTAAAACCCTTATTTCTTCGCATTTCTGAGTATTTTGAAGAAAGTAAGGCTCTTGTCAGCCAACCGTGCAATGAACCTACCAAGCGCTATGATTCTGCTGACCAGGATTTGTACATCTCGAACAGGGTGACGTCCAAAATTGCTTGGATCTTATGTGGGTTTGCCTTGATCCCTCTTTGACTGACCATATACTAAAGGAGCTTTCCCTTATAAACTCCAAATGTGCACTTATTGGGGTTAAGCTTCATGCCAAAGGCCCTTAGTATGAAAAAGGTGTGGTTGAGGTCGACGAGGTGGCCCTCGGCCTTATCAATTTTGACGATCATGTCATCGACGTAGACTTCCATCGATCTCCCGATCTCATTCTTAAACATAAAGTTGACCAATCTCTGGTACGTTGCTCCCGTATTTTTGAGCTCAAAGGGCATGACTAGAAAGCAATATACTCTAGTGGGGACGACGAAAGAGGTCTTGTCCCTGTCCTCGGGTGCCATAAATATTTGATAATAGCCTTGGAAAGCATCCATCATGCTCAACAACTCACATCTAGCAGTAGAATCTACTAATAAATCTATATGAGGCAAGGGGTAAGGATCCTTAGGGCAAACTTTATTCAAATCAGTGAAATCGTTACACATTCGCCATTTTCCCTCATTCTTGGGGACGAGTACAACATTACAAAGCCAAGAGGGGTACTGAATTTCTACAATATCCTGCCTCTAAAAGCTTGTTAACCTCCTCCTCGATGATCTGGGACCTCTCAGCATTGAAAGTTCTTATCTTTTGCCTTACTGGCTTGTGGGTGGGGTCCATGTTGAGCCGATGGATGATGACCTTTGGGTCGATTCCCTAGAGGTAAGCAGCTTTTCATGCAAACACATCAATGTTTCGTCGAAGGAAATCGACCATGAGGCTCTCCAAGTGGTTGCCCATATCACTCCCGACTTGAGTGGTCTTATCGGGGTTTCCAGGTTCCAGCTCCATGGTTTTAAATTCCCCGACAGGCTTAACCCGGGTGTCTTTGAACTTTCTCTTCTTAGATAAAGGTCCCTTCTCAGGTTTCAGTATAGGGGCGTCCCCCGAAGGCCTCAGTTGAGGTCGCTTCTTCTGTTCATTGGACTCGATGGAAATGGTATAACAGTGCCATGTGTCCTTAAGGTTGCACAAAAGTTCTCCTACTCTCGCTGGGGTTAGGAATTTAATCTTCATGTGGTATGTGGAGACAATGGCCCTGAAGTCATTTAAGACTGGTAGACCAATGATGACATTGTAGGCGAATGGAGCGTCGACCACCAAGTAGTTGATCATCAAGGTTATGCTCCGAGGACCTTGTCCAAATGTTGTGGAGAGATTGATAGATCCCTCCAGGATGATCTCTGATCCTCCGAACTCGACCAACGGTGTTTTGACTGGATCAAATTTTAATTCCCTGAGTTTCATTATGTTCAGTGTGGACAAAAATATTATGTTCACAGAGTTGTCGTTGTCGACCAATATCTTTATGATCTCAAAGTTCGATATTCTCAGTGTTACCACCATGGGGAAGTCTATTTTTCTGTCGACTCCCTTGTTTTCCATATGGTTGAGGTCTGAGTCGCTGAATGAGATTGGCTCCGCACTGGTGGAGAGCTGGAAAACTATCTCGACCTTGGTTGGTTTGGTCGACTCTAGCTGTCTTTGGGTTTGTTTCCTAGCATTCCTAGAATCTCTCCCCTCCCGTGGGACCTCATGCGATCATGTCAATAACTCCTCGAATGGGCGGGTGGGATTCTTGGGCAGGTCTTTTTCCTTTGTCTTTTCTTTTTGGGCTGGCCGACCTTTCTCTATGGTGAGTCCGGTCGATTTTGCCCTCTTTGCACCTAGCTTGCTCTTCGACATATTTTTTCATATGGCCCTGCCGGATCAGTCTCTCGATCTCATCTTGCAAGTTGAAGCAATCTTCTGTGTTGTGCCCTTTCTGCTTATGGAAATGGCAGTACTTTTTCAATTTTTTCATAGCTTCTATCGCCGTGAGCTTTCTGGGTTTTTTGAGCAGGTTGTCATGTTGAATGGCAAATAACACCTCCTTCCTCGGGAGATTGAGCGGAGTGTAGTCGTGGAAATGCTTTATCGGGGATCGACGTCTCTCTCTGACCTGACAGTCGTCTTTCTCCTTATTTTTCCTCTTATCGACCCCCAAATTGCCATATTTCAACTTGTTCATCTCTTCTTGGGTCATGTACCTCTCTGCTAGGTCGAGAAGCTCTTCTATCGATCTTGGCTGCTAGCGTACCAATGCATTGACACATTCTTTGTGCCTGAGGCCTAGGAATAACACGTCGTTCAAGAATTCGATTCTCGAGCTATCAATTTTTAACACCTCCGTGTTGAATCGGGTGAAAAAGTCTCAGAGGGATTCCCCATCGTTCTGCTTTACCGTGTGCAAATGGGTGTGAGGGAGTTTGGCTTTTCTCCTGCTTACAGACTGGTGTAAAAATTTATCGCATAACTGGTCATACGAGTATATCGATGTCGGTTCCAATTTCACAAACCAGTCGAGTGCGATCCCTTGAAAGGTGGTGACTAGCATCTTAGCGTAGATATACTCGTTGTATCCATGCAGCTGCATCATGTGTTCGAACTGCATTAAATGTTCGTTTGGGTCGGTTGAGCCATTGTATCTAGGCAAGCCAGTCGGGATTTTAGCATCGACAGCAATGTGCTTGTCGATGATATCTTGGACAAAAGGGGAGTGTCTTTCTCTTCGAAACCTCTGTGGTCCCTTTTGGTGGGGCAACCTTCTCGTGTTTTTCCTCGAGATCTCATTTAGTCGTCGATTCAATTGCTGTACTTGGTGGGATACCTCATCCTATTCCTCCCTATTCGCCTGGGATGCAATTCTGTTCATGTGCGGTCTCGAGTGTTCGACCCTATAGCGTTGCGGGGTTTGAATGGGTCGATAGAATCCGCCACCTCATCACGGGGCAAAGGTCGAGTTACTTCTCTCAAAAAATGGCCCGGGCTCACTTTGCCCCTCGATGGTGGCCTTCTAGATTCTTATCGTTCAAAGTTTTCTTCGGACTTTCTTCTTTTCAGGGTGCGGGTTGCGACATCGCGCTGGCCGTTGGTTCTGGGTGGGTGGTGTGCCGATTTAAGGCAGCCGAGAGTTGAACTGAAATCTGTGCTAAAATCTGCTAGCTAATGAGTTGCATCAATTGAGGCATGGTCAAAGTAACCACCAGTTCTGGCTGGGCGCTAGACCCTGGGGCGCCCTATTCTTGCTGAGGTCTAGATGGGAGAGAACTGGATCTCCTATTTTCTTCCCTTCCTGATGGGGCTCGCATGGTGTTCACCATTTTCGATAGCGGACTCAAGTTTCCCACAGACGGCGCCAAATGATGAGGATATGATCTGTTCAAGGTTGGATCAGACAGATATTTCGATGAGGTTCGACCTCCCTGGTCGATAAACGAATGTTGAGGGGCTGAATTCTGCAATCACTAGCAAATTCAGGTTAGCCGAAGAGCCCTCCTCATAGGCACTTTGACGCTCAAGTCAATACCGGTCAACCAGATAATATGAGCAACAGGGTGGGGGCTTTTTGTATTATGAGAGCATACCTTTGGAAGGCTGGAGTGGGGGGTACTTATAGCCTTCTCCCCCTAAGGATTTGTCCGAGATGCCCTTGATGTGTAGGGAGGACCCTTATCCTTACATGAGAAGTAATTAGTCATCTCTCACCCTTGTCCTATTCCAGGTAGCTGACTTCCCAGGTTTTAGGGTCAGGGCAGGACACTGTTGACGCGCCTGCCGCGCCAGGCAGTAAGGGGGCGGCATGTGCCATTAATGCGGAGGCATGCCACCTGTCAGTGCATTTAATGCTGCAGGGATGGTGCTGTGCTCTGCCGACCTCTCTAGTCGGAAGAATGATCGACCTGACAACGGATTAGCAGTACGGGTCAACATATCGACCCACGGCCTTGAACGAGGCCTGGTCGAGTGCTCATTTACTGGGTACACCGTTGATCATCGAGGTCAACTTAGGTCGACCGTGCCGTTGGGCCCTGGATACCTGATGGGCTTGGTGTTGCACCTTTGGGCCCACGTAGTTTGGGCTAAGCTACTTGGGCTATCCCATATCAGACCTATTGGATTAAAAGGATTTTTTAACATGCATCTCATTATTCGTTATATTATTTTGTATAATTTTAATTCAAAATATATTTAATTTGTAATAAATGTAATAAATACAATGATATACAGTTAATATATATACATTATTTAAGATGAAAGATTTGATTTAATTAATTACAGTTACTATTTCTTTGAGTCTAAATACAATGTATATAAATTTAATGTGTATACAATATTTAAGTTGAAAAGACTTGATTTAATTAATTGTATTTATTATTTTCTTTAAATCTAATCAAAAATGAATTTAATTCGGTTGAGATTACCATTAAACCATATGTATTAAATGTGATAATTTATTATAGAGGGATATTTTTGTCCTCATATAAAAGAAAAGAAACTATTATAGTCATTCATACTTTTATAGGTAGTATAGATATTGATATAGGATGGCCCAAATCAGCGAGGCCCAACACCCAGTCAACGGCCCAGGACCCAAGTGACTCGTCGACCCTGTTTGACCAATCCACGAGGCGCTCTGTGACCCTCGGAGTCGCTCGACTATTATCGACCCCTATTCTCGTCGACTCTTAAAGTCGAGCCCTGCACAGTACTCTGCCGCCGCATTAAATACGTTGACTGGCAACACGCCTCTGCATTAATGGCACATGCCCTCCCCTCACCGTCTGACACAGCAGACGCCGCAACAGTGTGCCATCTTATCCTACAGCATAAAAGGACATCCAGCTGGCAATATTCAAACGGGGGAATTGACCAATTACCCCCGGAAGGAGGCTGGGGATCCCCTCGGTAAACCAAGGGCTTCCCTGACATTTCCTACGAGGGGAAGAATATAAAAACCCCTCAACCTTACCTCTCACAGGTATGCACTTATACACTCAAAAACCCCTACGTTCCGCTGCTCGATTAAGAAGGTCGAATATATACTGACTTGAGCGTTGGAGGGCCTAAGCCGAGGGCCACTCGGCTAGCCTAACATTTGTTGTGATTACAGGGTTCCAATCCCAAACTAATCCAGAAGATCAATACCTCAGATCCGTATCCATTATCGAAATAGAACCCTCATCATTTGGCGCCGTCTGTGGAAAATCGGGAATCCTCTATCGAAAATGGTGAACACTAGGCGAGCCCCATCAGGGAAGAAGGAGCACCGGAGATCTAGCTCTCCCGTCCCCCGCCAGAACCAAGGACCAGACTTGGTCACTCTCACAATGCCTTAGCTGATGCAGCTTATCAGCGAGCAAATCTCAGCACAGATTTCTGCCCAGCTCTCAGCTGCATTAAGTAGACATGTTGTGCAGCCGGGACCGGCGGCCAGTGCCACCCCTCAGCCCGTAGGCCCGAAGAGGGCACGGCCGGGCGAGTACGCGCATTTACCGGAGTCCCCTAGACGTCCATCCCGGAGAGAAGGGAGCCTGGGCCGTTTTACGAGAGAGACGGCCCGCCCACCGCCGAGGGAGGAGGTGGCAGACTCCGCTGACCACGACGTTCGGCCCCTTTGAGCCCCGCAGTGCTATAGGACCGGGCGTTCCAGAGGCAGGCAAGACCAGGGCCAGCAAGAATGGGAAGAAGTCTCTCACCAGGTGCAGCAGCTGAATAAGCGCCTGGAGGAACTCTCGAAGAGGAATGCTGACAGGACCATGCAACCGGAGATGCCTCTGAGATTCCGGAGGGAACGGGACTCCTTTTTTGTCCAAGAAATTATCGATGAGCGCATTGCCATTGATGCGAAGATCCCCACCGGGCTCCCGAGGTATGACGGTTCCATGGACCCGAATGAGCATCTGATGCAGTTTGAGCATATGATGCAGTTGCATGGGCATAACGAGTATATATATGCAAAGATGCTCGTGACCACTTTCCAGGGCGTGGCCCTAGACTGGTTCGTGAAGTTGGAATCGGCATCCATTTTCTCATACGACTAGTTATGCAACATGTTTTTGCACCAGTTTGCTAGCAGGAGGAAGGCGTAGCTACCGCACACCCACCTGCACACAGTAAAATAGGTTGAGGGCGAGTCTTTACGGGACTTCTTCACCAGGTTCAACACTGAGGTACTGAAGATGGATAGCCCAAGGATAGAATTTTTGATCGATGTGCTGTTTCTGGGGCTAAGGCACAAGGAGTGCGCCAATGCTTTGGTCCGCGCGCAGCCAAGAACAATGGAGGAGCTCCTCAATCTCGCCGAGAGGTACATGACCCAGGAGGAGATGAATAAAATGAAATATGGCAGCATAGGGGCCGACAAGAAGAGGGGCAAGGAGAAAGAGGAGAAGCAGAACAGGGAGGGGCGCCGCTCCCCGATCAAACGTTTCCATGACTACACCCCGCTTTCCATGCCGAGGAAGGAAGTCCTCTTCGCCATATAGCATGATAACCTGCTTAAAAGGCCTCGAAAAATCACAGAAACTGAAGCTATGAAGAAGTCCAGAAAGTACTGCCATTTTCACAAGCAAAAAGGGCACGACACCGAGGACTGCTTCAATCTGAAGGATAAGATCGAGAGGTTGATTAGGCAGGGGCATTTGAAAAAGTTTGTCGAAGAGAGAGCTCGACGTAAGGAGGGGGCGACCGACCGGACTCCTCGTAGAGAAAGGTCGGTCAGCCCGCGACGGGAGGACAAGGGAAAGAAACCAGCCCGTGAAACCCACTCGCCCATTAGTGGTGTCATCAACACGATTGCCGGGGGGCCTGCAAGAGGGGACTCCCGAAATGCAATGAAGCAAACCCAGAGGCAACTTGACTCAACTAAACCTTCAAGGGTCAAAACAGTGTTCCAGTTGACAACCAGTACCGAACCGATCTCTTTTACTGATGCAGATTTAGACCACCTCGAGGGTCAGGCCGCTGACCGGCAGCTCGACTGCCCAATGGTGGTCGCCATTGAGATCGCCAACTTCGAGGTGAGAGAGGTGTTAGTCGACAATGGCAGCTTGGCGAACATCATATTTATGTCGACCTTGAACAGAATGGACTTGGGAAAATTGAAATTTGATCCAGTCAAAACTCCCCTGGTTGGATTCAGGGGGTCAGAAATTATACCAGAAGGATTGATTAGCCTATCCACTACATTCGGGCAGGGACATCGCAGCCGAACTTTGATGATCAACTACTTAGTGGTCGATGCCCCCTTTGCTTACAATGCCATTGTTGGTCGACCAGCCCTGAATGACTTCAGAGCCATTGCATCCATATACCACATGAAAATAAAGTTCCCGACCCCCGCGGGAGTGGGTGAGCTTGTATGCAATATCAAAGATGCATGGCGTTGCTACACAATCTCAGTGGATTCTAGCGGGCAGAAGAAGCGACCAGCACTGAAGCCCTCGAGGGATGCCCCTGTAGCGAAACCCGAGGAGGGACCCTCATCGAAAAATAGAAAGTTGGAGAACACCAGGGTCGAGCCAACAGGAGAATTCAAGACAATTGAGCTCGAACCAGGGAACCCCGACAAGACAACTAGAATCGGAGCAGATATGGGGGATCGACTGGAGTGCCTCATGGTCGACTTTCTCCAACGTAACATCGATGTCTTCGCCTGGAAAGCTGCCGATCTGCAGGGCATCGACCCCGACGTCATTGTACACAGGCTCAACATGGACCCAGCCCACAAGCCAATCCGACAGAAGAAGAGAACTTTCAATGCCGAGCGGACACTGATCATCGAGGAAGAGGTTAGCAAACTTCTAGAGGCTGGTTATATTGTAGAAATCCAATATCCTTCTTGGCTTCGTAATGTATTACTTGTTCCCAAGAACGAAGGAAAATGGAGGATGTGTAATGATTTCACAGATTTAAATAAAGCATGTCCTAAGGATCCTTACCCCTTGCCTCGTATTGATTTACTTGTTGATTCCACGGCCGGTTGTGAATTGCTTAGCATGATGGATGCATTTCAAGGTTATTACCAAATATTCATGGCACCTGAGGATAGGGATAAAACTGCCTTTGTTGTCCCCAATGGGGTGTATTGCTTTTTGGTCATGCCGTTTAGACTTAAGAATGCTGGCGCAACTTACCAAAGATTAGTTAACTTCATGTTCAAGAATGAAATTGGGAAATCAATGGAAGTTTACGTCGACGACATGATTGTGAAAACAAAGAAAGCAGAAAGCCACTTGATCAACCTGAGCCACACATTTTCCATTCTGAGAGCTTTCGGTATGAAGCTCAATCCTGACAAATGCACATTCGAGGTTCGAGGAGGAAAATTCCTCGGGTATATGGTCAGTCAGAGAGGCATCGAGGCTAACCCCTAAAAAATTCAAGTAGTTCTGGACATTGCTCCACCGTGCACCGTTCGGGAAGTTCAACGCCTCGTGGGTAGAATTATTTCTTTGGGCAGGTTCATAGCTAGTCTGGCAGACAAGAGCCTACCCTTTTTCAAATTCTTGAGAAACACAAAGAAATCGGGATTCAAATGGGACGAACAATGTGACCAAGCTCTGATCGACCTGAAGCAACACCTCTCTTCGCCACCTCTCCTCGCCAAGCCTGAGCTCGGAGAAATTTTACAGATATATCTAACGGTCTCTTCGGCTTCCATCAATTTAGTGCTAACAACGAGAAGAGCTAAAAACCCTTGTCCAGTTTACTATTTCATCAAGGCCCTTTAGGGGCCCGAACATAACTATTTGGAGATCGAGAAGTTTGCCCTGGCCCTAGTCACGTCAGCAAGAAAACTGAAGCCCTATTTCCAATCCCATACAATTGTGGTGCTAACGAACCAGCCGCTAAAGCAGGTATTGTCGAAACCAAACACTTCAGGTCGACTCACGAAATGGGCTATCGAACTAGGAGAATTCGACATCCAATTCCAACCTCGGGCGGCAATAAAAGCGCAGGTGTTGGCGGACTTCATCCTCGAGAGAGTCGATCTCCCGGTTCAAGAGATGGAAGAAGCACCTTGGTGGACCCTACATGTTGATGGGTCCATGACATCTACTCGAGGAGGAATAGACGTATCCCTCAGATCCCCGCTGCCTGAAGACTATGATTTTGCAGTAAAACTCGACTTCCCAGTCACTAATAATGAAGCTGAATATGAGGCACTCATTGCAGGAATGCGCATGGCCATAGACCGTGGAGTCGAAAAGATAGCGGCCTTTACTGATTCACAGTTGGTCGCGGAGCAGGTCGAGGGAAACTTCGACGCGAGAGAACATAAAATGGCACAATATCTCGGGGAAGTCCGACAGCTATGACAGAGTTTTCGAGATTTTACATTAAGCCAAGTTCCCCGATCAAAAAATATGCGAGCATGCGCGTTTTCCAAGCTGGCAAGCTCGACGAGAGGCACACGAGAAAGAACCATAACGTTTCTTGTAGCCGACCAACCATGCATCTCGGTCCCCGGCCCGAGTTTGGTCGGGTGCCTCGAAGACGCAACCCATTCTTAGCAGCACCCAATCAAGTTTTATTTGAGACAAGGTACCTTACCCGATGATGAAAAATAGGCTCGTAAATTGAGGGGCTTAGCGCCCAAATATGCGCTGGACGATCACAGACAGCTGTACAGAAGATCAATCGCAGGACTGCCGCTCAGATGTTTAGATCCCGACCAGGCGAAGGAAGTGCTGTAGGAAGTACATGCAGGCCTCTGCGGAAACCACTTGGGAGGCCGGTCCCTGGCACATAAGATCACACGACATGGGTATTTCTGGCCCACTTTGTTGAAGGATTCTATTGACTTTGCTAGGAAATGCCCATCATGTCAGGTACATTCGAACATGCAACACCAACCAGTCGCACCAATGACAAATGTTGATATCGCTTGGCCATTCGATCAATGGGGTATCGACATAGTCGGCGTGCTCCTAAAGACCACCGGCCAGCGAAAGTTTATCATAGTGGCCGTTGAGCACTTCACAAAATGGGTGGAAGCTGAAGCAGTCCCGAAGATCACCGATACGGCCATCAAGAGTTTCATATGGAAGAATATTGTTTGCCGTTTCGGGCTGCCTAAAATCCTCATCTCAGATAACGGCACCCAATTCCAAAGCAAAAGTACAAGAAGATGGTGCGAGACCTTAGGCATTGCGCAACATTTTACTTCAGTAGGAAATCCGCAAGCCAATGGACAGACCGAAGTGACCAACAGGACTGTCCTTGATCACATTAAGAGTCGAATAGTGGGGACGGGAACTAGCTGGGCGGACGACCTCCCAGGAGTCCTTTGGGCTTACAGAACCACCCCCCGAACAGCCACAGGTCAAAGCCCTTAC
Source organism: Jacaranda mimosifolia (assembly GCA_018894105.1). Lineage (NCBI taxonomy): Eukaryota > Viridiplantae > Streptophyta > Magnoliopsida > Lamiales > Bignoniaceae > Jacaranda > Jacaranda mimosifolia. Next base: position 13,856,765 of record CM032120.1, on the reverse strand, counting down.
AGTCTGGTTTATGGATCCGAAGCCGTGGTCTCGTCAGAACTAATCCAGCACACCGCTAGAGTGATCCACTACAATCCAACAGCAAATACATCGGAGAGGGCACTTGACCTAATAACTATAGACGAGAAGCGCCTAGCGGCTTACAACAGAATGCAGAGGTACCGCTCAAAGATGGCGGACCGCTATAACAAATCGGTACATCCGCGGAATTTCAAGGTGGGTGATCTCATCTTAAAGAAAGTGGAAGTATCAAGGCTCGTCGGCAAGCTTGACCCGAAGTGGGAAGGGCCGTAGTCAGTCATCAAAGTGTCTAAACACAACGCCTATCGATTAGCGGATGCTGCAGGTCGTGAGCTGCCTCGACCGTGGAATGCGGTAAATTTAAAAAAGTTCTTTGTATAAGCTGCTCATTGGCATCTTTTGTATTAAGTAAACAACAATCAAGTTCCATTATGATTAAAAGGCACGTGACCACCGCAGCAAAACCTTAGTCGACCCCGTAGTTGACGAAAGGCTTAAACAAACCAAGTCAAGGCGAAGAGCCGCGACCACCTTGGTTGACCCCGTAGTCAACGAAAGGCTAAAACGCGTCAAGTCAAGGCGAAGAGCCACGACCACCTTAGTCGACGAAAGGCTAAAACGCGTCAAGTCAAGGTGAAGAACCGCGACCATCTTAGTCGACCCCGTAGTCGACGAAAATTCTCAACAAACTGGCATCGAAGCCCCTGAGGCAGGGTAGCAAAATCGACGTCACACTTGCAGAAAAGCCGCTAAGGCTCGAAGTCGAGCCCCATCGACAAATTCATTTACACTTTACTAATCATAAATGGCGACAAATTTCAAGTTATCTTGCGATGGAGAAAAACAGTGTTCGAAATCGAACAGCTGGCAGATGAAGGGCAACAAATTTCATTTCATTCTCAAAAGCCTCAATGAGGCATGTACATCAAAACAAAAACAAGTATTATAAGCCCTAGCTAGAACTGCCGGACCCTTCGATTGGTAATGCGGGTGCGGGAGCAGACGGAGGCTCAGGCGGTGCCATTGCAACGGGCATCGCCGCGGTGACTGGCTGAGAGGGACAGACGGCAGAAGACAAAAACAGTCGCTCGACGGCTGGGAAGAAAGATGCAGCGTTGGCCCGGCCTTCGGAGACTTCATAGGCGAGGTCGCCGGCAAACTCGAACTCTCGACCTACCACCTTCAGTTTCTTTTGAAGGTCTGCCTTTTGCCTCTCTTCAGGAGTCATGTTGACCTCCTCCGCTGCCTCTACCTCGGCTTCGGCCTCGTCGGCCTCTTCATCACCAATTGGGCGCAACTGCTTGTCGAGAGCAAGGCCCATTTTCGCGTGATCTTCGTCGCTAACCGCATAGCCCAGGTGCCGCATTTGCGTAATAGCCTTATTAAAGGCACTTCAGGCATCATCCAAGGCCAGCACCACGCTCGCGTCCTGAAACGCGGGGCTCACCATGAACTGTTGCACCGCCTCCTTGCGGACCTCCGGAACTACCCGCTCGAACTCTGTTCTGGCCTCGACCAAGCGCTCGCCTCGATCGGCCGCCCGACCAGATTCGTAGGCGACATGAATGTCCAGTTTGAGTTTTTTCAGCTTCGCCTCCATCTTTGTCTGCTCCGTCACCTCCAGCAGCACTTGCTGGTCTTTCGCATCCATTATTTCGGCGTATTTGGCATTCTCCTTCTGCACTTCCTCGAGCCGTAGTTGGGATGACTCCAGCTGGGCCTTCAACGTTTCGGCATCGCCACCAACGTCCAACTCTTCACGATCAGCGAGCGCCAGCTCGGAGCGGCTGTAAAAATTGTAGGCGATTTGCGCGACCTGAAACATTAAAATCATTACTATCCATTACACAAGTTTACAGCTTAGGGGATCTCACCATGTTCGCATGATATGCGATCTCGCACAGCGCCCCGGGCTGACTCAGGCCCATTATCCTCCTCTGGTCAGCCAGGAACTGACCAGCTAACATCCATTTCAAGGGGTCGACCCCAGTTGGCCCAGATCCATGCATATAGGACGAGTTGTCCACAAGTAGGCTGGGGTCCGACCCGAAACGAGGAGACGGGAACTTCCTCAGACCGAATAAAGTCTCCGCACCTCGATCCCCGAAGAGATCGTTTCCCATCGGCATCCTCGACCCGGCGACCTTCGACTTTTCTTTCCCCCTTCCAGCAGCAGCAATCTTTTTGGGCGGGGGCCCACTTTGTTCGCCCATGGGTCTTTTTCCCCGACCCGCATCCCTCTCGACAGCTACTACTCGACCAGGCGAGGGGGTCGGGGATGGCGCAAAGGCCGCAGCTTGTCAGCATGGCTCGTCGGCTCCAGTCGACTTTTGTCGAGATGCGGCGCCTTGTCTGCGCTGTCGGTTCCTTTCAGCACGAGCCACTGCATCACTCCTTGCGCGGTTCATGATTTCATCCCAGTCTGCAAGGAACAAATACAGCAGATATCAAATACAGAAATGAATGTAGCTAAACAACAAAGCATGGCACACATTTCATCTACCTATCTCATAGTCATCTGCAAAATTTAGAGGGGCTGGCGATAACCCAGCCAGCACTAACTGCTGCTCCTCGAGGAATACAGTGGCCTCCACGGGACCAAACCCGACCAGATCCCTCACGAAGGTGTTTGGCCAAGTAGGGGTGCGATTCCCCGGTATCTCAACTTGTCCCCCTAACCACTCTCGAGGAATGTCAAAACCCCCCTTCACCCGAATGAAGAAATAACGTTTCTTCCACTCCTGCCCATATGAAGAGGAGGGAGCCACGAGAAACTTGCGGTGAGGTTGAGCAGTCAGATAGTAAAAGCCCGACTCCTCGGAACTACCAGATTTTCATGACATGCACAGATAGAACAGATGCATCAAAACTGGGAAACTGCAGAGGGTGGCAAAACAGTTGGGTAATAGTTGGGTTATGCACACTCGAAGACCCCTAAGCAGGCCTATCATACTATCACCTAAGGGGAACCTCAACCCACATTTTAGTGCATCCTCGAACACTGTTATGCAACCGGCGGGAGCGCGGTGCATTCGACCAGGAGGCCCGGGGGTCAATAGTTGATATTCGGGAGGAATATGGTAAAGCCCCCTCAGGCGCACCAAATCCGTAGGAGTCATTACGGAAACTATTTCACTATAGTGGCCCGGGGTGAATAATCTCCCACGAGAAGGGGGTACCCGGCTGGGCCCAGCTTCCCCACCACGGGCGCCGCTCAAGCTCCTAGAGCTCGAGTTGTTCGTACCTGAACCAACGCCGGACAACCCACCAAAAGGAGCAGGAAACTCCCTACGCCCCTCAGACAGGGTGGCCTCACTGTCCCCCCCTCTGGCTACCCTCAGAACTGAATAACCCAAACATCTTCTTCAAAAGATGTCCATAAAGAGAAACGATTCGGGGAAACGAAGAGCCCGAGGAGCACTTACTGGATACAAAGGTTAAATCCACAAAATCTGCGAAGCGAAGGCAAAGTTTAGGGAGTCTTGCAGCGAAAGTTATCTCCTAAACGTTCTTGCAAAATTCTGACACGGTAGAAGCAGCAATGGGCAGAAGTACATTAAGCATTTATAGGAACGGGGACACGATTTCCCAAGCATCCATGCACAGTTACCCAAACGTCCGTATTAATGGGCGGAGACGTTACGCCGCCCCACGCGCGCCAAAATGTAACTGCTCAGCAAGCGCGTAATACTCTGACAGATTTTCAAAAACCCTGGTCGATGTTCGCTACTTCCCAACACCGCTTGTCGACTCTCTGTTCGGCCTTGCGAAGTGGGGGGACTCATGATATAGGATGGCCCAAATCAGCGAGGCCCAACACCCAGTCAATGGCCCAGGACCCAAGTGACTCATCGACCCTGTTCGACCAATCCACGAGGCGCTCCGTGACCCTCGGAGTCGCTCGACTATTATCGACCCCTATTCTCGTCGACTCTTAAAGTCGAGCCCTGCACAGTACTCTGTCGCAGCATTAAATATGTTGACTGGCAACACGCCTCCGCATTAATGACACATGCCCTCCCCTCACCGTCTGACACAGCAGACGCCGCAACAGTGTGTCATCTTGTCCTACAGCATAAAAGGACATCCAGCTGGCAATATTCAAATGGGGGAATTGACCAATTACCCCCGGAAGGAGGCTGGGGGTCCCCTGGGTAAGCCAAGGGCTTCCCTGACATTTCCTACGAGGGGAAGAATATAAAAACCCCTCAACCTTACCTCTCATAGGTATGCACTCATACACTCAAAAATCCCTACGTTCCGCTGCTCGATTAAGAAGGTCGAATATATATTGACTTGAGCGTCGGAGGGCCTAAGCCGAGGGCCACTCGGCTAGCCTAACGTTTGTTGTGATTGCAGGGTTCCAATCCCAAACTAATCCAGAAGATCAATACCCCGGATCCGTATCCATTATCGAAATAGAACCCTCATCAGATATAGATATAGCAAATCACTTTTATTTCTAGTATTTTAAGTGATATTAGGCTTGTCCAGTTAGTTTTTTTGAAGTCAGTTTTTTGGGTTTACCCAAATAAAGTTTTATAGGTTTTACGCGATGGAATTGAGCTCGAAATCTAAATATAAAGTCATACCAAGGTTAGAATCCTTGGAGGCGCAACAAAAATTCTTTAGAATTTAAGTCAATAGAAACACGATTGTAATGGAAAATATTGGGAATCAATATGATTTGTATTTTTGTCCTTGAGTGGTTTGGGGTATTTATAAAAATATATTGAGGTGAATCTTTCATGTCAAGCCTACATGATTTACTAAGATGCGGCCTGGCATCATCACTCAACATTTTAGATGATGAATTTCGTCGAGCCTGACCTACACAAAGAGACGTATAAGCTATATTAATCGAGCATTAAATTTTAAGTCTAAGAGCAGAATGAGTACATTATAATTCCCTCCTTTCCTTTGTATCAATAAGATTGATATTACATCCATATTTTTTTGATTTCATAATTAAAAACTAATGATTTGTGCTCATTAATCATGTAGTCTCATTTTAACCATTGCACAAACTATATCAGATTAAATTTAAATTACTATTACAGTTACAACTTCTTCATAAAACAACAATTCCAAGAAGAAGGTCAGTATATGGACTCATCATCGAGCCTCATTTTTCAAATACTCAACAAATTTCTCAACATAATTTTCATGAAGTTTGTGATCTCCAAAGATCCCATTGGCAGCTTCTTCAGCGCGTGCTCTAAGTTCCTCTACTTCCTTAGAAACCATAGCTTTCTTCAATGCACTTGCAATATCAATTCTTGTAAAAGATCCATCTTCATCCCTCTCCAGTTCTATCCCCAAACCTTTCTCCACCAGCAGCTTAGCATTCAATGGCTGGTCTACACTGAATGGTAGAAAAACAAGAACCAGTCCAAATTGCAATGCTTCAATAATTGAACTCCACCCTGCATGAGACAAAAACCCTCCAACTGAAGGGTGGGCAAGGATTTCCCTCTGGGGTGCCCATCCAATCTGCACCACTCCTCTTCCTGTTGTCGGGGAGACGAACCCTGGCGGGTCAATCCTCAATATCATCACTAGGCGCCCAATCAGGTTTCCTTAGTGCCCATAAAAAGGGTAACCCAGAAAGTTCAACCCCGTATGCTATCTCATGAATTTGCTCGGTCTTCTGCTTACATTCACTTCCAAACCCAACAAACACAACTGATCTTGGCTTTTGTTCATCAAGCCAATCAGTGATTTTGTTCCATGGCTCTTCCCCGGTTATTCTCCCCCCTTCTGGTTTCTCAGGTGGAAGAAGTCCTACCGGAATCACTGGCTTACCTGTGATCTCTGAGGATAGTTTCAAATACTCAGCTTCGAATTCTGGGCATGTACGTACAGCCATGGCCTGACTAGCTTGGACTAATTTAGCAATGCGTGCACCATCTGATATTCCAGATGCATTTACACCGTAGAAACCATTGTGCATGATAACAACTTCATGATTTCTGAAAGCTACCTGTGAGGGAAAATTAATCCAAGATGGAGGGACTGTCATATCCTGAGGCGATGGCCTAGCCTGTTTTTGGCCCTCACCAAAAAGACACTCAGGTGCCCCAAAGAATACAAGGGTGCTAGCAGTAAACGTAGAATACTCAATTATTGGAATATTCAAATCTTGAGCAATATCAACTACCCAGTGGGGAAAGAAATCAACTATTATCCAGTTTGGAGAGTTCTTTGCAATGAAATTCTTGATGGGTTCTTGGAGGAGATCACAGGCTATCTTTAGGTAGTCCATTTTATCAGCTAGAATGTCCATAGTTGATTCAGCGTTTTCTGGCAAGGGATTGGAATCGAGCTTAGGGAGAGTAAGGGGCACAAAATCTATGAATGCTGACAGATTTGGTGGAATTTTGTGAAGTCTTTGAATGTTTCTTGGAGTTGAAAGAAAGGAGACAAGAATTCCTGATTTGGCTAAGGCAATGGAGAGATCGAAGAATGGAATCATGTGACCAAATGCTAACCATTACAGCATCCAACGTGAACACCCTCAACTTTGCTCATTTTTTTCCACCCTGTTGCAGAATTTCAGATCCTCTGATGAGTGTGTGATTTTTGGTGCTGGTGTGTGTTTTTGTGTGGTGCATAAATGATGGAGAATTGAGGTAAAATAATGAACTTGCTTAGCGGATAGCTAGCAAACTTATGACTAAGAGGCACTATTCTACCTGTAGGGTCCAGCAACTTTAGATGGCACCTAAAGAGGTTGGATATTAAGTGCTTGCTTTTCGCTGGAAGCAACTTAAAATGGTTCCATTCTTGTCAAGCATAGTACAATGATAGTGTCGAGTGCATGTATTTATTAAGAGATAAAATCATTTTTATTTCTTGTATTATAAGTGATATTAGGGTTGTCCTAAAAAATTTCCTCAAGGGAAAATTGCAAAACTAAAACTGTAGCAATGATCATTTTATGTTTTAGACCCAAAATTTAGGTTGATTTTAAAGTAGGATCAAAACTAATTAAAAAATAAAAAAAAAGGATAGCAGCCACAGAAAAACATAGTCAGTATCGGTGATTGCTTGTGTGACGCTTGCATGGAATATCTGTGTAGGCGCCATGCAAGAAATCATTAGTGTTGATTGTAATTTTCGATGGCCACTGTCCTTTTTTTTTCTCTCCGATTTTTAATGAATTTTGGTTATACTTTAATATAACGATAAATTTCAGTCACACATTGCGAATTGGCCATAGTCACGATTTTATTTTTACAATTTACCCATTTCCTCAAAGTCGGTGTTTGATCTACCCAAATGACCCAAGTCAAGTCTTATGACAATTGAATATGAGATTTAGAATTAGACATGTAATAATAACAAGGTTTGGGTCGTAGGTTGTCCAACAAAAATCCTTTTAAGTATAAGTTAATAGAAATATGATCGTAATGAAAATGTTGGGAATTAATATGAAGTGTTTATTTATCCTGTCTAGTGGCCATTTGGTCCAATGATATTACTTTCACATATAAAGTATGAGTCTAAAAGTTCAAACATAATAAACTCGTGACATATGGGTGTGTATGAGTCTAATAAAGATAAAGTATATTGTTGTTGATGAAGGTTTGATGAGGCAAATCTTTCATGTCAAACTTGGATGATTCACTAATGTGTCCTCACTCAACAATCCAAATAATCAATTTTGTTGAGCTCGACCTACGTAAAAAGATATAAACATGAAGTGTTCGTGCATTAGATTTTAAATCTAAGAGCATAACGAACATTTCTTTCTTCTCCTTTCTATCAATAAGATTGGCATTACATCAATATCTTTTTTATCCATATCTATATCTATATCTATAATATATAATCTATTCTATAATAGTTATAAAAATATGAATGGGTATAATGGTTTTTTCCCCTTTTATGTGAGGATAAAAATATTCCTCTATAATAAAATTATCACGTTTAATACACATGGTTTAATTGTAGTTGCAACCAAATTAAGTTTATTTTTAATTAGACTCATAGAAAATAATAATTATAATTAATTGAATCAAGTTTTTCAACTTAAATAATTAATGTATATGCATTGTATTTAGTCTCATAAAAAATAATAACTATAATTAATTAAATCAAGTCTTTCATCTAAAAAATTAGATGTATATATGTTGAATGTATATCGTTGTATTTATTATATTTGTTACAAATTACATATATTTTCAGTTAGATTTACACAAAATTATAATTATATTAAAATTAATTAAATAAATTTTCTACTTAGCAAATATAATTACATATATTTCTTATTCTTTTCTTTTTTTATTTAAAAAAATACTCCTCATTAGGATACAATACTCACTAAACATAATTTATTGGTAACTGAGACCCAAATTTTAAATAACCTGAACAATTAATTTGTCTCCTAAAGAATAACAATTTCATTAATATTTTCATTTAATCGGCTCATAGAAGCTCATGGAAATGATTGCTTCATTGGAACTGAATATGAACTTTTTATGCAACAATTAATCAATAAACTATTAAACTATAAAATATAAAGAAATTTGAAAAAAAAGAAAAAGAAAAAAATGTATATCTATCCATCTATATATTTGTTGTATTTATAATATTATAATTATTCATTATTATTGTTACATATAAAAGTACAAATAACCTCTGATTAATAACATTACCCTCATGATACACATAAATATGAAATTCAAAATTTGAACGCTAAGGAGTTTGAGGTGTGCGTGCGTATGAAAAATAAAATAAGGAAAAAAAATTACTACAAATGTAAGAGAAAAATGTGATAAATTTTTTAAGCATATAAAAAAAATACTAAAAGAATCATATTTATTAGAAGCAATTATGAGAAAACTTATAAAATTTATTGAGATAAATTCATACGTAAAAATCTTCAGAAGGTTAAATGATTAGCTTTCAATGAATGATATTCAACTCCATATCTTAAACAACATGAGATTAGACTAACTTAATTCTATAATTCTCCAAATAGTTATCAGGTTGCTGCAATTTTCGTTGATGGATATAATCATCAAAACATATCAGTAGAACAAGATATTATCGTCCATTCATGTTGAGGTAATAAACATAGGATAACACATTATTATGAATGATGAATGTTATGACCAACTATAATATCCACTTTTTTTTTTCGCAGTAGGTGATATAGGATAACACCTTAACATTCAAAAAAATGGTATTAAAAGATTTAATGATACAATCCAAATGAATGAAGCTATCCAAGTGACTCTTACAAGTAGTGCAACCATTGTTGGAAAATAATAGATAAGTTTATATCTTATTCTATAGTTTATTACTCTTATATTAGGATGAAATACTTGTTTTCTTTTTGCTATTAATATATAAAGTTTAACCATTGCAAAAAATAATCCATGAAGCACTTATATAATTAAAATTTTGAAATTTTAAACGAAGTGAATATATATATATATATATATATATTTGTCTATTCCTTATTACCAAGATTTTAAACATTTTTCAAATGAAGGTGATATAAAAATAAAAATTTCAAAATAAATAACCAATTAAATTAATTACAATCATATTTCAATTATTACAAATACATATATACACACACATACACGCATCATCCAACTATAAAAATACATACATATAATACATAAAAAAATCACTTTTACCTTACAAACCCAACAAAAAAACAACTGATTTGACATATACAGTAAAATTTGTCTCTCTCCAAAACATAAAAAAACAAACAACTCATTCTCAAATTATTTTTCATATTTCCCCAAAACAAAAAGAAACACATGGCACATTCTCCAAATTTTCCCCCAAAAATCCATTCTCCCAAATTTTTTTCTAGAAAATGGTCAAAACATAGGAGAACAAGCCCTAAGAAAATTTAATAATTTAAACTAGCAATACTATTTTGATAAATTTGAATAAGTAATTTTTGATACGTTTAATCATTTTAATCTAATTTAAATTATTTTGTATAATATAATGAAATAATTTTAAATAAATAAAATACGTAAAAAATAATTATTTTTTAATAATATTAAATTAATACTCAATATTAATGCTTGAATTAATATTTAGTAAATTAGTTAAAAAATAAATAACTCTCCCCCCTTCCCCGCACCCTAGCCTGGCTAGCCATGTCCAGCAGCTGCTAGCCGATGGCTACCTGGCCATAGTTGGTCGTGAAGCTAATAATCGGGCCATGGCCGACCACCGACCAATGGCAGATTTGGCTGCCTGGCTAGGCAACCGCTCACCATGGCCGGCTGCCCAAATTCAAGTGGGGGTGAGGGTGGGGGGGGGTTTCTATACATATATATGTCTATTATTTATTTTATATATACGTATATGTATATTGATGAGGGTTCGTTTTGCTGGGTTCGGATCCCGACTTAAACGATAGTAGAACTTGACCCGGATGGATTGTGTTCCTGTTGTGTAGGGAAAAAATCCTGTAGTCACAATAAACGTTAGGCTAGCCGAGTGGCCCTTGGCTTAGGCCCTCCGACGATCAAGTCAGTAATATTCGACCTTAATAATCGATCAGAGAGGTAAGGGCTTTTTTGGTGTATATGAGTGCGTACCTCAAAAAAATAGGGTTGAGGGTATATATATCCTTTTTCTGCTAGGAAATGTTTGGAAAGCCCTTAGGTATCTCCCAGGGCCACTAACCTTGGGCCTGGGGTATATAGTAATTTCCCCTATTCGAGTATTTCCAGCCAGCTGTCTTTCCAGCTTTCAAGGACAAGATAGTACATTGTAGCTGCGCCTGCTGTGTCAAACGGTGAGGGGAACGGCATGTGCCATTAATGCGAAGGCGTGGCGCCTGCCAGTGCATTAAATACGGTGGCAGAGTACTGTATGTGTCTTGACCTCAGCCTCGCCCTCGACCAGGTCGATTGAGGTCGAAGATTTCCGCAGACCGAGGGAGCTTGACTGGGCCTGCGCGGATCCGATCGAGTGAAGTCTATAAGATGCAAGGGCCCTGGATCCGGTGGAGTGAAGTCGACGAGACGTATGGGCCCTAGATACGGTCGAGTGAAGTCGATGAGACGCATGGGCCCTGAGTCTCAGTTGGGCCTTGCTGGTTTGGGCCCAAATATTTGGGTTATCCCATATCATGAGTCCCCCCACTTCGCAAGGCTGAATGAGGTACTGATGAGAAGCATTGGGAAGTAGCGAAAATGGTACTACTGACAGTCGACCGGGATTTTTGAAAATCGACCAGGGTTTGGTGCATTTATTGAACGGTTACATCATGGCGCGCGTGGGACGGCGTGGCGGTTACAGTCATTATGGCACACGTTTGGTTTACCGCGCCCCTTCTCCTATAAATATCCACTGTAATTCTGGCCATTTTACTTTTACTGCTTTAGAATCTGTGCGAGAGCTTGCAGAAAAACTCTTGGGTGTCCAGGGTTTCTGAATTTAACCTTCGCGTTCATTCCCCCAGTTTCCTGCATCTAACTTCCATTTCCAGTAAGTGTTGCGCTGTTTTTACTTCTTATCGTCTGCTTTTCTTTTGAAACATCATGCTGGGATTATATAGCTCTGAGGGTAGTCAGGGGGGGATAGAGAGGCCACCCTATCCAAAAGGCGTAGGTACCCCTCTGCGGCGTCTGACGAGTCGCCCCGTGATAATTCTAGTTCCAGTAGTTCGAGCTCCAGTAGCTCGAGCAGCAAACGCGGTGGGGGAGAGGTTGGGCCTAGCCAAGTACCCCCATCGCGAGGTCGATTATTTACCCCCATTCATTACAGTGAAATAGTGTCTACAATGAACCCTGGGGATTTGAGACTTCTCATAGAGCAGGGAGCTCTATCATATTCCCCATGAATACCAGTTTTTAACCCCTGGGCCACCTGGTCGAATGCATCGTGCACCTACGGGCTGCATAACTGTGTTCGAGGACGCCTTTAGGTGTGGCTTAGGTTCCCTCTAAGTGACAGCTTGGTAAGTCTGCTTAGAGGTCTTCAAGTATGCATAACCCAGCTTCTGCCCAACTATTTTTCTACTCTCTGTAGCTTCATAGTTTTAATGCGCCTATTCAACCAACCAGCCAGCTTCGAAAATTTTTCCAACCTGTTTCATCTTCCCATGTCTCGTAAGTCTGGCAGTACCGACGAGTCGGGGTTCTATTACCTCACTGCTCGACCTCGCCGGAGGTTTTTGGTAGCCCCCTTCACTTCGTACGGTCAGGAGTGGAAAAAATGCTACCTTTTCGTTCGAGCGAAGGGGGGGCTTGATATTCCTTGGGGTTGGTGGAGAGGGCATGTCGAGATGCCCGGGAACATGACTCCGACCTGGCCGAACACATTCGTGCGGGACCTTGTCGAGTTTGGACCCATCGAGGCCTCCGTCTTCATCGAGGAGAGGCAGTTAGTGTTGGCCGGGCTGTCACCGGCCCCAATAGATTTTCCTGCTGATTATGAGATAGGTAGATGGAGTGTGCTTTGTGCTTTATTATTTGCCTATCTTTGATGATTTGTGTAGTTCTTTTGGTTTTGACTTCTGTTGAATTTGTTATACGTAGATCGAGAAGAGATCATGAACAGATCAAGAGCTGAGGCGCTGGCCCAAGCAGAAAAGAACAAGTAGAGCAGATAGGGCACTGCTTCTCGTTGAGAGCAATCGACGGACGACGAGCCGCGTCGACTGGAGGTAGCTTCTACCCCCTCGCCGGCCCCCTCGTCGGGTCCAGCGTCAACAGCCCCTAGCGGAGGCCATGCTGGTCAGGGCAAAAGACCGATGGACGAGCAGAGTGGTCCTCCGCCTAAGAAGATTGCCACGGGGAAAGGCAAAGGAAAAGTCGTAGGGTCGGGGATGCCGACGGGGAACGATCTCTTTGGGGATCGAGGAGCTGATGCGTTGTTTAACCTGCGGATGTTTCCGTCTCCCCGATTTGGGTCAGACCCGAGCCTCATTGTAAACGACGCCTCGAGCATGCTTGCATCGGGGCCCACCGGGGTGGAAGCTTTGAAGGTGCTGATGGCTGGTCAGTTCTTGCCTGACCATAAGAAGATAATGGGCATGAGCCAGGCTGCTGCCCTCTATAAGTTCGCATATCACACGATCATGGTAAGATTTCATTTTCTGCATCTCTGCATATTTATACTTTTGTTGATTGGACAGTGGTGACCTTTATGTCTCAGGTCGGGCAATTGGGCTACAATTTCTACCGCCGCTCTGAGCTGGCCCTTGCTGATCGAGAGCAGTTAGATGCTGGTGGTGATGCTGAAACTTTGAAGGCTCAGCTGGAGTCTTCCCAACTGTGAATCGAGGAGCTGGAGAAGCAGGTTAACCAGCATGACCAAGAGATGGAGGAAAAAGGACGAACAGGTCCTTCTTGCGGTGACGGAATGGACCAAGATGGATGCAAAATTAAAAAAACTGGAGCTGGACGTGCAAGTTGCCTATGAATCTGGATGGGCCGCTGGTCGGAGTGAGCGGCTGGTCGAGGCCAGAACTGAGTTTGCTCGGATATTGCCCGAGGTCCGCCGGGAGGCTGTGCTGCAATTCGTAGTTAGCTCGACTTTCCAAGATGCAAGCGTTGTGCTGGCTTTGGATGATGTGCGGAACGCCTTCCAGAAGGCGATCCAACGAGTGCAGTTTTTGGGCTATGATCTCCGGCCAGAGGACCGCTCCAGGATGAGTCACGCTCTCGACGAGCAGCTTCGACCCTACCCCGAGGAGGAGGACGATGCCGAAGAAACGCCCGTCCAGAAAGGGCCAGGGGTCGGACTTTCGCTCGAAGAGAAAAGGCGGGCGGAACTTGATGAAAAGCTGAAGGCAGTCGCCCGGGAGTTCGAGTTCACCGGGGACCTGGCTTTCGACGTGTCAGAGGGAAAAGTCGATGTGGCTTCCTTCTTCCCGGATACGGAGCTGCTGTTCCTTGAAGCTGCAGCTAGCCCGTCTCGGCCCGTGGCTGCCGCTGGCCCCTCTCGGCCTGTGACTGCCGTCGTTCCCGTCGCCATAGCACCGCCCGAGCCCCAACAAGCTTCTGTTTCGCCTGGTGCACCTGCCCTTGCCGCTGCTCCTAGCATCGAAGAAACGAGCAGCTCAAATTAGGCCCAGTTATTTGTTCTGTTTTGATGTATAGGCCCTATTGAGGCCTTTACCATTTGTTGAATTATAGCCTCGATGAGGCTTTCGCGAATTGTTATGAAATTCAATTGCAATTTCAATCATTACTGTCTTTGCGTTTGGGTTGAATTATCTTGACGGATGGCCAGTTACTCTTCTTGCCCTTCATTAGATGATGGTTTGCTTTTCTGCCTTGATTTTTAGCTCTTGTAGGACAAGTTGGCCTTAATCCAATAAGATAATGATTAGCGTTTGAGCCTAGAACAACTTTCGTGATTGTAGGATAAGTTTATCATCGATAGATTGGTCGACTGCGGGGTTGACTGTTTGGTCTTGGCGCATAGGCCTCGACTTGGTGGCGCGAAGCCTAATTGATCGACTGCGGGGTCGACTGTTTGGTCTTGGCACATAGGCCTCAACTTGGTGGGGCGAAGCCTAGTTGGTCGACTGTGAGGTCGACTGTTTGGGCTTGGCGCATAGGCCTCGACTTGGTGGCGTGAAGCCTAGTTGGTCGATTGCGGGGTCGACTGTTTGGTCTTGGCGCATAGGATTCGACTTGGTGGCGCGAAGCCTAGTTGGTCGATTGCGGGGTCGACTATTTGGTCTTGGCACATAGGCTTCGACTTGGTGGCGCGAAGCCTAGTTGGTCGACTGCGGGGTCGACTGTTTGGTCTTGGCACATAGGCCTTGACTTGGTAGCGCGAAGCCTAATTGGTCGACTACGGGGTCGACTGTTTGGTCTTGGCGCATAGGCCTCAACTTGGTGGCGCGAAGCCTAATTGGTCAACGGCGGGGTTGACTTTGTTAAAGAAAGTTCGGTCTGCTGTGCACGTTTGGACATGTTGTAATTTTGTTTCCTTCAGTAATACAAAGGTCGCCAGTGACCAATTATACAAAAAACTTTTTCAAGTTTATGGTATTCCAAGGTCGAGGTAGCTCGCGGCCTAATGTATCAGCTAGTCGGTAGGCATTATTTTTAGACACCTTGATCACCAAGTACGGTCCCTCCCATTTTGGGTTGAGCTTCCCGACCGGCTTGGATACTTCCACTTTCTTGAGGACGAGGTCGCCCACCTTGAAGCTCCGCGGTTGTACCGATCTGTTGTAGCGATCCGCCATCTTTGAACGATATCGCTGCATTGTGTTGTAAGCTGCATAGCGTTGTTCGTCGACAGTGATTAGATATAACATCCTCTCCAATGCATTAGTTATCGGGTTGTAGTGGATCACCCTCGCTGTATGCTGGAGTAATTCTGACGGGATCACTGCCTCGGATCCGTAGACTAAGTTGTATGGGCTGTGTTTGGTGGTTGTTCGCGGAGTTGTTCTGTAAGCCCAAAGGACACCAGAGAGGTCGTCTGCCCAGTTGGTCCCTGTCCCCGCTATTCGACTTTTGATGTGGTCGAGAACAGTCATGTTGGTAACCTTAGTCTACCCATTGGCTTGCGGATTTCCCACCGAAGTAAAATGTTGGGTGATCCCTAAGGCTTCGCACCATCTCCTTGTGTTTTTGCTCTGAAATTGGGTGCCGTTATCCGATATTAGGACTTTAGGCAACCCAAATCGGCATACAATATTATTCCAAATGAAACTTTTAATGGCGGCGTCGGTGATCTTCGGGACTGCCTCAGCCTCCACCCATTTTGTAAAGTATTCAACGGCCACTATGATGAATTTTTGCTGGCCGGATGTTTTTGGGAGCGGTCCGACTATGTCGATCCCCCACTAGTCGAAAGGCCAGGTGATGTTAACATTAGTCATCGGTGCGGCTGGTTGGTGCTGGATGTTCGAATGAATTTGACAGGATGGGCATTTTTTAGCAAAGTCGACATAATTTGTCAATAACGTCGGCCAGAAATAGCCGTAGCGAATGATCTTATATGCCAAGGATCGATCGCTGGAGTGGTTGCCACAAATGCCGGCATGTACTTCGCGCAAAACTTCGTTTGCCTGGTCAGGATCCAAACACCTGAGTGGCAGTCCCGCTATCGACCTCTTGTACAATTGTCTGTGCTCGTCGAGCGCGTATTTAGGTGCTAAACCCTTAAGTCTACGGGCCTCCTTATCATCGTCGGGTAAGGTACCCCGGCTTAGATAAAGTTTGATTGGGTGTTGCCAAGAAATGGTTGTTGTCCCGAGGCACCCGACCAAGATTTGGCAGGGGGCAGGGACACAGGGATGATCTGATACAAGGAATGTTATTGTACTATCTCTGGTGCCTTTCGTCGAGCTGGCAAGCTTGGAGAGCACTTTTGCTCGCTCATTTTCCGATCGGGGGACCTGACTCAACGAATTTTTTTTGAACATTTGCTTTAATTGGCGCACTTCTGCCAAATACTGTGCCATCTTATGTTCCTTCGCCTCAAAGTTGCCTTCGACCTGTTCTGCAACGAGTTGAGAGTCCATGAATGCCGTTAGCTGGTCAACTCCGCGGTCTTTGGCCATGCGCAATCCTGCTATAAGAGCCTCGTATTCTGCTTCGTTATTAGTGACCAAAAAATCAAGTTTCAACGCAAAATCAGAGTCCTCGGCAAGCGGAGAACGGAGGGATACCCCTATTCCCCCTCCAGATGAGGTTGCGGACCCGTCGACGTGTAGGGTCCACCAAAGTGTGCTCTCAACACCCTGTGTCTTTAGGTCGAGCCTTTCGACAATGAAGTCGGCCAGTACCTGCGCTTTGATGGCAGTCCGTGGTTGAAATTGGATGTCGAACTCCCCGAGCTCGATGGCCCATTTGGTGAGCCGTCCAGAAGTGTCTGGCTTCGACAACACCTGTTTTAGTAGCTGATTGGTCATCACCAAAATTGAGTGGGATTGAAAATAAGGCCGCAGTTTCTTGGCTGACGTAACAAGGGCCAGAGTGAACTTCTCGATCTCTAAATAATTATGCTCGGGTCCCTGGAAGGCCTTGTTGCAATAGTATATTGGATGGGGGTTTCCTGCTCTCGGCGTTGTCAGCACTGAACTGATGGAGGCCGAAGAGACTGCCAAGTACATCTGTAGTACTTCTCCCAGCTCGGGCCTAGCGAGCATGGGTAGCGAAGAAAGGTATTGCTTGAGGTAGATGAGGGCCTGATCACACTGTGGGTCCCACTTGAATCAAGATTTCTTCTTGTTTCATAGGATTTTGAAGAAAGGTAGGCTTTTATCTGCTAGTCGAGATATGAATTTGCCCAAGGCTATGATCCTGCCGACCAGGCGCTGGACATCCCGAACCGTGCGAGGTGAGACAATGTCCAAAATTGCTTGAATCTTCTGCGGGTTGGCCTCGATGCCTCTTTGGCTGACCATGTAGCCGAGGAATTTGCCTCCTCGAACCCCGAAGGTACACTTGCTAGGATTGAGCTTTATCCCGAAAGCTCTCAAAATGGAAAAGGTGTGGCTGAGGTCGATCAGGTGGTCTTTAGCCTTTTATGTCTTTACAATCATATCATCAACATAGACCTCCATCGATCTCCCAATTTCATTCTTGAACATATAATTAACCAATCTCTAGTAAGTTGCCCCTGCATTTTTAAGTCCGAATGGCATAACCAGGAAGCAATACACTCCATTGGGGATGGCAAACGCTGTTTTGTCCCTGTCCTCGGGTGCCATGAGTATTTGATAATAGCCTTGAAATGCATCCATCATGCTAAACAATTCGCAGCCAGCAGTAGAGTCAACAAGTAAATCAACACGAGGCAAGGGGTAAGGATCCTTAGGGCAAGCTTTATTCAAATCTATAAAATCATTACACATCCTCCACTTTCCCTCATTCTTGGGAACAAGCACAACATTACAAAGCTAAGAGGGATATTGGATTTCTACAATGTAACCTGCTTGCAAAAGCTAGCTGACCTCCTCGTCAATAATCTGGGTCCGTTCAACATTGAAGGTTCTTTTCTTCTGCCGCACTAGCTTGTGGGCTGGGTCCACTTTGAGGCGGTGGACGATGATGTTGGGATCGATGCCTTGAAGATCTGCCACCTTCCATGCAAAAACATCGACGTTTTGCCGGAGGAAGTCGACAATAAGGCATTCTAGTCGATCTCCCATCTCGGTCCCGATTCTGGTGGTTTTCTCTGGATTTCCCGGTTCGAGCTCGATCGTTTTGAATTCCCCAACGGGCTCAACCCTTGTGTCCTCCAACTTTCTCTTTTTTGACAAGGATCCCTCATCGGGTTTCGCTGCAGGGGCGTCCCCCGAGGGCTTCAGCTCGGGTCGCTTCTTCTGGTCAATTGAGTCGACAGAGATTGTGTAGCATCGCCAAGCGTCCTTAAGGTTACATAAAAGCTCACCTACTCCGGCTGGGGTCAGGAACTTTATCTTCATATGATAAGTGGACACAATCGCTCTGAAATCATTCAGGGCTGGTCGGCCTATGATAACATTATATACGAAGGGAGCGTCGACCACTAGGTAACTGATCATTAGTGTTCGGTTGCGCTATCCCTGTCCGAACGTGGTGGAGAGACTGATGGATCCGACTGGGATGATCTCGGACCCACCAAACCCGACCAAGGGTGTTCTGAAAAATTTCAACTGTCCCAATTTCATTCTGCTCAAAGTCGACAAGAATATGATGTTCACTGAACTCCCGTTGTCGACCAGCACCTTTCGAACCTCAAAATTAGCAACGTCCAGGGCGATCACCATCAGGCAATCTATCTTACGGTTGGCTTTCTCCATGTGGTCCAGATCTACGTCGGTGAAAGAAATTGGTTCGATACTGGTCATTAGCTGAAAGACTGCCTCGACCCTGGATGGCCTGGTTGAGTCGAGCTGCCTTTGTGTTTGCTTTCTCGTATTTCGGGAATCCCCTCCCGTGGGCCCCCTGGCAATCATGTCAATGACACCCCTGATGGGTGGGTTGGGTTCATGGGCTAGTCTCTTTCCTTTGTCCTTTTTCCTCGGGCTGACCGACCTTTCTCTTCGGGGAGTCTGGTCGGTTAGGCCCTCCTCTCTTCAGGCCTGCTCCTCGATGAATTTTTTTAGGTGGCCTTGTCTGATCAGCCTCTCGATTTCTTCTTTCAAATTAAAGCAGTCTTCAGTGTCGTGCCCTTTCTGCCTATGGAAATAGCAGTACTTTTTTGACTTCTTCATGGCTTCGGTTTCTATAATTTTTTGAGGCTTCTTGAGCAGGTTGTCATGTTGAATGGCGAACAACACTTCTCTCCTTGGCAGGTTCAACGGAGTGTATTCATGGAAGCACTTGATCGGGGAACAACGTCCCTCCTTGTTTTGTCTATTATCTCTCTCTTTGCCCCTCTTCTTGTTAGCTTCCAGGCTGCTGTATTTCATCCTATTCATCTCCTCTTGGGTCATATACCTCTCGGCGAGGTCGAGGAGCTCCTCCATCGTTCTGGGCTGCGCGCGCACCAGGCATTGGCGCGCTCTTTATGCCTCAGGCCCAAGAACAATACATCGATCAGAAACTCAATCCTCGAGCTATTGATTTTCAACACCTCTGTGTTGAATCTGGTGAAAAAATCCCGAAGGGATTCTTCCTCAGCCTGTTTCACTGTGTGTAGGTGTGTGTGTGGGAGTTTTGCCTTTCTCCTGCTGGCGAACTGGTGCAGAAACTTATCACACAATTGGTCATAGGAGAAGATGGATGCCGGCTCCAGTTTTACAAACCAGTCCAAGGCCACTCCCTGGAATGTAGTCACCAGCATCTTTGCATGTATATAGTCATTATGCCCATGCAGTTGCATCATATGCTCAAACTGCAGCAGATGCTCATTCGGGTTCGTGGAGCCGTCATACCTTGGAAGTCTCATAGGGATCTTTGCATCGACAGCGATGCTCTCTTCAGTGATCTCTTGGATGAACAGCGAATCCCGCTCCCTTCTGAACCTTTGCGGCCCATCTGCCAGGGCCACCCTATCTGCATTCCTTCTCGAGATCTCCTCAAGGCGCTTATTCAACTGTTGCACCTGGTTAGATACCTCCTCCCATTCTTGCTGATCTGCTTGGAGGCACCTCTGCCTGGCTTATGTCTGGAACGCTCGGCCCTATCGCGCTGCGGGGCTCGAATAGGCCACATGTCATGATCCACGGAGTCTGCTACCTACTCCCTCGGTGGGGGGCGAGCTGCTTCACTAGGGAAACGGCCAAGACTCGAATCTCTCCTGAACTGGTGTCTTGGCGATTCCGGCCGTTGAGAAGGCTCTTCAGGCCGTGCTCTTTCTGGAACCGCGGGCTGCAGCGTGGTGTTGACCGTCGGCTCCGGCTGCGCCGTATGCCTGTTCGGGGCGGCGGAGAGTTGTGCTGAAATCTGTACGGAAATCTGCTCACTAATGAGCTGCATTAGCTGCGGCATCGTGAGTGTGACCATAGGCTCAGGCTGAGCGCTTGGCCCTTGTACATTCGGCTTTGGGTCCTGACGATGGGGGGGAGAGCTGGACCTCCTATTTTCATCTCTTCCTGATGGGGCTCGCCTAGTGTTTACCAGTTTTTGACAGAGGATTCAAGTGGTTTCCCACAGACGGAGCCAAATAATGAGGGTTCGTTTTGCTGGGTTCGGATCCCGGCTTGAACGATAGTAGAACTTGACCCGGATGGATCGTGTTCCTTTTGTGTAGGGAAATAATCCTGCAGTCACAATAAACGTTAGGCTAGCCGAGTGGCCCTCGACTTAAGCCCTCCGACGATCATGTCAGTAAGATTCGACCTCAATAATCCATCAGAGGGGTAAGGGCTTTTTTGGTGTATATGAGTGCGTACCTCAGAAAAATAGGGTTGAGGGTATATATATCCTTCTTCCGCTATAAAATGTCTGGAAAGCCCTTAGGTATCTCCCAGGGCCACTAACCTTGGGCCTGGGGTATTTAGTCATTTCCCCTATTCGAGTATTTCCAACCAGCTGCCATTCCAGGTTTCAAGGACAAGATAGTACACTGTAGCTGCGCCTGCTGTGTCAGACGGTAAGGGGAACGGCATGCGCCATTAATGCAGAGGCGTGGTGCCTGCCAGCGCATTAAATGCGGTGGCAGAGTACTGTACGGGTCTCGACCTTAGCCTCGCCCTCGACCAGGTCGACTGAGATCGAAGATTTTTGCAGACCAGGGGAGCCTAATTGGGCCTGCGCAGATCCGGTCGAGTGAAGTCGATAAGATGCAAGGGCCCTGGAACCGGTCGAGTGAAGTTGACGAGACGTATGGGCCCTGGATACGGTCAAGTGAAGTCGATGAGATGCATGGGTCGTGAGTCTCAGTTGGGCCTTGCTGGTTTGGGCCCAAATATTTGAGCTATCCCATATCATATATATATATATATATATATCTACATATATGTAATATATGCTATTCTAAAATAATTTTTATGAAGAACTTTTGTTGTATTAAATTGTTTTTTAAATCTTTAGTGAGGGTTAAATAGACACTTCATATTTTGTGGTTTTTTTTTATTTTATAAATTAACCGAATTTCAAGGGTCTGGGTAATTTGGTCATTCTTATTTTAAACGGTTTCTGTTAATATTGACTCTAGAGGACCAAAAGTGCTTAAAAAATTATGAAATTTGACTAATAGTAGTTAAGTGCCAATTTCTGAGACCAATAGTGCAAACGCAGTTACATAATGAGACTAAAAATGCAATTTTTCCATATTTATGTATTTAAAATTATATATGTATATATGTGTGTGTGTGTGTGTATGTATACATTTTTATTTTTTTGGCTTTTTTTATTTTTTATGTCTTTATTTTTTTATTTTTATATATAAACTTATCTTTTACTTATTGTTTTTACATTTTGCTGACGTGGTTGGTTGAATTCCCACGTCATTGCCACTCAGGAGAAAAGTAGGGCAAGTTTGATTATGGGGCACCACGTGGCGCCATGTCATGCGCCATGTAGGATCAAACCGATGGCAAATGACATTCGGGCCCTAATTATCCTTAAATTCCCAAATTTCAGGAGCTACTATATCAATCTTGCAAACAGATAAAGTCCTAAATTGCCAGAGGGCCATATGTACAGGACCAATTTTGCAATTTTGCCTTAAAACAATGTAGGTATTGGTAAAATATTATGCTTGGGACAAACAATGTATGCATTGGAACGAAATGGAGCAAAAAATGTAATAGGTGGCATATATGATGCAAATCCCATAGAAGAAGAAATAGTTTACCTTAGATTATTCTTAAGCTATCTTAGAGGCCAAACATATTGTACAACTTCAAAATGATAATTTTTTTTTTATTTTTTATTTTAGTTATTTGATAAGCATTTGAATTAGATATAAATAAAAATTATTTATAGAACAAATAAGCATAAAAAGAACTAAATTAACTAGTCATGTGCATTGCATGTATGTACCTCTCTAGTTTTATTATTAAAAACTAATGATTCGTACTCATTAATCATGTAACCTTGTCCTAACCATTGCCCAAACTACATCAAATTAAATTTAAATTACAATTACAATTACAACTTCATAAAACAACAATATTAAGAAGAAGGTAACTATAATTGACTCATCATCAAGCTCCATGTTTCAAATACTCAACTAACTTCTCAACATAATTTTCATGAAGTTTATGATCTCCAAAGATCCCGGTGGCAGCTTCTTCAGCGCGGGCTCTGAGTGAACCGGTCCAAATTGCAATGCCTCAATAATTGAACACCACCTCGCATGAAACAAATACCCTCCAACTGAAGGGTGGGCAAGAATCTCCCGCTGAGGTGCCCATCCTATGTGCACCACCCCTTGCACCGCCATCCGGGTGGAGAAACCCGGCGTCAGGGAGTCAGGTTCTTCATCCACCCTGTCAGGTTTTCTCAGTGCCCATAAAAATGGCAGCCCCGAGAGTTCAATCCCATATGCTATCTCATGAATTTGCTCTCAAACCTCTTGGTGCCCGTGTGGTAAATATGGCATGAGTCCATGATGATTGCTCAATGTTACAAACAGTTGCTTATTTGCTGTGAATGGCTATAGAACAAGGATGCAGAGCAGGATATTCTTCTAAATACTGCCTGGATCATCAAACAACATGGTGCTATGCTCAGTAGCACGCAGCAAGACACTACGAATTGACGTGCTGAATGTGGAGACAGACTGTAGTTTAAGGTTAGATTTTATCTTTATTTGTTATATGAGGAATATACGAGATGAAACAATATGAACTAGATAGTGAGGCTTGCTGGATATTGAAATCTTCGAAGAAGATATCTTTGTTTGAGAAGTGAAACTTTGATTTCTTGAATCTTTGCAGCAAATATTCTCCAATGTTTCATTGTCTAAAACCAGAAATTGTGTCCTAAACTAACTTGTTCCTTCAGACAGCAGAAATGTATCAAATGTATATAGATAAACCAACTGGTTTTTCTTCTGATACTATTTCTGGACCAAATACATAGATAAAACTGCAAAATGATAGCAAAACATACTATAGCTTACAGAGTTACGGTAGTATAATGTCCACAATATCAAGCCATGCACAATTGAGCTATTATTCCTCAATTAGCAAAGGCAATTTTACTTCTGTTGGTAAATCCCATTCTTCAAATACTCGACAAACTTCTCAATGTAATCATCGTGAAGTTTTCGATCTCCAAAAATCCCATCTGCAGCTTCTTTTGCTCTTGCTCTTAGTGTTTCCCCTTCCTTGGAAGCCATGGCTTTTCGCAATGAATTTGCAATGTCATTTCTAGTAAAAGATCCATCTTCAGCTCTCTCCACCTCTACTGCCAAACCCTTCTCAACTAGTAGCCTAGTGTCCAAAGGTTGAGCAATAACGAAAGGCAAAAGCACAAGACAATGGCCATATATCATAGTTTCTACAATAGAAGCCCAACCTGCATGAAACAAAGACCCTCCAACTGAAGGGTGGGCAAGGATTTCCCTCTGGGGTGCCCATCCAATCTGCACCACTCCTCTTCCTGCTGTCCGGGAGACGAACCCCGGCATCCAATCCTCGATATCCTCACTAGGCGCCCAATCAGGTTTCCTCAGTGCCCATAAAAAGGGTAGCCCAGAAAGTTCAACCCCATATGCTATCTCATGAATCTCCTCTTTCTTCAGTTTATATTCACTCCCAAATCCCACGAACACAACAGATCTTGGCTTTTGTTCATCAAGCCAATCAAAGATTTTGCTCCATTGCTCTTCCCTGATAATTCTCCCCCCTTCTGGTTTCTCGGGTGGAAGAAATCCCACCGGGATGACTGGCTTACCAGTGATCTCTGAGTATAGTTTCAAATACTCAGCTTCGAATTCTGGGCATGTACGTATAGCCACGGCCTGACTAGCTTGGACTAATCTAGTTAAGCGCGCGCCACCTGGAATTCCAGATGCGTTTACACCATACAAAACATTGTGCATAATAACAGCTTCATGATATCTGCAAGCTACCTGTGAGGGAAAATTAACCCAAGGTGGGGGGACTGTCAAATCCTGAGGCGATGGCCTAGCCTGTTTTTGGCCCTCACCAACAGCAAACTCAGGTGTCCAAAAGAACGTTATAGTGCTAGCAGTTGTGATAGAGTATGTAATTATTGGGATATTCAAACCTTGAGCAAGATCAACTACCCAGTGGGGAAAGAAATCAACTATTATCCAGTTTGGAGAGTTCTTTGTAATGAAATTCTTGATGGGTTCTTGGAGGAGATCGCAGGCTATCTTTAGGTAGTCCATTTTATCAGCTGGAATGTCCATAGTTGATTCAGCGTTTTCTGGCAAGGGATTGGAATCGAGCTTAGGGAGAGTAAGGGGCACAAAATCTATGAATGCTGATAGATTTGGTGGGATTTTGTGAAGTCTTTGAATGTTTCTTGGAGTTGAAAGAAAGGAGACATGAATTCCTGATTTGGCCAAGGCAATGGAGAGATCCAAGAATGGAATCATGTGACCAAATGCTGACCATGGCAGCATCACAACGTGAGCACCCTCAATTTTGCTCATTGTTTTCCACCCTGTTGCAGAATTTCAGATCCCCTGATGAGTGTGTGATTTTTGGTGTTGGTGTGTGTTTTTGTGTGGTGCATAAATGACGGAGAATTGAGGTAAAATAATGAACTTGCTTGGCGTATAGCTAGCAAACTTATGATTAATTGGCACCTTTCTACCTGTAGGGTCCAGCAACGTAACTTTAGATGGCACCTGAAGGATTTGGATATTAACTTCATTTTTCATTTTTTTTTTTTTTTTGGAGATATTAGGTTGCTTCGTTGGAAGCAACTCAAAATGGTTCCATTCTTGTGAAGCATAGTACGATGACAGTGTTGAGTATATGTATCTATTTAAGAGGTATAAGAAAGATGTGCATGTGAGATGTACGTGATTTGTTATTTTATTTATTTATTTTTATATTTATTTGTTCTATAAATTGTTATTCATTTATATTTTATTCAAATACTTATTAAATAGACAAATAAAAAATAAAAATAAATTATGATTTGAAGTTGTAAAATAAGTTGAGTCTCTAACATAATTTAAGAATAATCTAAGATAATATGCTTCTTCTTGTATTGGATTTAAATTGTGTATGCAACCTATCACATTTTTTACTTCCTTGCATTCCAATGTTTACTACATTGTTTGTCTCAAACATAGTATTTTACCAATATTTACATTATTTGAACCCCCAATAAAAGATGTGGAAGAACAATTCTTTTTCCAATTTTACTATTCCTTATCTCTTTTTTTAAGGATGATATCCATCATTCTTTATTCTAATTCAGATTTCGGACTTGACACGTTATGGCTATAGCGATCAATTTTGTAATTTCTAGTTTTGTCATTAAGTTGAAGAACGAACAACTTTTTTCCCCAAAGGAAATGCTACAGGATCGATAGCAGAGCTTGATCTCTGTATAAATAAATTAAAATTTGCAACTATGAGAAATTTCATATGAAAAATGTTTAAAATTTTCATAAAAAGGAATATATTCAAATTAGTTTAAAACTTCATATTTTAATTGTATAAGTACTTCACGGATTATTTTTTGCATTGGTTAAACATTGTATATTAATAGCAAAAAGAAAACAAGCATCTCTTCCTAGTACAAGAGTAATAGACAATGGAATAAACTATAAAATAAGATATAAACATATTTATTGTTCGCCAACAATGGTTGCACTACTTGTAAGAGTCACACGGATATACTAATTCTTCTAAATAGCATCATTGGATAAATTTGTAAGTTCACTCATAATTTGCTTATGATAAATTTGATTCTTTTAGTATTTTCTATTCTCAAGCTCATTTTTTTATAGCAAAATACAACTAAAAGTTGCTATACTTTTTTTTTTTTTGGTGGAAAATTAACCTTGAAATATGATGATATAACATGCATTGTGTTCAAAATGTATAAGTCAACCCTTGTCAATGCAAGTTATTTAATTAATGAAGTAAAAGAGAACGTGCAATTCAAAACTCAAATATTGTTTTGGAAGTTCATAACCTCTTTTGGTAGAAAAAAAAACAACTTATGCAATCATTTGACATTTAAACCAAAGCAAGTCTAATTTTTTCCATTGCCACATTGAAATGTGTGAGGCTCTTCTAAATCTTACAGCATCGCGGGGGATTTAGTTAAGTACCTTATTTCATGAGTCTTCCAGCACATAGGATCATAAATTATCAAACTTAATCAAAAAATAAGATTAAGATTTAAAATTAGCATATGATAATATTTGCCCGCATATATGATATTTATTAAAAAATTATAGAGTACATATTTATTGAAAAATTACTAACACTTTGATTGATAAGGAATCATCTATGCTCTTAGAAGATATAAATTAATGAATATTGATAATTGAATTCTTTATGGATTAACTCTTTTTCATTCAAAGCTACATTGAAAGAGACGTACTAACTTATTAATTTTTATATTTTTTTTCTCCTTCGATGATTTAATTGACTTTATCATTTTCTTGAAGTACTCTGTAATTTTATTTATATATCCCTATCTCTTTATGGTACTCAGTACGGAATGTTTCTTCTTCATCTTATCTTTTCTTTACTGTCAAACTAAATATGTTATAATAATATCATTAGAAAATTATGCCCATATATCTAAAATATAGGTGATATTTTTCTAAATAGCCATATATGATGATGTTTTAAATATATATTCGAATATTCAATATTAAATCAACTAAACATGAAATTGATTCAAGACAAAAGTTCATCGATTCATTACTATTTTAAAAACCCTTGACTGAAAAATGGAACATTGAGAACCTGTGAATTCAATAATGACTAAAATAAAATATATCTTTAAAAAATCAACATTTAAAAAGAAATTATTTTTATGTATTTTTTACAATATAATAATTAATAATGCCGACTATTGAATGCTTTTTATTTTTGAGTGATATTTGAAGAAATTTTTATTTTTTAATTCATTTGTTTATCATTGTTAATGAATTAAATACGTGTCAGTTGTTATTCCATAATTTTAATTTTAATTTTTTGTTAATTGAAAAGTTGTTTTTGATTTTTTAAACAATAAATTTCAATGGTTATTTTGAGAAAGAAAACTAAAAATATGATTCAAATGAGATACAGAGAGATTTATAAGTTGGTTCCTCTATATTACTTATTTAGTCTGTATTTTTAACCCAACATTTTGTTTTAATCTAAAATGAGAAAAAAAGGGATTTTTTTTTTCTCATGCATTCGATTTATCTATAATGATTTTGTTTTCATTTTTGTCTCTTCTTAGTTAAACAAAAAATAGAGAAAGTTTAAATTTGGTCAATTTTAAACCTTTAATATCATTGTGTAAAATAAAAATATTATATTATTTTACAACCTTTTTTTCGCTAAAAAAAGTGTGAAAATTATTTCTTTAAAAGTTTGCTAGTTTATAAATCTGTAAGAGCTGGAACTTAGCTATTAATATAATAAATACTTGAAGTGTTAAATGAAATTCATTATTCAAAATAAATATTTGTATTTTATTAATTATTTAATATTTAGCAAAATAAAAAAATGAGGACTTTTCATTGTTGAATACTATGTATCTAGTGGGGTATATACTTTGCACTTAGGAGGTATATATTTTGTAAGGGTATAGATGGAGACATACAGGCTAATATGATATTTTACCCAATGAAATGTATTATTAATATTTTATTTTATATATCAATAGAAGATATTTCACTGTGTCATATTATATTATTATTAAGATCAAATAAATATTTTTTTAAATTTAATAGTTTGAATTACATAACTATGAATTTAATAATATACATATTTTTTTGGTAAAATTGGTCTCGTAACTATACCTGTGGCACCCCACTCGGGATATGGATCACAAGGCAGAATGCCACTTAATTCAGTCCTAGTAGCATGCAACAACAAATTTGATAGGCCCATAAAATTTTTCATATAATACCAATAACATCAACAATCATCAATACGTAGCATGCTTCATACTTAATGCGGAATTAATATCAGAGTGCTATATATTATACTAACAACCCAACAACATTCAGACCATAATATCGTCACCAGTATAGCGATTCATACATATCATAAGTCTAATATTCATCATGGCATATTACAACATCTCTATAACAAAACATCCCAAGGTGAATATATGTACATTACATTCTTAAACACTAAAACAGCAAACTCCAAATCAAATATGCCAGTCCTCATTGTTCCCTGTCTCACACCTGTCTGAATAAAACGAATAATACACAAGGGAGAGTTATAAGGACTCGGTGAGGATTAATGTAAAGCAATGTACGATCTTTAGAGAATCAGAGACTCAACGACAGTAATCACTGGCAATTTAACATAAGAGAAACAAAGTTCTGCCAGATTAGAACAATCAATGAAGTCAGAATACTAGTAAAAGCTAGGTCGGGATGCTGTAACCGTCAGCTGAAAAGGCCCGGATCATCTTGATCGATCCTGCTCGGGAGGTTTAGGGTCATCTCAACCGATCACAGTCGGGAGGAAATACAAACGGCTCAATTGGCCTGGGATATCAGCCCGATCCAGATTGTGAACTCACTCCAGCCTTATTGCTCCATGAGCATAATACAATTCAAGGATAACAAACCCAATCACGTATGCAAGTCAATAAATCATATACATTGTGCATATCGAAATATCCTTGTACCTCCATAACAATACAGTAACAATTCAGTTTGATTCAGTTCAGTAAACAATCAGTTCAGTAGCGCGAGCATGACAGCTCGGCAATAACAGTAGCTCAAGCATAACAACTTGGCAATAACAGGAGCTCAAAGCTGTTATAACAGGAGTTCAAGCATAACAGCTGGGCAATAACAGGAGCTCAAGCATAACAGCTTGGCAAGGTACTCGGCCCATCGATTCTCCTATACAAGTCTTTCAGTACAATCAATCAATCAGTACGTTCAATCAGTCGGTAGCTAACATGGCGGAAACAATAATAGTATGTTCAATCAATCGATAGACAATAAGGCGAAAACAATAACAATACGTTCAATCAATCGATAACCAACAAGGCAAAAATAATAACAGTACAGGACGACTTTAATCAGGACGACAACAAACAAGACAATAAAAGTTCATGGCTAGAACAGGACAATCAGTTTGTCATTGAAATAATTTTAGGAAACAAACCCTCACTGGGGTGTTCAATCGGTAACAATACCGTTCAATCAGTTCATAGAATTTGATCAACGAAAGATAGTCAATTACCCTCACAAGGGTACACAAGGTAATGATCAAGACAATAGAACCTCACAGGGTTCAGAAACCAGCAATAAACAGTAACGATAGCCAAGAAAATAGAATCTGACAGGGTTCGATAGTTAACCAATAACGATAACGATAGCAAAGACAAGTATCAGAACAATGGAACCTCACAGGGTTCAATCATGATGCAATTGCTTTACTAAAACAATTACCAAATTCGTGGATCCTCACCTGAATAACCTTAACGAAAATGCAAATCAAGGCCTACTGCTTTGTAAAATCCAACTCCTCAACACCTAACCAAAATGTGGGTTTACAGTTAAAACCTCATTTAATCCTATAATTACAGTCATATCGCTAGGAATCTAACATTAATAGTTACTTGGTGACTACAATGATTTAGGATTTATTTGAATTTATCTCAACATGAAATAAACTATGCCTGCTTTATTATGAAAATATATCCGAAACTTATTATTAAATCAGTAAGGATAATATAGTCGAATCCCTAAATTACATCGAAATCCCTTATTAGGTTTCACCATAGTGTTTATAATAACTCAATTATCATTAAAGATCCAAGTTTATCAATTAGGTCCTGATTACGAAAAATTAAGGTTTTATCACCTATTTAGCTATTTAACTTATGGTTCATATGAAATAATACCATTTCGGGTTCTTAAGCTCAAGCAACATTCATGCATGCTTTATTTCTCATGCATGGTTGTATTTTTTGATCAATTTACACATTTTCTTTTATTATACAATGTATTATGAAGATTGGAACGCATATACATATACATGCTAATACATATAGTTTTCTTCTGATAGATTACCCAAATCTCACTATCGAAGTAGAATTTCGACGACCAGACTTCATGCATGTGTTCGTTGCAACGAGGTGGGAAAACTGCCTCTGTGCTGCTGTCGTGCTGCCAGAAAACTACACCACCACCACCACCACCTGGAGCTGCATCTCGGTGAGATGAAACAAACCCCCCAAATAATTTCTTCAAAAGCCTTCGAATCGAAGCTGAATTTCAGCCTAAAAGCTACTCCGCCACGTTGGTTTGAGCTGGATTTCGTCCCGTCGCTGGTCCATTTTGAAATATGAAGGCACGGTCGTGTTCCTGGAGCTGAGGTCTACAAAGCCCACTCCTTGCTCGAGTCAGAACGTCGCCGGAAAGCTACTCTCGTTGAGCTCCGCCGTCGCCCATTTTCGATCAGGCTTTTCATGGTGGTATGCCGGTCGTCTTTGCCTGTATGTGGTGTTGCCGTGTTCCTGAAGTTGAGAAGAAGACGTTGGTCGATTCTGTTTCCGATTTTGGTGTGCGGCCGGAGGTGATCGCTGGAGCAAGGGAGAAAAGGGTGTTTCGGTGGGTAGAAGGAAATGTGAGGGTGAAATTGAAAATATGATTATTTATGTATTTGACCTTTTCTAAATTATAGATTGACCCAAGAATTTATGGTTAGATTTTAATTGGGTCAAAAAGTTCTAATTTAGTTCAATTGACCCCTAATTTTGTTGGTCTTTCACATTAGCCCCAAAATTTCCAAAGAGGGACCTAAATAAGTCTTATCTAATCACAAATTAACCCACAAAACTTTTGAAAATTAAATAAAATTAATAAAACTTATACAAAATACAAAATATTGAAATAAGGCATTTCTAGGGTGTTACAATACCCTACTGGAAATTTTCAATTTTATCTTTTTAGGTTGCAAGATTAGTACACCAACTTTTAAAATTTGGTAATTTGAGCACAATTGGGCAAGAAAATCATGTAGCACTGGCCTGCGCCTATGTGGCGCCTTGTCACTCCATACCTCATCCTCTCTCCTGCATGGCATGTGGTGTGGCAACCCCATCTTGCCATGTCAACACATGTATTACACCCATGAGCAAGAAAAAAGGAAAAATTGCACAAAAAACAAAAAAAATAAATACATAAAAAGCAAAAAAAGCAAAACGATAAAATAAATAAATAAATCTTGAAAAATATTTATATACTTATATATATATATATTCACATATATAAACATACATACACATATATCCCACTTGCTATATCATCGAATTAAAAGAATTGAGTTCTAAAAAATTTTAAAACTTACACATCAAAATTTAAAATATCAAATATTTTTCAAATTTATAAGGTTTTATTTCTTACAAATTTATCATCTAAATTTTTTTTAAAATCTAATTTTTCACTTTAGGTCATATAATTTTAATAATATTAAGTTACATATTTAATAATGTTAAAATAGTAAACATATCTGAAATTTTAATTAAATTTTGTTGAATTTATTTATTAATTTAAAAATGAAATGACAATTAAACAATAAAAATTTAAGTCTATCCTATTATTTATATAATTCAAAATTAAATAATATTATTAAAATGATAAACACATCTAAAATAATTCAATTGAATATAAGTATTTTTTATTTATTAATTCAAATATAATAAAATAAAACTTAAACAATAAAAATTTAAGTCTATCCTCCTAACTATATAATTATAAATTGCATAATAATATTAAATCCATAAATATTTTAAAATAATTCAATTAGTATAAATAAAGAATTCAATAATAATAATAATAATAATAATAATAAATCCCCAGGGCCCCCCCCACCCCTTTTCCCCTCCAGCGCCCCTCCTCACACCTCCCCACCAACCATACCCCTTCCTGCCTTCCCCTCAACTTCGTTGCTGGCCGGCAACCGCTTGGGCTTGGCGGCTGCCTGGCCTAGCGACTACCTCCGTGTGGGCCAGCGGCCAAGTAGATTTGCTGGTTGGCCAGTGGCCCGGCCCATGGCAGCCATGGTGGTGGGGGGACTATACATATTATATATATTTTATGTATTTAAAATTTATATATGTATGTATATGTGTTTGTATGTATATATTTTTTATTTTTTTTTATTTTTTATGTCTTTATTTTTTTATTTTTTATATTTAAATTTATTTATTACTTATTTTATATTTTTATTGAAGTGGCAGATTGAATTGCCACATAAGAGAGAAGTAGGACAAGTTTGATGATAGAGTGCCACATGGTGCCAAGTTAGGCACCACGTAGGTGTGGGCCAATGCAACATGATTTCAGACCCAATTTGTCCTCAAATTGCCAAATTTCAAGAGTTAACGTACCAATCCTGTGGTCTGAAATAAAGTCGAAAATTGCCAGTAGGATATAGTTACAGGACCAATTTTGTAATTTTGCCTTTTTGTTTTTTGAAAAAACTCAAATATTAATTAAATACGATCAAGCTCAAGTCAATTATATAATGAGTAAATTATACTTGTTACGTCTTTGATGTATACTTTAAAAATATTTATCATATGATCAGTTAAGTCATGCAAAACTTGGCCTTGACAAGGTATTCTCATCCTTCGTCATGTCCCAAATAAAAAAATTTAATTTGATCCTTCAATGGTTATTTGATAAAAATAAATTTTAAATATATTTCTATCCTATTGCTTTTTAAAAATAATTATTGAAGGTTAGTAATGCCACATTATTATTTTAATTAAAAAATAATTTATTTCAAAAGACTATTTAAAAAAATAAAATTTTAGTTGACTCTTTTTCGTGACTCCTAATAAAGCTATCAACTATATATATATTTTTCTTTTGGCTCACTTTTAGTCTTCTTACTTTAATAAGGTTAAGAAACTTTCTCATATTTTTTATACAATATGAAAGTATTGTTTGCTATTAATTTTCAAAAAATAAATGTGCACGTCATTATATGTAAGAATTAACCAAAGTATATTTTAGAAATATATATAAGTATACAAATAAATGAAAAGATTAAAAAAATGAAATTAACTCAGTTTATTCTTTTTCATTATCATATTAAATATAATATTACATTTGAGTTTGACACATATTCTGACATATAATAAATATTTTTTTTTGAAGAAGAAGAAGAAGAATCCATATTTGTTTGAATACGTTTATTAAATATCATTATGTGATTGTAAGACTTAATCTATTCCTCTTCATTGTCATATTAAATTTACGTACTACATTTGAATTGAACACATATTTTGATATATAAAAGATATTTTTTTTCTTATTTTTGAGGGAGAGAGTATAAGAAATATCTATACAAATATATTCATAAAGTATAATTTTTTCTCATCAATTATTTTTTCTTAATTAATTTCAATTCAATTATTATTTTTTATGAGTCTAATTAAAATAAATTTAACTTAATCATAGTTTACCGTACAATCATATGTATTGAATGTGAAGGGGGGAACATTGAGCAAGGAGTATCACCAACAAGGTTCTGATTTGCCTCCATTCCCTTCTCTCTTCTTTATGAATCATGTTCGTCCATTTTTAATTTTCCTCTGCCTCTCTCTTGTTACTCCTAAAAAATTGGTTGCTATAGATCTATTGGACTAAAAGGATTTTTTAGCATGTATCTTGTTATTCGATATATTATTTTGTATAATTTTAATTCAAAATATATCTAATTTGTAATAAATGTAATAAATACAATGATATATAGTTAATGTATATACATTATTTAAGATGAAAGATTTGATTTAATTAATTACAGTTACTATTTCTTTGAGTCTAAATACAATGTATATAAATTTAATGTGTATACAATATTTAAGTTGAAGAGACTTGATTTAATTAATTGTAGTTATTATTTTCTTTAAATCTAATAAAAAATAAATTTAATTTGATTGAGATTACCATTAAACTATATGTATTAACTGTGATAATTTATTAAAGAGGGATATTTTTGTCTTCACATAAAAAAAAAGTAACTACTATAGTCATTCATACTTTTATAGGTTGTATATATATAGATATAGCAAATCATTTTTATTTCTAGTATTTAAAGTGATATTAGGCTTGTCCAGTAAGTTTCTTTGAAGTCAATTTTTTGGGTTTACCCAAATAAAGTTTCACAGGTTTTTTGCAATGGAATTGAGCTCGAAATCTAAATATAAAATCATAACAAGGTTAGAATCCTTGGAGGCGCAACAAAAAATCTTTAGAATTTAA
Source organism: Jacaranda mimosifolia (assembly GCA_018894105.1). Classification (NCBI taxonomy): domain Eukaryota; kingdom Viridiplantae; phylum Streptophyta; class Magnoliopsida; order Lamiales; family Bignoniaceae; genus Jacaranda; species Jacaranda mimosifolia. The sequence continues at coordinate 13,821,995 of CM032120.1, read as the reverse complement.
GTCAGTAGAAACATGATCGTAATGGAAAATATTGGGAATCAATATGATTTGTATTTTTGTCCTTATGTGATTGGGGGTATTTATGGAAGTATAATTAGGTGAATCTTTCATGTCAAGCCTACATGATTTACTAAGATGCGGCTTGACGTCATCACTCAATGTTCTAGATGATGAATTTCGTCGAGCCCGACCAGCACAAAGAGACATATAAGTTGTAGTAATCGAGCATTAGATTTTAAGTCTAAGAGCAAAATGAACATTACAATTCCCTCCTTTCCTTTGTATCAATAACATTAATATTACATCCATATTTTTTTTTATTTCATTATTAAAAACTAATGATTTGTGCTCATTTATCGTGTGATCTCATCTTAACCATTGCCAAACTAAATTTATATTACAATTACAATTACAACTTCTTCATAAAACAACAATTTCAAGAAGGTCACTATAATGGACTCATCATCGAGCCTCATTTTTCAAATACTCTTAACAATTTTCTCAACATAATTTTCATGAAGTTTGTGATCTCCAAAGATCCCACCGATAGCTACTTCAGCGCGTGCTCTAAGTTCCTCTCCTTCCTTGGAAACCATAGCTTTTCTCAATGCATTTGCAATATCATTTCTTGTGAAAGATCCATCTTCATCCCTCTCTCCACTTCTATCCCCAAACCCTTCCCCACCAGCAGCCCAGCATTCAATGACTGGTCTATAATGAATGGCAAAAACACAAGAACCAGTCCAAATTGCAATGCCTCAATATATAATTGAACCCCACCCTGCATGTAACAAATACCCTCCAACTGAAGGGTGGCAAGAATCTCCAGCTGAGGTGCCCATCCTATGTGCACCACCCCTTGCACCGCCGTCCGGGTGGAGAAACCTGGCGGCAGGGCATCAGGTTCTTCATCAACCCTGTCAGGTTTTCTCAGCGCCCATAAAAATGGCAGCCATGAGAGTTCAATCCCATATGCTATCTCATGAGTTTGCTCTCAAACCTCTTGGTTCCCATGTGGTTAAATATGGCATGAGTCCATGATGATTGCTCAATATCTTTATATGTTATATAAGGAATATACGAGATGAAACAATATGAACTAGATAGCGAGACTTGCTGGATATTGAACTTTGAAGAAGATATCTTTGTTTGAGAAGTGAAATTTTGATTTCTTGAATCTTTCCAGTATATATTCTTCAACCAGAAATTGTGTTCTAAACAAATTCCTTCCTTCAGACAGCAGAAATGTATGAAATATATAGATAAACCAACTGGTTTTTCTTCTGACACAATTTCTGGACCAAATACATGGATAAAACTGCAAAGTGACAGCAAACATACCATAGCTTACAGTAGTATAATGTCCAGAATATAAAGTCAATAATATCAAGCCACACACCCTTGAGCTATTATTCCTTAGCAACGGCAATTTTACTTCTGTTGGTAAATCCCATTCTTCAAATACTCGACAAACTTCTGAATGTAACCATCGTGAAGATTTTGATCTCCGAAAATCCCATCTGCGGCTTCTTTTGCTCGTGCTCTTAGTGTTTCCCCTTCCTTGGAAGCCATGGCTTTTCGCAATGAATTTGCAATGTCATTTCTAGTAAAAGATCCATCTTCAGCTCTCTCCACCTCTACTGCCAAACCCTTCTCAACTAGCAGCCTAGTGTCCAAAGGTTGAGCAATAACGAAAGGAAAAAGTACAAGACAATGGCCATATATCATAGTTTCTACAATAGAAGCCCACCTTGCATGAAACAAAGACCCTCCAACTGAAGGGTGGGCAACGATTTCCCTCCGGGGTGCCCAACCAATCTGCACCACTCCTCTTCCTGCTGTCCGGGAGACGAACCCTGGCAGCCAATCCTCGATACCCTCACTAGGCGCCCGATCAGGTTTCCTCAGTGCCCATAAAAAGGGTAGCCCAGAAAGTTCAACCCCATATGCTATCTCATGAATCTTGTTCGATCTTGCAATATGTCATCGGAAGAAAGTGAGTAATGAACAAAGCTACTGAGAGAGAGAGAGATATCTGGAGTAAAGAAGTAAAAGTTGTATAAACACTGAAGGAGAGAGTAATATATATACATGAGCTAAGCAAGCTAACTAGAGGGTTAGAGACTAACTAGGGGAAGAGTCTAACCAACTGACTAACAAACTAGTTGAGCAGACTAACAGAATAACTAGCTTACATGACTAACCAAATTTTCTCCTGCATAGATGGCTTTTTTGGCTAATGTTTCTACAGTTAAAGAGCCCACTTCCTATAAGCACGCTTGTACTCAAGAGGAGTGGGTTGTTGTCAAGCATAGTACGATGATAGTGTTGAGTACATGTATTTATTTAAGGGATAAAATCATTTTTATTTCTTGTATTATAAGTGATATTAGGGTTGTCCTAAAAATTTTCTCAAAGTCGGTGTTGGATCTACCCAAATCAAGTCTTATGACATTTGAATTTGAGATTCATTGGTTGTCCAACAAAATTCCTTTGAAGTATAAGTTAACAAGAATATGATCGTAATGTGAAGTGTTTCTTTATCTTTTCTAGTGGCCATTTAGCCCAATGATATTAATCTCACAAATAAAATGTGAGTTTGAGAGTTCAAACATAATAAACTTGTGATGTGGGTGTGTATAAATCTTAAAAAGAAAAAGTGTACTGTTGTTTATGAAAATTTGGTGAGATAAATCTTTCATGTCGAACTTGCATGATTTACTAATGTGTCTTCACTCAACAATCTGAATAATTATTTTTGTTGAGCTCGACCTGCATTAAAAGATGTAAACATGAAGTGTTCGAGCATTAGATTTTAAATCTAAAAGCATAACGAACATTTCTCTCTTTTCCTTTGTATCAACAAGGCAATGGAGAGGTCCAAGAATGGGATCATGTGACCAAGTGCTAACCATGGCAGCATCACAACGTGAACATCCTCAACTTTACTCATTTTTCCACACTTTTGGACAATTTCAGATCCTCTAATGAGTGTGTGATTTCGTGTGTTTGTGTGTGTGCTTCAGAGACATTCCATGGTGCATAAATAGATAGAGAATTGGAGTATAGTAATGAATTTGCTTGGTGTCCGTTTGGTTTTGTTTTCAAACACCCGTTTTATTTTTTGCTGAAAATAAAAATAGAAAACTATCAACTTCTCTCCTATTTTCACAGACATTTTCTTTCTCAAAATATTATCCAAATCACACTATTGCACTCTTTCGGCTAATTTATAAAAATATTATGAAAAAAAATAATTTTTACAAAATTACCATAATTCTGGAGAATTTATAAAAGTATGGTAAGGCGTGTCTTGTAGCCACGCCTTTAGCTATCTTATCCTTTTTTTTTTAATCAGATAAATAAGAGGCGTGGCTCGGGGCCACGCCTCTAAATGTGTAATTGCTGTTGAGGCAATTGCATTGAAGTGGGAATTTCTTTTTCTTTTTTTTTTATTCCTTTTTTTATGTTTGAATTTTTTTGCTTTTGGGAATAATATTAGAGCTGACATCAGACCTAATATTATTTTATGTAATTTAATATAAAATATTTTATTTTATATTTAAAATTTAATTAATTAATTTTTTGAAATATTAAAAATGAGACCATAAAAATGTAGTATAAATTTTAATTTTTTTTTATAAATATATTATTTTATAAAATACAAGTGATTGAAGTATGTTTCTATAAGTTTACTATACTCTGTATTTACTTTAGTTGATGTAATATATGAACTCGTGAATGGATGCTTGTAATGTTAGAATATTGGCCAAAATAGGCATGTGAAATTGCAGTATATGATTATATATTAATACGTTAATCAAGAATTATCATTTATAAATAATATTTTATTTATAAATGACTACTCGCATATATTTCATTTGGATAAGGAGACTCACATATCAACAATCATGCAAGTGAAAAATGACATTAATTTGTCAAACTTGTTGGATCCGAGGGCTGGCATAAATAGTGTGGAGTTGTTCATTGAAGTTGAATCAATATACCCTAATAATATGCAAGATATATTATTGCGAGGGGAGCATGGATCCTACATGTCAATTTTGATGCAATATCATTTGGGCAGTACTTCTACATCTCAACAAATTCCCTTGGGAGGAAACCAATATGCCACTTAATTTAGTGGCAAATATGGACATACAATTCTACACACATAGGCAGGAATTCCTGACTTGCCCATCGAAATAGATGGCTTTACAAATTTTGGGATCCGTGATATTTATGGTGGTGGTTCTACATCTCATCAACATCCCAACATTGGTCTTTCTACTTTCCATCAAAAAAATTTGAAGCCAACACCCAAGCCCAAGCACATGCGAGACAGCAAGCCCGACATCATTTATTCTTCCAACTTTGTAATTTTGTTTTATGTTTTATGTTTTTCCTTTGTATTGAACGTCAAGAATAATAAATTTGGTCGAAAATCTCAAAAAAATTGTACAGTTGTGATCTATGTTACATTTCACTTACATACTTAAAGAATAAAACCCATACATTATTTTTTAATTAAATAGTGAGTGTTACATATTAAACACATAAAAATTAAATATAACTAAACCCTAAACCCCAATATTCTAGCTTTGTCTTAGGGAGTAGTTGAAATGCAAATTTGAACTTTAAAATTAAAAATCAATAAAAACGATACATGATATTAATCATTTTCATTCAAGATATATTGACACTGACAATAACCATTTTTTTCTCTTAATAACCCTGTATATCCACGCTAAAAAAATTAATAATCTCCCATTTGAGTTTAATTCTAAAAGACAATATATAGAAATATATATGTATATATGATAAAGTTATGTGAATGGTGGGTTTTATAAGTGGAATAGATAAATAGGATCGAGTAGGTAAAAATATTATGTGATAGTTTCATATACCAAAATAATAACATACCTTGAAATTACAAGCATCACTTATGATTAAAAAGTATGATAATGCTTGATTAATGTATTAATATATAATCATATACTGTGGTTTTACATGCCTATTTTGCCCAAGATTCAAACATTACAAGCATCCATTCACAAGTTAATATATTGCATCAACTAAAGTAAATATAGAGTATAGTAAATTTATAAAAGCATGCTTCAATCACTTGCATTTTATAAAATAGTACATGTATAAAAAAAATTAAAATTTATACTATATTTTTATGGCTCATTTTTAATATTTTAAAAAATCAATTAATTAAATTTTAAATATAAGATAAAATATTTAATATTAAATTACATAAAATAAAGATAAAACAAATGATGTTATGTCAACCCTAATATTATTCCCAAAAGAAAAAAAATTCAAACATAAAATTAAAATATATATATATATATATAAAACAATACCAAAAAGAAAAAAAAATTCCCAAAGAGGCCACGCCTTTTAATTATTCAAAAAAAAAAAGAAGAAAAAGATAGTTAAAGGCGTGGCTTGCAGCCACGTCTTACCATAATTTTATAAATTTTTTGAAACTACAGTAGTTTTGTAAAAATTATTTTTTCTCACTATATTTTTATAAATTAGCTCACTCTTTCTCTATTTTCACTTTTAATCATTTCTCATTTTCTCCTACTCACATTTACATGACTTTTAATACAAAAATACTATATTTTTCAAATATAACTCATTTCAATCCCATATAATCATTACATTTTAAACAAAACTTCCAAACAATATTTTATTTTCAAATTCAAATTTATAATTAATTTTTTATTATTTATTTTCACTAAAAAATAAAAATACCTTTAAAAAATAAATCTAAATGGGCCCTTGGTGATAGCTAGCAAATTTATGACTAATTGGTAATAATTGTACCTTGTATGGTCATCACAACTTCGATGGCACCTGAAAAGATAGAAATTGACTTTGATTGTCGCTAGCAACCTAAATGGCCCAACTCTTTCAAAACATAGTACCAGATGACAGTGTTGTTTGCATATATCTATTTAAAGAGATACTAGAAAGGTGTACACGCAGGATGCACATAACTTATTATTTATTTATATGTTTGTTTGGTTTATAAATTGTTCTTCATTTATATGTGATTCAAATACTTATCAAATAAATGAATAAAAAATAAAATAAAAAAATTATGATCTAAAGTTGTAAAATAAGCTAGGTCTATAACATAATTTAAGAATAATCTAAGATAATATGCGTCTTCTTGTACTGGATTTAAACTGTGTATGTAACTTATCACATTTTTTACTTCCTTGCATTCCAATGTTTACATTATTTGTCTCAAACATAATATTTTACTAATATCTACATTACTTGAACCCCCAATAAAAGATATTGAAGAACAATTCTTTTTTCAATTTTACTATTCCTTGTCTCTCTCTTTAGGATGATATCCATAATTTTTTATTCTAATTTAGATTGCGAATTTGATAGGTTATGACGATAGTGATCAATTTTTTAGTTTCTAGTTTTATGTCATTAAGTTGAAGAATTAACCATTTTTTCCCCCCAAATTAAAGGAAATGCCACAAGATCGATTGCAGAGCTTGATCTCTATATAAATAAATTATAATTTGCAACTATGCGAAATTTCATATGAACAGTGTTTAAATTTTTTATAAAAAGGAATAGACACATATATATTCAAATTAGTTTAAAACTTCATATTTTAATTGTATAAGCGCTTCACGGATTATTTTTTGCATTAGTTAAACTTTGTATATTAATAGCAAAAATAAAACAAGCATCTCTTCCCAGTATAAGAGTAATAAACAATAGAATAAACTATAAAATAAGATATAAACTGTTATGAATATATTAATTGTGGATGTCCATTTACATTCTCAACTCACATTCATCCCCCTTGAATTCCTTGATCTTCGTAATTCATAAATAAAATGTGTTGAACTATGTGATTCAATTTATGATCATTTATGAATCCCCCATTTTGTAACTCTATAAATTGAGGGTTTTGGAACCTCATTTGTAAGGAAGAAATACAAAAACTTATCAGAAGCTAATCAAAAGGCTTATTGAATTCCTACCTATATCTCTTTGTCTTATTCTCTTTTATTATATTTCATATTTTCATCAGTCAAGTTTAATTATCTTGGTATTATTTTACAATACGTTATCAGCACGACTCTACCTTCGTGAAATATAGTAAAAGTTGAAGACCCTGTTGTTTAAGCAATTCAAGATAATATTAAGGTAAGGCTGTTTATTTCTTTCCTTATGACTAATCTGACTAAATTTGAATTTGTACCTCTTGACATTTCTGGAAAGAATTATCTATCATGGGTTGTTGATGTTGAAATGCATCTTAATGCTATGGGTCTCGGAAACACAATTGTGGAGAAAAATGAGGCTACTGTCCAAAACCGTGCAAAAGCAATGATTTTTCTTCGTCATCATCTTGATGAGAGTTTGAAAATTGAATATCTCACAGTTAAAGATCTTGTAGATCTATGGAAAAATTTGAAGGAAAGATATGACCACCTGAAGTTGGTTGTTCTTCCTAAGGCCCGATATGATTGGTTACATTTGCGGCTACAAGATTTCAAATCAATAAGCGAGTATAACTCTGCTATGTTTAAGATCACATCCCAATTAAAATTATGTGGGGAAAATATTTTCGATGAAAATATGTTAGAGAAAACTTTCTCTACCTTCCATGCATCGAATTTGCTCCTGCAGCAGCAATATCGAGAGAAGGGATTTAAAAAATATTCTGAATTGATCTCATGTCTTCTTATAGCTGAACAAAATGATGAACTATTGATGAAAAATCATGAGAGCCGACCAACTGGCTCTAGTCCATTCCCTGAAGTGAATGCAACTAATTTTTCTAATTCTGGTCGCACTCATGGTCGTAGTCGTGGCCATGGTCGTAGCCGTGGTCGTGGCCGACACAACTATCGAAATTACAACAATGGTAACCGTGGGTCATTTTATCATAAAGGCAAGGAAGTCCTCCAGAAGAAGGAAGATTTTCATGAGAAAAAACTTGAGAAATCCTCGAAGGATTCTGATAATTCTTGTTTTCGGTGCGGTGCTAAAGGACATTGGTCTCGTATTTGTAGAACCCCAAAGCATCTTGTTGAACTATATCAAGCATCATTGAAAAAGAAAAATAAAAGTGTTGAGGTGAATTTCACTAATTCAATTGATGATTTTGATAATGATGCTAATGATATTGATATAGCTCATCTTGATGTGGCTGATTTCTTTGAAGACCCAGAAGGAAAAATTGACCATTTGATTGGTAACGTTCAAAATAACTAGATCTCTAGTTAGATTTATTATCTAAAAGTTTGTTTTTCAGTCTCTTATTATATTTGTATTTTCATTTAAGTGATGTACTTTTAATTTTTGGTACTTTTGTTATGAAATACAGTTTTTAATTATCTTTTCATTTATCTTCCTGAAGAAGATATGGAAATTGCCAAATATTTGGAATCGACAAATGGGGAAAAAGATGTATGCCTTATTGATAGTGGTACTACCCATACAATACTAAAAGATATGAATTATTTTTCCCACCTGAAGTTGGGAGAAACAAATGTTAATACCATAAGTGGTAGTGCAAAATTAATTGAAGGCTCCGGTAGAGCAAATATATGGCTCCCTGAAGGAACAAAATTGGTTATAGATAATGCACTATTTTCTTCTAAGTCCCGAAAAAAAATTTGTTAAGTTTTAAAGATATCCGCAGAAATGGATATCATATTGAGACTATGAATGACTCGAATGTTGAATATTTGTGCATTACTAAGAACCAACATGTGGTAGAAAAATTCCCCTCTCTTTCATCTGGCCTATATTGCACCAAGATTTATGCGATTGAGATGTATCATTTAGTAAACCAGAAGTTTACTGATTCCAAAGATTTTATAATTTGGCATGATCGTCTAGGGCATCCTGGGTCAATAATGATGAGAAGAATAATTGAAAATTCACATGGCCATTCTTTGAAGAATCAAAAGGTATTGAAACCAAATGAATTTACATGTGTTGCTTGTTCTCAAGGAAAATTTATCACGAGATCTTCACCAATTAAAGTGGGGGCTGAATCCCCAGGATTTCTGGAAAGGATCCACAGTGACATATGTGGACCTATTCATCCAACATGTTGACCTTTTAGATATTTTATGGTGTTAATTGATGCATCTACATGGTGGTCACATGTTTGTTTGTTATCAACTCGCAACCTGGCGTTTGCGAGATTACTTGCTCAAATTATCAAATTGAGAGCACAGTTTCCAGAATATCCAATAAAGAAAATCCGATTAGATAATGCTGGTGAATATTCGTCTCGTGCTTTTGATGACTATTGCATGTCAATCGGTATTAGTGTTGAACATCCTGTAGCTTATGTTCACACACAAAATGGTTTAGCTGAATCATTGATCAAACGCTTGCAATTAATTGCTAGACCATTGTTAATGAGAACCAAACTCCCTATATCTGCTTGGGGACATGCTATTTTACATGCAGCAACACTTATTCGATTAAGGCCGACAAATTATCATACCTACTCCCCTCTACAGTTGGCCTTTGGTTTTGAGCCAAATATATCCCATTTGAAAATTTTTGGATGTGCAGTTTATGTCCCTGTAGAGACACCACAACGCACTAAAATGGGACCTCAGAGAAGATTGGGAATTTATATTGGGTATGATTCGCCTTCTATCATTCGATATCTTGAACCCTTAACAGGTGATGTATTTACTGCAAAATTTGCAGATTATCATTTTGATGAGTCTAATTTCCCAACATTAGGGGGAGGAAATGATCAACCGAAAAAGGAAATCACATGGAATAATTCATCACTTGAATTTCTTGATCCTCATACAAAATCTTGTGAACTTGAAGTTCAGAGAATAATACATTTGCAAAGAATTGCAAATCAATTGCCTGATGCATTTTCCGACTCTAGAAGAGTTACAAAATCACATATTCCTGCAGAAAATGTGCCAATTAAGATAGATGTCCCTGTAGGACAATCTACAAATGCTACTGCAAATGAACTTAAAGCACGCCTGAAGCGTGGAAGACCTCTTGGTTCCAAAGATAAAAATCCGCGTAAGAAGAAAGGATCTATTGATCAAAATGTTCAATTGAAAGAACTGAATAAAGATCTCCATGAGATCCCTGGTGACAAAAGTCAAGTTCCTGGAAAACAAAATCTAGCTCCTGAAGAGCACAAGTTTCAAGATCCTAAAGATCATATAAATGAAACTTCTATAAATTTTGTCAATACCAGGAAATGTTGGAACCGAGTGGAAACGATTATTGATGATATTTTTGCATATAATGTAGCATTTGAAATTATGGAAGAAATTGAGGATCCAGAACCTAAATCGGTTAAGGAATGTCGGCACAGAAGTGATTGGCCAAAATGGAGAGTTGCAATTCAATCTGAATTGGATTCACTCTCTAAACGTAAAGTTTTTGGACCTGTAGTCCAAACTCCTGATGGGATAAAACCCGTAGGATATAAATGGGTTTTTGTGCGAAAACGAAATGAGAAAAATGAAATTGTGCGATATAAAGCACGACTTGTAGCACAAGGGTTTTCGCAAAGGCCAGGTCTTGATTATGATGAAATATATTCACCTGTAGTCGATATGATTACGTTGCGATATCTTGTGACCTTGGCAATGCATGAAAAACTTGAAATGTGTTTGATGGATGTAGTTACTGCTTATCTATACGGAACATTGGACAACGATATATACATGAAAATCCCTGAAGGATTTAAAATGCCTGAAGCATATAGTTCAAATTCTCGAGAAATTTACTCCATCAAATTAGACAGGTCTTTATATGGCTTAAAACAATCTGGACGAATGTGGTATAATCGTCTAAGTGAAAGTTTGATTAAAGAAGGCTATATAAATAGTCCAATATGTCCATGTGTTTTTATCAGGAAAAATGGACAACATTTCGTGATCATTGCAGTTTATGTTGATGTTTTGAATCTTATTGGAACTCCAGAAGAGATTTCCAAAGCAGTTGAACTTTTAAAGAAAGAATTTGAAATCAAGGATTTGGGACAAACAAAATTTTGTCTTGGTTTGCAAATTGAACATCTGGAAGATGGGATATTTGTTCATCAATCAAGTTATACTGCTAAAATTTTGAAGCGATTCCATATGGATAAAGCACATCCATTAAGTGCGCCAATGGTTGTCAGATCGCTTGATGTTAACAAAGATCCTTTTCGTCCACCAGAGGAAAATGAAGAATTTCTTGGTCCTGAAGTACCATATCTTAGTGCGATTGGGGCACTAATGTATCTTGCTAATTGTACAAGACCTGATATATCATTTGCTGTGAATGTCTTAGCAAGATTCAGTTCTTCTCCTACTCGACGACATTGGAATAGTGTTAAACATATTCTTCCTTATCTCCAAGGAACAATTGATCTTGGATTATTATATTCTAATAAATCTACTCCAGAGCTGATTGGATATGCTGATGCTGGATATCTTTCTGATCCACACAAAGCACGGTCTCAAACGGGATATTTATTCACTTGTGGTGGTACCGCTATATCATGGAGGTCTACAAAACAATCTATCACCGCTACTTCTTCAAATCATGCTGAGATTATAGCAATTCATGAAGCAAGCCCAGAATGTGTTTGGTTAAGGTCAATTAGTCACTACATCCAGAAAAAATTGTGGGTTATCCTCTAAGGAAGACACTCCTACAGTTTTATTTGAAGACAATGCTGCTTGCATAGCTCAATTAAAAGGTGGATACATCAAGGGTGATAGAACCAAACATATTTCACCAAAATTCTTTTTTACACACGATCTTCAAAACAATGGTGAAATTGATGTGCAACAAATCCGATCAAGTGAAAATCTTGCAGATTTATTTACCAAGGCTCTACCGACCGCAACATTTGAGAAATTGGTAAAAGGAATTGGGATGCGTCGGCTTAAAGATCTCTGTAAGTCTTCTAATCAGGGGGAGTGAGTATTTGATTAAACACTTTGAATAGTGTACTCTTTTTCCTTCACTAAGTTTTTTTCCCACTGGGTTTTTTCTTAGTAAGGTTTTAACGAGGCCTATTCTCTGTGTAATGGACATCCAAGGGGGAGTGTTATGAATATATTAATTGTGGATGTCCATTTACATTCTCAACTCACATTCATCCCCCTTGAATTCCTTGATCTTCGTAATTCATAAATAAAATTTGTTGAACTATGTGATTCAATTTATGATCATTTATGAATCCCCCATTTTGTAACTCTATAAATTGAGGGTTTTGGAACCTCATTTGTAAGGAAGAAATACAAAAACTTATCAGAAGTTAATCAAAAGGCTTATTGAATTCCTACCTATATCTCTTTGTCTTATTCTCTTTTATTATATTTCATATTTTCATCAGTCAAGTTTAATTATCTTGGCATTATTTTACAACATAAACATGTTTATTGTTATCCAACAATGGTTGCACTACTTGTAAGAGTCACACGGTAGATTAATTCTTCTAAATTGCATCATTAGATATTTTGGCATCTTTTTTATGAATGTTTAGATGTCATCCTATATCACCTCTTGGGAAAAGAAGTGATTAATGCAGTAAGTGGTAACATCCCTAATGTATTATTCTATGTTTATGATATCAACATGCGTGGGCAATAATTTCCTTCGATCAAAATTGCCGCATCTTGATAAGAATTTGGAGAATTGTAAATTAAATTAGTCCAAAACATGTTTTTTTAAGATACGGAGCTGAATATCGTTCATTGAAAGATAATTATTTAACCTTACAAAGGTTTCATATGAATTTATCTCTACAAATTTCATAAGTTTACTCATAATTGCTTCTAATAAATATGATTCTTTTAGTATTTTCTATTCTCAAGCCACATTTTTCAAATACTCAACAAACTTCTCAACATAATTTTTATGAAGTTTGTGATCTCCGAAATCCCACCGGCAGCTACTTCAGCGCGTGCTCTAAGTTCCTCTCCTTCCTTGGAAACCATAGCTTTCCTCAATGTCATTTCTTGTGAAAGATCCATCTTCATCCCTCTCCACTTCTATCCCCAAACCCTTCCCCACCAGCAGCTTAGCATTCAATGATTGGTCTATAATCAATGGCAGAAACACAAGAACCAGTCAAATTGGAATGCCTCAATACTTGAACCCCACCCTGTAAGAAACAAATACCCTCCAACTGAAGGGTGGGCAAGAATCTCCCGCTGAGGTGCCCATCCTATGTGCACCACCCCTTGCACCACCGTCCGGGTGTTGAAACCCCGGCGGCAGGGCGTCAGGTTCTTCATCAATCCTGTCAGGTTTTCTCAGTGCCCATAAAAATGGCAGCCCTGAGAGTTCAATCCCACATGCTATTTCATGAGTTTGCTCTCAAACCTCTTGGTTCCCATGTGGTAAATATGGCATGAGTCCATGATGATTACTCAATGCTACAACATGTTCTCTGTTTAGCTAACAGTTGCTTATTTGCTGTGAATGGCTATGGAACAAGGATGCAGAGCAGGATATTCTTCTAAACGCTGCCTGGATCATCAAACAACATGGTGCCATGCTGGGTTCCGCGCAGCAAGACACTAGGAATTGACGCACTGAATGTGGAGACAGACTGTAGTTTAAGGTTAGATTTTATCTTTATCTGTTGTATGAGGAATATACGAGATGAAACAATATGAACTAGATAGCGAGATTGCTGGATACTGAAATCTTTGAAGAGGATATCTTTGTTTGAGAAGTGAAATTTTGATTTCTTGAATCTTTCCAGTAAATATTCTCCAATGTTTCATTGCCCAAAACCAGAAATTGTGTCCTAAACGAACTCGTTCCTTCAGACAGCAGAAATGTATGGATAAACTGACTGGTTTGTCTTCTGATACTATTTCTGGACCAAATACATAGACAAAACTGCAAAGTGAAAGCAAACATACCGTAGCTTACAGTAATATAATGTCCAGAATATAAAGTACATAATATCAAGCCACACACACTTGAGCTATTATTCAATGGCCATTTTACTTCTGTTGGTAAATCCCATTCTTCAAATACTCGACAAACTTCTCAATGTGATCATCGTGAAGTTTTCGATTTCCAAAAATCCCATCTGCGGCTTCTTTTGCTCGTGCTCTTAGTGTTTCCCCTTCCTTGGAAGCCATGGCTTTTCGCAATGAATTTGCAACATCATTTCTAGTAAAAGATCCATCTTCAGCTCTCTCCACCTCTACTGCCAAACCCTTCTCAACTAGCAGTCTAGTGTCCAAAGGTTGAGCAATAACGAAAGGCAAAAGTACAAGACAATGGCCATATATCATAGTTTCTACAATAGAAGCCCACCCTGTATGAAACAAAGATCCTCCAACTGAAGGGTGGGCAAGGATTTCCCTCTGGGGTGCCCATCCAATCTGCACCACTCCTCTTCCTGCTGTCCGGGAGACGAACCCTGGCAGCCAATCCTCGATATCCTCGCTAGGCGCCCAATCAGGTTTCCTCAGTGCCCATAAAAAGGGTAGCCCAGAAAGTTCAACCCCATATGCTATCTCATGAATCTCCTCTTTCTTCAGTTTATATTCACTCCCAAATCCCACAAACACAACAGATCCTGGCTTTTGTTCGTCAAGCCAATCAAAGATTTTGCTCCATGCCTCTTCCCTGATAATTCTCCCTCCTTCTGATTTCTTGGGTAGAAGAAATCCCACCGGAATCACTGGCTTACCACTGATCTCTGAGTATAGTTTCAAATACTCAGCTTCGAACTCTGGGCATGTACGTACAGCCACAGCCTGACTAGCTTGGACTAATCTAGCGACACGTGCACCATCTGGTATTCCAGATGCATTCACACCATACAAAACCATGTGCATAATAACAGCTTCATGATATCTGCAAGCTACCTGTGAGGGAAAACTAACCCAAGGTGGGGGGACTGTCAAATCCTGAGGCGATGGCCTAGCCTGTTTTTGGCCCTCACCAACAGCTAACTCATCAGGTGCCCCAAAGAATACAAGCGTGCTAGCAGTTGTGATAGAGTATGTAATTATTGGGATATTCAAATCTTGAGCAATATCAACTACCCAGTGGGGAAAGAAATCAACTATTATCCAGTCTGGTGATTTCTTTGCAATGAAATTCTTGATGGGCTCTTGGAGGAGATCACAGGCTATCTTTAGGTAGTCCATTTTATCAGCTGGAATGTCCATACTTGATTCAGCATTTTCTGGCAGGGGATTGGAATCGAGCTTAGGGAGAGTAATGGGCACAAAATCTATGAATTCTGATAGATTTGGTGGAATTTTGTGAAGTCTTTGAATGTTTCTTGTAGTTGAAAGAAAGGAGACATGAACTCCTGATTTGGCCAAGGCAATGGAGAGATCCAAGAATGGAATCATGTGACCAAATGCTGACCATGGCAGCATCACAACGTGAACATTCTCAACTTTGCTCATTTTTTCCCACCCTTTTGAAAAATTTCAGATCCTCTGATGAGTGTGACTTTTGGTGTTTGTGTGTGTGGTGCATAAATGATGGAGAATTGAGGTAAAATAATGAACTTGCTTAGCGGATAGCTAGCAAACTTATGACTAATTGGTACCTTTCTCCCTGTAGGGTCCAGCAACTTGATAGATGGCACCTAAAGGGGCTGGATATTAACTTTGCTTCGTTGGAAGCAACTTAAAATGGTTCCATTCTTGTCAAGCATAGTACGATGATAGTGTTGAGTACATAATTTATTTAAGGGATAAAATTATTTTTATTTCTTGTGTTATAAGTGATATTAGGGTTGTCCTAAAAATTTTCTCAAAGTCGGTGTTGGATCTACCCAAATCAAGGCTTATGACATGTGAATTTGAGCTCCGTTGGTTGTTCAACAAAATTCCTTTGAAGTTTAAGTTAACAAGAATATGATCATAATAAAAATGTCGGGAATTAATGTGAAGTGTTTTTTTATCCTTCCTGGTGGCGATTGGGCCCAATGATATTAGTTTCACAAATAAAGTATGACTTTGAGAGTTCGAACATGATAAACTCATGACATGGGTGTGTATAAGTCTAAAAAAGAAAGAGTGTATTGTTGCTTATGAAGATTTGATGAGATAAATCCTTCATGTCGAACTTGCATGACTTACTAATGTGCCTTTCACTCAACAATCTAAATAATTATTTTGGTTGAGCTCAACCTACATTAAAAGATGTAAATATGAAGTGTTCGAGCATTAGATTTTAAATCTAAGAGCATAACGAACATTTCTCTCTTTCCCTTTGTATCAACAAGGCAATGGGGAGGTCCAAGAATGGGATCATGTGACCAAATGCTAACCATGGCAGCATCACACCATGAACATCCTCAACTTTACTCATTTCCCACACTTTGGGACAATTTCAGATCCTCTAATGAGTGTGTGATTTAGAGACATTCTATGGTGCATAAATATATAGAGAATTGGGGTATAGTACGTAATGAACTTGCTTGGTGATAGCTAGCAAATTTATGACTAATTGGTAGAATTTGACTAAATGGTATAATTGTACATTGTATGGTCCTCACAACTTTGTGTACATGTGCGATGCATGTGACTTGTTATTTTTATTTATTTATTTTGTTTACGTTTATTTGTTCTATAAATGTTCTTCATTCATATTTGATTCAAATACTTATCAAATAGACAAATAAAAAATAAAAAAAAAATTATGATTTGAAGTTGTAAAATAAGTTGGGTTTCTAACATAATTTAAGAATAATCTAAGATAATATGCTTCTTCTTGAATTGGATTTAAATTGTGTATGCAACCTATCACATTTTTTACTTCCTTGCATTCCAACGTTTACATTGTTTGTCTCAAATATAGTATTTTATCAATATCTACATTATTTGAACCCCCAATAAAAGATGTGGAAGAACAATTCTTTTTTCAATTTTACTATTCCTTATCTCTTTTTTTTTTAGGATGATATCCACAATTCTTTATTCTAATTCAGATTTCGAAGTTGACAGGTTATGGCAATAGTGATCAATCTTGTAGTTTCTAGTTTTGTCATTAAGTTGAAGAACGAACAACTTTTTCCCATAAGAAAATGCTACAGGATTGATATCAGAGCTTGATCTCTGTATAAATAAATTATAATTTGCAACTATGAGAAGTTTCATATGAGAAATGTTTAAAAATTTTATAAAAAGGAATAGACAAATATATATATTCAAATTAGTTTAAAACTTCATATTTTTAATTGTATAAGCGCTTCACGGATTATTTTTTGCATTGGTTAAACTGTGTATATTAATAGCAAAAAGAAAACAAACATCTCTTCCTAGTATAAGAGTAATAAACAATGGAATAAACTACAAAATAAGATATAAACATGTTTATTGTTCTCCAACAGTGGTTTCACTACTTGTAAGAGTCACATGAATAGACTAATTCTTCTAAATTGCATCATTGGATATTTTGGTATCTTTTTTATGAATGTTTAGATGTCATCCTATAGCACACCTCTTGGGAAAAGAAGTGATTAATGCAGTAAGTGGTAACATTCGTATTATTCTATGTTTATGACATCAACGTGCGTGGACAATAATATCTGGTGAACCAGATATATTATGATTATTTTCTTCAATCAAAATTGCCACATCTTGATAAGCATTTGGAGAATTGTAAATTAAATTAGTCTAAAAATATGTTTTTTAAGATATGGAGCTGAATATTGTTCATTGAAAGGTAATTATTTAACCTTACAAAGGTTTTCATATGAATCTATCTCCCCAAATTTCATAAGTTTACTCATAATTGCTTATGATAAATATGATTTTTTTAGTATTTTTTATTCTAGCAAAATTGCAAAATTCGTCCTGTAACTTTACCTCACTTGATTTTTCGTCCTATAAGTTGCAAAATTCCAATTCTAGTCCTATAAGTATTAAAAAATTATCATTTTTCGTCCTCTTTTCGCTGGAAAATGTGACGTGGCACACCGGGCTTGTGGACATTTCTTGTTTCTGCGTCGTTGGACTGCCTAGTAGGCATTTTTTGTCTTTTTCTTGCTTAGTTGGCAGCATTCATGTCTTTTCTTTATCTTTTTTTAAAATTTCAAATATATTATATAATTTATATACACACACATATATATATATACACATCTATATATATATATGTATTACATATCATCATTTTTCCTCCAAAACACAATTTTTTTTTCCCTGAATATCCTTCATTATCCCCAAAACTTTTCCATGTTTTAATATATACATACATATGTTATATATACATCATATATATTATTATAACAATAAAAAAAATCACTCAATTTCATTTTCATCCCAAAGATCTAACAAAAAATCATTGATTTGACTGCTACAGTAAAAAATGTCTCCCCCAAAACATAAACAAACATACCAAAATTCTCCAGAATCAATTTTTAACTATTTTCCAAAACATAACCAAAAATTAATCACATTCCCCAACACAATTTTCACATTTTTCAATAATTCATTCTCCCAAAATACATAATAAAATCACACAAAAAATATAACCAAACATTCCCCTAATTTGCCATTCCCGCCTCGCCACCCCCCACCCACCATGACAGGCCGCCATGGCTGAGCGTGACCTCGCCTGGCCAAATCTGGCCAGGCGAGGTGTTGGCCACGAGCTGGCCATGGTGAGCTCAGCCAGCCACCCATCGGGTGGTTAGGGATGGGTTGGCGTGGTGGGGGAATATATACATATGTATGTGTATGTATATATACATACATTTATTTAGATATATATGTGTATATATAAATATATATCATATATATTTTATTGTATATCTAGTTGGCATTTTTTATTTTTAATTTATCAAGCCATGCCAGCTGCCAACGAGGCAGAAACAAGAAATGTCCACATGCTCGGTGTGCCACGTCACATTTTTCGGTGAGTTTCGCCGGTTCCGGCAAAAGGACAAAAAATGATGATTTTTTAATACTTATAGGACTAGAATTGAAATTATACAACTTATAGGACGAAAAACCAAGTGAGGTAAAGTTATAGGACGAATTTTGCAATTTTGCCTTTCTATTCTCAAGCACATTTTTTGTTTTAGCAAAATACAACTAAAAGTTACCATGCTTTTTTTTTTTTTGAAATTAATCCTAAAATATCATGATATACCATGCATTGTGTTCAAAAAGTATAAGTCACCCTTGTAAATACAAGTTCTTTAATGAAGTAAAAGAGAATGTGCAATTCAAAACTCAAATTTTTTTCGGAAGTTCATAACCTCTTTTGGTAGAAAAATAAACAACTTATGCAATTCATTTGACATTAAAACCAAAGCAAGTCTAATTTTTTTCATTGCCACACTGAAATGTGTGAGGCTCTTTTACATTTTACAGCATCGTGGTGGATGTAATTAAGTACCTTATTTCATGAGTCTTCCAATATATAGGATCATAAATTTTCAAACCTAATTAAAAAATAAGATTAAGATTTAAAATTTTAGCATATCATAATATTTGCCCGCATATATGATATTTATTGAAAAATTACTAACATTTTGATCAAAAGGGAATCATCTATGCTCTTAGAAAATATAAATTAATGAATATTGACAATTGAATTCTTTATGAATTAACTCTTTTTCATTCAAAGCTATATTGAAAGAGATGTAATAACTTATTAATTTTATATTTTTTCTCCTTCGATGATTTAATTGACCTTATCATTTTCTTGGATTCTTTAATTTTATTTATATATCCATGTCTCTCAATAGTACTCAGTATGGCATGTTTCTTCTTCATCTTATCTCTTCTTTATTGTCAAACTAAATATGTTATAATAATATCATTAGAAAATTATGCCCATATATCTAAAATATAGGTGATATTTTTCTAAATAGCCATATATGATGATGTTTTAAATATATATTCGAATATTCAATATTAAATAAACTAAACATGAAATTGATTCAAGACAAAAATTTATCGATTCATTATTATTTTAAAAACCCTTGACTGAAAAATGGAACATTGAGAACCTGTGAATTCAATAATGACTAAAATAAAATATATCTTAAAAAACTTAACATTTAAAAAGACATTATTTATATGTATTTTTTTACAATATAATAACTAATAATAGCCGACTATTGAATGCTTTTATTTTTGAGAATCTGTATCAAAGAATGGGATCATGTGACCAAATGCTAACCATGGCAGCATCACAACGTGAACATCCTCAACTTTACTCATTTTCCCACCCTTTCGGACAATTTCAGATCCTCTGATGAGTGTATGATTTCGTGTGTTTGTGTGTGTGTTTCAGACGCATTCTATGGTGCATAAATAGATAAGAGAATTGTGGTACAGTGATGAACTTGGCTGGTGGTAGCTAGCAAATTTATGACTAATTGGTATAATTGTAATTTGCACTTTATATGGTCATCACAACTTTATATGGCACCTACAAAGGTGGAAACTGGAAAGTGACTTTGTTCGTGGATAGCAATTTAGGGCCTGTTTGGTTTTATTTCCAAACCTACTTTTTTCATTTTCTACTATTTCAGAAATAGAATTATCACTTTTTTAAAATTTCCACCCAACATAATTTATATTTTCATTTTCAAAACGCATTCTCCAATAATCTATATATATTTTTTCAATAACATATATATATTCTCTCTTTATTCAATTATTATTATCTGTCTCCGCCTACAATCTATTAAAACCAACATAATCATTATATTTTCAATATAATCATTACATTTTCAAACATTTCATCTAAATACATTTTTATTTCCACATCACGCCACATAACTAATTCTCACTATTTTAAAAATGATGAAAATAAAAATTGAAAATGAAAATAAAACCAAACAGCCCCTTAAAATGGCCCAACTTTTTTAAAACATATATAGTACCAGATGACAGTGTTGAGTGCATGTATCTATTTAAGAGGTAAAATCATTTTTATCTCAAATATTATAAATAATATTAGGCTTGTCCAGTAAATTTCTTTAAACTCAGTTTTTTGAATTTACCATAGCTTTACGTAATGGAATTGTACTCAAAATCTAAATATAAAATCATAACAAGGTTAGAAACCTCATAGACCCAATAAAAATTCTTTAAAGTTTAAGTCGTTAGGAACACGACGGTAATAAAAAATATTGGGAATCAATATAAATTGTATTTTTGTCATTGTGTGGTTAGGAGTATTTATAAAAGTATAATAAAGTGAATCTTTTATGTCAAACTTACTTAATTTACTAAGATGCGGATTGATGTCCTCACTCAATATTCCAAATGATGAATTTTGTCGAGCCCAACCTGCATAAAGAGACCCATATGTTGTAGTATTCGAACATTTGATTTTAAATCTAAGAGTAGAATGAACATTACAATTCTCTATTTTCCCTTGTATCAATAAGATTGGCGTTACATCCATGTTCTTCTAATTTAATTATTAAAGACTAATGATTTGTGCTCATTAATCATGTAGTCTCATTTTAACCATTGCACAAACTATATCAGATTAAATTTAAATTACTATTAGTCTATTACAATTACAACTCCATAAAACAACAATTTCAAGAAGAAGTTCACTTGTAATTAACTCATCATCAAGCCCCATTTTTCAAATACTCAACAAACTTCTCAACATAATTTTCATGAAGTATATGATCTCCAAAGATCCCATCGGCAGCTTCTTCAGCGCGTGCTCTAAGTTCCTCTCCTTCCTTAGAAACCATAGCTTTCCTCAATGCAATTGCAATATCACTTCTTGTGAAAGATCCATCTTCATCCCTCTCCACTTCTATCCCCAAACCCTTCACCACCAGCAGCCTAGCATTCAATGGCTGGTCTATAATGAATGGCAGAAAAACAAGAACCAGTCCAAATTGCAATGCCTCAATAATTGAACCCCACCCTGCATGAAACAAATACCCTCCAATTGAAGGGTGGGCAAGAATCTCCCTCTGAGGTGCCCATCCTATGTGCACTACCCCTTGCGCCGCCGTCCCGGTGGAGAACCCCGGCGGCAGGGCATCAGGCTCCTCATCAGCCCCGTCAGGTTTTCTCAGTGCCCATAAAAATGGCTGTCCTGAGAGTTCAATCCCATATGCTATCTCATGAATTTGCTCTTTGTTCAGTTTTGTCTCACTCCCAAAACATACAAAAATCACTGATCTTGGATTTTGCTGGTCAAGCCAATTAAAGATTGTTTTCCAGGGCTCTTGTGCCGCAAGAGCCACTGTTTTCGTCTTCTCCGATTTCTCCGGCGGAAGAAATCCCACCGGAAAAACAGGCTTTCCAGTGATTTTCGCGTGCACTCTTAAGTACTGGCCTTCAAATTCCGGGCAGGTACGAATTGCAATGGCTTCGCTCCCCTGGAGAATCTTCGCCAGGCGGGCACTTGCTGGTTCCCCGGAGGCGTTCTGCCGGTAAAATTCGGCGTGCATACGAATCGCTTCGTGCTTTTTATACGCCACTTTAGACGGGAAATCGATCCATTTAGGCGGCGCTGTCCAGTTCTCCGGCGTTGTTCTTTTTCTATCTCCGACGAGAAACTCCGGCGACCCGAGGAACACAGCAGAGGTGGCAGACAATACATAGCACCTGATTAACGGGATATTGAATTCCTGAGCGATATCAACGGCCCAGTGGGAGACGAAATCGATGATTATCCAGTGGGGTAATCTTTCCGCAACGAAATTCCTGATGGGTTCTTGAAGAAGATCGTATGCTTTCTTCAGGTACTGGATTTTGTCCCCCGGAATATCGATGCTGGCCTCGGCATATTCCGGCAAGAAATCGGAATCCAGCTTGGGAAGAGGAATTGGGACTAAATCTATGAATTTGGATAGATTTGATGCGATTTGGGGGAGTCTTTGAATGTTTCTTGGAGTTGAGAGAAAGGAAACATGAATCCCTGATTTGGCTAAGGCAATGGAGAGATCCAAGAATGGGATCATATGACCAAATGCCAGCCATGGCAGCATCACCACTCTCACCTCACCATCTGATCTTGCCATTGATGAATTCTTCACCTTCAGTGTGTGTTTTCTATATGTGTTTGTACATATAAAAAGATTTTAATTCATATTAAAATACAATTCCAGATGCGAAAGCAGTTGTATGAAATTAATTCAATAATATTGCATGACTCATCCATGTATTTAATAAATTATCTTGTGTGCATGGATCATGAGTATGTTTGTCAATATTTTTGTTCAACATCGGCACACGCTAAGGGTCTCGAGTGGTCTTCAGGTAATCGGGTTGGTGACATTAGTTTCACACATAAAATATAAAATCGAAGATTTGGCTTAGTAGACTCCTGGTATGAGTGTATATAAATTTAAAAAAAATTATACTAACGATTCTTAAGGTTCGAATCTCGAACCTCACATTTTTAAATGTAAAGACAATATTGCTGAATAAATTGGGGGCAAATAGCAATTTACCCCCATGTGTTTTAAAAAATAGGCAATTAACCCCCCATATGAAAAATAAATGTTCAATATACCTCCCTATGTTTTAAAAAACTATGCACACTGCCTCCTCCTTCTCATTTATTGTCCATTTAATATAATTTTAATATGAAAAAACTAATTTACCCTTAATCATTTAATATACTTTCAGTTCAATTTAAGTAACCTTTTATTATCATTTTTTCCTTTCATTCTTTTCTTTTCTTTTTATTTCTCATTTCTCTTTTCTTTCATTATTTGATATATTTCTCATTTTATACATCTATATAAATTGATCATTGTTTCATATATTCTCATTTTATACATATATAAATTTATTTATAAAATTAAAATCACTTTTATTTTTATTTTATCAATTATATTCATATCCTTTATACAAATTTTTTTATTTTTAAATTTTTAAACTATTTTTAACTTTTTATATTTTCATCCTTCTAATTTATTCTTTTTTTATTTATATATATTATACAATAAATATAAAATATATGATATAATAAACATAAATATATAAATACATAAATATATTTATGTATATATTTATAAATAAATATTTTATATTATATTTTATACCCCACCCCCACCCCAGCCCATCCTATCTTTACCTGCTAGCGGCCATGGCCGCCCCTCGCAGGGCCGAGCAACCATGGCCAGCGCTGCTCGCAAGGGACGAGCGGCCATGGCCGCTGCAAATGCGGCACCCATGGCCGGCACCGCTCGCACGGGTCGAGTGGCCATGGAGGCTGCCCTTGCGACCGGCGCCCATGGCCGCCGCTCACAGGGGCCGAGCGGCCATGGAAGCCACCCTTGCGAGCGGCCATGGAGGCCACCCCTGCGGGCGGTGGCCGCCGGTGGTTGCCGGAGCCGGTGGGGGATAGTGATATATAATATATATATATATATATTATATTATATATCATTTTTTTTTAAAAAAAATAATATGATTTGATTTAAACCGTTGAATTTTTAAAAGAAGATCCAACGGTTGATGAATAAGGGCATAATTGTCTTTTATATAGAAAAATTTAAGCCTAGATGCATGCACGGGTGCGTGTCCTACACCCACGCTCTCAGGAAGGTTCGTTGCATGATTTTTTAAAATATGAGGGTGTTCTTTGTCTTCTTTTTGGGGTTCATTGCAATTTTCCCAAAAATTGGTCACTCAACCTTGTTGACGAGTATGTTTGAAATGTTGGCAAAATACCATTATATTTTTAAATTATTTGAGCATATTCAATTATTTTATTTTTTTAACTTAATCTCAAAAAAAAATTATTGTATTTAATTTTATCCTTTGGTTAGCCCTTCATCCATCGAAAAATTAAAGACATATATAAATATAATTGATGTTTATTCCCTTCGACATAATTTGATGTGAAACAAAATTTTCATTTTTCACTGTTTCTTAAAGAATATTAAAGAAAATTCAAATTCAACATTTTAAATATTCAAAATAAATTTAACAGTTTATAAAATACAATTCAATTCCACAAAAATTATTTAATTTAACGTAAATATAAATAAACATTTAAATTTTTTCTGATATACATCAAGTAATTTCACAACATCATAATAGTTGATAACCAAGCTTATCAACTCTTATTTGCAATCATTAGTTTACATGCTTGTTGCACTTGCGACCAAATTGATAAGGAAAGAATTTCTAAATGATTTAAGCGTCCTCATAGTTGATTAAAATCATAAATATGCCTAAGGATTCATGTCTTTTTTAAGCAGGTTGATCTAACCGCTCAACCCGTGCCCATGGTATGGGACAATCTCGACCGTACATACCACGACACGTGTACAAAGATGATTGTGTCGACGCCAAGCAAACAGTACTAAATTGGCCTCATGATCAACTATAAATACCCCCTCATTTATCATATAAAGGATCAATTAATTACATCTGATACCCATCTATATACCAAATGTCCCTACATTCCAACCTCTAAACCCATACTTGTTTCTACCATCGAGGCCAATAAATGCTCACTCAAGCCCCTGTCTCTAGTCGACTTCTTGACCATTGATAGATATACTATTTGTCATTTCTTGCGACATAAATAGGCGCCATCTGTGAGAAACCACATTGAGTGTTTGGAACTTTAGGTTGCGCAAAGCTCATAGCGGCGACACCAAGTAAGAATGTTGGGACACCTAAAATTCAAGTTGATCCACATTTGCTGCAGCAAGCCTCTCCCGTACCTCGCACTGAACTTGTAGTTGGAATTATGCGATCGGAGTTGCAAGCTCTCGTAGAGACAGCGATGAACAAGGTCATTGACAGAAGACCGGCAAGTGCAACCTTGGCACCGCGACCTCCTCTCCCAAGGCAATTATTTCATGAAGAGCCCCTCAGAGCATTTAAGGGGGACAGAGGTCACCAGAAGTGAAGAAGACTCAGGAGAGGAGGAAAGTTACCAGAAATTGGGGGAGAAAGAAGCAACGAGCATGCAGAGGAATAGAGGAGCAAGATCATTCGAAAGACACTCTAAAGGACAGGCACGCACTAAGGTGCAGGAAATTAGTGATCAAGTGGAGTAGTTAAGTAAGAAATTGGAAGAGATCAAGAAAAAAGAGCAAATAGAGATCCACTCTGCAAAAGAGAGGCTCTCCTTTCTGCCTAGAGATCTTATCAGAAACGGTGCCTATGGGACTTAAGATACCCTAAACTTTTGATGTACGAAGGAAATTATGATCCTCAAGAGCATCTAACAGCATTTGAACATGTGATGCAGTTATATGGATTGTCTGATACTATCAATAGTAAGGTGTTCATTACCACCCTATATGGTCGGGCCTAAGAATGGTTCACTACATTGCCAATGGGAATGGTAGTAACATATGACCAATTATGTTGGAAGTTCTTGTACCACTTTGATAGTAAAAAGAAGTCCAAAAGATTGGCTACGTACTTGTTTACAATAAGGCAGAAAGAGGATGAAACTCTTCGAGCTTTTATGAGTCATTTTAACAATGAAGTATTGGAGGTCCAAGACCTCAATGTGGATATGATGGTCAGCATATTGATCCATGGCCTCAAGAAAGGCCCACTGGCATCAGCCTTGGCGAGATAACCACTTTCAAACATATAGGCCCTCATGGAAGTGGCAGAGATATACGTTTATAAGGAGGAAATGAATGTGATAAAGGACGAAGAACGGTTGAAAAATTTGATGGGAGTATGGCAGTAGAAAAGGATGAGATGGGTAAACCTCAATCTAAAAAAGATCATCGAAGGTCCCCATCCCGACCAAAATTCGACCATTGCACGCCCTTGCAAACCACCAGGAAGGAAGCAATGTTCGTCATAGCCTCATTGGATGTCATAAGGTGGCCAACAAAACAACGGGATACACCTAACAAGAGAAATTCAAGATAATATTGCGCATTTCATTGTGAGAAAGGTCATGACACAAAAGATTGCCACCGCTTGAGGGGTGAAATTGAAAGACTAATAAGGCAGGGGTATTTGAAAAAATTTATTTCGCACCCTCATGAGGATAAGCAAGAGAAGTCTCAGGCCAGTGGATACAAAGGAGATCGAGCAAGAAGCAGGATGCGCAGCCCTCACATGAGGTACTATAAACATGGGAGACGTCAAGATAAGGAGAAAGGTCATGATCCGAGTGATGATGACAATGTTCCTAAGAAAAGGGTC
This sequence comes from Jacaranda mimosifolia, assembly GCA_018894105.1. NCBI lineage: Eukaryota > Viridiplantae > Streptophyta > Magnoliopsida > Lamiales > Bignoniaceae > Jacaranda > Jacaranda mimosifolia. Next base: position 13,794,873 of record CM032120.1, on the reverse strand, counting down.
ATAAACATGACAGCAAGAAGACGTACTTGTTGAGATTCTAGAAATGCCAGGAAGAAGTATGCTTGGGTGGATCGAAGAAACTCGCATGTTTTCATTCTGGAAAAGGATGCAGAACCTATCATCTTCAATCACATCGACTTAGAAGGAGTAATACAACCTCATGACAACCCTATGGTAATAACAGTTGATATAGCCAACTTTTCTGTGCAAAAGGTATTGGCGGATAACGGCAGTTTGATGCATATTATAATATTCATGAGCACACTAAAGAAGATGGATTTAGATGTCATGACCATTCGACCAATTGGCACGCCTTTTATCGGTTTCGGCGGGTTAAAATTTGTGTTGCTAGGGACAATCGACCTCCTTACCTCTTTGGGGATTGAGCCCAAAAGGAGGACAATCATGTTTAAATATCTAGTGGTGGATTGCTCTTTCGCTTATAATGTGGTATTAGGTCAGCCAAATCTTAATCTTTTTTGGGCTGTTGTATTTACTTTTCACTTGAAGATGAAATTCCCTACCAAAGCAAGGATAGAAGAGGTACGTTGTGATCAAAAAGCAGCACAAGTATGCTATAATATGTCTCTGACAAAGCCGAGGCAAAATGAGAGTATAGTTATAAAGATAGAAGCGAGTAGACAATCGGAGCTACCCATAAATGTTGACCAGGAGAACAACAAGAAAAGAAGGATGGAGCCTTTTTGATCACCAACAAATAGAGCTGCAACCTGGGGACTCAAGCAAAATTACGAAGATAGGTGTGCAGATGAGCACCGATCAAAAATATTGATGGTAGAGTTCCTCAGAGAAAATGTAGACGTCTTTGCATGGGGACAGGCAGATTGAAAGGGGATAGATCCTAAAGTTATGGTCTACAATCTGAATGTAGATCCAAATGCTCGATCCATTCAGCAGAAGAAACATAACTTTACAGCTGAAAGGAACAGAGTTATAAAGGAAGAAGTTAGGAAACTATTGGAGGCTGTTTTCATAGTAGAAGTCTAGTTTGCCAAATGGCTATCTAATGGTGAGATAGTTCCTAAGATAGGGGGAAGATGAAGGATGTGCACATATTATACTAACCTAAAAAAAGCAGGTCTTAAAGATTCATACCCTTTGCCCAGGATAGACGCATTGGTGGATTCTACAACCGGGTGTTCCATGCTAAGCATGATGGATACATATCAAGGTTACCATCAAATACACATGGCTCCAAAATATATGGACAAGACAACTTTTGTGGTTGAGAATGGAATATATTGTTATCGAGTTATGCCCTTTGGGTTAAAGAATGCTGGAGCGACCTATTAGAGATTAGTCAATAAAATGTCCCAAAGCCAGATAAGTCAAACCATGGGGGTCTATGTGGATAACATGTTGATGAAGAGCATGAGGGAGGAAGAGCACTTAAGAAAGGCTTTCAGCATCATGCGCCGATATAGTTTAAAGTTAAATCCCATAAAATGCACCTTTAGAGTTAAGGATGGAAAGTTTTGGGGGTACGTAGTCACCGAGCACGGGATAAAAGCTAATCCTAAGAAGATAGCGACTATCTTGGGAATGTCATGGCCTAAAAGTACAAGGGAAGTCCAACAGTTAACAAGTTAAGTGGTCACATTGGGAAGATTCATAGCACGGCTGGCCGAAGAAGTTTACTATTCTTCAAGACTTTGAGGAATCTCAGAGATTTCGTCTAAATAGAGGAGTATGAAAAAGACTTTCAAGACCTAAAAAGGTACCTTAGCCCCTTATCTCTCATAGAAAAACCTGACGTAGGTGAAACTTTATATTAATTTGTATGTATCGATAGCAGAGGAGGTAATCAGTTCAGTAATAGCAAAGGTTGTGGAGAAACACCATAAGCCTGTATATTACATTAGTAAGGTGCTGCAGGGAGTAGAAAGAAGATACAGTGAGATTGAGAAATTTGCGCTTTACACTGATCACGACTGCGAGAAGGTCAAGACCCTACTTTCAGGCTCATCACATAGTGGTCCTGACTAATCAACCTATGAGAGAGATTTTACAGAAGCCTAACGTATCAAGAAGGTTGGTGAAATGGACTATGGAACTCAGTAAGTTTTCCATAGAATTCCAGAGCAAAACAGCCACAAATGTGCACATGTTGGCTGACTTTCTGATGGAAATGGAAGAAGAAAAGGCAAAACGACCTGTAGAGGTAAATGCTCTTGTCCTCAGTCGATGGTTAGTGTATGTGGATGGTTCTTCAATAGCATGAAGAGATGGTGCTGGGATATTGTTCAGAAACCCATCAGGACATGAGTTAGACTTTGCTTTAAAGCTCTAGTTTCAAGTAACTAACAACAAAGCAGAATATGAGGCTATCATAGCTGCACTCAAGATGACGATGGAGTTGCAGGTCAAAGATCTCATCATGTATACATATTTGCAGTTAATCGCCAACTAATTCAATGGGACATATGAAGTCGAAGAGGAGACTATGAGGAAATACTTAAGAAAGGTAAGAGATCTTACGATTGGAGAAGTTCCAGTTAGTGCATATACCTAGAACAGAGAATAGAAGATTAGATTCTCTATCTAAGTTTGCTAACATGATTAGCAGGTTGAGAACAAAGAAGGCGATAATAGTTACATCAGAAGGACCCTTCATCTGCAACCTAACAACATCTAGGAAAGAGATCATGGTCGCTCAACTAGTTAACTCAAAATGAGATAATTGAAAAGAAGATATCATCTCATACTTAAAAGATGGGGGTCTTCCAGCTAACTCAGAAACGAAGAGAAGAGTGCAGAGGCAAGCTCCAAGGTTTACGATATGGAAAGGAGAACTGTACAAGAGATCATTTAGTAGACCACTGTTAAGGTATCTGGATGTAAATTAAGTGGAGTACGTCTTGAGAGAAATACCTGAGGGTAGTTGTGGAAATCATTCAAGAAGACGTACCCTTGCTCAAAAATTTAGGCAGGGATACTTTTGGCCTATGTTGGTGAAGGATGCCACTGAGTTTGCTAAGAAATGTCGAGAATGCCAGTTGTATGCCAATAAGATCCACAAGCCAAGAGTAGAAATAAAGCCTATAAAGGTTTCATATCCCTTCGACATGTGGGGGGTGGACATTGTAGAATCTTTTCCTCCTGCAAGAGGGGCAGAAGAGATATGCCATTATTGCGGTTAAGTACTTCAGTAAGTGGATTGAAGTAGAGGCTGTGGTCAAAATATCAAAGGCAGAGGTCATGAACTTTCTTTAGAGAAACATAGTATGTTGTTTTAGGTTTCTTCGCATCCTCATCTCTAACAATGGCGCACAATTCCAACGAAAAAAGATATTAGAATGGTGCGAAGAAATGAAGATACAATAGAACTTCACATCAGTGGGGCACCCCTAAACATATAGTCAAACTAAGAAAATTAATAAAACTCTTTTGGATAACTTGCAGAAGATATTAGATAGTGCGAAGGGCGCATGGGTAGACAAAATCCCAAGTGTGTTATAGGCTTACAGAACAACGCTAAGGGTCTCGATCGGTGAAACACCCTTTCACATGGTTTATGGGACGGAAGCAGTAATTCCTGCAGAAATTGGAATGGAAACTTTCTGAGTACAGGAGTTCGACTTGCAAAATAATGCCAAGGAATGAGCTTTCAATCTGGACGTTATTGAGGAAGCAAGAGATACTGTAACGAGATGAATTCTTCTGCAAAAGAGGTAGATAGTGAAGAACTATAATAAGAAAATGAGAGCTAGAAGCTTGGAGATCGGCGATTTGGTATTAAAGAAAGTTGAAGTGTCCAGGCACCTCCTGGGTTGGACAACTCCTGCAATATGTACCCGAACTCCTCTTTTAACAGGTCAAGAAAGGCAACATCTGGATAATCTCCAAAGTCTTCTATCTTGTTGGTGTTGAGAAGGTCTACATCGAAACCTTCTTTCATCCCACCTAACTTTTTAAGTTGAAACTGACACTTATAAAAGTTATCAAGACCTTTTGTACTTACCTTCTGTGCGACTGCCATTGTAAACACCTGTAACTGCATAAAATCTCAAACTTCAGTATGGCAAGCATCATGAAGCTTATCCTTTAAGGACTTCTAATAATCATCGAAACCTTTCTTTCTCGACATCCAACTGAGAGGATAGGTTGACCACTACCTTTTTAAAGGTTGCTAGGTCGAACTTAAGTCGAGCAATCTCTGCCTCCATGTCCTTGATTTTATGCTCTTTTCTGGAGAGCCAGATCTTTAGCCCTAGTCCTCTCTTCCAGCTTTGAAGGAAAGGGTAAGCTCTCATCCTAAAGTTTCTCCAGCTCGACCTTCAGGTCGTCCACTTGCGTGTCTGCGACCACCCGACGGCTGTAGTAAAAGGCACATTATAGAGTTAAGGCATGTGCAAATGCAGTAGCCTGCACGATATGAACAAGGTTGAATAAGTCGGGACATAACCGAGGAAAAAGTATAAAGATCAAGCTAGAACTCTTAAAATGGAGGATACTTGCATCAAGTTGTGCACGAGGTGCTCCTCAAGGAAACAGAAAGGAGTGCACATCAATATAGCCTAATCCATCTCGCACATACAGCCATTGTATAAATTGTAGGACCCGCCCCTATGTCACTCATCAAAATAGAAGAAGGATTGACGGCAGGTCGAGGTAGGGAGGCATTCTGATGTGCAGAAAGGCATAGCACCTCCAATCTTTGAGTCAACTTACGAGGCCTCTCCAAGGCCTCATCGCCAACTAGAGGAACAAGTAGAGGTGAGGAGGTCGAGATAGCCCCAAAATCGATCGTTGTGTCAAGGGCCCAGCGTCGCTTTATGTGGATGGTTCGACCACTGGAATAAGTCTAGCAGCTATCAATGCTGATCTGTGAAGCCTAACCCGCGACCTTTTCTTTTCCTTTGTGAGTGGCAGTCTCATCTTGTGGCACTCTAGTCGGGCTTGCACCCTTAAATAGGTCGAGTGCAAGGTCGAACGGGCGCTCAGTAGCATGGGTGATCGCTGGAACTGGGCTGCTTGCTCTGTAACCTGGGCACGATGAGGAGTTGTACCTGTAGAAAGGAATGTAACGTCATCAGAGGGTAGGACTAGTTCAAAGCTCTTATCTAGGGTAGCTGCAGGAAACCCCTCACCTCTTTTGGCCTTAGGTTTCTTTTGTTTCATCAAATTAGCGGTCATCATCTTAAAGGCCATCATTTCTAGAAAAAAAGAGAAAGTAAGCATGGAGTTAAAAGGTACCAAAAATAAAAAGGGAAAATGTAAAAGTTACCAAATGTCCTCCTAGGTCGAAGCCTAGCAGGAGTAAAGTCGATGAGTCTAAGTGTCTCTTCGCTGAAGAGGTCGTAAAAGTCAAACCAACGAGCGGTCAAACGTTCGTCAACAAAACTCTCCTCCTAGGAAGGCTCCTCGTCGGAAGAGAATGTTGGTCTATCGTCTCGCTAATCACAAGGAACATTTGAAGGATTATGAGAAAGTGCTTCTATATAGAACCACTTATTGTGCCACGAACCAATAGAGCTTGGGAGATTGGTCAGAAATTTAAAACTCTGACGAGCTGCTATGTAGTAAAAGCCCTGATCTCCTGAGTGGGTAGAAGGGTTAACATGAAAGAGGTAACAAAAATTGACAAAGGAAGTTCGACATTGAAGCAATGCATTATTATGATGAAACATAAAATGTTTCAAATAGAATTAGGGAGTAATTGGCTCTAACAAATGCTTAATGTCCTGATTATATTGGATATGGGCTCAGCTATGGGGAACCTCAGCCCCGCCCCTGACACAGGGACATGGAACGCTAAACAATTAGGAGGGGGTTGATACATCTTTTGCCCAGCCTGTGGCATTATGATTTTATAGTTGTCCTGTATAAAAAACCTACTATATAAAGATGTGAAGACCTTTGGACCAATCTTACTAGGGGCGTTCAAGGGATCACTAGGGTTAAGAAGAACTAAGGTAAGGAAGATCTAGAGGTCGAGGAGCTCCGACCTTCACTACTAGATGACGAAGAAGAAGACCTGCCAGCCATGACAGAACAAATATGACAATCAACAAATAAAGAATGAAAAATAACACAATTAATAGTAAAAGGAGATGAATTAACTTGGCACCTACTTGCTAGGGGCTACAGATCATTGGGTCAAGTATCTTGACGTAAAGTTCTATATATAAAAACAAAAATGAAGGGAGAGCAAAAAAACTGAAGAAGCCTATTTATAAAGTTTAAGTTTCTCTAAAAATGTGACAGATCTTACGGCCCAAAGGAAATGACCAATGAGGATCAATGGCTCAAATCAACTTCCTCATTTATGAGTTTCACTCATAAAAGAGAAAGTTTTGAGGATTCATGATAAGGAAAGAATTTCTAAAAGACTTAAACACCTTCATAATTAATTAAAATCACAAATATGCCCAAGAATCTACATCTTTTCTAAGCGAGTTGACCCGCAACCCAACCTGTTCCCGTGGTACGGGAGATCTCGACCCTATATACTGCGACGCGTGTACAAAGACGATTATATTGGCGCCAAGCAAACAGTACCAAACTGGCCTCATTATCAACTATAAATACTCCCTCATTTATCAGATAAAGGATCAATTAATCACATCTTATACCTACCTATATATCAAGTGTCCCTATCTTCCGACCTCTTAACTCATACTTGTTTCTACGAGCAAACCTAATAAACACTCACCCGAGCGCCTGTCTCCGGTCGACTTCTCGATCATTGATAAATATATTGTTTGTCATTTCTTGCTACATCACAAATAACATGATAAAAATTCCCTCACGTTTATTTATATAGTTTCCTTGTTTCTATTATAATGATTAAGTGTGGAATATATTTGACCTTTTGTAAGAATCGAGAATTGTTGGTATCTTACAACTATTTATTTGACGGCAATTGGCTTTATTTTATATTAAATGAGTCAGAAGAATTTGATATAATTTATAAGTTATTAAATCTCGTGTTTAATAATTAATTGGTCAAATGATATTATCCTTATTAGGGAAGCAAATGAATCGAGCCGACGAACTGGCTCAAAAAGTGTTCGAGCTCAAGCCAAACGAGCCAAATAATTCTTGTTTGTAGGTTCGTGAGTCGGCTCATGAGCCTATATTTTTTTTAAAATAATATATATAAATTATAATAATACATAAAAAAATTTATATATTGTAAAATAATTTCACTTTTCGATCTTGAGCTCAATTCCTAACTCAAACTTATAACTTGATCACAAGGTCAAACTTAACAAATCGAATTGAGCTAAGTCGAGCCAGAACAAGGGCTTGAGCCGAGCTCAAACCTTAATTTTCTAAGCTCGTCGATCTCGAGCGAAAAGAAAAAGTCAAAACTCAACTCAGCTCATTGCACCCTGAGTCCTTATATGTGGTTGGTTTAGAGTTCAAAATCTAAAGAACTCTTTCTATACGTGCATGAACAAAACTTGCATTTCAAGTGCTGATAAGGCAATATTTTAGCAAAAATTGAACATTTACATTTGACGACAAATTTAATCATTATTACTATTTTTTTCCTCTTCTCATATCACGACAAATGCTCTTCCTACATGTATATTTTAATTTAATTTATTTCATAAACAAAAGGACAAAGTTTGAGATTTATTTCTTATAAATAATCCATCTTCTTCTTACTTTTTAAACTTTATTATGATGGAATCCGAATTCGATGCATTTTGGTCCCTTCTACTAGGTTTGATTGGCCATGCTCATTTTGGACGAGGGGTGCATGGTGGGGATTGTGTGGTGGGCCACACGCAATTAGACGCCCCGTGAAGAAGTGGGTCGGCTGCAATAGTGGGGTGTGAGGAGGCTCACGGGATGGAATATGGAGACAAGCAGCACTCAGAATGACCTTCAAAGTGGGACCATTCAACTAATTTTCAACTGAAACAAACCAAACACCATAACTCACAAGCACACAGTACATTCCTTCTTTCACCATTCAATTTTATCTACAAAAATATATTAACAATCCTTTGATTGAAGTTGGAAGACAGATAGTTTGATGGTAAACTTTTATCTTTATGAATAAATCGATCAAACTTTTAAATTTTATAGAAATAATTGAAGAATTAGTCATGCATTGCTCTTTTTTAAAGAAAACTTTATAATTGAAACCTTTTATATATCTCTTTTTAATTAGTTATTAGACGTAAAAATGATGAAACTAGAAGACAACATTGAAGAGAAAATAGAGTATTTAACAATGTATCATATATTAAAAATTACGACATCATCTCCTCTATTCTTGGGTGATGAAGAATTGTACAATTCGAGTCATTCTTCATATTTTATCGAAAGATTTGGAGAGAGTTGTAATCAATAGAATTTTTTTTTTTTAGAGTAATTTTTTTTTTCTTTTCTTTTTGTGTAGCTATTCAAAATTTTCATTTAAAAGATAAGCTAACTTTTTGGTGGATGACATGTGTCTATATACAAATAACTAGCCACTAATTTTTTTATTAAAAAAAAAAAAAAAGATAAAAATAACTTTTGTGCTTGTGAATATTAATTAACCTTATAACTTGAAACTACTTTGAACATATTTAATAAAAACAGTAACATTTAGGCTTCTACAAATACTTGTGCTTCATCTGTTGTAGCACCAAACATGTTCCCAACAATGAACTGCTTGTGGAGTAGCTCCTCTTCAGGACTCCAAGTAAGATGTCCCTTTATCCTTACTATCTTCTTCTCTTTTCATGAGTTCCCCCTTCTTTCCAAGTAAAAATCCATGCTCAATAATGATAATCAGATATGTCGTAATATTTTTCAGCTCGAGTCACATTGCTTTATCGTCCTATTGTTAAGAATTGTTGGGAGTTTTGTCCTGAAAAGACGCCTTTGCATTGCACCTCTTATCCTATGAGGCCTTATTATCCGGCCATTAAGGAAACTTCATGTTTGTCCTGGAAAAATATGTCTCCATCTCTTCTCCGGCGAAGCGTCTTTTCAAAACAAAACTTCCTACCAATATATAATGGCAGGATAATATCTCAATGCGGTTAAACCTTCATGTTTTCATGCTCAATGATTCTTGATTTCTACTGACAGATGATTAAGGCAATTCAGTTGGTAGTGGTGGTTGTGGGAGTGGTTATCTTGAATGGAGTTGAATGTAGAAAAGGAAGGATTTTAGTGTCCTATGAGTTCTCATACTCAGCCATCAGTTGTAGAGCTCATAGTTCATCAATAGTGGATTTTGGTGGGGTTGGAGATGGAAAGACACTCAACACTAAGGCTTTTCAAGAAGCTGTAAATCACCTGAGCCAGTATGCATCAGATGGTGGGGCTCAGCTCTTTGTTCCTGCTGGTAAATGGCTCACAGGAAGCTTCAATCTCACCAGTCATTTCACTCTATATCTCCACAAGGATGCTGTTCTTTTGGCTTCTCAGGTATCTTCTATCCACAAGAACACACACACACACACACAAAATCCTGTTTTTTGTGTCCTTTAATCATATGAACCATTTTTTTTTTTTTCTTTTTGAAAGTTATGATGTAAGATGACTATGGTAGTTCTTTCTTAATCTAGATTGAGACTTCAAGTCGCGTCATAAGAGTCGGTCCGACCCTTAAAGCAAATATAGGATGCCCTGTGTGTGTGTGTGTGGATTCACTTTATATATGTTGATGGAAAACTAAAAACTGTGCCTAGTGCATCTAATGCTGAGATTATACTGGTTTCTGCTTGTAACTACTGCAACAAGAATGTGAACCAGCTACAACAGCATTACTTCATGAAAACTAAGTATCAACTTCATTTCAGGATGTAAACTCGTGGCCTGTGGTCGATCCCTTACCATCGTACGGCCATGGAAGGGATGCAGCAGGGGGAAGGTACATTAGTCTTGTATTCGGCATGAATCTTACTGATGTTGTTGTCACAGGTACATATCTCTGTTCATGTTCTTGTACATGATTTGGGGGTCTGGATTTGAGAAGTGAGAACCTGAGAAAGAGAATGTTTATTGGCTTTTTAACTATCAGGTGAGAATGGTACTATTGATGGTCAGGGTGATCTTTGGTGGCAGCAGTTTCATAAGAAGAAGCTGAAATACACCAGGCCTTATCTTATTGAAATTATGCACTCAGATAATATCCAGATATCCAATCTAACACTAGTGAATTCTCCTTCATGGAATGTTCATCCTGTTTACAGCAGGTATGGATGTATATTCACTGCCTTCATCACTTTAACAGTTCTAGTTTCCAACAAAGAAAGGAATAGGAGTAATTGGGCATTTTTTGGGCTCAGTTTTGTAAAGACTTGCCCTGAGGACAACATTCAATCATACAAATGTCCTATGTATATGGTTTTGGACCCTCAACAACAATTCTTTTTTAGAATTTCGCCACTTGATTGATCCACTTACTTATATCTATTAGGTGAGATTTCGAGTGAATATTTACATATAATCTTTTTCTAAATGATTCACCAAAAGTCATCATTGATACCGACACATTTGAGACCGTCAAATAATCGGAAGTTCCTCTATTCCATCCTTTTCCTTCTTCATGTTGCTCGGTACCTCGTTCAACAAATCTTCTCTTTATCTTGACCTCTAGTGAGTTACAGGTAGACTGCAAAAATGTCGCATTTTTTATGATTTCATCATCTATGTTTTGAGTTGCAAAACTTTTGGATAGATATTTTACATGTACACCGAATTCTTTCTTATTACAAGCCCTCTTTCTAGTTGCTTTGAAACAATGAGGAGGTTTCCTAGAAGAGATAAGAGCTTTAGATGCCAATATTTCTTATTCCACTCATGGGGTCAAATCAATATGTTTTGAAAAGAAATTTTTGAATATCAGTCTTTTGATATCATCGATTTCATACCAAATTTCATGAATTGAATCACTTTTTCTAAGATATCTGAGTAAAAGATTTATCTGTTAATAAGCAATAGATAGCTTCTATAGTATGAATTACAAGTTTTATTGTGATACTGCAGCAATGTAATTATACAAGGCCTCACAATCCTGGCTCCTGTTACTTCCCCAAATACAGATGGGATCAATCCAGGTCTGTCAATTGATCTATACTGATGGTTTAATGAGTCAGAAATATGCAATACTGGGGCCATTCAAAGCTAATTCCTACTTTCATAATCCAGATTCTTGCACAAACACAAGAATTGAGGACAACTACATCGTCTCTGGAGACGACTGTGTGGCAGTAAAAAGTGGCTGGGACGAATATGGCATCAACTATAACATGCCCACAAAACAACTGATCATCAAACGACTCACCTGCATTTCACCCTACAGTGCTGCCATAGCGTTAGGGAGCGAAATGTCGGGTGGGATCCAAGATGTAAGGGCACAAGACATAACAGCTATTAACACAGAATCGGGAGTCAGAATAAAGACAGCAGTAGGGAGGGGAGGATATGTCAAAGACATATATGTTAAGGGCATGAATTTGCACACAATGAAATGGGTTTTTTGGATCACTGGAAACTATGGTTCTCATGCTGACAATCACTATGATCCCAATGCGCTGCCGGAGATCAATGGGATAAACTATCGTGATGTGGTGGCAGAAAATGTGTCGATGGCTGCTAGGCTGGAGGGGATCTCTGGTGATCCCTTTACAGGAATTTGTATGTCTAATGTGACAATAGGGATGGCACCTAAGGCTAAGAAGTATCCATGGACTTGTGCCGATGTGAAGGGCATCACCAGTGGTGTCGTGCCGACGCCGTGTGAGCTGCTGCCTGATCAGGGTGAAAAGGAACTAGGGATGTGTGATTTTCCTCAAGAAAGTTTAGCTGTAGATGCTATGGAATTGCAAACATGTTCTTATAGGATGAACTACATTTAGCAGTCTCACGAAATAAATAAATTACCAACTCTTTTCCTCGCCCCTCGCGCACACACACACACATGTGTGTGTTTGTGTGTGTGTGTGTGTGTATAGATTTCATGCAAGTGCAGAAGAAATGTCAAATATTGATGATAGAGTTGAATAAATGCAGCTACAACCTAAGGACAATCTTTCATATATCTCCAACTACAATTATTTCTCTTTTTGTTTCTACGAGTTCAAAACAGGTTTTTGTTTCTACACATGTCACAGCATTATGGCGGTTACATCATATAGTTACATTCTTCAATGAATTGGATCTGGGTTGAACTTTACCGATTCCCTCCAGATGAGTTCCTTGATATTTTCTTCAGTAAATGATGGCTGCTCAAAATCAATTACAAAAGGCCGGGGGCAAACGGGCTCCTCATTGATGTTGTGAAGGGTCGCCAAGTATGGATGGCAGAGAGCCTCATCAACTGCAAGTGATCAAGAAGGAAAGCTGCATCATTTTCTATTTTTCACAGTTGAACTTAGGTTCTTTACCAATCTGCAAGAAGTTAACTAGTGATATTTTTTCAACTTAGAAGCCGGTTAATTAAAGTGAAATGAAGAATGGACCTGTAATACGCCTGCTAGGGTCAAAAACAAGCATTTTCTCTAATAAATCCAGAGCTGCAGGAGAAGTGTTTGGAAATCTGGCAGAAAATTGTTGCCTCGGGTATTGGGGGAGCTGCCTGACATATCTTCGGGCATTGTCACTCCTTAAAAACCCAAGACTAGCATCGTCTGGAGAGCCTATGAGCTTTTGCAAAACAAAGGGATACCATGGACCATTAACAGAGAGGGAAAGATCAAACAAAATTTGTTTCTTAAGAACTGTCCAAGAAACTAATAGCATTTTCTGTGTGATTATATCCCACCATAGAAATAGATTATCAAGAAAATACATATAACAATTAGAAGACACTATTTTTATGTATATACAAAAATACCTCTGTGACAAGTCTCAACTGATGAACATAATCTTTGCCAGGAAATAGAGGCTGTCTTGTCATGATTTCACCAAATATGCAACCTACGGACCAGATATCAATTGCAGCAGTGTATTCTGAGCAATTTAGGAGTAGTTCTGGTGCCCGATACCAGCGAGTAACAACATACTCGGTCATGAAATCTGTCTCAGATGTTGTTCTTGCAAGCCCAAAATCTCCAATTTTCAGATCACAATTAGCATTGAGGAGCAAATTGCTCGGTTTCAGATCGCGGTGCAAGACATTTGCAGAGTGAACATATTTAAGTCCACGCAGAATTTGGTAAAGGAAGTACTGCAAAATTTGGATGAAAATCAATAGGGGTTGTCCCAGTATATGAAAGTCAAGTTCAATAAAGGAGAACATGGCTAAAAATGGCTACATAAATGAATTTGTTTATATGCATATAAAGGCTGTATAATGTTAGTTTACTAAATGTTGATGTCTGAATCTTGCATAAACTATCAATGAGATGAAGGTTACAAAAGAAATTAGGTTTTCTGAGTGATCTATTGTTATGGTACTAAATGAAGTAAATTTTCTGAATGACATAAGCAACTGAGGCCAAACCCGACAATGGTCATCCGTCAGTGGTTGGTTGGAGCGGATAATCTGATGAAGATCAGTGTCCATAAGTTCAGAAACAATGTAGACGTCATTGAAGTTCTCTTTCTGTGGAGGCCGTATGATATCTTTAATTGCAATCACCTGTTCCGGTAGAAAATCAGAAGAGTAAGAAAATGGTTCCAGAAAAAAATTTGAACATATACTTGAGGATAGACTAAATACGAGTTTATGAATACAAATCAGAGTAAATAAAATAAATTTTAATCAAAACTTCAGTATTTCTACATTCTTTGTTAAAACTTCATTGCTTCCTTGCTTTTGAAGGCTAAAAGACACATTAGCTTTAAGACACAGTCATCTCCTTAACGAAGTTCCATTTTGCATTATCATTCATCTAGATTGTAAAATAGCCGAAAGAAAATGCCATTTCTGATATAATAAAATGACGTAAAACATTCAAAAAATCATAGAAGAGAGAGGCACAGAGCTAAAATCCAAGCAAGATAGAATAACTAACTCAAGATTTAGGTAAAAGTGATTACATTATCATGATCCATGTGACTCAGAAGTTTTATTTCCCGTAGTGTTCTCTTCGCATCAATTCTGTTGTCAAATGCATTGCCAATCTTCTTAATGGCTACTTCTTCACGTGTCTCTGAGTTTAAAGCGGCACTGCAAATAAAACATCCCATTTCCCTCTGTGATGTATATAGCTAAGATATAAAAGTGAAATGAGAAAGCAATTGCAACCTACTTGGTGTTACACATATTAATACTGAACTCAAAATCCGTTAAGACTCCACTTTTGAAATCTATGGCAAGTAGAAATCTATGTATGACATCAGAATGATGACAAACAACTTAAGAGCAGTTGAACTAGTTAGATAGCGAATACTGCATTATCATAGCTCTTCAATGCATATATAAGGATTCTCATGAGTATATGTTAAGCCACATGATGGTGAACTGTGACACAACAATGTAGAATAAACCAAGTAAGTTCAGATAGGAGACTGAGGAGAGGATAACATACGATTGGCTGGCCAAAAGCTAAATAAGTTCACCCCATGGCAATTATATAGTAACACATGACGAACAACTTTGATGATACTCTTACTTTTATACGACATTCTGTTTTTTTGACAGAAGTGTTTTAGGCTAATTATTTACTTTTCTAGAAGCCACAAAATTTCCAAAAATTTAGTATCTATTTTGTGCCATATTGGTCTCCTTCAATTTCCCCATTGCTTTCTGGTAAAACCAGCTTGCCTTAAAAGAAAGACAGCAATATACAATATGAAAAAAAATTGAAAATACACAGCTTATAGCACAAGATGAATAACCAAGCACAATGCTGCAATCCACTAAGCAAGTCGTCCGCACCATATTTAAAATCAATCGCTCACAAAATTCAGTACTTTCCATAAGTTATCAATATAATGCATCAAAATATTACCAGAACTGAGGTCAGTTTGCAGTCAACATCTATAGATAAGCATGGCCAATTAACTTTGTCAGATGAAATATAGGAAAATATGGCTGACGGCTGAAAAATCCAATGCATATATGCCACTCACAGATGCAATTTTTATCCAACAGAATCCCCCTTTCCTTTTTTTCCTCCACGTCCCTTTTCTTTAGAAGATCATCTTGCAGAAAATACAAAGATTAATAAAAGCCAACTAAGATTCCAATTCCCATATGGACATCTATCTCTGTTAAGACATCAACAAATTATGCAAAAGAATAAGGATCCCACAACAATTCTACCACAATCACCAAAATTCTCAGACCAGAACCCCACTTCATTCTGTCCAACTAAACAACAACAACAACAACAACAAAAATGAATCTTTACACCATAGAACACTAAGTCAACTAGCTGTAACAAGTTCAACTATGCAGGCAAGCAGAACCAAAAAGCTTGAATTCAAAGAGAAAGAAAAAAGAAAACAGAAGAATTTCTTGATTATTACCAAACAATGCCATAAGCCCCACGTCCCACAGGCCTAAGGGGGACATACTTTCTCGAAACTTCAAAGAGATTTCCGTACACATTGTACTGAACATATCTTCCACCATGAGTGGGCACCCCTCTGATATTATGTCCACCATGATCACCTGAACCAGAGCTTGACTCCACAGACATAGCCAAAAACAACAAAACAAGTCAAGAATTTCAAGAACCCAGTTCAAAGACTGGATTTTTGATCAAGTTCTTGGATTTGTCTGGGCAGCGTCGGTGTCCCAAAAGCAAAATGTGAGCTTTCTGACATGTATTTTCCCCCCTCTGCCTTCTTTATTGGTTCAATTTTCTGAAGAGAAAGAAAGTGGAGCTTGCGTGTGAACTTTTGAACTGGAATGGCTTGAGATTACCCGTGAAGTAAATTGACTTTCCGCTGATGGAGGTTAGGAGGTTGGTTTTTCCATGAATCTTTAACCATACACTTGGTTAGAGGTTGACTCCATAGAAACAATGGAGAACCATATGCTTGGGTTTCTAATTTTTGTTTATTTCTTATTTCATAATTTAATATTTTCTTTTTTCTTATTCTGATTATTATTAATACCCCTTTTTTATTTTGGTAAATCAAATTTCAGAAATATCACCTAAAATAAATAAATTCTAGGTAGAGTATGCCCCCACTTAAAAGAAATCTTGTCAAAAACTTGGCAAAGTGATCTTGGGAGTTAAAACCAAGGGCCTCAGGACAATATTAGATTAAATAATATGATCTCAACACTAAGTATCCAATAGTAAAATAACTTAGGGAATGTTTGGTTATATTTTGTTTGATTTTATTACATGTTTATTATGTATTTTGAAAAAATGAATTATTGGAGAATGTAAAAATTGTTTTTTGGTATGTTTGTTTATATTTTGGGGGAGACATTTTTTTACTATAGCAGTCAAATCAATGCTTTTTTGTTGGATTTTTTTGAATGAAAATAGAATTGAGTGATTTTTTTAATATAATAATAATAATAATAATATATATATATGATGTATATATATAATATGTATGTATATATTGGAGAATGTGTATTTTGAAGGAAAAATGAGGATATATTTGATTATATTTCCCCAAAACAATATTATTCTGGGAAAACATAACCAAACACTCCTTTAGTATAATTTTTATCGAAACAAATTCTCGATGCATTGGACATACCACATCATCTTTCTTTGAATGGGAATAAAACAATAACGAAAGATCTAATAAGTCGACTTAAGGATCAAGGACTGGCCTGTAATTTTAGGAGAGTGGGTGCAAATCTTATTTTTACAAATGATAAGTCGACTTAAGGATCAAGGACCGGCCTCTAATTTTAGGAGAGTGGGTGCTAATCTTATTTTTCGATTTGTAAAGTGGCTCGTACCAAAAGCAACAATTATTATTAAAATTATAAAATTTTGTTAAATGATAACATGATATATAGAGTCTATAACTACCAAGAGTTGGAAAAATTAAATTTTAGTTGATCCAGAAGTATTTCTTTCATCCAATAAAGTGTGGACAAGGTTTTGCTTAAAAGGGTGCCAATTTTCATTTTTTCCCTTTGGAAAATCAAGGGTTAAGGTCAAAGAATTGGTCCTTGCACCAATTTTTCATGGAAATTTCCATCAATGATAATAACCCATTTAATAATACACCAAATTGCTTGACCAGAAGAAAAGCTATTCTAAATCTAATTGGATTAGTCAGTCAGAAGTGGCCGCCTTCAATTTCCACCAACTACCTTCAACTAAAATGATTCATATCCCATGGGCCATGTGTGCCCCATTTTATACCATCTAGATGGCGAGACTAGTCATTGTTTTAAGAGTACCTTCAACGTTCAGAAAGTAAAATTTAGCAAAGGCAATTGCAAGAAAAATACAAGAACTATCAAAACTAAAAGCAAAACCCCACTTTAGCATTGTACTGAAGCTATTTGAGAAGAACGATCAAATTATATTTTATCCTTTTAATAATGTTAGTATACATACTTTGTTTCAGTTCGATTCTTTGCTCTAACCGCTTTGATCCACTCTCTCGATTAAAAAAGAGTAATACATCCTAAAGAATTCTCACCAATGGACCTCCCTAAGTTTGATCAATCGATTCTAAAGCCATTTTGATGAACTTCGTAACTTAGATTGATACTTCCCAACAATCAAAACTTATGATTATGTAATCAAGAATTCAATTACGATAACTTAAGAAGTTATAAGCCTCTCAAGTTTTTCATAGTAGAAACCTGGAAAAACAACGAAGGCCAACACGAACAACTGATTAGAGAAGGGAGAACAGTACCAAGGTGAGCAAGCTATATACTTATATTTCATTAACACTACTACATAGGAGTTCAAACATTTAGACATTACATTAGCAGACATATAAAACGACTCACAAGATCTACTGCAACTAGAACCACATATCTTTTGTATTCGCACAGAAGACAGAATACTCCTAAGCTAAACATACTTGTTTAGTTATTGTTCACCTAACCACTGGACTTCTTACATTCTTGTTAGCTCGTGTGGGGTCAGAGACATTACCACCAACCCTAAGGTTACCTAGCAAAGCATCACGTCCGGTTAGAACAATTTGGAAAAACCTGTCTACTTCCTTTGCAAGCAGATCCAGTCCTTGTGAAAGTTTTTCTGCTGATTTTCCTAAATTTGATGTTGAGTCCTGCAAGGCTTCAGCTTCAACAGGGTCTACCCCATCTTGCACAATGGGGTACAACTTCTTGACGCCTGTATCAACAGCCTCTAGCTCTTTCAGTACTGTGACTTTTCCACTCGAATATATGCTTCTAATTTCAGTATTTACAAAAGTCTGAAGATCGGTAAAAGCCTCAGCCCACAAGCACGTCTCAAGAACATGTAAGTCCATCAACTTCTTTGCGGAACCAGAGAATGTTGCAGCAAATATGCTGCATACCAAAAGAGTGACCACCTTAACTCCATACATAGCTCGCATTAAAACCTTCCCCTTAGCAGAGTTCTTAATTTTTGGTAGGTCTAGTGTTTCGGCAAGACCATCCATGATGCAGAAGCAGTTATCAAGTCTAGGATTCTTTGAAGCAGAATGATGCCTCCATCCATCTAGCGAGGAACATGCCCGCACAAACTGCTTTGGGGAGGCACTAGCCAAGTTATGCAAGGCACATTGAAGAAAGAGGTGACCCTGTTTCAGCCGAGAAATCTCAGAGCTGAAAGCAATGCAGATATCAAGCAACTTCACACTATTATCCAAATAAACATCAATCCATTTGTCCTCCCAATCACAAACAGGGAGTTCAAGGGCAGTAATTAGAGCTTTTATGTCAGTATGAATACCACATAGTGACTCCATTGCACATCTCATCCATGATAAGCGTAGAACATCTTCCTTGCCTGCTGGCTTAAGCTTTTTAATCCTCCCTGCCAATGTCTCCTCAAAAGTATTCAACAAGGCAAGAAGCTTTGGAGACAGGTACGAACCCTTTGGTGCTATCATTCGGAAGGGATTTCCAAATGGGAGAAAAGGCCTGTGTGGTTCTTGTGGACGACTCATTTGAATGCACTAACTGCAAGAACATAATATTAAATACCCACATATAACAAAGAGAAGACAAGTGTTTTGACCGACTGTATCCCGCAAGGAATAACAAAGCGAAATGCATAAGAAAACACTGTATGATAAACAAGAAAGAAAAGAAGATATTAACTTCAAACATTAAAGTAGATGTCGTCAGCATGAGTCCGCAGATCTTTACTCTAACTTTGGCTCAAAAAACCAAATAATATTCCCGTGGTAAAGGCAACAATTCTTGTAACAAAAGCAGAACAAGGAAAAACACCAAAAATAACGTTAAAAGGAGGTGGCTATACAACCAAACCTAAAATTATGTCTCAACTATTATATGTTCACAAAAATACAGCAAAAACTGGATTACCTTCTTTATGGTTTTAATATTAACGGCAAATACAAGTGTGAATTTCTTATTCTGATTGCCAAAGGCAGTCCAAAAGTTTTAATTTTTCTATTTTCATTTTGGGGGTAGATTGGGGGTTGCTCCTTTTTCTCTGTACCCAAGGATGGATTATCATGGAAAAAAAAGCTTGCGAGCAGTAAAATACCAAAAAGGACATTACATATTTTAACAAAGCATTAAGTACCTTAAAATATGATGGTTTTATTTATCAAATCTCTTTCACTTAAATCAAAGCAAATCTCCAGAATCTTCCCCTCAAAAGAAACAAATAAATTTCAAATCTAAAAATCCATCATTTCCAGCAAAACTTCATGCCTAGGTTGCAGATCAAGATTTTTGAAAAATAATAAAATAAACCCACAACCAAGAGACTCAAAAACCCCCATCACTTATATTTCAAAGTTCATAACGTCATTAAATAAAATAATTTTCAACAGATCTAATTCCCAGCTGATCTAAAACATCAGCAACAAAATATTCAATTAATCGAGAAACTTAGCCCAACATAGGCCACAATCCTACAAATAGTCGCCAAAATTGTCAGATCTTCACCTATTAAAAAAGTCAACGAACAAAATTTCTCTCAATTTCAGAATCAAAAACTCGGAAAATACAAACTCAAACCCGATTAAAACAGTCAACGAACAAAATTCCTCTCAATTTTCACAATCAATCTCCGAAAGTACTCATACCCTGATTTCCAACTCTAGTTTCATAACAAAAGCGGGGAATAGAAAATCAAAAACCAGTACATGAACATAACCATGTAAATCAGCCAAGCAACGATCTATAATATGCAATCATAGAAAGTATTAGACAAAAGTTATCAGATCCTCACCAAATAAACCGGTCAACGGCCCCAATTAACGCCGATTGTCAGAATTAAGCTCTAAACCTAATTATATTACATAAAACTACAGATGCACGAGGCAGATACAAGCATATACATACAAAAACATGTGCATATATTCAGAGGGAGAAAAGGCCATACCTTAAAAAGTACCTGTAGACGCGTAGAGAAGTAGTGAAAGTTTCGCAGAAAGTCTTAGCAATAATGTAGGGTTATAGAAATTAGAAGAACATATGATAAAATGACCGTTGAATGTTTATCACAATGGGTGTTGTGTGACACGTGGCGGTACGTGAGTGGATGCTGGCTCTTTTGGGGTGTATTTTTGTTATGGTGGGAGCTCGTGTAGGGAATCAAAGTCAGCAAAATCTGACCGCTCATGGTGAGGTCGGATTAAGGCGTGTTTGTTGAGAAAATTGAAGGCTTTTTTTAGGTTTGTTTGGTTGTGTTTTTTGTCTGATTTTATTATATGTTTATTATATATTTTGGAATAATGAATTATTGGAGAATGTTAAAATTGTTTTTTTATATATTTGTTTATATTTAGGGGAAACATTTTTTACTATAATAGTCAAATTAATATTTTTTTGTTGGGTTTTTATGTTGAAAATTGAATTGAGTGATTATTTTAATGTTAGAATAATAATAAAATATATATGATATATATGTATATATTGAAGAATATGCATTTTAAAAGGAAAATTGAGATATGTTTGATTATATTTCCCAAAACAATATTGTTCTGAGAAAATATAACCAAACAAAGCCTTAGTTTTTTAGATTATAATACTTTTTCGTACGGTATGGGGAATTATTTTTCTCTAATACCATACTTCTAAGTTCTAATGGCAGTCTCTTTTGACTCAACAATAACGTTGATGAAATTCCATTTTGCTCCTTTCTTTTATTAAGTGAGAAAAGAGTGTCTATTTAAATAAAAAGGTTACAGTTGTAATTTGACTATTCATTGTTGGCTGCTCAACTCGATGCCATGTTTGGATCTTGGTCAAGAAAAAAAAAATGAATGAAACATAAATCACAAAATATTATCATTTAGAGCTTGTTTATCCTATCTAATAGTGGGTTATTGTGTATTCTATTTAATATTTATTTATATATTTTAAATAATTTAATATTCAATTTTAATTGATTGTTCGGCATGATTATTCCATTTGACAAACTACAATTTATTTTCAACTTAGGTTGGAAAAGATATTACACCATAAGGCTTTGATACGCAAACAAAGCTTGGCCTTAAATGCATGTTGGGTTATAAGTTTATCAATGGCTTCTAAAAATGAATCAAATTGTGTATTATCATGCAATATCAAAACAAGCAAACGATCTCTTAAAGTATAAAAACCATATTTATATTACTGTTTCCTCGTTAAAATTTAATGACCAAATATAATTCAAATTTCTAAAAAGAAAAATAATATAAAAAATATTAATTTAATTTTAAATATATATATATATATACATATATAAAAATTGTCAGTATATTTGAAAATTCTGTTGGAAGTTCAAGATGAAAGAATACCCAAGGCTACGAAAGAATTCAAGAGAGTTATTATGAAGAGAAATGGCAATCTCGTCTTGCTTGCTGGGAGCGAGAAGGCTCCAGAACCATCTTTTCCAGTCAGATAGCAAGCGATCATTCTGCAATGAACACTAATTGAAGCGACTATGAATTTTTCAACTATTAGTTTCTTTCTAGGGTTTGTTACTTGTGAAAATGAAATTGGAACATTGGCTAAATGTATAAGAAAACCCAACTAATAGGTCCATACGCTACTAGCTTAGCCCACAAAAGATACATATATTAAAGTCAACGTTGGGCCTGGGCTGAATAGTGATCCAAATGAACCTTTTTGTTGACTTTTGGCATAGATGAGATTAGGAGTATCAACAAGTCAAATTTGGATCGAATCAACTATATTTAAGTTTAAATTCAATTATAAAAATTTATATTCGAATTCGACCCGATATTCTATAAGATTTTTGTTAGTTAGTACCATATTCGAATTCGGTGAATATTTGAAATGCAATTAAAAAATCCGAGTCGATTTAATATTTTTTTACGTCACATTTGAATTTTTAACAACTTTTTATTATATATTAGTGCAAAAATTAAATATTTGAATACTAAACCTTTATTTCACATTATATTAATGGATAGATGAACTATTATATATTATTACATTTGACATTTTATCTGTATTCCTCTTATTTTTTAGGTTAAAGATTCAATATTAATAGTATAATATAGACGTTAATATGGGTATTAAATCAATAAAATATATATAGATTTTATTTAAAATCTTTATTAATATTATATATAAGAGTATTAATTTAATAAAAAATTATTAAAGTTTGGACTTTGATATTTAATGGATCGAATTACTTAATTCCATATTCTATCCACTTATTTCGAATTATGGAATTTACGATCAAATCTAATTCATCGGATATTTTAATCGAATAAAAATCTTAAAATTCAGATCAAATTCAAATCGGATTAGGATTAAAATCCAATCCATTGACAACCCTAGATGCAATAAATTACCGCGATAATATAATTTCTTTTGTTTTTTTTTTTAATATTTCCCATGACAGAGCAACAATTCCAAATTAAGTTATTATCCTATTTTCTTATAGATATAAATTGGTTCTTATCTATTAGACAAAAGAAAAGAAAAGGACATGGCCTGCCCATTCATTGCCAGCCTAAGAAAAACAAAGACTTGGCCTAATACATCCATTTGCCAGCTCATTTTCACTCCCTCTTATCTCACCAATTGTCCTCATTTAAGAAGCTCTATGAACAACACCAACATATGTCCTCATGGGCATTGATGGCAAAATCAATATCATAACCATCTTTCCTATCTCCAAAACATGGCATGTGGATGCTTAGCTAGCCATGGAGCCACCCCCAATGACAAGAATTTACATGTTGAATAGTGGTTAGTGACGATGTAAGCACAATGACATATTTGTCCTCATCCAGTCAGGATCCACGTCTTTTTTTCTTTAATTGGATCAGACCCAAGTGGTCCAATGTATTTTTAATGTTAAATACTAGAGATGTACACGTACTAAATTGTGTTATATCATTTACTATACACATGTCGAGTAGCATCATAATATAAATACCCAATGTCCACCACATTTATAGGTAACAATCATAAAGCAATGTGTACTCTTACTCTCCACTGTTACCTTCATTAATTCAATCGCTAACTTCAGCATTGAAAGATTTTCGTTCTATGACTTCACAACTCCCAACGGTTTGTTGTGATTTCAGGTCTCGACCCGTCTACATCATATAAACCCATATAGAATAAGAGGTTGTGTGATCCCTTCTTGTATAAGGTTGCTTTCATAAATGGGATGGCCTATGCCACCTAATTTATCTCAAAGTGGGCAATGCAATAGCCAAATGAAAGGTGGAAAAGGATGAAACCACATTGAAGAAGAATTAAAGTGTGCTGTGACAAGTGGTCTTTTGTAACTGTGAAGAAAGGCCAAAATAATTTTGCTGTGGTTTTTCTATAAGAGTAAAGAATGAATCATTCACTTTACAGAAGCTATGATGCTTTAGGAAACTACTTGGAAACAATGGTGACAGAATATAAGTGAAGTTGATACATTACATGGTATAAATAGGCAAGGAAAAATTGTGAATAAACAGAACAATCCATATTGAATTCATAAAAACTATCTCCATCTAGGCAAGTTATGGCTCCTACTGTTATCTCCTTCACTGGTATCAGAGATACCTTCACTGCTTTGTTTATTGATCAGCTCTTGGCCGGGAGGACGATTATCTTCGCGATGGGAACTTGAAGATTCCTGCCCAATTCGTCGTTCCTGCAATTTTTGAGCAACAGGAGAATTATCAAAAACAGATCAAGGTGTTTCTTTAACTCATGTAAACTAGAGATTGCAGGTTGGATAAATTCGTCGGGCATACATCACGAGATAGCAAGTCCTCCGACTCCAGCATGTGTATAACATGACCCATTTTGGGCCTCTTCTGGGCATCTGGATCAACACAGCGAAGGGCTACCAAGATCACACGTTTTAGCGCTTTTGATGCGGGCCGTTCAGGCAACTTAGGATCGATTACTTCCTCGGATTTCCTGCTTCCAACCATCATCTTTAGCCAATCAACCAGATTAACCTGCAAATGTTTGTTATTTAGTGGGACTTGTGAAAGAACAAGGTGTAATGATCCACAATTCTTGCAAAGTTATTAGGCCTTTCCGAATGTTAAAACTAACCTCTCCCTGTTGCCGAGCATAATCAACAGGAGATCTTCCAGTAATGATCTCCATTATCAATATTCCGAAACTATAGATATCACTCTTCTCAGTCAGCATACCAGTGCAAGCATACTCGGGAGCAACATAACTAACAAAAAAACGAAGAATAGTCAATATCCCACTGAACCACCAAAAGTAACTTAGCTTCACACTATAAAATCTTTTAGCAACAATGTACTAACCCGAATGTTCCCATGACTCGAGTTGTCACATAAGATATCTCTGAATTCAAAAGTTTAGCAAGTCCAAAATCCGACAACTTAGGATGCCATTGATGATCGAGCAGTATGTTGCTGGACTTGATGTCACGATGAACAACCTTTGGTTCCAAACCCTCATGGAGATAAGCCAAACTGCGACAAAGAAGAGTTCCAAACGTAAGAAGGTAACAACTATGCCATATTGCGGCAGATCACAATGATTTTGAGTTGCCATACCCTTTTGCTGTTCCTATAATGATATTCATACGGATCTCCCATGTCAAAGGGCTTACTTCCCCCACATCTCCATGGAGCCACTGGTCCAAATTTCCATTATCAACATACTCATATACAAGCATCCTACATTAGCAATGAAAAATAGCCGTTCAACATTTGATGCATAATAAAATTAGCAAAACATGACGATCAATGATACCTGTATGCTCCTTCAACACAGTACCCCAGCAATCTAACAAGATTCTTGTGCCGGACACGTCCAATTGCTTCCACCTCCACCTTGAACTCTTTTTCGGCTTGACCCCTGAGAATATATCGGTAGCATAAGACCAAACAATCTGTGATATAAATCAGCAAATATTGCTTACCATTATGAATAGCAACTGTATGGCTGATGATTTTTGGTATAATGGTAGATGCACGGGACCAAGTTACTATCATTTCTTTTTCCACTTATCAATTTTTCTTAATAGATGATCAGCTACAAAAGGATTTTTCTTAGTGAGCGTATCATAGCTTACTCCTTTCTTCCATTTTGTTTTTCTTGTAAAGACGGAGAAAGAAACCCGAGCTCAAGAGCATTCAAATAAAACGAGGATAACTCATGGAGAACCAAAAGCAAGTTAAGGAATTTCCTTACCTATTGTTTAACAAATTCTTTATGGCAACTCGGGTGTTATCAGCCAAGACACCATAATACACAATACCATATCCACCTTCGCCAATCACATTCTCGTCAGACAAGCCATTAGAGGCTGCCTCAAGCTCTCTCAAAGTATACCATCTTCCCCATCCCAAATGGGACACCTCCGGCAATGATCCGCTACCTCCAAATGAACCAGTGTCAGCCCCACTGGTCGCCCGGCTCTCACCACTCGATGCCCCCCTATCAGAAAACACCACTCTGTGCTCCACCTTCCCCATATCTATCTGTATCTCAGGCACGGCCTGAAAATATTTTTCAAAAATAGATGAAAAATTAATCACTGCTCTTAATCAGTCCAGATGCTAATAAATGAATCACCATTTTTGAATTTTTGCAAGAAAGGAAAATCAATTTAAAACAAATGGATCCATTAAATTACAGAAATTCATACACCCAGAAAAGAGAATTTAAAACAATACTCTACCCAAAATATATCAGTAAATTAATCCACTTACAAGTGTAATTAGAATTTCAGACAATAAATCTCTCATTGTTTCTTGGCCACTCAAAATTTAAAAATGAGCTCAAAAAAACAATTTTTTCAAGAAAGCTCAGTCCAACTCCACTCTGTACATTTAGCAATAAAAACAAAATCCCAATTCAGAAAAAGAGAATAATTCGCCTTCCGCCGCTAAAAATTGTGCCTTGCTGTGGCAGAAAGCAAACTCAATTTTTAAACCCCCACCCCAAAAAAAAAAAAAAATCATAAATCTAGATCTTGAAAAAACATACCAGAGGCACAATGGGGCGGTGATCGGCGGCGGCGGAGTCGCGGGTGATCTCCTGGATTTCCTTGGAGACGACGGGAGTAATCTCGCTGGCCGGACGGTGGAGCTTACCCTTGCCGCTGCTGCGGCGGCGCAAGGCGGTGGCGCAAAGAGATATGAGAAAGAGGATGAGTACAATTACTGCTCCAACGACTATCCCAATCACCACCCACAGATGCAGCCCAAAGATCGAAGTCTTCTTGGAGAGCTCCGTGTCCACAATCGCCGTATCTAAAACTGACATCTTTGCTACAATTTACAACTATAAATCAGCAACTCAGTCTCTCTCTCTCTCTCTCTGTATATATATCTATCTGTGCCCGCGAGTATACAATTATAGTCTCTGTGTGTTACAGTGTGAAAGGAGAAAAGCCAGCCATGCAAAGAGGATTTTGAGTTGAATTACATGAATCTTGATTTGTGAGACTGTGAGAGAAGTAAATTAAGAGAGAACTTATAATTTTAGTGTACATACATACATATATATATATATGTGTGTGTGTGTGTGTGTGTGTGTGTAAATGGTTGCGCGTGAATGTTCTTTAGCTACGGTAAATAGACAGATCGAAGGAGATGTGATTTATGTGTTTTGAACTGAATTGGGTTCGCCGGAAAATGGTTTTCCCGGCGACTGAGTGTGTCTTACTCTGTGTGTGTGTGTGTGTGTGTGTGTGTGTATGTGTGTGTGTGTGTGTGAGAGAGAGAGAGAGAGAGAGAATCTATACTAAATTAAATAGTGCTCTTTCTGTGTGTGTCTGAGTGTATTTCTTTAGCTGTCTAAAGGTGAAGAGTCCACTTCTCTGTGCTTTTGCCTTTTTTTTTTTTTTTTCATTGAAATTAATGAGCTAAAAAGCCTTTTATTTTCTCCTTTTCCTTTTTCTTTAAAAAAGAATATTCGTGCATATATATTGAAAATAAAAAATATTGACAATATAAAAAAATATATTATACATATTACATGTTTCGGACTCGAACTCCTAAACTCTCATATTATGAGTCTGTTCAGCTTCGAACTTTTGACCTTTCATATTATATAAGAGACATATGTCTTGGGCCATATGCCACTCGACAACTGCTGCTATTTAAATTATTTTATCTAAATAATCTCAAGTTTTCATATTTTAATAGTTATTTTCAGAAATTATCAATTAAGACGTGCAAGAATTCAATTAAGGCACGTTTGGTTTTATAAATAGGATTGATAAAATTATAATGATATGGTCGAATTACACTACTGATGATAATATAATATTGTGTTTGGTGATTAAGATTACATAGTTTGGATATAAAGATTAAATAATAAATTGATTAAAATATCCATTGTAGAAAGACTAAAAATTAAATTTGCATGGATATAATTGTCACATCACAAATTCTCCCTCTTCCCATTAATTTGGATTACACAATCACATGTGATAAACAATCAATTAGATTTTGAATTATCTACCGGGCTTCCAATAATTCCTGAGCCTTTATCATTGAAACCAAACACTTGACATAGCTTGATAAAATTATCTATCAAGTCATGTCCATCAAACCAAACGAGACCTTAGGGGGTAAATGATTAATATGCCCACCAAAAATTATTAAATTTTTGTGACCTATTTGGGACCCACCTTCAACGGTCGATGATGGTAAACCTTTCATCAAAACAAACACGTGTCATGCCTAACATGCATCAACGATTGGCTACTTATAGTGAGGAACTATTGGGCCGGGCCCAATGAAAAATGGGCCTTGTAAAATTGGGCTAAAGAGGGTTTGGTACATTTGGACCAACTAGGGCTGTCAATGGATCGAATTTTAATCCGAATCCAATTTGAATTTGATCCGAATTTTAAGATTTTTATCCGATTAAAATATTTTATAGATAAAATCCAATTATAAACATTTATAATTCAAAATAAGTGATTCAGATAGGAATTAAGCAATCCAATCCGTTAAAAATTCGAATCCGAACTATAATAATTTTTTATTAAATTAATACTCGTATATATAATATTAATAAAGATTTTAAACTAAAAGCTATATATTATATTAACCTAATAACTATATTAACATTTATATTATACTATTAATATTGAATTTTTAGCCTTAAAAATAAGAGATGTTGATAAAATATCAAATATAATAATGTATAATAGTTCTTCTATACATTAATATAATATAAAATAAGAATTTAGTATTCAAATATTTAACTTTTAGACTAATATATAATAAAAAATTGTTAAAAATTTAAATATAACATAAATTTACTATATAGATTCAATATTTTTAAACAATTGAAAAGGAAAAAAAAATGAAAAAAAATTAAGTTGAGTTGATTTTTTTTTTATCCAATTTCGGATATCTCTCAGATTCGAATATGGTATTGACTAACAGATATTTTATACAATATCAAGTTAGATTCGAATACAAATTTAGATAATCAAATTTGAATTCAAATATATCTTATTCGATATAAATCCAACCATTGGCAACCCTAAGACCAACAATAGGATTAGGAATCTCTAAAAAGCATTGATTATAGATATTAAAAGTATTCTTAATAGTTGTCTTGTCTAGCTGTCTAGTTACTGGCTAAGAAGTGGGGTGGAATTTTGAAAAATAAATAAATAAATTATTGATTAAAGTATTGTTTGATTGCTTAAAGAGGGCTATTTTTGAATGGGATTGATCCCGTGACTATATATAATCAAGATTCTTTTGTTATTGTTCTTAGCATTATAACTAAAGTCAATAGTTGCTGAGGAGAATTCTCATAGAAATATCACTCTCTTTTTCATCTCTTTGTCCTTTTATTAGACTAGGAAAAGTCGATAAGGTTGGTGATTTGTGCATTTGCTCTGAGATTGGGACAGAAAGAGAGACAAACAAGGTGCTAAAAACAAGGAGTCACCAGAAATTGAGAAACCATCTGTGCAACAACCACATAATAGGATGAGAGAAATATTCTTCCCAGCAAAAGTGCAACTTGCAGATAATAAGGCCCTGTTTGGTTTCATTTCCTCGGACACTTCTCATCCATAGGGATGCAAACGAGTCGAGCTCGAACTAGCTCGACTTGAACTCCAAACAATTCAAACTTGAGTCGAGCTAAATCAATCTTGAGCTGTAATTCAAACCGATCTCCAGCCATCTATATTTAGGCTCAATACTCGCGAGCCTCTATATAATTAAATATTATTTTTTATTTTATTAATAAATATATATTATATTACTATTTTTTTTATTTCGAGTTCAAGCTCGAACTTGCAATTTTTTACAATTCATTTGTCAATTCGAGCCGAGCCGTGCTCGAGCTTAAAATTTTATACTCGTCAAGCTCAAGCCTAAAATATATATTTAGAATTTGAGCTTGAGCTCGATAATTTTATTCAAACTTGGCTCGACTCAACTAGACTCGATTGCACCCCTACTCGTCCGAAGAAGTGAAATCAAACATCTCAATTTATTCTCCAAGGGCGCTACTCCAAGCACGCAATATATCAAAATACCTCTCCTTTCAATTCCCAAGATACACCCTCATTGAATATACACACATATATTTGCTCACATTACAATTATACATAAAAAAATATAATAATATAAACCATATTTTCATCCCATTAATCAGTCAAAAAAGTACTAATTTGATAATTACGTTACAAAATGTCCCCTTTCGAAATAAAACGAAAAACACCATTCTCTCACAAAACAATTTCTAATCACTCTCTTGAAACAAAACTAAACATACATCATATTCTTCAATCTTATTTCCTCCTAAAATTATTTTTTTCCAAATATTTTTTCCCAGAACACGAAAAATAAAACCGAACAAGGCCTAAGGTGTGGATCAAAAGATGATAAACGTGATACAACTTGTTCCAATCCTAATTCAAGATGGATGTGCCAAAGTCCATAGCTAAAATTTTGAAACTTGAAACTAGATTCTGGGGGAAATACTAAATAGGTGGAATGTATTTAAGCTATTTCCTCTTGCTAAAATCTACTTGTATTACATGTAGATGGTTAATGTGACACTGATGAACAAGATTCAAAACATTTCTCATTATTGAAGCAGTCGCAGTGAAGTACGAAAAAACTAATTCTATCAATCGGCCTTTTTATCAGTTTCATCAATGGCAGCTAATCTTTCAACCAGGGGAGGATGAGAATAGTGATAAGCAGAATACCAAGGGTCAGTGTTCATGGCTGAAAGGTTCTCTTCCTGTCAAAGACAAAGAAGTTATAAGGTTCTTGATGAAGTTGTAGCAAGAAGAAAATAGACCAAAATCATCAAAGCCGGAGACACCGTAAACCATCCTCATCTTCTAATTTTTCACTTTGAAAAACATAATGAGAGCATCATGGCCATTTCCCCATGATATAGATATAATGCACAATGGCAAAAATAAATTACCTGCAGTTTGATAAGACCAGCACAAAGAGGCACAGCATAACCGAGCTTCTTGGCAAAAGCATCAGCCTTAGTGAAGGAACAAGATGTTAAATAATCGAAACAATATGTTCAGTATAAGAAATGTTGAGTTTTACATTCCAGATGAACGTAGGAGCGCATATCAGCAGGTTACCTGGAACTCAAAAGCCCGGCTTACAAGATTAAGTAACAAACTAACAATATGCTGGAGAGGTTTCACAGTATGCTGCAATCACCAACAAAAAAGTTAAAACGTACATAAAAAACTGTGTGTGAGTTGAGTTTCAAATACAAAACAGTGTCTCCTAAAATTGGCACCCAGTCATGTAAATATCACTGAAAGAAAATACCATCTACTTGTTAGGACACATCCCTTACTTGATTTACTCGCAAACACAAAGATTGGATTTATTTAACAATACAACAATAATCACTGTTAAACTACCAAAATTCAACGACGATGCAGATAAGCATCAGGGAAAGATACTCATGCGCACAAAAGAGTAAATAGAAGGTGTCCACATTTTACTTCCTGTACTTGTATAAGTCTTGACAACATACTTATGTTGATTTGGTCTAAGAATAAAGATATCACCCACTAATATTACAAGTCAATCTTAAGTGACAGCTAATGCGCTTGAGCAATTAGTACATCTCCATAATAATCACAGCAGAAGCTTAAGGAAAATCCCATAATGAATTAACTACACAATTCTAAAAAGATAATATATCATGGAATACAAAACCAAAAGCACATGCTACATATGGCTGCATTATATTGTTAATACTCAGCAAAACCAAATACTTTTCTGGTGCTCATTCTCTGCACGTGCCAGCCATATGGACAAGATTGTGGTCATAACCCTTTCATTAAGAAAGAAGAATTCACACATAGATAAAAATACACTCAAAACACGCATAAATGGATGTGCATGCGTGAGCGAACACACACAGAGGACAGAGACAGAGAGAGGCTGCAAAAGTTGAAGATCTAATTCTGAGTACAGCACTATAAAACTACAAGGGGATTAGGGGGGCAACCGCAACCAGTTCACATGTAAATCACATATGGTATCTACTTAGGCATGCCATAATTTAAAAAGCAGTTCAATACCTGAAATAATACAAGTCCAATAAGCACTGGCTGTGTGTCAAACCCAAAACTCTGGAAGAGATCTTTAGAGTTCTTAACAAGAGTATACCCTCCAAACTGCAACAATGTCAGGATCTGCATTGCAGATCGAACCACAAGTTAGGCATCAGAAGTATATAAACTCACCTGACTTTCAGAGCTGTAGCAATTATTTAAATCAATAAGTGCCTGATAACTATGGCAAGTAGCTTGGTGTGCTGCAACAGGTATAGCAGCAATGGAAGAGAAAACTCTTGACCTGCTGTGATTTAAAATTATTCTAATGGCATCATGGTAATTGCTCCACTTAAAGATGCAACAAGTTCTTCATCATGAAACTTCACCAAGCTAGCATGCATGGCATGGACGCCCAAATGCATCGAAGAAAGATCAAATAAAATAAAATATGCAAAACATCAGGCAAGAACACCTGATTAAAGATAACTTCATTTGTCACTCCATATTGCAGCCCATTATAGATGAACAAGTCCGTAAAAAAATATGTCCAGCAATGTTGAAACAGAGACAACAAGAAGGTGGAGCTATGTACTCATAATCTCAAGTAGTTTAGGTTGGATAGTGAAATAAGACCAGAACAGATGGGTATGTGTAGCGCTATGATCCAAATATTTTCAAAAAAACTAAATAAAACTAGCCCACACACATCCACAAGGATCTAGACATGCATAGGATTCAGATTTAGAGAGGGAGAGGGAAATACCTTAATGAAATCAAAAATCAAGGAACGAGAGCAACTCTTGAAGCTGTCCCCCCACTGGTGTAGTAGAAACACTAACCAATTTCCCCAAGTAAAACTTCTCCTTTTGAGCTGAAAATTTTACTGTATTTCTTCAACACCTTGAAGATCCTATAGCCAAAAATTTTAGCTTAATTAGAACAAAATAAGTCCTCCCAAAACTCACTGCAAGAGGCTGCCAGAAACTACTTCTACAAGAGCTATAGCAACCCAAACGTTTTGCCTCTAACGAGATAGTCCACACACCAAATGAAAAAATCCTTTCTCTACAAAAGTAGCTGGAGATAATTGTAGAGAAATGGAGGAAAGAAGGCCAAGCATGGAAGGGGAGGATAAGGGTGGTTGAAAAGGTTTGTGGAGAATCTAACTTTTAGATGTATCCACTAACAAAGTTTGTTGTTGGGAGAATAATTCACACCTTGCAAATAGCATGCATAGTGGCCGCCCCCTTCCTATATCTGTATATAGGAGGAGGATGGTGTGTGGTCACACACCATTTTCAAGGAGGGGACGCCACATGTCCATGGCAATGTGGCCACTAACAATTAGTGATGAATGAATTTAAATGTCATTTGGAATTTACATTTCATTTCATGAAATGTCTTCCAAATAAATTCTAATTCCATATTAAATGAACCTTTTATATAATAATTCTCTCTAAAGTTAACTCTCCAATTTAATTAAATTAAACACTTTAATTTAATCAATAATACTTTGACTTGACTCTTAAATCAAAGTGTTTAACTCCTTAAACTATTCAAAATTAATTTAATTCTTAAATTAATTTGAACAATTTAACTCTTAAATTGATCAACCCAAAAATAACTTCAATTTTCTTCCCCTTCAATTCGGTCATGAATTTTCTAACTCTTAGAAAATTCTCCTTCGTTCAATATGTCATGCATTTGGCTTTTGTGTGTGACCCATTAGGTTCTACCATTTGTTGAACATGGGCTCACAACTATTTGTGATTTATTGAAATATTAAATATTTACATTAGTTTAAACTTCTTTATAACTTTATGGTCGATGTCCAACCTCAAGCCCATGAAATCCAACTAA
This sequence comes from Jacaranda mimosifolia, assembly GCA_018894105.1. NCBI lineage: Eukaryota > Viridiplantae > Streptophyta > Magnoliopsida > Lamiales > Bignoniaceae > Jacaranda > Jacaranda mimosifolia. Next base: position 13,761,028 of record CM032120.1, on the reverse strand, counting down.
TTGGCCGAAATGAATGTTTTTGGAGAACCATGAAAATACGGTCTTTCCGTCTCCTCTCTCCATGAAAGAGGGCTAGGGCAAAATATTAGTCGACTATCTAATAACCACGATGCTATGTTTCTATTTTTAATGTTCCATTTTCTTAGTGACCTCATCTTTGAAAACACCTTTTTAAATTGTCACATTACCTTGCGCAAGGATTTCCTGGAATTGATCATTATAGAACACATATGAGATGCACTCGCCCTTCACAAAAGCAAGGAGTCGGATTCCATCTTGGATCTCACAAACTTCCATGTCTAGTAGCTCATGCCCAATCTCAACCCGAGTGGCCCATTAAGTGACCAAGGAAGAGTCAAAGCATAAGGACCAAACACAAGATTACCATGGATCTTCAGGTCAAAGGACTAATAATATGCACTAGCGTAAGCTAGAGAACTTACCACTAAGGCTATCTAGTGAATTCTCCAGGCGAGTCTTTAGTGCGTTGTTCTCTAATCTCTAGCAAGCACCTACTAATATGCATTCATATCTCATATGGGATTGCTCATGGAACGGAGCAACATCCAACTCTTGAATTTATGCATCAATAGTGCAAGTCTATCCGAATCTTAGATGCCCTATCTCGTAAGATCCTATGACTTGAAAGATTTAAGATCACGACCGGGTAAGACTTATTCTATTATCACCATCCAATGCGTAATCAAATCCCATAATTCAATTCCAGTTCAATTTGGTTGCTTGAAGAACTTTTCTTTTCCTTCCCTATTTTACACTGCAAGAAATGTAAGCATGCAATGTCTAATTTTTTTAACACTATCAAGGCATACGGATCTATTTAAATCTGAAAAAAGAAAAATGAAAAAGATAGAACTTATAAACTTGAATGTTTTAAGTTGGAAAATCAAAAACTTCATCTGAAATCAACCTAGAAGAACTGGCACTCAATCCCAACAAAGAGAACGAAAAATATTGAAACTAAAAATTATAGATACCACAGATAACAAAGTGACTAAAAATTACAAATACCAAAGTGCCCAAGAATATAAAAATTATAGATACCACAGATAACAAAGTGACTAAAAATTACAAATACCAAAGTGCAAATTATAGATACCACAGATAACAAAGTGACTAAAAATTACAAATACCAAAGTGCCCAAGAATATAAAAATTATAGATACCACAGATAACAAAGTGACTAAAAATTACAAATACCAAAGTGCCCAAGCTAATTCAATATTTTTCGTTCTCTTTGTTGGGATTGAGTGCCAATTCTTCTAGGTTGATTTCAAATGAAGTTTCCGATTTTCCGACTTAAAACATTTAGGTTTATGAGTTCTATCTTTTTCATTTTTCTTTTTCCAGATTTAAATGGATCCGCATGCCTCTGATAGTGTTAAAAAAATTAGACATTGCATGCTTACATTTCTTGCAGAGAGTTAATTTTGGAGAGAATAATTAAATGAAGGGTTCATTTACTATGAAATTAGAATTCATTTGGAAGACATTTCATGAGATGAAATGAAAATTCCAAATAACATTCAAATTCATTCATAACTAATTGTTAGTGGTCACCTTGGCATGGACATATGACATCCCCTCCTTGAAGATGATGTGTGACCACACACCCTCCTCCTCCTCCTATATATATAGATACAAAAAGGAGGCGGCCACTATGCATGTTATTTGCAAGGTGTGAATTATTCTCCCAACAACAAACTTTGTTAGTGGATACATCTAAAAATTAGATTCTCCACAAACCTTTCCAACCACCCTCATCCTCCCCTTCCATGCTTGGCCTTCTTTCCTCCATTTCTTTGCAATTATCTCTAGCTATTTTTGTACGGAAAGGGTCTTTCCATTTTGGTACATAAACAATCTCGTTAGAGGCAAAACGTTTGGGTTGCTATTGCTCTTGTAGAAGCAGTTTCTGGCAGCCGCTTGCTACGAGTTTTGGGAGGACTTATTTTGTTCTAATTGAGCTAAAATTTTGGCTGTAGAATTTTCAAGGTGTTGAGGAAATACAGTACAATTTTCAGCTCAAAAGGAGAAGTTTTACTTGGGGAAATCGGTTGGTGTTTCTGCTGTGCCAGTGAGGGGACAGCTTCAAGAGTTGAAGAGTGTTTTCTCTCATTCCTTGATTTTCGATTTCATTAAGGTATTTCCCTCTCCCTCTTTAAATCTGAATCCTATGCATGTCTAGATCTTTGTGGATGTGTGTGGGCTAGTTTTATTCATTTTTATTTTTTTTTTAAATTTATGGATCCTAGTGCCACACATACCCTTGGATATTGAATTTGGAAGTGGAAAAAAAGCACTATTGCGTGATGAGTCCTTCCACTGACATGTGCATTTTTCAAATTTTACATTTTAAAACAAGAGTTTTCTCAATCATCTAAAGACAGTTCAATCATTGCCAAGAAAATTAAATTCACGGTTAATGAAATAGCTAAATCACTAATAATCCAAGTTCTTAGCTAAGCAGCGCACACTTGATCTATTGATTTACCAAAGGTAGGATACCACCCTCCCACCCCCACAAAAAAAGAAAAAAAGAAAGAAAGAAAGAAAGAAAGGAGAAGAAGAAACAAAAGCATACTTACCATTAAGAGGAACTAAATAAGAAAAGAAAAAATATAAAGATAAAGGTGACACACCTAAACTGCAATAAATGAGTACAATGTATGATTAAGCTTCCAGTGGCCCAGTTCATGGGCAATAACGGCAACAACTTCATCCCCCGCACCTATCACATTTCAAAGGTATCAATCTCATATGCATTGCATGTGTGTTCACTTTTAAAACGTTTCAGAGAAATCAGCATAAAAGTAAATGAATTACCAAATAAAGATGTCATGTAAGCACATAAGTGACATCCATATTGTGTAAGTGAAAGCTTTAATTAGGTATCATTAGGTATCAAACGTCAAGCATGTTAAATCCATTTGAGCCAAATGAAACATAATTATACTTCCAAAAAAAGGAAATCCTTCATACCTGTTGTATGAATGTGTCATAAAGGACAATGCGTTTGTTCTTAAAAAATCCATACATGTATGCCTACAAAAAATGTTGACACAAGATGAGTCCAAGTGAATAAACAGGGGAAGCAAAAGAGAAAGATGTGACTGTAATGGCAACAACAACTGAAAATATATCAACTGAGTGAGTGAAAAAGCATAGGATCCTATGCTTCCTTTCAAATAGGCCAAGTGCATCAATCCACCTTCAGTCCTGACAGCTCATTTCTGCACCTCGTTCCAATTTCAACTCTGGAACTAATTATCTGGTCCTCTGTCCAGCCATCAATTTTTTAAAATCACAAAATTACTTAAAACCAAAGCATTTGTGTCGCTCCTCCCTCCCAAAACCATAAAAGAAATATTAACATGTGTTGACGATAAGAGGAGGTTTAGATAAAACAAAACAGCAATTTATGTTTCCAACAAATAGATGAGATAAATACTGCAAAGTTCTATAGCAATCGAGAGAACAGCAACATTCTCCTTGCTATTTGAAAAGTAGAGGCAAATAGAAACTGAATAAAAAACAAAAGGGCACACTCACATTGCTATGGCTTGACCTAGTTGATCCATCAATAACAAACAACTTCTTCAAAGGAAAATTGAGTGATGAAGAAAGATTCTCAATTTTGACCCTCAGATCTCCATCTGGAAGCTGCTTGCTCACCAAAAGTTTAAGAAGGGTCATGTAAGCAGAATATACTGTTAATAATAGCACATGGGGGTGCTAAATAAGAAATATCTATTGTTCAAAAATTTCCACTACTTACAGGCGTGAATTTGTTGAAAAGTGGGGCTATCAGGATAGGATAAAGAGTCATCATAACAAGAGACACAACGAGCATAAATGCCCACAAATATATGGCTAAGTACAGACCTCCTTTCTGCTTTCAAACACTTCCACTGCTGATCAATACAGTTCATTTAAATGGTTATTATAACCAATAAAAATGCAGGTGCAAATTAAAGAAGAAGAAGAAGAGAGAGCGAGACAAAAAACCGCAGGGAAAAGGAAATGGAAAATAATCAGCAACTTATAGATTACTAAAGCAGTAAACAAAACACAGGTAATTCAATCTCTAATACTACTGACATATTAACATATACGGGATGCAGATAGGATTACCTGCACTATAACAATGATAGCTGCTACAATGGGTGGGCCGATCGCTATAGCTAAGGCGATTCCTTTTATCATGTCCCTAAAGAATAACCATATTGTTTGCTGTAAAAAAGCAAGAGCAGTTCACGACTAGAGATGTAAGATAAAAATTAATGCTACAACAGAAGAAAGTATAATGAAAAAAACGAAAACCTAATATGGAAAATGCAGTTATGGTCAGTAAACTAAACACCCTGTTGAAACCATGGCGAGCCTCAATCACAAAAGTTGAGTATAAAGAAAATGGCAAATCAGTTATCTGCACCAAACAAATAGTTAAACTGTGGGGATAGAACTGCATGTAGCTGTTGTCATGTAGTGACAGATTATAGAGATCAACTGAATCATTAGAACCAACTGTCAAATTAGAATAGTGATATTTTCTGCAGTAAATATATGGAACTCAATACAGGTACCTGTGACCAGAACATGACACCAGCTAAAAACGCAAGTGTGTGTAATATTTCATTTTCTGCATTGAGGCCAGCATGTACCAAAAACTCTCCAGACCTCTGCAGTTAGATGAAACCAAAACAATGTAATAAAAAGAAAGACAACTAAGTCAACAGTATATTTCAAATCATAAAAGGAGGTCTGGTATAGAAGTACTCACCTTCCAAAACCAGGGCAATATTCCAAAGTACAAAAATGCAGAGTCCATAAGAGAATAGTTACAAATTCACGCATGAAATGGAAATAGCTGTCAGAAACAAAAATTCAATAACCAAGAAAAAACTGGTTAGTGAAGAAATAGGTTTTCCACTTGGACAAAAAAACTTCATGGGAAAAAGAAATATTCCCCAAACCTTTTGTCAAGACTGTAGGCGCGGGATTTTTCAAATTTCTCTTGGCTGATCACCCCTACCAACGGCTTTGGAAGAGTTGGCAGCTTAAGAGCAATATGTTGCCGTACATCAAGATAAGTCTCAAAAAGATACACCAGTATCATAAAACCTGAGCCATTTAAAAACTGAACTTAGAACAAAATCAACAAAACTAAAACCATTGTTACTAAATATTTCTTTCCCTTGTTTGCTCAACAAAGTTACAAACTCAATTTTTCTTATTTGAGGCACAAAAGAAGGGATAGCGCATTAATGTATTGTTATGAAGTAAAATGAATTCAAATTTGAATCAATTCTCACTCGCAAACTCATTTTCATGTCCAACGGAACATTCATGCTTCCATAACTTATTATCCATATTTATTTCCCCTTCATAATTGCGCACTAAACAGAAATTTTTCAATACTTTTGTTCAATCCTTTCAAATAAATTCCTCCGCATTTATGAACTGAAAACACACTTAGACTCCACTTTCAGGTAAAAAATTATTTTCAGTTTCACTCATGGCAACAAACAAATATGAAACTTACAATCCATTTAATAAAAATCAAAAAATTACCACTCTGGTGGAAATTATATTTTGAAAATTCCAGAAAACTGAATCGCATTGCACGTCCAACCAATTAATTCAGTTTAAAGTACTTAACAAAGCCGGGAAAAAAAAAAATAGAAAATTAATCATACACATGTGTCTCAGTATTTAAATAAGAAATACAGTTGCAAAATAGAAATATGTAGATATACGGAGCGAAAGCATACCAACGACAGCTTCCATATACGGAAACGCCATAGCTGAATTCAGAGGAACTAAGAGGTTTTTCTCCTGCAAAATAGATTCCCGAGGACGAAGTGTATCAGCGCAGTATTTGCAGTTGGAAAAAAATGGTGAACCGGAGTTGGGATTTTCATTTACAATTTTAGCATATTTCTTAAATTTTTCTTAATATAGAAAACAATTTTGAAAATTCCTAAAAATAAGTGAACATAAATATTTTCTTTGTATTTTTATTTTTATTGTGTTTTGAAATTGATCTTGTGATGAAATTTTATAGAAAATATTTTTATCATTTTGAAGAAAAATACAAAGAATAATTATAAAAAGAAGGGTATGTTCTCTTGTGTTTTTGGTGAATTGTAGAAAATGTTTTGAAAAAATGAGATTTAGGGAGAAAATTTGGAGAATTTGCCATATGTTTCTTTTTGTTTTGAGAAAATACGAAAAATGATTTGAAAATTATTTGTTTGTTTCTTTATGTGTTAGGGGGGAGACAAACTTTACTGTTGATGTCAAATCAGTTATTTTTTTTGCTAGGTTTATAGGGTGAAAATGATTTTTATATATATTTGTAATAATTAAAATATAGTTGTAGGGTGTTTTGTAAATGAATTGTAAGGGCATTTTGGGTATTAAAATTTTATTTTTCAGAAGAATGATTAAAAAACGTGTATCCATTACCCATTTTATAATTGTTTTTGGAGAATAAAAAAAATTTTGAGAAAAACCAAGAGAACGGAGCCAATATATTTAAGAGCAAAAAGCCATTCAATTTCCTAAAATTGTATAATAGTTTCAAACACTCGACTCAAAATTCAAATCTCATTTTAAATTAATTCCAAACATTATATGAAAGCCATAAATCACAATATTCATTGTGTTATTATATTATGTTGAGGCTAATTACGTGCAAATACAATTAAAAAATATTTTTGTAAAAAAAAAAAAGTATGATTAAACCCCAAATTAAAATCTCTAAAGTTTTAAAATTTTGATATTATTATTTGAAGAAAGCCTTGCTAATGAATCCAAATATAGTTATTTTTTTATTAAAATAAAGAAAAATAAAATTATTAATCAATTGAATATTAATTGTTATAGTAATAATGATAAAATATAAAATTCGACAACGTTGTTTCATAATTGGTCTTATTTAACTTAGTTGCTTTACGTAATTAAGTTTGGCAATAATTTTTTTTAATTTCAACAACTTTCCAAATATTTTGAAAATTGAAAACATATAAACCTTTTTCATAGTTGATATGGGTAGAATGTGTATTTTATAATTTAATTGATATAATGCATATAGTTTTTTTTTTGTTTGTATATGTACATTTTTCTCTAAAGTTTGGCCATTTACTTTCACTTTTGATCTCTAAATTTCAATCTATTGCCAATGCTTAAATTGAAATTGGCGATAGCTAGATACTCGATGCATATATTTTTAATAATATAATTGGTGTATATAAATAAATATAATATAGGGGCACTTATTTAAAAGTACAAAAAACATTTTCCAATTTCATGTTCAGTCCTCACTTAATTTTTGTTAGAAGAAACTTCCTAGTTTTGTTAAAATTTTAGAGATCACTCCCTACTCACTTTATTTGACAAAAATGCCCTTAAGTATAATATTTTTCACTCATTTTTTCTCACTTCTTCTTCATCCACACAAGCAAATAGTAAGCCCTATCACACACTCATTACCAGAAACAGAAAGAACAGAAAAAACGCAACAAGCTCCACGGCGGGAACGAGAATAATCGTCAAAGCCAACAACCACCAACTCGACATCTGCATTGTCTTCTTCTCTTTTTATTTTCATCATTTTCGGGTTTCTTCTTCTTCTCGGTTTCTTTTCAATTGCTTCTAAGTTTCTTGTATTTTTTTCAACGATGTCAACTAGTAGTGAAGCAGGAGTGTTCAATCAAGTGTTGGAGAGTTGCCGTTACAAAGACCGCTTCATATAATGTCATGAATATGGTCTTACTACATTTGACATTGAAGATGAACATTGTTGACATTCTGATAAACCGAAAGGATGAATCAATCAGCAATACAAAGAAAAGCAGTGATGTTTTAAGGTAATACTTCTACAGAACCTAAATTGTACTGCAGTTTGTAAAGTTTTGTACTTGAAGTGTTCTGAAATTGTACTCTATTTATTTGAAAATATTTCTCTGCTTGGAGCGTTCTACATTATACTTCATTGCAATTGAAACTGTACTTCATCTCACAAAAATTGTACTATATTATGTAACTTTATACTTCAAGTGTTCTACTAATGGATTATTCAAAATTGTACTATAACTTCTAGCAGTTTATACTTGAAGTGTTCCCAAACTATACGTCTTCTATCTAAAATTATATTTTGGTTTTCTGAAATTATACTTCATTTCACCAAAATATGTACTCCATTCATTGAAGTTCTATACTTCCAGTGTTCTATTTATTGATTATCCAAAACTGTACTGCAGTTGCTATGGTTTTATACTTCAAGTGTTCTGAAATTGTACTTCACTTTATCTAAAATTGTACTTCTATTTTCTGAAATTATACTTTATTTTATACTTCATTTTACCTAAACCTGTACTCTATTCATTGAAATTTTATACTTCAAGTGTTCCGAAATTGTACTTCATTTTATCTAAACTTGTACTTCAGTTATTTGAATCTATTATTTAAGTTTTATACTTCAAGTATTCTATTAATGGATTATCAAAAATTGTACTGTAATTGCTAAGGTTTTATACTTCAAGTGTTCTGAAATTGTACTTCACTTTATTTAAAATTGTACTTCATTTTATCTAAACTTGTACTTCAATTATCTGAATCTATTATTTAAGTTTTATATTTCAAGTGTTCTACTAATGGATTATCCAAAATCATACTGCAATTGCTAAGGATTTATACTTCAAGTGTTCTGAAATTGTACTTCACTTTATTTAAAATTGTACTTCATTTGTCAATCTCAAGGGATGCAGTCGATGAGGAAATTGGTTCAACCAATGCGTCGCACAATGAATTGGCTTTAATTAGCAACTCAATTAATGCATGGAGGAATTGCATATATGGAGAGGGTCAGACATTCAAGGATGCTCAAGAGTTAAGACTTATGCAGTGTCGACTTTGTGATCATTTACATACAAGAATTATGTTGTTCGAGATATCAGTTATTTTGTACCCCGATCTAGGAGAATTATACTTGATTTCATGACATTTGTACTTCATTTCGGCAATTATGTATTTGATTTAGCGTGAAATTAGCATTTTTGCAAGTTGTCCAATATATCAATTATTTTGTACCCCAATTTGGGAAAATTATACTTGATTTTATGACATTTGTACTTCGTTTCGGCCATTAAGTGCTTCATTCCTTAATATTTTTACTAAAATTGTTGAATTGAAATTTGTTCCATGATTTGCTTTTTAAGTCTTGGTAATTAATAACTAAACTCTAAAAATGTGTGTAATATTTATCATGTGAATAAAATAATGTTAAAGTTTTAAAGTGTTAACCACTAGTGTTCAACGAATGAATGTTATCAATCGCAGTAATGTAAAGAATACTTATGCTTTCAAAGATGCAAACAAATGAGCATTTGACGATAATATCCACCCTATCATCCGTACAAATACATACTTCGCCTGATCCGATAATATCAAAATATTGTACTTGACTATCACTATAATTATTAGAGACTAATTATTCAATTGCAATAGGTGTGCTTCAAAATAACACCATTTTATACTTTGTTTGTTCTACGTTTGTACTTCATTCCCATCATATTGTACTCAAATTCACTGCTCAATTTCAATTTAATTGAAGTATCATTTATACTTTGTTTATTCTACGTTTGTACTTCATTTCCATCATATTGTACTCAAATTCACTGCCCAGTTTTAATTTAATTGAAGTGTACTTCAACGTAGCACCATTTATACTTTGTTTGTTCTAAGTTTGTACTTCATTTTCTTCATATTGTACTCAAATTCACTGCCCATTTTCAATTTAATTGAAGTGTATTTTATAAAAAGTATATAAAAAAAGAGATAAATACTTTATTAATAACTAATGATTTGGCACATTCGATGCATGGGTTCAAGTTTCTATAGTATTTTTCATGTAATAATAATAATAATAATTTATTTATTTATTATATAGTGTAAATTGTTTTAATTATTTTGAAATATTTATTTTTATTATTTCGTAAATAAAAATTAAAAAGTTATGATAAAATAATAGTTGTAGGCATAAAATATGTGATTTATAAATGATAGAGCTTTTATTTATTTATTTATACACACATACATCAGGAATCCATTAGGGCTCGAACTCCTGACCTATGGGGGACTTATACCGTTGGGTCATAAGCCACTCGACAAAAAGTTATTATATAAGTTATAATTATTAAAATTTTAAGAAGAAAAAGAAGTAGTGAGGGATTTTAGATAAATCATTAAAAACACACAAAAAAGAATATAGATACTTTATTAATAGTATAAATATAAATTTTCTAACAATTGATTGAATCCAACATATTTGATCTTTATACTTTGCACCTTTAAAATAGATTTTGATATTTTACATATAAAGTATAAATTTAATAATGTATTAGTCTTACATAATTCCATTAAAAATAATATTTTAATAATTTTAATGGAGGGGTTACCTGCAAATTAGTTACAAAGTTATATATTTTTTGGTGTAAAATTTTAGGAAAGGCATTAGTAAAATATTAATTTCAAATTCAAACCTTAAATTTTAAACATATAAATTTAAAAATAATTTTATTAAATCAATTAATTACTTACAAGTATGAAGTTTGGGATTATAATTCTAACCAACTTTGGCTAATGTAAATAAAATCATTTGTGGATTCCTAACCAAATGCTAGCCCCTTCCAAATTAGGCAAAAGCACATCTTTTTAAATATTGTTATACTTTTACACGTTTGATATAGAAGATTAAGAAAATTAGTTGCTTCACTTTATGTTAGTAACATGTCTGATAGAAGATATTGTGGTGACAGGTCGAGCCTGTACTGTTCACACTATTGATGTCAATTGTCATCCTATAATTAGAGGTGAAATTATAATATGGTCAAATCAACTAAAAAATATATGGATAAATTTGTCCTCATTTTGATGAAGCTAATTTTCAAAGATGGACAAAGGAGGGTAATAATAGAATTTAAGAAAATAATATTTCTAAACCTTTAAAATCAAATAAAAATACAAAATTATGAAATTTATAATTTGAACTAGAGGCGTAAATGAGAAGAAACTAGTCGTGAACTATTTGGGTTCGGCTCAATGAAAACTCATATTTGTTTCGATCTTGTCAAACCCAAGCTGAGCCGAGCTCAATAATATTCGTCTCGAAAAATTTGGGATCCTAAACGAGTATTTTTATTAAATATATACACATACATATACAATTATAATCTAGGTCTATATAATAAAATCTATAATGATGAGTAAATAATAACAATAATTTGAGTTTTTAATTTTAGAAAAATATGTAACAAAATTATTTAAAAAATTTATCATTATACATTTCGTTTTTAGTTTAAATGAACTGGAAGTAATTTAAACCTATGTAAGTTCGAGCTTGAACTCATTCGAGCTTATACGAATCGAGTTTTTCTACTTTTCTATCACGAGCCTTCGTCTATTTCAAAGAGTCGAATTTGAATTTAACTATTTAAACTCAATAAAGCTCGACTTAAGCTTGAATTCACAAATTAATAGATGAGTCGAGTTTGAGCCAGTTAGATTCAGATCGATTGTGTTGATTTAGTCCCTAATTTGAACTACAATCTCCATCACTAAACAGGTAACCAATTCAAATAACTCATAAAGGCATTCCAATCGTTACGTGGGCCCACGCGTTTTGTGCTCCCCACTTCTAATCTCGACCAAGACTCAGAATTCCAGCGAAGCTTGTTTCATGGCGACGACTAAAATCTTCTCCTCTCTCTGCATCTCCCTCCTCTATCTCCTCTCCATCGCCTCTGCCTTCTCTCCTATCGACCACTACCTCATCAACTGTGGCTCACGCGACGCCGAAACGTTGGACCCCGACCACCGAGTCTTCAACGGCGATGGCGGCTCCCGATTCCTCACCTCAACCCGGACTATACAGCTCGAAAGCACCGGTTCGATGTTCGCCTCCTCTTCCCCGCTGTACCACACTGCTAGAGCCTTCAATCATCCCGCCCATTACGCGTTTCCGGTTAGGGATCGCGGAACTCATCATTTGGTACGCTTCCATTTTCATCCACTTCAAAATGATCGTATTAATGTATTCGAAGCTGAATTTCATGTCCTGGCCAATGGATTTTTGTTGTTACGCAATTTTCGCATCCCACAAAGCTGTAACTTGCCAGTCATCAAGGAGTTTGTGATCCCGGTTGATTCTGAGGTGGTGGAGATCACGTTTATACCCTCGGAGAAATCTAAATTTGGGTTCGTGAATGCTATTGAAGTAATTTCTGCTCCGCAAGATTTAATTGCCGATGTAGCTCAGTTGGTTGATTTTGAGACTAATGAGATGATTCATGGGTTATTGAAAAATGGTTTTGAGACTCTGCATAGAGTGAATGTAGGAGGGTTCAAAGTGACGCCGTTTAATGATTCTTTATGGAGAACTTGGCTAACAGATGATGAGTATTTGATCTCCAGGGATGGCTCCGATGAAGTTCATTTTGGTGGTCGAATTAACTACAGAATGGGTGGGGCGACTCGGGAAGTGGGGCCGGACAATGTTTACAATACCGCGAGAGTGATAAAGAGTTCTGATCATTTGATTCCAAATGTGAATATAACATGGTCATTTGAAGTGGAGAAGGGTTATAAGTATATGGTGCGGATGCATTTTTGTGATATAGCAAGTCTGGCAACAGATATGCTCTACTTCAATGTATATGTGAATGGGAACTCAGCATATGAGAACTTGGATTTGTCAGATATTACTAATAGACTGTTGGCATCGCCATTTTATGCTGATTTTGTGGTTAATGAGCAGAATTCAGGAAATTTGGTCGTGAGCGTGGGACCGTCAAACAGGAGCTTGCCGCGAGCTGTGGATGCCATTCTCAATGGGGTTGAGATATGGAAGTTGAATAATTCGATGGGTAGTTTTGATGGGGAGGTTTGCGCGGATTATGTGTGGAGGAGCTGGCGAAAGGGGCATACGGGTGTTTTGCTTCCTCTGGTTGCTGCAATATTCTTGTTGCTATCTTTATCTGTGTTTTTGCAGAGGAGAAGGAATGATTCTATGGCATGGTCAAGGTTGCCTGTGGATGTTTCTGAAGCTAATTTGAAGTGTGGCAATCAATTGTCATCCAATAAAGCATGATGCTCTAACACGATCTCGTGCTCCTTTTGCTGTCAAAGACGCTGATGATAACCATTTCATGTCTCCAAGAAGTTGCAGTAAGTAAATAGATGTGAGAAAATGTGAAGTTCTAATGGATGCCACTTTAATAAGTTTTACACTTTAGAACATATTATTCCTGTGCCCTGTGTTGATATTTCTACCAATATTTGTTTCGGTATGTTAATCAAGTGTGGAATGCAAGTTGTTTTTAGCATATATCATCGTTTCCAATCTTAAGAAATACATTTCTTCATAGATTTTGGCATAGATATTTCATTATGTATGTATGATTTTATATTCGAAACCAAGTTTCTTTGGCCTAGATTGGTTGTGTTTTCATTCTCATTTTTTATTTTCATTGTTTTAGAATGTGTTTTCATTTTATAATTATTTTGTGTGTAAATGAAAAAGTAATTTGATAAGAATTGTGAAAATTTTGAAAAAAATGTAGATTGAAAATAATATTTTAATATAATAGTGTTAAATATTTTAATATAATAGTATTAATTATTATTGTTTAATTGATTGTGGGTTCTATTGTCTTGAAAAGATAGAAAAATAATAATTAATTAACAAGTTAGTATATGATGATGTGATAGAAAATTAGTATTAAATTTTATATAGGTCCCATTGTCTTGGAATGATAAAAAAAAATATATATTTAATTAGTTAGTGGATTTTAATTATTTTTAAATTAGTAAGTATTATAGATTTTTTATAGGTATGAAAATGAAAATGGATGATATTTTCATTGAAAATAGTACAAACAATGGCGTTTTCTGTTTTCGAAATAGTGTATAATTAAAAAATAATGCTTTAAAACACAAACAATTTGACACTTTTTCTCTTACTCTTTCTTTTGTGCACTGTCATTCCAACTTTTTATTGCTTTTGATCGCAAATATGAAATACCTGTCAATTGTCATTTTGTGCAGCATCTTATAGTGTTGTTACAGTGGTTAGAACAATCAGGTGGATGCTAAGCCACATCCATATATCAATCCATGTTGCAAATTGAAGCTATCCTTAATTAACTAGAAATTGCATTAGCGTGACCTAGAACAAGTGTGACATCTTCAAGCTTTAATGTCTTGTTTCAAGGATGCTGAATGGCCAAGTGGTTGTGAGGTTCTGATTTCGAACCCTTGGTAGCCGTTGGATATGGTTTTTCAAGCTCATTTTCATTTTCATGCATTTTCAAAAGTTGAAAAAGTAGTTATGGTTCAAAAAATGAAAAACGAAATTACATTTGGATGTTTTGTTGGAAAGTAATGATTATGATAGATATATGATTGAAAAATTAGTTCATTGATATTTTTTTTATATTTAAAAAGATTTATTTTTTTAAAATATATGTATATTTTTACTAATTTTGAAACGATAGTTGATACTTTATGTCAATCAAATCTGAATTTGATTAATATGGTTGTAGGATGATAAAATATGTTTAGAAAAAAGTTGAAACATGTGTATAAGGAACATTTTGAATAAAAATAATTAAAAATTGATAATTTTTTATTTTAATTTTGTGTTGAAAATAAAAATAGATGGTGAAAACATAAACAAGCGAAACGAGCTCTTGGTGTCTGTCCGGAAATTTAAAATAAAAAAATGTCTTGTTCCAAGGTTAAAATATGAGGTTGGAGCATTCCTAAAATGTGCATGGCTCTGGTAGGCCATTGCCTTTTGGGCCCTCTGGACTTTAGACTGGACTATTAATTGGTCACTGGCTCAAAGGAGTAGTCTAATCCAATGTTATAGGTCAAGCAGTGTACACTGAGCTGAATTATTCGCCATCCCTTAACCGCTGGATCATATCGGGCCAGACTGAGATCAAGTCTTTCAGGCCCGTTGGAACTTATCAATAATGATATATTCATAGTCAATCCAATGATCCATGTGTTTATGCATACATATATATGTATATTGTCTCATAATATCCCATAACGAAAATGGTATTTAAAGATGCGAATAATTACTTTATTTTGGGTAATCAAATTCCATTTAACTGACATTCTGTTGCAATACATTGATGATGCACAGAACAAAATCAACATTTTATTTATAATGAAGGCCCTAAATCATAGAAGGAAAACAAGATTCCATTAACTAATGCTGAAGTCGTTACAAGTAGACATGAATCTTAGGTCTAACTTATTGTTTGTATGCCTATTTCTTTCTCGTCTCCAAAGAAAGGTCCCCCCACAATTGGGGTTACATAGGTATATTTATAAGCAAGAGTATTGTACTATTAAAGTAAGGATTTGTCCAACTAGTTTGGATGCAGCCACATGTCTTGAAATCGACGACTCTCCTTTTAAGTTCGTACATCGGTCCTTCTGTGCTGCCATGCCACCTCGATGATGACACATGTCCTTCAATCAATATCTACGGTGCAAGTCTAACGAACCCTTAGTTAGGTCGGGTCGTTAATCTTCCTTGTTAAGTTTTTATTGAACATCATGCATGATCCACTGACCATGGGTGCATGTGCGCGATGGAAAATTTTATTTTTTTGAAAAGACAACTTAACAAATAAAAAGATGGAAATAAATTACAAATTGAATAAATGCCCCTGATACCTTCGATGGTTCAAAGTTCTTGATTCGTATGAGTCAATTTGTTCGATAGTTTCGAGTCTTGATTCATTTGATGTGAAATCATATGAAATAATATTATGAAAAAAAACATGTTAGCACTTGAAAAGAAAGTTTAAATTTGATTCCAACTCCAACACCCCCCCCCCCCCCCCACGCCCCACCCCAATTTGTTTGGCCTACACGCACTTATCTATCATATGGCCTCCAAGGCATGATGGTTTTCATTAGATTCTGATTGCTCTTCGCCCCATAAAGTGCTCAAAATAGGTACATGTGTTTGGCAACAAAACAACCTCAAGAATCAAAGATAAAATCTTGTTGCAATTGACTATTGGAGTGGTCCAATAATGTCTAGTTTTTTCTTTGCCCCTCAATGTGGTTGGAGGAGTTGGTGTTGTCATTCATCAAGTATAGGGCTCATACTCCATTCGACCAGACCATAAAGCTCAATAGATAAATCTTTAGATGAAGCATTTTTTTTTTTTTTTTTTTTTTGGGTAAACAAATGTAAGAATACTAGCAAAATAAGCAAACAAGGTATAAGAATGAGATAATACTCCCATAATTTGGGATCATTGTAAAATTATTTCGAGTCAGTCTATTTCCCATTTCTTTAGAATGAGGTTGTATAAGTCGATGCGATCACAACTACTACTAGGATTAAATTTGAAAGCAAACAAAGTTAGGGTCACTATAATATCTCGACGAAAGCCCTACAATACTCAAACCAGGGGTGCAAACGAGCCAAGCCGAGCCGAGCCGAGTGTGGGCAAAACTTTCGAGCTCGAGCTCAACAAACCTAAAATTTTAAGCTCAAGCTTAGCTTAGTAATGCTCGAATTGATAAATGAATTGTAAAAAACTGCAAACTCGAGTTCGAGCTCTAACTCAAAATAAAAAAAAATAGTGATATAATATATATTTTTTAATAAAATAAAAAATAAAATTTAATTATATACTGGCTAGCGAGCAATGAGTCTAAATACAGACAGTTCGATATCAGCTCGAATTAGAGTTCAAGCTCGATTCAGCTCGAGTAGAGTTAGCTCGAGCTCGACTCGTGCGGCTCGTGAGCCAACTCGACCCATTTACATTCCTAACTCACTTGACTTGTTTGCACCATGAGCTCAAACTAGTATCAAAAGGTCAGATGATTATGAGGTGTAATAAAATAGTAGTAAAAATATACCTATATAACTATGTAATTAAAAATTTTATATGAACCTATTAAAATGAACCTGTACAGTTCATCCTAATTTCTAAATATACAATCAAAATACCACCGTTCACGTCTCCATCAAACAATCCTCAATCCGAATTCAAATCCAACCCACTCAAAAATATATGCAAACTTAGAGTATTTGGACATTTTCCATGTTGTGCATAGATGATTTGTGTATACTTTCTAGAGTAATAATATTTTTGGAAAAGCCCACTAGTTTTCTTTCTTAAAAAAATCGAATATTAAAAAAAAGAAAAAAAAGTGTGGCGTTGGCAAGTTCAAATGTCAAACACATGGCGACGCACAGCAAGCACGCAGAGCATGACTCTCGGTGGCACGGAAACACAAGACCGACACACATTTTCTATAGATTTGCTCCCACCCACACTATTACGTACCCAGTTTTTACACTACTTAACTTAGAATTTAATTTTATGATATAAATCTCAAATATAAAATATTAATTATATATTTGCATTTTACACTACTACTGTTTAAGCCTCTAAGTGACGTACAAACCAGTTGCATGAGCCATGCAAGTTTTCAACATTCCATGTCCATAATATATACATATGTGTGTGTGTGTGTGATTTTGACCTTAAGAAGAATGTCAACTTTGTCTCCATTTTCAACTTCTCATACTTTAATCCCATTATATATGTGGACGGAGCCAAAAATCTTGGTTACTGGGAATAAAATTGAATTATCAAAAATATAATATATTGTAAATTTGAAATGAGAAAGAAGAATAATGACAAAGTATATATCCTTTAATAAAAGAAAGAGCCATTTTATAATTTAAAAGATGACAATATTATAATATTTTAAAAATTTTAATATAAAAAATCAAATTTCAAAATTTTGAGGAGTTAACGGTTGCCCCTCTCAGCCTCCTGGCTCTGTCTATGTGTGTGTGTCTATATATGTGTATATATATATAATATATATATTTCTTCTATTTCTTTTGGGGGGTGGGGGTGGGATGAGGTGGGGTGGGTCATGCATGCTTCTTGCTAGAAGTACATGTCACACAAATTCCTACCTATATATAACCTCATCATTCCCTCAACATTCTTCATTACCATTTAAGTATATCATTCATATATCTCCAACCAACTTACATCATATATATCAATCAACCCTAATAAAAGAAGAGAAAAAAAACTTAGGCATGGATCCACAAAGACCACCGGCGCCACCGTCGTCTCACGGCGGCAACAACACCGTTAGGGCGGCGATAATGGCAGTTGCGATGGCCATCTTCGCCGGGTACCTCTTCTTGTGGGTCATGATGCCCACAAATCTCTTTAGGCAGAACTGGTTGCCACAGCTCCGAGCACAGACCACCACCACTTACTTTGGAACCACTCAAGGTTCTTATACATACATACATATATATATGTATGTTCTGGATTATTTTCTAATATTGTATAAAAAAGATAGATGTGTCTTTTTTTTTAATAAGCTTTATACATTTTTTATAGGAAAAATTGTAAAATTAGGACTGTAGCAATGGCCATTTTACATTTTAAAATTAAAATTTAGGGTGATATTAAAGTAGAGCCAAAACTCATTAAAAATCAATAAAAAAGGACAGAGGCCATCGGAAAATACAGTCAGCCGGTGATTTCTTATGTGGCGCATGCATGGAACATCGGTATAGAAGCCACGCAAGCAATCACCGTTGCTGACTGTATTTTTCAGTGGTCGCTGTCTTTTTTTTTTTTAATGAGTTTTGATCCTATTTTAATATTACCATAAATTCTAGTCATACATTGTGAATTGGCTATAGTTACAGTCCTATTTTTACAATTTAACCCTTTTTAATATTTCATGTGAAAAAAATAGCATTCATTATATTTACCTTGACAATTAATGTAGTGTAATAAGAAATTAAATGAAATGGAAAAGGAATTTCTTCCAAGAATTTACTTTGACATTTTTTTATCTTCATATTTACAGGTGCAAATTATTTGACGTTCACATTCCCAGTTCTATTTATTGCTGCCTTGGGCTGTGTGCATCTTCACTTACGAAAGAAATCAAAGGATAATGATCACACCAAAGGGTATAAGATTTTATTGCATTTTATTTTAATATTTTTTATTTATTTACACATCTATATGTCCAGGTTTGAATTCTGACCAATTTTAATCATATAAATATGAGAATTATATCATTCAATCGATTCACTAGTATCAATGCCATCTAATCATTAATTGTAGATCAAATAGTGATCTAATTAATACAATTTCTTTTATCATTTGAACCATAATTTATAAGTTCATGTTTCCTTTTTTCTTCTTGAATAAATACGTAAATGATGATATTATATTTTTCTCACATATTTAAATAGTTTGAGGGTTTGGAGTAACTTATAAATTGTATTATCGTATTCATTAAAATATAATTCTATAAGGCATCAAATCCCAACTACATCTGCTGGGGTGATAATATTTGTGAATACGTATCTATCATATTTAGTGGTAAAATTTAGAAATAAAAATTACTAATGCAAAACATAAGATCTATAATTTGATGAATATGACGCATATATATATAAGATTGTATTAGAATCCGATCTGATATTTGATCAATTAATTTCTCTAATATATGAAAATTTCATTTTTTCTTTTTCTAATTTATTTTTATTTTCTTGATAAACAGAGGAAAAGGAGATGATCGATTGGCAATATGGAAGAGGCCCATGATAATCAAAGGATTGGGGATAGTTTCCCGGATTGAGCTTGCATTTTTTCTTATGTTTATTGCTCTTATAGTTTGGAACTTTGCTACATACTTACATGTGAGTTTTGCAAAAATTACACCCATGTCGGCTGCAAAAAGTGGAGAAAAAGTGTAAGAACAAATACATATTTTGTTTTATTTTTTTATTATTTTACAATAAACAAACAAAATTAATTTTCTAGATAAAAGGGATTTTATTTTTCTTTTCACACGTATTTGATGATGTTCTATTATTCTGTGGAATTGAATTTTCTATGTCGGGTGATGGATTTGAGCATCATCAAATGATGTTATTTATAAAAACATTTATGATACTTTTCTTTTCAAACTCCTCGATAGGAGGATTTTTTATGATGCTAAATTTGTTTTACATCTATGGAGTTGAGAGTTTGAAGTAATGCATCCTCTATTACTAATTAAAGCGTCCTTTTGAGTTAAGCAGCTAGCCTGAGCGATCTGCAGGAGTATCACCACCGAAAAGCGAGTGATAAGTCCTCGTAGAGGCTTGAAACAGTTGCCCGAAAATTCGTCAAGTAACTTGTGGTTTAATAGTATAAATCTCCTACATAATGTAGGAGGTCAAGAGTTCGAGCTTAAATGAGCTCCTAATGTGTGCGTATGTATAAATAAATAATAAAAACTGCCCAACAATGGAATGTCATAAGTAAGAAATAACGATTATTAAAACAGTCGTCGTCGTTGTTCCCCAATCTACCTCAAATTCTTTTAATTCCTACGAATAAAACTCTTGCTCTCTGAGCTGGTGGAAGTGATACTTTCCAAAATTGAGCCTTTTGTATTTCACAATGAATTTGAATATTATTAATATGGATTTAATCAAATAAAATGTATGATTATTATAATAGAAAAACATAATACTATACCATTATACATCAACAATTGATGGTGATGGATGATGCATGGCAGGTGGGAGGCGAAGCTGGACACGGCGGCGCTCCGCCTAGGACTGGTCGGAAACATAGCCCTATCCTTCCTCTTCTTCCCGGTGACACGTGGCTCGTCGGTGCTGCCCCTATTTGGGCTTACTTCGGAGGCCAGCGTGAAGTACCACATATGGCTGGGCCATATTGTCATGACCCTTTTCACGGCCCATGGGCTTTGCTACATCATTTTTTGGGCTAGCACACATGAATTATCTGAGGTAATTCTTTTTTCTTTTTTCGAATTTTTTTCTTGATTAAAATTTATTGATACCCCTCTTAAGCATTAATCAATTACTGTAATCTTTGAATAAAAGACATTTTCTGTTTTTTTTAATAGAATTATATCTTCCATCTATTTAGTTTTATTTCCACACTCATTTTTTTTCATTTTCTAATATTCCAAAAATGAAAACTACCACTTTTTAAAAAATTTCACCCAACATCATTTTCATTTTTATTTTCAAAATATATTCTCTAATAACATATATATCTTTTTCTAATAATCTATATATCTTCTCTCTCTCTCTCTCTCTCTCTCTCTCTCTCTCTCTCTCTCTCTCTCTCTCTCTCTCTCTATTCCATTATTTCTATATCTCTCCACCTACAACCTATTAAAACCAACATAATCATTACATTTCCAACATTTTATTTAAATACAAACTCATTTTCAACTGATTTGCACTAACTAAGGGACCGTTGGGTTTCATTTTCATTTTCACTTTCACTTTCCACTATTTCTATTTTGGTGAAAATTAGTTATGTGATGTGATGTGAAAATAAAAATATGTTTGGATGAAATGTTTGAAAATGTAATGATTATGTTAGTTTTAATATGTTGTAGGTAGAGAGAGATAGATATAATGAAATAGAAAGAGAAGATATATGGGTTATTGGGAGAAGATATATAGGTTATTGGATAATGTGTTTTGAAAATAAAAATGAAAATTATGTTTGGTGAAAATGTGTAAAAAATTATGGTTTTTATTTGTGAAATAGTAGAAAATGTGAAAATGAGGTGTGGAAATGAAACCAAACGGTGCCTAATTTTTTAAATTTTAGAAATGATGGAAATGGAAATAAAACCAAACAGCCCCTTAGTAAGCATGTTAAGTTTGTTCTGAAACATGTAAATTATGTAAGAACGCATAACCAGACACAAATTTGTCATTGCCCAAGAAACAAAAGAATTTATTACAATTTCCATGTAATCTTCTCCTATAGATTGGTTAAAAAAATAAAAAAAAATAGACTTATAAGATTCAATTCTTGATAATAGTAATAGTACAGTCTGACTTATAACAAGATTCAATTTTCTCTCTTGATACAAATAACTTCAGATGCTGAAATGGGAGAAAACTGGCGTATCCAATGTAGCTGGAGAGTTATCTCTGTTAGCAGGATTGTTCCTGTGGGCTACAACATTCCACAGGATAAGGAGAAAAATGTTTGAGCTCTTCTTCTACACTCACCACCTATACATTCTGTTTGTCTTCTTCTTTGTGCTTCATGTTGGCATCAGCTACACCTCCATCATGCTCCCTGGATTCTACCTCTTCATGATCGATCGATACCTCAGATTCTTACAATCTAGGCGAGGCGTTCGCCTTTTGTCCGCTAGGGTCCTGCCCTGTGCAACCGTTGAACTCAATTTTTCCAAATGCAAAAGCACGTATAACGCGTTTAACACATATTCTTGATGATCCTAACAGTTTTCAGACAATATTTATGGTAACTGATTTGTGTTCTTGCCAGGTTTGAGTTATGCTCCAACCAGCATCATGTTCATCAATATCCCCACCATTTCTAAGTTGCAATGGCATCCTTTCACCATTAGTTCCAGCAGCAATCTGGAGTCTGATAAGCTGAGTGTCATTATAAAAGGAGAAGGAACTTGGTCCAATAAGCTACACCACTTGCTTTCTTCGCCTTCTTCAGTCGACCGTCTTGATGTTTCCATTGAAGGGCCTTATGGATCAGCTTCAACTGACTATCTGAGGTACATAACAGAACGGCCCCTGTTGAAAGTGTAATTCTTAATATTCATTTTTGAGAAACATATCCTGTTTTTTGTTTTTACAGGCACGACCTACTGGTGATGATAAGCGGAGGAAGTGGGATAACGCCTTTTATCTCTATCATCAGAGAGGTCATACACAAGAAGGAGACGACAAAAGGCACTGCCCCAAGAATCCTCCTGATCAGCGCGTTCAAGAACTCAGCCGACTTGACCATGCTAGACCTAATCCTCCCGGTTTCTGGCGCCCCATCAGACCTTTCCAGCTTGGGATTACAGGTTGAGGCCTTTGTAACAAGAGAGAAACACCAGCCCACGGCTGATCAAGAAAAGAAAACCGTCCGAACAGTCTGGTTTAAGCCTAATCCAGCTGATGCACCAATAGCTCCAACTCTAGGCCAGAACAGCTGGCTCTGGCTTGCTGCTATAATCTCATCATCCTTCATAACATACCTCATTTTCATCGGCCTTCTGACAAGATACTACATATATCCCATTGATCACAACACTAACAACATTTACTCTTCTGCGTCGAGAGCCCTGCTGCATATACTGTTTATATGTATCGGCATAGTTGTAACATCAACTGCGGCCTTTCTTTGGAACAAGAAAAAAGTCTCAAGGGAAACAACACAGATACAGAACGTCGAGGGGGCGACTCCTCAGGCGTCGCCAAATTCTTGGTATTATAATGCAGATAGAGAGTTGGAGAGCGTCCCTCAACAGTCGCTTTACCACTCAATCAACGTGCATTATGGCGAAAGGCCGGACCTTAAGAGTAAGTATCTGAAAAATGCATGGATTTATTATTGATCACATAGTATTTTCATGAAAATTCTTACAACTTTTGTGTTTATTGTAGGATTTCTGTTCGAACGCAAAGAGTCAAGTGTTGCGGTTCTTGTTTCTGGTCCGAAGAGATTGAGACAAGAGGTTGCAAGTATATGTTCATCTGGTTTGTCAACTAATCTGCACTTTGAGTCCATCAGCTTCAGTTGGTGATTTTTCATCATTTTCTTACACAGAAAAGCACATACATATCAGCAAAACCTTTGCTTGAAGCAGTTTGGGATTGCTTTTTTTCCTTTTTGCTGTTGTTTTTCCCTTTTTCTTGTTCTGTCTTCCTTTTGATCCATTTGAGGGATTCAAATATATGGTGTAAAGGGCAACCTTTGTGTAAAAATGAAATAAGAATAACAACGTACTGTCTTTTGTTGATGAAAATTGAAGTAAGGCTTCAAGTCAAGGCTGCCAACATTTGATGTTGACTGATAAAGACATCATCAGGACTAAAAAGTCCACCAGATGAAATGGAAGTTGTTCTTGTTGTAGAAATGCAAATGCACCTCTAGATAGTCTCTAGTCGAACACGTCGATCGGACCTGGCAAAAATACTCCAACGCCCAAGACAAAAATATATCTGTAGTAGCATGAGCCGGTGGCTATTTAGCTTATTGATCTCACACATATAGTGTGAGGTCAGGAGTTCGAACCTGCCAAACCTCTAATGCACGTGTATATAAATAAAAAGAAAAAGAAAGAAAGAAATGTTCGTAATTGCACGAATGCTAGCAATCCACATGACGTCATCCAATTTATTATATTTTTTAAAATATGATGGTCAGATAGAATCAGACGTAAGTTGAGTTATGAAACCTACATAAGAAGGACGCGGACCTCCATCTTAGAATCGAGAGGGTATTTTAGTAACTACAACATCACACCAGTTAAGCTTCATAACAACTCCAATAACAACATGGGAAAAAAAAGTATTACCAAACTGAAGAGTTTTTGGGCCATTGAGGTAGGGCTGTGTCGCCACATAATCACATGTCTTCTTCAGTTGAACTGTGGGAACAAGACTTTCCTTCAGAACAAATTATGCAAAGACAACATAGGATGTCTAGGCGTTTCTACAAAGTTCTAGAGTCCACTTCAAAAATTTGCCACTATTTCTGGAGGAAAAAAGATTAAAATTGGTTATTTTTCCTCCAGAAGTAATGATTTTGGTAAGAGTTCAATAGAAAAAATTCAGCCATATGATGAATCAAAGGTACCTTTGTAGTGATGCTTTTGCAGCCCCTCAAGGGTAGTCCAAATTCCAATTTATTTTTTTTAAAAAAAGAAAATTATTTTTCCTGGTTTATACACATAAATACACACAACGGATTCATTAGGATCGAAATCTTGAACCTCATCAATCTCATTGGTCAATTGACTACTCGACGCAATTCAAAATATTATTGTAAATATCAAGAAGTAAAACTTATAATTCAATACAATATGATTATTAATTTTCATTATTAGTTTGCTAGGATTGGTCATAATTTTCCTCCATTCTCCATTCTTTCTTCTTTATGACAAAAGTGGCTGAAAATGAGCATCTTATCTTATTTAGGCAGCAAAATAACTCCTAGAAGCTCTATCAACCAACTCATATGGCAACTAACTTAGAAATGAAAGAAAAGCAATGTAAGTTTTGTTGATTAATTTTGTGTCCTCTTCAACTTTGTTAATGAAATTAAGAGAGTGTTTGGGTGAGCTTATAAGCTCCTCAAAACATCTTATAAGATGTTTAAGAGTTTATAAATTGATAAAAAGTGTTTGGTAATTTTTTTAAAAATCCTAAAATAAGATGTTAGGAGCTTATAAGCTCTTTTAAAAAAAATAAGGAGACCCTAACTTATTTTTAAGATCTTAACAAACTCCTTTATTTTTAATCATTTTAATTACAAAATTGCTATTATTAACATATTATAAGCTCCAAAATCTTATTTTATCCAAACACTTCAACAACTTATTTTAAAAATAAGATCTAACATCTTATAAGTTTCAAAAATATCTTATAAGATGTAGGAGTTTATAGGATATTTAAAATAAGTTTAGCCAAACACCCTCTAAGTGTACACCCAAAAACTAGGGAATTGGATAGAATGGCTCATTTGGGTACAAAGTGTGACATTGTGAGTCCTTTGATCCCACTCAAATACAAAGCCCATAAAAGTGCTTGTATGTGATTCATTATACACATCAATATAGTGCATAGATATTAGATGATAAATATTTTTCTCACGCTACTATATAAACATTCTATCTATTGATTTAGAGGGCGTTTGGATGAGCTTACAAGGTCTTCAAAAGTTTTTATAAAATGTCAAAATGTATTTGGTAAATTTTTTAGAAAAGAGCTTATAAGCTTATAAAATAAGATATTAGGAGCTTATGAACTTTTTCTAAAAAATAAAGAGTTCATAACTTATTTTTAAGATCTTAATAAGCTCTCTTAATTTCAAAATTGTCATTACTAACATCTTATAAGTTTCAAGATCTTATTTTATCCAAATACTTTAAAAACTTATTTTTTTTTTAAAAATCTAGCATCTTATAAGTTTTACAAATATTTTATAAAATGTAGGAGCTTATAAAACCTTTTAAATAAGTTTAGCCAAACACCCTCTTACACTTAGTTAGCACGACATGTTTATCTCCACCTCTCCCCTCTCTCGATCATTAACTAATTTAAGCATTGGAGGGCTTTGTTGAGGTTAACTAACAATCGTAACCTGTTTTTTGGTACTATTAAAAAGACCGACCCAGAGTGTACCACAACAATCTTTTACCTCATCAATTCATCTTCAAACCTAAGAAAGAATATTTCCATTACATAAATACACTAAAAACAAATATAAAAGTAGCAATAATCAAAAACTTGAGAGAACTTGTTAAAATAAGAAGTGTAGGTATACAAGAAGATTCATGAAGACAGATGGGGTGAGGTCACTAGTCCATTTACTGGTTGCAATAACCTTGTCAAGTCACCAAAAGTTTCCCATTTCTCAGACCAACAGGCTATATATATAATACACACACACAGCCCTCTTTTGCATACCTACTTTCCTCCCACCAAAATAAGCTAAAATACAAACTCAAAAGAGCTGAAATAGGGGGAAAAAATACAGAAGGAGATCCAAGAAGAAATATTTCAATGGCTTCCTCTGGAGTAATCTCTGCTATCAGAGGAGCAATTCTTTTGCTGGCCCTGATAGTTTTTCTTGGCAATATTATGATGTGGATCATTATGCCAACTGATACATATTACAATGACTGGCTGCTTCATATTATGGCTGCCACAAGTTCAACTTTCTTTGGAATACAAGGTTAATTAAAACCTTTTTATTTTTTCCTTTCTGCCTATGATGTTCTATATTTTTTATATTGTCTGATTGCATGAAAAAAAGTAAACTCTCCTTTCTTACAGGTCCCATAATGCTGGATTTCACATTCCCCATTCTGTTCATTGCTGTTTTGGGCTGCATTTATTTGCATTTGGGAAAGAGGAAAAATACTGTTACAGGAAGGTGTGAAGTACTTGGCTAGTCACATATATATTTCAAGAATTATACTTTCTGATTCATTATCTTATTATAATTTTTTTAATGCATGTTTTCTTGAAATGGGCTGCAGCAAAAGGGATAAGAACTTGAAGTTCATGAGGCGGCCGATGATCGTTAAGGGGCTTGGGATTGTTAATCTAACAGAGCTTGCCTTGTTCACCATGTTTATTGCTCTTTGTGTGTGGTACTATGCAGATTATGTGCGTCATTGGTTTAAGCAAGTTCCTGAAAGAGCAATGGAAAGAGGTGAAAAATTGTAAGAGATTATCCCTACAAAAGATGTAGATTGTTTATTTTCTTCTATTTTTCATAAGGAAATCAACAAAATGGATAGAATGAGAGGGATTTTCATCTAGTTTGGATCGGTTGGGTCTACTAGCTTGATTAGGTTCTGAAAGCCAAAAACAAGTTAGGATTGTTGGATGGCTATATTAGAAAACTTTCTATCATTCAAGTCAGTTGAAGGCTAAATACGGAGTAAAATGTGGTAAAAGAAAAGTAGATGTTTTGTATAAGTAAAGCTAAAAGTGATTATATTTATAGTATTTTATTAGATATGTTGCCAGTTTGCATAGTATCATTTGGTATATTTCACTTCTTAATATTTAATGATCCTTTTGCACTGGACTGAGTTCGTGTTCACTAAATCCCTATACTTGGGATGCGGACCCCATTTTATAATTGGTTCCCATCCTGACAAATACCACATCATCAAAAATAGTATTTAGAAACTAAATTTCGTTACTAATTTATACATTAATATTGAATTTTTTGTTCGTATTTACGTATATTGTTGACGTAATCTTAGCACAAGATCTTTAAACAAAAAAGGGACTCTAATTGTCTGTATGCTCGTAATAATAATTTGATCCCGTATTTTTCGTGTCTACCTCTCTCACACAATATATATATCTTACAATAATTTTCTCACATTTTGGTTGGTTCTTGGCAGGTGGCAAACTAAGTTGGATAGAGTGGGTATAGTGACAGGAGTAACAGGGAATTTGTGCTTAACATTTCTGTTCTATCCAGTCACAAGAGGGTCCTCCATTTTGCCTATGTTGGGGCTAACTTCAGAGTCCAGCATCAAATACCATATCTGGCTTGGAAACTTAGCCATGGGACTATTCACTTCTCATGGACTTCTTTACATTGTTTATTGGATCATCACAAATAGATTATCAGAGGTAAGTTTATTTCTTTCCTTTTGTTTCAAGATGTAATCATTATATCAGAGGCAATTATGGTCTCTTAAAGCTTTTTTATTACGGTTTAGATCATCTATTTCAATTTATATTTCATCTTCCATTCCACTGTATGAATATGTGACAGGTGTATTAAATATTTCTTTATAAAAATAATTGATTGAGAATCAAATACACTTGACATATATACAACACATTGGAATAGGAAATGAAATACGAAATGGAATAGAGGATCCAAGGTATTTTTATTATACCAACAATGTAGCTTGATAGTTAAACAACTCAAGAGCATGAAAGATTGGTGTGGGGGAGAGGCTACTTGATGGAGACAACTCAAAATGAGAAAAGAGTATAATTTTACAACTCCACTTGACCTATAAGCTTGTACAAGAAGAGGGATTAATCTAAGATAAGTAAAGTATTTGTTATTAAAAATAGTCGGTTCAAATCATGACAGTCTTATCACAGTTGGGATCCTCTGTTTCAATTAGTATTTTGTATTCTATTTCACATTATAAATGACGTTAAGTGTATCAAAAGTTTTCTGATCATAAATCATATATACTTGACGTATATTTTTAAAATAAAATATATTATGAAATACAAACTGAAATAGATCATTTGCAATGGAATGGGGGGGTGGGGTGGGGGGGTGGTTGTTGGGGGATTAAAGAAGAAAAGAATGATGATTATGGTGATGAAGAAAAGCAATATATATTTTGTGGTGCCACTTATAACTAGTTAGGTTAAATGGTCATCATTAAAACCACAAACCTTTTTGGTGCTTATATACACTGAGTTTACAAGAATACCAACCACATTAACTGTAAGAGTTAGACTTGCTTTTGTCTTACAATGTGCTAAAAATGTAAATTTTTTAATTTTTAAGTCTTGTTGAAGTCCCTTTTTTCTTGGACCTTATTCATAATTGCACCTTTGCTTATATGGGAATGCTTTATAACTTTTATCCCAGTTTTTCTTGGATCCACCTAACAATTCTTAACTTTGACAAGAAATAAAAAGGAAAATCACCTTACACAGTACTAAGCAAATCAAATGAGTGGATGACTATCATTTTCTATTGTTAAGTTGTCATCTAAAGAAGTATATGATGCCTTTGGCTTTGTCCCATTAATAATTCTAGTTATTGCTTTGGATTTTTTTTCCAAGAAAGACCAACTTAAAAATTGGGAGTTTGAAAAAAGATAGATTCAAGAAAAATAGATCTTTAGCACAAGAAAATTTGTATGGTTGATAATTCACTAGCTATATTGATTCTTTTGATTAATTATATATTTATAAATTGTAAGTTTTTTTTAACTGTACGATGGATAGATAATCAATTTTCAGTCGCATAATCATTTTTTTCACGTGGCATTCTCTTATGTCTTATTCAAACTCTTTTTATTTTTATCTTTGTAAATATTTATTTTACCATTGATTAAATACCTTATGACAAGACGTATGAGCACTAAAAAAATAAAAATAATAATTAAAAAAAAAAAAACATGACAAAACTCCACTACTTTAGAAAGTTGATTGATTGGGGTTGAAGTTCAAAAAATTTCAACACTTGAGCCCCACCATGACAATCTTAACCTAGGAGGGGCAAACCCAAAGTGGTGCAAATAGCTCCCCAACCATTGTCTGCACTACATGTTTGGTAGTTGGAAATTGTCACTAAAGGTGCTTTGAGAAGTAATAAGAAATCCCTTTAGTCATTGCTCTTAGTCTTTTTGTTATCATGGCTTCTAGAATTGGGGCCATCAATCAATAATATAGGCTCACAAAGCTTTTTTCAAAGATTTTCCAATTATACTCATGTAAAATGTGACTTGAGTCTAAGGATGGTAGGTGAAACAAAATCTTGTACGTTAGAGATGTAAAGGGTTGAGTTTACTCTAATATTTTATTATAAAAATTGATATACGCTGAAGGACGTTGATGTCACAGTGACATAATCATTTCGTACTCCATTTTTTTCTTTTTATTTTTTAATAGGAGTTACATGTCAAAAATACTATTTTCTACTATAGGAGAAAAGAAAAAAACAAAGAAAATACTCTCATCAAATAATAATTTTCTAATTTTTCTGTTTTGAATTATTGTAGATGCTGAAATGGGGTGACCACTATGTATCAAACATAGCAGGAGAGATCTCTTTGCTATGTGGATTGGCCATATGGATTACATCTTACCCTAACATAAGAAGGAAAATGTTTGAGCTCTTTTTCTACACTCACTACCTCTACATTCTCTTCATGATTTTCTTCATATTGCACATTGGCATTGGCTTTGCCTGCATTATGCTCCCTGGTTTCTATCTCTTCGTGATCGATCGATATCTGAGGTTTTTACAATCAAGGGAGAAAGTTCAACTAGTTTCTGCTCGCGTTCTACCATGTGATACTGTTGAACTCAATTTCTCTAAGAGTCGAGGTAATCTTGCATATCACTTCTTAAATATTATATAGTTTCCTAGGTTGTCTAGTCTTCTAAGCGATCTAGGCCCACATGATCTAACGATTTAAAATTACTGCAGACAATACATATGATTTTAAAATCATTTAAGAATTTATTTTAATATAGCTACATGCGACATGTATTAGGATTGCATTACAACCCGACGAGCACCATCTTCATAAATGTGCCCAGCATTTCCAAGCTGCAATGGCATCCTTTCACAGTTACTTCCAACAGTAACTTAGAACCAGAAAGGCTAAGCGTCGTGATCAAATGTGAGGGAAGTTGGACTAAGAAGCTCTATGACATGATTTCATCTCCTTCCCCCATTGATCGTCTTCAAGTGTCTGTTGAAGGACCATATGGACCAGCTGCAACTCATTTTCTCAGGTCCAAAAAACACTAATTAAGCCCACATGCTTTTAGCATACTTATATATAGATATACACAGATGCACATCTGTCAGACATGCGCATATATTATATTATTTCTTTTGCAGGCATGACAAGCTGGTGATGATTAGTGGAGGGAGTGGGATCACCCCATTCATTTCTATACTCAGAGAGCTTATCTTTGTTAGCACCACTCTAAAATTGAAGACTCCCAAGATCATGCTCATTAGTGTATTCAAGAACTCTTCTAATCTATCAACATTAGACCTTATCCTCCCAATTTCTGGCACCCCTTCAAATTCTTGCAACTTAGACCTACAAGTTGAGGCCTATGTGACAAGAGAAAAAGGGCATCCAAAGGACAAGTTGTTAACCCCTAAAACCATATGGTTCAGACCAAATCCAACTGATGCACCCATATCTCCCACATTAGGCCCCAACAGTTGGCTATGGCTTGCTGCAATAATCTCATCATCTTTCATCATTTTCCTTGTGCTCTTAGGAATTTTCACCCAATATGTGGTTTACCCTATTGATCAAAACACCAATAAGCTCTATTCCTACACCAAGAAAGGCTCAATGAACATGCTCTTCATATGCTTCTCCATAGTGGTGACGGCCAGCGGCGCGTTTCTGTGGAACAAAAAACAGAATGCCAAGGAAGCAAAGCAAATTCAAGACATGGAGGAATCAGTGACCACAAGTAGATCATCAAATTCATCATTTGATCAAGATGATATGGAAATGGAAAGCCTTCCCCTACAATCAACCATCAAATCCATCAATGTGCACTATGGTCAAAGGCCTAATCTCAGGAGTAAGTCCAAATCTTGATGCCAATCAAGATTCTCTTAATTTGAATGAAGCCTTTTTGATTTGCCATATGAAGAAATTTATGTGGGTTTTTTATTGTTTATAGGAATTTTGTTGGAGATCAAAGAATCAAGTGTTGGAGCACTTGTTAGTGGGCCCAAGAAGATGAGGGAAGATGTTGCAGCTGTATGCTCATCTGGGGAGGCAGATAACCTCCATTTTGAATCCATTAGCTTCACTTGGTGAATTTGCTTTGCATAAAAGTGGATGAATAAAAATATAAAATGCGTAAAGTTAAGAATACCATATCATGTATTAGAAGCTCTTATGTCTTTTGTTTTTTGAAGAATGGATGTATGTACAATAGACAATGAGTGGCATTTGTGTAAAATAGTGTAAGATGATGCATTATATGTATGTTTGGATTGTTTTCACTAGTTATGTAAATTGGTGATCATGTCCTATTTTGTTTTCTTTCCTATGGTTAGGAACCAAGTAAGTACTTAGAACTAACATGTACCATCTTGTCTTCAAAAATCTCGTCGACAACTCTCGTAGTATGAAATCAACTCAGCATCCAATTATGAAATCCTTTAAAAAAATGAGGGATAATTACATATAACTCCCTGAAGTTTTGTTCCATCTTACAATTTTGTAAGTCTGTCAAGCTACGTCCAAAAAAATGCTGACGTCATCAAAAAAAAATTATGAAAATCTGAAAATGCCCCCTAGTTACTGTTATGGTTATTTGTAGACAAAATTACCCTTGGATCTATTTGTAATATTTTTCATACCATAAGGATGTAATTTTAACATTATTTAAATTACACATAATAAATTTAAATATATTTTATTATTAATAAAATTTCATAAATACTTAATAATCTTTAAATTTAAATTAAATAATCTAATTAAGTTCATTAAACTATTTATTAATTAAAAAAGAAAATAAGTAAAAAATTAAAAAAATAAATATTAAATTCATCTCTTACATAAAATAGCTTTTATAATTTTAGATTACATAATGATTAGTGATACCAAAATAATAGTTACAATTAAAATAATTGAATTAGATTAAGTTGAAATTACTTATTAATTAAGAAATAAAATAAGTAAAATATTAAAAAATAAAATTAAAATCTATTATCTTATATAACCATAATTTTAATAATTTTAAATTATATATTCTATAATATTAAAATAAAAACATATCTAAAATAATATAATTTAATTTAATTTAATTTATTTATTAATAAAAATAAAAAATGAAAAAAAAATAATATCTAACATACTAATAATTAATTAATTAATTAAAAAATAATAAAAATCTAAAATTTTAAAAAATATTAAATAGTGAAAAATATCTAAAATAATTTATATACATAATTTAATTGATTAATTATATTAAATGAAAATTATATTTATTAATTGAATTACATATTATATAATATTAAAATAATAAACATATATGAAATAACTTAACCAAATGAATTATCAAAATAATAATCATATCTAAAACAAATAAATTATTTAAATAACGAATATATCTAATTAAAAATAAGATAAAAAATTTTAAAATACTTTATTAATTTAGAATAAATAGGTAAAAGTTATATATTTTAATTAAGTTTTTAATTAATTAATAAAAATAAATATTATATTCTAAAAATACATCCCACCCCCACCCCAACCCCTATCTCCACCCCAACCCCATGGTCAGTGGTGGCTTCCCATGGCAGCAGCCGCGACATGGCCACCTAGCCAAGGCCAGGCAGCCCTTGGCTGCGGTCACCATGGCCAGATTTGGCCAGTAGGGGGTTGCGGTGGGGTGGGGTGAAATGTGGTTTATATGTGTATGTATATACCCCTATGCTGGGGTGGGGATGGAATGTGGTTGTATATGTGTATGTATATATTATATATGTGTATTATATATATTAACTAATATATATGATATTGTATTATATATGTATATATACATATATATATACATATAATTATTCAATTATTTTATAATTTATATTTTTTATTAATAATTTTAGTGCATTTTTGTAATTTTATTACCTGATGTTCCTTTTTTCATTTCCATAAAACTTCATGGATATTTTTGTTATTTTGTAATGTTAAGATTATATTAATCTTTGTGCATTTTTTATTTTTTTTGCCTTTTTTCTAATATATTCAGTCAAGGATATTATAATCATTTTACAAAAATTATTTGACTTAACGGTTGACCGTTAGCCTTAGGAGGTATTTGTAATTTCGTTAAACCTTTTAACCTTATTGTAAATAGATCAAACCTCAGAGAATTATATGTAATTAACCCAAAAAATGATATAATTACTACACCAAAACTAGGCGTAAAGAACCAACCAAACCCTATAGATACACCAGGAATAGAGAATAAAATATCGGGAATAAAGGAAGGAAGCAGCAATTAATCAAAGAATATAATTGTATTGTAAGATTGCAATTGAACACAACACAATTTTATTATAAAATCACAATTGAACAGATAGAGCATACTCATTTCTTCATCGAGCCCTTTGGCCTGCGTTCATGAGAACAAGGAAACTTTCCATTATCCCAAAGGGGGTAGAAACCAGCAACTTTCCACCACATCAATCATCTTTCCGAGCTCAACTCTTGATTTCTGATACAAATTATGAAAACTTCAAGTAAAATTTGTGCCCACAATTGTATCCGCCAATATTGGCTTACATAGCTTTGTGTACAATCTCAGATGACCACCTTCATACAAATGCTGTGTACATCCTACAAATTTCTGTCCACCTTCTCTCTCTTTCAAAATGAAAGCTCTCAAGCAAAATACTAAAGAATACCTAAAGCAACAAGATTCTTTATTTTATGCACATACACCGTTTACTATTACTTCTCCAAAGCTATAATCTACGGTGGGTAACAAGCTAAACTTCATGAAGCCTCTTCCAGAGATTTCTGGAGGACAGTAGAAAGTCTTCCCAGCACGGAACAACAAATGTTCATCAGTTTGCTAGGAAGTTTCAACTTGGCCATGATAAAATCAAGAGGAGTTGCTTTGTGGTAAACTTGTCAAATGAACCAATTCATCAGTTTCGGAACTAGTTGGCTCATGTTTCTTCTTGATTAACAGCTGATGAGAGCTTCTCTTCCAACTCTTCAAGCAAATCATGGTATTCGACAAAAGCTGCATGTGCCTTAACATTGTACATAGCAAAAGCACAATGAGCGACGGAAAAGAATAGGTGGTCCTGCCAAAATTATTTGACCAAAACAATACCTGTATGGTTATGCTGTATGCTTTCCACAATCGTAAATCATGTCTAAACAAATCAAAAAGGACCTGAAAAGACGGGGTAAGTGTATTATGTCAACAGGATGAATCAATCAATTCTGGCAGGCAATGCCTAAGACAGTAATGCAGGCAAAAAGTTTTTAAGAAACATATGCTAAAACGTTTAAGCTGCTGCTAAAGAATAATCACACAATTATGTCACACAGGATCTAGATGATAAATAAATAAAATGCTATGTTAGTATCGCATGCATGACATGGTATTCACAAGATTTTCAAGAATCAAAAGTGATCATCATACGTATACTTGATAAGCAAAGTATAGATGGATTAAAATGTCGATTAGTCAAGCATTGAAGTCAGGAACTCAAGCAGGTATTTGCATGAACATACTAATTATTACAGTGGAAAGCAAGATACATCATGCTAATGTGGGTGAGATCTCCAAATAGAAACAATTCTTGAATAAATTTAGCTAAAAATGTCAACTATACCTCAGAACGCCTCAATAATGTGGCCAAGACCACTATCCACTCTTTAAACTTGACTGAGCACATATGTGCCAAGAGGAATTCGGCGTCCAAACGACTTTGCAGTGTTCCCATATGAAGCTACATGGAAAAGCAACAAATTGATGAATAGTTCAAAACACTTTAGATAATATGTATATTTCAAACTTTATTTTCTCTTGAACTGTAGTCATTTGTCAGTGTGTGCATGTGTTCCTGCATTTATACACATGCATCCACATTAATCCAAGTAAGACCAAGCTACTTGCTGATCTGACTTTGGCCCAGTTCAACTGCACTGCGAAAAATCAATCTAGGCGGCAATAAAATTCAAGACATCATGCATAGTAACCAGAAAAAAGAAGACCACGCCTTCTAACATCTAGAAAACTAAGGCCACATGGAAACATAAATTCATTGTTCATCAACTAGATGAAAAAGAAAGATGGAAAGATGTCGAGGATAGCTGGACAGTGCCAGGTATTATCGCCAAGAAAGACATTAAAAGTCCCCCAGCCACAAATTAAACACATTTAAAAGAGTCTGAACCAGGAATGCAAACACTACATCCAAATTACCTTCTGTCCAATCATTTCCAGCCCTGAAGCAAAATTCTCCAAACGGGCACTTCCATATCTTTCTCGTTGAAGATACTCCTGTAACAAGTTTTATTATGTTTCTATATTTCGAAGGTGGACCAAAAAGCATTCTTCTGAAGAACTAAAAGGAGTGAATTATACCACTAGATCAAATTGTGTGCCTTTCACAAATGCTACAAGCTTCGAAAGCTCTTTCCCAGACATCAAATAGTTGGCATGGCTTTCTAAAATATTTTTGACAGAAGCAACATGTGCACTTTGCTCTTTGAATGAGGTGCTGCCACACATTCACATAAAAGGAAAATGTCTACAATTGTCAATAAAGCTGATCAGGATAGAGAAGTGGAAGGCTTAAGGAGTATTCAATTAAAGCCTAGGTTATTTATTAAAAAGAATACTGACCAAGGTTACCTTTTTGCATCCGGTGGTTGCTTCCTAAAACTGGAAGGGAACAGAAAATATCCCAAGAATCTTGGAGAGTCTCTCTCAGAATCCGTATTTGTGGGTTCATATTCTCTTCCCGATCTTAGTAGAAATCTCACCTAATAAACCAAAGAATTCAAGTAGGATAAATATGCAAGGAATGAGAAACCGCCATCTTCCAGAAAATTACACAAGGTAACATGGACTCATACCAGCTCTCCCGCCAGTTCATATAAAGACTCATCAAGCGTGGCCTAAACAATTAATAAGTCCTCATCAGAATGTTAGCATTAAATGAAGATGTGCTGGAGAAAATAAGAGACACTCTGGTATAGCATTAATTATAAGGAATGATACTCAAGATATCAGCCAGTTTAAACAGTTCTTATGGGCAGCATGAGCAAACAGAACAAATAGACTATGTAATTGTGGACTTTGGGTTCAACAGTAACATTCAAGTTTCATAGAAAACCTTATTGAACCAAATAATATAATTATATCTGCATGTCTTTAATTGTGGAGGAAGAGAAAGGAGCATACAATCACCTGCAATAAACGCAAGGCACAATATTGACTCACAGCAGGACCTTCAAGCTTAGCAATGACCTGTTGAACACAAAGAAACCAGTCTAGAAATCAGCACAAAAGGATAATTTGCATGCATAGAAGTTTCCTCTCTTCCCCATTGATTCATTATATGAACATTAATATGATCAGCTAACATATTCTGACATGTCACATGACAGACAATCAACTACAGGCCAAAGATATTTGTAAGCAATACAAGAATGTACAAACTGAGTAAGAAATATGCAGAATCACTCAAATTTGTTTTGGAGCACAAGAAGGATTGAATAGCAAAGAATAACACAAATGTCACATCAAGGCTATTATATACTGAGAAGAAACTGGTCGATTCTGCTAACTGTTCATTTTGGACTACAGGTCAACTTAATAATGAGAAATTTCAAAGCAGAAACTCCTTTCTTCAAAACGAACCAAAAAAGAGGGGGAAAAAAAAAGATGACTGGTAGAATAAGAACAAACTAAAATGCATAGAATCTAAACTCTAAAGTAATGAAAATGAAACTTACAAGTATATAGCTGCCTGCAGTGCGGTACCACCTTCGTTGAAAGCATTCTTCAAACAACCTAAAAGTAAAATACTTGATTTCTCAATGACAAAGTAAAGACAAAATGGTCACTTTGCAAAAAATTCTGGAAGACATTATTCATTTTCAAGTTAGAGTTGATGGTAGAATAATGTAAAAATATGTCTGGTGACAAAGGAAGAACAATCTAATGGTTATTTGAAGAAAAGAATGGTAAAAATAAAATCCCCCTTTTTGTACAAGTTTTTGCAATGTTTAGAAAGCAAAAGAAAACCAATTTCATACTCAGTTGATCTCCCAGCAGCAGAAAATAAATCTGCCCAATGCCGACCATCAGTTTTCCTTGCTACACTGACAACAACATCATAATATTCAGGAAAGTTTCTGATCAGATCACAGGTCTTCTCCAAAAGAGAGGCAGCACGATTAGCTACTGCTCCCTGGTTTTTGCTTGAATTTTGTCTGCAGAAAAAAGGAAGAATAATAGTTAAAAGTTAAGAACATTTCTTAAGAGTAAAACAACATATCAATCCTGGATAAAAGTGGAATTGATAAAAGTTCCAATACAAATATCACATCCACCCCTAGGACTAGGGGTGCAAATGAGTTGAATCGACTTGCAAGCCTCACGAGTCGAGCTCAGTCGAGCTGAATCGAGCTCAAACTCTATTTGAAGCCGATCTCGAGCTATCTGTATCTAGACTCAAGGCTCGCAAGCTGGCTCGCGAGCCGTATATAATTTAATATTTTTTTATTTTATTGATAAATATATATTATATTACTTATTTTTTATTTCGAGTTCAAACTCGCAGTTGTTTACAATTCACTTGATAACTCGAGTTTTATCGAGCCAAGCCGAGCTCAGCTCGAACTTTTATCTAGTCAAGCTCGAGCTTAAAATTTTAGGCCCATCAAACTCGAGAATTTCTTCAACCTTAGCTCGACTCGATTGCACCATAAGAAAGATGTATAGGCACAATATAGATTGCAAGACAAAAAGTTTTCACACTGAGACTTCTACAGGCAGCAGCTCAATTAGACAAATGCTAGGTTTGAGGAGACTAGATCCGGTCAACGGAATTAGGCTCTCTTGATAACTTATAGAAAGAAAAAAGGAAAAAGAAAATTGTTCTTTTTATTAAGAAAGAGAGTGACATGCCAACACGTTAATCAATCAAGATATCTATAAAAATATATGTTACTAGCAAAGTTTGATCAGCTCATCCTGGCATTCAGGTTCAACATTCAAACCGCTAACTGTGATATAAGGATAAGTGAAGATGTTTCTGCTCCTAATACCCAAAAGGTCATCATTTATCTTCAATCACATCCTCCATCCATACACAAAGAACTGGTCCAACTTTGTTCGTCGAAAGGACTGTATTTGGTGCATAATTTATGAGCAACATTTACTTTTTAGAAATTCTTGAACGATAATAAAATTCAAATGTACATATGATTCTTGGGAGGCTTTTGAAGCCAAGGTCCCAACACAATCAAATTCCTTAGCATGCCGAAAGCCCCATGTGGATTATGACTGCATCAGTGAATGTGATTGCCCTGGGACATAGGGTAGAGGCTACCCAAGAATAATCAGATTAAGTACCACAAAACTAAAAAGATCCATATTACCAAAAACTAGTTCAGTTGACCCTGAAAGTCAAATCAGGTGTCTCAATTCTGCTATAGCAAAACAGGTGCAATTGAGTTCAGAATGGAGTGCCATAAAGTAGATGAATGAACAGAATATTCCGGAAAACAATCACCTGGAAATTTCAGCATCAAAAACTGTAAATAGAAGCCATTCCAGGGAATGAGAAAAATGTGGCTTCTCTGCTGATAATTGTGCCAGGCGTAGAGCTTCTTCCCTCTTGTCCCTCTGCAGAACTCATAATCAGAAATGTTATGATGTAGAATCACATTAAAAAAGTTTTGTTTACAAGATTAATGGTTCTCCAACAAAGACCTAAAGGCCCAAGTTGAACAGCTGTGGCCAATATAACAGTGATAAAACATTCACAGATCCAGTCGATCTTATAACACACCCTCTCACCAACTCCTCTCCCCTAACCCTTCCGTACCATATATAAAGGTGTATGAATGCCTTGTAAGATTTTGTTGATGTAACTATGCCCCCAACACAAATTTAAGTAAATAAATAAATAAAAAGAGAATAATGATGTAAGTTTATGCAATCATTTAAATAAAGAAGATCGCCCGCCTTCACATTCTCTATGGATAAAAAAAATTTATCGAAAAGGCAGTGGACATTCATAAATGGGAAGATGGATCTCAAGGGAAGAAAATCTCACGTCCTGAAGTCAACTAAGTGATATTTAATATTTATATTTTCCTCATTAAATAAACGACCAATTACAAACTCCTTAATGCACTTTTTTTCTCTTGTTCACGTGTTAGACATGTTCGAGTTGGTTGGTTAAAGCCAAACATATTGGTTCCATTCAAGAAGATGATCATTACACCAGATATCCAGTGTGCCTAAGCTGTGAAAGACAACATTCATTCAGTATCCAGGACATAGATATCAATGGAAAAGATTTTTAGTTAAAACCATTTATTCCTGCAAAGATATTTACGGCAGGGATGTCTTATCCTTCAGTAATCCTGTAACAAAATTCAGTTCGCAAGATGCTAATGCTTTTGTTGACTCATGCTAAGGTAGAGCTAAGTAAACAATTTTAGCAATATATTCCTTCTACTCAACAAGATCATTGATGATGTCACTGATAAAGGGTATAGTGGAAAAATGGAGAAGGGGTGTTCCAGAGAGGAAGTATCTGCTATTTTCAGTTTCAGGGCAAGTGCTATGTCACAGAATAAAAAGTCTAATTTAGTGACAGCCAAAATGTGCAGTCATGTACCTGAAGAAGATGCCGAAGTAAACAATGTAATATGGTTTGCGCTTGAGGAGACGGCTCAAAACATGGGAACTCTGTACATGCTGAAAATGACATTCTCTGGGAAACACCCACTACTACACCAGCATTTGGAAGTAGACCAAGGGGGTATACTTCACGATCAAATTCCAGCTCTGGATCCAACTAAGCATATCAAATTATACCACATAATTCAGATGACATAAACAAAATGAGACGACAAAATAGTTAAGCTCTGACAACAGCATAAACTATGCATGCTACTTCAGGTCCTTGACAACTTAAGAAAATGCATTTGAACATCAAATCAAGACATACAGGGACAAACCAGTGCACATACCTTAACAGTTGAGTGATATGGACTGTCAACAGATTCTTAAAACCATTTTTACATGTTTTGTCCTATAATATGCAACTAAACTAACATCTTAGTACTTGAACATGAACAGTTCAATAGGAGGTAGAAATCTAGATACATGTAAAGCATGCAAAGAGAATATATGAACCATAAAATTAAATGCCATACCTGCAAGAAGTCTTCCTGCTTAAAAGGATCAACACCTGGAGATGGATACCAAACCTGTAGATGAGCTTCAACCAGTGTTTATATCAGACATGTCAGGTGGTATGGACAATCTTTTATCAAGAGAGGTAATGGCTATGGAAACTGTTACCTGCATCCCTCGGTGGCCATAGTCTAGCCAGGAAACTTCCTCAATTAAGTTTGTTTTCTCCTCGGATTGACCACAAGTAACCCAGAATAATTCTACAGAGTTGGTGAGCTCTCTTTCCCGTCCGTCATCCAAATCAAGCAGCGAAAGTTCCCCATTCATCCGCAATATTAAACATCTAAAAGAGAACACAGCCAATCACTAGCCAAACCCGAAGTTCCTGAAGTATCAGCTAAGAAACCTGAGATATAAGCACTAACCTAGCAGGTTCTCGGGTAAGTAAATCAGAAGAGGATGAGATATCAGCCCTTGATATGTACTCCCGTGAAAGCTGATCAGGGATAAAATGCATTGCAGCTGGATGGCTCTTTGCAGTCATGATTGAAAGCTCTCGTACTGTAGAAAGCTGTTTGTCATTTTATCACTTAAAAAATGCATGAAGAATATAATTTAATATTATGCTTTCATTTTGAAAGAAATCTTAATCCAGTTGACACTGATAGAACTACAACAATGTTATATCATCCAACAGATTTTAACAACTATTTAAGCAAATCCTCTTTAAAGCATTTCATTACCTGTAAATCTGGAGTACTCGAAGGTGACAATTCACCAGTTAATTTCACATGGTATATATGAACATCAAATGGGCGATAAGTTACAAGCAAATAGTCTTGATAAACATCCAAGACCATTGGCTTTGCGAGCAACGGCTTCTGACAAAGTAGTGAACTATGATCAAGGTGGTATCTTGGGTAGAAAAGCAATTCATATCTGCAATCACCGATAATTGTGACAAGAACCAAGTGTCAGGATGGTAAATAACCGATGCATGATTCAACAGTACTTTACACAAAATAAAGGCATTTTAAGAAAAGATTTCATGCCAGAATATTAAGCAGTTTTACACAAACTTCCATTTGAACTTTTTGCCCTAATTTTCATGACATTGACTCACGTTGTCATTATCTAACCTAATAATTTTCTCAAAAAAGGTGCATTTTCATCAGAATAAAGTAACCAAGAAACACCACAGTGTCTTATGGCTGGCAGCTAAAAGCTTACGCAAGACGCATGGGTAGCAGCCAAGATTTGAAGACATGTAAACAACATTCAAGTTCATAATAGTCTAGGCAGAACTAGGGTTTGAAACAATATGTAATCATGACTTTAATCAAATTCTCTACTTCTAAGACAACATGATGAAACAGCCATATGAAGTTTTATATGTGATTTCATTCTCACGTGTTGGAAGATTCAACATAGTTGCAGACGACAACAATTTTCCCCAGCCATAATAATCCCCTGCATTGAATTTGTTGTTCCTGAGTAACATCTCCAAACACTCTCCACCGCTTTAGCCGTATGTCGTACAAGATTAAACCATGAAGCCCAGCAACCGCCAAGTACATTCCATCCCTACTAGCAGCAACATGTAGAACAGGCCAGTTTTGCGAAATATAAGATACCTGGCACATTCCAGAATCAATCAGAAGCAACATCTTATAGTAAAAGGCAAGGAGAAAGAAAGAGGCAGCCCATTGTCAGAAGTGTGTTTGATACATAACTGGAAGATTGAGGTGCAAGATCTTAAGTTCATCAGTATCTTCTGACTGTACGATTAGCAAGCGATCTTCACCATAAATAACTTGTCGTACATAGGTTGTACCAGAAACACCTCTGTTGAGGCAGCACTTGCCAAAAGCAAAGGCAATAATTCGCTCGGAAGAACCT
This sequence comes from Jacaranda mimosifolia, assembly GCA_018894105.1. Lineage (NCBI taxonomy): Eukaryota > Viridiplantae > Streptophyta > Magnoliopsida > Lamiales > Bignoniaceae > Jacaranda > Jacaranda mimosifolia. The sequence continues at coordinate 13,717,803 of CM032120.1, read as the reverse complement.
TCTTCAATAGCATAAAGCCTATATCCATGTTCATCCCAATGCATCAGTGAGGCTCCACCCATCATGGGCTCATACTTGAAATCCTGGTTTGGCTTAACCACAGGAGAAGAAACAGAACTCAAACCTATCTGGCGGATTGTAGACATCAAGCGACAGCCAGAGACAGACCAAACTGTAAGTCCCCTTAACTTCCATCCAACTGCAAAAGCTGAGTTGTCAGGTGTCCAAGCAATACAATTGACAGGACCAGTATCCTCCACAGAATATCTGCCATAAGTCCATAGAAAAGGCGTCTCAGTTCATGATGTATTATTACAAAGGGACAGAAAGTCTTAATCAATTGCTATACTATTTATAGGCGATAACTAGTTCCACAATGAATCTACCATGTTTATATCATCTTTCACAAATTTCATCTTGTTTGACCATCTCATATGTGACCCCTATTTCATATACCATCCAGCCTTGCACCCCAGATTCAAAATTAGATTGCCCATCTATTATTGACCTTACTGGTCTATCACTCTTTCAACTCACTGTCAAGTTATTCCCTTTTGGGTTATTCAAAAAAAATTTTACCACAGATTGCTACATTGAACTGCTTAGAAAAAGCATACAATTATCCTTTAAGTTAAAGCAAAAAAAATTAAAAGCACAAGCTCAAGACAAAGAAAAAATTGGTACGGCAGACATTATATTGCTTATAAAAATAAACATGCAACTTGTACTTAAGAAATGGAGAGGGAGCCAGGCGGTTTAGAATTTAGTCACTAAGCATCCAGAAAAGGAAGAGTAGTGGCTATGCCATCAACATGCACTATTCTTTTCCACTTCACAATCCTCTGTTAGTTAGAAAAGCTTACCCCCAATCATGCAAAGAAACAGAGCGAATAAGTGATGCAGAATCTGCAAGGTCATATAGCTCAACAGAGCCTTCTCGGGTTCCAACAGCAAGAATCTGTTGCTCTGGGGCCACTGATGCACATACGACCTCCCCAGAAGTCAACCTCCTCTCAACTATAATTGATTCACTGTACTTTAGACCTTTCTTGCTCACAGAACATTGGATAAGTTCACCATTAGAAAACAGCACAAATAGTAACCGCAGTGTAACAGAAAACTCAAGTTGGACAACTGCAGAAGTCTGAGTTACAACATGGTTTACATGGTTGGACTGATCAGCACTTTGAATTCCACCAGAAGTCAGACCATTGACCAAGTGATTGGACAATTTATTAGCACCAATATTATCATTCAGCCACATGTCAAGGAAAAATGCACCACAAAACTGCAAGATGACAAATGAAATTATATAATTCCCCAATGTTTCAATTCAAGGTAAGAGTAAATAGCGAAATTTCAAGCAGGGAACAAACAAGAACATTTTAACTCTCACTCATACTCAAAAAATAATTCAATCAGAAGTTATATCTGTTGAGAAACTAAAGACATTCTTATGCGAAGCACATACCTCACCCTTCCAAGATATGTTATAGAGAGATCCATCAGAGAGTCCAATCAGCATATGTTTGCTATCACAAATAAAGTTGCTCCTGTCATCCAAATATGAAAAAGTCAGTACTATACCAAGATCCAAAATCAAGTAACCTGAAGGTTGCTCCTGCCAATTAATATTATATTGAGCCTAGAAGTCAAGCTCCCTAGAGCATTTGCTGCTAGTGGGTAATAATATTTGAAAAATGTCAACAGTCCATCATCATTTCTATGATTTCATTTGGAGGCAGCATATGCATTAATTAAGATGGAAGCTTACACTGTGAAATTATCATTTGCAAAGGGGACTTGCTCACTGAGAAGTAAAGATATCTTAGAGAGAAATAAACCAGTCGGTTGCTTCCCACCAATATGTATTTTCTTTTCTGTGATTTGGACCTTAAAAATGTGAAGATAAAAGGACGATGTCTGCAGAAAAAGGGAGCAGTTGTAAATGACCAAAATCCAGCAAACAAGATGAGTCATCAACACATTCATCCTATGTAAACAAGTAAATTGATTAGAAGAAAAATAAAGACGTTAGTTTAAAATATATCTTCCTCCATGAGTATTCAATTAAAAATTTGGCTACTCAAGCACAAAATAGAGCAAATGGTTTAAAGGAAATATTTAAAAACCTTACTTTTTGGATAAGGAAATTGTCACAGAGTGAGTGTTATAAATCAAACATAAAGCTCATAAAGCACATTATTGAAGTTACAGTTACAGTGGTTATATTTATTTTCTCTTGATCCAACGCCATGATAATCGTTGCAACTCAAACATTATCAGTAATCTGACTATATATCCTCACACTGCATTAACTATTGCCTCACAATACAGAAAAGCAAACATTCTCCAGTTTAAGCATACAACGATGTGGAATTTCTGACTAGCCAACAATATAATCTACTCCCCTCACATTGTTCTTAAACAACCAACGACTCAACCGAGCACTGAAGAATTAGTCCATTCAGTAAACTTTTTATGCAGTGATTGCACATGCAACTTGTTTAAGTTATGGCTGACAAGTGACAATACACGTTCTCGATTGAATCACGGGGTTCTCGCTACACCCATAGTTCCAAAGAAATATAGAACCTCACTAGCGAGCTGCTCTCTTTTTCCTTTTTTCCTCTTGTGCAGCGGAAGCATAAAACACATATTTCTCCGGGATCAGTACATGTTATCGAGATGCTTGCATTTCACCCAGTAACTCAATACTTACAAGAACGGCAATGAGCTTCGTGTCTGGACTCCAAACCGCCCGCAAATTCTCCCCCTCTCTCTGAATCGAACCCGCATCTCTCTTATACTTCCCCAATCTCACTCTATGCTGCAAATTAAAAACAAAAACAAAGTAAGAAACTAATCAAAAACCCCAACCGACACCCAAATCCCTCACAGGAAACACTGAATTCAAATTTCAACCAACAAATAGAAATGCCAATGCATCAACACACCTGAGAAGACGACCACAGCTCGAGGTGAGCGGGGGAAACAACAAGCAACAACCGATTGACGACTTTAAGATACACGATCTGCTGTGAGGAGGGGAAATTTGGTAACTCCAGAGGGATGACCTGCGGCCATCCATATGCCATATACATCTTCGAGTATTTTCGCGTGTATCCGTTATAGAGAGAGAGCAAAAGATTTTCAGAGTGAGAAATTCATGGAGAGAAAGCTCTCTTCTGAAAATGGAAATGGATCGGAAGATTTCGGAAAGGAAAGTTTGGTGCAACCAATTTTCCGGTAGAAGAAGATCTGAGATTTTCAGGGTGTCGAAATAAACTTTATTTACAATTGTGCCCCTTTAATTATCATATATTTGATATTTGGCCCTTAGTTTTCTTTTGGGGTTGTGGGTTGTGGGGATTCATCAATTGGCCCTATTTGAAATAAAATTACTTATTTAGCCCAAAATTCTAGAAACAATATGGTGGGCTTTGGCCCAACACAAACTTCTTCAACCTCTATTAAAATAAATAAATAAATAAGGCCCGTTTGGCTTTTTTTTTTATAAATATTTTCAATTTTAATTTCCATTATTTCTAGAATTTGAAAAATTAGTTGGTGAAAATGAGTTCAAAACAAATTTGTATTTAGATAGATTATTGAAAAGTAATGATTATATTAGGTTTAGCAGGTTATAGATGGAGAAAGATGAAAATAATAAAATAAAAAGAGAAAATATATATGTTATTGGGAGAATATGTATAGGTTATTGGATAATGTGTTTCAAAAATAAAAATGAAACTAATGTTGGTTAAAAATGTATAAAAAGTAATGTGTTTTAATTTTCAAATAATAGAAGATATGAAAATAGGGTATGAAAATGAAACCAAACGGGCCCTAAGAGACTACAACCAAAAGAAATTCCAATCGAGTATAATTACATTATTTTGCCCATAATACTTGAACAAAATTATAAATACTTTATAACTCATGTATTTTTATACAGATCGAATTATATCATCTTGATTCAGTTTAATTTGATCCCCAACTAATCCTAGCCTATAGATAATGATGCTTCAAATTAAATTATTAATAATATGTCAACTATATTCTTCAACATATCTTTTTCTCCCAATTCTACTCCCAAATATGTTTCCTAAGAACTCAAAACAATATCAAACAACCTTTAGTATTTTGCTCCAAATCCATAATAAATTAAATTAAATTTACGAATTACTCTTCGTAATAGATACCAAGATATGTAGGATGTGTTTGATACCCCCAATTAGGTGTGATTTGCTGCCTTAATATTGGCTAATTTCACGTTTGATACGTGAGACAAACAATACAGGTTGGCCCGCATAGTCTCCTTAGCCTGATATTGTAGTCTCTACTAAGCATGAGTCAAGTAGCACCCTTGGGGGTGTGATTAATCAATGGCATCCCCCCCGACCTGTCTGACTTTTCTTTACACAAATTTATAGCGAAGCCCTCCAGATTGGTATGCCGTATTTCCATTTTGCCTTTATCATTTAATTCTTCCCCAACAACCCACCACAGCGACGAGATTTCATTCTACAGCTTTCCCTTCTATCTTTTTTTTTTTTTCTTCTTTTTTTTTGGTTTCATTCTTGTTCTTGCTATTGCAAGAATAAATTCTCACATGGATGGTCATTCATGATAAACATAATTAATAATGTTACATAATTATAAATATAATTTACAATTATACTTATCTCGTAACTGGTCATTTGCCCATGCATTTACCACCATGAGTATATTACTCATGCTAAAAATAAATTTGGTTTGTACATTAAGTTCCGAAAATTTTAAATTATGTCACAAAAGGGACATTAATTAACATTATAATAATACAAATAATTTGATTAGGAAAAAAAAATTTTAAGGAAAATAATTTTGTTTGTTTGGTTGTAGCAAAAAAGATAAGAAAATATAATATAATTAAACAAAAAATTATTAAGAGCAATATTGTCTTTTATTTACAGAACCCTACCCATCAAATATGCATTAAAATTATGGTAGATTATAGTTGTAATTACTTGTAAAGTCAATCTTTTATATCAAATAAATTAATATATTACTTTATCTCATCTTATCTCCTTTTATTCAAATATCCACTATTATTTACATTGCAAATCAAACGTGGCCATATAAAATATGAGGGAGTTGGTCCATGTACATATCCATGAAGTTGGGCAGATCCATCTCAAGGCCCAAGAAATGTATATCCATTAAACATGGGCCAGCAACTATGTCCATTAAAACAAAAAACTTGGCCATGTAGAGTCATTTTTGGTCAGCCAATCGGATACATTTCATTGCTTCATTTTATTTCACTAAATTATGCTATGATGTTAAAGCTAAATATATTTGGTCTCAACACAATTTCATTCTTTCAAACTTTATCATAAATGATAGATGTAAAGGTCATTATTATTATTACTTTTTTATACAAGCACACGCATATGGAATCATTCGAATTTGAATCTCGAACTACACATACACAAATGTAAAGAGTAATGTTACTTGATCAATTGATTAGTAATAATATTACTACTTGTTACCCACTATAAAAGTACTTAGATCATATACACAAATATACTGATCGTAACTATATTTAACATAAAATTATTTCATTCAATGCAACATATATAGTATCGGAGGTAACCCTAATTATTTTTCTTGACTTAAAAACTACTCATAAATTTGCAAAATGAATTTGTGGGGATTTAGATAGCTCCTTTCCACTTGTTAAAGGTTGTTCGTTGAATAACATCTTCAATCTTCTTATACATATTGAGAGGAAATTATGGACCTACCAACAAAGACAATAACACAAACCTACTCACATTCATAAATTTCCACTTGAATGAAAGCCAAGTGGTAACTATTACATGAGTTTAATATGAGGGACATAAATTATATTTAAGTAGTCGCTATATATTGACAATTAGTGACACATTTACAGTGATAACATGATGGTAATAAAAATTTTGTCCGAAATTATATTGATAATTGTTATTGTTACTAAATTGTCAGTGTATATATATCACTAAATGTTAATAGTGATAATTTAAAATACTAATTTTATCACTATTAGAATATGTTCGGACAACATAAGAATTACTGATATAATAAAAATTATTATCATTCAAATGATAATTTTCATATTATCATTTTCTTTTGTCTTTTCTTCTCACCAATGTTACATCTGATGATGGTTTTGGTGCCAATATAAGTTTGCCATCTCTTTAATGCATAAACTGACCTAAAAAGATAGTTTATTTTTGACCATTGGGAGGGGGATAAACTGCATCACTTGGAGGACAATGTGGAGGAGGACAAGTATTGGCCGGTGGAGGATAGGCCACCGGCGGCGGCGGATAACTCTGGCCTTGCGGTTGCGGAGGAGGCGGGTAAATACCGTGTGCCTGGCCATACGGCGGTGGTGGTGGATATCCGACTGGAGGAGGAGGCATCGGCTGGCCGTACCGTGGTGGTGGATATCCGACTGGAAGCGGAGGTGCCTGGCCGCCGTATGGTGGTGGTGGTGGTGGATGATATCCGATTAGAGGAGGAGGCGCCGCCTGGGCGTATGGTGGTGGAAGTGGATATCCGACGGGTTCATCAGCACGTGACATTTGTTGAACAGGAGGCACTGCCATTATCTGTGGCCGTCCAAATTTGCCATCTCTTTTGTCCATTTCAATCTTATGCTGTGTCTGAAAAAATCAAAATAATGTAATACACGAACTGCCATTGGAGGGCATAATCTATCCAAGTCGAGTTGAGTTTTGAAAAAATTTCAAGCACGAACCCAACGAGTTTGAGTTTTTAGCTCAAACACGATTCAATAAAAATTTGAGTCAACTAAACTTGAATTGCCAAATGAACTTTGAATCAGGGAAGCTAAAAGCTCAAAATTGAGCTTGACGAGCCTGATTTCTTAGCTTGATATTTGACTCAACTCTATTAAGTTTGAATTTTTAAATGAGCTTTGAAACACTGAGAGGTGAAGTTGAGCTCAAACTTGAAATTTATAATTAAATAAAAAAATAAAAAATTTAATAATTCAAATTTATATATTATACACTACTAATTCATCAAACATTATAAGTCATCATAAACAAATTCACGAAAATTACAAACTCTCGTAAACTCATATATTAGTAATAGTGGTAATATAACATAGGGCCTGTTCTCTTGTGTTTTGGTTGAATTGTAAAAAATATTTTGGGAGAATAGGTTTTTGGGAAAAAATTTTGAGAATGTGTCATGTGTTTCTTTTTGTTTTGAGAAAACATGAAAAATGATTTGAAAATGAGTTATTTGTTTCTTTATGTTTTGGGAGGGGGAGACAAACTTTACTATTGATGTCAAATCAGTTATTTTTTTATTGAGTTTATAGGGTGAAAATGATATATATATATATATATTTGTAATGATTGAAATATGATTATAGGATGTTTTGTAAATAAATTTTGAGAATTTTTTGAGTATTAAAATTTTGTTGTTTAGGAGAAAGATTGAAGAACGTGTACCCATTTTGCAATTGTTTTTGAAGAATGAAAATTTTTTAGGAAAAGCCAAGAGAACATAGCCATAGATATTAGAAGTTAAAATTATATATCAACTAAAACTTAAATTAATACAACCGACTCAACATAAACTCTACGTAAAAATTTAATTTAACTGAGGCTAAATTCGAGTTTAAATTGAGATCTAACTTAATTAAGCTCGGCCTGAATTTAAGCTCTAGCTATTTAACTCATTTACACCTTAAACTAGAAGATATTGTGAAGACAAATACCATAACCACAAAAACAAGAATCCTAGTCTTAGGACACATTACATACCTGCATACATGGGCAAACCCTGCGAAGGAAGAACAAACACAAGTCATTATAATTTTGTGTATTTCTCATTGTAAGAAAGAAATAAAGAATTTGTGACCAAACTCTAAGGCACCGTTTGGTTTCATTTTCACACCTCATTTTCACATTTTCTACTATTTCAAAAATAAAAATCATAACTTTTTACACATTTTCACCTAACATCATTTTCATTTTCAAAACACATTCTCCAATAACATATACATGTGATTAGAGAATGTGTTTTGATAATAATATCGGGTGAAAAATATAAAAAATAATGTGTCATAGTAAAAAAAAAAAAAGGGAAAAAAAAGCTATGAAAATGAAACCAACCAGGACCTAAACTCTTACGTGCAATAAACCGAATCAGCCAAACAATTCAACAGCTGAGAAGCCTCTTCAATCTCATCAATTCCCACTATCAGAGCTACCAGAGAAAATATGCAGGCCAGCTGCTGGACACAAAGCATAAATCCCTGCAAAAAAAAAATGCACAAAATTTAGATAATATTAATGCAAAAAAAACCCCCTCTAAAATGACATAGTTTGAAGATTACAATGATGCAGTTATCACATTTCGTCGTCTGTATATTGAACTCGTCTTGCAGCATAAATCGGGTCGAAGCTACTGAGTTCGCAAAGCACAAAGAAACCTGAAGAAATTTGTGAAAAGTCTGCTAAGTATGGTAAAATCGAATGAGAGATCCTAGGAAGAATGCGATAAATTTGATCACCTCGGCACAAAGACATAATGCAGGGCAGTTACTTTCGCCACATTTGCCACTACAAGGCATGAACCCTCCACAACATGTGTATCTAGAGATTGAAAATATTATAAGTCGACAGCGAAAAAGCAATTTGAATCATCGTCTATTTCAATTTGTGTCTCGTTTTATAAATAATTGATTCAAAACCATACATCTTAACATGCATTCATTAAGTTGGAATAGAAAATGAAACATGAAGTACAATAGAATGATAAAAAAATGACGAAAAAGTATCAAAAAGTTTCATATAAAAGTCATGATTTACCTCGATAGGTTGTTATAAAGAGCACGTTTTCGCAATATAAATGAAACGCATGGGCCGCTGAAACAATACAAATTAAATCCATTTAGTTTTGCCAGAACAACGAAAAATAAAAAGAAATAATATATCTGATTTGAAAGTAATAATTAAAAAAAAAAAACAACAACAACAACAAAGAAATGGGGCTGATTAAATTACTCACCACCAACATGCCAAACAGCAGACTGCCAAATAACAAATTGAAAAAGACACCATCAGTATAATTGAATCAAAGGACACAAATATATACATTCACATATATATATATATGTTATGGATTAATCAATTATTTGGATTTGCAGACATATTTTTTTTCTCAATATTTTCTTCCAAATTAAAATTTAAACATACAGAGAGGATCGGACTGAGGAGATCGCACGAGATCGGTGTGCCAGAGGTTCCGGTAGTTCTGACGCCCCTCCATCTTCTCCACATCCATCCCCCGCGGCGCCATTGATGCTTCTGTATATGTATTTAAGCTTGTAAAATTCGAATACACGACGAAAAAAGTATATACATATATATTTGGATATATCTATATATATATATATATATATATTCCTGCGTGGGTATCAGATTTCGTGTGATTAATTGTGCAGGAGAGAATGTGGGAAATGCAAAACGTGAGGTGTTTGTGTGTGAAAATTGTTGAGTTTGTGTTTGTGTGTGAAAATTACGGTGTATTTGTGTGTGTGATTTGTGTAGGGTGAATACCAACGGTATTAACTAACTTTATTTTTAGGATTATGAGGAGAGAATTAAGCGGATGTGATAAGTTTGCTTTGATGGGTCGGGTTTTTAGGAACGAGTTATGGATCATCGACTCATGTTGTACTACTCATTTGATTTATATTAAATCAATTATGAATTATTAAATTATTTAGGATTGTATAAACATTTAATTTTATTATATTCTTATATAGGAATACAAACGAGTCAAGCTGAATCAAGTTTGAACTCTAATTCAAACTGATTTTAAGTCATCTGTATCTAAACTCGAGGCTGGCGAGCTTATATATTACTATTTTTTATTTTATTAATAAATATATATAGTATTACTATTTTTTTATTTTGAAACTCAAATTCGAGCTGAAACTTGCAATTTTTTATTATTTATTTGTCAATTCGAGTCTTATCGAGTTAAGTCGAGCCCAACTCAAATTTTTGTCGAACTGATCTCGAGTTTAAAATTTTAGGCTAGTCGAACTAGAGCTCAACGTCGAAAATTTTGTCCAAACTCAATTCAATTGCACCCATATTATTCTCATATTCATCGTAGAATGCTTCATAATTTTACGTATCTACGTGGGTGATATGAACTCGAATTTCATATTACTTCTTTATTTATATTTGACTACTTTATCTTAAATTAGAACAAAACCTAATATGAGTTTTGAAATTTAATTATGTTTAAAATATCTCTCAATTATTTTAAGTTAGAGTATATTTTATTGATGTTGTTGTGGTTGATTGGTTGAATTTTTCAAGCATTTGTGTTTTGGGTTGGATAGAGCATATGGCCCACTAAGCCCATCTTTGATAAATTGGGTTCAAATTTGGACCAAGATTGGGTTGAATCCTATAGTCTAGAAAGTGTGGGGACTTGGACTCCTTTAATAAAATAACTATTTGTACTTCCCATAATTGACAAACATTCACATATAAGAATTAATATTTGTATGACCTAAGTGTGAATATAGATTTATTTTTCTTGGGAAGGAGTAGTAAATTGACTCTTGACCTCATTATTGTTGGAAGTCAACTTAGGGCAAGAGTATATAAATGTCAACTTACTATAATGCTAGTTTGGAAAAGAAAAAATTGTAAGGCATTTTGATACATCATACTTCGTAAACTCATTACCTCACATTATTTTGCACATATGCAGGCTTAAATCCCACTTTGGGTTAGATTTTGGTTGATTTTGATATCCGTAAATCTCAAAATTTTATAATTATAAATCTATAATGCCCGCATTGAATTTACTCGATGTGCATATCTTTCCAAGTGAAGCCTACCTAATTCTAAATGAATAGGATGAAATTTTTTAATAAATTTGTGTTTTTAAATTAAAATAGCAGGATATTAATAGAGGCTCGCAAATTTTCAACAGCATAATATATTAGTTAATCAATTATTTTATTAAAAAAAATAACCTAGAATACATATAGAGGATTTTTTTTTAGAGAGAGACAGAGCATTACAAATAACGAATTTTTATCATTTCAATAAATTAATATTTTTTTATTCTCAAATCAAATAAATCAAAGTATAAACTACAAGCAATGCACATAAAGTGCACAACACGCCCATTTTGAGTCGAATACAAAATCTCCCACATAATAGAGGAGACAGATGCCATTTAAACTATAAGCACTGAACCAATACATATAGAGTAAGGAAAATGAAATGGGGAAATATGGAAACCCCACCAAAATATGTTGTCGTGTTCTAGTGAAAACATTGGTGGTTGTACTATTATAAAATTATTTCTACTACCCTAATAATAAATAAAGAAGTACCATGAAAATGTCTTGCAATATTTTATTCTTGCCCACATGCCTTGCATGGGAAAAAAAATAGGGCATTATCACCAATTTTGGTTAAAACTTGAGTGCCCACCACTCTCAACTATATTTTCTCCAACATTGAATTAGTTTAAATTATTTTATGATATAATTTTCATATTAAAGTGTTGGAAAAAACAAAAACGATTAACTTACTTTATTTGATTTATCAAGAATTCACAAATCACATTAAATTATAAGTTTTACAAGTATTTAAGAATAACTAGAAAGTTATAAAATAAATTATCTACTTTTAAAATATAGAAAACATAATACAAAAAGAATTTTAATTTTACAGTATAAAAGTGAGTAAGATTAAAGTTTTCAAAAATTAAAAATTTTAATCAAATTCAATCTCAATTATTCGATTCAAATCCCAGCACAAACTACAAATATGGTCTACCATCTTATAAATTTAGCTAAGTTTTAAAAAAAAAATGATTTTAACTTATAATCTATTGTTAAATTATTCAAGTTGTGAAAATTTTAAAAAAATTTATACATTAATTTCAAATTCTATTTAAATATCATACATTCCTTCAATTCAAGTAAATTCTATTTTTTTAAAAGAAAAAAAATGCAAAAATTGAAGTTAATTCATTTTATTCAAATGAAATTATCCAAAAGTTGTATGGTTACGGGTGTTTGGTTTTATTTCAAAACCTCATTTTCACCAATTTTACTATTCTAGAAATAGAAATTATCACTTTTTAAATTTTTTTACCTAACATAATTTTCATTTTCATTTTCATTTTCAAAACACATTATTCAATAACCTATGTATCTTTTTCCAATAACTTATATATCTTTTTTCAATAACTTATATGTCTTATCTCCCTATTCTATTATTTCTATCTCTCTCTACCTACAACCTATTAAAACCAATTTAATCATTACATTTCCAAACATTTTATCTAAATATAAACTAATTTTTAACTCATTCCCACTAACTAATTCTCACCATTTTGGAAATAATGGAAATGAAAATAAAACCAAACATGCCCTAAAATTCCCACGAAACCTAATAAAATAGTATTAAGAAGTGCACATATCATTAAAATTCTCATGATAAAAAAAATTTATAATAATAATCAAATTGAAAATCTAAAAAAGATCACAGTTATATCATGAGTCACCGGCGCTAAAGAAGCGCGTGTTCCCACGCTCCACTGGTTGTTGGACTGGAGACGCCAGTAGTCAACCCGCAAATCCAGAAATAATACAGAAAATTCAACAAACTATGATTATATAATCCCAAATTAAAGTGTGCAAATATAAAACACTAATCTCCAGACAACATCAATATATTCACACAGATTCTTTACTACATAGTTAAGTGCAAACGTAATACGTTTGTGATTATTCCCGACATTCTTCAATTTTTTCCTTCGATCAAGAACTGTGCCACCCATGAATCTTTGATTATATATAGTGAGAAAAAAGGGAAAAAAGAGAAAAGATGGGAAAGAATTGGATTCTGGGTCCATTTTTTGTGGGTTTATGCGTCATCTTTTTAGTACATGTATATGTCTGTGATTCACAAGAACAAGCTTTGAATACTTACACGATTTCCAGTTTCTCATATTCAAGAACTTTGCTCAAGCCATATGAGTGGCGTTATATTAGAGGTAAAAGAATTTCACCCCATTATTGCTTTTAGTCTTAATGAGGTAGGATTTTGTTAACTTGATTTAAAGTTTTAATCTTTTCTGCTATGGTTGTATGAATATGTTGTTTTGAAGTTTTAATTTTCTCTGCTCTGTTGGTGTGAATATGTTGTTCTAAAGGTTGACGGGTTAAGAATTATTGGTCTGGTTGATTTGGTTTGGATTATATTGTTTGTAGTTTTGGGGGTTTTGAGCATTTCTGAGTTGTAAGGTTTGGAGGGTTGTGTTGGAGATTTGGCCTTTTTTTCATGTTCTTTGTAAATGTGTTTCATTCAGATTGATGGGTAGTATTGATTATCGGTTGTATGGCATTTTTTCTTTTTGTAGTTTTTCTTATTGTTTCTTCTGTGTTTCAGAGCATTACCGTTCCTAGACTTGGTTGATCAAGGCCAAGATATAATCTTTTAGGTATCCTAATGAATGTGTAGCATTTCAATTTTGAATTGATTATAGCATTTGTGCCTTTGTGTTCAAATTGCTCATTATCATTTGTTTTCGTTCTTTTTTGAGCATCATGAATCGTGTGTGGATTCATTTTATAGGAATTATTGATCTTTCAGGATTCAATTGACCCTTGTATCTTTTCTCTCCTTTTTGGTGTTTTCAAGCATTTTGGAGTTAGAGGCAAACACTTTAGCTCTTTTGGTGTTCGGTGAATAATTAATGCATTTTATTGTTTCAATTTTGATTGTTTTGAATTCCTTTTTTGGCATTTCTCGGTGTCATGAGTTTCTCAACAGTAATAGTGGATGTAAAAAAGGCGTAAAATTTATGCCTGTCCTTGATGTACATTTTGCATTTGAGATCAGCCCACTTGTTCAAATTTTCTATCTTTTTAAGAACTTATTGATTCCTTCATGTAATAGTGCCTTTTCCTTTTTCCATGTGAGCACTAGGTTGTCAGACTTGGCAGGTTATCATAAAGAATGAGTCACCTTTCTAACACATTATGACTTATCTGATCAATTTGTTCCGTATTTATACTCTTGGCTTCTGGCTTTAGTCTGATATTCTTATTTCTCTATGCGATCTAGAAGCATGATGAAGCTGTTCAACTTGTTGGTAGAATATTGAGAATTTATTCTTCATCCAGTTTGCATGAATTTATCATGTATTGTATAAGTTTCTTCTTGAACAATTTTTTGTCGTTAATCTTGATTTTTATTCTATTTGCTCTCTGTCCTACTAGTTGCAAGATGTAGTCTTTGTTACTACTCAAGCTCATGAATTCAAAATGTGTCAGGTGCACTCCATCATTTTAGAAATCATGTTTTTGTGATGTGCCTGATCTCTTTGGAACTTCTGAGCACCGAGAGGTGTTAAAAATCTTTACTTCAACCACTATATTGTCTGACTTAGTTGGGTTGGTTTTTTCCACCCTAATCCTCATATGCTAGGTCAAATATACAAGTGTAGAAAACAAACTGTACCTTAAGACACTTGTCCATCTGTAAAGATCAATGCTAAGATCATTGTTAATCTGATGACCCGTTGTATTCATTTTCTGTGCCACATTGCAGTTGAATTGCCGCCGTGGTTCTCTTCAATGTCTTTTGCTTTGGAATCAGATGTGGACATCGTAAGTCTCTATAAAGCCTTGTTGATTAGTGGTTACTTAAATGCACAAGAGCGAATATGTGATGTTGTCGTTCTGGATTTCTATTTTCCTAATTCTTGTTACCTTTTGCTCTATCTGAATCTATACAAGAAGTAAATCTATAAAAAAAGGTATGACATAGTATCACTCCATGCTTGCGTGTATTTAGATTTCTCAGCACAGTTTGTTTTACTATAAAATGTTTTTTACAGGATCTCAGTGAAATACATAATGCATCAGGAAGCTCTCTGCCAATGATATGCTTTCGAGAAGGGAGCCCTCCTCTGCCTGATGTCTATAACACTTCTCTAACGGGTCTAGGTAAAAATCTAAAATTGATTGAACACAATAATAGCATATCATTCAGATAAAAAGATCATAGTAGCTACTAAAGTTCATTTTCCACTTACATATCTGTTAACTCTGGAAAGATTTATTATTGCAGTGGCAGGTTACATTTCTAATGGTTCATTTGGTGCGACACAAAGTCTTCAAAATTTAGAGAAGTGCTACCCAATGCAGAAGAATATATGGTTGAGAGTGACAAATGAGCAGGTTTGTTCTGAAGGGCTTTGGCTAGTAAAGAAATTAGTTAAAAAAAAAGACTCGAAAATCACACAACATGAACTAAGTTTCTGTACAGATTTCTCCAGGTACATGGTACTTTGGGCTATTTAATGGCATTGGTTCTATAAGGACACAGTCCAAAATGGTACAGTCTCTTGCGCTGATTCTCAAAAATATTCTATATTAAGAGAGTATTGATCACAAGTACTCTGTAATTATAACCCCAAAGAGTCTGCTCAATTGCAGATCAATCGAGGTTCTGGATACTCCTTTAGCGGCAACATTAGTGTGGAAGGATGTGCGACCTCAATGATGTTGGGCCAGTTCTGCAACCAAACAGTTAATATGCTTTCTTGTAATCAAAGCTACAGTTTAATGGGAATTGGTCTTGCCAATGAATTGTACAAAAGAATGGAAAGAAATGTTATTGCCTGCAGTGATGCCAATGGAATAGTATGTCATGAAGATGATGGACCAAAAACTTACTTATTAGATGTGATGGGAATTGCAGAAGAGGTATTTATTGCAGTAGCCAATGTCACATTCAGTGAGACACAACCGTCAAGCATCACCAGAACACGTGGTTTAATGTGTTATGCCAGACATGGTACCATGCCACTAAAAACAGTTTATGATTTTTCTGGTGACATAAGTAAAGCCCCTTTGGTTATAAATTTTCCAAAAGCTGGTAGTTGGTATATTACTGTTCAACCAATTGATATCTCAAATAAAAGTAATGCAGTGCAAAGCAATGGCTCGAAGGTGTGCTATTTATTGGAATGGCAAGTGCTTCAGTGTCCTCCGGACAAGGCTGGGTTGAACTGCACATCTGAAAGATACATGCTTCAGGTAGCATTTCAATTTTTATTACAGTTGTTTAATGAGGTATAATCTTCATTACAACATAGTAATTTGTAATGAGATGATTTCATAAGCTACCCCATCTTTCTAGTGATCTTTGAGAAAATTGTCATTTAATGGTGAAGTTTTTTACTGCAGACAGTTCTTCGGAAAAACCCATCTGTCCCTTTTGAATCCAACTACATACCAATAACCGGCAAGCTGCCATCAGCTTCACCTGATTTTCCTCTGGAACCCCTTCTAAGTAACTTTTCTACTCGAGAAAATAGCGATGATGCTTGGACTTTTTTCCTACTGGACATTCCTTATGGTGCTACGGGAGGAAATATCCACATCCATCTTACTGGTGATGCGAAGATCAATTATGAAGTCTATGCAAGATATGGAGGATTACCTTCTGTTCATAGTTGGGATTACTTCTATGCAAACAGTACAAGCAGCAGCAATGGCTCCATGTTTTTCAAGCTATATGATTCAAGTGAGGAGAAAATCAGTTTTTATATATTATATGTTAGAGGAGGAACTTGGAGCATCGGGTTGAGACAACCAAATCCTGCTGGTCCCACTAGTCGAACTGTCCTATCCTTGTCACTAGAGAGGTGCCC
The DNA here is from genome assembly GCA_018894105.1 of Jacaranda mimosifolia. Taxonomy (NCBI): domain Eukaryota; kingdom Viridiplantae; phylum Streptophyta; class Magnoliopsida; order Lamiales; family Bignoniaceae; genus Jacaranda; species Jacaranda mimosifolia. The sequence goes on along the minus strand of CM032120.1, from coordinate 13,701,024 downwards.
ACAAAAATGCTCTTCTCACGGAACGTGTCAATCGGTTTTAGATACTAGTGGGCTCATGTTATACAGGTCTGCATTTGATCTTCTTTTAAGTTTAATATACTACTGAAAAGTGGCTCAACGAGCTCCTAACTCTTTCTTGTTCTGTGTTTATATCTTGCCGTCAGTTACTGTTCTTGTGATAGGAACCACGGAGGTTTTGACTGTAGTGTTGAACTTGTGTCACATCGAGGTAAGTTTATTTTCTTCTATGATTCTTGCTTGTGGTAAGCCATTTGAGGTACTATTGACTTTTCTTTTAAAAAAAAAAAAAAGGAAAAATTCCCAAGTTTTTATATTAGCAACGAAATCTGCTTGCACCAAGTAATCTTGAGTAACTGATGTAGGGCATGTTAAACAATCAATTTTCCTCATAGCATCCAATGCTGCAGCCGTGCTCCCTGCCTATTGGGCTCTCCGCAATAAGGTATATAACTTTTGAAGATCCATGAAATGCCGCAAGATATACTTCCTTGTGTCTTGTTAATCTGAATTAGGCTTCAGTTTTACCTTCAAAACTGAATTTAGTTCTTTTTTAGGCATTTGCGGAATGGGTTCTTTTCACGTCTAGCGGCATCTCAAGCGCACTCTATCATGCATGTGATGTAGGCACGTGGTGTGTATTATCATTTCGTGTCTTACAGGTACTATAGATTTTATTAGTCTTAATGACTTCCTAATGTATTTTTTCCTTTTCTAAGGCTAATTCATGATTTTATGCTAGCAGTTCTTAGACTTCTGGCTTTCTTTCATGGCTGTTGTGAGCACTTTTGTGTACTTATCCACTATTAGCGACGCTTCAAAGAGGACAATCCACACCGTTCTAGCCATCCTAACTGCCCTTTTGGCTGAAACTGGACCCACCAGGTACTCATACATCATGGCCACAGGATTGCATTTCTGATATCATCCGAGTTAACCATAATATGTTTTGCAGATCCAAAAACATCGGTTATGTGATAGGCCTAGGAGCTCTGGGTCTTCTTGTTGGGTGGTTTCTTGAGTTCTGCGCTCGTAATCGGTCATTTTCCTTTCCAAGAGAATTTCATATGAATCTTCTTGAGAGGTAAGTAAACTTGTTGGATTTCAAAGATCAGTAATTTCCATGAGATTTTATTAGTGCAACGGCAACAATAAATGCCTGCTGCCTTCATGTTATTGGGTTCACATCTATTAACTAGTTTTGTTATATGGTGTCTTGAGAGTGGCTTCCTTTTAGGGACAACGCCGGAAACTTATAAAAAGAAGAAAAAAATAGCTGTTTTCCTCAATGACAAACTTAACCTCTGATGAATTTTCAGATGGGAAATTATAAAAGGATGGGTCCATAATATCATCAAGACAATCATAAAACGCTTCCGCTGGGGATTTATTCTAGCAGGGTTCCTGGCGTTGGCGATGGCTGCAATAAGCTGGAAAATAGAGAGCACTGAAAGCTACTGGATTTGGCACAGGTATGATAAAACTCTAAATGAAAATCTCACTCTCTTTGGCCTGTTTGTTTGTATTTCCACAGCCCCTTTTCACGTTTTACACTATTTGAAAAATGAAAACTAGAAGTGAGATTGACTAGAAATATCACTTATTTTTATTTTCAATTTAGTCTATACCGATGCTACTATCCTGTTATTGCATCATTCAAATTTAAGGTCAATTTGGCATAAATTACCATTATCGTTCCAAAATAATAAAAAACATACATATAAATATTTTAAGTAAACATCGTTTTATGGAGAGGGGAAAAAAAAAAAAAAAACTTGATAAATTTTGACCCCATGCCTACCGTATTCAACATTTTCAAGCAAATCATCGAAATACATTTCATTTCTGAACAAAAATCAATAACTACTTTCCACGTTTTAAAAATGCTGGAAACTGAAAACTGAAATGGAAACACAACCAAACGGGCCCATCTCGTTCTCATATTTGGTGTGATAAAACTTAGATGCATAATCTCCCTCCATACCTACCTTTTTCTCTAATGTTTGGTGCAAAATGTTGTGCAGTTTGTGGCACATATTCATATACACTTCTTCCTTCCTCTTCCTCTGTTCAAAAGCAAAAGTTGCAAGCTGTGAGAATGATATATCTTCCGCGAACTATGAGTTAACTCGTCAAAATTCATTCACGGGAGGTGAACAAAGACATGAAAGATAGATACGTTTTCCTTTTCCCTTTGTACCATACATCGGATATCTGATTGACAGGCACAGAAGTAGCTTCTCAACCTTAACAGATGCTGTCTTGATGCCTTCCCTTTGACCAGTTAAACTGAACTGGTTCTAATGTTATTGTATATTCTTCTTACATATATTTATATATATATGATTTCTTTTGCTGCCATTTGTGTAGATTTACCCAATAGGAGGCTAATGTAAAATATGTGATTTTGAGAAGAGAAGGAAAGGGTACAATTAGGCAGTTATGCTCTCTCTAAGTTTCAGGACAATGGAAAATATACTTGGTAGTATTGTTTTTGTCTCAGGCTAATAATAGAAACAGAATTGTTGGTTGCAATGTCCTTTATTTCCATGGCTTGTCCAGTACAATCCAGTGCTGCTTGTTTTGTGGATGATTCTTATACTATCTTAGGTGCTCATGGTGATTTTGACCGATTGATCTTTCAATATTCGAATTTCAACAACTCTCGTTTATTACACTTTTTTCTACCTGTTTGGCCTAAAAGGTACAGTTTTAACTTAAATAGTGTCACTTTTAACCAATTGTTCCAATCCCCCCCCCCCCCCCCCACCTAGGCCTATTTAATTTTGAATTCCAAAACTCACACATACACGTATGAGAACATATCACTTGACTAATTAACTAGTGGCTATGTAATTAATACATAACGTCGACTGTTAATCTTGATAACAAAATATTTTGCCTGCTTATTTTTGCCATTTGATCTTCTAATATGCTAATTTTGACAATTCTCCACTACACTTCTTGCAATGGGTATCGGGTTCAATACTTTAGGCATCAACAATATGCTTCTGACCTAAATGATTTTAATCTCAAACAATAGTCAAGATCGTATAATTAATTCTTAGGCTTGATATCATCACTGTCCTAATTTTGGTATGAAAGTTATCCACCCTTTATGGTGAAACTTAAGTTGCAAAATGCTAATGATCTTGCATAACATGGGACTGGAGAAAAAGCAAAAGGGAAAAATATAAAAAGTCACCAAATATATAAATGAACAAAGAGTACAGGATCAATGTTTTCTTCTTATCTGCACAAGACCAAGCCATAAATATTTTAACCAGTAAACAAAGAAACACCTCTCGATTCAACAATATACAGTTTAAAAATAGGCAATGCATAATATATGTCAAAAGAATTTGCCATATATATACAAACAAAACCACTCCAATATCTCTGCACTATACCAGAAAGTCTCCAAACTACTTGCCACCCTTCAGTTCTGCCAGTGTAAGATATGTATGTGAAGCATCATTTTAGCTCTACTTCCTCTAAAACCCAATGAAAAATTGAGTGTTTTTGCATGAGTTGTGCGACAAAAATATGAAGGATTTACTCCTCTTGAGAGTTGGAAGAGAGTGGATTCACATCTCAAGATGATAGGTCCTTGTAGTCTTTCCTGATACCCCAAAGAATCTCCCCGCATTTCCTCATGGTCGGTCTGTTGTTCCGATGGGGAGCCAAACACTGCAATGATAACTCAAAAATCTTTTCCAAGGCGAAGTTATTTGCAGGAGATCTCACCAGCCTTGGATCCAAAGTTAAAATTGCATCACCATTTGTAAACTTCTTTATAGCCTGCAACACAAATGTACATTTCTATCTTCTGAGATGGCCACCAAAAATCTATAAAGATCATCCTGTCTGAGCCCATCTGCTGATGACCCATATAGATGAATGCAAATGTGCATATCATAAGAGGCAAAGGGAAGGAAAAGATATACCCATCTAGCAGTGATCCGCTCCTTGAGTTCCCGTTTAGGCTCTATAGGCCGTCTCCCTGTGACAAGCTCCACAAGTAGAACACCATATGAATAAACATCACTCTTCTCTGTGAGTTGATAAGTTTTGAGGTATTCAGGGTCTAAATATCCAGCAGTTCCTTTAACTTGAGTGGAAACATGTGTGGCTCCCAACTCACTATCGGCTGCCAGCCGTGCAAAGCCAAAGTCGGCTACTTTAGCTCGTAGGTTATTAGTGAGGAGAATGTTGGAGGACTTGATGTCTCGGTGGATGATGGGATGATCTGCATGAAAAAGCAACTCATTTTTCAGCGAAGAAACAAAGATAGCGCAAGAAATTCAGTAGATCAACTGTATAAATATGAGCGTAGCCACCACAAAAATATAAACCTGTGTACATGTGCAGATAAGTGATTGCATGAGCCACGTCAATCGCAATGTCTATCCGCGAAGCAAAATCAAGAATATTACCATTCACACCTGCATCAAGTAAACCGGATGCCATGAATGAAAATTTGATGTAGAAATAAACTAAAAATTTAAGCATCATGGAGTACAAGAATGCATGTAAGAAAGAAAGAAACTCACAGTCCAAATGCTCTCTTAGGGTTCCATTTGGAACATACTCCACAAGAAGAATCCTTTCATCTTCATGCTCCAAATACCCATACAATTTTACTAGATTCAAATGCTCCACCTGTCCCAGTGTCCGGACCTCAGTCTGAAATTCAGCTCCTAAGTGTTTATCATACACAATCTGCAAAGACAGAAAAACCGTAAGAAATTGTAACAGAGAGGACAGAAGTACCTACATATTCATTTAATTTATGACCTTCTAACCTTCTTAGCACGTTTAACAGCAACCAGAGTTCCATCTGCCAGTTGACCTTTGTAGACCGTTCCAAATCCACCTTGTCCAATTTTGAGAGTAGGCGAAAAATTTTTGGTTGCCTTGTGGATTTCTTCCATGGTGAACTTAACACTCCCTGGCTCTCTACTGTGAGTTGAATCATTTGAACTACCATAGATACCACGATTTGAACTACGTCTCTTCTCACTCCCAGAACTTGAAGCTTTTGACAAAAAACAAAAGAAAAAATTGAATCAACAAGAGAACTTTTGCCACTCGGCTTGCAATCCAGTCCACTGAATGCACAGTATTAAGTCTTCAATTTGACAACTCAAAGTCCTTTGAGTCACAAAACAGCATAACCTGAAGTTTCTTAGGATTTACACTTGCCAGAAAATGATCTAAATGTTCAAGAAATGAGGTATAAAATGCACCTTTCCTAAGAAATCCATCCATCAAATGGCATATCAGCCTCATTAACAACACTATTATCAGATCCATACTTGCCAGCATTAGGTTAGTTGCCATCGGCACAAATCAATCTCAGGCAAAGCCCTTCTCAAATTTCTGACATTATCAGTGTCTTCAAAACTATAGAGCTAATAGATGCAGAGTAGACTAATGCAAGAACCAGCCAGGAGAATTTGCTTCTTCTAGAAGAGTTCTTGGATACAACACATTAGATTGCATTAAGACAGCAAGAGTTTGGATTTGAGGGAATGATTTCAAGTCATCCAATACAAGATTTCAAACATGTCATAAAGATCGAAAAAACGGCTAACTATACAAATTTATCTATATTAACTACTTCAATACACTAATAGAAAATTATCACATATATATCAGCTGAAACATTTGATTATTTTCCCTCAAAAATGTTATCAACTTAAGCCACATTCTAGCAACAGAGTCTAAATTAACTACTAAAATAATCAAAAAACATTGCCACCATCCCATCCACTTGTAAATGCAAAGTAGTCTCTCCCAAAAGTCAAACTTCTCCCAATCAAAAAAGAAAATATACACATAATCCTATTGACCAAATAAAGCCACAGTTTCAAAAGCTCAAATCTTTTTCCAGCTAAGATCCCAGAAATCACAATATTTTCGCTCTAACAAATCGAAGATTCGAACAGCTAAGTAACCCCAATATTATACGTCACAACTGATCATGAATCAAGAATTTTCAAAATGATCATCAGAAAGACGCATTCAAAGAAAGTGATCACTGATCATCATGTACCAGAAGAATCATTGAATCCGTTACTTGAGCTTTTCTCCGATTCTGGGGGAGTAAAACAAGCCACCAGCGCATCCGCGACGGAGCGGGCAGCATTCTTGACGGGGTTCTTGGCGGAGCTGGTGCTGCTGCTGGTGGCCGACTTGTGAGAAGGGGTAGAGACGGAGGAGGAGTATGTGGAGGAGCTCGGCGAGTGAGACAGATTTCCTGGCCGGGTGGCGTCGGAGCTCCTCCTTCGGACGCCAAACATCGGACTTTTCATGGTTAATTAATGTTGTTGTTGTGGTGGTGGTGGTGGTGTGTGATGGTGGGCAGCTATGCATTAAATTGCAAGTTGTTATACTTTCAAGCGTAACGAAAATGACTTTGACTTTTATTTAATTTTTTCAAAAAAAAAAAAATGCAATTTTTAGTGGATTATTTTGAGTATTTATTTATTTATTTTCTATCATTTCATTGAAAACATTTAGCGAGAATATTAAATTGTGTTTATTTTATTTTATTAATTTTTTTAAGGGATATTTTCTGAATACTCCATTTTCAAGCATTTTAATGTGTTGAATTAATTTAAACGAAAATAACTATATATAAAAGAAAAAACTAACTTGAAGAAAACATCTTTTGAATATTTTTAGAAGTTGATTAATATGTAAAAATGATTTTGAGAGGAAAAAAAAAATACAATACGATTTTTGAATGTATAATTGCACAACATTTCACTAAAACAACGTTATTTTTTCGCCAAGTCCAATTGTCCGAGCTTGTGACTCTAACGGAGGCGACGTGGGGATTGAAACAACTTTGCTTACACCAATCATAATCTTAAATCGGGGGTGAGTTCGAGGCCGCGAGGGATACTCAAATCAAATTGGGGACGATTCCCTGTCCAAATTAAAAAAAGAAAAAGAAAAAAGAAAAAATAATGTTTTTTTTTTTAAGAATAAAATTTTAAGGTGCAATTTGATTTGGAACATATATAAATTTTGTTATTGTATTAAATAAGGTGCAATATTATTTTTTGTAGGGCATGGTGTATGGTTGTATTTTTTGTACAGCTGGATTTTGCATGTGAAATAGACTATAGGTGGACCATTGGACTAAAAATTATACTCCATTGCAATAATAGGAAGACTCTTACTTACACATTTCCTAACTTTTTTTTTTTTAATTTAAATGATAAAGTTGAGATCTTTATAATATTCTAAATTTGAATTTATAAATAAAATAATTTTTATTTATTTTATAATATATTATATAATTAAATTCACTTAAAAGAAAATTCTTTGTCGGTGTATTGAAATATGAGATGAGGATGCCAAATGTCAAACCTAACTAGCCATTATTTTTCATGTGTGAAATATAAAATTCAAAATTATGGAATTACGTATTTTCTTTTTTATTAATTTTTTTTTTGTTTTAACACTCGCGTGAACTTAAATTTTTTAAATTTGAATTATAGTTCTCGCACACAGTATTATTCGATCGATTGACTATCTATTCTTTAATACTGTTAAATAAAATGATTAATAAGCCATTTTCCTATAAAAGGACAAAAAATAGTATTACTTACCTTGGAGGGCACTTGTTGATTTGTCACATGAAGTAATTATAACTCTAATTAGTGTGCCATTTGCCTTATTCATCTGCCCTAATAATCATATTTCCAAGTCAATAATAATTACAATCATTAAATCCCAAACATTAGTAATGAAAATATTTAGGGTATGTTTGGATATATTTATGAACTCTTTAAAATACTTTACAATAATATAAAAGAGTTTCTAAATTTTTAATATGCTCGATTTTGTAGAAAATGAGATTATAACCTCCGAAAAATAAAATGTGATGATTTTATAAGATTTTAAATATAATTATCATTAAATATGAAATCTATAATCTTAAAAAATCTTAATTTTTAACATAAAATTTCACATTTTATAAGTTTAAAAATGTCTTATAAAATAGAAAAACTCGTAAGATCTTTTAAATAAAATTAATTAAATGCCCTTTTAATTAAAAGAATCCAGAAGTATAATCTTCCCGCATTGTGAAAAAATTCTCTTTTTTTTTTAAAAAAAAAGGTTCTATAGATCAAGGTGACTTTGGCAAAACCTCTTTTTTTTTTTTTAGAGAGAATATTATAAATGACGAATTTTTTATCCTTTCAACAAATCAATAATTTTCTATTCTCAAATTAAATAAATCAAAATATAAACTACACACAATGCACATAAAATACACAACGCACCCATTAGATAGCACTATGGCAAAACCTCCCTTGAAAGTAATTGTTTAGTGCTTTACTTAATAATTATAAAACATTCATTATGTTTGGTGTTCTCGAGTATTCCATATTAATCTTTTCTTCTGAAATAGTACTTTGACATAAAATTAAACTAATTTCAAGATTTTTAATGTTTTTTCTCCAATTAAGGTTCAATAAGACCAATTACAACGTTAGAAGTACTAAATAATGTGCAATATCATGCTAAGTGTTTGCTCCCAAGTCATACTATGAGTAGTGGGATATAAGTCTTGAGTTTACCTTAGATATCAAATCATAGTTGGTACTATACTTGTGCACCACTTCAAGACTTCAAGTTGGTGGGCTAAAATCCACCCCCCCCCCCACAAAAAAAATCCCATTTATGACAAATGACTTTCTTGGAATATTTCCTTGTTCTTATTCCATATTGAAAATGCAAAAAAGATATTTGTTAAATTTGAGAATCTCATGTTTCTTTTTTCTATAGTGCATTGAAGTCAATTTTTAGTTTTGCATTAGGTCCACCTTTGTGGGTAAACGGTACATTTAGTTAGATGAGAATTGTTGGGCAACTTAATTGCCCATAATACAATACGAATTATTTTTTAAGTAAACAATTCAGTCGAAAGATAAATTTAAATTCAACACGCTTATTCATTAATGAGTATTGAATCGTACAATACAGGTGTTTTTCATAAATTACTGATGAATTGATGTGGTGCTTTTGATTTATCTAAAGGTGGTTTATATTATTAATGAATGGATTGAATATATTGTATTTAATTCATTCAAGAATCTTATTCATTTATAATATAAAAAATAAATATATATACACACACACATAAAACTCGTCCATTATGAAATGTGCGGTTTTCATAGGTTATAAATGAATTAAATATACTGCAGTCGATAACGAAAAACTCAAGCCATTTCCAAGTGTTACCCAATTTTGTTCTCCATAAGTTGACAATAAAAATGTAATAATGCTATGACACATTTAGATAACAACAAAATTAAGGCTTTGTTTAGTTATCTTTCATCGGAACAACATTATTTTGGGGGAACATAATCAAATATATTTTTATTTTTCCTTCAAAATGTACATTCTCTAATATATACATACATATATTATATTATTATTATTCTAACATTAAAATAATTATTCAATTCCATTTCTACCCTAAAAATCCAACAAAAATACATTGATTTGACTGTTACAGTAAAAAATATTTTCCCCCCAAAATATAAACAAACATATCAAAAAATAACTTTAATATTTTCTAATAATTCATTATCTCAAAACACATAACCATACACAATTGTGACCAAAAAAAAAAAAAAAAGGAAAAAGAAAATGAAAAAAATGAGAAAAGCAGGTTAGCCACCACTCAATAATGGCGTACGTGCCTGTATACAACAACGCAAGTTGCTCTCCAACTTCCCCATTTTGACTCGTCGACGTCTAGTGAAGAACTCTTGCTTTTCACTCAGACCCCCCCATCTTTCTGGTATTTGTAAAGATTCCCCATCCTTGCAAAAAGTTGAAAAAGCAAGACCCACTGCCATGAAATGAACCAAACCCTTGTTTCCTCACACTCAAAATCAGCGGCCTCCAAGCCGCCTCTAATGTTGCAGGCCCATAGATAAAGCAGAATTTCCTGGTAATTTTTTTAGTATGTTTTAATGTAATTCTTTTACTATGAAATTGATGTGTTGTTAGATTTTCTGTGAAGCTGAAATTCTGTTTGTGGGCTTGTTCTTGAAGTGGTTCAAGATTGACTTAGCTTATTGTTGAACTCATATTATGTTGCTCCTGAAGCTTTGGCTGCTTCTTTACTTCTTTGCAAGATTTTTGGGTGGGGGAAACTTTTGCTGCTTTTTTTTCTTGGTGGGGGTGGGTGGGGTAAATTTGATGAGGTGGAACTGGATTTTTTTAGGTCAATGTACTGAGTTGTGCTGCGGACAGTGTTATGGAGAGATGGTTGCTTCTGTATGTAAAGATTCTTGATTTTTTTGTTTACTTATTTGGTTGTTACTCTACTTCTATTGCAAGTAGAGATACTATAGTTTGAAAAGCTTGTTCCTTCAAAAAGCAGGGAAAAACAAGTTCCATTTTTTTTAAAATATTTTTTTGCATATAGAGCATGAGATATCCGGCGCCTTACTTTTGTTCCGGTGCTGATTGTAGGATTTGGTGCAATGCTACATTCTATGACAGTTCATTTTGATGGAATTCTGAATAATTTATAACATATGTACATACAATAAGGATTATCTATTAACTACCAGCGGAAAACAAGCCGATGAGAGACTTAGAGCGTATTCGTTTTGCTTTAGTGAATTATACAAATTCCTTACTTACATGAGTATACTAGGAAGCAGGAAAATGAGAATTTGTTAGAATTTAAGCTGGTATGTAAAGATAATAAATAACATTATGATGAACATGTTGAGAAAGGAGGCAGAGGAGAAGATGAGAGCCAAACTAGAACTAGTTGAACTAGTTCTCTCAATCTGCATCATAGTATACTCTTTTGTCCAGACCAAGAGTGTTTTCACTGGTATATTTCTGTAACTGGTGGGCTGACCCTAAGTCAATTTACTCAGATTTTTCATATCTTGGCCCACTCTTGTGCTCATTTCCAGCTTTATCATTGGATTTGCTGTTGTTTTGATCTTTGAAGTTAGCTGAGAGATATTTTTTGCTTGTTTTCTTTTCATGGAAAAAAGTTGAAGCTTCTTCAATCTCAAGATTAGCTTTCTACTTAGATTTTCTCGTTTAGTTCTATAACTTTGCGTTTGTGTGAAAATGTACTAATATTTTATGCTTCTCATTGCAGCATTTGACAAAGTTGGTTTCCAAACAACAGAAGCCGGAGGGTTTAACGTTGCCACATTTTCGTTGCTAAGTAAAATAATCTGGGAAATGGGAGGTTGCTGTTGTTCTTCACGGAAGCCTCAGCTTCTTGGAACACCAGTGTATTATTATGTTAGTATCTCATTTATAACTGTTTAGACATTATGGGATTATCTCTTGTCTCAACTCAATGCTTACCTTATTGATTATCCCTAGATAAGTTTGATTGTGCTGCTGTATCATATTTCCATTTTTTTATTTTGCCAGTTTTGTCAACTTATGCATTCGAATTTTATCTCGTATCCTATATGGGTTCAAAATTAAATCAAACAGCTTTGACATCTAATAATGCTATTTGATTTGCACAAAATGTCATTCAAAGAAGCATCATTCATGAGATACATGCTGTATTTCTGCTACAGGTTATCGTTTTAGTGGGAACTCTTGCCAATGTTCTTGCATTCAGAAGTTTTCAAAATTATGAAGAGCTTGAAGTGCTGAATTGCATTTCTTAAATCTCAATAGAAGAAATACTGTATATCTAGATCGACTGAATAATTATCATATTTAAAGTTAAAGAACATTTCTGCAAGAGTTTTCGTTCAACTGTTTGTATAATCCTGGAATACTTTATTTTCTCTATTCTGGGAGTCATTTTAATGTGGAAGCATAGTACGTTCAAAAGAGTTCATGCACATTGTTGGACATCCTTTTTTCTCCATTGATTTATCATCTTCCATATCCTTTCAGATCCTCATAATGTTTAATCCTACCATCGGCCGCCTATTTCAACTAAATATCCAACGCACAAACTTGAAATCTCTTGTTGCCCCTCCAACTTTGTTTTTCCTATGGTAATATAGTTGATGTAAATTAATGATATTACATCCGGTTTAGTTGTGTAATTCATAATGTTTCTCTGGTCTTAGAAGATGTTGTTGGTCTGAGGAACTTATTGTGCCAGGCGTTTGATAGGACTACTTTTCAATCACCGTCTTGTCTCTTGGAACCGTGCTTACTTTTGCAGTTTCTTCTATAACTTCTAATCTAGTAACTCCTTTCTGCAGTACCCTCCGGATTCAGAAGAGCACGAGTCTTTAACATCTCATGATGGCGTTGCTACGGTACTATCTTCCGGACTGTTCGTCGATTTAAATCTGAACATGTCAGTCCCCGACACTTATCGACCCCCTCCTGCACCAATCCCATATGATGTGGTCTTGGGACGACCTCAACCGGTTGATGCCGACTCCGGTGATGCAACTATAACTGATGGTAGTTTGGAAAAGCCCAGCTGCATGGATCTCAAAGACGGAAATTGCAGAAATCAACTAGGCTTCCATCCACTTTCTCCAACGAAGGTGGACTTCAAACTTCTGAAGCCAAACCCATTTAGTGTCTCTGCAACAGATGAAGATGATGCTTGTCCGACTTGTCTTGAAGGTCAATAGAGCAGCAGCATTATATAGATCCACTTCCTGTTACTCTCTATCTTCCATGTGAATCAACATACATTTGGTCTTATTAGCAGCTGATATCTAATATTCCTTCACATTTCTTTTTTATGCAGAATATGATGCAGAGAATCCTAAAATCGTGACCAAGTGTAACCATCACTTTCACCTCTCGTGCATACTCGAGTGGATGGAAAGAAGCGACACCTGCCCCATTTGCAATAAGGTTTGAATAAATACTGAACTGGGAAATGATTACAAAGTTCTAACTGTATGCATCATTTTCCTTCAAGTAAAACTCAACAAGAACGCTTCATTATATTAGTCGAATCAACTATTAGACTATTTCCTAAGCCAAGAAAAAGAAATCTGTTCAGATTTATTTCTTGCACTGATCTTCATTAAACTCAAACTGCTTTTCATTACAGGAAATGATGTATGAAGCCCTCTGAGAGTCCTAAGATGCCGATTTTCTTGGCAGTTCGATTTGTTCTACGTTGGAGAGCCATCACCAACACTTTCTTCCCTTCGGGTTCTAACGAACGCTGTAATTGTCCACGAAACTAGAGCAAAACAATACGATTTCGTAGTTAGTACTGCTCCGATGACCGCAGACCAGCATCAGCCTCTTTCTTTTGCTTCAATGGGAGGCCTAACTGCTAGCCGTGGAAAAGCCAACGTTGTTATTCTTGTAAGTTGATGATGATTCTGGGCTGTACATAAGTTTCTCTGTCTGAAAGTATATTATATATGTTAGAGATTGAAGTATCAAAAGATGTACAGATATATATATATATATATATATTTTTTCCAGTTGTTATTTGAAGGAATTCTTACACACTACTCTGAGGGGGGAAATGGAAAAGAACAAAAGTGTATGATTTTTGTAGTTCTTATATGGCTATTTATTGGCTTATTATCCTGCCTTTGATAAAATATTCATATTTATTTTCTAATTTTCATGCCAAAAAATTTGGGTAGCAATGTTGAATTTTTAATCACTCATTTGATTTATTATTTTAAAAGATCACACTTAAATTTAATTTTGGTTGTGGGCATGATATTTTAGCTCTTTTATTTTTATTTTTATAATTTAATATCTATATATTTTTTAATAAAGTACCAACTTCTTTTGGTGTGTGTTCGAATATTTTTTCTATAATGTTTTTATTATTAACTTATAACTTCTATAAATATAATTTATGTAAAGAGTAGTTATCGTTTGCAATTCACTATTGTCTACTTTGTTCTAATTTTTTTATTTATCTAAAATTTCAAATAAATACATTAAAATATTAAAAAAATGTAGTATTATATTCACAAAAATTAATATTTTAATTCATTTATATTGAAAAAAATTTAATATGTGTATAAAATGTGCTAAAAGTGATAGCTATGAGTGAATATTGAGTTCGAGCTTTATCAAAATATAAGGCTATATTCTGTTACATTTTGGCAAAACAAAATTGTTTTATCAAAATGTACCCAAACATATAAAAAAATTTCCTCCAAATTGTCAAATTAAAATTTTCAGAATATCATTTTCTATCTTTCATTATTCCCAAATTCATTTTTCAATAAAAACATACATACATATATTATATATCATACATATTTTTTTTATTATAATAATAAAAAAATCACTTAATTTTATTTTTACCTCAAAAATTCAACAAAAAACATTGATTTTACCACTACAGTAAAAGTTGTCTTCCCCAAAACATAAACAAATATATTAAAATTTTTCAAAATATAAACAAACATTCATCACATTTCCGAACCCTACTCCCAAAACTCATTCTCCCAAAATATATAATACAAAATATACAATTTATAACCAAACATTACCTAAATATTTATGCAAACTTATGTTTTTATCTTTGAGAAATTTTTAAACAATTAATATATAGAAATTAGTTATTCCATTGATATTTTAACCCAAAAGAAATCACAAAACTTTTGCGTGAGGCACATTGCTCAATTTGGTCAAATGACACTAATTTCCAAAGCTTATTATTTTAGCTTCTCAAAATAAATAAAAGTCCACATCTAATCCCACATGCTTAGACCAAATCGACCTTTTGTGGGGCTCTAACCTAATTCCTAAACAAATAAAGCTTAGCATGTTTCTAGAAAGTCAAATATCACATTAATATCAACATTTGATTATTTTTATTTTATTTTTTCAAAAAAATCATATCATATAGTTAAATGTGTACTTAAATGAACTTTAAATTATTAAATTGAAATATGATAATATTTTTTTAATAAAAATATTGATACCATCATATAATATTTAATCATAGTATATTTTATTTAAATAAGAATTTAAATTATTAATTATTTCAATTATTATTTAGAACCTTTTTATTATTATTATTATTATTATTATTATTTTGTGTTGAAAAAGGAGCAACTATTTTCTTAGTGTAATCATAAGAGTTTCCCAATATTATGAAATATTCAATTCAAATCATAATTAATGTTTTAAAAATTAATCCGTCACTATAATTCTATTAAGTGAAAGTCAGAGTGAAGTTCATTTAGTTCTTCATTATTATAAAAATTGATTCACGAATTATTATCACACGTAAATTTAAATGTACGTGCCCTTTACGAAAAGTAACGAGTCAGATCAAACGTATCATTAGTTTACTAATTAAGAGCTCTAATTATTAGAGGAGAGCATATTTATGAATTAACCTAAAATTTTATTAATTAATTATTATTCCACTGGCAGGAGCAGTTGTCTGAAGTCTTGATTGGAATCCAAGATCATCTGTCTGCCACAACATCCTCCCTCAAGATTTTTCCACTTAATGCACCTCACCTTATTACCAAACTAACCTCGGAGAAAACCCATCATCAGTACATGTAATTGGTTATACTTCACAAACTCCAAGGTCAATTGATGTAATTACACCACACCTTGACCTTAGTTTCTTGTTCTTGTCTTGGAGTGACAGCTTTTTCAGATAATCATATGTCCAAGAAAACTAAGAACAAAAAGAGAATTTTAAAAAATTATATAGAATCCCACTATTCTTCTACACCTACCTCTGCAATTTGAAGAAGAAAAAGTTGTTCATTCTTGAGTGTTATTTTATCATTTTCAGCTACTAAAATGCCATTTCAATTCATTGTTCCACCAAAATGTCAGTGAGTTTGACCCTCACATTTCTTGGCATTTGCCTTTTCTCATCCTATTTTCTCACCAGAGCTGCTTCAGAATCACTGATTATTAAACCCTTAAGCCCACATTCAAATTCAAATTCAACAAGTTTTTCCAAGAAAATTCAAAATTTGACAGAGTCAATTGGAAAGGCACTTAAGGGAAGCATAAAGTTGGAATCTTTGGAGAGATCTCAGGTAATACTCAGAGGAAACACCACAATTACAAGTGAGAACAAGACTTTCAGGCTTGGATTTTTCGCCCCAGATGATGAATTCAGGTGGTACTTAGGCATTTGGTATGCTTCCATCCCCATTCCCACATATGTTTGGGTTGCAAACCGTGAAAAACCCATCAAGAATTTGTTATCAACAAGTGCAGAGATCACTGAGGATGGAAAGTTTGCTGTGGTGGACCAAGATTCAAGAACCATTATGTGGGAAACAAATAATGTGGAAAAAGCAAGTGGTTTGAGGCTGTTAGAACAAGGAGATTTGGTGCTGTTGAGTAGTGATGGAAGAATTGTGTGGCGGAGCTTTGATTTTCCAACTGACACGTGGCTTCCGGGCATGAACTTGACAGCTGAGCAAAGACTCACTTCTTGGAAGAGTTCCATTGATCCAGCTCCTGGAAGGTATTCTCTGAGGTTGAACCCTCCTACATATGGTGAGATTGCTCTTTTTTATAGCAATGATAGTGCTGATATGATCACTTTGTATACATATTGGACTACTGGTAATTGGACTGGAAATGCATTTGTTGGGGTTCCTGAAATGACTATTCCTTATATATATAGGTTTGATTTTATAGATCCTTTTACACCAATGGCAACTTTTGGGTACACTGAGGTGCCATTAGAAAGTGGCACAAAGCCTCCATTAACAAGGTTTGTCGTTGACCACATGGGGCAACTTAAGCAATTTACATGGTCCCAACAGAGTCAATTCTGGAACATGTTCTGGTCACAGCCTGATAATCTATGTAGGGTATATGGGTTGTGTGGGAACTTGGGGTTTTGTAATGGTAAAACAGTGAGTCCTTGTCAGTGTTTGGATGGTTTTAGGCCTGTGGACAATGTTTCTTGGGGTAAGGAAGATTTTTCCGAGGGCTGTTGGCGGAACAGTGATGAGAGTTGTGGTGAGAATGATAAGTTTGAGGAAGTTGGGACCATGAGTTTTGAGAGAACGACGGTTGTATCATTCAGTGGGAGTAGAAGTGAGTGTGAGAGTGCTTGTCTGAGAAATTGTTCTTGCATTGGTTTATATCACAATGCAAACAATAACTTATGCAAGAACTTGTATGGTTCGCTTTTAAACCTGCGAAATCTTACTTCCGATAGCACTATTCAGGATAAATTGTATGTGAGGGTGCAAACAACTGGAGCGGGCAAAAAGAACAAGAAGAAGAAAACTTTCTTGATTGGAATGATTTGTGGCATCCTTGTGATTCTGAGTATAGGAACTATAAACTTGTACTTGAGGATGAGAAACGTAAGGAGACGAAAGGGAGAAGAGGATGGTGTCTTTCAAGTAACAAATCTAAGGGTGTTCTCTCATAAGGAGCTCCAGGCTGCAACTAGGGGATTTTCTGAGAAGCTTGGTCATGGAGGGTTCGGGGCCGTTTTTCGAGGTGTGTTATCTGATTCTTCTTTAGTGGCTGTGAAGAGGCTTGAAAGGCCTGGCAGTGGTGAAAAGGAATTCCGAGCAGAGGTGTGTACTATTGGAAACATTCAGCACGTTAATCTGGTTAGATTAAGAGGATTTTGTACTGAAAACTCTCATCGTCTTTTGGTTTACGATTTCATGCCTAATGGACCTCTTAGCATGTACTTAAAACAGGGCAGTCAGAATCTGAGTTGGGACGTTAGATTTCGGGCTGCTGTTGGGACGGCAAGAGGCATTGCTTACTTACATGAAGAGTGTCGAAACTGTATTATACATTGTGATATAAAGCCTGAGAATATCTTATTGGATGAAGATTTCTCAGCAAAGGTCTCGGATTTTGGGTTGGCAAAGCTAATCGGCAGGGACTTCAGCCGGGTGCTGGCCACTATGCGCGGCACCTGGGGATATGTTGCGCCTGAATGGATCTCTGGCGTCGCAATCACCACAAAAGCCGATGTATATAGCTATGGAATGACATTATTGGAGCTGATAGGTGGCCGACGCAACGTGGAGGGGCCACCTTCAGCCGGTGGAGGTGTAGAGGGCAAAACAGAGAAGTGGTTCTTTCCACCCTGGGCCGCACGACAAATAATAGACGGAAATGTGGCGGCCGTTGTTGATGAGAGGCTTGGTAGCATGTATAATGAGGCAGAGGCAGCACGAGTCGGATTGGTTGCCATTTGGTGTATTCAGGATGATGAATCTACAAGACCTACAATGGGAATGGTGGTGAAAATGCTGGAAGGAGTTGTGGAGGTGACTGTTCCGCCACCACCAAAACTGCTTCAAGCATTAGTTTCCGGTGAGTCCTTTCAAGGGGTTGTTGGGGCCGAGTCCGGGAAAAGGGCACTGCAGGAAGATGCCGGCAGTTTTGATGATATCCTCTCAATCTCCATAGCTTCCATGGATTCCAAATTATCAGCATAACTTCTCTTCAACTAGTCCAAGCAAATTAACACACTCAGACAAACGATATAAAGAGGTAATCCGCAACTTTATACTGACTTTTGTTATTACAAGTTCCATTTTATTTCAAAGTTAAATAACCATCCACGCTATCTATTAATATGAAAATACAATCAAATGTATGAATTATAAGATGACTTTAATTCTAGAAATTCAAGAAGTTACCTACTGTTGTAGGAGCTACGTGCCGACATGAAGCTCTCACCCTGAGAATGAGCCCGCTGCCTTCCGGTGATAATGGCGACTAATGCAAGGAGAGATCAGTGATGGTAAACTAGTGTATCTTGTGGTGTTCTTTTGATTGAATTCACTGAAAAATGCTGGAAATGATTTCCAGGATTAGCTGCCACTCAGCAGCTTACTGATGTAAATGCCTTGCTTCATCTTGTAACTCTTACCATCCCAGTAGAGAATTGGGGAGTTGGGAATGTTCTTATAATTTTATTCAGCATCATGTTCCAAAAATTTAGTCAAATGATAAACTAATTCTGGATTAGATGTGATGTGGATCTAAATTTAACTTATGCATACTCAAGTCGAGTAAAAAAATAATGAATTGACGGGATGGTATATGATGATGTTAGTATTTTACTTTACAATATCATACATATGTTAATGGGCTATGAATCGTAAAATCGTACATGATAATGTCAGTATTTTACTTTACGATATTGTTTAACATGATATTATCTTATGGCTAGATGGTTGGCCTGAAAAGATTACAGATGAGAAGTGTGTGTGTGTGTGTGTTTTAATTTTATGTATGCTATCCTCAGAGGTCAAGACCAAGTCATGTTCCCAACTGCAGCCATAAAAAGACCAACTACCACTTGTCACAATTCCCTAATCTATAGACAGCAAGATAGCCAGAGACCATATACTCAGGAAACAAAAGGAAAACAAACATGATCAAGAAACCAATGCAACAAATGACCAGATTTTTGAAAGAATTTTCCAGTCTGATTTCACAAGAAAGATTTCCCCTACAGGCCCAAGAATTCAAAGATTGAGGGGGTTACAGAAAATGACAGAGGAGGAGGAGCATTGGAAAGCAATGTCTCACCCTCTTCAACACCCCCATCATTATCAGGACAACAATTTGTTGTCCTGGAAATAGACAAACCATTGTCCGAATCCAAATCATCTTCATCTGATGATCAGCCAATGCTTCACGATGCCCCCTCTACCTTCCTTGCGAATGGAGAGGGCGGCGATTACCCCCCCATGCAAAGCTTCGAGAATGTCAAAACCTTGTTGCGCATAGAATCAATCAAGTTATGGACCATTGCAGCTCCCATTGCCTTCAACATTTTGTGTAACTACGGCATCAATTCATTCACCAGCATTTTCGTCGGACACATTGGAGATCTTGAGCTCTCTGCAGTTGCCATCTCTTTATCCGTCATTGCAAACTTATCATTCGGATTCTTGGTTAGTTTTCCTGACATTCTTCTTTCTTGGAGACATGAAATCAAGCTCAAAAAACAAGCATGGGGTTAACATTTTCTTGTTCCTTTTTTTCCAGCTCGGTATGGCTAGTGCCCTGGAGACATTATGTGGGCAGGCATTTGGAGCCGGAGAGATAAAAATGCTCGGAGTCTATATGCAAAGATCATGGATAATTCTTACAGCAGCCTGTTTCTGTCTGCTGCCTCTCTATACCTATTCAACAGCAGTTCTAAAGCTACTCGGCCAAAGGCATGATATTGCTGATATGGCGGGAAGATTTTCTATATACGTTATCCCTCAGATGTTTTCTCTGGCCATAAACTTCCCCACACAGAAATTCTTACAGGCTCAAAGTAAAGTGGCAATTCTTGCGTGGGTTGGATTTGTGGCTTTAATCTTGCACATTGGGATCCTATTTTTGTTCGTCAAAGTGTTCAAATGGGGCTTGCCCGGTGCTGCAGCAGCCTACGATGTATCTGCTTGGGGGATTGCTCTGGCTCAGGTGGTTTACATTGTGGGCTGGTGCCGAGATAGCTGGCAGGGCTTATCTTGGCTTGCATTTAAGGAGATTTGGGCTTTTGTACGGCTATCCGTTGCTTCTGCTGTCATGCTTTGCTTGGAGATTTGGTACTTTATGAGCATAATTGTTCTTACTGGCCATCTTGAGGATCCAGTTCTGGCTGTTGGATCCCTATCTATCTGGTAACTATGTATGTTTATTCATCTGGTGTCGTTGTAAGGTCGTTTTGTATCAGTTTATTTCTCAACTACTTTGTGTTGGGTTGTCTAAGCCGATGCGATCAACCAACTCTTGAAACCAAAACAATAGCTAGGATCATTGGATGATCTCAGTGTAAAAACTCTACAAAACTCAAGTAAGTCACTAAGGGCTGAGTGTTAATAAATAAGATACAATAAACTAGTAGCAAAACGTACTTTTTTCACCATATGGTTGAGGATAGTTATATGAGTCTACTAAGGTGGGCCTATACAATCCATGCTAAGGTAGATCGGTACAGTTCATTCCAAGTATAGGATTGAGATACTGTCACGTGTCTCAATCGGACAATCCAGACTTCAAATTAGATCTGGTGTCGGATCGAGTCGAACTCGACCCAACAAAAAAGACACATGGACCATCTATATTTGCGCATTTTTATAATCTGAGGGAACAATATGGGTATTTTGAACCTTTCACAATATCATATATATATATATAAAGAGAACTAAGAAAGAACATGCCTCATTTCTTGCACCACCTGAAAAATTATAACTGCTATATATGTGTATACATCCAATTTCTTGATGCCTGGTTTTGCAAACTCATTGTCTTCTATCCCTTCTTTTTTTTCAGCATGAACCTAAATGGATGGGAAGGTATGATATTCATTGGAGTTAATGCAGCAGTAAGGTAAGCAAACATATACCTTATCCCTTCTTCATGGACTAATCCTTCCTTTTTTAACTTAAAACTTCCCAATTTAAGCTTCTTTCTTTCTTTCTTTCTTTCTTTCAGTGTTCGCGTATCCAACGAACTTGGATCGGGACATCCTAGGGCGGCCAAGTACTCTGTCTTTGTGACCGTTGTAGAATCTCTCCTCATAGGGCTCTTGAGCATGGTGATCATAATGACAACAAAAGATCATTTTGCCATACTTTTTACTGACAGTGAGCAAATGCAGAAAGCAGTAGCTGATTTGGCCTATCTTCTTGCTATAACCATGGTGCTCAATAGCATTCAGCCAGTCATATCAGGTTTGGGAAGAACTAATACATAAAGGGTTCTTCTAAAACACTTCAAAATCTGCTTGATATGAAGAAAAAGGTTTTGGTTCTTGCAGGAGTAGCTGTTGGAGGAGGATGGCAAGGGCTGGTGGCTTATATTAATCTAACTTGTTACTATGCGATAGGCCTCCCTGTTGGATTTTTTCTTGGTTACAAAACAAGATTAGGTGTTCAGGTAGCATGCCAATCCCCATTATCTTCTGCAGGACATGAAAAAAAAAAAGTAAAATAAATGGGAAACTCGAGACATTTTTTGTGTAAAAAACCTATCTATTCGGCAAAATATTTTGAAAATGAGCTTATAAGCTTTGAAAAAGAGATAAGTTCTGTTGAAAAAGAAAGGAGTTACAAGGAGTTTGGTTGTGTTTTTATTTTTAATTTTCATTTTTAAAATTTGGAAAGTTAGTTAGACTTAATGAGTTGAAAATAGATTTGTATTTGGATAGTATGTTGAGAAAGTAATGATTATATAGGGTTTCGTAGGTTGCAGGTGGAGAGAGATAGCAATGATGAAGAAAAGAGATAAGATATATAGGTTATTGGAAGATGTATTTTGAGATAAAAATGAATTGAAATATTGATAAAAATGATAATAAGTTGTTGATAATTCATTTTCAAATAGTAAAAACGGCTGAAAATAAAAATAAAACATAACCAAACTGCCTTTAAGAAACTTATTTTTAGAATCTCAAATAACTCCTATATACGATATTTAATTATAAAATTATTATTAATAGCATCATAAAAGTTTCAAAATCTTAATTAAGTCGAACAGTTCAAGAAGTCATTTTTTCTACTAAGATGTACGACTCTAAAGACATCTTAT
This sequence comes from Jacaranda mimosifolia, assembly GCA_018894105.1. Taxonomy (NCBI): domain Eukaryota; kingdom Viridiplantae; phylum Streptophyta; class Magnoliopsida; order Lamiales; family Bignoniaceae; genus Jacaranda; species Jacaranda mimosifolia. Next base: position 13,678,512 of record CM032120.1, on the reverse strand, counting down.
AAAATACGCTTCTAAGATTTTTTAAATGAGTTCAACCAAAAACTATCTAACTGGCAAATCTTCAAACTAGTTCCAATTTGGATAGAGTTTCTTTTTTGTTTTCTGATTCATGGGCTCATGAATATTTTTGTTGCAGGGAATTTGGATGGGCATGATATTTGGAACTTTTCTGCAAACTGTGATTCTTCTGATCATTGTGTGGAGAACAAATTGGAATGAGGAGGTAACAATATCTTGGTCTTGATTCTTGTTAACAAGAACTAATCCAACAATTTCTTTGTTTTCTATTCCAATCCTCTAATCCAAGAAAAATTATAAGCAAAACATTAATTTTTATTCAAAGATTACATGATTCATTCTTGTTTCCCTACCCCGCTGACTTCTATATGTCTTTTCTTAACTGGCTTATTTGTATCCGTAACTTCCCTCATTCAATCTTCACTAAATTGTCTGTCTTGAGCTACCTTTTAGGTTTTAAATGAAATTCCACATCGAGAAGACTAAAAACAATGAACTACTTTAAACTAATCTGTATATGAATTTATGAAAGGATCTTTCAGCCAAGCAATCGTAAAGATCAAATTAGCTTCAATTTAGAGTAGTTTGAGTTTAGATAATTCGAATTGTACCCCTAAATCATAAGTTATGGTTTTCACACTCAATTTGCAGCCCAACTGAAACTTTTCTTGTACTTGGATTGCAGGTGGCACAAGCATCACAAAGAATGCGCATATGGGGTGGGCAAACTTAGAATGGAAAGTAACAATTCAAAGAGAGAGAGGTTTTGGGCTTATTGTAGTTGTGAGATTGTGTCCAAGCTTGTACCACTTACATGGAACCAAGATAGCTAACCTAATTGAAATATATTTATTCATTTGTGGTCTTAATCTCTTTCAATCTATTTATCATAACAATTTGCTAATATTACATTCTAGATTTATTGCTAAATGACTATATAAGACAATAATTTAGTTGTGTTGGCGGATACAACAGTAATTGTCATTGTGCAGAAGTCAAAATATAAATTTATTTTAAATTAGTTTGTTTCTTTATGAGGTAAGTCAAAATATTCAATTCTTTTAATATATTTGTTTCATTATTTGCCAAACATAAAAATAAAATAAAATAAAATGAATTTGCAAAATAATATGCAAAAACTAAAATGAATTTTTCAAAAAGGGCAAAAACACTGTGCAACACAAACAAAATAATAAGTTTGTGTAGTAAAGAAGTGAAATGACATAATAAAATATAAAAAAAGTCAAAAAAGAATGAGAATAAGATACGTAAAGCAAATGACAAAAAAGAATAATGCTAATCATACAATTTATTTAATATGTCTAAAATTTTAGGAATGACAAGGGAGACTAAAGCTTGACTAGAGAAAGCCAGGACAATAGGCAAGTATTTAGCTTTAGGGGCCGTTTAGTTTTAGTTTTATTTTTTAATTTTAAAAGTTGAAAATTAATTATAATTTGAGAAATGAAAATGAGATTGTATTTGAACATTTTATTTAAAAATAATAATTAGAATAAATATAACGATGGAGTTTAGGTAGTCGATATTTTTATGCTTCAAAATACTTAGGTAATGTTTGGTTATGTTTTTTGTTTTATTTTATTATGTGTTTATTACGTGTTTTGGGAGAATGAATTATTGGAGAATGTGAAAGTTATTTTTTGACATATTTGTTTATGTTTTGGAAGAGACATTTTTTACTCTAACAGTCAAATCAATGCTTTTTTTGTTGGGTTTTTAGAGTGAAAAGAAATTAAATGATTATTTTAATATTAGAATAATAATAAAATATATATGATATATATAATATATGTATGTATATATTGGAAAATGTGTAATTTAGAAAAAAAAATGGGGATATGTTTGGTTATGTTTCCCCAAAACAATGTTGTTCTGGGGAAACATAACCAAACATTCTCTTATTTTTAAAATATATATATGTATATGTATATAAATTAGTTTGAAATGGCAGTGGGTGTTTTATATTATATCGAATTTAAATTGATTAATATGATAATATTATGATAAATGATTTAGAAATAAATTGAAAATAAAAATAAAAGATACTTAATGAAAATGTGTAAAAGTTGATAATTTTTAATTTTTAAATAGTATGATAATGAAAATCAATGGACCCTTACATCATAAAGGATTCGACCAATGTAATTGTCTTATTATATATATGGTTTTCTTAATTTTTAAAAACAAGAGAAAGAACATTGCAGAAATAATTAATTTTATTGTAGTCAATTAAAAAAATAAAAAAAGATGTATTGTAATTTCAATTTGTGTAGGTCATAATAATAGTTTTAAATTGAAATTTTTCTTAATTTATTTGGTAAATGTGTCCAAGTAATGTATTAAAAGATTATTAAATTTTAGTAAGGCGGCATACTATGATGATTTGAAAAATCAATTACTTAAAAGTTAATATTAAATAATTAATGAAATTAATATAAATAATTAAAATAAATTAAATTATAAGAATTCATAATTTGGTCAAAAGACACCGTCCATATGCAATAGAACAAATTTATGTGTGTGAATGAGTTTTAAAAATGTATTAAAAAATTATCAAATTTAATGAATTGAATCATGATCTAAAAAAGTAAGAAATTCAAACATAATGTTCATAAATCAATGAAATTATTTTAAATAATAAAACAAAATTAAAATTTGAAAATTTAGAATTTGGTCAGAATCGTTAAATCATAAGAAAGATCTCTTTGCCTATATAAAAGAGTTAGATAATATTGATATTCTTTGGCTAATTGATAAATTTTTCTTGAAAATACATATGAAATATAACATGTGAGGATCAAAATAGTTTCAAAATTCAAAATTCAAAATCACAATGATGGGGAAATAACTAAAGGAGATTAGAAAGTATAGCCCCGTTTGGATTCATTTTCATTTTCATTTTCAATTTCCGGCATTTTTAAATTGGTGGAAATTAATTATGTGATGTGATGTGAAAATAAAAATGTGTTTGGATGGAATATTTGGAAATATAATAATTATGTTGGTTTTAATAGGTTGTAGGTGGAGAGAGATATAAATAATGGAATAAAGAGAGAATATATATAAGTTATTGAAAAATGTGTTTTGAAAATGAAAATAAAAATGATGTTGGGTGAAATGTGTAAAAAGTGATGTGTTTTATTTTTGAAATAGTAGAATTTGTGAAAATAGGGTTTGGAAATGAATCCAATCGAGGTTGATAGAGAACTTTAAATATCATCTGTGGACTTGTGTGCCTTATGTGCTTGTAGCCCAATAGCATCAACTCTCTCCTATTATGTGGGAGGTCTCATATTTAACCCAAATGAGCGTCTTTGTGTGCATATTATGTATGTCTTTTGGTTGTAGTCTTGTGGAGTTTGTACTTTTATCTTATTTGATTTGGTATTTGTATTCTATTGATTTATTGTAAAATTGATCATTGTGATTTGATAATTAGATGTATAGACTTGTTGTAAATGATACTCTTTAAAAAAAATCTTAATATTAAATAAACTAATTATTACATTTATATATAATTAAAAATTAATATCCATTCAAATTTGAATAATTATAACCAATCACTTCCCTTTATTAGTTGTTAGTGCCCCCACAAAGCTTATTAAAAACTCTTGGAATTATCCTAGGGACAACATTATTTGACCAAGCAAAGAACTTTTTTCTTTTCCCAAAAATACCCTCATTCCAACCCATCTCCTACTCACATCCCAAGTGAAATTAACTATGGTTAGCATATAATTCCAACTATAAGTAATCCCCCATTCATCTCCTTTACAACCCCTTGAAATCTCAAATCAACTTTCAATCCTCATATCACCCCCCCCTCCCCCACCCCCATTCTATATTTGACTCTTACACCCAAACATCCCTTTTGCTCCTACACCACCCCACCCCCCACCACAACCCCCCCCCCCCCCCCAACCTCTCTTCTATTCTATATTTGACTCTTACTCCCAACACATCCAATTTGCTCCAAACCCCACCCTTCTTTTATTCTATATATTTGATTTATCCCCAACACTTCTCCATTTGCTCCCCCATCTCCCTTCACTTCCCCTACCCCCACCCCATTCCCACCCAATCCACCCCATGTCTCTGCTATTCTATATTTGATTTACCCCCCCCCCCCCCCATCTCACCACCCACCCCCAAACCAATTGAATAAAAGGGAAGGGCTTGTGAAACAAAAGTGCAAAAAGAGGGTCAAGGATCGAAGAATAGAAGAGTCATCCCTAATAGTCCCTTGGCCTACCCTGAAAATTCAATTTCAATTACTGGTACGTCTCTCTCTCTCTCTCTTCCCAAAGACCCCAACAAATTCTTGATTTATTTTTGGGGCTTGTCAATACAAGGACATGCTTCTGTACAAATATTGAAAATAAATCCGTCTTTCTCTCCTCTCTTTCTGTCTCTCTCTTACTCTGTTTAGAGAGAGAAAAGAGCGGGACTGCAAATTTTTCTTTCGCTAAAGATCTTTTCATCCAAGTTATATTCAATATCAACTTTCATCCCGCCAAAAACCCACCTGAAAATCAACGCTCTTTTGTCTAAATCGCTTCGCGAAGGTCCAAAAATTATACTCTTTCAGACTCTACACACACTTGCACCTCACTATGCGTTTCGTTTTCTTAAAAGGGTTTGTAGTTCTTTGATTTTACTATATTATGTATGTATGTATGAAATGAGTATGATTGTTTTTAGGGTCTGAAAAATATACAAAAACAATGGCAGGATGGTTGAAGGGAGATAATGGGTCTGGTGTAGAAGAAAGCTTCGGTACTCCTCAGAAAGCTCAGAAAACAGAGGGTTGTTTTAATTTTGAAAGCGAAAACGACTGCGATAAGAAGCTTAAATCCTTGTTCGAGAAGTTTCTTCAGGCTTTCTTGAAAGAGGTTTTTGGCCTTTCTTGTTATAGGCCACTGCCTCCGGTGGTTGGCGAAGGGGAGGAAGTTGATTTGTTTAAGCTTCACATTGTTGTAAGAAAGAGAGGTGGATATAACAGCGTATCAAACAATGGGTTGTGGGGTAAGGTGGCAATAGATTGTGGATTCGATCTGAGAATTGGGGCTGCTTTGAAGTTGGTTTATGTTAAGTATTTGGATACATTGGACAGATGGTTAAGCAAGATAAAGGATAAACAGGGGCAAAAGACTGGGGTTAAAGAAACGCATTTTGGTTTTAGTGGGCTTTTAATGGAGTTGGAATCGGATTTGAAGGTGCTTTTATCAGGTATTACAGATAAAGTCAAGAAAGAGGAGGGGCTTGCGGAGTTTAAGAAGAGTGCATTAGATAGCGGCAATGAGGATAAGGATTTTGTGAAATTAAATGCTGAGGTTAAGAATTTTGATGAGAATTGGAGCAATGACAATGTAGGCCGTGATATGATTGGTTGTGAAAAGCAGTGTGTTGATATGGGTGGCAACAGTGGTGATCGTGCAAAGGAAGGGGACTATGTTAGTAGGAAAAGGAAGCGCGAATCATATGTTAGCATGCTGAACTGGATTGCTAAGGTTGCAAAAGATCCTTGCAATCCGGCTATTGGGCCGCTGCCTGAAAGGCATAAGTGGAAGTGTTATGGGAGTGAGCTGTATTGGAAACAGATTCTCTTGGTTCGTGAGTTGATGCTTGTGAAAAAGAATGATGATTCAAGTTCTCAACAGTCAGTTTGGCAGGTGTAAATTATATTTCTCTCATGCTTGAATGCAGATATTGAGTGTGATAGTATCTTCACTTGCAGTCCCATTGAGATATGTGATGAGTTTGTTCTATGCTTTCTTTGTGTTTGTTACTACTGGATAAAGATTTAAACAAATGTTGTACTCATGGAGCAGTTGGAAATACATAATATAACAGATTCTTAAAGATTCTTGTCTAATCTATCCTGTTATTTTTTTGTTTCTGGGTTGAGTTCTTTCATCCGGTGTGGTTTTTGCATTTTGCTTTAGCATTACTGTTCTCTTATATTCTTTTCAAGTATGGGTTATTTGTCTAGTACTATGACAGGTGATGAGGAAACCTGTAAACTCAAGTTCAAGATTGTGATGAGTGGGCAGCTACATGACAGTTGCGTGGCATTGACTAGTCTGTCTGAGGCGTTGAGCCTTTTTCTGTTATCAAAAGTGAACCATCTAGTGAGCAAGTTCATTTTTGGCCTTGCTCCCTGCTTTTTTTATTCTTTTATTTCTAAGAAAAAATGAAGCAACTCAATAAATTTAGCATTATGCCGATCCAGAAGATTACTTATTCAGTGATGTGTTCTTGTCTATACATGCTTCTTTGTCAGAACTGTTAATCATATTGTAATGGTCTAAATAGTGCAAGTTCTCTTGAGCAAGGTTTTTTTAGCAGAAAACTTATTACTACTCTTCTCGATTGGTGAACAAGTGAGGGCAGCCCTTCCATAACATGCATGACAAGGGAAAACTTGATAATTTCAAAGAGTGGACTAAATTCCCTTGAATCTGTTGAAACTCCGAATGATAAAATTGAGAACAAGGAGAAAAGTTTTAGTTTACTATGATATAGTTATGATAGTTATTAAATTCTTAAAATAAAAGAGGACGTAAGCATGTCTGTTCTCTAAATTTATGTATATACTATTTTTAATTTATTTCTTCTTCATTTGCAGCTTGCCTTCCTCATCTAGAAAGTTGGTTTGAATTGCAAAATTTGCATGAGCTTACTAATTATGTATTTCTGTCTAATCATCCTGGAATTCTGTAGCCACCATAGCTGTAGTTAGCATAGTTATTTAGCTGTTTCAGTGACTTAGCCCATCCAAATGCATTGCCTGGTACATCATTGGTTAATTTGTTCATTATTTAACATGCGTCAAAAGTATTATCTAATATCTATCACTCTAAAATCAAAATTGTCTCAGAGTTTATCCTTTATTCTAACAGTTTCCGTACCTTGCAGAAGAAGCAAAAGATGCATCCAAGCATGTATGATGATGATCAATGTAGTTCTGAAAAGTTAAGGTGCAGCCAGAGGCTCCTTTTTGCGAAGGATCCTTCTCGCAGGACAGGGGTACAATCTGGTCGAGAGTCATCTTCCTCAGGCTGTCAGAGTGATGAGGATTTTGCTGACAAACAGTCTGACTCAACAGCTGATTCTGCTGGTTTTTGGGGCAACCGTCATTGCCGGAAGCGAATTCCCATTGGTCCACTTTTTCAAGCAGATTTGCCAGGGTTTTGTGGACTGGATCATTATGAATGTGATTCCAAATGGTTAGGTACCAAAAACTGGCCACTGGATAAAACAGAACAGAGCAAAAGCTTAATCGAAAGGGAGCCTATTGGAAAGGGAAGACAGGAATCATGTGGTTGTCAGTTTCAAGGCTCTCCTGAATGTGTCAGCTTCCATGTCAGGGAGAAAAGGAGGAAGGTAAAGCTTGAGTTATGCTCGGCTTTTTACAAATGGAAATTCGACGACATGGGTGAGACAGTTGCACTGTCCTGGACAAATGAAGACCAGAACAAATTTAAGGATATAGTGGAATCAAACCGTTTATCATCAGACAAATTTTTCTGGGATGAACTTTTCAAGTTTTTTCCAAGAAAGGGCAGGGAAGCTCTTGTGAGCTACTACTTCAATGTTTTTCTTCTCCGACGAAGAGCTCGCCAGAACAGGAGCGGTACAGGCAATATTGGCAGTGATGATGAGGAATCAGAATTCGGACCAATTGCTAATAGATTTGGTCAGTTGGCTGCTAAATCTCCAGGATCCATTTTTTGTTCCCCAAAGAAATCTCATTTGAACAGCAAATAGGTTTTTGAAACGTGTAAATTGCAGCAGTTTTTTGGTCGGAAAAATGTCTTTTTTTGCAGTCACCAATCGACTTCCTGATGCCATTTGCAGTTGTATATGGGGTGACTATAATATGTCTAGCCAACATACACAGTCACAAGGTTAGTAGCTCATCAGCTCTGCTGTGTTCTTTTTGTTTTGTCAGAAATTTCTCACCTATCAACTCATTATGATGAATATCAACAACTAATTTTGGTAAGTTTTGCTCTCTTTTTCTCATATTTATTGGAATTTCTCTCAAGAAGCATGGATTATTGAGTCCTTTTTCTATGCAATTGGTTCATCTTTAATGATTGAGACTTCATATATAATAGCTGAAATGTAAAAGTCAGATACCTTAAACTGGAAGCTTTTTCTTAGGTTAATGGCACCAATGGTTTCTGCTGTTTGTCCAAAAATAGTGTAGGAGTATTTCTATGAAGTTATTTTGAGGGTCTTGTCCATTTAATGTATGATTCTTGGGAGAAGTCCTCCTGTATTGACCATTCCCCCTCTTTTACTTGTTTCAATCAAGGGTTGCTAAAATAATACTTTGTTCCACAGCTTATTTAGCGCCCGTTTGGTTTTATTTTCATTTCTAGTTTTCATTTCCACACTGAAAATGAATTCGTATTTGGGTAGATTGTTGGAAAAGTAATGATTATGTTGAGTTTAGTAGGTTGTATGTGGAGAGACATAAAAATAATGAAACAGAGAGAGAAGAATGAAAATGAAAATATATATAGGATATTGAGAAATGTGTTTTAAAAATGAAAATGATTCAGGTGTAAAAAGTGACGTATTTCATTTTTGGAATAATAGAAAATATGAAAAGGAATTTTGAAATGAAACCAAACGGGCGCTTAGGAAAGTAGTGTTGTTTCTATTGTGCTACTAATATTTGCTTGTCTATTTTGTTCTTGTTGTGTTATTAATACTTGTATTTGCTCGTCTATTCTGTTCAGCTTTTTCAAGTCTCATCTAAGGTCATCAATGAATGCTATCTATTTATGATTATTTGGGACATTCTACAAGCCTCCCCTCCCACAAGGGGCTTTCCAAAGGAGGCCTTTGTTGATCATATAATGCAATTCTATCTACATCCCAATCTCTCTATTGATTTTGAATAAGATGTGAATTCAAATTTATATCCTCTCCGATAATAATAAAATGAGATTCTCACTATAATAAAATTTTCAAAATGCATTCAATATTTGTTACACTTAAAAATAGAATATTGAATCATTTGATGGATCATGATACTCTACAAGGACATGAAATCACCAACTAATGAACTTGATTCTATACTAGAATTTTTCTAATTTTGGGATGCAAATTACTAGAAGGAGCAATTGAAGTGCCAAACTCACACAACCCCACTCTTAAGATATAAGACCTAAAAAATATTATTGGCTACATATTTAATGGGGTAACCCCATACTTTGTTTCAAGTCTTGAGATTTGATGAGATGCTCTTATCTTACCATGGCCTACTTTGGGTCTACCTTTTTGGCTCACAAGCAATGTTCCAAAATTTAAAAGCTATCCCTTCACCTACATGTAATAAAGGACTTATAATTGTTGGTAGTTGGTTAGAATTTAGAAATTGGACCATTTATTATTGTTTTTTTATTTTTTATATTCTCAATTTATTATCTCTTTTTTCTATAGCTTTCTAACAAAGTATATTTTGTTCACTTTCACCTGAAATTAGATAATATTGGATTACCTTTATTGTGAAAAATAGTACACTCAAAAGTAGCATTGGAGATGAGATCATTAGTTTTTTTTTGTTTTTTTTTTGAAAGAGAAAAAACAATTGATCGTATCAATAGTAAATCAAGATTTGTGCAACCTTATTATTATAGAAGTAATAATGATGGCAACTAATTTAAGGACTTTGGTTTTATTAAATTCAGATCATATCAAGATTTGCAATATTTTGGAAGGAACTAAAAATTTTAATTTTCCAATTCATAGGACACAATTATTGTAACTTAAGGGCTTTGTCAAGTTCCTGCAAAAATGGAGCCAATGAGGCAAAATTTTGGTTGTGGGAATGTTGTCATATGGTTCAGATAATAATAAAATTGAGACAATTATTTAAATGTATGATTATGCAAGATTGTTCACCAATAGGGATTGTGATGGAGATTAATCATGTAAAATTATCTGGTTCATTATTTTATTTAAATCTCATTTTTGAGTACTTACAAACACATACATACATACATACATATATATAAACGTTTGTGATACGAGTGCGTAGAGTTTTCTCTTAATTCAAATTTAATTCGAGTGGGTTTGTCTACATGTCTTTGAACTTGAAACCCACAACTCTCTAAGATTGATGATGTCCTTGACAAAATTCTTCAGTACTTAAGATAATATATTGAATGTTTTTTATTTATTTATACATGCACGTACATCAAAAATTCGTTAGAGTTCAGAATCAAAACCTTTCATTTATATGTGCGAGAATCAAGTCATTGGGTCAATTAATCACTCAGCTATGCTGAATTTATGGTTGAAGTTAAATTACAATGAATAACTGAAAGTGAGGAAAGGCCATATACCTCATATAAATTATTAATGCGGCTACTTATAGTGCGAGAATGATGACTGATCAGACATACGTTGCATTAATTGGACCTTGTTAAATCTATCTATGTATACATGTATAAGTCAATTATTGAAAGATAAATATTATATCCATAGAGATAGGTTATATTTATATTCAAACTAGATCAATGTTCTATGTGAATAATGCCAAACCATTTGAAATTGAAAAAAGAAAAGATTAAAAAAAAAAAAAAAACGATGATATTTTGATACTAAATTGACTGGTAATTATAGTTTTAACATTTTAAAATGTAAAAATATGCAAATGCAAATATTTCTTTTACTTTATTCAAGTTACACTCATTATTTTGACTATTTGTTCAAAGAATTAAGACAATATATTTGATCTTCAATAAAGTTGGTCTGCGGCTGCCCTATTTTGAATTGATTTGAGGTAAATTTGTAATTAATACCATTAGACAACTCCATTACATACTTATATATATATATATATATTTATTATTATTTTTAATAATAAAATCTCTTTCTTGTTATTGCAATTTGAATACCTCAAAAATATCTGGGTAGTCAATTCGTTTAGTAATATTATCTTCATACTCATATACACGAGGTTTATGGTATGAATTTTTGGCGTGCATCTTTGTAAATAAAAAAAATATAATAAATGAATTACTTGAATAAAGTGAGAAATTTTATTGGATGCCCATATTAATTAGGTTCAATTTTTGCAAAAAAAAAAAAAAAAAAGGAAAAAAAACTCACTAACCTTTTTTTTATTATTTATTATTATTTTTAATTTTTAATTATTTTATGTTTTACTTTATTTTTTCAAAATGGTTGAGGATTTTGGTTTTCTTTCGGTTTGGTGGTTGAAAATGGCTTTTGTTGGATTGATTAAAGAAGAGAGTATGAAAATGTGGTTGCGTAGTGAATATGAAAGCTTGTGTGCTTCCCCAACATTCAAGCTAACCCTATGTCCTATATATATATATATTATATATATATATATGTGAAATAATAAATAAATAGTTAGTAGTAACTTTTTGCACTTATAAATAAAATAAATCGATTATACTGAGTATTCAATTGATTTAGTGATATTGCTTTCTTACTTATTATGTAAAATTTGAAGTCAAATACTAATAAATACTTAACGTGTATATATATATATATATGTGTGTGTGTGTGTGTGTGTGTAAATTTTAAAAATAAAATAAGTACAAATTTTTTTTTTATACAGAACAATTGAAGAATAAATAGTGATTTCTTTTTAATAATTGATATTATCATGAAATAAAAGATTCATGGGGGCCTAACTTTTGGCTTTTTCCATGTGCAACATGCTTAAAATAATATTTACGTTTTATTTACATTCGTAGACGGCAAGAATCGTGTTTATTTATTAAATTCGACCAATAAAGAAAACAGAAAATCAATAATATTGAATATAAATTTACTAGTGAAAAAAAAAAAAATTAAATCGGTAATAACATATCATATGTTGATTTCATAGTTTTTGTAGCTATAATAAAAGAAAAATATTTTCTCCTTCGACATTTAATTAAATAAGATAATTATATGTGTATGAATTTTTTATTGTAAATAATTTCTTTTTTACATGAACTAAAATCAAATTCTACTATTAAGGAAATAACACAAATAACAAAAATTGATTTTATCTCCAAACCAATTTTTTTCTATTATTGAAACCAAACTAAGCACAAGAAAATAAGTTGGCATTGATGGTAACAAATATTGATATCAACCCTTCATTTATACATGTGACATTGTTCTATTCAAAGTTTGCTAATAGAATTCAAGATCATAATCATGCCTCCAATGATTTTTTATTTTTTTTTTAAGAAAATGTCCACAATCTGATCTAAGTAACCTCAATCTCGAATCTATCCTCAATTTCGGGCTAGGATTAATGCAATTAAGGTTGTTTCACCCCCCACGTCGCCCACTGCTAGGATCATAAGCCCACACAACTAAATTCGCGAGCCACTAATGAATAACTAGTGACTCAATTTGCTTTAATGACCATATCTAGAGCAAAATATGTTAAATTCCAAATTATCTATCCATGTTATAGTACTTATATATTTTGCGAAATTTAAAATAATTGTCCAATTAAATTATATGATTTGATAGAATTAACTCATTCTAGATATCCCTCTTCATACACAATATTTTCTTTTCCTACCCAATTTTGATCCTTGTCTTTTTACTTGAATTATACTATTTCATATTTTTATTTTTATTTTTAGTTACATATATACAAATATTTAAAATTCTTAATTGAATATCTCAAAAACTCTATACACATATCTTAAATTCGTTAAATCACTTATACTATGTTTAAATTTTCACACTTCAAATGATATAAGTTTGTCTTTCGATTTTGTACCTTCATATTTTTTATTTTTTTTTCTCATTGAACAAAACATAATATTAATAATAAATAAATATTAATTAAATAGAAGGGACCATCTAAAGTATAACTATATTGTAGGATTTGGTCAAGGGATATATTGTATAGTTAGAAGAGGAATCTTGAAGATGGATATTACATTAAACAAAAGAATAGTAAAAATATAGTGTATGATGATATAGGTGAGTAATCAATAATCATCATAAGTGTTACCTCTCTCTCTTTCTCACACACACACACATTCCCTTGTTTATCTCCATTTCATCTTCTTCTTGAACTTCCTTTGTTCCATAGAGTTGAAACAACTTAGCTCAATTCTTGATTTATCTCTCCTTCAGCCCTTTTTTTTTCTTGTGTGGAAAATCAAGGGAAAAGGGCCAAGCCCAAAAATTTGGAGGAAATTAATTGACAATGTCTTCCCCAAGCAAGAGGCGTGAGATGGACTTAATGAAACTGTAAATTCTCTAAAGCATGTTTTTTGTTTTTCTTTTTCCTTTCTTTTTTTGGGTTTGCTTGTAATTTGGATTTATTTATTTTTTTCCAAGAAAGTTTTCCTTTTTTTTTTTTAATTGATATTGAAATATTGCTTTCTTGAAATAGGATGATGAGTGATTACAAGGTGGAGATGATCAATGATGGCATGCAGGAGTTTTATGTGCATTTCCATGGACCCAATGACAGTAAATCTTCCAAACCCACTTCTAAAGTTTTAATCTTTATGTATTATGGATGAAGACTGTTCAGCTGTTCTTGAGGTGCTTGTTTGTTGGGTTTCTCTTGGATTTCCTTCTTGATATGAAATTATTTTGACCAAGAAGTTTTTTAAGTCAGTATTTGCTTCTTTAGGAGAACACCAAGATTATGTGTAGAATTCTTGAAAGAAAAATGTAGAAAAGAGAGCCTGTTTTGGTTGCTATAACACATCATTGAATCTCATCTGAAGTTAAATATTCATTGTGTTTATGCTTCACTTTGGTAAATCTTCTTTTTAAGTTGAGGGAGTTGACCATTGAGGCTTCTTAGAGAAATCTAGTACTTTCTGGGCCCTGCTAAAGGATAGGGTGTTCCCATATAGTTAATTTGATTGCCTTTTTTTTTAACATTTTCTTTTGAGAGGGGTGAGTGGGTTGTTAATACTGGATGAACAAACTGAAAATGAAGTTGAGATGGCTCTTCTGCAAAAGATTTCTCATTTCATTTCCTTTGATTTCCCTTTTCTTTGCTTTTTCTGTGTGTTAAGTGTTTCCTATGAACTGTGGTAGGTCCTTACCATGGTGGAATATGGAAGATAAGGGTGGAGCTTCCTGATGCTTATCCATACAAATCTCCATCCATTGGATTTATTAACAAGATCTATCACCCCAATGTGGACGAAATGTGAGTTATATATCTTCAACGTTGCAATTCTTTCACATATTTTTTCATCCACATTTATATTGATTTGCTTTTTCATTTTTTCGTGCATTATCAAAATCCAGGTCCGGCTCAGTTTGTTTAGATGTTATTAACCAGACCTGGAGCCCTATGTTTGGTAATGGACTAGTGTGGTTTTTGTTTTGCAAAGGCGAATTAGAATTCTCAATTTGTTGACTGATAATAACCTCTTTCTCTAACAACATTCTGTACAGACCTGGTGAATGTGTTTGAGGTATTTTTACCACAACTTCTTTTGTATCCAAATCCATCGGACCCATTGAATGGAGAAGCTGCAGCTTTAATGATGCGAGACCGAACTGCATATGAACAAAGAGTTAAAGGTACTATAAGGCATACGCTTCACATTTCTGAAATCTAGAAATGCTTATGTTGTTTGTGGGACTCCACAAAATTAAAAGTTATATGGTTTTTAGCGGCAACTCTGCTCTATTATTGTTTCAGAATTATGCTTAAAAGATCTGATGAAACTAAGCAAAAGGGCCCGAGTGGCAAAAGTGTATTGCGATTGATGAGTTAACAGATATTCCCTTCTTTCTTTCATATTTATAGTAGTAGCATAATCATGATCTGATCAGAGTGGAGGATCCAACTAGTTATGCCTTTTATTTCTTGAAACATGAGGTATGAGAAAAGTTTATATCATGATGCATTCGATCCTACTAAGTTAGGTCCCTTGGGAAGTGATGATTAAAGGTAATTTTGGTATTACTGACTTCTAAATGTGATTTACCCTTATATCTCCAAGTTAGGAGTGCAATTGAGTCGAGTTGAGCGCTTGGGAATACTCAAGCTCGAGCACAACTTAAGCTCGAGTTTTCTAAGATTTAGACTGCATAAAATTGGTTTGATGTAGAGCTCGGGTTCGGTTCAACTTGTTTGCATCCTTATTCCCACCCTTCCCAGTGATCGTATCTACTACCTAGAGAAGGAAACGGTACATGTCTGGACCTGGTATTTTCACACCTATTTGATGGTATTCCCAGAACAGCATGTCATAAGTCCCAAACTCTTCGTTCTGTATCTAACAAATCTCATAGAGTTATGGATTTGTCTGCCCCCTGCCCTGCTCAAAACGAACTGATCCAAAAGCTTGAACTGGATCTCTTAAGTCACATTTTTGGGCTTTTTGTTCTATGAATGACAGTTGCATTTAGTTTTTTGACAGCTTGGGCAACAAATTCTACAATGACTCTTAACAAATTGTACTTATATCCTCTTGGAAGTTGGATTATTATGTATGAGATTATGTGTATGTGATATACTCAAGTGTTCATCCCACAGAATACTGTCAGAAATATGCCAAACCAGAAGATGTAGGGGCTGCCCCAGAAGAGAAATCCAGTGATGAGGAGCTGAGTGAAGATGAATATGACTCTGGCGACGAGGCAGTCGTTGGGACAGTGGATCCATAGTCTTCCCAATCTCTAAAACCATCCATCCAGTTTCTGTACATTGTCTTGCAGCAAAATACCATTCATTGAGATGGATGCAAAAGAAATAATTGTTTACCTTTTTACCTAAGTTTGGTTAATGTAAATAGATGTGACATTATCTCGACTTGTTTTCACTATTACCTACCAAGCAAATGCTTGCTGGTAATGTATGGAAAGGATACCCGTTATCCCTTTTCTTCATTAGGAATACAAGTAAATGAACTACCTCTTATCCATTCTCATTCCCATTGAATCATGGGAGAAAATCATTATGTAACACCTTCTAATTCTTGTAACACCTTCTAATTCTTGACCCCTGCCCATTAAGTTCTAAGCTAATCTTGCTCAACACTGCCATTCTTGAGTAACTAAGATGAGTTTTCTTTTTGTATTATTACAAATATAAAAATGATAATCAAAATCAGATTCCATTGTCCAGTACACCCATTAGAAATAGAATTGGCTATGAAAATTTAAAAGGGTTAGCAAATGGAAGTATAATATAGATACATATACAATCAACTGACAATGTGATGATCTATTGAACTTGCCACAATGGCAAGGGCATATGATAGAAGTATCAGAATTCAGGGCAATCACAATTACAATGCATATTTTCTTTTGAGCCTTCATTTAGTTTGAAAGATAAATCTCAGCAATTGAAGCAATTATACATGCAATTCTGTCTCACAAATGGCTAGGGCGTCTTCTCCCAGCATCAGTCCTCATTCTCTTTACAGGATTTGCCCATCCAACAGAGCCACCATTGTTGTTCCCTTGTTGAGGAGAAAGGGACAGCCCACCCTTGATGTGAGGAACTCTGTTGGCTCGATCCCACATCCTTGGAGCCTGAAATTGAGCCTGGACTTTTGATATTACGGCCAAGGCCAGTAGGGGACAGAGGCCCTGGCTTAGCAGCTGACTTTTCCCTATCTTTCCTCTTCTTTTTGCAGATAACAAGGTCCCCAGGATGAGTGAATGGACGTGCATCATCTGGTTGGCTAAGCTCCCGGCTACTGCTACTTCCAAGCCTTGATTCCTTTTGAGACGCATAGCTCCTGACCTTAGTGCTTTCAATGGTAGGAATGGGCACTCGAGTCTGTGGCTTCTGGAAAGGACCATTGTCAGAATCCACATCTTTTACTAACTTTTGGCGCTTGCTCAGACCAGCAGGCATCTGTCTCGAAGATGAACCGGTGGCTGGTGCACCGACTGAACCAGAGAAAGACATGGAATTTCTTGCTTCTCGGAAATCAATGTCTGCGAATGCTACGTTCAAGATATCGAAGAAGAGATCATGAACTTTTCTTGCCTCCGATCTCACCTATTGCATTGTATACAGGTCATTTAGACAAAGCTTGGAGTTCAGTAGCAAAAAAACTGCACAATGGAGGTTGACAGAGAATTGACTCTTCTAGCTTAGCTAATACAACATGTTAACAAAATAAACAGTCGATTCAGACTATTGAAACAGTTAGAAAGAATATATATAATTTGGTTAAATCATTCAGAAAGTCATTAGGGTTCTCATTAGGTTCAACTGTGCAAGAGGAAAATGAAGGTTCCCAGAATGTTCTGGGGGAATACTAATATCCACTCAACCAAAAATATTCAGGTGCCACAGGAACCTAACCCAAGATAAACCCACAGGTTCTCAAATTCATGGTTTCAGATTGACTAAATCATGCAGCAACGCAATTTGCTCTTTCAAACACTAACCTAAAGGGCAAAGACTAGATGGATGTTCCCTCTTTGTTCTTTGAAATTTTGGCATCAAATAATTAATGCAGTTCTCATTTTTTTTAAATAATTGGAAAGATATAGAGAGACTCATTTTCTGTAGCATAACAACAAAGACATTGAGACATTGCATGTATGATTTAACTAACTGTAACTGCTTACAACCCACACGAGTTACTACCCACAAAATAGCTTGGGGCCGGGGGGAAGGACATATGACTTGTAATCCCAAGGACCCAGACTTGATCCTACCACATTAGAAAGGGCCAAAGCATAGTCTAGGTGCAACTCCAATGAACAGGTTCACCAAAGCTTCCTTGTGATACATTACCCAAGCATGATCAGGACTTAAATTTGGAGAATATAAAAGAACAATGAGCAAGGAATAGACCAAAGTGTCATACCTCATATGTGAACCCATAATGCTGCATGCCACACTTCAACATAAGCTGCACATCAGACACAAGCTCCATGACTCCACTGTACTCAGATTTGTCAACACGGAGATGGATCTTTCTTAAATCCAAAAGGTTATCCCCTGTCCCAACAGCCCCACCAGAGTTCTCAATTCTTTTCCACAGTTCAGTCAGCATTGGTATTATTTGATGGCCTTCATTGTCTATTCTTCTCTGGAGCTTGCTTATAACATTTTTGCACTGTAACACAATAATATGAAAATATATACTAATTGAAGCAACAATAAGAAATTGGTAAGTGAATGTGGCAGAAGAAGAAGAGAGTCTGGATTAAAAACTTGCCAGGACATCCAAATTAGTTAATTGAAGTAATTGAACCCTAAGGCGTTGGAGCATTTAAAATAAATAAATTAATTTACGAGCCATGAAGCAACTGTCCAGTCCAAAAGTCCAAATATAAAAGGCAAAACCTTTTACTTTCACCAGTAATTGTCCTAATTTTTAGTACTTTCAGCCGCTTTAGGAAAATAACCAAAAATGCTTTCACTCTGCACCATTTGGCTTACACCTTGCCTCACCTAAGGGCATCAAGAAATGCCTCAAATTGTGCCTTTTCCTTTAAAACATATGCACCAGATTCACTCTCTGCTGAGGTATTTGGGCATCAACTACATAGAGACAGGTCTGGCATATTCAGACCTTTGAGCATAAATATTAAAACAAACAATTAAATTTATCACTCACACAATCACCTCAAGTTTAGTAAAGTGCCACATGAACTTTTTGGTGGGCATAATAATTGGGAAAAGCACTCATAAAAGTTCTTATATATTTGAGGGTTCACTGGCGATAACCAGCTTCCCTCACTTTGGATTCATGTCTTTACATGATTATTGAGCCTAAAACAACATGCAAATAAATACTGCTGTCAGTTAAATCTTTGACCTCGTCAAAGAGAATGCAGTGTGGCTTAAAGTAACTGGCTTAGACAAAATACAAACTCACTTTTGCCATGCATCGTTTTAACGCAACAAATTAAGAAGGGTCCACAAAATCTTTAACTGCAGCAATTGTTCAAATTGAATGTCAGAGAAAAATAAGTGCTTAAAGCAGCATACCTTTCTCTGGATGACCTCAGACATCTTAGTGCCACTACCTTTAGGCCCTTTCATAACTTTACTGTCCAAGCTTTCCCTAGGGTGTTCAGAAGCATCATCAGGAGGAGGGGACCCGTAATTAACTCTCCCAGATTTAAGAGACCCCTGCACATTAGCTGTATTTTTCCTTGAAGGTATATTTCGCTTGTTTTTTATGGATGAATCATTTTTGTCGGATTTCAGTGAACTAGTGTCAGCAAGAACTTTCTGTGCACGGTCATCCCTTGCTTGTGTCTTGTATTTATTGTCCACCTGAAATGGCAACTGAGAAGGATCCCCACGGCGAAGAGATGACTTGTCGCTGTGCTTCTCTTCTGACCTCTCGGTAGTATGTCTTGGGCGAAGCCGTATACTCCGTTTCCGTTTTATCTTTGGCTGTAAGACTTGTTCGTCTTCACCTTCATCGCGATCTTGGATCCAGCTACCAGATTGCTGTTGGTCCATCGGAGAATCTCCAGACACAGCAATTTCTCCTTCTTCTAATTCGTCTGCCTGCAAATTATTAATAAAAGCATGTGAAATAATGAAGTCGAAATTCATCATCAAAGAAAATTATAAAGTGGTTTAGAAGATACCAATTTCTTCGAACGGGAGTTGGACCTGCTATCTAAAGCAGAAAGTGATCCAAACTTCTGAGAAGACACAGAAGGTGACACCATTCGCATTAATTTTCGACTATGTGAGGAGGATCCAGTTGAGCCTGCTTCTTCAAGTATATTACTATTTCTGACACTCTCTAAAGCTCTTTGGTATTCATATCCATCAGCAGAAACAGGACCATCCTCCTCTGACTGATCTTTATTAACACGCGGTGCCTCAGTAGATTCATCATCTTCAAACTCCCCGATTTCTCCTTCTTCTTGAACAGAATCTACATTTCTGTCCTCAGAACTAGCATCAGAAAATTCTCCATTTTCTTCATCCAATTCTGTATAAATGGGAATTTTCCCCTTCGGTCTCCCCCTTCTCCTCTCAGTCTCAGAAGCCACTTCAGTGGAATCCATGCCAATATTTCCTCCATATAAAGCATTCCTTGATGGCTTCTTTGATAAATTAGCAACGGTGGAATTCACTTCTTTCGTACTAGCACGAAGCCAATTAGGAACCTCATCATATCGAGTCATGTCCTCTGCCCAGTCAAGTTCTTCATCCATTTGGTCAAACAGCTCGACTTCTGCCTCACTCCTAGCAATCATGCGGTTTACCTCATGAAGAGAAGGAACATCATGAAGGGTCTCTTGGTATCTTTCTTCATCATGCAACAGGGTTTCCAAAGTAAGCCGTCTCTCTTCATGTGTAGTCCTCTGGTCAAACCGTCCAGCATTTATAACTTCATCAGCCATGTCAATCTTATATTGTTGGATATTATTCCGAATCAAGCTCTCAATTGATCCCACATACCGGTCCTTGCCAGCAAGGTCATCATCTGAATCGACTATCCCCCCACTCCTGAATTCATCTTCTTTCTGATGACTGGATATTTTGTCGACCACGGCTTCCATATAAATGACTTTCACCTCCCTAGTCTGCCCAATGCGGTGGGCACGAGCAACAGCCTGTTCCTCATTTTTTGGGTTTGGATCAGGATCATATATGATGACTGTGTCAGCAGACTGAAGATTCAGACCCCGTCCAGCAGCACGAATGCTAAGCAAGAAAATAAAGCAATCAGTGTCAGGACGGTTGAAGTCCACAATAGCACTTTCTCGGTCTTCCAAACTAGTCATCCCATCGATTCTTCTGAATACAAGCCTTCGCCACTGCAAATATTCTTCCACTATGTCAAGAAGTTTGGTCATGGTACTAAAGAGCAATACCCTATGTCCACTTCTGTGAAGTTTAATCAAAATCCTATCCAGAACCCACAATTTTCCGCATGATCTCACAAGAAAATCCTTTGAAAAGTCACTGAAATATGGGTAATTGAGCAGCGGATGATTACAAGCTTTTCTTAGCTCCATGCATCTATTGTTTAAAGTTTTGTAAATTTTAGCCTGATAAATTGGATTCTTTTGAACCTTGCGCCGTTCATCCTCAGGGTCAACCCTAAGAGTACCAGTTGATTTGATCCAGTCATAAATGGCACTCTGGATTGCAGACATTCTGCATTTCAAAACAATTGAAACCTGCAATGGAAATTCAATTAGAAATAATCTATGCCACAAGATATCCATTATCATACAAAGACATACCTTTGGAGGAAGTGATCCTTCCACATCTTCAACACGACGCCTGAGCATAAAAGGCTCTAAAATTTGATGAAGTCTATGGATAATTATCACCTTCTTCTCAGTCTCGAGCCAGTCATCTTCAGCATTGTGCGCGGGGCCTTCTTTTTGAAACGGTTGAGAGAACCAATCATGAAATGCTTTTCGATTATCAAAAACTTCAGGGAGCAGTAGGTTTAAAAGGGACCAAAGTTCTTTAAGGTCATTCTGCATACAAAGAGAACCAGAGTGGTTCGTGGAGGTTTCAGTTAAACAATTTGAAAAGCACTGAAGAAAAGAAAAATATGGAGCCTGGAGCCTGCTCAATATCCAATATATTTCTCCTCATTCATGGGGATGGGATTCACCCTATAGTTTATAAGATTGGCCTTAGGTTCTAGTCTTTGTTCATTTACATAGCAGCTTGAACACCGGGAGGTCCAGCATAATGGAACTAAGAATAGCATTGGCCAAAAAAATATTAGCATAGTACTTAGAGCTTAGCATGGACCTTCTGTTGTCACAAACATATAAAATTTAGTGATCCAAGACCAATCTATCTACAAAATTGAGAAACCCCTTACACCGAAAATGATATAGTTCATCTAATTGGTACTAGGTTTGAGATTGCGAACAAGGAAAACAACTTACTGCCACCACAAGCAATCACTAGTCACCACTAAGTGTTTGTAAGTATAAGTGCAAATAAATACTCAATCGTGTTCACAATCCTTGTTGAGTTAGCACTATGCTCATGCAATCATTAGCAAACGACATTCAACAGCCAACATTAAGGGAGAAGAATCATTTATTGCTTCTATTTTGGACATCCCAAACTAGAAATCCATTTCCTAAAAAGGATTTTTATCACAAAAACACCCAGCACTTTACAGTAATGATTTGAAACTACTAACTCTTAACCATTACTTTTTCCCTCTCTCAGCTCTCATTAAGACTCTGTTCAGGTCAAAGGGGTGACGAAGGGAGATAATCAGACTCTTTTAAATATAAAAAGCCAGCCAAACAAAAATTAATAATTTAAAAAAAACTCCATAAACGAAAAGGCACACCTGCAATGGTGTCCCTGTGAGAAGCAAGCGCCTTTGACAGCGATATCTATCAAGATCACGAGCTAATACAGACTCTCTGTCCTTCATCCGTTGTGCTTCATCAATTATAATATATTTCCAATCAATTTTTGAAAGTTTTGAACGATCATACATAATGAACTCATAGGTTGTTACAAGGACATTAAACTTCATGGCTAACACTTCCTACACAGCAGATGAAACAAAAGGAAAATGATTAAAATAGATGGAAATCTATGAATATAAAATTTAAATGAACGGATATTTATCTTCTTACTTGAGAAAACAATTTCGACCTTTGGTCTTTTCCACCGACATAATATATGCAGGAAACAGTTGGAAGCCAATTGTGTAATTCACTCTGGAAAAATGTAAATCAGAAACGTTAGAGTGGAAGATAGTCATAAGAACTTGAATGGAACTACAGAGAACCATTACCTTCCAGTTGACCAGAACAGCATTAGGAACAATAATAAGATGTGGACCATAGTTTCCTTTGAACTCCATTAAATAAGCAATTAAGGACATAACCTGCACAAACAAGCATATAATTAAATCTCTCACATGCATCTGTAAACTTCCACAAACACAGAAGTTTCCAGCTGTTCATCAAAAGGATGAGAAAAGGAAATATATGAGCTCAACAGTTGGAAGAAGGGCGTCTCTTCTTTTAGGCATACATTCAAGCAGCCAAACTTTCAAATCAATATTAATCAGAGTAACTCACCTGCACCGTCTTCCCAAGACCCATCTCATCAGCCAAAATTCCATTTAGTTTGTTGTTGTATAAAGATAGCATCCACTGCAAACCAACCTGCATATTTTAGTAAACCTAGGTGAATACCTATAAGCAATGATCAAGTCCAAGTTAACTGTAAATCTGATCCATCAAAGGCCAGTCAAGGAGTGTAAACTAAACAACTGACTAGCTGATAGTCTCGCAGTGTTCCAGTTCGTAACATCGAGGGCTGCCTGATGACCCTTTCATTCACAGCATGTGCAAGATTGTAATACCTGGTGGAAACACCCCCAAAAAAATAAAACAATGTTATGCCAAAACTAATTATGTACAACAGAATGATGCTTTGGGTCAAATTACTCTAAAGTACAGGCAACATCCATGTGGTGTGTATAAAATAGACTATGTAAAGTATAAAAGAATAGAAAAAACTCAGATGCAGTATTCAACAGGAAAACTGACAGCATCAAAACATTTACAAGTAGGCTATAAATTGTCCCTAAACAACATCTGAATGCACTTATCGGAAATTAGCTACCAAGAGGCTTACTTGTTAACTGATGAACTATCTCTTGGAGCATTCATCTCAGAAAACCGATTCCTTATCATCACTTCTTCTCTAGCACAGGCAGCGGCAGCTCTTACTTCTTCTTCAGAGAGACCCTTTGATCCAGAAAAAGATATGAATAAGAAATGCGAAGTATCTCAAACCAAAAAGTTTGCAAATAGCAGAAAGAAAAAATGGAGAAAGATGATTAAATACTACAGAGCACTATTTATCGGACCTAGGGGTTGAAAAAAGAAAAACCACAGAGCACACTGGCAGACAGACCCTCGATTCTAGTGCATGTTCTCACTCTTTCCAACCGCATTAATATGTAATTATTACTTAAAATTTTATAATAAAATAATTGCTGGATATCACTACATGACTCAACATGAAAAACAGAAAAGAAATCATCAGCTTTTTATTGAACTTAGCAATGTTAGGGACTTATGCCATTCTTGGAGGGAGAAAAACAGCAACTAACGACAATAATTTGGCAAATTTTATTCAATTGTAACAATGATAGAACAACATTCATTTCATAAAGCAAAGGTAACTAGGTTAAACACTTGAAACTATTTTTGTTTCAAAGCATCTTTAAAGCTTTCCTTGTGATGTGTTTCCCAATGATATCTGGAGAAAACTAGTAAGAATTCCATCCTCCTGAGACGTACAACTTCTGCAATGGAAATGCCTGAATGTGTGTATCAGACATCCTAATCCTTTCAGTGGGGGACAAAATTAAAACTAGCATAATTATTCTCTTTTGTTGATAGCAAAATATAGCAATGTCTTTATTACCTAAATGTTATCCAAATTGAGATGATAATATCATTGTGCTTTTGGCATTCAGTTCACTACTATGAAGAATGACAGGTAAGAGCACCAGATTTTGTAAGTGTCCCCACTTCCATATGCATAATACTATCAAAACAGGTCATAATCATAATGCATGACCCCTATGCCTAAAGCATTTTTCTTTGCTTCATAACTAATATAGTTGTTTTGGGTGCTTTCCATTGACAGGGGACAAGCACAGAGGGGGAGAGAGAGAGAGAGAGAGAGAGAGAGTACCTGTGCCCGTGCAGCTGCTGCTGCAGCATTAGCTGCCTCCTCAACCTCCTGCTGATTTTTAGCAGCTGTTATTTTACTTCCCAGTTTGTGAAGGTACTCTTCGGTTTGAGTTAAAAACGAAGACAGAACAGCATATCTTTCTGCAGCCTCGCCAGGTATGTTAGTTTGTTGTTCCAGCAACATCTCCCTATATCTCTCCACATCATTATTTTTCAATGCCTCCATCCTTTTATTGCGATCATCATCCTTCCTCTTGGAAAACTCCCTCAACATCCTTTCATGATACTTGTGAACTCCTCTATTGCGGGCAGTTCGAGCATCACGGATGGCCCAATGTGCCTCAAGAAGCTTCTTGCGCCACTGGAATATGGACTTCAGTTGTTTCTCCCTAGTTGCCTTCTGGTTGGCCTGTGCTTGCCTGCTAAGTTCCTGACGCTGACGCTCACACAGTCGAACAAATTTTCGATATGGTCTATCAGGCATAGCCATTATTTCTTGTTGTTGCTGCTCAATCTCATCCCTCAAGCGTGCCTGCCACTCAGCAAGCTGGAGTTTTTTTGATTCAATTTGTAGCCGCATGACAAGATCTGGTCTAATTCTCTTCCTCTCTAAGTTCACAGCAAGTATTTTATCAATCTTCTCTATTTTCTCTGCCCTTTTCCTTTTACGAATTTCTTCACCTTCATCAGCAAAAAGATCTTTAATATCATATGCTAGAGTCAAATTATTATTGTTGTTCATCATAGAGGATCCAAGAGTCTCATGTTTTCTGGTGAAGACAGGGAAATCAAATAAAGGCCCGTGATACTTTCTAGTTGAACCAGCATCCTTAGGTTGGTTTGCATTACTCGCTTGAATGGGTTTCTTAACTTGCATTGAATCTGAAACACCTGACTGTGTGGCAATTCCTTTGCCCTTATCTGCAGCAACATCACTCCTGATAGGAGTTTTCAGATTGCCTGGTTCGGACTCCTGGTCAGATTTCCCAGAACTACCTAGGCCTTGCTGCTCTTCTTTTCCAGGAGGAACCACAAATCTAGGCTCCTTTGTTGCAGTTGTGGAGCTTTGCATGTTAACTGTTAAGGCAGCTGCCCTATCATCACCTGAACATTCCTCTTTCAAATTACTTACTCCGTTCGCTGATCTTACAACCTGAGGCCCCTTCTCACTTGACTCCATATGTCTTGCAGGCTCGTCAGGACTTTCTCCAGCTGATCTATCCTTGCTAACAGTTACAGGAGATGGAGATACCTGTTGCATTTGCAAATCAAGTAGTGGAGGAGCAATAGCTTGGAGCAACTCACGTGGCAGAGTTCCATCTCCTTTCTGCAAGCAAAGCAAAGAAGATAGAATATGATACAAAAGGTTTTTGTCAAAAAAACAATCAAGAGGAAGAAAGAGAACTATTAACAAAGATTCAGACCAAGGCCAAGCAACAATGCTGAATGTATTGGCAAAATGCACTAACCTTCAGGCGCCTAAATGCAAGTATCTGTGCTTTAAGTACATGCAGTTGCTGCTTGGTAAACCCAACATGCGATTGCCGCATGGGGCGAGTCTGCCCACCCTGAGGTGTTGAAGGATTACCCACATCCCCGTCATTGGATGGGGGTGCAGATTGTGGAGGAGACCGATTAAGCTGTCTGGCATTTTGCACCTGAGAAGCTTCTTGGACTGTGGTTGAAGTTTTTGCAAGCAAACTGTCAACTCCTTGGTTCAAGTTTCCAGATGACGGGGAAGGATGCATAGGAGCCATTCCATGGCCAAGCAAGGTAGGCTGTCTAGGAGGCAAGTGGTTATCTCTACCATGCATAGAGAACTGTTGCACAGGTATGTTGCTAGAGTTGTTAACTACAGCTGCACTGGAAGTTACACCAAGAGTACTAGGTGGAACCGTCTGCCTGGCTTTAGAAGAGCCAGATTGCCCTGAGACATCACTTGAGGAGTTACCGTGGGGAGAACTTTCATTTCCAACTTGCGGCGAGGTAACATGCTGTTTGGCAAAAGATACAGACTGTATACCACTACTGTTTTCATTTGGCTTTTGCTGAGGAGCCATCCTGGATTGCATGAGTGGAATAAGCTGTGCAATCACATTTGCATTTGCAGGATGTGAAAGGTCAATATTACGCTCAAGCGCCAAAGCCTGCATTGCCTGCATCTGTGCAGCCATAGCAATTGGGTTATTTGTCATGTTCATGATATTTTGCTGCGATTGTGGCCCCAGCATTTGTGTAGGTGGGACTGCTTGACCAAGTAGTGTAGGATGATTCAGTTTTGGATCAATTCTGTTATCGGGCACAGGCCGCTGACTTTGATCAGCTTGTTTGTCACTCTGAGCAACCTGCTCAGATGATTTCTTGGAGGAGGATCCCTGAGACTGATTTGCTGCTTGCATGGAAATGAGCTCTTGCATCTTCATATTTGCCATCCGCATTTCTTGATCTTTGCCGAAAGAGCCAAACATTCCTGGTTTCATCTGCTGCTGAGATTGCATTCCCAGGGTTGATTTATGTTGAGCCGCCTGGAATGCATATTGTAAGTAAGCTTGTTGCGTAGGATTCAACATTTGTTGCTCAAATCCTTGACTCCTACTCTGACTTTGTTCTGGAATATTGGGAGACGCATGCTGTTGGCCCAAATCAATGAACTTCCTGGGCTGTTGGGGTAGGTGCATGGACCCAGATGCTGCTGCAAAATTGGCCCCTCCAAGGACTCCATGAACATTGCCAGCTTGGTAGGCTAAAAGGGTGTCATTCCCTTCAGGTCTCCTCAGAAATTGTTGTTGCAACTATAAATTACATTCAGAAAGTGAGTTTTGCAGTATTCAATTAGAAATTCAAAAATACAACAGAGCCAGTACTTGCAGTTCGAAAGGATTGCCAGGAAAAAATATCATAAAGAGGCAAATTGAACATATAAATTCTAATAACATTACGTTTCAGGCTCTAGGCAATGATTGCATGGGAAATGGGTGTAAGGGTTACATTGAGTCCGCCTTAGTGAAAAGTTATCTACCATATATTAGTTTTATCTTCTGCCATGAAGACTTCTCATATCCTTCATGGATTTGTTGTCAAAGATATCCAAGCATAAAAAAATTTCAGAACTGAAATTCTGAAATATTACAACTGCTAAAACCCATATATGAAAAAGAATATGAGAATCACTCCCCTTCACTCCCCCTTCGAGAAATGGAGAGTTTTGATCTTGTCAAAAAATTCTTTATCTACTTAGGCAGAATATGCATTGTAAAAGTTGTACATCTAAGACAAACAAACAGTTGTTTTCCAAATATTTCAAGTCCAGCAAGGATGAAAACATCAATTCATAGGAAGTGAACATATTTGAAACTAAGAAGCCACTGCACATGTTTCCATCTCTGGTAACAACAGTTCAGAGGGGCACCATGAGCTAACAACTCTAGTTCTAAAAGACAAGCATTAAACCAAAAAAAAAAAAAGAAGCTAAAAGTCCACCCAATTCTGTAAAACATGAAATCAAAAGTTAATAAACAAGCCAATCAATTCTCGGCAACAAATGAGAAAATCATAGCCGACCACAGAAAGTACAACTATCCAGGAAAAAACTACATATAATTACAGTGACCTTATGTCAGTTTAGAGTCATAACAGAGCAGCAAAGCTTAAAGCTTTCTCAACCCATTTACTGATGCAATATAAGAAGTCCAGAGATAACAGGAAGGAAGGGGGATTTCTTTTTTCTTTTTGGTTGGGGTTGGGGGGGGTTAACCTGTCTTTGCTGCTGCTGTTGCTGCTGTCTTTGCTGCTGCTGTCTTTGCTGTTGCTGCTGCTCAAATGCGGACACAGCAGAGGAAGAGGAGGACGGCGAAGCAGACGCGGATGCACCTGTACCCCGGCCATGCCCGCCGCCGCCGCCATGCTGGGGCCCACCACCGGATTGCATGCAAGAAATTCAAATAAAAACCCCACAAAAAAAACCGTTTCGCACACACTTAAATCGGCCCCAGAAGAATCACAAGGAACCCCCAAAAGAATCAAAAAGAACCAAACTAATAATATCCCGTTAAAACCCTGGACCAATTGAAACTGGTTAAAGAATCGAAAAGACCGCCAAGGCCCACCAGCGCCAGATTACGTGCAAGAAATTCAACTCCAAAAGACACCCCCAAGAAATTGACCAAGATTTCAGCAAACACCTAGGAAAATAAAAAGAACGAACTCTACAGACTCCCAGTAAAACCCCTTGACGATCGAAGCGAGTAAGAGAGCTAAAACGCCGTTATTCCAAGGCACCCACAATTCAACCTTGAAAAACCTCAGAACAGTGACATTCCAGCAAACCCCATAGATCTTTCCCCAAAAAAATCAAAAAGCACAAAATCAATAAATTCCCAATGGAGCCGCTGGCAGAGCCAAATCGCCTTCGTCTCAGAATTCCGATCCCAAGGTTCAAAATTCACCTACCCGACACATGTCCCACATTTTGGGGTATACCTCCGTACCCTTTTTTTTTTTTTTTTTTTCGGTCTGTACAAATCACATCAAATCCATATTCTGAGAAAGCGAAAAAAATGGGATTTTTGGACGAGAAATAATAGGGCCCAGATCGATCTGATGGCCGGCGATTTTCCGAAAAAAATATTCGCACTACAATTTCCTCCCTCACTCAGTGCGTCTCTGTGTGTGCAAGAACAAATTTTCACGCAATTTCCATTTTCTTTGGGTGGGGGGCCGAGCCCTAACGACAACGATATATATAGCGGTGCGATAAACGTATTTTATTTTAGTCATTTAAAAATTAAAAATAATTTTATTATTAGTGTGAAAGTTATCTTATTCAAATTGCCCCTCGAATTGTTGATATTTACAATAAGCTCTTGTTATTATATACTTTAGTAATTTCTTTATTTATTTTTATATAATAATCTATTTTATGTATATATATAATAAAATCATAAAATGAAATTATTATATTTAAGTTATTTTTTGTTTATTTATTTACATACTTAAAATTCATTAGAATTCATACTTGAATCCACGCACGTATATGTGAGGGACCAATTAACCACTAATCATATAATGCTTAAATATATAAATATTAGCATTTTTTTGTCGGAATAGTATTTGATTTTTTTCTTATAATTTATTTGGCAATAAATGATTTGATGATATTTTGACGTATTTGTAAATCCTATTTTAAATATTTGTACTAGATTTGGTAAAAATTAGGATTTAAATTTTATGACCTTTTTTGTGTGATTTTATTATTTGTTTTGGAAAAATGAATTATTGAATAATATAAAAGTTATTTTTTGGTATATTTGTTTATGTTTTGGGAGAGACTTTTTTACGGTAGCAATCAAATCAATACTTTTTGTTGGGCTTTTTGGTGAAATTGAAATCGAGTGATTTTTTAATATTAGAATAATAATAAAATATATATAATATACAATATATAAGTATGTATGTATATATTGAAAAAATTTTGTTTTGAAAGAAAATTATGGATATGTTTAATTATATTTTCCCAAAACAATGTTGTTTTGGGGAAACATAACCAAACACTCGCTTAATGAAACATACCCAAACACTCCCTTAATTAGACAAAATCTTCTCAATAAGGTGTGGTTTTGTGACATTAGTTTATTTCTAGAATTGAAATATTTTTGCTGCAAAAGATCTTATTTTATAACAAGTAATCAATTCTTATTTCTTAAATTCATGATTTCAAAATGAAATTCAATTTCATTTCCTTACATTTCTAAATCAAGAAACACATATTGTTGATTCCAAATATAATTTAATATTCAGTCAATAAAAAATTAATAGTCATAGTTGTAATTCTAAATGCGAAATTTCTTTATATTTTATTAA